>JAWNPD010000335.1:21423862-22715225 GCA_035045305.1 Drosophila maculinotata | reverse complement strand
ATGCTGTTGCTATAGTTTCTATATGTCACCTGACAACGAGCAGCTCTCATTCTGTCTTTTTCTTTTTGCAGCATCCTCTGTCACACAAACACACTCACACTCACACCCGCACATACACACATACATACGGTAATGATGTTAAATATACACACACACAATTGTTGTTGCTGCTCATGTTTCATTCGTTTGTCGTTTGGGGTCGGTCGCCTGTCGCCTTGCCCCGTGCCCCCTGCCCCCGTTGATGATGGCAACAATCTGTGGCATAGTGTGATCTTTTTGTACTCGTTAGTTTTTATTGCTCTTTACTACACAGCCGTTTACAATAGTTGTAGTTGTATATGTCGTTGTTATCATTGTTTTCTATGTTGATGTTGTTGTTGTTGTTGTAGTTCCGTTTACTTAAATTGATACGCAGCACGCATTTGTTTCAATTAAATGAAAATGTTTTATGTGCAACGCTGCTCCGGTCGCATTTACAACTGTAAAACACACAGGAAGGGCACTTTAGACCATCCCCATATCTATGTGTGTTTGTAGGTGTGTGTGTGTGTGTGAAAAATGTATGTGTTTCTAATTGCGTTAAACATTAGAGGGTTTAGTCTCTATATGCGACATTCAGTTGTGCATAAATCTTTTCTAGTTTCAAAACTAGATAGTCAAAATGACTGCGAAATTCTAAACTGGAATTCATAGACTAAGTTTTGGTAAATGTGATTTATTGACTTGGAGATATCAATTAAATTCAGTGCATATATTGTCAGTACTTAATATTTGTGATATACGTAAAATACGCAAGTTTGTAGATACTTTTATCGTTTTTATATTATATCACTTATCGGAATAGGAAGCGAAGAACTTAGTAATTAATATATAACAAATATATGTATTTTTACATATTTTTATTAAATTTTCTATTATTTTTATTATATTTAAAGTATCAACGTAAAACTAAACTATGTTCAAGTATTAAACATTTTTTTTTTTGAGACAATAATGGATCTTTTTTCAATGTTTATATTCAGATACAAAAATAGTTACAGATGGATAACAATACTAATGATTCTTTCTTTTTCTATCTACATTTAAACTATTAAGTTAAATGAGGCGAATAACTCCAAATATGTATCAAATGAAAAATATGAATTCACCTCAAATATGCATAGCTTTTTGTACCTAACTTAAAGTAATTTATAGAAAAAATAAAATACTAACGCTAAACCCACACAACAATCCAAAAGTATCAAAAAATATGCACAGTAACTTTCGAGTTTGGCATAAGAAATCTACTCATTCAGTTTTAGAATACTGTAATAGGTCACACAGCTTCCACATTGGTTCGAACTTTAAAGAGCTAATTCCTAAGTGCTATGTTACAGTGCAAAATGGGCTCTATATTTTTAGCAAATCATTCACCCCCGTTAGACCTCTCCACAAAGCACATCTGTAGAGCACATTTCTTATCTGTTAATGTAATGCAAACACAAGACTTAAACCAGCAAAAAAAAAAAGAAAAACCAAATGGCAGGAGAAGAAACTTTACAAAAGGCAAAGCGTGATAAACAAAATGAAAACAGGCCAAAGTTGCGGCAAGATACAAGAAGCATAACAAAAAAAAAATAAAAAATTAAAAAAAAAAAAAAAATCTGAAGCGGAAAAAAAATTACGTAGATAAAAGTAAGGGAAAAACCATATGTTGAAGAAATACATTTGTGAATTAAGTGAGTTGCCTGTTGTAAATGTGTGTGTGTGAGTGTGTGTGTGCACAAAACGCAAATTAAAATGTGTGTGTCAATAATATAAAAAATATAAGACAACAATTAAAATATAACGAACGTTTAATACTCTATAATAATTAAATTATATTCTTCCAATGCAATCATTGAAGAAACTTAATGATTATCGCTATTATAGAAACAGATATACGAAAATATATCAATACAGCTGATCAACCTGATTAAAATAATATATAACTTATGGGTTTTGAAAATGTCTTTCTAAATACATTGCATATTGTGTAATGAAATTGAAGTACCCTCAGTTGTGGTATACACATTTGTGGTGGTAGTAATTTTGAAAAGACTTCCGATGTGAAATGATGAGTATATACATATAGACAGCAGCAACAACAACAAAAACAACAACAGCAAGTTGACACAAAAGGCTGCCTTGAGCCAACAACAACCTGACCCAATATGGGCTTCTTTACCTCATTTCCATACTCTTTTTTGCTGTCGTTTTTTTGTAGACATCAAAGCCAAGTGTCGAATTTTATTTTTGTTTTTGTTGTTGCTTGCTTTTTGTGTGTTGATTAAGTTAAAATGTTAATAAATATGATCATCGTGTCGTTTTTCTCGCTGTTGCCTTTGCTGCCATTAACATGATTATGGCCATAAATAATAAAGTGTTGCCTTCCCTTAACCCTCTTCCCGCTTCTCTCTTCGTTAAGACACGCAACTTGCCGAAGGCAACTTGAGATGACAGTTTTTGGTTACACAACTCAATTTATGCTAACTCAAAAATATCAAAATACGCAAAAAATTGTCACAGTTAAATTTGAGACGAGTATAGCGAAATTTTCCGCTTTGATGGTTGTGTGACACATGGCGTATACGCAATGCGAACAGTTTTGCAGCATTGTTTTTTGGCTTTGAAAGAGCTGAAATTGTTAATTACAGATTTACATTGAAGGCCAATGGTAAGGAAATGCACAGGAAAGAGCTGATGATTTATATGATTCTTGGAACTTCCTCTGAATTTAATTTCGGGACTTCGCATCAACATTAAAAAAAATTCAAAAATCATTATTTTAAAATTAATCAAAATATAAATTTGATTTAAAGCTGTTATGTTATATGCTGCTAGTAAAGTATATATATGAACAAGTACAATATAAAGTATTCAATGTAGTAGTAAAATAGGTTGTTAGGCGATGTCAGGTAATTTATAATTACAAAATGTATTTTTAATTGTACAACTTTAGTGATTACTTTAATAAAATTATATACTTAATATAACTGATAGCGGGAAAACAATAAAGCACCAAAAAAAATGTGAATAGAAATGCGGCAAATTATTTGCATGCAAAATATGAACAGGAAACGAATGCCGCCAATGTAAATAGCCCAGCAGTGTTGGGGGCGGGCGACGGGTGGCGAGGGTAGCACTTATTAAAACAAAAGTTGTCTGTAATTTGCAGGCACATGCCAACAAGTTTGCCAAGTCAGCGAAATGAACATTGGCCGGAATTGCGCCGTTTTGCGTGCATAAAAAAGTAGACAGTGAAAAAAAGGAAAATAAATAAATAATAGAGAGAAATGCGGGTAAAAGATAATAGGATAAGGCAGCAGCAGCAGCAGCTGGTTGCAATAAGAGGAAACGTCGCCATTTTGATGCAAGCTTTTGTCTACTTGCATATTTCATGAAGCGCGAGAGAGAAAAGCTCTCAAAATGAGCAGCAAATGAAGCTCAATTCAATTCACAATACGCAATTTCATTCATTGCGAATCGAATCGAATCGAAACTCAAAGTAATACGTAGTACTCAGCATTTGATTATTACTTATTCAATGCCACTCACTGCTGGCACACTTTTACATTATAATGAGCTCAGCTCAGTGCGAAGAACTGGGCGCCTATTTATTAATTTTTGATGACAATCACATCAAAATTCTCGAGGCATCATACTTCAGGGAGCAGCGGCAAAAGTCGCTTAAATGTTAAATGAAACTTGCCTCGCAAATATGCGCAAGTACTCGTATAGCATACTTTTTAGCTGACTCAATTTTTCCCCCTCTTTGTCGCTTTTAGTTCATTAAGTTGATTTATGTGCTCAGGTTTCGTGTTACAGGAGAAGCGTATAACTTTAACGCTCTTGAAACCTTTGCCAAGGTTCATATTCAAATTTATGCTATGAAATAAATACTTACAAAACTCGCTTTTAGGCGTCACTTGATTGTAAATTATGTAACAGTTCGAGTTTTCTTACCTGCAAAATAAGAAAAGAAGAATAAATTAATAAAAGCTAATATTATTTGATTCAACTACTTTGTAAAGTAAATCGATCTTTTCTAATGCATCAAAAACCTTGATTTAATTACATAATTTAAAATTTAAATGTCATATATAAACATATATACACTTAATTATATATGTTTTTAATATTTCATATAATTTATATTAATATTTTTATACAGTTTCTTGTTTGATTAAGTGTACAAATATTGCTCTCTGCTTTAAGTTTTGTAAGTTCTCAAAGGAGTAAAACGAATTGTCAAATATGTGGATTAATATCTGCTTAAAAATTATGAATGCTTTTATTCCTAATTACACTTTGAACTGAGCTTAAGCAAAGCTCCTTGAGGGATATTCTCGTATCTGTTAACTAGATTTTTTTTCATTTTGGTTTTCATGGACCAGAAACTCGCATTAATGCGGCATGGCTTTTCGTTTAGCTGCAATTATGCCGCACACTAATGACATTTAATTAACTCTGAGATTTGTATAGCTAACGCACATACGGTAAATATAATCCTGGCAGTAGTTGTTCTTATCTGGGCCATGTTCATGTCGCTCATGGCCAGGGCTACTACTGCATGCCCACCTGTGTGTGTATAAACATGTTGTGTGTGTGTGTGTGTGTATGTGTATGCTGCCAGGCAGACGTTTCTGCCGCTCCATTGCACAGCAATGGCCATAAAAATAGCCCAAAGCGGCGCCATTTCAAATGCAGGCGCCACTTAGTCTTTGCTAAAGCCAAAAGCTTAATTACAATAGCACACACACACACACACACAAATATCCACACTTACATATATAGCCTGTGTGTGTTTGGGCCATTGTTGTTGTCGTGATTATTCATAACTTGGCAGACAGGCGCTTTTATTTATGTGGCCATTTTCACAACTGCCTCGTTGACTTTTCCGTGCTTTTTCATGTTTTGCCAAGCCATATGTGTTTGGTGGTGTGTGCGTGTGTGTGTGTGTGTGTGTGCTTGTGGTTACTAATAGGTGTTAATGTGCTGAATAGTGTGCTGGCCACAGCTCCGACATTGCTCAGGTATAAATACATACATACATAAGTTGCTTACAGACCACGCCAAGGCTAAGCACATTTAAGACACATTCTCTGAACGAAACTAAAAATAAATGAACTTCGTTTGTGTCCTGTGACAGAACGTGTTAATGATATTTGTAATTTCTCCGTGTGGCATTTGTGGCATGTGTCGCAGCTGCCAGCTGGCCAATTACAAACAAGAAAAGGCCATCGGATATCGATATGGGAAATGAGCTTGGGGCTGTGTCAATTGTGTCAGTTAACGGAGCGAAGAGCAATTGAAAAGGTAATCGTATCGAATTTATTTTTATTACTTTTGTGGATTTAACACCTTTCTAGCCTCAAGCTAGCAGGACCTGGTAAATATTATTCATGTGTTATAAAATATTATTTGAAAAGAATGATGGCGTTGAGCAAAATAATAAGTCCTTGAGCTAACTCAATTCATTTTATCAGTTTACTTTTTAATGTATATTATGTAGTTCATCTTTAAAAAAATGAATTTAAAGTAAAGCTGAGCTTACGAATAAACCCTTGTATAGCATTTACTTTACTCAAGATTTCTGCTGAAGAAAAATGTATAAAGAATTGTTAATACTGAAAAATACCATTTATCTATTTCACTTTTGACGCCCAAATATTATTTTAAATCATTTATTTAAAGTCTGTTGTTATTTAAAGTCATTTGTTATTTGATTTATAATCATGTTTTATTGGAGCAGATTTTGTAATTTTCAGAGTTTGGTATTAAATTGACATTCAAAATATGTTTATAAAAATGCTTATATTGATGTGTTTGAGATAAAATTTATTTAAAAATGTTTCAAGCAATATATCAATATTTTCTTAGATATAAGAGTTGATATATATTTTCTATAGAGAATTCTAGTCTGGCATTCAATATCTATAGAAAAACCTTTCATGCGATTGCAATTTGACTTTAAAATCAAGTCCTTTGGCAATCTACTCAATACTACTGTATGCCCATGCATTTTTCAGCACCGTTTATAATCTTAAATTCCAACGATGAGGCTTGTGGTGCAAGAGTAGTGCAACATAGAAAAGTGCAGACAAGTGTCAGTTGTGACACACACTAAAAACTAACCAAGTGCAAGTCTCTCTCTCTCTCTCTCTGGCTCTCAGTCATTCTGTCTGTCTTTATCTTGCACACTTTGTGCTGGTGGCAGCAAATGCTTTCATTACGGTTCAAGTGCAACACCGAGTGTGCCACTTGATGTTGACGTTGAACGCCTGGCCATGAACGAAACACGAGCTGCAGCCTAAAAATATGCAACACGATTTTTATATATAAACTATATATATATACTACTACATATACAATGTATATTATGCATACATATTTCTGCTGTAGTGTCACTAACAAGTAAACGACAAAATGACTAAGTGTGTGGCCAGGTGGCGGGGGTGGGAGCTGGTGCGGTGAGTGCAGAAAGCAGGCTAAGGTCAACGGCTAAGTTCAATACACACACACACACACACAGACGTACATAACTGCAGCGCTGATTGCCATCCGTTTTTTGCGTCCTTTTTTGCTGGGTAACTTTTCAATGTCATGCGACACAGCACAAAATGCTTTTGTGTCGACAACTTTTGTTTATATTTTTTGAATGCATGCCAAATCCTTACGAGGCTTTTAGCATGCCGCTCAATTTCGCGCAAAAGGCAAAATAAACAAAGCTATACATTGAGCCATGGTTTATGGACACTTATCTGTTTTATCTGCTGATGGGAAATGCATTCATCCAGTTGATTTACAATTCAAGTTGCGTTTAAATCATTTTCATATTGCATATTTGATTTTTGACTTTTATGATCATAAATTTGATTATAAATTTAACTTATTATCGTGTCTATCACATCTTAGTTGTTTAGGAAATGTATTTAAAAGTGGCCCAAAAATGTTTACTCCTTCAAGCCAAAATGTGACTACAAATAGGCGAAAGTCAGTTGACAATTTGACCGTCGATTTAAGTGTAAATAAGCCTTATAAATCAGTTTAGGTAAAATGCAGTTGAACTCAATTCAATTTAATTACAAAAGTAACAAAAGTTCAGCAACTGCACACAATTTACGTGTATGCTTTACAAAAAGGATGTCCAATAATAAGATTACAACAAAAGATGCACAATATAATTCAACGATGTATTGTTTTTATTGATTGATTTATGAATATTCGTGAGAGCAGGCTACAAATTTATAAAACAAAGTGCAAAATACAAATTCAGTGTTGTTGCAATCTCGACCTCAAATTGATTTACAAATTTAAACAGAGAATATCATAAAGGCTTATAACTTAATCAACAACACAGTAAATTAAACAAATTATTTATGATTAGATTTCATAATCTGCTGAAGGTTTGAAAATGTTAAATATACAAATTTATTTTCAAACCTTTTGAGATTCATTACTTTAAATTATTTACATAAAAAAACATATATGATAGTTTGTAATTCTTATTATTGTATTAATATTGAGCAATTACTGAATGAATATGAATGCTAATTAAACAGTAATTTAATAATAGCGCGATATCGAATGTCATACCATATATTTATTTAGCATTTGTTGCCCTTAATGAGTACTGTAAATACAGTTGTTCTTCAATATTCAGTTACACTCATGCAGTTCAATTTCAAGTGATTGGCAATTAAAATGCCAATCCATACACAAACAGCTATGATATATGACTGTGGCTCTAATAACTCAGTCAAATATTCAAACCCCAAACTCTACACACCTCTCTCACTCAATCTATATGCATTTAGATCTCTCTCGGTCTGGTCTATCATTTGCTCTATGGATTTCTCACTTTGGTGCCTGTGTGTGGATGTGTGGCCCGAGCTACTCAATGATTTATTGTCATGTATATACATTGCCTGGCACCTCGACATATTCGTCTGGCCGGAATACGATGAGTAAAATTGCACTCTTTGCTATTGGCTATTGACCAAAAACATTTAAGACCAAACCAAAATGAAGCAGCAGCTGCAAACTGAGAAAGTTGTGGTTAATTAATTGTAATTTAATTACGCAGTGGGGCATTAAAGCCAAAGTAAATGGAGAAAAGTGATAAAAGCCACACGACGTATGCGCAATATTATTGAATCGACGCAACGTCAACCATACGCAGCGTGTGGTCAGTCATAAAGATAGTGCTGGAATTCATGTGACAGACCAAAGCGAGACAATGCATCGTCTGTCTGTTAAAGCAAATATTATTGTTTATAATATATATTTAATTAAGTATATGTGAAGTTGCTTTTGAGTCTGTCAATTGCTTAAGTCTGCAGGTAAAAATAATACATATATAACGTTTTAATATCAGTTGAAGTCTGTTTAAGGGTTGTTAAGTATGGAAACAAAAGTAGAGTTCCTTTACTTTTCAAATTTATTGCCTCTTTGATTTTTTTTTTATATATTTATAAATACATGTAATCCACCACAGAGTGCTGACTGCAAATCTAATATTTACAATTTTTGTGCCCTCTCATGCACATTTAATAATTCAGTATTTTATTACCAATTATTGTTTCTGGCCATTTCGGTTCATAAACTTCAATTGTTTCAACTTGCTTGCACATTTGTGTGGGCCATGGAAATAAATTTGATTGAAGTTCGATAAATATTAAACGCGAAATTTCATAATTGATAGCGGTAGCTTATGGCAAACACAACATTCCGTTAATCAAGCGAAAAGCGATTTGATGGCGCAATCATCGTTTCATAGGGCTTCCCACTCCTTCACACAATAACTGCTATTGCTAACGATTTGTTTGGCTAAGCGCAAAAAATACAACAACGAAATTTTGTCGAAACTATTGTACTGTTAGTGCTCAATAGTAAAATATCCTGTAGAAGCGAGTGTTTATATTGAGTAAGTCAACTATCTAATTTGCGATCTGTATGAAATTTTCAAATTATTAAGATCATATCTAAAAATATATTTAACCATTTAATCCAATTGAATAAGTTTTTTGAATAGTATTAGAAGATATTCACAATGTGAGAAAACCCAAAGTTTTGATCGATATTCAAGTAATAGTGAGTAACAATATTCATGTCATTTTATATATTTATTACTGATATAAAACAGAAATGATTTTCTCCTGCATATTATATTTTTTGTCATATATCTTATCCTACCCCAATTTGATGTTCGCAGACTTTTGCTACGCCTGGTGGTAAAAATATAGCCAATATTTATGCAGCAAAAATATTTGCCACAATTTAAAATTTCCGCTCTGCCATGTGCCATAAAGTTGTCATGCTTGATTGAGCACAGTATACATTTTCTTTCCGCTTCGGTTTTTTTTGTTTTTTTTTGTATTTTGTGCTCCCCTTTATTGGGGCAATTAAAAGAGCCCTAAAATCAACTAAACTTTGACTTTGAGTTTAAGCAAAATGGTGCGATGTTTTTGTGCACTCACTGTGACTGCGACTGCGACTAGAACTGGGAGCTCTGAGCCTTTTAATTAAAATCACAGCAGCAATTTACAGGCAGACACTGTAACAGTTTTATCGCCCCAGCGAGGACGAGTAGGGGTGGGTAGGGTAAGAGCATTGGAAGGCAATAGGCAATTGGCGCCTGTTTTGTGTGTGGCCATCCGCCTGGTGACTATTAGCAATTTTTCAGTTCAATTGAGGCGATGTCCGACAGCGAAAGGGAGGCAAAAGCCTTATAAAAAGGGGAGGAAGGAAGGGGGGAGGGGGGCGTGGCCAGCCAAAGAGCAACAGAAAATAATTTAAGAAATAAACAAAATGAAAACAGTTTGATATTATTATTTCTCTAATGATTTTTTACTCTACAGCGGAGCCTTAAAATTCGCAATCAAGAATAAAAAGCAAAAAAATATAATGAAATAATAGGTAGTGACTTACGCCTGGGGCGTGGCAAAATTGTTCATTCTGTGTACATTTATGCTGATTGCTTGGGAGAAAACGAAGTATATTAAGTATGAAGTAGAAAACTGTCAGATCCCAAACAGATAAGCCAAACAAAAATGCGATGCGAATGGGCGTTAACAATAAAAAGCAGAAACAAACATAGCTAAGCTGAATATATAGAAAGAAATATAAGGGGGAAAACTAGAGACACTTGAAGCGTTAACGACCAGAATATACCCTTTACGTAATTTAAACCTTAAATTAAAATATAGGTATTTAAAGCTAAATAAAATCTAGCTATCAATATTTCTTAACCTATCTCTTATAATTCATAAATGCGATTCGAACCCATTCCTTTTGCTTTATATATTACAGGGTACACAAAAAAATATATTTCTACGTATTTTTGGAAGCCGTTATTCATATTCTGCTGGCGATTCCTTCTTAATGCCAACAAAAGCAGCTCCTTGAAAAATGCATTAAAAAATGGCTCAAGTAAAATATTGAAATATGAAAGGAAAATATTTGCTCCGACTGCTTTCGCTGTCAGAGCATTTACGGGCGCAATTTATTTAAAGCGTAGCTCTTTTTTATTGCAGTCCACTGAGATATTCCCAGAAAGAAATCGGGAATTTTCGATGCATAAAAGATTTCAATATTTATTAGTGCATTACAAATATGTTAAGGCTTTCTTAGCATATAAAAAGTTAAATAGAAATATAAAAATGTGTTGGCAAATATTTTTTAAAGAAAAACGAGTAAGCAACCAATATTAAAAGCGATATTTATATAAGAAAAATAGATTGAATTGTTAAAATAAATTTATTTATTATTATGTAATATGCATTGTACTAATAATTTGTATATTGAATTTTTATATTGAAATGTGGTTTTTATATTTTAATTGTGCTAGCGATACATTTTAACATACTTTATCTGATACTATAACCATTGCTGTCAATCAATTAATCCCTAAGCACTCTGAACATTTTTTCGATGTTTATTTAATTACTCAACACTGGCAAAGATATTTTAAATATTCCATTGCTCGCTTTGTAACAAGTTTCAGCTAATTAATTTAGCTGCCTGTCTGCCCGACAACAGCTTTGCTCATCACGATGGCCATCATAATGATAATGTTGAATCATTATCATGATTGGCAATTGCCGGTGTTGCTCGTTAGAAAGCTATCAAAATAACAAGGACTATTGCCAGCTGGTCTCATACTCTCTCTATGTCGCTCTTTCTCTCTCTCTCTCTTTGTCCAGCTGCCCGGAAATTGTTGGGGGCTATCAAATGAGATGAGGCAAAGTTAATTGAGCACTTTCAGAGCAGTGGCTTTCAAACTGCATGCTCTCCGGAAATGTGAAAAACAAATTTAAGTAATTTTTTTATTCGTAGCATGCAGTCAAAAAGTTCAAATGAATTTTTAAAATATTTATTAGACAGCTGCAACTTTTCGGCAATTGGCCATGCAAAAAGTTTTTTGCAAGCCCAAAGGAATACATATATAGTACATACATACATACATGTATATATTAAGTATTTGTAAAATATATTCGAGCTGCATGTGGCGCACATTCACTTATTGATTCACTTCATTCATCTGCGGCACAAAAGTAGCAAACTTAATTTTCGACCTAAAGTTAAAAAAATAGTTTTGACTTTTAACTTGCTTAAGAGTTGTTGTGTGTGTGTGTATGTGTGTGAGAGGCACTCATTTCACACTCAATCGCATTCCCCGGGTTTACATATTCAATTAGGTACAAGGCCCAGACCAAAAATAAAAGTTGCCAGCAAATTGCATTGCAAAGTTCTGGCCCCCAAGTTGTGGATCAATGACAAAAATATAGAAACTTGTGATATTTCTTCAAGCCATGTGATTAAAGTTTTACATGAGCTGCTCATCCACATCTTTTCTACTTTGCATGGACAAACAGCTGAGCAAGCAAAAATCTTTATTTTTTGCTATTTGCATAAGCGAAAGCAGCAGCCAAAATTTTGTGACAATTGTTAAAGCCAGTTCCGAGGACAAAAGCTCCGCGTCGCACTCGACAGATAAATGCCTTGGCATAAAGTGTGTGTCTGTGTGTGTGTGTGTGTGTATAGTTGTGTGTGGAAGTGTGGCGCGTGTTGCTTTGTTACTAAACAAAAGTTAAGTCATAAATATTTTCCGAGTTTTTGACTTGAAATTTATCAACGATATCCGCCATGAGACACACGAGTGGAGAGAGACAAAAAGAAAATGGAATCACACACGCACACAAGGATGCAACTACAACCTACATAGAAATATACATATGCATTTATATACATATTTATACATATATACAAACCTGTGCACGCAACTTTAGTTCGCCTCATGCAAAAATGTCACAAGCCAAAAATCATGCACAAAAAATATGATATACAAATTATGTCATTTCGTCTTCTAAAACTTTATAAAATTTAAAAATTGCAATGAAATTCATTGCTTTTAGCAAACATTTCTTTAATTCAATGTTTAATATATTCTACTAGTTTCATAAAAATTGTTGATAAATATTTATTCGAGTTATTTATTAAAGTTAGGCAAATAGCTCCAGCGAAGACCACATTCACCTTAATTTTATGAAAGCCTATAGCCTCATCAATGCGCTTTAAGGCCCCTATTTATTTGACATTTATTTTAATATATTTTTAACATTTTTACCTTTTTCAGAAGCCGATGTCGCTTTCTGTCTAAAAAGATGGCGAGTAGTTTTTGTCTACCTTTTAAATTTAAGTGTGTATATTTTTTCTTTTTCTATCAACTTTAATCCGTTTAAAACTTGACCGTAGTCTGAAGTTAAAATATATTATTTGAATAAAAACTTATCGGCCACTTTTATGAACATATTTACGACCTACCTAATAAGGACCTTAGTACCATTTGACCAAGGCACTATATGGCACTGCCTGTCAGTATATACATCGTCAGTGCTTCTAAATATTTTAGAGCCTTTCCCCGGCCATATTTAACAATTTTAAGCTTAATTCAAAGGGCGGGCAGTGACTACCTATCTCAATAGGGAATAAAATGTGTAGCATACTTTTGAGTTGATTCTTAAGATGTTGGCGCTTTCATCTTGGCAGCCAGCAGTCAACCCTCGTTAATGAGCTGTTGACCTTTATCAACATGGCCAACAAGGGCAAGGGGAAATCCTTTTGCCAGGAGGAAATTTATCAGGCAGGAAGGAAGAAAAGCGGTTTTCGCTTTACACATCATTGACTGTGATATTAATTATGCGAATGCAATAAAAAAAATAAAAAATGAGATTACTGCAAAGTGCAGCTGACGGAAAAGACGGAGAAAAAAAAACCCATCAGCGACAATCAATCGAAGTAGCGGCAAAATTAACGTCAGCGGTAAGTTAAAGAGAGCTACAAAAGCATAAAAATAAGAGAGAAATTCAAAAGAAAAATAAAAACCAATAAAGTAAAGAAAATTAATTAAAAAGGCAAAAAAATCGGGAAAAGCCAAAAGGTAAATAATAACAAAGTGAAAGCGGCGAAAGAGTCCAAGGAGGCTTTTTTCAATTAAATTGATGAGCGAAAACTTAACGGAGGAAGGTCCTGGCAGCAGGACTAAGATAACATTTATCACAACACGAACAATAGACGCAAGGAAGAGATGGGCAGAGAAATAGCGGCTGACTGTCTTATGTAAATACGTCCAAATACAAAGCCAAGTCCAAGCTGTCGCAGACAATGGCCAAAAGGCAGCCAAGGAAGTCGGCTGCTTGCAGTCCCTGATAAGCAATGACAAACAGCTGCTCCTGGGGCCGTGGCAAGTATCTAAACGAAGAAGCTGAAACGCTGCAACTGACAGGACAACAACAGCCCTCCCAAAAAAAAAAAAAACTGGCGCAAGCTTAAGGACCTGCTGAAGTGTGTGTATATAGACCGTGCTGTATCCTGGCCCGGCAGCCACGCAAATTAATGCAGCGCATAAATTGCCTTTGGCTTATCTGTAAAACTTGTGCGCCAAAAATGCATTTGTCAGAAGTTAGTTAAAAGGCGGTGCCGTCTCTGGTCCGCTGTTTCGTGTTTAATTGGAAACACAAATGAAACAATGACACGAGCTGAAAGTGTCTGGAAATTAAACTAGCTAAAAAATACACCATAAGCATAGAATTGCATACAGTTCGGTAAGCCTCAAGCTTTAAGAAAACGTTTCTATATGCAGTCAAAATAATTACCTAAATGCATAGTGAATGAAGCTTTAATGTGCTTTTAAAAGCGCATTCTCAGAAGAATTCGAAAGCAATTAAAATTGCTGAAATGCAGTATGGTTTGGGAAAAATGGGTCAATGTTTGGTTTTTGAAGCTTTGATGTGCTTTCAAAATATTTTTTCTTCAAATGCTTACTTTGATATTTGCCTTAAACATAATTAAAAACCCGTATTCGACCGGGTCTAAAGTTTCCATAGTATCTTTAAGCTTTTTTTTTCAAACGAGTTTAGGGAAATAAATATTGATCATAAGCTTTCTATTGTCCTTAAGCTTGAACAAATTGTTTATATTTTCTAAAGCTTTCATTTGTCTCTAAACATGACTTTAATTTATTCTTTTTTGTTCAGTGAAACTTAGGATCGCCTATCCGTTACCATCTTTTATTTAATGGCATTAATTTGAAACGGACCTAATTGCTATTATCCGTAACATTGCCGGCTTTAGTTTGCCACCTCTTGCGAGAGAAAACTTTTGATGCACTATTTTATCATTATAATTTCAATGCCAAAACTTTATATAGTGTATACTTTGATGTCATATAAAGACAAGCATATAAACTTTATATAAAATATACTCTCCATAGTTTTCATTAAAAGTTCTGCATGTTTACTAGCATGACAGGGGTGCATGGAGCAAAGCGAAACAGGGTAATGTAGAATGGGGGAGACTGTGAGAGTTGGAAAACACCGTAAGTTGCATCTTGTTTCGCCCACTGCCAAATACAATAAAAACAAAAAGCACAAGCAAATAATTCACGATGGTGGGGTGGGAATCGCAAAGCACAGCAAATGGCAAAAAGTCGCTGGCTACATGTTTATTAATTTATATTTGTTATTGTTGTTAGCTTCTACTAGTGTTTCACTTGTAACTTGTTTGAGTTTCGCCGAGTTTGCCAAATAAAATTTGCAGCAGAAAGCCAACAAGCTGAAATGGCTGCTGAAATAAGAGGAATATTAGCAGCACTCTATGAGTTTTATTATTTTGATATTACAATTGTTTCGCTAAAAAAATATGAGACAATTTCTATGTCAGATAAAGTGAGTATCTTTAATGTTGAAAAAGGTTTTTAAAGAAGGACTAACCTTTAAAAAACAAAAAACTTTTTTCGAGAAATTGTATTGGGTTAAAAATAAGTAAATAAAAATGTAGTATTGTTGAAGCTTAAAAAAGCAATTATTATTAAAATAAAAACAAAGCAAATAAATAAACAAATTGTTCATTAAATGTTATTATACATTAACCTTTTATATTATATTTTTTATTATACAAAGAACACCTTGGGAATACTGCCTTCAAAATTAATATATATTATTATTGGTAACTGTAAAAAACTAGTTTAGAAATATTTACCAGTGACAATGTTAATTAATTAAATGGGCACTGCAGATACATATATAAACCAGGCTCAAACTAAGGTCAAGTAGTGCAAATGCCGCATTAATTTCTAGGTTCCGCTCCCTGCTCAAAGCATTACAATTTTACAGCCATTTTGCCATTGTTTAATTATGTAAATGTGGCATTTATTTTGCCACTTACCCACCTCTAACCACACAAAGGGGAGTGGATTCACTTCAACAATGCCATTTAAAATTAATTTTCAATTAACTCGCTGGCAAACTGAGCGGGCAACGTGAACCAATAGGAACTTCAATAGTCAACGGAAAGATGTTAAATGAGTTTGGTCGCGAGGCTGAGCTGAGTAAAAAAATTTTTGCGCTGGGCTCTCCGATAAATTGAGTTTTGTACTTTTGTCGCTGTCAATTAATACAATGGGCGCACAATGTGAATGATACTAATTTCAATATTGGGGCGGCCAACTTAAAGAAGTCCAGGAAACAAAAGGCACGCTGACAGTTTTCGCCACCTGAGCGCACCTCAATTGAAAACTCAAATGCCAGCTAGGAATTCAAGTTGTCAGTTAACCCCTTGGCAGCCGCAAAAGGTAACTGCCATAGCGGATTTCACTTTCAAATGCTAGTTGTAAGTGGGGCAATCAAATATATCTATATGCGAGGGTGGGCTGAAAGGTTTGCGGACGGGACTGAGTAACTCTATTTACCGGTTGTCGAATTTTTGATGCTCCGAAAATAATCAGGAAAACACACCTACTCGATAGGGCTACAACTGAAAATGGTTCTGATCTTGAGTTTCTTCACCTTCAAAAATGACAGCAAAAAGTAAATTTACCTGCAATGAAACAGGTGAAGAAACTATAAATGTACAATTTTGGGAATCTGAGAACCTAAAATGTTTATCTTTGTTTTTTTAATTTGAAAAGAATCAATTTTTTTTTGTTAAAAAAACAATTGGAAATCTATCTTATTTGTTGAAAGAAATAATAGTATTTTTAAATGGTAAAACAATTAGATTTGTTTAACTTGAGCTAAAATTCATTTTCCAACCAATATGATATTAATAATTTAATTACTATATTAAGTATGTCAATTTGAATAATGTCAAAAATCCAGATCAAATCAGGGAATAATATGGTGATAAATCACTAAAAAACGACATATAATACAAAAAGGATTCAAAGTTAAACGGTCTTTACAGATGTTGCCGAATTTTCTTGAAATATCTTCTGTGAGTAGAAGCTAAAAATAAGAAAACTAAATAAAATAATATCTGTAGCGTTCCTTTATACCACCCTAGCATTTTATATATATAAATATAGCTTGTCTCCAAGCTGCCATTACTGGCAATTTGTGCGTCTGGCTTTGGTTGTAGTAACTTGACAGTTACTTAGTGGAGTTTTGGGTTGGGGTGTGTTGTGTGTGGTGTGGGGTGTGGGGGCTCTTGTCTGTGTTTCAATTGTGTGACAAAGTGTATCAGTTGAGGGATTTTTGCGAATCGCTGCCGCTTCACTGAAATCAGATTAAAGTTTGCCAAAGCAGTTGCAACACCTGCGAACCCTTCAGAGACGAGGCATACCTCCGCCCAACCCCACAGAAATGATAGACAAGCAGCATGCTGACGGGGCACAGTGGTAGAGATTTGTAGAAAAAGAGAAAAAGGAATCAAACTTTGTCCAGCACAGAAACAAGCACACACACATACACACATAGGGAACTCTTATATCTGCCGTGTGCCGTTGAGTAGAAGTTGGACTCCCATAACGGGAAAGTTGCTTCAAACGCGCCTTGAATAGATATCCATGTGAAAGTATCTAAATATATATATACACACACATATATACACGTGTGGGCTAAAGTTTTAATAGTCTCATATTGGAGTGCTCTAATGATATGCTAAACTGCCAAACGAGAGGTCCTGCCTCCAACTTTAACTTGCCACTTCCCTGCACTTCTCCAACCCCTTTTCATCTGTAGCCAAATTACTACAATTCGAAAAGTTTAGCATCATTTGGATGCGGGCTTGTGCCCAGCTATACTCGGGCATAGTTGAACCTAAACAGTAGTTGGACTTTTACTGTATCTACATCAACTGAAATTGGCTTGTGGGCATCGCTTGAAAACATCTGGAAAGACTCGAATACTTAATTTTCTATCTAAACACACACACACTCACACACACACACACACACACAGGTGTAAAATATCTATCAAAAAGAGTCGTTTATTTAAGGATTGCAATTCCCTTCATTTTTGGGCTTTGTGCACAAATCCCAGCGGACTTGAGTTCACTAACTTGGGTGGAAAACTTATTGATTTCAGTTTTTCGGCGCAAAAAAAAAGAGATTTTAAGTAGATACATATTCTATTCAGACTTCTTTATTACAGTAACTACTAACGCTGGGTACATAAGTATATGTTTTATATTATTTGATCAGCTAGTTTTAAAATGGCCAGTTCAATACCAGTTGAATATATGTGATTAAAAAGAGGTTTAAAAGCTGTCCAGCAGTTTTAAAAATTATATCGTATTTTTTTTTAGCTATTGATTGTAAAAACGTTTTGAAATAATTGTTTCAGTAAATCCAACACGTTTTTTAACTAGCCCATAGTTTCTTTTAATTGTAACAGTATTTTTAATTTCATTCCTTGGTACAGTAATACTACAAAATTGGCTGTAAACTTTTAAAGAATGCGCCAAACTACCTGTATGCTTAATAATACATACATATATGGTAAGAAATAATCTATATATATAAAAAACTTAAAAGCTGACTCAAAACAATATTTTGATTTATTATAAGAACATTAATTTTTTTTCGTTTATTCTCATTGCATATAGAATTTTGATCAACCTTTCAGCATGTTCATTTTATGTTTTATGAAAAGTGGCAATTAATTTGTATTTTTCAGTCGAGTACTAACCTTGCCCAAATTGACGAAACCGTGTTCCTTGGCAACGGCATCGGCGATGCCGTTGTTATCACCGTTCGGTATATGCACCGCCCAGGTGTGCGTATAGTGGCCAGCATCGCGTTTGCTGCTGACGCTGTTGCTGCCACCACTGCCGCTGCCGCTGCTGCTGCTGCTGACGCCGCTGTTGCCTTTGGCCGCTTCATAGTCAAGGACGTAGGGCGGCAGCAAAGGAGACTGGGCGTGGCCGGACGCCACCTTGACCGCGAAACCGACATTAAAAGTACACAATAAAACTACGACACTAATTTGCAGAAGCAGCAACAGAGCAGTCGACGTCGCTGTTGATGCTTTTAAATGTCTGCTGCGTTTTGTGTTGTTGTGCGTTAAAAAACTAGTTTTGAATAAATCGCAATTGAAATTGAAATTTGTTATATCACATTCAATGATTGTTTGTTGTGGTCTTGGTGCAACATTTGCAAGCATTGCTGTTGGCTGACAAGTTCTTTTGCTTGCAACATGTTGCCGCAACTGTGACTTCTTTTTGTTGCCCTCCTGCTGAGTGTGTTTGTTGTTGTTTTTGTTGCTGTTGCTATTTGGATGCCTGCTCCATCGCACGACGTCGTTTTTCATTGTGTCTGCGATTTGTGTTATTGTATTGAAGGCGCGGCTGCTTTCTCTCTCTATCTCTTTCTCGCTCTCTAAATATTGCGATTGTTGCTTCCTCAGTGCTGATTGCCAGTTGTTAACTTGGTTCTTGACGTTGAGTAGCTTTACTGTAATCGCTTTACTGTCGCATTTAAGCTGCAAGTAGAACATATGATTGAAATTTGCATTACTATTCGATTAAACCGGTTGGCAAATACTTAGGAATATCTATATGTGTCTATATGTATGGAATAATAGTGTGGTATAGTGCAAGATTAGGTAAAAGTGAAGACATATAGACAAGACTCATAGTAAGTTATTTTAAAAGTACAAAAACTGATGAAAGTAACTGAAAATTGACAATAAACAAAAACTTTTTTTAATAAACGTATTTAAATGTCTCAAGATGTTTAAAAATAATTGAATTACTCCTAAATAATATACATTTTATATTTTCTACAATATATTTTTTAATATACATTTTTGTGATTCCTATATTTAATTATTTTCCTGTTATTAGGTCACATTAAATAGCTAAATAAATATAAACATAAACATTTTAAGCTTAATACAATTATATAAGCCCTTATTTAAACATTTTTTTAAGAATGAGCTGCAAAAATGTGACTATTTGCCATTGGCAGATATATAAATAAAAACCAAATGGAAGGATTTGACAATTCCGCAGCTCCTAAGGATTTGTACTTCCGCTTTAATAACTCACTCAATCAGACAACTCATATGCCCTATTAGCCAAAGACTACGTTCCAACTACAGCATTACATAATATATAGAAAATAACAACAATACTTGGCGGCGGCTTTGAGCACGTAGTGGCCAAGGACAGTTTCACGAGACAGGCAGAAAAAAAGAAGAAGTTAAGTGCCTGCAAATGACATATCCAATTTGTTAACAAATACCCCACTAGTAAAGAGCTTTTCGGCGAAAGAAATGGCACAAACAGTTCTCTCGACCAAAACTGGGGCTCATTAGCTAAGTTATGAGCAAACATGAAGAGTCGCAAATGATAAGCCCGATAGCCAGAAGAAGCAGTAGAAACGTTAGCATTTTTTGGGCATTTGGCAACCGTTTAGCTGGCGGGGCCAAATCACATTGATTGTCACCCCGGCCCAAACAGAAGTTGGCATCGCAAATGAGGCTCAGAGAGAGAGAGAGCGAGAGCGAGAGAGATAGAGAGAGAGATATTGGCCGACTGGCTTTTGACTAATGCCATTGTCGAAAATATGCCCATGACTGATGATGGTCCCCGAGGCTAAACAGTCCAAAGCCAAACTGACTGTCATATTTTCGAGGCTGGCTATTGTGATTGAGTAGGAGGATTTCAGGATTTGCAGTCAGCGCGTAATTAAAGCCATGGGGACAACGGAAATGCGCAACAGCAGCAGCAGCAGCAGCAGGAGGAGGGCAGCACATCAGCGACAGGATGTTGTGGTGTGCGACATTTGGACATGGTAATCAATAGCCAAGTGGATAGGAAATTGAATTTTCATACGACAATAGAGCTGCATTTTGAATGGATGCTAAGCAGCAGAGCAGATCAGAGCAGAAAGCCAGCATCCGAATAGCTGGCAAAATATTTGACATTTCTTTTGCTTTTGCTGTCTTTCAAACATTGCCGAAAATGTTTTGTAAAAAAAGAATAAGAAAATAGTATGTTTATCGAGAGTTGAACACATATATTACTATTTACCCTGGCTCCCAAAAACTAAACCTAATATTATACAAAACTGTATTCTCGAAAGACAGCAATAAACTTAAGTTTTAAACTTAGCTCAAAATGTTTTACGCTTAATATTTTGTATTATTTTAATTGTATATTTAACTTTCACTTCAAGCTATAAACGTTGAGTTCAGTATTGCCGATTTCTAAAGCTATTTCTTTAAGCGATTAGCTTAGTACAACACAGAAAATGACTCCAAGTCAGAAACAACAGAGGAAATTTGAAAGCCGTATCCTAATTTGTGGCTTTATGAAATATTTCAAAGACCATAGAACAGAGTGAGACCAAAATCAAATATTCACATCAGTTAAAGCAATGTAAATGAAAGGTCAAGAGTAAAACTAAATTAAGTCGATTGATTGACGTTAGATAAAGTGTATAAACTGAAATATAAACAGGTACATGCATAATGCTTAAATAAACTGTAAAAGGTGATAAATATGCCTGGAACTGACACAAATATACTTTTATTTTTCGACCGTGAAAATCCAGTTGAACAAATTTGTTTCATTTCACACAATTTTCATGTACTTGATTTGCCATTTCTTCTTAAAATAAATGTAAGCAATTTTATGCACAATTAAATAACATCAAATTTCAAATAAAGCAGATAAAACCAAAAAAAAAAAAAAAAAAACTAGACTGTGCTGTTAAGCATACGCTCCGTAACCTTATATTTTTCAATAATGCAAATTGTGGCAGCCCAGCCGAGGCTGGGCTTAGTGGAGAAGGACTGCTTTAATGTCTGTCCCATAGTATCATAGAGCTGAGTGGCATCCAGATCTGGGCGCCAGAGGGCCT
Source organism: Drosophila maculinotata (assembly GCA_035045305.1). NCBI lineage: Eukaryota > Metazoa > Arthropoda > Insecta > Diptera > Drosophilidae > Drosophila > Drosophila maculinotata. The sequence continues at coordinate 22,693,558 of JAWNPD010000335.1, read as the reverse complement.
TACACAAGCTCAGCATACTCGTTTGGCCGGGGCCGACGATAACAAAGTCATTTGTGACATTAGGATGGCCATGTAGATCCATGCTGCATATGAAGGGTTTCAGCGTCTGGGGATCCATGCTGGCAATCACGGGCTCAATCATGTAAGGGGTAAAGCGCCGCTCGTACAGCATGTTGGATAGCAATTCCATCAGCCTTTGGGGCGCAATCTGCACATTCCTTTTGAGATTATCGAGATTCTTGCGAAGCACCAGATGACTGTAAGCCGTTTGAATATCCTGCTGCAGGCCAGCCAGGCCCAAATACAAGCGTGACTCCAACTTAAATATCTTCTTGTAACTGTCTCCGTCGGTTGTTTCATTTAAGGCAAAGCCATGGTCGGAGCCAATGGCAACGCAATCCTTGCCCATAATGGCAACCACACTGCCGTTGTAGACAATAGGTCTATTGTAACTCATATTTGGAACAGACTTTTGATAATAAATAATACAAAATATACAATTACAGTTTATTCTGGTTTTCTGAGTTTCAAATGTGTCAAATTAATGAAACAATTTTTCATATATAGAAGAAAACTTGACATATAATTTAATACCATGTGCTTATGACTAGAAATCGTTTAGCTAACAATTTTCAATCCATCTAGTTTTCTATTACCTTTCTCTGAATTTTGATTACTATATTTTTCTCTTAATGCAAATTCACACAGAAAAGTAGCAAGAGTATCCATAACGCTATACAAATTGGTTATGAGTGAAGTTTTTAGTTAATAAATTGCAAATAAATACAATCTCATGCTCCTAATATTGAAAAACTATATATTTATCACTCAATACTTAAATTTAACTAAAATGTTGGGTTCCCAGATATTTTGTTTTTCAATTTAAGTAAACACCTTACTCTAACTAATATTTTACAAGGTGCATAAATGTTTAAAAAAATATGCGTAATAATTGAGTGGCCTCATTGCATGAATTATATCAGCCATAAACTTGTGCCACAAATTTTGATAAATTTGAGGTTGTTTGGCAATAAATAAAGTTTTGTTCCCTTGCCAAAAAAAAAGTCATTAAAAACTTGTACTAAAAGTTTTTTTTAGGGCACACTCAAAGCACATTTCCAATGCACTCTTATCGGCTGTAGTGCACATGAATGCACACACACGCACACACACACACATACCTAGACGAGGTCCTTTTGTAAGGCGACTTCCGCATTGAAGTCAACCCAACCCCCAGAGGAGTTCGTGACACGACTTTTGCCCGCTGCTGCTGCTGCTGCTGCTGCTTCTGGGCTGGTAAACTTCGACTTTGACGTTGACTGACGGCATTTGTCAGCGGCAGACACAAAGTAATCATTACTTGGCGCGCATTACAGTCTGCACTTGCATTGGAAAGGGCGCACTAAGCGTATACTTAATAATAAGAAAATAAGTGCCTGTCAGCGCGGATGGCGCCCAACGTGGGGCGCTACATGACCTCACATGTTCACAGCGAAAAGTGCAAAACGGTGTCAAAGTCAACGAGAGAAAAACACCAACAGCAAAAACATTGTGCTCATCAAAGCGGTTCGTTGGGTGTAGCAAACAAAAAAAAAGTAACGGAGACTGCAGTTTGCGATGATGTCTTCCCGTCTGCAACACTCCAAGTGTAAAGTGTTGCTACGCTAACTTGACAACTTGAAGACAAATTGAGATGTTGTTTTTCTTTTCTGCATGCGAAAACGCGCAACGAATTGATGTGGTCCCTGACTCACTGAGTCGCATTAAGTGGAGAAACTTGTACCACAGCTGCATTCTAAACAGTCTCAGGTGAAACTAGCTGTTGAAGGTGCTATAACATCTCACTGCCTGCATACTCAGTGGGCTATTGATTCAGTTGTTTCTGTTAAGTCTTACAAATACATACATATCAACTGAATATTTAATTCTGCATCCATACTTAAGCGTGAAATTTGTCTGGAGGCCACAGCATGACCTAAAAAAGAATTCGGCATGGAAACCTGTTTTTGGCAAAGTTGTGGTAGTGAAAAAATCAGCACCATGCGAAGTATGTTTTAAAAAAAAAAAATCCACAGGCCATGAAAATCAGTTTCAGTTTTTGGCAAGCTATATGCCAATTATATTTTACAAAAACATTTATTTTAACAAATAGGTAAAGTTTGTTTGCCCAATCTGTCTAATGAGTATAAATAACAAATAAAATGAACATTGCAATTTTTCGAGTTTTAACAAAGTTGTTAAGAGAATAAAAATCACTAGCACTCGATTTGGTTTCTCATCATATTGTACATATTGTCGATTAAGAAACGAGCTCATATCAATACACAATCAGGAGCAACAATGCCCTGCACATCAATTCAAAACTGACCAAAATGCACACAAAACCCAATTGCGAAAGCCGCAAGCCGAGCTCAAGCAACTGACTAAAAGGCGAGAAAAAATAGTTTAAGGCAAAGCATAAAATGGAAAAACGTAGCAAAAAAAGCAGAGACGAGAAAGTGGACTTCTGAAGAAGTTGATGGAAGTGAGGAAGTGGGTCTAGACTGCAGGCAGCTATGGGTAAACAATCTGACACTTGGCTGCTTGGACTGCCTTTGTGGTTGGCTAGAGCTCAGAGAGAAGCTCTGAGAGAAGTTTGCAGACCACACAGAAAAAAATATTGGATAACATATATTGAGAGCAAAGGATCAATCAATATACAAAATGTATTAAAAATTGTGGGACAAACATTTTTGTTCAATTATTATGAATATTATGAAGCCAAAAAGAACGAATTTTGCTTAAAATTGATACAAGTTCACAATTTAAATACTATTGCATTTTAATTGAATTTATTAATACAAAATTGTATAAACTAAATATCAGAAGAAGTGAAGCTCAACTTTTGTACGGTGCATGCAAAATCGCATGTCAAATCCAGAATGAAAGCCGTGCTAGGGCCAAGCGGGCTGGAAGGATCCCCCCACTCTCTCGAGTCCACACTTTGGAAATCCGATGCCAAAACACATTAAGATGATGCCTTTGAAGGCACCTGCAGCGGCTGTTAGCAGCTTAAAAAGGCTACAAGAGTCAAAAGCCAGCAGAAGTACAGTAAGGTGCGGTGCGTGGCAAGGCGGGGCGGGGTGACGGCTTTTGTTGACGCCGTTTTGTTGTGTTTTCTTGCCAGAGCTTTTAGCGAGTGTGTGTGTGTGTGTGTGTGGAAGGATGAAAGGAGCTACCTTTAGCTTCTCTTCCTACTGTGGATGCTTTACTTGTTCAATGATAGTTTGCCACAAAGCCAAATATGCCGTTTACTAACGCTCGCTTTTGCGAGCCTGTGCTTCGTCCACCTCTTCTACTCCTGTCATACTTTCTTTGTTTTCTTTCTTTGCAATCCGCAATCGCGGCTGCAACTGGAGCACAAAGTCAACAACAAATGGGCCCGGCTAACGCCCGCAGAAGAGCGGCTGCTGGTTGCTTTTCACTTCTTCTGCATTGAAAAGCAGCAAAACATATTACGAAGAAAGGCGTACAGTGGGAGACGGGTGAAATGTAAAACGAGCCGCATTCACGCAAAGTACGCAAAGTGTCAGCGACAAGCATAAAGCAATGCAAAAGCGACGAAAAAACTATAATTTATCAATGTACCCTGGACTAGATGTAGTCTAAATGAAGTTCGACTTTAATATACTATTAAGCAAGTACACTTAAAATCATTCCTAGAATTTTTAATACAAATATTGAAAGTTTTCCTGTCCCTAAAACTATTCTAAGGAAGTTTTGGTAAATTGATTCCGATTTCTGGCAAATTCTTCTATTATTGCTATTACTTATGACATGACTCTTCACACTTACAAACTATAATTTTTCAGCACAGCTTTTGTTAAATTATATTAATGAAATAAGCTTAAAATATATATTAAATAATATATATACTTTAATATATAAAAGCTTGAATTAATTGTACATAATCTATGTTACATTTTGGCTATGTAATAAAAGTTTTCTGAGCTCTCTGCTCTTTTATAGGTTTCCCAAATATATAGAGCATTTTGTTGTCATGCAATCAAAAAACAAAAGATGTTGCATACTTTTGTGCGTGAATGTAAAAAGCCTGCATATTTTGAGCCTTCCTTGAAAACAGTTAATGGGCAGTTGAAGCTGCCGAGTCATGTTGAAAAAGCAAAAATGTTGGTCTTTTTAGGGTCGAGAAACTCGGAAAATAAAACGTTCCAAGAAACCAAGAATAAAGTAAGTTAAAAGACCCAATCTAGAAGCATACTCACAAAAACAAAAAATAATTAATTACGCTCGTTCAAGTTATTTTTATGAATTATTTTTTTTTCTCTTCTTATTTGTACCGTTAATCAAAAAAAAAAACTGCACCTTGTTATGCAATAAATTACCATTGTTTTTCAACAAAAAATTGAACTCTTAACGATGCATTTTCATGATAATGAGTCCCCCTCAATGTGAACTGCATTAAGGATTTCATCGCCTTACACAGATGACCAGCAGAAATTTAATTATTTGGCTTTGTTTGCATGCCACACGCTCCGGCACATGATATGTGAATGAAAATCTGCGCATATATGTGTTATCATACGGCCTCTCGAGTATTTCATTAAAATTAATATATCTTTCGGGCAGCGGATTTTCTTGTTAATGCGCCAAACACGAATGAGCGATTCAAGTAAAAGCCAAAAAGAAGAAGACAGAAAGAAAAAGAGTGCAATTACAATGAAAATGGAAGGCAAGGCCGGAAGTAAGTTGGGGTAAAAAAAACGAACGGAAAATATGCAATACAATTTCCATTCCATTGCATGGCACCATAATTGATTTTCCATGGTCAGGCATAAAAATAAATGCAGGAACTGCGTCTCCTGTTTTACATGTGTCATAAACAGAAAGAGACAGAGCATGCGTGTGACTGCAAGATATATGTATATATGTATGTATGCACAGGGACTATGCCCTTTGTCTGCACTTGCATTTGCGAAATTAACTGCAAAGGCTGGGCAACAAATTCCCTCTCGTCTATTCAGTGCCTTGAATAACGCTTAATGCAAGCATCTTAAGCTCTCCGACAAAGGAGCCAGCGCCTAAAAGTATGCAGCTCTTTACAAATTTATGCCAAAACAAAGGGAAAACAACAACAACAGTTGCTGACTCAAGTGGTGCCTGGAAAGAGCCTCTCAAGGCCCACAACTCAACTCAACTCAACTCAACTGAACTTCAACTCGCTGCTCATATACAACGCAGCATAATTATTCCTGCTACTTCCCTCTTTTTTACAATTTAACGCTAAATACGCCGGCTGAAAAAGCTTATACAGGCAATCAGTTAGCCAAATACTCTATCCAAGATATTTGAGTATTTGGGTTCTAGTTCTTGTTTATTGAAAAATTTCAGTGCTTAAAGAAACTCCTTGTATGTATATAAATTTCGTTATTTATAAAATTCAGTTAAACATGGGAAGTGTAAAGCGCAGAGAAGAGCTAAGAGATCTTTAAGATCTATGAGTTTAAATCTTAATTCTCGATTCATAAGATTTACATATAATATATACTATATTTACCATTTATATATTGTAGATTTAGATAATTAATTCTTTTTTCACACAGGAGTTTAAACAACTTTTGTTTGGTTTTGAAAATCCATTAAAAAATTATGATTTAATTTAAATTTGTCCTAAATCCACAAATGAAATACTTTTACTAATTTTTATTTCATTTTTATGTACATTGTCTGAAAAGCCTTGCATACAAAATGGATTATTTCAGAAAAATATTAGTTAAAATGTAAAATAAATATCTCCAGCTATTCACTTCCAGTCCTTACATTATTAAAATTTTGCAGTAATTTTCCTATCTATGGGTTTAAGAGTCGTTTTCAACATCATAAAAACAGGTTAATTCGTGGACATATTTATCTATGCAAATGAAAAGCGAAAATCTCAAACGAGCTAACAAAGTGCTTAAAAATGTAATGTTGCCACGCCTTTGATAAGGTAAACGGAGCTGCCGGAGGGACACGTCAGTGGGGCAGGATAAAGCAGCAGGCATCTTCCATTTATCCGGCTGATGCTGATGAAGATGTAAGCTCAGAGGAGACGGTAGGGAAGGATTAGGTACGTTGGCACTTGGATGCAGGTGATGCGTTATAGCACTTTGGTGTTCGAGTGGGGAGGGAAAAGGGGACGGGGGACGGGTAACGGGGCAGGACTGCACTTGACAGCTTTACGACTTTGATGGGGCTGCATTAGCACTGACAATGATTATTAAAATGTTGCTCTTTGTGCGGTTGCTCTTGCCAGGAATATTCTTGTTGCCAGTGTTACCGCTGAAATCTAAAAGCGAATTTATCACTGCAAACAGATTTTCAGCTGTGGCTAAATCACAGTTTTTTGTGGCACCCATTTTGCGGCATTAGATTGTTTTTCGGGGTATTAGGTTACGCGCACAGAAATTCAAATCAACAAATCAACAACTTAATATGCGCGCATTTTCTGCCAACAGCAACAACAACAAAATAACTGCACATCAGTTACCAGAGCAAAAACTAAACTGGCGACGAAATACGGCAATGAGTATGCGACAGGGTAATACCCTGCAAATAATAGGAGTGATATAATATTCGAAATTCAATTAAAAATGATACAATTTTGTATAGTTTTATCGCGTTCTGAATTCCTTTTTTAATAATTTTTCAATACTTCAAAAATCACAAAACAATATTATTAAAGTCTTAGAAAATTGTATTGACAATCATTTTTGAATACTAATTATAGCTGAATTCCACCTTGATGTAGTATGTGAAATAATTTTAGCAAGGGAAATCAATGCTGAATTTAAATGAAATATAAGGGAATTTAATTTAATTCAAATAAACTGTTTACTGCATGTTTATACTAATATTGTCCATCAACATGCAAATATTTTATAATAGCATCTCGTGAAAATCTAGGGCTTAGGAAAGTATTTCGTATTAATAAATTAAGTAATTAAGTATTAAACAACTTTTTTATTTAAATCTAATTTTTAAGTTTATAAATGTTTCTATTCCAAGTTAATTTATTCATAAATAGATAAAAATGTATATTCCTTTCATATTTTTGTAATTTAATAGGGTATATTTGTGTCCCAGCGATAGTTGAGAGAAAAAGTGGCATGGTTATTAGTATGCGCAGAGTGTGCTGCGTACTTTTTTGGGGGCCACCAGTTGTTTGTTAAAATTTATGCGTGTCTATTCATCGGGTGCTCTCTTTCTGACACCCACTCTCTCTCACACACACTCTGACACTTACTCGCTGATATGGCAATTTACACCTTGCACACAGCTTTTTTGTGGCGCCGCCGTTTCAATTAAACTTGGCGCCAAAATGTATGCAACGAATTTTTTTCTCTGTTTGTTTCCGTTTGCACACTGCGTTGAAATTTGCCGCGATTAATTTTTCATTATTATGCAACGACAAAGTGTGCCAAATGAGAACAGGCGACAAACAGCAGCAAATATGGAATGCTAATAATGTACACATGGAGATGCAGATGCAGATGCAGTAAATGTGCATTTTAATGCTGAATTGCGAGAGATATTAGAAAATACGAACACGCGTTGTTTTCAGTGAAATTTAATATAAAGCACATTAATTATATAACTATTTTTTTTTTATTTGTAAAAAGTGAATATTTTTCCATTTTAGATCGTTAAATTGACAAGGATTTAATTTGATAAGACAAAAAAAAGTAATAATATCTTCATCCAAATATTTACAACAAAATTTTTGTGGGAAACTGTACAAATTTTTAACTTTTAATTTGCAACCGCTAAAAAATACCAAAAACAAATTGTCATAAAATTTGTTCGACTTTTTGCAAACATCAGCAAAAATTAACACGAAAAGCCAAAAAGCTCGTGTAATGTTGTGCCCCAACATAGAGTACACACACACACGTATACACACCTGCCTTGTGGTGGTGTGTGTGTGTGTGGGTGGGTGTGTGCTTGTGTGTATTTTAAACAATTAGAAAGTTGTGGTGCCCGGGTAACTCTGTTTATTTCATAGTTCAGGTTAGTAGTTGTTTTTGTTGCAACAAACTTTTCATGTTCCTCGTGTTATTTGCATTGACAAATGGTTGCTGTTGTTGCTGTAGCTGCTTTTGCAGGTTGCAACCTGTTTTTGGTGATAAAAACAACTATTGAGAAAGTTGCTGCCGTCTGTTGACTTGTTGGCAAAACACAAACTCGCATGTTAACTCCCATGAAAGCGCAGCGCCGCAATGTTCAGCTGTTAATGAGTTACGTTTCTGGAAACCACCCCTCCCCTGCCACATTTCCCACCCTCTCACCCACTTTCTTTACTGGCAGCTTAGCTCAGCGCCTCTTTCAGTATCTCATATTTGCACAAAGCTTCATAGGCAGGAGCAGCATGCTGCTGTTGTTACATGCCGCTGATGCAGCACAATGTGCAACAGACCCCCTCCCTACCCCTCTCCCACCACACTTTGCCAACCACTTCAGCTTGTTAGAGTGCGAAGCTTATCAACCTCACATATGCCGTTGTACAGTAAACCTTCATGAATATGCAAAACAAATAAGAACGCTTGCAGTCAAACATAGCCGACTTTGTAATACTCTGATCCCAGCTTAATAACAGATGAAAGCTGGTGAAAAAGGTCTAAAGGTGAAATCGAAATTTTGTTACTGTAGTTCTAAAAACGTATTTTATATACAGATTAAATCTGTGAATGCTCGGAAAATTTTAAGTTTTATTTGTTTTATAGTTCCCGAAAAATCCTCAGCCCTTTTTATAACGCGGATATATAAGAATATATATTCAGATTTTAAAGTTGCGAAAAAAAAAAATTGTTAGGGGACACTGCAAAATATCAGAGCATATAGTACCCTTCGAGATCAGAGTATAACAAGAAATTGTGTTGCACTCGTTTTAAGTGGATAAAACCGCACTAATCAACAAATTTTGTAGGGTTTTACATTTTGCTACGCAGATTTTCATTATTTCCACGTTTTCTCCTCTACTTTTTCACATTTTATATATATATATACGTGTAGCATGTATTTCGTTTACTCTTTTGAATCTGCGCCATTTTTTTGAACGATTTTTGTTGGTGTGCAATTTGCAAAAGCGCTGACAGTGGAAACACTAATTTTCAGTTATTAGCGAAATGTCAAAACAAATGACAGCGCGGATTTTCCTCAGGCAGCTGGCTTGTTTTTTAAATTTTAATTGTTTTTTTGCTTTTATTTTCCCGATTGTGTGTTTAAATTATTAAGCTGCGTTGCGTTGGCAAATTGCTAACAACACATGTGTATTTTAAACTGTTGCTTTTTAGTTTTGTATAAATACAAAGATTTTTTTTTTAAAAATTTGTAAGTTTGTTCAATAAATAAATAAATTGAGCGCATACTATAGATTCACAAAATTCAGTACATTAACGAACGCTCAGGAGTATTGAAATCAAAATACAAAGTGAACGAATACAAATTTAGGGAAATAAATGCTTTAGATACATAGCACAGTTATAGAATACTCAAATGTTGTCATTTAAGTTACTACAATAGAAATAAAACAATTCTCAAAATGTTGTAAAAAATTCACCCAACTCAAACGCACTCAAAAAAAAACTACAAATGTTTAAAATTAAAGCGTTGCCTAAGCATAATTTTTTTTAAAGAAAATTAAAGCAAATAAACATTGTTTGCTAATATATAATATTTATGATTATGCCATAAATTCAAAAAAAAAAGAAGCAAGGCAAAGCCAACCACATAAATAGTTTCCAATACAGAGATACAAATCTTGGGCCATATGAGCCATTTGTCAGCGCGTTAAGCACAACAACAACAAAAATAACAATGGCCAATAAACAAGTCACTGAAATAGTTGTGGAAAAAAAAAGAACAGAGAAAATGGCGAATCAGATTTTTGCACGATTATTTGCCATGGGAGAACCCACACAATAACAGTGCAGATTACAGAATGCGGAATGCACTCAGCGCTGCCCAAAAAAGTATGCAACAAAGTGTGGCACACAAAGAAACAGAATAAAAAGAACGAGCTGCAAATGCAGCCAAAGCTTTAAGTGCACGAATGAAACAAATTGATATGCAAATGTGCAAATGTGCAAAAGGCGAGCGTTACACGAGCAAAGAACGAAAATATACAAAAAGCAAGGGGATAGGTAATAAAAAAAATAGAGTAAGCGACAGCGAGCGCAACAAAGCGACTAAAGGCGAGGGGCTAGGGGAGCTCTGAAAGTGGGGGTTAGGCAAAGCTGCTTGGATAAGCGACTTCCACTTCCGTTTTGGGCCATTGTGCGCCTTACGCTGTTGCAGACTGACAGCTGCATGTGGCAGGCAGGCAGGCAGGCAGGCAGGCAGGCAGGCAGGCAGTCAGGCAACAGTCGGCTGCAATTCAGTGCCATAATGTTTCCGCTACAGCTGCCAAAAAGATATATATATATATATATATAAATATATATATATTACGCATACGCCCACAGAGCGCTATCAATAATTTTACAGCAGTTTATGGCTGCCCCCAAATAAAAGGCAAATTCAATTTACAAATTGGGAAAAAATACAAGAGTTTTCAATTAGAGTGATACTGAAAATGAGATACCCTGTTAAAACGCTGCTGCTTGCATATTTGATATTAGTTTTGACTTATATTAAAATAATATGCTTGTTATAAAAATTATAATTATATGTTTTGCACCACTTGGAAAAACTGATGACAATATTGATAGAATGTATGGTAAAGTTATTGTTAAATGTGCAATGAATTGGTTTAAATAGTTTAAATACAATTAGTTATAGTAATATTGAAACAATGATTAAACACAGAAAATTCTTCTCTTTCTTTTGGAATAGCAACGTATCTCACTTCATATTAAAAGTTAAATTTCCGTGTGAATTCAGTCACACGATCTCAGAATTCAGGTATTTCGTATGAACATCATGTTATGAATAATACCTTAAAAATAGTATTCGCTAGCATCGATCATAGGAAATTTTTAAGAGCATATACAGGAAATACATTCTCTATAAAGATAAAATAAAAACAAGGAGGGTATCCTAAAATAAGACTTCAAATCCGAGGCAATACGATATATTTTTTTTATATTTTTGCCGAGCACAAAAAACGCAAAAAGTTTTGCACGGAATTCAATTTGACGTAACTTTCTTGCTGGCTTTTTCTATCATCATCATCAGCTGGCGGACTTTTTAGTATGCAATTGTGTGCGGCAAAAGTTAGCACATTGATTGAAAAGCGAAGGCAGCACAAATATACTGTAAATGTATATATGCTTTATCTAATATTCCTGGGTGTGCAAATTCAGTTCTTGAACTAATGATCAATCGCCGGCGGGCTTAACAGGCTGGAAAAAATTGCCTGTGTTCAGGCTGGCAAAAGTCATGACAGCCATAAAGAAAACTTTAAATGCTTTTGCTGTTGGGTCAGCTGGCAAATGTTGCAGAAGTTTTTCTGGACAAGGAACTTTACTAAACTTAAACTGACCCCTCATCAGGGGGCATCAAAAACTGTGCATAATACGATGTCACTCCTGAATGGGACAGTGGACTGCAAATTTAATAGCGCTGTCGGTGATAGACTTAACTTTCGTAACAGCATACTGCTATAACATCAGCAGATCATTTAAGCCATATTTGCTCACAGATGTTGAACGACATTCCACCCGAATTCCTACGTTTAATAGGAGCTGCAGATACATATAAGATAGCTGCTAATGAAATCGTTCATATCGATGTCAATGAAGTTTTTCATCATTCGCATACAGACTTAGTACTGTATTGCCAAATAAATCGTATAACTTATACATATATGAATGTATAAACTTCATTAAAAAATAATCATATAAGCTAAATACACATTAATTTGGTTTAGCATTTTGTTAACTGCATCTTTGCGGATTTTTTTTTTGTAATCAATCCAAATTTTTTGACTACAAAATGTTGGCAACACTGCTCTGGGATTAGGCTTCCGTCTTCCAGCAGTGACAATACTCAAGACCGACTTGGGTATCATTATGATCCCCACGCACCATCCTTAATTGGATAATTGGGCGCTCACCTGTGGGCCGACTCTTACCGGATATTTAGTTTCGTCCTTGTTGTCTCTTACACAAAGTACTTTCTGCATAACATAGCTACGGCTAACAATTTATTTTAATCCTTTTCCTCCACTCGTCAGATTTCCCTATATAAAATCTTAAATTTCAGGTCCAGAATCTCCAACTATCTCCAATTGTCCTCATAATCATTTATTTATTAGATAGTATCTTAAGTATATTTTACACTAACACAAACTAACACTAACCTAGAGTGGTATAGCAGACTAGATAGGCAAATAAAGTTTCCAAAAGGGTTCGAGTTGATATTAACAAATTGAGTTGCTCTCCTAGACTTTTCAACCACTATCTTATCAATTTTTGTATCCCTTCTAGAGGGTATTTATATAAACAAGGTAACATTGTAGTGACGACAGCTTAAAAATGTTGAAATCAAAAATATTAAAATAAGTTGATCTTAATAATAATTTTAATTTTCAAATATGCATAAGCTTGAAGTGTAATGTAAATCTAGAGGATACAAAAATAGGTTCAGCTTTTGCAATTTTATGGGAGTTTGAAATTTCAGAGAGATAAGATATAGTTTTGCATAGTGTGAAGATGAGGTTTGTTTGAATGAATGTACTGCTCTCGTCTAGAGTACTCCTACTTTTTGGTTTCGATTGTTTTAGGTATTAAACCGCATTGAATGACTTGAGCACTTATCGCCACTTGAGGGGAAAAAGGACAGCTCAATGATGCGTAAATGGCATCAAATGCGAAAAATTACACTCAAACGATTTGGACACTCAAAAATGCACAAAAGCAATCAAAGGATGAGGGAATGAATCGAAACGAAAGGAACAAAAAAGTAAACAAGCGCCGGCAAAAAACGAATAGCCGTGAAAAAAAAAAACAACGAGTCTACAGGACACAACTCAGCGAGCAGACATAACAGGATGATGATGATGATGATGATGATGATAATGAAGTTGTTGTTGTGGACGATAATAAAGACACGGACCTGTGTGGAGGCTGTCGGGATCAAGCGTTGTGCTCTTTTCTCTTTTCTTTTTGAATGGCCTGCCATTCAGCATCATGACTTAATAAAAACGTGGACAGGTTGGCTCAGGTGTTAGCGCCCAGCTATAGAGAAGAAACATTTGCGCTTCATTGCCCACGAAATCGACGAAAATGAAGTTGAAAGTCCGTGAAGCCTTTTGTTCCCAGCACAAGCCCCCTCCCCCCAATACCCTCCTCACAGCTGATTGATGCTTCTGATTGAATGAAACTCACGAGTCTGGCAACACGGACAAAAGACTTGGGCTATGGGGCTTGGAATTGCGACTGAGCTGCTAGGTGAGCAAAATATCCTTTATCCTCTCTCTCTCTCTTTCTCTGACTATCTTTCTCTCTCCCACTCTCTGTTTCTTTTTTAACACGCACACAGCAATAACAATAAAAATGCCCAAACCACTTGGCAACCCTTATCTGACTGATTTCCGGTACCCCGCTGTAGTCTGGCCACCCCACCACACCCCTCTCCCCTTTTTTGTGCTTGTCGTTGGATCCACTTTAAGCAGTTTGCCGGCATGCACAAACATGTCTGCGGCGCCGCCATTTTTTATTTGCCATTAAAAAGAGAATGAACAAACATGTCTGTGGCAACAATGGCGAAATATGTTCGAAATATGTTTCTAATTGCCACTGCACAGATATGCGGCAAAAAAAAAAAGAAAAGGTTTTTCCATTTTCATCTCAAAGCAGACGTGCCACTGAATTTAGTGTAGACTCTGGGAAAACAGTGATGGATGTTAGCAAATTGGACTGTATGTTGTGCTATGCATATTAATAAGTTCCATGCGGCAGAGTTATAGTTATGCATGGAATAAATCATTTAATTGGGATAGCGTTTGACATTTTTGGATTGTTCAATTTTCAAATTCGATTTACCTGGTATAGTATTGTAAGAAATTATATGCGAGCGTTTCTTACCTGAAAAGATAGAGAATATTTTAGAGTTAATATAAATATTAATAAATACAAGAATTAATAAATCTATTTGGTTGAAAAGATAGAGAATATTTATGAGTTAAAATATATACATATTAACAAATAAAGCAAATAAATCATTTATTGGACTATAATTATTAATGCATAAAATGAAATATGGAAAGCAACAATTTATTACCAGATAAGCATATGATTTTTCAAATTTAAAGCTACAACTCCACCAATTAATTTTGTTTGACTTAAAAATGTATCAGAATCTTAAATTCTAATCTCTTGCAATTGGCAACATTTTCAAAAACCACCATTTATTTAACGAAACAGACTCTCTTTCTCTTTCTAACTTATCTGCTTTCCATCTGACTGTCGACAGAACTTTATTTCAACGAGTTAGCGATTAAGCTGGAAATCATAAGTATCCATTATGTTAAAGCTAAACGGAAACGATTATTAAATATTTTCAATGGATTACATTAAGTCGCTCTCGTTTCCTTTTGCTCACAACAATTCTAGAAGACAAATAATATTTGCAAAATTTATTTACAAAACTAGTACAAAGAAAATAATAAATTTGAATATGACTCAGCGAAAACTACCCAAGTAGTTATTCGAATGCTCTCGAAAACTGAAGAATAAATTGCAAACGAAGGCCAAATTGGAAAGTGGAAATCAATTTGACAGTTAATAGAAAACTATGCAAAAAATGCTAAATTTATGCATAGTAAATGACAAGCGAGGATGAAGAAATGAGAAAAACCAAAAAATTATACAAATAAACCAATAAACGAGCGGCATAAATAAGGAAGAGTGGCAATTGATTTGCATTGGAAAGGCTTACGACTATGCTAAACGGCAAATGCCAAAGGACCGGCAGCAAGGAGCTCAGGACAAAGACATTGCGCATACGCCGTGTGCGCTACATTCAATTACATGAAAAGCTTTCAGTTTGCCACGCCCACAACATTAGGAGGCGCAACTTTTGGTGCTCAAGGGATGGGCATTGATTCGCCCAGGACTTTTGTATTTATCGTATTCCTTTGCTTATGCTCTGTCATTTGGATTTGTATTTTGGCCAGCGTCTACGCCTAAGCCCATTGACATGTTAACTGTCATTGTCTTTTGGTTTTTATATTGCCATATCATCTACATATAGATAATATAGAAACTCATCTCATCTTGCACATATGCCAAACTTCTTTTCATCACAAAGGGCGGAGCTGAGCATTATTTTTAAGACTTTCAATTTATATTTCTTTTTATACCCTGTACAAACTAAAAGTTCTGTAATGGTTATATAAATTATAGTATTTTTATTTGTACAATATATGGTTAATTATAATTATACATATAAATGGTATTAAAAAACGGATTAGTATTATATTTATGTGCCGGATGTCTGTGACCCTCCCAAATGTATACAACAGGAGATATTTATTCTTATTTTTATAACATTTAAATACTACAATACAAAAAATAAATCAATAAATAGTAAAGTGTCTTCTTAGACAATATTTTAAAGGGTATTAGAGAGTTTATTCGCCTTATTTATTACTATTCATTTCTTTTCGTTGCTTATGCTTTTCCTTGCTATGCCTTTAGGGTCCTTTTTTTGAGTTTATCTCCCCTTTGAGTTGGTATCTTGCCATATTAATGTTTGTCTTTTGCTGTTTACGACTAACTCGACTGAACTGTGCGCTTGTCTGTGTGTGTTTTTCCACTCGATTAATTAAACGTCTAACAACTCACTTGAGTTTGGCCTTTGCGCCACATTCTGTTTTAATTTTGTGCATCTTTGCCTCTTGCGGCGTTTTGTCTTTCATTCACTTTTTGTTTGTCTTTTTCCATTTACTTGGCATGTGTGCAATTGAAAATTTTATTAATATTGACTTGTAGGAAATGCGCCTGTGTCTCCCCTTCCGACATATCCATACATTTATTTCGATTTCCATGCTGTCTATTTATCTTTTTCGCAACTGGAAAGTTCAATTCTGAGTGCTTTATAATATAGCGCTTAATTGAGCTGAAAAATTGCCCGCAACCGCGAAATGATTAACTGGCGCAACAGATGCCGCAGGAGACACTCCGAATATCTCATGCTTCCGATGGCGAAAAACAATAAACGAAAATAATTTCCTGAGTGGCAAAGCGAAAATCATTTTAAATAAGGCATGAAAACGCATTAAAGGCGACGCCATACAATCATAAAAACAACGACAAAACCTCCAATCAGCAATCGCCCCTACAGCTGGATACACACTTCCCAATCCCAAACCACACAGCCAAAATGTCACCTCGCATTATTTATTTCGCCTCGTGCTTGGGCACATAAAATACAACTTGTTTATTTTATTCGCCCAGGCAAAAATTATATATAAAATACGGAAACAAAAGAGAAAATATTATTTTAGTATGTTCTTAAATGCATAATTTTTAAATGGTAAGTTTAATGATGGGAATTAATAAAAATTATACATTAAAAATGTTTTTTAAGGCCAGGAGACTGAAAATGTTATTTCCGTAACATGTGCCGGAGAGAGCATAGATAATAAACAGTGCTGAAACCAAAACGTTTAAGAATGTCGCACAAAGCAGAATTAGAAAAAAATCATTTAACAGTGCTGAATGCAAAACTTTTAAGCATGATGCACAATACAAAGTAGAAAAAAAAACAATCAAGAGAGCCTAATCCATATGACGAAAACACAATGTCGCCAAAGCCACAATAGTACAAAATAATCTCCATAAACACTAAAGTGTAAGAGTTTTCCAGAGTGTAACGTAGTTTGTAACATTCCTTATAATATCAACGAAATTGAGCCGAAAACGTATTCTAAAACACTTCAAATTTGCAGACGCACAGAAGTGCTACAACAGCAAACGCAGGAGACTCAACTATACACACACACACACACACACATTCTCATACACACACACGCACACTTATAAAGTGATAAGCAGCCGCAGGGTGGACCGTCGACGATGTCGTTGTCTGCCTGGCATGCAAATAAAAATTACGCATACGCCTTGTGGAAGTTCGTGTGTTTGTTTACAGCTTTGTGTGTTTGTGGCGCCGGCTGCTTAACGTTATAACTATATGTACAAGTGTGTGTGCGTGTGCATTTGCATACTTTTCGGCGATAATACACACACAAGAAAATTGTATCTGGCAAAATTGTTTTTTAAAATGTTGCGTGCCTGGCGGCTGCTTTGACAAAAAGAAATCAAACAAAAAAAAACAGAAAAAAAATGTTTACTCGTAGGTAATAAAAATGCAATATAATTCCAATACACGTATACATGTTTGTGGGGTGGAGATAAACTCAAAGTTTATGTTGCAGCAAGGCGGGTTAGGGCAAAAGTATCAAACAAATTTCACTGGAAATTATGGTGAAGATATGGTATTTGCGGTTCAGATGTATATGGATTTGTTTTGGAAGAGCAAACCAAGCAGTTTATATGCTTTTAACAAATGGAAAATGAAGAAAAACACAGGCATAGCTATTTGAGGATAGAAGCAGCAAAACAAAAATCGTTTTTTTTTATTTATATTTAATTTTATTGCTGGCATGCTATAAAGATTTAATTTTGCATACGAATTCATTTATGATGACAAATCAATTTTATGAGCTTAAAAAGCTGAATTGCAATTTGAGAATAGAATTATCTATGGAATGTATGCTAAACATCAGCCATGAAGTATTTTACCACTTTTTTTAAAAGTCTAGTTATAAATAACACTATGGCTTAAATTAATCTTTGTTGAAGTATTTGGAGCATCTCAATACGAAAATCTAAATTTATCTATGTGAAAACCGTAAATCCGATTGAAGCATGTGATAACTTGTCTGTTTATCCATAGATTTAACAATCCTTAATTGTAGTTCTTTTTTGGTTTCAGCTCTATTGTGCAAAAATTGTTGATAGTTTAAGTTGAATTGTTAATTTTCTATTCAAAAGCGAGTGTTCGAATTTAAATGTTCCAATTTTATTATTTAATTAAATATAGAAAAACAATTAAATTACAAATTTAAAAAAAAAGAAAGTATCCTTGTATCAATGGACACCGGTCAAGTGTTATTAATAAATTCCGCAATGTGGTTTTCGGTAATTATATAAAGGGCAAAAGTGAAGCTGACTTTGACTATGCCGATTGACTAATGAAATTAATCACAGTTTGCAATGAAACCTTTAAAACCGTAATCGCAACACTCACGCACAATGTATTAAATTGCCACACGCTTTATTGGAGTATTGGATATTGAATTTCTCATACAAAAACTAATTAATCAGCTTGCGATTAATTAAACCACCGCAATTCGTAATGAGCACATGCTGAGGAAACTCTGCGAAACTGTGGGAAAATAGTTTGCGCTATAATATATGATTAATCCGTTTGCCCGGGACCCTTTTGACCACAGTTGACCAGTGGGCTTTAATTGTTGCGAATGCGCTTTAAAGCTTCACACGCAGAAAGTTAAATAAACTTCACGCGTCGGCTATTTATGGAATAATATTGCCACAAAATGAAGTTTTTTATAATTTACAGCCTCGCTGACGATATTGTTATGGCTATCATATTGCCGACGCGTCGCCAGTGAGTGCAGCTTGTTATTAAACATAAAAATAAATGAATAACAGCGTACACATACTCGCCAGAGTTCCTGCATTAAGCGACAGGCAGTTAATGTTCTCAGCGCAAATATTTTAACGATGCCATTCGAAGTTTTTCGCAGCGGCATCTCAAACCAGTTTGCGGGGAGGGTGATGGGGGCAGGGGGCACTTTTAATAGCACAAATATGGATAGAGCGCCATTTTCGAGAGCCCATTCAAGTTTATCAGCGCCCGAGCATATGCAGCTCAGCTCATAAATGTTTATAGAGCCGACAGTCGAGCTAAGCAGACATGAAAAAGCATATATTAAAAATTTGATATATATATATTAAACCTAAACAAACACTGTTTATGGAGTCTGCATTGATTTGTTTTGACTAACGGCACTTAATAAATTTAATATTCGCTATAATCGATAATACCATTAGCTTCAAAGCACTAGTAAATACCTAAAAATGTGTTCAACTAACATTATGTATATGTGAGATTTTATTCAATAATTAAATTTAATTTCGTTTTATTTGATAGTTTCTTGCACATGTTATTTATTTTATGTTATAGTTATTTTGCATAATAAATTAATATATTTCAGAACCACTTTGGAAGTTTATAAACGTGACATTTTTAATTCATTATAGAAAATTATTGAAAGAAAAAACAAACAAGGCCATCAACAATTCTCGTAAATTACTGTCAAAGTGTATTATCTGAATTCAAATAATAACATTATAAATTTAAATAAGTAAAGCAACAGATAATCTGACAGAAAATATATAACGCGTATTACAAGTAAATAAATTACTTGTACATTTGAACTTAGTTATTATATTATAAAATATATTTCCATTTATTTTATAACAAACTATTAATAGAAACCTGAGCATGGTAATTTGGTTTTTGGGCGTACTACTTATGCTCAAGTTAACAAAATTCTCATTTATTTTAATTAATTTATCGGCGTCGAGGAGACAAAATCAATAAGTGGACACCAGGCCCACACAACTAGAATCTATAGCTACCACCTCTCTCTCTATCTATCCTCTCTCTGTCTCTGTCTGTCTTTTTCTTAGCCATCACTTAATTAGAATGAATCGAGGCAGAGGAGTGCCTAAATGTTAGAAATATTTATCAGTATCTGCCAGTCTGGTACTCAGAAATGCCAAGCCAAAATGTGTCTCAAATACTTAAGTTAAGTTGTCTTAACTTAAAGATACCCTGTAGTCTAAAAATTATTTGCTATGTTTATTAACTGACTAAAATAAAATTCTCAATATACACAAAAATTAAAATAGATTAAATTTATGATAATAAATATCCTTTCACACGATTTTTACAGGGTATGCCAGAATGTTGTCAAACATAAAAACCAAATGTGTAAAAAGGGAAATGAAAATATTCAGCTCCAATGTGTTGCCTAGAGATTCGAAAATATTAACATTTTCTGGGCAATAGTCATAGCCAAAATATTTGAAAGGTGCATACTTCTGGAAATTGTTGGGACCAATTGGGCTGGGGGAGTGAGGGTCAAACACAAGCGTGTACAATTCGAATGTACTAAAAATGTCAACGATGCAAATTGGAAAAGCGTAGAGTATACTCTGACCTGTGTGTGTGTCTGTATGCTAGGGGTGTTGGGTGCGGGGGGGAGCACATATGCAAATGAAATGTGAAACTGATAAATTTTCAATTAAATTGCTGCTTGTTAGACAAGGGCCAAGTCAAGTTGCACTGTGAATGGCAGCAGGGGGGTATTAGAGAGGGGCACATAGAAAGGGGTACGTGCATCTGATCGTTCAATTACGAAATTAAATTTGTAAAGCGGCAAACCCAGAAAAGTAATGCAAAAAGGAAATTAAATTTTTGAAGGGATACTCAGCACAGATCGACCCTTGTTTTGGGATGCCTCTGCAATTGAATAGACGCTTGAGTAAATACGCAAACAAACCAAAACACACACACACACGTATACAGAGCAGGACAATTTTGAAAAATATTTGCATACTTTTGGACGTGAGACAATCAAGTAATGAATATATTTTGAAAAATAAACTCAGCCATTTTTAAAGAATAAACATTGGAAAATAAAACAAATGAATCCTCCTTTGTAGCACACTCTAAAAAGCATCCAATTAAATAAACTTAATAAGATATTTAAAAAAAATCGATTTAATTCAAACACCTGCGTATAAACGTTCTATGAAAGTCCATAGCAAATACATTAAAATATATAGTAGCTGCTTAGGCCGCAACAAAATTATTAAATAAACGAGGCGCCCAAAAGTAAGCCACACAAATGTCATTAAAAAATTCAAAATTATTTATATTAAATTGAAAAATTATTAGCCAACTCATAATGATTGGTAATGTATAGCAAATTAAAGTCCTGATTGATAAGCTTTAAAAATACACAACAATTTGAGAAGTCAACCAGGCATTGATTTTGAAAAAGTTACCACAAATAACATCAAATAATTCCAAAACTAAGGGGTCGTATTTCAATTACCTTTCGCACCCGTCGCGCTTATTTGTGCATACAAATTATAAAATTTAATCAACGCATGGAAATTGAACAGCATAAATGAAATGGGGTTGGCTGCAAGCAACAGTTGGTTCGGTTGCGAGTTGTTTTCAAAAAGGGGGCCAAAACACAACACAGCACTTGTGAGGGGAGTATTTAACCTTTTTATGCAAATTGATAAGCAGCACCTTTAAAGTGTTGGCCCTAAACGTGGTATGTGTGGTGTGCTATGGGTCAGGGGTGAGGGGTGAGCGGTGAGCTGGCGACTCATCTCTCGAGCAACAATTTAATTGACAATTGTGTGTTGTCTGCGGTGGATGTTGAGCTCAATTTGAGACCAAACAGCTGCGACCAGCAACATGACCAGCAATTAAATGCGTATCTATTCATAAAGCACCCTTGACAACGGGCTGCCAGCGCCCAAACACCTCCCCCCTACAAGCACCCAAAGTGCCCCCCACAAATACCAATAGCCTATCAGCGGCACATCAATTTATGCGTGGTCGCGTCAAAATGTTTCACAGTGGGTGCAATTTGAAGGGGTAGAGTGTGTGATACGTGTTATATCTGGTCAATTTTCCAAATGAACAAAACTTTATATATCGAATATTTAGATTCTAGATCAAACTTAGTTATGAAAGTTTAAAGTCTTGGAAGGCCAGAGACTTGCTAGCCTGATATTGAGTACATTTTTGTCATGATCTTTGACAGAAACTTTAAAATAAAATTAAGTGCTTTAAATTCAGATTTTAAAGTGATCCAAAGCAAAATATCTGACTAAAATTTCATTAGTATTTTATTTATTTAATGTCGACTCATAGTTAACTAGTTTCTATTGTGATGGAAAATATATTATATTGCATGTTATAAAATATATCATATATATTATATTGTAGTATATATAAGAGGTATGAAAATTTTAAGTCTTGTTAATCGAATTTCTAGACAATATATACAAATAATTAATAATAATATTTATAAGTATATACCAATCAGTAAATCTTACTTTATCTCAATATAGTTATAGTTTTATCATAATAATATCAATCTTTATCCTAAATTTACTTCAACTCTTTACTCTACCAACTATATAAAATTACTTGGCCATATTCAAGAATTAGGTATTGATGAGACATGAAAAACATTTCCATTTACCAAGTTGTAGTTCGCATTTCACTGAGTTTAAATGAAAAATGTTTTACCTCTGCGCAGAACTTTCAGTTTCCGCTTAATATATGCTAAACTACAAACCAACTTGACTGCAGGTATTCACACACGCACACACACACATACACTCACAAACAAGAATGTGCATTCAACAACATTTTTCATCTTCAACTTCTAATCGAATCAGCAAATGCCAAAAACGTTGCAGCAGCTCGGAATTTGCAATGAAGCCAACACATACACACACACACACACACACACACATACACAGAAGCCTATCAATGTTATCGCGCACACAAACGCATTAATTATGCCTTGAATGCGTTACACACACACACACACACACACACACACCCGTGCACAGTCAGGTGCGTGGGGTAAAAGTGCTTGAGAGGCGCTTAAAGGCAAACACTTTTCACACACAGGTAGTCAAACTGAAGGCCAGGCATGTAAATTAACGCTGTCAAAGTTGCCACTTGCAAAGCGAGCTAACTTGGTGGCAACAAGTGCTGCACGTAACGTGTTTGCCACGCCCACCCACATTGCATAATTGGCGTAAATTGATGGCAGCCCACAAAAGTGGGCAATGCAATATGTGCGTTAGGTGATCAAACTGTGTTTCTCTTTCTCTCTCTCTCGTTCTCTTTGTCACTGTCAGTGACTGTTTTAAGCTATGACCAGCTTTTAGAGCGGTTAATTAAGCTTGAACAAAATGTCAGACATCTCTCTCTCTCAATAAACAGCCAACAGGCACTTTTTGCACACACACAAAAATCGTTTCACAGATTTCGCTTTCAAAAAAAATCCAATCAAACTGCATTAAAACTTCGCTCACGGTTTTGTTAGCATAATGTGCGGCGCCTAATCAACGAGCAGCCCAGGAAAAACGGCAAGAAAAAAATAAGAAAATCAAGCAAACCAATTTCAAATTTAATTTTTAAATACACTACAAACTAATGAATTCAAGTGTAATAAAACCTCCATCTTCGTATTTATTTGACAGTACTTTTTGCTTGCCCAATGTTTTTAGTAATATATAATATCTCAGATATTATAATAATTCTATTTAAAAATAAACACAAATAATATCTAAATAATTTCATATCTCTATAAATTAATAATAAATCAACACATTACAATACACAAAAATTATTGTTATTAAAGCTTTACAAACGAAATAATATGATAATAAAACTTTAAATATTTATATGCTTTTTTTTATTTCATATGGGATATAGCTATAGCTTACTAGCCATTCTCATTTTTGGTGATTTAAGCCACGACTCTGTAAATATTAATTTCCACTCATTTCACTCCATATTCGTTTTTTTTTTTCAAAATTTGATTTTCGCGATTTTGAAGATAGTCAATATAACGTATACCGTTATTTATGGTTTATATTCAGATACATTAATCATATTTATATTATAAATGCGTTCTGTATTTAATAAATGGTCGGGAATCACTAGAAATGCAAAATGCAAAATGTTTCTATGATTAATTGACAAGGTAAATTTTGTTATAATTGAAATATTTTAAAATAAATGAAATACAAAAGAGCAGCCATCAACCAATGTATTTAGAAACTAGAAATTAGAGCACGACTGTCTCAGCCAATTGCACTGATAAGAAATATAAAACCGAATGAAACGAATTTATATGCGTTACGCAATTCATGGCAAAAGTTTAATGCCCCTGTTAGGCAAGTCTATTCAAATCGAAATCGGACTAAAATTCGTGCCAGCGTCGCACAAAAATTTTAAATTACATTTCGGTTTTTGCGCTTGTCGCTGCGTTTTCTTCTCAAGCGATGGCTGCAGTTGAGCGAAGCAGAAGCAGAAGGATGGGTGGATGGGCGTGGCATGCTTCATTGGGCTAGCGACAAATTTAGTACCAGGCGGTTGCAATTAGGCGAAAAGCGCTGCATATTCTGTGGCGTTAAATTTTCCGTGTGCAATTAAAATTTTAGTTGAGGACAAGAAATTTAGCAAGCTAGTTTTTTTTGCGCATCGAGAGAAGGGGAAGGCGAAAGGGAATAGGGCAACACTAATGAGATGGGTTTACATTAATTTTAATAGCACGCAATTTCAACGACATTTAAGCAATGCTTAAGCTAAAAATAGCCTGCTCCTTAAAATCACCGAGAAGCATTAAAAAAACACAGAAAAATATGAATAAATAAAATACGAAACAAAAGAAAGTTGATGCACAGAACAAATATGTTTGTCAGGCAATTTGCATATTTTACCAATGCCTTTGACTAACTTATGCCAATTAAATTAATTGCTGCACTTACCTAAAAAAAACAAATTTTGATTAATTGTCGCTGCAGATACATGAAAAGAGAAGGAGAGAGAAAACTTCATTAAAAATGTATGCATCGCATTAAAAATGCATAAGGAATTTTAGCATTTAAAAAACATATTAAAGCTCCTCACTTCCCCCGCCCACACCCCACCACATCACGAAAACAACTTAACATTTAAGGGACAATTTTTTTATGCAATTTTTAAGAGCATAATTACGCAACTGTTTTGTAGGCGAGGAGCAGGAGACGCAGCAGGAGGACAGACAAATACCCGAAATGGCAGCCATTTTATGGCTAATGGCAGCCGAATGGAACGTAAAACAGGCAGCCCCAAAGTAAGCCCCACGATGAAGTATGCGCCCCCCACAAAGTTACAAAAAGTATCTCAATAGCCGCATATCTATTGCAAATGGTTTGCATATTAAAAATGACAACAAGACAAAGCCAAAGGACAAAAGCGAACAAAAAACAGTAAAAAAATTGAAACTTTGGGTGCCGAAGATTTAAATACCCTCTCAGTATACAGTTTATTTTGTTAAGCAATAGCTATTTAAGCATATAATTATCATAGCCGTCATTAAAATTTGTTGCTAGAAAGTTTTTAATCTATAGCCTGCAGAAAGTACAACAGGAAAGTACTATATATTCTGAATTATTTAATTATAAAGTAACTTAATTCTTACGTATTAATTTAAAATTGCTAGTTTGAACTTACACATTTATCATGCTTCAAACTATTTTTAAGAACATTTGCACAAATCCTAAGCCCATCATCCCGAGCTACAAAAAGTTTATACATACTAATAATTTATAAAGTACAAAATTCTTCCATTAATACTTTATGCATTTCCTGACAATGATAATAACCCTCAGCTAGGGTATAAAAATGGGACAGCCAAAAGCTAAATGCACCAATGACAACGCGAAGGATGCGAAGGATGTTGATGGCAAGTTGATCTCCCGTGGTGTTATATTTTCCTTCCTCTAGATTCTAGAATGACGATGAGTGCTGATGTTTTTGGCAGGGTACAAAAAGTGACACTACTTTTTTCTTTATTGACACCTTGTCCATTAATGTGAAAAGAGGAGGGTATGTGGCAGCTGCCGCTATCGATGCTATTAATAGACTCTGCCGCTAGGTAAAGCTTTTTATGGCAGGTAACATTTTTTCTTCTTTCACTTTTTATGGAGCTTTACTTGAAAGTGGCATAAAAAATCACATTTTTTGTGGAACTAACTTTCCTTTGGCATTGTGTCAAAATTAAGTCTAAAATTAATAATAGAGCAAGTACTTTGGTAACCAAGTAGAAAAATTGAGTTGATAGTGAATTATGGAACTTGGTATTTGATCAATATAAATGTTAAATAATAGAAAAAGTATTTATGTTTAAAAAAAATTATTTTAGATAAGTTAGTTTTTATTCTTGCTTAAAATATGATATTCTCTGACCTTTTCGCCTTTTTAAACGATATTCAGAACGTCTTCCTTACTAGTTTTTGTCGTGTGTCAAAATAAAGAAAAGCAATTTAAGTTTATTGCATTTGCAGCACATTTACATTTTGCAAAGGCGTAACCAAATCAATGCTAAATTGCCAAAATAATTGAGTACTCAATTTATGATTCATTTTAATTAGCTGAAAGCCCATTTGACCTAATTAATTACTTAAAGGAACTGCACCGCTTGAAATGCACTTTAATTGCACTTTAAGCAGCGCGTGCCTTGTTTCGAGTTAACTTGGCCGAGTTCAGTCAGCCGCTTGAGTTGGCCAAGTTTGTAGCAAAATCAGACTAAATCAGACACGCGCTGTTTTAGCCCGGCTCATTAGGTGCTCAAGAAGCAGGGTGTGGACTTGATCGCATTAATTTCGTTGAGAGGCAAATTTAAAGCACAAATTATATTCTGCATTTACCTAAGGGTTATGCAACAGCCAAAGTCAAGAGTGGGTCAGCCAAGTTCTGAACCAAAACCAAAGCAAAACCGCATTTTTTGTTTAGTTTTCGTAATTGCGGGTGGCCGCTTTGAATTATTGGCAAAAAAGAGAGAGAAAAAGATAACCAGGGTAATGGTAAACCACTCATCCTTTTTGCAAAAGAAAAATGTAATTGGCCATTGGCCAAAATGAGCTCAATTTTGAGTTGGCTAACAGCAAAGCGCAAATCATAAATATAAATTCAAAAGGCTTGTGCATCAAGCAAAGAACAAAGAACAAAACAGTCTGCAACACTACTACAAAGGTTATTCACTTTTGAGCAGAGTTTCAGGAACAAAACAACAAATAAAGTGGCTGCAACTTAAGCGAATTAATGTGGTTAAAAACTAGCTAACTAAATATGTAAATCTTATGAAAATAAATAAAAAATAAATTATTTACGAAAATAGTTCATTATGAAATAATAATTCATAATTAAAATAGAAGCAGTTGTACCAAAATGTAAAAAAAACATCTATTTTGGGAACTGATTTATTATATAAGGTAGGTAATAATATTGAAGAATGGATTAGTGGGTGGAAAAAACACCTAGATTAAAAAAAAAATAATTATTGGAATACCAATATAATTTTAGATTTGTAAGGCAACAATTTAAAGTCTAAAAACATATTTAAAGTAATTGTAAACTAATGAGCTAGGCGAGCTCATTTAATTCAAATAATATAGTTGTATTAATATTAAGTTAAAATTTAACTCAATAATATTTATTA
Organism: Drosophila maculinotata; assembly: GCA_035045305.1. Taxonomy (NCBI): domain Eukaryota; kingdom Metazoa; phylum Arthropoda; class Insecta; order Diptera; family Drosophilidae; genus Drosophila; species Drosophila maculinotata. Next base: position 22,666,170 of record JAWNPD010000335.1, on the reverse strand, counting down.
TTTATTTTTAGTCAAGTAATTTTTAAAAACATCTGAAACAATTTAAACAGAATTACAAAAAGCTTTGCTGAAGTCAGAGCCCGTATATAGTGGAATTAATATAATGCCTCATTTTGAGTGACATTCAAATGTGTGTTCAAGTGTTATCTTAAGATAAACCCAGCCGCAGAACTGGCCTATTTACATATATATTACAACGTCACATTAGGCATTCCTCCAATTGCTTTAATTTCATTTTGAGCGGCCAACACTTGACGTTGAGGGTGGGCTAGGTGGGAATAGGAATGAGAAAGAAGGCGGGGCCACCCACTGCATTAAGCAATTTGGCCCGATGTTTGCATTAATGTCACACATGCGTCATAGCCGCGGGGTGTATGTCACACACCACGACTTCCAAGTTGGAGAGCTGTCAGTTTTAAGCAAAGTTGTGGGACGGGTAGCAAGTGGGACATTCTAGCTAATTATGCATGCAAATTCATTTAATACCATTGTTAAATTTATATTTGCCTCAAGGATTTGTCAAGCTGATGGCACAAATGCGTACAAGCAGATGACATTGCCAGAGGGGTTTCCGAGGCGGTCATGTGAGTGTTTGTTCACAAATGATACAACTTAGTGAAATTTTGATATAATTGTATGCAGCCACTTAATCCTTACTTTGATTAAATTGATTATTTATATTCAATCTTTATTATTATTTCTTATAATTGTCTTTTTTTTTGTTTAAATATTTTAACTTCATATAATCTTTTATATTATTAATTTAATTCATGCATAATTAATTATAAATCTGAAATGCAGCTAACTAATTTTAAAAATTTTAAAGTTGCATAAAGAGTACTGCTCAAAACAATTATATACTTATTATCATGAAATGGATCCTTAGATTCATGGCAACAATGTTTAAATTTATTCAACTTTTTGGTTTTGCATATATTCAGTCTTCAATTTGTGCTTTAACAATATTACCTCATGCTATTTACTTTCTTGCATCGCCTCATTTCTTAATTCTTTCATTATGCGTCCTTCGTCCCTCCTATTTAGCCTTAGGTCTTACAGGGATTGGGGGCAAGCAGTTAATACTTGTTTTGCCTTTTTTCCCATTATCACCATTCTTTACCCGTTTTCCTTTGCCCCTACATTTTTGTTGAAATAAAAAAACCGGGGAAAGTTTGCACTTAACTTTTTTATAATCACTTGAGTTATATCAGAAATATATGCACATATCTCTGCTGGCTCTTAAAAATTCTGGGCTCATGTTATTAAAAAATTTGCCAAAAACAACAAAAAAAACTCATAAAAAGAAAAGAAGAATAAAGGTAGCCACGCCATAAATCTTCTAGTTATTGTTTTATGGATTGCTTTTGGCTCTCTAGTCCTTGACAATAAAAGACTCACAATAGGCCCACTTTTTATTTTTTTTTCGTGTTTTTTGGAAGCTATATTCGTTTTTATATGCCTTGTTCTGAGAACACTTTAAACTTGTTTCTAAAGTGCTTTTGTCCACTTGAAAATGTTGCAACATTTTCTGAAAAAAGGTAACGAAGCATTAAATTGAAACCTCCACCCACTCCAAAAAGTTGCTCACCTTAAGCTTTAGCTACATATATTTAAAAAAATGTTTTTATTTGCCTAAACTTTTGCTTGAGCATTGTTGTTGCTTGTTTGGGCAGGAGCGACCTTAAATGTGGGGCAGGTAGCAGCGGCAAAGACAAGTGCAGTTAAATAAAATGTATAAATAAATTTGGTGAAATGAGCTAAAGTTTAAGTTGGCATATTATGAACCACAAACAAAGTTTTCCGGTTTTTTTCGGGCAATGCATTTTTTGCATAAAATTAATGCTCTAAAAAAAACAACGTTTTCCAAATAAATATTTTATTTTAACTAAATTAAATTATAACTAAAACTTCTGTTATTAATTAAATTGCAATCTACCAAAACTCTAAGATTAAACAAGTAAGAACGCTCTAGTCCAGAGAGTGCCCGACTAGGATATACCCTGATCCAAGGTCTTACATTCATTGAAGTTATTTATCTGCATTCATACATAGAAACAAACACACATATACAAAAAAAATCTGCTGGCTACGCGCGTCATACATTTGCTTTGCTTCTTCTTCTTCCTTTGGCCCCAAACTATGTTACATTGAGTCGTTAATAACTTCTTTGTTTATTTGTAGAACACAAAGATGACATATAAATGGGAGACTATGTAAAATCCGAAGGTCATACCTCTTAAAATACGTATTTTTAAATACGATTTCTTGGAGATCGGGGAGGGGTATCCAAAAAGTGAAATGCATTTAGCCTCTGTATGCTATTGAAGAGTATATGTACCAAATTTGGTGACTCTACGTCTTATAACTTTTAAGCTATACCTTAAAAACACTGTTTTGGAAACCTAATTTATCGATAACTTTTAAAAGGATTGATATATTGAGTTTGTTTAGATCCGGCAGTACAGTAACTTAAACTTAAATATAAAGTTTCTAGCTTTTATGACTTTCAAGTTATGCCTGAAAAACACTTATCTGAAATCGATATTTATCGATAAGTTTTGAACGGGATGAGATATCGAAAAAGATAAACTTGTATTGACCCGACACTACGAGAACTTACATTTCAAATATGAAGTCTCTAGCTTTTGTAGTCTCTGAGAAACAGGCGTTCATACAGACGGACGGACAGACGGACAGACAGACGGACATGGCCATATCGACTCGGCTATTGATACTGATCAAGAATATATATACTTTATGGGGTCGGAGATGCGTACTTATGCCTGTTACATACTTTTGCACAAAACCATTATACCCCTTTTCCCAATTTTTAATGGGATCAGGGTATAAAAACTATTGAAAAAGTGATTCTGAAGTGTTTCATTTTTCTGTCAAAAATCATGCCAAAATGACACAAAAAATTAGCTTGTAAACCCCTTAAGTCCATACAAATGCCCTTCCTAGACTTCAAACTCCCATAGCTTGGTCAAAATTGAGCCGATTGTCAAGCCTGAGGCCATTTTGTTCATGGTTTGTCGTACATATCAATCCTACATTTAAAGTTTATGCATTATTGAAAGTTACATTTTTTCAAATATTTTTGCGAAAAAGCATAAGGGGGGACCCTTACAAAAATTGATTTTTCAACAAATAGATTCTTGAAATTCTTTTTTTAATCGATTGTGGGTGTCAAAATTAGTATAAAAAACTATTGAAAAAGTGATTCTGAAGTGTTTCATTTTTCTGTCAAAAATCATGCCAAAATGACAAAAAAAAATAGCTTGTAAACGCCTTAAGTCCATACAAATGCCCTTCCTAGACTTCAAACTCCCATAACTTGGTCAAAATTGAGCCGATTGTCAAGCCTGAGGCCATTTTGTTCATGGTTTGTCGTATATATCAATCCTACATTTAAAGTTTATGCATTATTAAAAGTACAGTTTTTTCAAATATTTTTCCGAAAAAAGCATAAGGGGGGACCCTTACAAAAATGGATTTTTCAAAAAATAGATTCTTGAAATTCTTTTTTTAATCGATTGTGGGTGTCAAAATTAGTATAAAAAACTATTGAAAAAGTGATTCTGAGGTGTTTCATTTTTCTGTCAAAAATCATGCCAAAATGACAAAAAAAAATAGCTTGTAAACGCATTAAGTCCATACAAATGCCCTTCCTAGACTTCAAACTCCCATAACTTGGTCAAAATTGAGCCGATTGTCAAGCCTGAGGCCATTTTGTTCATGGTTTGTCGTATATATCAATCCTACATTTAAAGTTTATGCATTATTAAAAGTACAGTTTTTTCAAATATTTTTGCGAAAAAAGCATAAGGGGGGACCCTTACAAAAATGGATTTTTCAAAAAATAGATTCTTGAAATTCTTTTTTTAATCGATTGTGGGTGTCAAAATTAGTATAAAAAACTATTGAAAAAGTGATTCTGAGGTGTTTCATTTTTCTGTCAAAAATCATGCCAAAATGACAAAAAAAAATAGCTTGTAAACGCCTTAAGTCCGTACAATGCCCTTCCTAGACTTCAAACTCCCATAACTTGGTCAAAATTGAGCCGATTGTCAAGCCTAAGGCCATTTTGTTCATGGTTTGTCGTACATATCAATCCTACATTTAAAGTTTATGCATTATTGAAAGTTAAATTTTTTCAAATATTTTTGCGAAAAAAGCATAAGGGGGGACCCTTACAAAAATGGATTTTTCAAAAAATAGATTCTTGAAATTCTTTTTTTAATCGATTGTGGGTGTCAAAATTAGTATAAAAAACTATTGAAAAAGTGATTCTGAGGTGTTTCATTTTTCTGTCAAAAATCATGCCAAAATGACAAAAAAAAATAGCTTGTAAACGCCTTAAGTCCATACAAATGCCCTTCCTAGACTTCAAACTCCCATAACTTGGTCAAAATTGAGCCGATTGTCAAGCCTGAGGCCATTTTGTTCATTGTTTGTCGTATATATCAATCCTACATTTAAAGTTTATGCATTATTGAAAGTTAAATTTTTTCAAATATTTTTGCGAAAAAAGCATAAGGGGGGACCCTTACAAAAATTGATTTTTCAAAAAATAGATTCTTGAAATTTTTTTTTTAATCGATTGTGGGTGTCAAAATTAGTATAAAAAACTATTGAAAAAGTGATTCTGAAGTGTTTCATTTTTCTGTCAAAAATCATGCCAAAATGACAAAAAAAAATAGCTTGTAAACGCCTAAATCCATACAAATGCCCTTCCTAGACTTCAAACTCCCATAACTTGGTCAAAATTGAGCCGATTGTCAAGCCTGAGGCCATTTTGTTCATTGTTTGTCGTATATATCAATCCTACATTTAAAGTTTATGCATTATTGAAAGTTAAATTTTTTCAAATATTTTTCCGAAAAAAGCATAAGGGGTGACCCTTACAAAAATTGATTTTTCAAAAAATAGATTCTTGAAATTCTTTTTTTAATCGATTGTGGGTGTCAAAATTAGTATAAAAAACTATTGAAAAAGTGATTCTGAAGTGTTTCATTTTTCTGTCAAAAATCATGCCAAAATGACAAAAAAAAATAGCTTGTAAACGCCTTAAGTCCATACAAATGCCCTTCCTAGACTTCAAACTCCCATAACTTGGTCAAAATTGAGCCGATTGTCAAGCCTGAGGCCATTTTGTTCATGGTTTGTCGTATATATCAATCCTACATTTAAAGTTTATGCATTATTAAAAGTACAGTTTTTTCAAATATTTTTGCGAAAAAAGCATAAGGGGGGACCCTTACAAAAATTGATTTTTCAAAAAATAGATTCTTGAAATTCTTTTTTTAATCGATTGTGGGTGTCAAAATTAGTATAAAAAACTATTGAAAAAGTGATTCTGAAGTGTTTCATTTTTCTGTCAAAAATCATGCCAAAATGACAAAAAAAAATAGCTTGTAAACGCCTTAAGTCCATACAAATGCCCTTCCTAGACTTCAAACTCCCATAACTTGGTCAAAATTGAGCCGATTGTCAAGCCTGAGGCCATTTTGTTCATGGTTTGTCGTATATATCAATCCTACATTTAAAGTTTATGCATTATTAAAAGTACAGTTTTTTCAAATATTTTTCCGAAAAAAGCATAAGGGGGGACCCTTACAAAAATTGATTTTTCAACAAATAGATTCTTGAAATTCTTTTTTTAATCGATTGTGGGTGTCAAAATTAGTATAAAAAACTATTGAAAAAGTGATTCTGAGGTGTTTCATTTTTCTGTCAAAAATCATGCCAAAATGACAAAAAAAAAATAGCTTGTAAACGTCTTAAGTCCATACAAATGCCCTTCCTAGACTTCAAACTCCCATAGCTTGGTCAAAATTAGTAAAATTAGTAAAAAAGTATCAAATAAAGTATGCCAAACCATTTAATATTCAAAATTTGTCAAATCATTTTCAGTTAAAGTCATCCACAAATATTTAAATAAATATTTGTATTTAATTTCAGCCCATTGTCGCTTGGGGCGCCCCAACAACTGTTTTGTAGTATGGTATGGTATGAATGGTATATAACATAAAGTGTCGACAGTTTGGGCTCACACAGAAACCAATGACAAAATTTACGGAGCGAAGCCACAGGCAATTATGCTCGGACTTGGCCCAGAAGCAAAAGCGGTTTTTGGGGGCCAAGCATTCACTCGTATAAATAATTATTTGCTGTTGCCTAATTTTGTGAGCAAGCGCAGAAAAGCCTCAAAGCACATTTGCTAACAACTTGATTTGCAAACTCCTGAGCCTGGGGGCTTTATTAAATCTGCTTAGTATTTTGTTTCGACACTGGATGACCACACTGACCAGCCAGCCAGAAACTGCAGCTGTAGCCGACACGTTCCCCTAAACCCCATTCCAAAAATAATAATAATAATAATAATTTACTAGGAGATCCAATGCCACAAAGTACATGCAGGCAGCGAAGCCAAAGTTGGTTTTTAGCCAGACCCAAAAGGCATCCATTGTTGTCTGTGTGGCTGGGTAAGATGTGGGATGAGGGCTCCATGGCTTCAAGTGGGGCCCCCATAAAAATGTTGCTTAATTAGCAGCTGTAGTTGTGGGCAGATGCGCAAATTGGAGTTGTTTTGTTTTCACAAATATTTGTGCTCTGAAAGTTAAGGGAAATAAAGCTGCAAATGCATTCACTGAGCAAATTTTCAAATTAAAATAGCTGCTAAATATGAAAAGTTGAGACTAAATATATTCAGGGTAAAGTTGAAGGAAGGAAGGCAGTAAAGTACTAACAAGTAACACTTGAATTGAATAAATAATTAAGTGAAATTATAAGACGTGTCTAGTTCATAACTTCAAATCAAGACTCAATTTTAAAGTAATTTCAGCTTGTCTTTTATTTTGATAACATAAAAAATAGTTTTTTTTTTATTTATGTCTATACTTAATATTGAGACTGGAAAACTATTTTTAAAAACAAGAAGTTACAAAGATTAATTTTTTTATATATGGTAAATAAAAATAAAATACTACAGCAACTTTTTAAAAGGATGTAAATTATAAATACAAAGCTTTTATTATCTGGGGCAATCAAATTGAGAAATTGGTGCAACAATTGCTGTTGTTGAAACAGAAATATCTATAATTAAATACTACAAATCCACAGATCTAAGCTTGGCAAATTGTAGGAGGATTCAAAAACATCAAATCAAGCACAGTTTAATCGACACTTGCCCAATCAATATGAAAACAATGCCAGAAACTGAGTTTGTTAGCCCAACACAAAAACAACATTCAAATTGCATCAGTCCACTGTTTTGAATCAACATAGAGCCACTAGATCAGATTAAGAGCATGCGAATGGGGCATCATTAACTCAACGAAATTGGGATTTGAGCACGTTCCACGTTCATTAGGATAAAGCGGGTCCGGTGAAATCTACGCAGCACAGCACAGGAACATGGCTGGAAAACGATGCAGAAGGATGTTCAATTAAATGCGGCCTGACAGCCTAAAACAAATCGTGCCACAACCCAACAGGCCTTGCAACTCGTCTGTCGAGGCAGTCAACTTAAATTTGATTATGTGCGGCACTGCGCAGCAATGCAACCTCAAAACGAAACGATGCAACCAACACACATATGCATACACTGTAAAATATTTTAGTGTTCATTTAAGAACTCTTGGTATTGACAGATAGCATATTTGCATAATGAAAATAAATGAAAGCCGTTTTATTAATTTGTGGTTTATCAACTAAAATCTACACTGTGAAAAAACTTTATTGCTTTTGAATCTAATTGGGAATCGAACCCAGAAACAGTCAACTGACTATGAGAGATAGTATTTTGATATTTATCTTGCTTTTTTAAATTTGTATGTATTTTTAAATGGTTTGTCGTGTTTATTTTCATATTAAATTACGAGAGATTGATTTTTTAGTCTTTGCTTAAACTTAATATTGTAAGTGAAAAGATTTTATTAAAATTGTTTTGGTATTTTTATTTAAAAATGTGGAATTTGTAAAATACCTCTAACAACCAAATAAATTCATTCTGACTTTAAATGTAAATAATATGTTTTAAATCTATTAAATGAAATTAATTACAAGAATGGTATAAAATAGATATTTACAAGAAAAATTATACAAGAAATTGAATTTCATATGCAATTTGTTACAGTGCATTTAGAACTATGTGCGGAACAGAAAATCTGTTGACGACGAGTTCAAAATGATGCTACTGCATAGTTGTTGGCGTAGCAGCTGCTGAGGCAATTTTCTTCGCATTTTATGCAAACAAACTAACTGCCCATGCCCCCATTGCACCCCTTAACCCTATGGTGGGGCTGGCAGCAACGTAACGAACGGTTAAATGTTTTCATTTTCATGCCTTTATGGCTTCTTCTGCTGGCGCAATGTTTATGACGTTAGGCAACACACAAAATTTATTTAATTAAAATGCGAGTGTGTGTGTGGTAGAATGTGTATGTGAGTGTATGTGTGTGAGTGTTTGGAGTGTATGCTGCACTCATTTTGGGCACTAATTGAATTGCAGGCAGTGTCAAAATGAGTAGACTAATGTGTGAATGTGTGTGTAAGTGTATGTGTGAGTGTGTTTTGTGTGTGTGTGAGTGTGTTGCATCCCAACTGCAATGCAAATTTTAGTGTCAGGTGCGCCACGTTCAAATCTATGCAATGCAAATTCATTTTAATTAAAATTTGTATTTTACCTTTTTTGTTGTGTTGCAAACAACAGACAGCAGCTCATAATGAAGTTCTAGACAATCATCAAGAGGCAACAATAAAATTATAGAGAAGACAAAACAACATATAAATGTGTAATTTTAACGATATGTACACATCATTTTTTTTATGTTTCTAGGCAGCTGTCAGACGGATATGTGAAGACCTCTCATGTTGTTTTTGTTTTCGCATATAGCATTGGACATTTGAATACAAACGATAACAAAATGACACATTTCAATGACAATATCAATTACGTTATATTTTACATATTGCATTTACATACAGCAACATGGTTGCATGGAATTTAATTAGTTTGCACTATGGAATGCCCCTACTGCTCACACCTACTGACATTTGCAGCGATTTGCAAAGTGAGAGTTCAGCTAAAAGACACCCTATGCAATTGTTAAAAATATCCAAAGTTTTCAGAAAAAATGTACTAGAAAATTGCCTTTACCGCTAAGAAATTATTAAATTCATAATATTAAAGCTTATACAAATTAAATACAAATATTATGCAAAAAAGCACAAGTAGGATATTAATAGAATTAAATGCTTAAAATTTGCTTATTATTTTATAGATTCAAAGCTGAGGAACTTATGATATATACAAATAAGTCAACTTGTTATGAGACAATTCATACAAAATTATTTTGTATCTCTATGCTTTATACTTATTAACAAATCAATGAAAACTGTTCCCTGTTCGAACATAGAACTAAAGCTCAAAAATCAGAAGAATTAATTTCCAAAAATATTATGGTTTCCTAAGCCAAGAAAATATATTTTCAAAAAATACAAAAGCATAAGTAAAATGAAAGAATACATTTACATTTCGCATACAACAATTTGGATATATGAGAATATTATTTAAAGCTGGCCAAAATTAACAAAAAGCGTAGAGAAACTGACATGCCCAACAATTCCCATAGATCAAGTTGCTTTTGCGCATTTTTAAATGCACCAAATCCCTTGCATACATTAAGGCTGACAAAACTTTTACTAGACAGGCAGGACAGTTAGACAGACAGCCAAGAGGCGGGAATGCAACGCACAAGCCCTGACAGGCGAGGGGAACGGAGGCGGGACAGGCGGGGAAGGGGAAGTTGAGGTGCGGGGTCAGGCCGCTTAGACAAACAAAACACTACACACACCGCATGCATAAAGAATTTCAATTTGAGCGGCATTCATTGTCTGGCGTTGCTCTCCCGAATCTCTCTCTTTCGCCAAAACTATTCTTGTTGCATACATTTAGGTGCTGCAGGCACGTACGCTACAACAAACACACACACACACACACACACACACATACACACACTATTTATGTTTAAATGGAAGCTGGAAAAATAGAGAGGGAAAGAGGGTGAAAGACAAGGAGCCGCATGCAACTGGAGTCCAGCAGATTAATGCCGAGTCACGCAGGCATCAGTGAGAAGCCAGAAGACAGCATCCGGAGCAGGCGGGTTGCGAGAAGAGATCTCTCGACGCTTGATTGTATTTTTATTTAATTTAAAGACAAGCGAAACATGGCAGGCTACTAGGTTCTGCTCAGTATCTCGTGGCTCAACTGCGCATACCCATTAGAAACATCAGAAAGGGTATGTAAAGTATGGATATTAATTTAATTAAATATATCAAATAGAATTGCAATTTATGAAAGCGTCTAAACTAGATAGATTAGTTAAAAAGGGGTTACACATAGGTCATACAAATTTCACTTAAACCTATACAATAAATGTTATCAGCCGCTATCATTCTACATACACATTTCAGAATCTTAGCTTTCAGGCTTTCTGTAATATATTTTCCAACTACTCAACAATTTTTAAACCGCCTTTTAACGAATTATAATTTATTTTAATTTCAATTAATATTTAACCCTGAAGTGATTTATTGCATTTAATATACATTTTTACTATTTTCAACCCCTTTAGTCACAAATAATAATAACTTATAAATTTCAACCATTTTTAACACCTCACTGACAAAATCCTTCTTACAATCAAACTGAGAAGTATTTTAATGAATCAGCTTGATTTCTACAATCATGAACACAGGGTAACAAAAAGTCGCTCCCTTCTATTTCATATCCTTTATTATCTTTTTGGCTTATCTTGCATATTTTTCAGTGTTTTATGTGCAATGAGCGCACTTCTATCACGATTAAGCGCGGAAATGTTCTATGGAGTGAATGCTGAAGAAACATTGCTAAAGGATAAGCATGGAAACATTAATTGCTGTGCGATTTACTCATTACGTGCGTGGCATGAAATGCTTGCCTCAGTTATAATGGAAAAGAATATAGCTGCATAAGCTAGCAGACATAAATATCGATACACATATATATAGAGCGTAAGAAAATGCCATCAGCTAGTCATTACATTGATAAACATCGTGCAGCTTAGTGTGAAAATTTGAAATAATGGCCAGGAGTGTTTGTGTGTGTGTGTTTGAGTGTTCAAGAGAGGGGAGGGAGTTGTGTGAGCGTTGCCAGCAGGTGAAGCTATTTGCGGGCCAAACTGCACTCTAATGCCAGTTTTATGATGATTGTCCAGCACGAAACTGGGTGTCGCCAAGGGAAATAGAGTTTGAATAAACTTCAAGTCAGGTTTTACTGAAAGTCGATAAGTTATTGATATATTTATAATAAATATATTGAAGCCGAACAAATATGTTGAACAGAAATGCTTGCTTTAAATATGTTTTGACTAAGGTTGCAACATATTATATTTGAAAATATTTTATATAACTTTCAGTCGTAAGCGAGAATCTATTAAACAGAGAATATATTACATTTGTTCCATATGGTTGGAATTTTTAATTGTATTTAATGTTAATAAAAACAATCGATAACTATTAATTGTTTATGTTATTGTTTTAAGCGATATTAGGTTACGATAAATTTACAACCAATAACTAATATAACATAATACAAATGAATTTAATACATACACAAATAAAATAAATAAAATTTAAAGTTTAGTTAACCAAACAAAATTATGCAATTATATAGATAAGCAAACAAGAAAAGCAAGCGTTTAAAATGCATTCCTTTTAGCAAGGACACCCATTATGCTTAACAAAAACATTCCCTTTATGCTGATGCACACACACACACACACACACACACACACACACACACAGAGACAGACAAAATTGAGTTTAAAGAAATAAGGTCAAACTGTGGCACGAAGCAGCGCAACGGTAAAGCGATAGGTGGCGATAAAGGTAAATGTAAAAATATGACTAAAAGATAAGCATAAATCAGCGCATAAAGCAATTACGCGAACGAAGCAATGAGAAGAAGGGCAGCCAGTTGGCCAAGTTAAAGCCAATATGGAGAATGAAAGGCCAGTGCCAGAAAGAGCCAACATTAATGAGACTACTCAGCAGCAGTACATTATGATGGATACACTGGCAGGAAGTGGACAAATCAGTGAACTTGCAGCAACTTCCGCCTCAACAAAAATTGTGGGGGTGGGAGACTGAGCGCATAATGTGCATGTCAGCGTTAGATAAGAGAGAGTGTCTGGCAAACAAAATGGCAACTAAAACACGCAACAGCAACAGCAACAACAAGAACAGCAGCCAAAAAAAGAAAATGGCGTCTGGCATGGAATTGTTTTGGCCCGAGGGGGAAAACAACGCAGCAATGAGTAAGCTATTCAATTATTTATGATTTTGCAAGGCGCAAAATGCTCGACTTACTCAGTTTAATGCCACATCGTGAAGCCTAATTGGAAATTATGTGCTGCAAGTCAAATTCCAAGAAGGAAAAAAATGTCTGGAGTCCTTAAATTAAGTCATTCAAATGGAGTGTATGAAAAAAAAATTACAAGTACAGCTCAACAAAACTTGGCAGAACAATAAATTTAATTTTTTGCGGTGGAATAATATCCGCAACTACGTTAAATTTACGAGATACCATTAATGTTATATTAGAATAATATTTGATTATATTATTTTCATATTTTTTTTTTAAAGTAATGCTACATTTTCAAATCATTTAAAACATCACAAAGTCGAGTATTCAATATTATCACATTGAAATCTGCCTTTAATCATGAAAAAAATTACTGTTGAAAAATATAACAAAATATTTGCTGCACATTTAATCAATATATACACACAAATATGCAAAATGTTATAATTGTAATATGGAAAATATACATTTCTTTATATGTATTATGCACATTCTTATAAAACCATAGTACCCTTAAAGGAGTATACAAAAATAATAGTGATTAAATGTCAAATGCAAGCTAATTGACTGCATAATTTGCGATCCTAATTGATTTGAAACTTTATGAATTTATAGCTGTCAATCAGCAAAACTGTTTCCGCTTCCAATCCTGGCAAAAAGAGTGTTTGGCATCCTGCGGTTCCTGGATGTCATTTACCAAAAGAGCTTTACTCAACATTTTCAGCTTGTCATACGGTCAAGGTTCCGCCCAGCAATAAGGGCTGTTCATAATTTAGCAGCTGACTCAAGTTCGCTTAGGTTTAGGGAATGCCTTTGTTAGCTAGGGGAGCAATGGGAGCAGTGGGGGTGGTGCAGGGTGCTGCGTGTGTGGTTTGAAGGCATGGAAGTGGTTGGCAGCTGTCAAGTGTACCGTAAAGTACTTGGCAAGACCACAAAGTGTTGAAGTGGGTTTAGGTCAGCTGTATGACATATTTTGGAAAAGGCAAATGTTTATGAAATATGCTATAGAATGTGGTTTGTGGCAATAGTTAGTTAAGTGCTGGATGAGCAGAAAACAAAAAGGAGATGCAATCGAAAACACTGAAAGTTTGGTAAGGATACTGATAGCTTTCACGTTTAAAAATGTGTTTTTTCTTTATATTGTATTTGCCATTGGAAAAGCTTTACCATTGATAGAAATATCGTTAACTTCAAATACTTTTTTGAGATGCATGCAGTTTTTTTCTATAAAACTGAAAATGTACTTTATTTGTAAATTTGTAAGCCCAAAAACATCACTAAAAATATAAAATACTGTGCAATACTTTAAAAACGAACAAAATCCATGCTATTTAATTTATTTCGCACCATGGTCTAATCGAAAAACAATTTTGTTTTGCAGGCCAAACGTAAAATGTCTAAAAATATTCACGCAAAAAAAAGCTCTCAAAACCTGTGCAAATTGTGTTAATTTTTTTCGTCCAACCATGAAACAAAGCACGGGCATAAAAATATAATCCCGTACAGCCAGCAAAATAAGCCCAGCGTCAACAGTGAATCAATAAAAAAAACCAATTGGTTAAAAAAACAATACAATAGCAGAGAAAACATGATCGAAAAACAGTCGACAATGACGAAGACATGCGGTAAAGTTCCGGGGTTTGAAACGCAATTTGTTAATGGAAATTCAATTGAATTGAAAAACTAAATAGATATAAATTTTGCCAGCCACGCACACACATCACACAGGTAAATAAATAATGCGAAAGCGAGCATCAAATATATACTAAAATATACCGCAAACGAGTTTTCTTACTTTAAATGATAGATTATTTCAAAACTGCAGTATCAAATTGTATAAAAGGGGGAGAAATTTATCCTACTATACTATATTTTTTATGTCTAAAAAACAAAGAGCCTTCAAATATAAAATACCTTTCTTGCATTACAATTTAAAATAGCGACGAATATTTAAAAATGTGTATGAATTGCTACCATATTCCCTTACACAAGTGTTACTAGTTTATTTTTATTGGTTTTCAGTTTTTAATTGGCCAATTTATGTATGTAAACCATTTTTTTAAATAAATAGGTATTTGAACAGTTGGAATTATTTGAAAAAAAAACTAAAAAATAAAGTATATTTTATGCATTTACTTTTAAATCTCTTGACTGAAAAAATAAATTGAGTTACCAAAGGATATGTGTAACTATTAATGAAAGCGATAGAAAAATGGAAATGGAAATGAAAGGCTCTTTGAAAAGTATTGCAATATTATAGCATTTTTTTAATGGTAGATGTACTATGATTATTTATTTAAATAAATACGTATATGAATAAATGCAGTGTTACATGCATTTCATTTCATTGATACATATATACAATGTTAGTACTGTCAATACTTATGTCCACATTAAAAGCACATATTAAAGTTTTTAACAATGCGATTTAGGCGACATTAAGTTAAGAACCCATTAGGGTTCACGCATTTATTTAATGTTAGCTCCATTGCGATTTGGCAGCTGCACAACTACAAGCAAATGACCACAGCGCAGTTTGTCAATCAGTCAATCATTCAATAAGTCAACATATAAGTAGCCGACAGCTAGAAAACTTTGCTGGCAGGCACAAAATGAGCAAATATTGTTGTTCTTATTGTACCAATACTTTTCAATAACTTTTACACAAATGGTGTATGTATGTGTACATATCCATATATAAAAAATCCCACATGTGTGCAAAAAAAAAAAAAAAAAAAAAAAACATTTTTCTGCCGAAGGTTGTGCAAAATGGTTTCCGTTTTACCATTCCCATAAACCTTTTCATTTTATTATTTTTTTTTTTTTTTTGGTTCTTTTTTGTAGCTGAGGGTATGTTCATTGTTGTTACAGTTGTGGGAAATAAATTGTTGCTGTTATTATTATTGTTGCAGTGCAGCACGTCGCACTCATAGGCAAAGTCCTCAACCACATGGGATAATAACAAAAGCGCCATAAACAAAGTGGAATAGGAAATACCCTTAATGAAAATATGCATAGTAAACTAGGAAGTTTATTAAAACTTAATTTAAATTTACTATAACATCAGCTGCACATTTTACTAAAACCGAAAATATTAATTATTTAAAAATCAAGCATGCCACTTTTTTATTTAATGCAAATACAAAAGTCAATTTAAAACGTAAATATATTGATTTAATATTATTTACCAAGCTTTCAGCTTAAGGAGGTATTATGTTTAAAATTATAGCATATGTATTTATTGTTAACAGTAGTTGCAAACACAAATGAAATTAAACTGTATTTATATAAAAAAAAATGTTTTAAGCGTTGAGCTTTATTGTTCTTTATATTATTTATTTGCAAAGGGAAATAAGGAAAGATTTGACGCCTAAGGACTATTTAGCAACAAAAGCTGCCATATTTAATACATTATGTAACTTTTCTTATATAAATACGCTTTTCTCGAGCTCACACACCTGAACAGTTAGCGTTTGTACTTCTCCACGTGTTAGTTCAATGGCATAAAGGCCGCACTTCATTGCCTTGACTTGGGCAATTGCCATTTTGTATTTCATTTTATTTGTATATCATTTATAGAGCTGAAACTTTGCCACACAGTACAGTACAGTACAGTACAATACAGTACTGTGCGATACAATGCAATACAATATATATTTTATTTATATGCTGCACGTTTGAACTATGAAATAACCACGAGGAGTTTGTTTGCGCTTTCGTGGTCAATATGTATATATGTATAAATGAAGGATGCATGGATATGGCTGACCCACATGGCATTTGCAGCGAGGTCGTATCTGCCAAATGGAACCAAGTGGAAGCATAGTAGTCGCTTGTCAGGTGGTAGCCATATTTATTATTGTATCGCACAACAAAATGGCCGCACAGGATTTGTGTTTCTGTTTGTCTGTCTCTCCATCTGTCAGCTCAAGGATGTTTAATTAGAGCAGGTGAGCGCAACCACAACTGTACTAATGCCTCTAATTTATAACAGTCCAACAAATAACTCAATGTTCTATATGCAATCAGCCCAAGCTTGAAGGACCAGTTGTCAGTCTGTGGAATATTTGATTTTTGCTCATCCATCATCTAAATCAATCGAGTAAACAATTAATTATGCAATATAGGATCACAACAACCCTACAGCAATTGCATACAATTTCGAATAAAAACTGATTCACACAAATAAAATTATGCAGTCAAATATACTGATC
This sequence comes from Drosophila maculinotata, assembly GCA_035045305.1. NCBI lineage: Eukaryota > Metazoa > Arthropoda > Insecta > Diptera > Drosophilidae > Drosophila > Drosophila maculinotata. The sequence goes on along the minus strand of JAWNPD010000335.1, from coordinate 22,649,547 downwards.
GACTAGGCGATACTCTATATTCGAAAACACATTATTATGTGATAAATACCTATCATATTTTTATATAAAAGCAGTTTTTACCCCATAATGGTCATCGCAAAATAAACATATATTTTATAACTAATATATTTTTGATCCAATGGTACCTCACACGCGCCGATATATCACCCTCTGCCCATTACATACACTTTTATATGCAGGCGACGGAAATCACTCATACGACATGTGCTACACACAAAAATCAACAAAAACTAAGAGACAACTAAAAATCATTTAACTTTAATGCTGACTTACTGACAAACTACAATACGATTTCCAGCTCAGTGCAGTGGCTGCTGCCGCCCACAAAGTCCGCCTGGCATCCCCTCGTTTATATTTGTAAAGAAAACATTTATGTAAACTTTATATCATAAGATTTGCATTGTGCCCAGCACTCTGCCTGCATGGCCGTCTGTCCGTCAGTCTGTCTGTCGGTCTGTCTGTCTGCATATCTTTATGCCCGAGTTTGTTTTATAACGACTGCAAGAAAACGACATTTGCCAATATGTTGCAGAGTTGCCGAGTCCTGCAGTATTTCGACCCCTTGTCGTTTTCGTTGTCATCGCCTTGTGCTTTGGCCCATACAATTTGTGTGTCGTCTATTGAATTGCCAGCATTTTATTTGCCAGCTGCGTCCATTTCTAGTTTACCACTGATTCGCCGTCGTCGTCCTTGTCGTCCTCGTCTATCTGCCAATTTGCGTTTTCTTTGCATTCTTCATTGCACGGACACATTCGCATTATTTTATTCAACTCGTACTTTACTGCCCGATAATGGAATAAAATCGTTTTATTGCCTCAATAAATTACATTGAATGAATTTGTTTGTTTTTAAAGTTTTTAGTTGATTTTTTTTTAAGGTTTAATCGACACTGTGTTCAAGTCGACTTTAAGTTCAGGTCCAAAATCCATTTTACCACAAGACCCTACAAAATAAGCTGAAGGATTCGAAAGCAAAATAAAAAATGTTTGTATTCATTAAATTCTAACCATTATCGATATACTTTTTCCAATATACTTAAACATTTTTGTAAAAAATTTATTTTGAATAAAACATTTAGTACTATCATCGAATATAGTGTTTCCAAACTTCCCTAATCTAACAAACTCGCACATTAAAATAAATAACGTTTTTTATTATTTTTTTTAGTCAACTTTGAGTAATTTTAAAATTGATTTTGTATTAGATTTTAGATTAAGGATTTGCCTTACTGCAATTATATATATTTAGTAATATTTATAGACCTAAAAGAATGCAACAAATATTTTTAATTTCTTAATTTCATTATATATTGCATTTTAAAATTGATAGACATTATAATAATCAAATTTCAGTTTCCTAGGTGAAATACTTCCAGCCATTTGCAATTTTTTTACCCTATTGGACTTTTCTATCCGCTTATTTTATGCGGGTGCATTCACATAATTTCCATTTCCCATTGCTACCTTTCAATCTACAAATCTCTTTTGGGCTCATTTCCATAACAGACCTCACAGCCCTTTAGAACTGTGTATTTGCAAAATTATTAGAGTGTTCTGTGAAGGGATTTCCATAACAAACATCAACCTGGGACAGTTTCTAGCACACGTTTGCATTTCCAAGTAACCATCCAGACTAAAATATATTGATAAGCCTGTAGTGCCCCAGTTGCCAAAGTGTATGGCAATCCAAACCAATCCGAACCAAGCCAAACTCACCCCCAGATACAGGGAGCACAACCCACAAATTTTCCGCAGCCTGTTGCCAAAGCTTACATTTTTGGCCATACTACCTGACCGGGCTTCGTGGCCGGGGCCAAAACCAACAAAATATGTGGCCAATTATAGGAAAAACACACGTTTTTACGTGCAGTTTGTTTTTGGTTCACTTTGCCTCTGCATGTTTAATTTTTTTTGTTTTTTTTTTTTTTTTTTTGGGGCCAACCGACTGCTTATTTATGGCTAGAAACGGCTGCGGGCTCTGGTTTTTGGGTTCTAGTATTATTGTTGTTTTGTCTAATCATATGCCATTATTCAGTTGCGATTTGCTTTAATCGCCGTCGGGTCTGGTTTCTTAAAATATTACACACATGTAACATTAGCTTTGTAAATTATTTAAAATTACTAAATAGGGGTAACACGTGCGTTGCGTTCTTTCTCTATTAAGTATATTATGTACGTTATTATTGTAAGTTTATATATTCATAATATTGTATGTATGTGTGTAATATTATTGTATGTATATTAATACAACTTAAAGTTCTCTCCCACTCTCTCCCTGTCCCTTTCTTTTGATCGTTTCGATTTCGCAAACGTTTCACAGTCAGCTCTTATTATTTTATATTTAATATAAAAGAATACCTGTTCACATATTTTGGAGGAAATCGGAGACTTATCAAATATTATATGTTTATTGCATTTCAAATTTTATTTAAAATTATTTATTTAAAAAACATAAAATTTCAAAAAGAACCACTCCTGCTTAAATAAATTTATTTTTTTTACTTCAGCTTAACATGGCACATTGCGAATATAAGCTCCACAATTTACTCGACCAAATTGAATCCCAATAAATTTATTGGCATTCTGATATGTGAAAACCTAAGGCAATACATTTATAATGTGTCAAAGGGGATTTACGCATATCTGGCATAGAGTAAATGGCTTTACAAATATTAAAAAAAAAAAAAAATCTGGCACATGCGTAATGCGAGAAGAAACAAAGCAAACAAATAACGAATACCCTAAGCGGCAAATACTTTTAGCGTGCCATCATGTTGAAGATTCGTGGCGAGCAATGACAGGACGCGACAGAGACTGAACGACTATGAGATACCCCGTTATCAGGCGGAAAGTATTGTAACAAATTCCGATTCACTTCGACGAATATGCTTTTCTTATAATTTTACCTACAGGATAAATGTTTGTTGAATGTATATTTATAGCATAATATAATAGTTATAATAATATTTATAAAAATAATTATAATAAAAATATGTATAATAATAATAATTATACGAATAATACTTATAATAATTATTTGTTCAAATTTTATGTTATTATATAATAACTATTTTTTTATACATATATATGAATGTCGAAAAGTTTAAAATTGTATATCAGTTTAAAGCTTGCTTAAATGTTTTTATAAAACCTCAATTTGGATGGGCTCGTTTCTTAATTCTAGATCAAGAAAATATAAACACTTTATAGGTAGCAATGCCTATCCTTTTTTTCAAATTTACCCTGTGCACAGGGTAGAAACGTACACAAAAACAATGACGGTGGAAAGACGAAAAACTAAAAATCGCATTTCATGTTTTTTGTCAACCAAACGAGAGTCAAAAAGAGGCAGAGGGTGGAGGTAGAAAGAGAGAGAGAGAGAGAGAGAGAGAGAGAGAGAGAGAGAGAAGACAGAGAGGAGACAGGACAGGACAACAACAATAAAAACAAAATGTCAAATGTTGTCGCTGTTCGTTTCTTGGCCTTCTTGTCAACGCCATCGTTATTGACATTGTTGTTGTTGCTGTTGAAGACAAATATTTGTGCAGCAGAATACACATATAAAAAAATATATAAAGGCGAAATTGTTGAAAAAAATGTTGATCAGAAAAGGGAGGAGCCTGCCAGCAGGCAGGCGAGGTCAAAGTTTGACTGCGAAAAAAACCTTATATACAAAGAGTTATCTGTTATATATAGACACATATTTATATACATATATATTTTGCCAACTATTTTGATGATGTGTTTATCAACTGTCAAAAGATGACAATAAGCCAAATGGATTTGAGGCTGGCCAACAAAACACAGAAAAATAGTTCCTCAGTATTTGCATTTTTATGTAAATATCTAGCACAAATAAGTTGACGGAGTTCCTGTGCCCCCGCCCACCGTCCACCGCCCTCAGCATCTAGCTGCTGCCCACACAAACAAAAATATAATAAAATAAAAATCCTTGACGCAAAAAATGTCCATAATATGCATAATGAAATGGTTTTCTAAGGGCCGAAGTGACAGAACACTTTGCATTTCTCATTTCATCCCATTTAATCACATTTTTCAACAACAATATACATTTCGCCTCGAAAGTTACTTTTAGAGCTGAACGGCCTTTCGATTGAGCAGCCTTTTAATAAATGCAAATCAAGTCACAAAAAAAAAAATATATATCTATAAGTAAGAAAATTTATTCTGAAAATAAAAAGCAACCGACTAATAATAAGCTATAACAATCACGTTAGCTAGAACCATTAATAAATAAAGATCTGGAGTTCAAAGAAGATCGCAAACAGCTTAATAGTAGTAAGGAAATAAATGAATATACATTATTTATGGAAAAAGAAATAAAAGAAAAGAATATAAATATAAAATAAAAAATTTAGTTGCCAACCGGAAAGTTATCTAAGTCAATTAAGTCTTTTAACACTATTAATTAGCAAAAGACTTCAATCTGAGCTATCTAAAAGCAATTTCAAAAATTTGATCTAATTTACAAACTGCTAGCTGGGAATTATTTTCATTTAAAGTTTCCATTGGTTTCTTGACGTCCATCTCTCGAGCTTACAGTTGACAAATTAACAATGCCATTGAAAACTAATAGGCATATTTAAAGGTTTGCTGTGTATGTGTGTTGGCTAACGCCAAAAATTATGTTAGAGCATAAATTAACACTTACATTTTATGTTAGCACGAGAAAAGTAACTTTTACAGACGCCAGAAACCAGATGCCAGACACCAAACTGACTTGACTGCAAAGATAAGAGAAACATAGTAAATAAGTAAGGATACAGATAAATGTATATACTATATACAGTCACAATATAAATAGGGAGCGAGAGGAGTCGACTCAATTAGTTTTATTTGCTGTGTTAGTTGAGGCCGAAGGCGCCAAACTGGCAATTGAGTGCGGGCCACGTTCCTAAAACTTAATGTTTATTTTCATTGAGATTTGCCAGATATTCCAAGAGATCTCAAGCGAAATTAACGCAACCATTTCAAGGGATTCGTTTTGTTTGTTTGTTTGTTTATTGGTTTATTCATCGGTTTACTTACAGCCATCGACGACCGCTGTCACAAGTCGCTTAAGCACTTAATTTGTGTGTCGATTTGTGTGTTGTCGAAGCACATCAAAAATATCGCTTCGCTTTGCTTTGACTTACACCATAACCGATACTAAGGCCAAACTGTATTTGTTTTGAAAACGTAGAAAGTTTCTGGTGAAATGCAGTCAAGACGTGACAGCGAGAGAAAGTCCAAAAGAGAACAAGCAATACTTAAGCTGGACACAGGACACTGGGCTTAAAGCTACAAAGTTGTGTTCTAAAGCCGTTACACTCAATAAGCTGCAGTCGCTTAGAATTTAAATGCCAAACATAAACAACAACAATCAACAGAGGAGGAAAAAAGTGCACAGCAAGGAATACCCTTCACTTTTATATAATACCTGACTGCATTTATTTTTACTAAACAATAACTTCCATATTTCCTTTTCAAGTCTTAACTTTTAGAACATCGTAATGAAATGTTTTTTTATTTCAAATTTAAGAACCATATTGTTATACGTTTCAATAATCCTTTTTGGAACACAGGGCACTATTACAAATTGAATTAAACTCGTTTTGCGTAACAGAAAATCAATATATGAATGTATTAAATTTAGTTTTGCATACTTTCCTTTACTGTTTCTGTTCTAAATTTCTATAACTGAGATTCTTATATACTATGTGACAAAATACCACATTTTAAGACTTGTTATTAGTATCTAATCCTATTAAAATTTCCAGAATAAAAAAAATCTGTGACCAAAATTAAAATTGTAAAAAAAATTTGTGTAATAAAATTGTATTCATATAATATTTATAAAGATACAAAAAAAAGCGTAAAAAAACAAATAATAAAAAAAAATAATGGTGACTCCAAATTTATAAATACATAATTTATTCGCTTCATTTAATATACTTTATCGTTTGAATAAAAGCATTATTATTATTACTCATTGGAAATTTTATACTATTTACATCCGATCTAGTCCAACTTAAGCCATAAGTATATGTTATATAAATCCTTCAAGCCATTACCAATTTGTAACACCCTAGAAAGGGTATACAAAGTTGCAGCAACCCATTCCAAATATTTGGGTTACAAAAATGTGCAGAATAAAAATTGCACAAGTTTGTGGTGAACGATTTTATCTGCAGCGTGGAAAATCCTTTACTTTGGCAAAAGGTGTTGCCCGCAACCGGAACGCGACAGACGAGCGCCAAGAGCACCACAGACCCGCTCACACCAGAACAGACCCAACCCACTCAAAACCACCCAGCCACCCACAACCAACTCAAGCCTTGCGCATTGTTGCCTTGCCGTCTTGAGGGCTGTAGGGTGGGCGGTTGGGGGTGGGGGGTGTTTGGTGGAGAGCCAGCAAGCGGTTATGTGTGTCAAGTGGTCGCCGCTCGGCTGCACCCAAAACCCAACCCGGCACGGTCTCCAACTTGCCTCGAGTTGCGCTGTCTGTCTGTCATTCATTTGGCTCGACTTGTGGCAGGTCAAAAGCAAATCGCTAAAGTTAACGCCGGTGCGTGGTTAAGTCCTTGGCTATGGTTTTAAATAAACACAAGCCGGGAGCAGCAGGCGGCCATGTTTTGAATATGATTTAATTACTGCTAATTGCTGAGTCTACACTAATTAGTTGCCAACTCCATCTTCCTTCTGTTGTTGTTACAAATCGTATTCCTTCCCTTCTTGCTATTATAATTATTATTATTATTGTTGTTGTTGTCGTTGTTGTCGTTGTTGTTGTGCAAATGCAAATGAAATTGGGTGTGAATTGAATAGCTAATGAGCATTGCGTTTGTACTACTGAAAACACTGATTGACATGTTTAAGACAAAGCTGTCGCTTACACACGATTTCACTTTGATAGTTTCGAGTTGCAAGTCAATTGAATTAGCAGGCAAACGTAAAGGTTGCTTATAGCAAAATAATTAGCTTAATATTTACGTGTATTAAATTTCAAGAGAATAACAGAATCGTTGTGAGTACGATCCGTTTTAACAGAATTTCGGTTTTGAGTTTTGGAATATGTGAAATGTCAAATGAATTAAGTAAGTCAGACATTTGAGAACTTAAATACAAAACTTGCTGACTCTAGCTCTGGTGTATGCCGAATAAAAATATACAACTGGATGCATTAATTGCTATTTTAAAATATACTTTAGAGAAATAAATTATTACATTATTTTTAGACAATGAACTTATTTAAATGGTAAAAATGTTATAATGGTTTTGTAAAAGTATGTAACAGGCATAAGGAAGCATATCCGACCCCATAAATTATATATATTCTTGATCTTGATCTTCATAGCCGAGTCGATATTTCGTTCGGATTTGCCATAATCACACATTTATATGCCATCTATTTGTCCAGCAAATTTCATTAAGATTGGACAATAAACAAAGAAGTTATTTACAATGTAACATAGTTTGATGCCAATGGAAGAAAAAGAAGAAGAAGCAAAGCAATTGCATGACTAAATTTGCATACAGGCGAAAAGATTGCTAGGTTGATAAATATTTTCAAGGTTTCAAACAGTTTGCCATTTTGTTAGCACCGAATATTAGAAAATGTAAATAATATAAACGAAAGCAAAACAAACTATATAAAAAATAAAAAAAAGCTGTCAAGTTTTCTCATTAATCCAAACTTCAAAAGTTGACAACATGGCGTATGATAAATATTCCAAAACAACAAAAATAATAAATTGCAGGCAGCTCCTAATCACTTTGTGACGATACATTTTGATCATCCGTTACGCTGCTGATAATCTGCAGCGTATATGCTGATTTAGACGCCACACAAATACTAAATAACACTATTTCCGGTATCCACATAGAAAACACCACGCCACAAAACCTTATCAGGAACCCAGCTGGCAATTTGGCCCAGGTTCATAAATTATAGCTCACATTAACAATGAAAATAGCTTTGCTATATGTATAGCGAAAATAGACACGAACCTGAACCTGAACCTGAACCTGATCTGACGACACATGATGAAAAGACAATTTGGCCAGAGTGATAGGGAGAGAGTGAAAAGTTATACAAATGACAGCAACAACAACAATAACAACAATAACGACAATAATATTTTATGGCACACGTGGAAAATAATAAATCTCCATTAAGTTGAGCGCCTTTCATTAACGGGTTTTAGGCACTACAACAACAACAACAACAACGACAACAACACTAATGCATATATTCATGCTTACATGCATAAAATACGTATACGTAATATCCACATATGACATGTTGACACTAATACACACACAGAAAGCAAGCGCTGTCAACGTTTCATGCACCTGTCGTTAAAATATTTGCGCAAAATATTTTAAGCCGCATTTTGACAAAGGACTTGACCCCACAAATAGTGCAAAGCTTTAATGTGGGGTGATGGGGTGCGGGAGGGGGGGGGGAGGGGGCTATCCTGCCCACAGGATATCTCGTTGTGCAAATATGACAGGCATTGTAATTTTGTGCCATGGGCCGAGCTTATCTCCGTTTGCCTTTGCATGTTGTCAAAACAAATAAGCGTCCCTAAAAATGGATTATGCAACAATGTTGCAACGCAAGGTTGCCGCAAAATGGAGCAAAAATAACAAAATTGTTTGCGGTCGACGTTCATGTACCAATATAAATAATAATCATATCTGAGATATTTGTGTGGCTAACTCAATAATTGTTGTGGAATATTAATAAAGCGGTTTTGATTCAGGTTTATTGAGCTCTTCTTTTTTCAAACATTTTTATTTCTCTCCCAATGGTCAGTTGAAATACAAAAGAATATAGCAGTTAAGGTTGATAAAGAAAAAAGCCTTAATAAATAGCCCCATTTACGCTTTTGTTTATCAACTATTCAAATAAAATTTATCACATTTGTAAAAGCAGTCAATATGCAAATTTTTTTCCTCCATGATGTACTAGACATTTTGCATACTCACTTTATAACAAACAATTGGATTCTAAATTAATATTGAAACTATATACGATTGTGAAAGCACTGGGGCTTATTTTTTTTTTATTTTTAATTTATTTGTATTCCATGGTCACTTTATTTAAGGAAATATTTTACCTAATGCATTTATAATTGCAGTTATTATCAAGCAACGCATACATTAATATATAATTTAAAATATTTACATGCCTCTCGATGTGCTCAAATGTATTTTATTTTCATTAACATATTAAATTAACTTGAAAGCAACGAAATCAAATATTATGACTAGCTTTATAATAACGTATGTATTTGTTGCATCAACTACAAATCAGATATGACAACTTATTAACTAATGTACAAACCTAACACTGATTTAGTTTTCAGCCTTGCTGAGTAATTAAACTTTCGTTTGTTTTATTTAAAGTCTCACAAAGCCCAAATCAATTGAAAATTATAAAACCTGTCTAGCAATTCAAACCCTTTCAAAACCCCATCCACGAGTAACTGTGAATAACTCTCTACTTCCCCACACACCCGCCATACAATTGACAAACCAATTGACAAGTCACTTAATTGTGGCATAAACCGCAGGACATGTTAACGTTAAAGTGCACCAGTTATGCTGTGGGGTAATTGGGAATATGAAAAGCGAAATTGCAGAAAATGGGGCAAAAAGAGTTAAGGGTTGCAAGCCACCCCAAACATAAACTGCAGGCAATGACCAAAGTTCCACCCACAGATATGCAGATTAACGACAGCAGCTTTCAGCATCATAATTTCTGTATTTCATCGCAACCACAAAGCAGAAGCAAAGAAAAACAATTACAGGAAACCAGGAAATGTCTTGAGGGCAGGCAAATTGCCGGTGGACTTAATAATATGTATGATTGACAAACAATTGAATTTGGTCGACACTTTTAAGCCCAGCACCGGGTTATGGGGCGCCACTTGGCCCCTCTGCAAATGCATTTGAATGCAATTCAAACTGTGATTACCCCAAGGGGTAGAATACTTCCTCTCAATCTCTCTCTCTATCTCTCTCTCTCTCTCTCTCTTTGATTCTGTCTCTCTCTGGCTGTCCGTGCTAGGGGTGTGTTGGCACAGGAAGTTGATTTTGTGTTGTTGTGCTTTGGTAATTGCTTCACACATTTCTACATCTAAGCTAATTTGCCAGTTGGGGCGAATGAGATTTTTGGCTTTGTCCACCAGTTTGACAATGCCACATTTTTCTGTTTGTGGGTGGCTGGAAGTGGGGGGATGTGGGAATGGGGCGTTGAAAATGTGTTCGCCACGCATTATTTTCATATGTCTGTCTGTCATTGGGAAATGAATCTGCGGCTGTTATGTGCAAAATTTCCAAAGGGGGTAGAGCTGGATTGCTCCTCACGATTCGTCTGTTGTGGCTTTCATGCGAAATTGCTTTTTTCGGGCATTTTGTTTTGCCAGTTTATTGCATTTGACACACATACACACCCACACACAAACACACACACACACACACACACTGATTGTGTGTTGTTTGCCGCGATGGGCTTTGTGGGGCTGAGACCTCATCCACAGAGCATTGTAACTGCATACTGACCAAACATAATCGCCCGGACCACGGATAATGTTCCACATGCTGGTGCTTATCCACTTTACAGAGACAATACAAATTTTAGCAAAATGGCATAAATCGATCTGAAATAGTCATCGCTTTTGCATTATGAGTTGAATTTATGTCTGGACATCGATTATGCAAGACATGATTACAGCTGTAAAATATCATAATATGAAAGCAACTGGAAAAAAGCAGACATTTACTTTAACATGTCAAATGCTTATCAGGTGGTTGTAAATTTATACCAGTTACTTAAATTTTGCTTACGTTTCCCTATTTTTGATAATCGCAATTAATAAAAGAGTGTTTGCTTAAATCGATCATAAACAGTTATCGCCTTTATGTTTTGAATTTAATTTATATGTGCAATTAGATATTAGCAAATAAACAACAACAATTAAATTTTAAAATTAAATTTAAATTTTTTAAATAGTTTTACTTTTACGTTCTTAGTAAATAAATAAACTTCCTATGTGACTGCCTCTGTTCAATATTAAGTAAGTAAATAAAAAAATAATTACCATCGCCATAAGTTTTACAAATTTGTACCTTATTTATGGCATAATATTTTAACATGCATGTCAAATATAAAAAATTCATTTAAAAATGTCTAAGTAGCAAATATAAATGTTTTTACAATTTTATACAAATTTTGTGATTTATTTTCGAATTTAAAAGCAGCATTGCATAAACAAATCATAAATAGTATTCAGTTCAGCGATTTCAATATAATTTATATCTGCTTAACTTTTTTACAAGGTAATTCAACAATTAGATATCAATATATAAACAATTGTATTTATATAAATTTAATAATTTTATCCTTTTTTTGTTTAATACTGAACTATTCATTGTAAATTTAGACCACCTAAGCTAAAATTTAATTTTTCTAATAGATAAGCAGCTTAAGCCATTGACAACCTGTCAAAAATTTCCACAGCACCGCAATTGACACAAAATTGTGCTCTTCTGTCAATAAATCAAAAAGTCGAGTCAATTATAGTAATTAAATCTGAAAAACAGACTCAGCATTAGTTGACAGGTGAGACTCTCAGAGCAGCTTCAAATTGAACAGACGTTTGATTTGCCAACTGGGAAAATGCACAACTCGGTCGGGGATAAAAAGAACACCTGACCAGTTCCACATGCGGTTGCATTTGAAGATGATGATGATGATGATGATAATGCCATAGGCCAGAGAAAATGTAGATAGAGATATGTAAAACGAAATGGAGATGGGGTCTAGATGAAGAATTGTTCAAAGTACAAAGTGCAAAGTGCATAAATCGAATTGAAATGAAGGCATCAAAGGCAAATGAAATTAAAATCAGGCACATAGCTAGAAAAGTTGCTGCAAGTGCAGAAGAGCGTTTGTTGGCCGCATTTACCACATGGCAACTCAGCCCTACACCCAAACACCCTACCAGTAAGGTGTTTCAGACAGCTAGCTGTTATGCATATGCCCCACTCGATTCAATGTGGCCCAAAAGTAAAGCAGGTCATATGGAAATCTCACTCAATTCGCTCGCTTCCATTTCACATTTCTTTTTCCATGCTGTTTTCTTTCCCCATGCGATTCTCTTTTTTTTAATGCCATATTCCCTAGTTCCTTGTTTTAGCAGGCTGTGCAATTTCCAATAATATTCAGTTGGATTTTTATACACTCTCCGCAAATGCTGAATGCTGTTGAAGTAAGTGAGGTTTTTAATGTCTAGCATCAATACTGTTTTATTTTCATCAGCACATTTACTTTGGCATCACAAGTGATTTTTCAATGGCATTATCCATATTATACTAGCAAAAAAAATTTGCAGGCACAAGTGCATATCATTTTTTAGAAATAATTTACCTTGATAATCGGATAAGTTTTGAAAAACTTATGTAGAAAAATCGAAGCAATATTTTAAATTTAGAGCAAATATCGATTTTGGGTGCCTCATTAAAATTGTTAATAATAAGTTATCGTTTCCATAAATATTTTAGATACATTTTATTGAGTTCTCATTTGTTTCTCTTTGCCATTATTTTCTTGTCAGTCTAACATTATTTCTTAAATTGTAAATGCATTATATTTCTCTGTTTGATTTCATTATATTTCAACGCATTCTAAAACTAACTCTAGAGTATACATTCCAGCAAATTTAATTTTAGGGAAAAGTGGTTTTGAAAATGTTCTATATTAAATTCTCAACTTGTGCCTACATAAAATGAGAGCTGGCAACATCAATTGCACTCCAGACCTCAACAAAATGAATGTTCTGTTACAAGTTAAAATGTGAGGGCAAAAGCAAAAGCAAAATCAAAAGATCAAAGCTATTGCTATAGATATAGATATATTGCTACTTTAGACACTCAATGAGCACAACTCAAAGAGATACCGACATCAAATACATACTTAGACATACATACATATACATACATATTTATAATGTGACGCAACTTCAAAAGACCGCAAGCAACTTGAGTAGCTGATGCATCTTCAATAGTTGCCACAAGGCTGCTTTAAATATATATTTCAACATATTTTGTGCAAGTTACACAATTCAATTGAGATACAAACAGAGCTGACCTCTTAGCATGGTCATGTATATATATATATATATATATGTATGCGTGTGTTTATATATCTGCCCAAGTGGCTTCAGTTTCTTAGAGTCTCGACTTAACTACCGTTTTCATTTGCATGTTCATTGACATTGAAATGCGTTTCATGGTCCGTTCACTTCTTCACTCATTTAATTGTTCGACTCTGCTCAAGGCGCATCACATTTATTTAAATTGAACTAAAAGCGTTAGCAAAAAATACAGCAAGATACATTTATTTTATGTACAAATAACAAATTTCAGCACTTCGATTGCCAAAATTAGCTCGACATTGAATTTTGTCGGCCTTGAATAGCTTCAACACTTTTGCGTGGCATTCATAATTTAAAGCTTCCAATTGAATGTCAAGTTGACACGTTTCCATAAGCGGAAGTTTCGTCTTATGTATCTCTGTATATCTCTCTCTATGTTATATTCTTGTTGTCTCCTTTTCTATCATCGTTTCGGCATCTCAAGTGCTTCGAAATAATTGTGGTACATTATGATAATCTATTATGAGGCGGAATTAAATGAATGTGAAACTTGAACTAGCTGAAGTTTGTTTGAAGAACATTATTTAGTTTTAAGTTCGAGCTCTTAGATAAGCAAATGGAAAACTTCCAAATGAGTAAAAATTAAATAAAAATATGTTTTTTTTTTGGCTTCAATTATCTTTGCTAGTGTTTCCTTAAGCCATACAAAACGTTTTATTGTAATATAAAAATACATTTTTTTTTAAGTTTTCTACTTTGTTTTACATTTTTCCTATCTTTTTTTTAGGTCAATGAAACGGAAAGGTCTCTCGGCCTGTTAAGCAAAAAACCAAACCTTTAATAACAATTGTTTTTTGTTTTTTTTTATGAACTTATTGCTGAGGTTTAGCTTTTTTAATTAATGGTCTGTGTTTTATTCATTGTAAATTAAGTTAGCAGCACTAATTGCACTTGTTTTCTTAATCAGCGATTTGCTTATTAATTATATTTTTTATTTATATATTTTTAGCTTTGCCTTGAACTTTGCTTTATATGAGTACTATAAAAAGTTGCCAGAGTGTACCGAAAAATCTCTGGCTCTATAACTAAACCGTCTGAGAGAAACTTCTACACACAACTGAGTGGCTGAAAGCAACTGAAAAATCTATGTAGAAAAAAAAACGAGAAATACCTTCGGAGATCCGAAGGTAGTACACACTTGCAGTCGCTTAATATAATGAATCACTCCTACCTATACAAAAAGAGTATGACAAAACTACCTTTAAAATTGATTGTTTTGTTAAATTAATATTTCAGACCGATTGTTCCTATGACAGCTATAAGAATAGTGGTCTGATTTTGACCAAATTCGATCAATCTATATAAAATATAATAAAACTTGCAATTAATAAGTTTGGTTAAGATAGTTTGAAAAACAAAAAAGTTGTTCATACAACGACTCAATTTTCAACAGCTATAAGATATAGTGGTCCGATTTTTCTGAGCGTGCTAAGATATTGCTAAAACTTATATTTGGTAAGTTTGGTCGAGTTATCTCATTAAACAAAAAATTTCGACGGATCGTTCCTATGGCAGCTATATCGACTCGTCTTGTCGTCCTGATCAAGAGTATATATACTTTATGGGATCGGATATGTTTCCTGATATGCGTTGCAAACTTCTAGCCAAAACTATAATACCCTCTGCAAGGGTATAAAAACAAGCCGTTGAGCAATAAAAAAAATGAACAACTGAAACTGAATTGTATAAATTCTTGATAATCAATTGCATTTAATGAGAGTGTCGATGGAAACGATAGAAAGCAGCGCTACGTCACAAAAGCGGGCAAAACCCAAACAAAAACTACGTATAATTATAGTCAGTAAACACGGCACAAGTTAATTGCAGTTTTATATTTATAGAATCCCCAGTCACTATAAATAATAGGAACAGCTGCGGTTACAGGTATAGTTACAATTACAGTAAACAGGCAATGCTTTTACTTTTTTTGAGAAAATATATATTTATTTAAGCGTACTACATACTTTTATCGCATCTTACTGTTATCGCATCGTTAGGTCAATATAACAAAATTCTTTCACAATAGCTCAACAAACTGATAAGCAAAGAACTGAGATGACAGTATCTGTTGATTATATTAATATTATTATTATCACCCCATGCGTAATATGTATGCTTTTTCATTATTATTCAGGCACATGCTGAATTTGATATGCCCTACAAAAAGAGCAGAATTAAACAAAATGTTATGATATTAAATAGGTAATATGATCATTATTGCTCTGAGCTGGAAATTATTACAAAAAACTCCAGACACTTATTTAATAAACATAAATAAAAACTTTATAAAAAATTGCATTTCTGATACTTTAATGACTTCACTTGATGACGAATGAAACGAATATTTGTTGACGATGATGAAAACTTTACGTGTGGTTGCTAACTAAATAATAATAATATATATGTATGTCTATCAGTATTGTATCATATAATACCCTATCCTAAAACATCATATGCTACCCAATCCTATTTTTGTCATGGGTATCTTAATGATTTTCACATAATAAACATTACTATAAAATATTTGACGAATATTTTGTAAAACTGTTAAGTACAAATTTATGAAATGTACAAAAATCCCGAAGATTCCGATGATGATAGTATGCATAAATAATTCGCATAATGCATATATGTATGTAAGTTAAAAATATTCGAGTTCCTACAGACGTTTATGGCTCAATCAACATTTTCCGAGCTTCAATCGTTTGTGCTGGTAAACTAATTTTCGCTGGCAACTTAATTATGATAATTTCTTTATAGATGATAATAATGTGGGCAACACACTTTGCAGGTTGCTGAACTTTCTGGTCGAATGCAAGCGAATGTTGTAATCAGTGCAATTAACAAATATACGTGACGAGAAAAAGATAAAAGATGAAAACAACAACACAAATACATGAAATTTACACAAAGCGCCGTTGACCAAACACATTAGCGTGTTGCTAATGAAAAACACAAATTAACAATCGATATTTCAGGTGGCAGGCGGAAAATCTATTACACAGATCCAAACTAAAAAAAAAACTAATAAATTTGCTAAATAATTTTTCAATTTACGCACAAATTGCACGCTAATGAGCCGTATTACGGCACCGATTTATGGATGAACTACCCAAAGAGCGTGACAAATTTAGACCAAACTAATGAAGAGCTGGAAAGAGGAATTTCTAAAACTGGAGCAAATCAATTAGCAGGTGCGATGACGCTCAATTACAGTTATGTGCGCTCGATTGAATGCTAATCGAAACAGTATTTTCTATCTACTGGAAAAATAATGTGCGACTTCAAATTTTGTGTGCAATTACCGCGGGAAAATTATCACCGTGTAGCTAAGTAGTTTTGAGCGTGACTAAAAATGCTGCCACCCATATAATCGTATATATATATATACATATGTAGATACTCGTATGCAAATTACAGTTACGACAGTTTTTTATCGACACACGCCAGAGCTGTTATTCAGTTTCATTAGCAACAAGTACGACAATAAACCTATTTTCTATATTGACTCTCAAGTATTCGTATCCACAAATGTATTTTGCATTCTTATGCGAACTGACCGCATTTTATAATCTTCAAGTCTTGCCTTTAATTGTTCACACAAGCAATAATTATTGGGAATTTTGTAATGTTTATTTTCATGTACATGTGATTTCGAGATTGTAGAAATTATGAATCAGCTGAACTAATTCAAAATATTTTTAAAATATTGTGCGCTTTTTAGCATTTGCGATTGATTAAAATATTACGTTGAAGATTCGGAATTGTTTAGTATAGTTTTGATGTTGATTCGTAGTTACATATAAGTACGTATAATCATTTGTGTTTTTCTGGCTACCTATTTACATTTACAACGAATATAATCGTAATAAAAATTATTTATCATACCATTTAAATTGCAATTTCTTAGCATTTGGTCAATATTAATTTAAGTTTACCTGCAAATAAAAAAGTGAAATCCATTATAGCAAATAATTATGACTGATTGATATAGCTCTTAAAGGTAAACATATGCATGTGCAAACAATAAGTGCCCTTAATTATAATATTTATAATTTATTATGTAAACATTGAATTGTTGCCTGAAATTAAATCTTTCTCACTTACACATAATAATAAATTATATCCAGCAAAAATTAAACACAAGTAGAATTCCAGTCAAAAGATAACATTCCATAAACTAAATTCCACTGAGAGACGCAAATTATAAATGTGGTTTCTAGAATCTAGATAGTTATACTAAGTTGGCTCTTTTAACTACATTCGCATACACAACTATTTACTGTGGAGTGGTGGAGTTATGTGCATTCAAGAAAACCACCAACTTCAGAATGCAAACTATAAATGCAAATGACAGAGAGCAAACACAAGTGAAGCTCATGGCACATTACTCTAACTAAAGTGGGAATGATAATTAATATCCAACATGACTATGGTAACTAGTAACTATAGTAACAAATGAAAGTATATATGGATGAGCCTGAAGGCTAATATAATTACATTTATATTATATAATCCAAAATAGATTATTTTTAATATTATATTTATTTAAAATATTTGAATATATTATCATATTTATATAATAAGTTCCAGTAAGCCCAGGTTAAATCCCAAGAATAATCCCATGTTCTTCAAAGCAACTTATTTTAAAGCAGCGGGAAAAAAGTATATATTTTATTTAAAATGTATGTATGTATCTTAACATAAATATCTCAAGATATATATATTTAATATCGTTGAATAAAGAATTAAAAGAATTATTTATAGATTTTTGCTCGAATTTTAAAAGAAAAGAATTCGCAATCCGTTTTATTTTACGTCAGCCAAATATACCCGCTGACTGTACTTAATAGGGTAGGCGAGTATAATTATGAATTACTTACATAAGAGATAAAGAGAGAAGGAGATAAATAGAGAAGGAGATAGTTTCAGGTTCGTTTCATTTTTGGCTGCTAGTGCATTTGGAGATCTTCTGAAGGCCTTTAGACAAATTTCAATTAGCCTGAGTGATGTGGATAGGAAGAGGGTGTATGGGGGCTTATTCTGTTGCCGTTGTCAACGAATGTTAATTACGCAATTGACTTAACAAGCCATACGTTGACAACAACAACGATATGCTTGCTATAGTGCTCTTTGCAATTAGCCTTTTGCCTATTTGGCTAACAAGGCTCGAACGACATATATGACTGACATAATTATGCAGATTTGAGCCGCAATTTAAGTAGAATTTTTTGAGCTCGAAAACTTATTTTGTATGGACGCAAATGTGCAACGGCTTGTGGCCTATCAACCTGTGGGCCATCAATGGGACCTAATAACAAAAGTCATATACAAATTAGCCAAAAAGCCGCCAACAGCTGGCTACACCTTTTTGGTGGGCGGGGTGGTGGTGTGGCTCCGCCCACTATTCGCTTTGTTTTCATTTTGTACTCATTTACATTTAAATGAAATTCTTTTGTTTGCATTTTATTAACGTTTTCTTTTTCATGTTTTTTTTATTATTTTATTTGCTGGGAATTTAATTACTTTTAATGTTTGTTCTCTTGCATTTTGTTGTCAATTTTGCTTTGTTTTCTACTTCTTAGCTTTTGCACTGTCTCTTTTTCTGTGCCTCCTATAATGATTCATACACTTTACGCGAAGCTCAGCTTTTTTATTGTGCAACTTGTGTGGATGCTTCTTTAAATTGCTCTAGTTGTTATTGTTGTTAAGTAATTAGCATAATTTATTTTAAATAACAAAGTGCATGTAAAAAATTACAAAAAAAATTATTTAAAATAATAGGAATCATATAACAAATATTTAAAAATAGTCTGTTTCAAATTGTCATGTTTGGTTATTTAAAAATATATTTGTATGAACATGTATATGTATATAAATATACAATAAATATATACAAAAAGTATTGCAAAGACTATAATGAAATGCTTTGCGTTATAATACACAAATAAAAAAAAGAGCAATGCCACTTGTTTAATGCGTATCAATTGATTTCGCACGCCTTTAAAGTTTAAAGGTCAACGATTATCAAATCACGGACAGTTCCTAGGTTTATTTTAAGTACAAATCTATATACAGTGTACGATTTAAGGATTGAACATTTCGTTATGTCAACTTTAATAAGAATTATATAATGAATTATGTATTATTATTATGTATTATTATTATGTATAATTATTATGTATTATTATTATGTATTATTATTATGTATTATTATTATGTATTATTATTATGTATTATTATTAACAATTTGTATTAATATTAAATTTAAATAACACTTGATTATTAAGATACATCAATTAAGATATAGCATATTCTATATTCTAAACAACGCTCTTTTTAATTAATTTACTGTATTGATCGTGCACTGTACATGTTAAAATAGCCAACTGACCAGCTGTTATCTTATCAGTTAAATATTGATTATTTTATATGTGTCTGTACAGCTCAAGCAGATGGCCGCATAATTCTGCCTTGACAAAAATTAAAACGTCTGACTAAAGATTATTTATAGACTAGTCTAGTTTAGTCTGTTCAAATTGAGTTGGAGAAAGTTGTGCATAATACTATGTTTATGATTAACGGAATATTAAAACATCGCATCGGTGGTTCAGTGGTAGAATGCTCGCCTGCCACGCGGGCGGCCCGGGTTCGATTCCCGGCCGATGCAAATTTTTTTATTTTCATAATTTGTTTGTGTTCATTTTTTTTACAACATTAACTATTATTTGTATTTTAGTACTTTGCATAATTTAGTATTATAATTTGGGTTTGCATTAAACTTAATTTGCATTGTTTTTAGTATAATATTCTTATTTATTTCATTTCAAAATTTATTATTTTATTTTTTTAGAATTTTAAAATTAAATTATTTTTATTAAATATTTAATTTTAGTTATAATATCTAGTCTGTTATATTAATATTATTTTTGATATACATATATATTTATATAAACCAAAATCCTGAAAAACCAGAGTTAAAGCCGGAAATTTTCGTATGTCTGCTCTCATACACATATGAATTTCTGCATATACTTCCCCCAGCTATTCATTCTAAATTGCAATTCTTTTAATTTTCGTTTTAGATTATTCAAAAATAGCGCTGAATAATGCAGGAGCACATTTTGCAATGAATACTCTATGTGTGCAATATTTGCAAAATAAATTATATCGGAACACTTTCATTTTGACGCACCATCAAAATCATAAGCTTGAAAAACATTTTGGCAAATTCAACCGCCAGCGGGCCACGGGGTTTAGTTGAAGCTTCTTTGTTTGGGCTAAACATTGTTTTCATAAAATATAAATAAAATATGGAATTTTATTTGTGGTTTGCTAAAAAGGCCCTCAAAAACCAATGCACATATGCATATAAACAGAAACATGAACTGAATAACACTGAAAAATGTTAAAGAGTTTATTAAACAGTTCTTATTTGCGGTTAGTGAGGTGGCAAACTTTTTGGGGAGTCTAACAAATGGATTTCCGAGAATGCCCACAACTAATGGCACAAATATGATATAAAAAAATAAATATATTTTTGCCAATTTATATGCAACAAACTTGAAACACAGTTAAGACTTTTAACATAGCATATTGATGCGTGTATGCAAATCAGAAGCGAATAAAACCAAGAACAAGCGAGATATTGACGAAACGATACCCTATAATCAGTGTAAACAAGAATGATTTTTAAAAAATGTATATACATTTTTTTTCTTCATATTTTTAGTAGGATTAGTAAAAATATTTTATTGGCCTCATCTTTTCATAAAGTGATTCGATCTTTAAAGTTTTGGAAGATAAGACAGTTTAGTAAACTATTTCAAAAAAATCAAAAATTGTATACAATATTGAAATTAGCTGTTAAGCTTTAAAATTAAATTAAAATTTTCACATTTAGGGATTACAAAATTATTGAAGATTGTTTTTTTTCTGAAAGATCATAAAAAATTTAAGTGTCGGGGGCTATGGAGTATATAATGCGGGGGTCAAAAAAAAACTGAAAACTTTTTCTAACGCGGATATGAATACACAAAAATGCATTTGCAAGATATTGAGTGCACTACCTAATAGTTCCGAAAATTATGTTTATACCGAAAAACAAATATACCCTCTGTTATTTTATAAACAGGGTAAAACAAGTGTAGAGTCAAGTGGATTTGATATCGTTATTGTTACTGTTTCCATCGCTGGCTTATCGCTGGCTGCTCTCTAATTGCTTTTGGTGCTCGCTGACTCGTTCATTTGTTCGTCCAAAATGCTCGAAACATGTAAAAATGCTGCCAGACAAGCCCCCAGACAAAACAGTGCTGTAAACTCCAAACTCCAAGCTCCAACCTCTGAAACAACAATACGGAGTAGAGACCCCTAAGCGATAACCAGTTATGAATTCTAACGCATGTGGGAATTTTACAGTTGCAGCCCCAAAATAAGCGATGGAAAAAAAAAACTCCCTTGGGTAAAATTAATTTCACGTTGTCAACAATATTTTTGCATACGCAGACAGAGACACCGAAACAGAGGGGGTGAGAGCGGGTGTGTATATGTTAGTCCCAAGTAAGGGGTTGTAACTTTTAATTAGAAACTCTTGTTGAGGTCTCCAGGCGCTGTCACAGTCTCCTGGTCAGGTTTTGTTAATTTGCGTAATCGTTATTTATGTTGGTGTTTTGTGGTCATTATATCATTTAAACTGATAGTTTTATGCCTTTATGCATAGTGTGTGTGATAGGTCAAGTGTGTGTTGAAGAGATTTTAGTGTGTCGCCAAAGGTTGTGGCAAAAGTTACACACAAACTGCAAAAGTTCAGCTCACAATGAAAGAAACGCACTTGAGGATGTGTGTGCTTAGCAAATTATCATTGAGCACGCACCGGAAAGTGGGGCGGGGTAGTGGCTGGGGACTTGAAAAGTCGTACGTTTGGAAATCGTATAAAGTTTGAAAAGGTTTTTAAGTTGTTTACTAATTAGGTTAAGAGACTTCCAGCAAGTAAGATCAAAGAAACTTTGACTTCTCTGAGGGTTTTTACTTAGACTTTAAATGGTTTACTTCAGATTTCGGTTTTAGGAAATGCTTCAAAGATTTTCATGAAGATTACCATGTACAAATATAGGCATTATTGCCCAAAGGTTACTGAATTTTAACAATTGAAGTCAATTATTAAAACGTTTACGAATAACACACAAAGAAGAATTAAACAAGTAAGAGTGCTCTAGTCGAGAGTGCCCGACTAGGATATACCCTGATCCAAGGTCTTACATTCATTGAAGTTATTTATTTGCATTCATACATAGAAACACACACATATACAAACAAAAGCTGCTGGCTACGCGCGTCATACATTTGCTTTGCTTCTTCTTCTTCCTTTGGCCCCAAACTATGTTACATTGAATCGTTAATAACTTCTTTGTTTATTGTCCGATCGTAATTAAATTTGTAGGACACAAAGATGGCATATAAATGTGAGACTATGTAAAATCCGAAGGTCATACCTCTTTAACTACGTATTTTTTGATTTCTCGGAGATCGCGGAGGGGTATCCAAAAAGTGAAATGCATTTAACCTATGTATGCTATTGGAGAGTATACGTACTAAATTTGGTGAGTCTACGTCTTATAACTTTTAAGCTATACCTTAAAAACACTGTTTTGGAAACTTAATTTATCGATAACTTTTGAAAGAATTGAGATATTGCAAAAAAATTAAAAGTTTGTTTAGAACCGGCAGTACAGTAACTTAAACTTAAATATAAAGTTTCTAGCTTTTATGACTTTCAAGTTATGCCCGAAAAACACTTGTCTGAAATCAATATTTATCGATAACTTTTGAACTTATATTTCAAATATGAAGTCTCTAGCTTTTGTAGTCTCTGAGAAACAGGCGTTCATACAGACGGACGGACAGACGGACATGGCTATATCGACTCGGCTATTGATACTGATCAAGAATATATATACTTTATGGGGTCGGAGATGCTTCCTTATCCCTGTTACATACTTTTGCACAAAACCATTATACCCCTTTTTCCCATTTTTAATGGGATCAGGGTATAAAAATAGCTTGAAAACGCCTTAAGTCCATACAAATGCCCTTCCTAGACTTCAAACTCTCATAGCTTGGTCAAAATTGAGCCTATTGTCAAGCCTGAGGCCATTTTGTTCATGGTTTGTCGTATATATCAATCCTACATTTAAAGTTTATGCATTATTGAAAGTTACATTTTTTCAAATATTTTTCCGAAAAAAGCATAAGGGGGGACCCTTACAAAAATTGATTTTTCAAAAAATAGATTCTTGAAATTCTTTTTTTAATCGATTGTGGGTGTCAAAATTAGTATAAAAAACTATTGAAAAAGTGATTCTGAGGTGTTTCATTTTTCTGTCAAAAATCATGCCAAAATGACATAAAAAAATAGCTTGTAAACGCCTTAAGTCCATACAAATGCCCTTCCTAGACTTCAAACTCCCATAACTTGGTCAAAATTGAGCCTATTGTCAAGCCTGAGGCCATTTTGTTCATGGTTTGTCGTATATATCAATCCTACATTGAAAGTTTATGCATTATTGAAAGTTACATTTTTTCAAATATTTTTCCGAAAAAAGCATAAGGGGGGACCCTTACAAAAATTGATTTTTCAAAAAATAGATTCTTGAAATTCTTTTTTTAATCGATTGTGGGTGTCAAAATTAGTATAAAAAACTATTGAAAAAGTGATTCTGAGGTGTTCCATTTTTCTGTCAAAAATCATGCCAAAATGACAAAAAAAAATAGCTTGTAAGCCTTAAGTCCATACAAATGCCCTTCCTAGACTTCAAACTCCCATAACTTGGTCAAAATTTAACCGATTGTCAAGCCTGAGGCCATTTTGTTCATGGTTTGTCATATATATCAATCCTACATTTAAAGTTTATGCATTATTGAAAGTTACATTTTTTCAAATATTTTTCCGAAAAAAGCATAAGGGGGGACCCTTACAAAAATGGATTTTTCAAAAAATAGATTCTTGAAATTCTTTTTTTAATCGATTGTGGGTGGCAAAATTAGTATAAAAAACTATTGAAAAAGTGATTCTGAGGTGTTCCATTTTTCTGTCAAAAATCATGCCAAAATGACAAAAAAAATTAGCTTGTAAACGCCTTAAGTCCATACAAATGCCCTTCCTAGACTTCAAACTCCCATAACTTGGTCAAAATTGAGCCGATTGTCAAGCCTGAGGCCATTTTGTTCATGGTTTGTCGTATATATCAATCCTACATTTAAAGTTTATGCATTATTGAAAGTTAAATTTTTTCGAATATTTTTCCGAAAAAAGCATAAGGGGGGACCCTTACAAAAATTGATTTTTCAAAAAATAGATTCTTGAAATTCTTTTTTTAATCGATTGTGGGTGTCAAAATTAGTATAAAAAACTATTGAAAAAGTGATTCTGAGGTGTTCCATTTTTCTGTCAAAAATCATGCCAAAATGACAAAAAAAAATAGCTTGTAAACGCCTTAAGTCCATACAAATGCCCTTCCTAGACTTCAAACTTCCATAACTTGGTCAAAATTGAGCCGATTGTCAAGCCTGAGGCCATTTTGTTCATGGTTTGTCGTATATATCAATCCTACATTTAAAGTTTATGCATTATTGAAAGTTAAATTTTTTCAAATATTTTTCCGAAAAAAGCATAAGGGGGGACCCTTACAAAAATTGATTTTTCAAAAAATAGATTCTTGAAATTCTTTTTTTAATCGATTGTGGGTGTCAAAATTAGTATAAAAAACTATTGAAAAAGTGATTCTGAGGTGTTCCATTTTTCTGTCAAAAATCATGCCAAAATGACAAAAAAAATTAGCTTGTAAACGCCTTAAGTCCATACAAATGCCCTTACTAGACTTCAAACTCCCATAACTTGGTCAAAATTGAGCCGATTGTCAAGCCTGAGGCCATTTTGTTCATGGTTTGTCGTATATATCAATCCTACATTTAAAGTTTATGCATTATTGAAAGTTAAAGTTTTTCGAATATTTTTCCGAAAAAAGCATAAGGGGGGACCCTTACAAAAATTGATTTTTCAAAAAATAGATTCTTGAAATTCTTTTTTTAATCGATTGTGGGTGTTAAAATTAGTATAAAAAACTATTGAAAAAGTGATTCTGAGGTGTTCCATTTTTCTGTCAAAAATCATGCCAAAATGACAAAAAAAAATAGCTTGTAAACGCCTTAAGTCCATACAAATGCCCTTTCTAGACTTCAAACTTCCATAACTTGGTCAAAATTGAGCCGATTGTCAAGCCTGAGGCCATTTTGTTCATGGTTTGTCGTATATATCAATCCTACATTTAAAGTTTATGCATTATTGAAAGTTAAATTTTTTCAAATATTTTTCCGAAAAAAGCATAAGGGGGGACCCTTACAAAAATTGATTTTTCAAAAAATAGATTCTTGAAATTCTTTTTTTAATCGATTGTGGGTGTCAAAATTAGTATAAAAAACTATTGAAAAAGTGATTCTGAGGTGTTTCATTTTTCTGTCAAAAATCATGCCAAAATAACAAAAAAAATTAGCTTGTAAACGCCTTAAGTCCATACAAATGCCCTTCCTAGACTTCAAACTCCCATAACTTGGTCAAAATTGAGCCGATTGTCAAGCCTGAGGCCATTTTGTTCATGGTTTGTCGTATATATCAATCCTACATTTAAAGTTTATGCATTATTGAAAGTTAAATTTTTTCGAATATTTTTCCGAAAAAAGCATAAGGGGGGACCCTTACAAAAATTGATTTTTCAAAAAATAGATTCTTGAAATTCTTTTTTTAATCGATTGTGGGTGTCAAAATTAGTATAAAAAACTATTGAAAAAGTGATTCTGAGGTGTTTCATTTTTCTGTCAAAAATCATGCCAAAATAACAAAAAACAAGTAAGATTGCTCTAGTCGAGAGTGCCCAACTAGGAGATACCCTGAACCCAGTTCTTTCATTCAGTATTCTTTATCTGCATTCATATACATAAACACATACACACACACATACAAACACACGCTGCTACTGCGAACGTCATGCAATTGCTTTGCTTCTTCGTCTTCCATTGGCCCAAATCTATGTTACATTTAATCGTAAATAACTTCTTTGTTTATTGTCCGATAGGTATGAAATTTG
Organism: Drosophila maculinotata; assembly: GCA_035045305.1. Classification (NCBI taxonomy): domain Eukaryota; kingdom Metazoa; phylum Arthropoda; class Insecta; order Diptera; family Drosophilidae; genus Drosophila; species Drosophila maculinotata. The sequence goes on along the minus strand of JAWNPD010000335.1, from coordinate 22,623,162 downwards.
TAGGACATAAAGATGGCATACAAATTTGTAAGTATGCTGAATTTTTCAATTTATAGAGGATTGGAGAAAGTTATCAAAAAAAAAAGATTTTGTACTTTTGTATGCTATACGAGAATATATATTGTGAATATGGTGCCTCTAGCTCTTATAGCTTTTAAGTTATACCCAAAAAAACACTGGTCTGGAATCGAAATTTATCGATAACTTTTGAACGGGTTGAGATATCGAAAAAAAAAAGTTGAACTTGTATTGACCCGGCACTAGGAGAACCTATATTCCAAATATAAAGTCTCTAGCTTTTGTAGTCTCTGAGAACAGCGCGTTCATACAGACGGACAGACCGTCAGACGGACAGACGGACAGCCAGACGGACATGGCTAGATCGACTCGACTATTGATAGCGATCAATAATATATATACTTTATGGGGTCGGCGATGCTTCCTTATGCCTGTTACATACTTTTGCACAAAACCATTATACCCTTTTTTCCCATTTTTAATGGGATCAGGGTATAAAAATAAAATGCTCGCCAGAGAGTAGGAGCTTGCATTAAATACATATGAATATAAGAGCGAGTACAAAATAATAACAAATTAAATACCAAAAAGAGCGAATAGAGAAAACGAAAGTGCATAAAATGTAAATACATATAAATATTAAAACTATAGTTAAACTTTTCAACGTTTTTAGGTAAAGCTGCGTAAAGCTGACAGTAAAACGTTTACGAATGTCACACTAGAAAAAACGCAAAAGTGCAATGATTTCGCGAGAGGTAGGCGTAAAAATATAGATTAATTAATGTAAAAAACTATATTGAAAAAACGACGAGTTTATTAACTTTATAACTATTTGCTTACGCTAACAAAACATTTGTCAATAAATCTCATAGTTCATAATGCAACATATTGACTAGAAAAAGAAACATTATGCACCTAAAAACATATTCCCTGCCCATACTAATCAAAATCTATGCTAACAACTTCCGCTGCGCATAAAAAAGAATATAAAAATAATATAAAAAAAAAAACAAAGACAAAGACATAAACTTGGCAGTTGAAAAAAACTTGTGGCGCACGGCCCTGACCATAAACTAGACGATGAATTTCACTGCAGCCACCGCTGCCGCCGCAGCCGCCGCGGCTGTAAACTCTAAAAATTTAACTCACTTTGCCACAAAGTGTTGCAGGCAGTGAGGGTGACTCTGTCGCTCTGTCGCTGGGGCTTTTACAATTTTGGCGCTGGCTGCATTTTAATTACGAAACTTTTGTCTTTTGCAACTGGCATATTTGCCAGCACAGCAGGCAAAATGATGAAAAGGACAGTCCGATAGGATATATAGACCGAAAGGTCCAGTAACAGAAGGATGACCAAAATAGTCAGGCGCAAGTGTTTTTTTTTTTGGCACTTTGTCGTTTTATTTATTTAAGCTTCGATGCTTCTTAGCGTATCAGCAGTCGCTTTTTTTATAAACATCACCAAATGCTGGTATTTTTTTTTTTTCAAAGTCTACTTTGAAACTGTGAACTGGGCACATCAAACAATCATTAGCATCAAGTGCAGACGAGAAAGTTTTCGCCATTTCAGCTATGCCCAATGGGTTGCCGTATTTTTGGAATTGCCAGGATGAAGGATGGGACACTTGGAAGGAGCAAAAGAAATAAATAAATAAGAGCAAAATTAAGTTCGGATTGTTTGACTATGAGATACTATGTAGTCGCTTTAAACTTTTACATTGAAATATAAAGGAAGCTTGTTACATAAAAACTAGTTTTAGTTTTAATTCAATAACTTTTGGTGTTAAAAATATAACAATTTAGAGTATACTGTATACAGCTACCAAATTTTACTTGGTATTTAATGTAAATTGTAACTAAAAATAATAATTAAAAAAATTAAATTATTATATGAAATATGTAACATGATATTTCTTCTAGACGTTGTTTTTATAGCTAAATGTACTAACTAGATAATTGTTAAGCTTTATTTATAGGGTATACAACTTATCAAGGGTTGCTTAAAAAAGTTTGTTTTTAAAAACTGTAGCAAATTGATTGCTGGCTGGTCACATAGCTATAGCTCAGAGCTTTTGTCACATTTTCTTTATTTTCAAAAAACTTTCATGAAGCACTCTTAATTAATCTTAAGCTTTAGCTGCACTTTGAAATGGGTTTTTGTTAATGCGGCAAATTGATTTTTTTCTTACATTTTTCGGGGTACTTAGCTAATGACATAACTGATATAATATGTACAAACATTTTCTCTTATACTTTTCTTTTACTTGTAGTATCTCAACGTTTTAAAATAGAATTTAAATAACAAAATTTAATTTTTGTCCCTCACTTATTTTAGTTTTTAATTATAATACAACTAACTTGATGACCCTCAGCTACTTGCGAGCGTCATTTCTGATTACGTCCAACCCTGGAAAATAAATTTCGCAAGTCTCTCAGAAGTGGATAATTTGCGCCTCTATTTTTAATCCGGCAAGCCCCAAGTTTTGTATGCGGTTTTTATTGTGTAAGTGCAAACTATTGATAACCCTGATGTTGCCCGCTTAGTTGTATATTGTTTACCGCCATAATGACAATTACATTTGCATTACTGGGCTTTTATTGCATTTCATTAGCAGCAATTATAATCGATATTCAAATATAAAATACGGCGCAATTATTTATGCGCAATTTGCAATTGTTGTTTCCTCTCCCAAGCGATACCATATCATGGTATATATTTCTATACACATATGTACATATATGGAAAATAACTGTTACTAATTGTTATTTAATTAGCATATAATAATAACTGCTATTTATTGTTGGCAAAAATAATTTAATTTTCATTATGTGGCTGTACAAATTTAATTTTACTTCAATTTAATTGCAAAATTTTTCGGTTAGTTGATCAAAACAATAAATTTGAGCATTTATTGGGTGGAATTTAAAACGAAAAGATTTTGTGACAATATTTAAATTAATATTTAAAAGGTGGGTAGAAAAACTGAACATTATTTTTAGATTTTCAAAACTCAGTGTGGCATAAGGAAAGTCAAATTGAACTATATGTATTTTATTTCAATTTAATAATTTAATCGTTAAACACTCATGATAAATATGTTTGTTCTTTTTCTGGTATTTGATATTTATACAATATTGTTCTAATCCGCATAAATTAAAGTTGATATGTTTCCCATTATCCATATCTTTCAGACCAAATTATAACTTATAAATGTCATGAAATTTTAGGAACCCTAACCTGATATCCTTTTAAGCATTCTTTAGCCTTTTCATTTATTCTAGTTTTTTACATTTCCTTTTCAATAGCATGACACTATTTTGAATGGCAACAGGCACATATCTTAAGTTAACTTAAATGTAACAAAAAAAAAAAAAAAAAAGATAAAAAAACCCCACAGCGCACATGCGCAAAGCAAAAAGTTTTCATAAATCCTTATGAGCATTAATAATCATTAGATCAAACATTTCAAGATATACACACAAATACATAAGTTCATATGTCTGAAATTGTGCCCGCAGCTAACCCTATATCTCTCCCTCTCATTCCCACTCCTTTGCCTCTCTCGCTCTCTCACTCTAGCGCTCTTTATGTTGTTCTTTTGCTTTTGGCTTGTGCCATTCTTACAATTTGTCAAATTCACTCAACTGTATGACCAACATTTTACACAGACCCACAAAAAAAATTGGAAATATGAAACAGTAGCCCAAGATGAAGGAAGGCTGAGGCTTAAACCTAGTCCAGTTCCAGATCCGGGGCTCTACGAAGGAAGGCTACAAATAAACACAAAAAGTAAACATGAAACTGCACATTTTTCACATTTCGCACATAATTTTTGCTATTTTTCTGCACGTTCCCGTTTTTATTTGTTGCCTACGCTAAACAACAAAATTAGGGTCAATTTTTGTATATATATTTATTTTTATTGTTTGCTTGCCTGCAAGTGTGGGTGTGTGAAATATGCGTATTGTGGTTTCTGTCGGGTTGTGCGGTGGGAGTAATGTGAAACCTCCCGCCTGTTATTCTTTACCCTTTTCAAAATTATTTTTTTGCTCTACTGATTACAATATTATTTGACTTTTTTCGCAGCACCATTCGTCGAGTGGAATTTATGTGTCTGAGTTTTATCCTTTGGCTATTTGTAGTCTGCATTCTATGTTGAAGTTTTTCTTATTTTCATTTAACACAATCACAACTCAGCAAACGATTTACAATCTTTCGTTGAATATATTTTTTGGGGAGGCTCTGAAATTTGCATACAAATGTTTTGCGTTGCTAATTTCCATCGCGCCATAAACTACAAAATAAATTCCTATATTTATATATGTATGTATGTTTGTATGTTATTTGAACATTTGCTTTGAGCCTGCGAATGGGTCTGACATTTTCCGATTTCCTTGTCGCTTATCTCTGCGCCCCCAATCGAGTCACGAGTGCACTTATTTTTGTCAAACTTTATCCCAAAGTTTTTTACGCTTGCCGCTGTGGAGGAGCGCACCTGGCGCAAAGGATTTCTCAACTCGTTCAACTTGACAGATTCTCCTTCTGCCCGCCAACGTTGGTTAATTAATACCAGGAGCAGATAGAGGAAACAGAGATGGAAATACATACATACATATATACATATATAGTACATATATACTATATATTATATATATATATCAATGGGCTTTACTGCGAACTGGCAATTGAACTAGTTAAAACTTTTAGTTAGCGTTTTGCTTGTGGCGTGGTAAAAGTTATTTTACTTTTTCTTTGATCTTATTTATTTGTGAGTTTAAAAGAGAGCTTTTATAAAGAGCGATGCCTCAATCAAAAAGCATTCAAGCATGGTTGAAAATCAAAAATAAAAAGGGTCAGCTTTGAGAGAGCATCATTTATAAATCATGATCATATGCGAGCTTTTAAGTATGATTGAGTTATTAGACAGCTGGCAGAGAATCGTTAATTATGATCAGAAAAGAGCTTTAAGTTGTAGTGACAACTCAATAATCAGGATCATCAGCGAGCTTTTAAACTTAATGGAAGCTCAAGATAGAGTAGTGAATAGCTAAATTATTGGTTAATCATAAACAGTCAAGCTTTGAAAGCTTTCACACATCATTAATCTAATATACAAAATTAAAAGGCATTTAATTTATTTTTTAGTCTTACAGCATTTTTTTATTTTACATATCTTGTCACAGTTGTCCGTTGTATATCAACACTGCCTGCTCATTTTAAGCTTATTTCAAGTGCTAATCGATATGTTTATTATGCAACCGCTACAAAAATGCAGCTGATAAGTGACTTGAGCTACCATTAATGTTAAATGCTAATGATTCAACAGAAATTCCACCAGTAGAAAAAGATTGTGAGAGAGAGAGAGAGCGTTTAGAAAACACAAACAAAAGCGAGCCTCCGAAATCATAAGAATAAACAAACAATTTCAAATATAAAAGACAAACACATAAAGTTGTTGCCCTACCCCAATGAAAAATATCCAAGAATTACAGCAGCAGCAGCAGCAGCAAGAAAGACAACAACAACAACAACAAAACAGTTAAGTAAATAAATGCACAAAGAGAAATTACCGCCTTCCATTTGTGGACAAGCAGGCAGCATTTAAATTTTCAAATCTCACAATCAGTGCAACAATTTAATAAATAAGCAAGGAAATGTGTTGAGGACAAGTGGTGAAGCAAGGGAAGAGATTACAATTGGCTGGCTGGCTAACTGTCTCTCTCTCTCTCTCTATCTGTGTCTGGCAAATGCGTGGGAGGTAGAGGGTCTGTGGTCTGCTGGTCTCGCTGCAAATGACAAGTCTATGTACACAACGTTTGGCATGTGAGCAACATTTATGTTTGCTGGATAGGCCGCCGATGAGAATGGGAAGCAAAGCTGCAACAGTTGCCGTTACAGTTGCCAGGCGGAACGAGCGAGACAAAACAGCCCAGCAGGGCAACAATCGAGCGATGAAGTAGTGAAAAAATCAGTGATAGCACATATCGATATTGACCGAAATATTGGTTGCTGCATATATTTGTATAAATGCACTCATAAAAAAAATACTCCCTTGATTTTAAAGATAATAAATAAACCAATATATTTGTTTTTTTGCACGATATACATTTCTTACATTTAACAAATACTTTATATTTAAAGGAAACATATGAAAAGTAAATATGAGAATATATTTAGACGCTTCCAATATTCAGTACAGTTAATTCTGAATCTCTTATGTTATTTCTAACACTTAAATATAAAATGTGCCTATGAAATGTCGAGTAATGGCTTCTGTACACTGGAATTGAGGAACTTTATTTGTTTGTTTTTGTTTTATTAATTTTGTACACTATAAAAAAGAATAGTCCTGCAATCCAGAAATGTAATATATGTATTTACAAATGTGCACTTATTATCTGCACTACTTTCACTCTTCCCCTTTCTCTGCCTGGAAATGAAAGAATTAGCTGCAATTTGATCACTCCTCTGCCGCACCTATTCATTTGAGCACTAGTGTAAGAAGGCTTTCCGCAGCAAACGAAATAGTTGCCCTGCTGGGCTTATGCTCACATATACACACATCCACACATGCACAGTTAGTTTAGTAAACAGCTGCAGCTGCAGTTGCAGCAGCCACAGCCACAGCAGCAACAATAACAACAGCATCAGCAGAGCAACATGAGCTGTTGCCCATCACCAGCAACATGATTACAAACATGCGCTTGGCATTGCGGCGACTGAAGCAGAGGCAATGCACCCGACTCATATACACAAACATACACACACACATGCACACCAACACATACACAACAGCCACTTGTCTGACTGACATTAATAAATCGCTTTTATAGCATCAGCTCAGACTGCGCTGTCTGCAGCTGAAACTGGCTACATTTCCATCGCTCTTCCAAGCTTACGCCCTCTCTTCACCGCACTCACTCTCCTCTCTCTCTTTCTTTCTTTCTTGCACTCTTTGCCTCTTTCTCTCTGTGTGTGCATTTGTTGTTGTTTGTTCTAAGCCTGCACATCGGCAACGCTTTATTAATTCCACATAGCTGCTGGCTGGCGCCTAAGCGCACAGTTCAATGATTTCGCTCTCTGAATCACTCTCTATTTTTGGTTTGTATGACCCATTGAAAAATACATAAGCAAGATGCAACCAATTTATTGCTTACACACACACACACACACTCGACGACATTTTTGGAAGTCGTGTTATCGAAACAAACGTGAAACTTTCAACAGTGGCGTCCCATAAAAGTGATGACAGTCCCAAGGGAAAAATGATCATGGTCTGCAGATTGTGTTGATGAAGACATTAATGGATTAGTTTTCAGTTGCAGTTTTAAACGATTTGTATGAGTTTCGTTTACAATATTATAATCTACGGTTGCAGTTGTGGCAGTGCTTGGGAAGCTAGGTTTAGACACAAATTCGTATTATATGGAATTCAGTCAGAAACCTAATGCTAAAATGCAAGTTTATAAATGTTGATGACTCAGTATTAACAAGGGCCACTAAGTCAAAAGTACTTGATTCAAGTACAAGGTTCTTTTAATAGTTCCGGATGAAAATGAATTAAATTTACTCTCTCGGCTTTTATGTTAGAGTTTAGCTGTCCATTGTCTTTTAGGCCGGATAGCTTGGTGGGGAAACGAAATTAACTTATATGAATTTATAATCTTTCTCAAGTGTTTTGGGATTTATGAACAGAATTATATACATATATTTAGATGAATATTATTAAAATGAAAGAACTGCTGGAATCCCCTGATTCATCATCATTCTGATTTTAGAAGATTCTATTTATAATAAACCTTGCGTTTTATGAGCTAGCTAAAAACAATAATTTTTCGACAATCTGATAATATAATTCCAAGAAACTTGTTTATAAACAAATATGAAACTTTTAAATTGTTGATTCCTATGAATTTATTATTTTTTATATATTTATTAACAGTGTTGTTAAACTTTTATTATCAGTTTTCAGTAAATCAACTTCAAAGTGTATTGAGTTTGAATTTTTTAAATTATTACAATATCTTTTATCTCCGTATGGCAGCTGACATCACGCATTGCTAACAATTTTATTTGACACTGTATCATCCATCAAGCTACTTCTATTAATATTAAATATAATAAAAATATGCAAATTGCATGCAACAACAAAAATCACATGATGTTCAAGTTGCGTTGTTCAGTACTCTGACGCTAAGCGACAGCCGCAAGATGACAATGTAATAATATACACTCACACACACACAGATACAACACACACACACACGCACAAGACTAGCTCTCTAAGACACACTTGGGAGTTTTGGCTTTCATTAATCTCTGAGGCGTCACCTTATTGTGTGGCATATATTAAATTGGGAATACGCATTAACATTTAAATTTGTTTTCAATTTTGTCAACCAAGAATTATTATGTAGATATACGTTGATGTTGGGCAGAATGGGTATCAACTAAATTCGGCACCTCCAGAGACAACAAACCCAGCCGAGTTTATTATGTAAATCGTTTCAAAAGGGTTCAGTTTGAGGCAGGCTCCACTAAATTCATAAATCTGCTATTGTTATCGAATTGGGTTAGTAATTGTTGTTGTTGTTGTTTTTGTCGTATTTTCTGGCTTAAACGTTTGTTAAGAAGTTGTCATAAATTGGTGAGAATTGAACAATGTGCTGAGAAACAACAGATTGTCAAGTTTGTCTTTAAGAATCACAAATAAAACATTGAAGGTGTGGATAAGCAAGTATAAACTATCGAACGATTTAAGGAACTAGCGAATTGAGTGTAATTTTGACTGAATAATGTATTGAAAAATGTAAAAAAAAAAACAAATAACAATAATGTTTTACAGAGCAAACAGAGAAATCTGTGACAACTTTCAATCTGTGGGAGGTGTGTCATGAAATATATCCATCAAGGTAGCAATAGTTTGCTGCTTTAACAAACGCACTTAAAGATACTTAAATTAGCTTGAACATTTTACTGCTAAAAAATAAAAATGAAATAAATTCTAAGAGTCAATATAAGAGTGTGCTGAAGCAGTAATTGAGTATTCGCTACACCTTATTAAAATGTTAATGACACTGAAGTCTTAAAATAAATTCAATCTTTTGAAATTTCAAGAACAACTATAAATAGTGTTGTAAATTCAAAAATTGTACAACTTGTATACCTTTAAATAATGCACTAATGAACTTTGTATTACTTGTTGTTAAGTACTTCTCATTACTTTAACAATAAAATTCAACATGATGCAAGTTCATTTTAACATGTAAATAATGTTTTTCAACACTGGCTTAGCATACATATTATTATCTACAACACTTTAAAAAGTAAAAGCTTAAGTTTCCAATAAAAAAACGTTAACAATGAAATCCCTATAAAAAAATAAATTACTGATTGCGTAAAGGTTCAATTACAATCAGCTTAACAAACTCTTAGTATGATTTAGTATAATTTAATAAACTCAACTTCCGATAATTAAATAAATATTTCAAGAGCTGTGAAATGCTCTTAAAAGCGCTTCTTATTCAAAATCAATGGCATCATACATATATAAGTATGTTAAATACATATATGCATGTATGTACATATATATAAATATATTATTGCACATTCCTCTACAGCTGTGGCATTTTCAACTCAGCTGACTCACCGCATTTTACGAATTGTTATTTTTTTTCACACGTTTTTTGTTTGAAATTGAAATTCGAAGAGCGCTTCTTATGTTAATGAAATAAAATGAAATAAATACGAAAACAAAAAAAAAAAATTATATATATATGCACATTTTGAAGACAATTGGCGCCGCTCTGAGTGCTCTACTTTTTGTATTCAAACAAAAACTGTGTCAAGTTCATTTTAGCAATTTTAATTTATTTTTCATTATTTTCAATCGGAAGAGATTTTGTTTTTTATTCAACTCATGTGTTCATTATGTTCATTATGTTCATTATTTACTTAATCATATGGTACGCCAAAAACCAAAAAAAAAAAAATAATAAATAAAAATGTGTTAAGACTTACGCATTGACAAATTGTGAATGGATGGTTGTTGATTTTCTTGTTGGAGGCATGTGAATGAAAACAGAATCAACAGAACGTACGTACCTGTAAATACAGTTGGAATAATAGGTAAATAAATGTTAATTGCTTTTCAAATATTTGTGTGCGAGTAAATAAGTGTGGCTTTTGTATTGAGAATAGTATTGTCATACAAGATTTTAATGCTTTATTCCTAATTCTAATTTTTGTAGCACTTTTTAGTTAAATAAACTAAAATTATAGTACATTTTTTTAAGGCGAATAATTGTTTCGGGTGCATGTATTTTTATTTAAAAACATATTAATATATCAAATTGTCTGAGATAATATCAAATATAAAATTTATAATTTATATAAAATCTATACATTTTCTGAGATGTGACCCTGAACCATCTAGATATATAGTTAACGATGCCTAAATAGTTCATTGATAAGCCTATTTCAGGTAGTAGAAAATTATAATTTTCTTGAGGGATAATCTTTACCTAATAATATCTCTACTGCTACCATTGGTACTACCACTTTATTACCTTAACACAGAACTCTTTACTACTTTTTGCAGTACTAAGCCGTTTCTATTTCTAACTTAATTAACCATAATCCATAAGTCCCAACATTTCTCATCCACTTCACCTAATGATAGAAAAGGAAACCGAATTGAAATAGGAAAAGCAATTAAGCATTTGGCCCATTGTGCCAAATTCGACAGCAATTATAGAAACGCGCTGTTTAAAGTCAATGCTGGAAACTAATCAGCAGCTGGGCAGCGACGACCGCCGGAATTGCGAGAGTTGCGTGTCTCTGTGGCAATTGAAAGGTGTTGCTGTGGTGCGGCAGCACACCTGAGCAAACGGTAAAATCAATTAAAGCGTGTGCAAAAAGGGTAGTCAACGTGGCGGAGAGGCTGAGGGGGAAGGCAAATGCAAGCGGCCCATGCAATTGGCACTCAACAAATGCGAAGCAATAAGCTTACAGCAACAGCGGGAAGCACACTGAGAAAAAACGCTAAGATAATTAGAAATGTAAGAAAAACGGCGTACTCTAGTATTTTTGAACTTACAATAGAAACAATGCCAGTAAATAATTATTCATTTTAGTCTCTTAATTAATTCAATTATTTTGTGTATATAGTATATATATGATTTTCTGTTTTGGTATTATTAAGTACTGGCTGTCAAAATTATACAATTAAAATAATTAAATTTCGCGCCTATTTCATTTTACATTTTCTAGATTATATTTAATTTAAACATTTTTAACACTTTAACTACAAAGACAATTTAAATGCTCTAATCAAAAACTTTGCACGTATTTTAAGAGCAAAAAAGAGTTAGAAATTTACATGTAATTTTCAAAATTACAATCTAAAAGCTGAGTATAAAATACTTTATTTATTCTAGACATTTTTGTCCAGTGCAGCAGAAGCAAAATGAACCTGGTGAAACTGGCCATGAAGGTAGATGAAACGTGGCTATGACAAGTGAAGCGCATGTCAAATGCAAGGCACATTATGCGAGCTATCGGAGAAAATAGCTGAAATACCTTTTGCCACAGCATGCTGCACGATGCTGATGCTGCTGCTGCTGTTTGTGGCATAGATATGTTGCTGCGTAAAAACGGCAGTAGCACGTGCGTCATAACGTGGGTGAGTGACCAGACGACATCAGTTTAAAGAAAGAAGGCATTACATGCTTAACGGTCACAGCAACAGCAACATCAACAGTACCAGCAATAGCAATAGCATCATAAAAAGTTGCAGCAACATTTGCGCGCAACAGTGGCAAACAGTTATTAGTGCCACATGTTGCAGCTGTTAAAAGGCAGCCAGCAAGTTGTAAGCAACACCAAAGCAAACGACAAGCATAACTGAAAAGCAGCTACAATTAGGAATTGATGTTGCATATGCCACCGTACTGCACTTACAATCCACTGAGAGAAAATGCTGGAAAAGTGTGTACAAATGTAAGTTACCCAAAATAAGGTATAATAATATTAACATTTTCAAAGTGTAAATCATATACAATTTCTTTCCGGTTCGTATTTTCAATCAAAATATTTTTTAGAAGTGAGAAAAGGCCAGAATAACTTATAAAAACAAAGAAGGGAAATTTTAAGAATATGTACATCTTTAATCAGCAAATCTCCAATATAGCATTTATACAACATTTAACATTATTATAACATTAATGCACAATTTTTTAGAGTCTAAAACTTATAATCTAATTATATTAACTGTTAGTTTGTATTATTTTTCGCCGTGCAAAATCATAATTTCCCCTAGAGCTTTAAGCTCACGAATCTTTTGGTAAACGCTCTCCAAATGGTTTTTAATTACCAATACATGTTGCACTCAAGTTTTGGGCACTTTTGGTTTAATAGCGCTTAAGCGTTTGCGTCATTCAAAAACAGAAGAAGAATACAAGAACTTAAAGCTGTTCTTATTATGAGATTTTCTCTACACCGCATTTTTTGTTTGATTTTAAAGCTTATTATGTTATCCGGTTATAAAAAATCACTTAATTACTTAATTAATCACGAGTGACGAGTGAAATGAAACTCTTAGCACACTTGTCGATATGTTAATTGTAGTATATTTAGTTAAGCCAAACAAGATAGTTGATAAAACTGGGGCTTTTTTCAAAAAAAAGTTCACAGAACAAGAGCTCATTGCTAAAACACACAGCACACACGAGTCCGTAATTAAGTAAACACTTTAAAAACAACCTTGCTGCAGTTGGCAAAAAAAAACTCTAAAAAAAAATAAAAATACGGGCGTTAGCAAAAAAAAAAACAGTCCGCAATGTAAGCGGGAAGGGGCCATGTCTAACAAAGAAGCCTCGCCCACAGTTACGCTCTACTAATTTCTAGTTTAATTATTTTCAATTTTGCACAAAGTAACCGCGACAGCGACAACAACAACAACAAACATGCACTTGACAAGCAGAGAAGCAAATGTGCAATTCAAGTGCAGGCCAACGACGATGACGACATCAAAAGGGAGAGGGAGGGAGACGAAAATGTAGACAGAGAGAGAAAGAGAGAGAGAGAGAAAGAGGGAGGCTCAAAGTTAGGGGCATGAAATTACTAATTAACCTATTACGAAAAAAGCTGGCTAAATAATACAGCAACACTTAAATAAATGCTGGGCAAAAGCAGCCCAGACATAAAATTAATAACTAAAATACAAAAAATTATATGTGTGAGCTTTCCAAACCTGCAATTGATACTTAGGTAAACAAGCCATGGAGCAAAGCTCATTGAATTACTGATATGTTTATACTTTAGGATTTGTAAATATTATGATAATGATTTTTGGTATTATTTATTATTTAGCTTAAGTTGCATTACAATTTGTAGGCGTATATAATTTTCAATGTTTAGAATATTCATAAAGAAAATAATTTAATTTAATATTACTCATTACTGATTATTACTAATATTCGTTTTAATAGAAGAGGATATAATAAAATAATAAAAGAATGAATAAAAATATTAAAACAAGAATACGGCATGTAGATTGAATTCTTAGGAAAAAGATACAAGCACAATTAATCTTAGAATTAAAAATTCTGAAATATATTGATATGCTCACATTTTTTCCATTAAAATTGGGCAATTTTATAAGCGCTAAAAATTGCAAAGCAAGATCTTGTTAAAATCTCAAAAGTATAGTTAAAACTACAGCAGATTGTTTGAAATTTACGTTTTAAAAGTGTAGTTTTAATGTAATGTTATTTTACAAATATTTATATGCAATCCCCGCTTAACTTCCCGGCTAAAAGGCAACTACCAGCTACAAGGACTCTACTCTAGGATTGCCAGCATTTATGCAGGTCGTGTGAGGAGAGTGTGTTGCGAGCGCCGCGTAGCATGTGGCACACACAGGTTGTAGTTACAATCCAATTAGGTTTAACAGCAATGTATGCGACATTTACAAGAGGACGCCATCAGGTGTTGCACACACATAAATGTGTGTACTTATAGATACGTATGTATAGGTATTGGTGTTTATGTCTGGCATTCGTGTATGCGGCGCAATAAAAACTATTTACGTAATTGTATTTGGTTTGCAACTTAAATTAATTAAAATCAACAACAATATGACTGCAAACAATATCGAGGAATAAATGTTAAAAACTCATAAAAATAAAACATAACAAATACTGCTAATGACACAAATACTAGAACTCTTGTAAATGGGACACAACAAGCCAATTAGCCGACAATTATGCATTCGTGTTTAATAATTAATAATGTTATAATAAACTTGCATGTGCGGTGGGTGGAAAACAAGTGAAAAGTAGGCCGCAGTTCGAAGTGATCAAGTGAAAGATACTCTGTATTTAAATCAGTAATAATATGTATACCAATAATATTTATAATAATACTATTTATAATAATAAAATTTATAATAATAATATTTATAATAATAATATTTATAATAATAATATTTATAATAGTAATATTTATACTTATATGTATACCAATAATAATAATAATAATAATGATATGATATGATAATAATGAATGTCCGAACCCTTTAAAATATATAGATCATATAGATAGTACCAAAAATCAAGATCAATTATTATTTTAAATTATAGAGAGTTGTTAAAAAAATGTAAATAAATTGAACACTATTTTGCTGGGCTAGATCTTTAAGATCTACGTTCATAACCTAATACTAAGTATGTATGTTAAAAATCGATTTTTATAGGACTTATAAAAATACAAAAATATTCTGGTTTAACTGGCAAGTTTAAGGTCTTATAGACAGAATTAATGAACTATTAATTATATAATAGTAGCCATATATATAGTAGCCATATATAACACAAATTTAAACAACTTGAATAAACCACTTTCTACAAATTGGTAATTAAAGAAAAACAAGCAGCGAGCTTATCAACGAAATAGTTGCGGAGGTGACTGCTTATCTTATCGTTAGACAATTGGATAAAATATGTGCAATCAATTGAACAAAATAAAAAAGGAATAGCAGCCACAAACGTGATGAGGTGACTCAGGTGCAGCAGACACATAACTCAAATGGCGTGTGTCAGAGAGACGCCGACAGGAACCACTTGTAAAGCACTCGAGACATGTGGCGGGAGGTGGAGGAGATTAGCAGTTGGCAAATAAACCTACCCCAAGACGTAGCCGTAAACTTAATTAAGCAAAGGGGAGTTGCCCGCCATAAGAAATCAGTTGTTAAAAAGCGCCTCAATGACACTGAATATAATAGAAATGCCAAGTAACAAAAACAACAATAAGGACAACGGCAGCAAACATGGCAGACACGTAAGCATCATTAATCAAATGTCCAGACAAGTGTAAAGTATAAGCAGGGTCTGGCCAGGAACACGTCAGGACCCTCGCCAGGACCCTCGCCAGGTATCAAGTGCGTCCTCCACCCACTCCTCCCCACCAAGGCATAGCAGCGCCGTTTAAGGCCTCGCTTCGTCCTGAGCCTGGCGCCTAGAGAACACGTAGCCCCACTTCATGTGGCTTGCCCCACTCGACAAGCACTTGAGGCGCCCCGCCCCACCTTGCCCTGTTGACAATAAACATTGCGACGACGCACTTTGTCCACGCACAAGGAGTCGTCGTCCTCGTCGTCGTCGACGCCGTTGCCGCCGGCTGTAGCTCCTCCTCGACGTTCGCAGGACACGCAGCTCTCTTCCTACCTCTCTCTCTCTCTCTCTTGCTGTACGAACAAATCTAATATTAAGCGTCTGTATAAACCGCATTGTTGACATGGATGACAGTGGTGACATTTTAGTTCCCAGGTGTGATTAATTTCGCTATTGTTGTTTAGACGCCGCCGTTTCGTTGTTGCCAGCTGTTTATATTATTTTCTCTTTTTTTTTTGGATTGTATGAACCATTTTAAATGAATTTTGCGGGGCTTTTGCTCAGCATGACAATCTATGCAATAAAAATAAAACACATATGTAGTTGATTCCGATTTTAAAATGTGCTAAAACTGAATGCTGAACACAAAGGTTAAAGCAATTTATAGCACTAATAAAAATAAATGGAA
Source organism: Drosophila maculinotata (assembly GCA_035045305.1). Classification (NCBI taxonomy): domain Eukaryota; kingdom Metazoa; phylum Arthropoda; class Insecta; order Diptera; family Drosophilidae; genus Drosophila; species Drosophila maculinotata. The sequence continues at coordinate 22,607,066 of JAWNPD010000335.1, read as the reverse complement.
TTAAAAATTAAAGTCTGTAGAGTGCAATCTACCAAGGTTTCGTATTAGTTGAATCGGAATTCTTTTAGAATAATTTGAAGTTCTTTCGAAACCTCTTGCAGATCCCAAATATCTCCCACATATTTTCTATCATTAAATTAATTCATTCTATAATTAATTTGTATTTTAATAAATTTCATGTGTCGACTGTTAATAGCCGATATTGAATAATTAAATAAATAAAGTGTAACATCTGACTTTTTTAATTATAAAACTCATTAATAATAGTCCAAATGTAGCCACGAATTGGATTAAAAATCAATTTGAATAGATAACGATTTACCCGTCAACTCGTTCAATGAATTTGTAAGCCCAAAAAACGAACCAAAATGTTAAATATTATGAAAGCCATCTTATCGCATGCGCTTATAAAGACTTTCCACTTTTAAACCACGAAAAAACAAAAAGCAACAACAAGTGGCGCCCATAAAAACTGATAGGCACAAGTGTTAGATCAACAATGAAACTTGATAAACAAAACCAAAATAAAGCGCAACAAACATATACATACATATATGTGTAGTTTGAAATGTGCATGTGAAGAAATCAATCCGTGAAATACACGTATTTACTCATCAATCGGGGCACAAATCATGTCAAGGTTTTCCAAGAGCGACGGAATGAGAGATCACATGATTTGATGCATTTGAATTCAAGCGAATTGGATTGTTAATCAGTTATCTATGCACCCGGTTTGTGTTTACACTGATAAGCAAGGCCTTTACTTATCACATCCACAACTCGTAATTAATTCAATATTAGATAAGCAAACGCTTTTCTCTTCTCTCAATATACATTTGCCAGCTAGGACATGTACATGACTAGCAGCCAAAATGTTTTACAAATATTCGAAATGATAAATCATAAATGAGCAAAGCACCTAAAAAAAATAAAAAACACGAAACTTTGTGAGTGAAGTGCAATTGCACCTGCTGCTGATGCGGATGTTTCTGCTGCTCCTTTGCTGCTCATTGATGCAGTCAAAAGTGAAAAAGTAACTTCAGTTGAGAGTAAAAAAGAAAAGATGATATTTCATATTATCATGAAAACAGTTGCGGAAATGTGTCGCGTGCAAGCAAGTATTTTTAAAATGATTAAGTATTGAAAGGTAGATTTGGAAAATAAGATTAGGCGAATTGACTTAGTACCATGAGTTCGATGGGAGTTTGCAGTAGATAATGCCAAATTTATTACATTTTGTACATTTAATTTATTTTACGTTTTATTGTTTTGTCAAAAGTTCATTTATTATTTTTACACCAACAACTGGATCTAATGGACCAATTAGTTAAAATTCTAATATTGATAAAAAGAGATAGTTGGCTAGTTTTAATTTAAAAATTACACATTAACATTATTAGTTTGTTTTAGTCGCTTTTTTTAATTTATTTTCTAGTTTTGTAACAGAATTATGGATTTAACAATGGCATTTCAGTTTTTATTTGTATGACTTTAAAATAATCATCATTGCCTATGTATTGTTAATTAAAATTCAAACATTTTAAATTCATATATATGCAAAAGCTATTTAAAAATAATTCATATTATATATTTATTATTTTCATTTACTAACTGCATGTGAATAATTTTGTTGATTGAACAAAATCAATTAATTAAATGTAAGCCACCTTTATTTTAACAACAACGCAAATAAAAACTAAGCCCAAGTCTTGAATATAAATGGATACATTTTCTTTTACTAAATAAAAAAAAAAGGTTTCACATGAAATAACATTTAATAAATTAGTTTGTCTTGATATTTTAAGCATGAAAATACATAATATGTAAACTCTCGTTCCAAATTGCCATTTATCATGCAATAACTTTAGTTGACCCAATAAAATCAAAGAGATTTTCACGCAATTTACCACATAATGCCATCAAAGAACTTGAGGCGGTTTATAAGCAGATCCATATCCATAAAACTTTCAGACATACAAAAAAAAAATGTCAAAAAAAAATGTCAAAAGAAAATGACGCTCATTACGCACGTCAGAATCCAATTTGTTGTCACATCTTGACAAACATAAAATAAAGAAAAAGGAAATCGTAACGAAATCAAAGCGCGTCGTGGGACACGCAATTTCAAAGATTAAATCCTGCACATTACATCAAATAGCAGAAGCTATCCTTTTTATTACACTTATGTATATGGCAGCTTACTTTTGGGCGCATATCTTCTGACCAGTTCATCTTTATCACATAACAAGAAAAATAACATGAGCGCTCGCTGGCCAGCCAAAAACTTTTGACATAACAATAAAAATTTCATGCCTGCAAAACAAAGTCGCATCGAGGACATTTTCTTGACCCCCAGGCTCCTTATGTTGGTAGCGGGGGTAAGGTGGAGCGGTGTAGATGCTGGTATTATATTAAAGCTGCTTAAAATCATGATTAAATTACATACATAGCAGGCAATGTCAATACTGGCATCTCATATGTCTGGACGTACTTATATATCAACTACCACAACAATACCAACGACAACAAATACAACAACAAGAAGAGCAAAATGACGGAAAGATGTTCCAGATGATGTGCGAAATGTTACCAAAGTAACAATGAAAATATACCATACATATTTGCAAGACCGATACTGATATACACTAACAAAATTAGAATTGTGACATTTGTTACTTTTTAATAAGAAATCAAACTTTTTTTTTTTGGTTTTTTTGAATTGAACACACTTGACAAGAAATTTAGTTCAAAGATGCAACATACATTTAAAAACAATTTATATGACTAATTTTTTGCCTTAACCACTTGGGAATTGTAAGCGAAAAAAGTCAAATAATTGATGCTACGCATTAATGTGAAACATTTCGTTAGTTCGAAAGTTCGTTAGACAAGTAAGTAATTGAATTTAATGATATGATAAAATTTATAGATCACACTCAATATAATAATATATTCTATAATCTAGATAGACAATTTAGCTTGTCATAATGAATACAAAAATATAGCAATCTGGGTATAGACCCCCGGCTGGTTTATTGAAGCTGATTAAGCCAAATGAATCAGCTTATCGGTTTTATTGTGGGAAAATGTGGATGATACTAAACCTGATTAATAATTAAACTGATTGGCTTGAATAAACATAGCATTTGTATGCAAATCTATTACAACCTTGAGCTAAAAATAGTTCATATATAGTATTTTCCCAGATGACAAACAACTTGCGAAAATAATAATATCCTTGACTCAGGCAAACTGTACGCGTTTTGTCCCATTATTGTTGTTCAAATAAATGAGTTTTTGGCTAAAAAGAAAAAAATTAAATGACCTCATGGAGAGTGGTGCTGGGACTTGGCCAAAAGTCTAAGCCATTATTGGTTTAATATTGTCAATACGGTTTTTTTTTTAGGGAGTCGCATGGCACAATATATTTTGCAGACAAACATGTATCGATATATTTATATATGTATGCACATACGCTATTATAAGCACTGCTCTACAGCTTGTTAGCTTAAGGTTGTTGTTTTTTTCGTTAGCCCGGTTATCGCATTTATTATGCCATTTCAGACATTGTTGTTGTTATTTATTCGCATATGCGAAAGTTAAATTGCGTAGAAATTCAAGTCGCGTCGTCATCTTTGGTTTGCCGTTAATCTTAAGTGTATATAGTTATTTTATGATGTGCATGTTGTTGTTGGTATTTATTTTATTATACACTCGTGACAGCTTTCTTAGACCTCTTGAGAATAAGTGGTTAGATATAAGGGGAAGGTTATTAGTCTGCCTAGAGAGCCGTCAGCTTGTCTGCTGTGAATAAATTTGGCGGATTGCCCATAAATTACATTATTCGGTTTTAGTTGTTTATTTGATTTGCCCAAAATTAGTGTAGATCTTTAAAAAAAAAAAAAAATAACATAAACAGAACAAACTTGTTATTGCGCTTGCATATAAAACAGGTCTTCGGTATCCTTTGTTGCTTAAAGGATTTTGAAGTTGTATTTGTATCTTTTTTATGGGTTTACAAATTAATTTTAAGAGTGATTTTGTGATTCTGTTTGGTATTTTGTATAAGTTATAGCATGCTTAGAATTGCTAACGAGCTGAGCAAAAACAATCAAAGCGCGCTGACAGCGAACATTATTTATCTTTTGGGTTAACTTTGACATGATTTTTGACATGAAAATCAAGGAAATAATGACTAAAATGGCCTCGGGTTTGAAAATCGGCTCAGTTTTGGCAAAGTTGTGGAAGTTTAAAGACACTTACTAGACAAAATTGTCAGTCATTATGTCAGTTTTTTTGACATTATTTTTGACAGAAAAAAATTTACCAAAATCAATTTTGTTTTATTTTTTTATAATAATTGGATGATTCAGAATGGTTGAAGATGCTGAGGATATTTGGAAACGAAAAAAACTACCTACTAATTACATTAATAATTTGATAAATATAAAAACTAAAACATTTTACATTTATGTTAGGCATACAAAGGCTTGCAGTTAGTAATCTTGTACTAGTTTCAAGAATTTGTTTCTTAACTAAAATAAAATTAACTTTAAAATTGTATAAACAAAATGGAAGAAATTTTATCCCGACTGTACTTGAGTGTAAAATTAAGTTTGGACCAAACAGTTGAAGATTTAAATTATTTCAAAGCGCATATATTTTAGAGGGTGTTATTTATTGATTTTCAATTTGTAGAAATTTGGATATGCCATCAAATATTCGCAACACATCCACGCATAATTAGCAAGAATTGAGCTTGAACTTCAGATATGCTTGTAATTAGCATCCTGCTGCTGACATCCTCACCTACCCCTATTTTGTTAAGCAGTTAGGAGGCACTAACTGAATGCCGCTTCATAAGGGACTAATCAAACAGACAAACGATTAGATGAAGTACTACACTCGGGGAAAATGGTGGAAATTCGAAACGAAAGTCATGCACGCACACCCTGCTGCAAAATCGTCTGGGGTAGGGAGTCCCAGTTCCGTTCACTCAACCAACAATTGTAGTTGGCTTTTCTTTTTGGCACGCAAAATCCTTAATTACATCCGTTTGCCGTCGACGCGTGTATCCGGCGCGTAGCCGCTAGGAAAAACCCGGTGGAAAACCGCAGTAAAACCAACACGTGGATAAGTGAACCGCCAGTTGGCATCTAGTCACGTTGCCCGACAGCCAGACAGCCAGATAGACTCAACCCTCCCCCAGCCTACAGCCCCTGTTCTGGCCCTGAAATAACAACAATTGCTTGTCACCAGCTGTCCACAGTTTTTCACAGTTTTTCACAGTTTTCCACCGTTTTCTTCTCGTCGCATTTTTCGCACGTATTGTCCGGGACTTTGAGTGGCTGCTGTCGTCTCCGAACCGAGTTTGAGAATCCAAATCCACCCCCCTCAAATCGCATCCCTTTCCACAACCCCCCTGTGCGCCTTTCTGTCACCTTGTACTCATTTTGCTGGTCAACGAATTCACGTCGAGGGTGGTTTGGGAAATGGGAAATGGAATGCCTCGATATGAGGTTGCTGCACTCGACCTGCTGGGCTAGGCTATATATAGATTATAATGCTCCCAGCTGACTTTATATGATTAAATTGCTTAATTAGAGTGCAGCCGGACATGTGGGAAATGTGGGAATTTGTATTCTCGCGTTCACCATGCAGCTGATAATAAGTTTGATGGTCTCTGGCTAGTTTCATTCAATTCATCATTCCATTGTTATCAAAATCGATAGTTAATTGAATTTGCTGATATCTAAATGACATTTTGATGTCATTTTTGGGGGCTGGACCGCATACAAACGTGTATTGCTGTGAATGTCAGAAATGTACTCCTAAAAACATGTACACATGTTTATTCTAATCTTTGCAACAATCATTACTAGTAATATGTCAAAAAAAAAAAAAAAAATTTACCCAGGCCCAAGCATATCTATTTTTCAATCAATTACTGGCATCAAGTGTCAATAACTATAAGCTTTTATTTTAACTAATTGATGCTGTCATAATAAGTAATTACTACAATTATAATATATAATGAATATCTGAAATGTGTTAAGTTGAAAATAATATTCAACGCGAATGTGCGCTAATTTTGTAAATGGTTTGTCTCCTCCAAGGGATTAAGCCACATTTTTGCCACACAAATGCAAACAAATTAACAAATTATAGTTTATATAACATACATACAAATATAAACATATCAGTGCGGTAACAAAAAATGATAATGCCTTCTGCATATATAATTAATTATGCAAATAGAAACAAAGCGCATCAATTTTAATGCATTTTTTTGTGGAAAATAAATTTGCATAGCAATTTAATTGATTAATGAACATAGCCATAACAAATGAAATAATATAAACAAAATAAAGTAAATGCACAGAATATAAAACAGAAAAAAATAGTTTTCTAGTTTAAATTTGCAGTTAATTAATTAATTTAAAGCAGAAGCAAAACTTTGAGCATAGCAACAAACAAAAACAAACCGAGAAAAAAGAAGAAGAAGAAGAATCAAACAGAACAAAAAACTAAACCGAAAGCCACATAAATTAAGCGACGACCCGCAATGAACCCGCTGAGCGACCCCACAGCGACCCCTTTGATATGATTTACAGGCGTGGCCAGCCTGACAAGTCTGCCTGACCCAAGTAACCCCACCCCACCCCTAAAACTTGAAACACTTGCTTGGGGGTGGGGGGGGGTTGGGTGGTTTTAAAGCAGCCGACGGCTGTTGATGTTTTCATAAAACCTAATAAAGCTTTCATTAACATTTTTGTGGCTAACTTTATTTTGACTTGTGCATATTAATAATGTGGCAAGGAAATGTGCCAGACACAAAAACCCCCTAACCCCAACCCCAGCCCCAACGCAAAGCTAATGATAATTATTATGCTAATGATGATGCTGATGCTGATAATATTCATAATGATGCTCATCTCTCTAAAGTCGAAAACAGGAAACGCATTCATGCCATACACATTTGTCTATTTGTTTTTCCAGCTTTCTATGCCTTTGTAGAATCACAAATAGTAGCGACGATTTCGTTTTGCCAGAGTTGCCAACGCAATTTTCAAATGTTTTTCATTTGCTAATTTCACATCATTGTCAGTGCGCGGCTTTTGATGTGTTTGTTAATTGCGAATGTCAAGTGCAATATTTCCCATACAATTTGTTTTAATGCACAATTTGCATTGCAAATTATTTTATATAGCACGCGATTTGTAGTAGATATGGTGCTTTACAGTCAGTTACAGTCCCCTTAAGATTCGTTGGCAAACTACTAATAAAATACTGTCGAGCGGTTTAACAAATCATAAATTCACGTTTATTTTCATGGAATTAGAACTTTAAATGGTCTGAGAAGCTGTAAGCTGAAATTTAAAACAATTTTCTTGTAAAAATGTAAACAATGATAATAAAACATGAGAATCGATTTAATTTTGTCAAAGTTATGTGAGTTTGAAGACACAAAAGGGTATTTGCTGGACCAAAATTTAGTGTTAAAATTTAAAAAAAAAATATTGTTTAAGTTTACATTTTTAATAAATTTATTTCTTTACAACATTGAATTAAGATTTATGAGCAAAAAAATGTATTTGATATTTTTTTTTAAATATTTACATTTACAACAATTTTCTTGTAAAAAGGTAGACAATGAAAATAAAACATAAGAATCGGTTTCATTTTGTTAAAGTTATGGGAGTTTGAAGACACGGAAGGTTATTTTCTGGACAAAACTTTATAGTTAAAACTACAAAAAAAAAAATAAAGATAAAAATCAAATAAAAAAAAAATAATTATAATACATTTTATTTTGACTACTTTAAATTAAGGTTTATCATTTACATTAATTTTGTCTCTGCCTCTTTTTGAACTACTCCAAAATGTATAAGTTAACTTGAGAAACTGCCTGCCTTCTTATCTGTGCTTTGACCTTCGCCTTGACAAGCGTTTCACAGGGCAACACAAATTAATAATTATGAAAACCACTAGCCAAGTATAACTACAAAATTACTTGGTTCAAAACTCGTATTTTTGGGGCGCAGTCAACTGTTTACTTTAATACATATCAAAATATGATTCATATTTTGTTTTTGTGGCTATTTTTCACATGAGATGTGGTTACTTAGCAGTCATGTGCTAATTGCTACCTTCCGATCTTTTGCGGGCAGACAGACAACCGGTAAATGTTGACGTCTACAGATTGCATTATTATACGAGAGCCCCGAAAAGTTCAATGGCATCTCACTTTTTGACGGGGGACACATTAAAAACAAAATCAAGTTGTTGTTAAATTTGACACGTATTCAGGAGTGCACGATTATTTATACATACATACATACATATATCATCTTCATTTTTCTTAAATAAAAGCACATTTCAGCATGTTAATGACTGCCTGAGCTGCGGCTGTTGATAATCTTGATGATGTTTCTGATGATTATGCAGTTTTTTTGATATTTCTTTTTTTGTTTGCATTTTCTTTTGGTTTGGCAGGCAAACAAATCGCATATAAAGGCATAAAGGAAGTTGCTGTGGGTGTACGCACAGCATCTTGAAGCCAAGTGGAACAAAATATCATTTACAGCTTTTGACCCACTTTTATTTTGAGCCACACAGCTTTTCATGAGCCACAGCCAGCGGCGACTTCGCGACGTGTGTGCAGATTTTTTTATAGTTTATTTTTTTTTTGTGTTTTTGGTTTTTTTGCCTATTTTTTGTATGCCTATGCATATAATAGCAAAAGTGAATGAGTTTTTCTTTCGTACTTTGCCTTTTTGTGCGCGGCTCTTTTGCAACTTTATTTTTTTATGATGCCTGCCCCTTGTGGCAAACTGTGGCGACGGCGGCGACATCGTCGGCTGTCGTCGTAGCTATTAAATTTCAATTATTGTTACATTTTTCACACACTACAGCAGCCGCCGCACAGGCGACGACAACCCTGTGAAATGCCAGTGGGAAACGGGAAAATGTGCGAAAATGTGAGGGGCATGGTGTGGGGTAAATGGGAAATGGAGCAAGTGCCGTTATGGTTAGCAAATGCCATCAAGTGTACATTCATTGATGGATTTTATTTCTCTCTCCTTCTCCTTTGTTGTTATCATTTGTGTGCAACATGAATTTGACATTTGCATGTTGTTGTCACTTTGACATTTGCTGCACTTTTTGCCATATGCGGGCAAAGTTTTTCCAAGTCACAACTCTTTAGCGTATGTGGCAAATCGGTTAAATAGCTTGCAAATAAAGAAAGCAGCACGAATTTCTGTGCAGTTGCTGCAAAGCAATTATCGATAAGGCGCAAACTATCGTTTATGGTTAAAGTATCAAATATTTTCAATTATCGCTTTAAAGGTGTAATGTATCGTGTTTAATTAGGGTTGCTTAAAAATGTACCATGTTCATGTCTTTATAATTACTATTTTTAGCCGAGGATCGACAAACAAACATTGTTTCTAACTATAAATGTTTAGCGTTTTCTTAAAAATACAAAGAAAAACAAATTTGGTTTTGTTTACTTAGTTAAAGTAGTTAATTTTAAAATAACAAAGATTATCCTATAGACGTATCGATTCTAATTAATTTCTATATCCATGAAACATACTACATATAAATGAGACTATCGCCGGATATTACTTAAAAAGTTAACAATTTATAAAATTTAGAAATAATTTTCAGAGCTTTCTAGAAATTAAGTCTGCAGCTAGAATAAGATTAATGAATTTATTTTATAGAACTGAATCTGAGTGCAAAAACCGGAATAAGCTTTGATTTGAACAATCCAATAATCTAAATATTGGAATTAATGCCTCAAATTAAAAGCAGATTAAAACATGGACTTTCTAATGCCATTTGATATATATCATCGACCTTTAGTCCAAAGCCATAACAAAATGCTGCTGAGCAACTTTTGGGATTTAACTAGAAACATGGCCCAGACCATTGGCTTATTAAAGCCGTCGAAAATCAACAAAAGCTGCTGCTGCTGCTGCTGCTGTAACAGCAACAACAACAGCAACAGCCACATAGACAACACCTCAATGGCATTTTAATTGCAAAACTTTAACGACAACAATAGCAACAGCAACAGCAACAGCAACAAGAACAAGAGCAACAAGAACAAAGAGCCAAGCAATTGCCATTCACCACTGGCCAACCGCCAGTTTCCGTTTTGGGCCAACTCTTGTGTGTTGCTGTTGCTGCTGCTTCTTCTTGAAATTGATTTGCTGTGTAAAGATAAGTCACTATTTTATTGTTTTATTGGTAGCGTTGAATACAAAATACAAAAAGCCGAGCTTGTTTCACATTTATTGTTACGCCACTCGAGCGACTTGTTCTTGCCTCCACAGTTTTCTACAATGATTTTTTTTTTTCATTTTTTTTATTTTTAGTTTTTTGTTGTAAACTGATCGAGCGTAAAGAGGCGAAGTCAGCCAAAGCCAAAGCAGTTAACCTATAAAACGTACGCTGCTATCTATCTATATACTTGTAGATAAATACACACACACGTATCTATATCTCATCGATACATACATATATTGCCATAGTCGTAAAACAAAAAAAAAAAAACAGAAAAAAAAACAGAAGATTCGACAGAAGCACCCAAGACGAAATACGACTGAAAACTTGCTGACATTTTGGTTTATCCAGTTGACGACGATGCAGTTGCCGGTTTTAGTTCTTTTTTTCTCTAGCTTCCACATATCGGCTCGGCAAAAAGAAGTAGCAAAATTTGAGACGAAAACGTCTGCGAAATGCATTGGGCAAATTATTTGCAGTTTTTATGTCATTTTTGTGGTCGACGAGTGGTTGGTACTGCAATAAAATCTGATTGAACAGTTATAATGCTTGCCTGTGTTTTTTCTTCTTGCTTTTGACAAGCTGCACATTTTGGATCTTGTGCTTCCAATTACTATTGAGTAGAATCGAATGATTTTGTATTAAATAACGGATTTCTAGGACAAACAAAAAGTTCAATAATTCCATGAAATCTTTCAGTTTATCGAAATTATTCGTTGCAAAACTCCAAAGTTTATTTTAAATAAAATATTTTTATTTTTAAATTCTGTTCCTTTTTCAAATCCATTAAAATATATACATAATTTAGGAGAAAATCAGAAAGTGCAATTATTTTCGAATTGCTAAACTGGTATTGGTACTCAATATTGCAAAAATAAAGTGCAGAGAGCATCTATAGGCCTGTAATCACCATTAAAACGCACATAATTTTTCTCCTTAACTTCAACTCGTTGAAATTTTTACAAAAAAGATTAATCTTCGTCAAGGTGCAATTTCGTTTACCATACACTTTAATAACACCTGCCAGTGCCCATTTCTGTAAGCCCTTAGCTCATTATCCACATCAACATAATCATTATTATGCATTACATACACGTTTGAAAGCCTCCATCGAATCCAGCCAAAAGGATGCAATAACATTAAAGCTTAACTCGAAGAACCGCAAGCCAACCATTTGCTTCAAAAACACTTGAAAACTTCTTAGAAATGCAAATATTTACCCAGTGCAGCAACGTAAAAAAATGTAGTGTTGCAGCTGTCCAAAGGAAAAACTGTTTGCTCACCTGCAAAGAAAAACCGAAAATGTAAGAAGAAAAAAACGCTTTTTATGCCAGTCGTATAATTTAATAATGTAATAGAATTGAGGCGCAGGCAAAACTGGTTGCCTAATTACATACGTCAAGAAATCTGCGCGAAGATTTTCTTGGAAAACCGAAAAAAAAAAGCAACAACAACATAAATAAAACACACTCAACTAATTAGTTTAAACAGGCGACTTGAGTGTTGAATTGAATTGGGATGGGGATGGGGATGGGGATGGGGATAGGAATAGGGCTTCGGTTTGGGATTGGGATTGGGGTCTGGATGCGACGACGGCTGCGTCTGAGCTCAGCTTATCGCGAACATGTAATTTAACTAAATATGGATGCATGAATAAATTCAATGGCATAATGAAGATAAACGCACTAAACCAAGACGCAAGACGTTGGCCAAACGCAGGCACTAACAAAGACCGAAAGCCATAACCAACTGAAAACTGCTAAGGCAGTGTATGGTAAGCCGCCAAATACCCTGTTTAAAGTGGGTACAATGAATAAGACATATAAGTAAATCGGGGGCAATTGTAAATTGGTTATTTTAAATACAGAAAATATTGTTTAAAGCTTTAATATATAATAAATTTAATTTAGTGAATGATATTCTTTAAACTTTTCTCAAGCTCTAAGTGAATAAATTGTACACAAATAATAATGACTTCAAAATTAGCAATCAGTTTTTGAAGTAAACCAATAAATAATATATTAATATGTATGTTTTACATGTAATTTCAAAGCTTTAATTATTTTACAGGTAGTTTGTCGAGCTTTCAGCTTTAAGTTAGTGACTTCAAGCTTTAAAGGCTGTGAAGATGTGTGAATTTGAGCACTTTGAAGTGCTTTCTTTTATCCCATTCAGCAAATATATATATGTAAGTCTGTGAATGATGTGTGCATATACCATGCCTATGCTCAGCGGCTGCAGGGTATATAAATAACAATAACAACAGCAAAACGTGGCATGCCGCAGATTATCGTGGAACGTAGAGGCTGCAGCAACTGGCGGCAACAACTTTTGGCCACGACAAGCTCATTTGAGCTGCAAATCCAAACAAAGGCATATTTAAATGTTTGGCAACATTTTGCGCGAAGCAGCAGCAGCAGAAGATGATGTAGAAGAAGAAACTGAAGAAGGATAACACACAACAGCAGGAGCAACATCAACTGAGCGGGTGTGTGTGTGTAAGTGTGTATGTGTGTGTATGTGTGTCTGTACGTGTGTATGTGTTGCTGCCAACTCCATTTCGCTGTTAATTTGCCAAACAATTGGCAGATAGCCAAGGCAAGCGAGCCGACCCCAAAAATAACAAAAACAAGAGTGTTCCAGTCTAAAGTCCCTAACTAGCAGATACCCTATAAAAAGCTCTAAACTTTTCACTCATAACTTAACTTAACTGTTTACATGCAAAAATATGTGATTAAAATAAATTGTCAGTAAGTAGCACCTCAAAAAAAACAAAACATTTGGTGAGTTTGGGGTAAGGTTTTCAAAATGCGAAATATTTTTGACATCCGTGCTGTTATACAATAAAATAGATATTAAATTTGGTGCCTTTGTTTCTTGAAACTTCTATCAATATAAATAAAATATACTTGTAATGCGTATGGAATACATGAAATTATATTTCAAAATACGTCACTGAAATCGACTATGCTGTTGATGCTGATCAAGAATATATATACATATTACAATGTATACTTTAAATATAATTTATTTTAATTTGAATTTAATTAATGCACATTTTGTAATGCAATGCATAAATTAAAATTGTAATTTTGTAAAAAATGACAGCAATATATATACAGTATTGAAAATATATTCATATTTATTTTAGAAGTTGCTTTCTTCTGACTCTTGCATATACATATGTATGTATTTACCCAACTTTAAAATACCCATTTGTATTGGTTTGCAGGGCATCAAAAAGATGCAACTAACAAGTCAACCAAAACATAGCTAGACGGAATGACGACGTACCCCAAGGCGCTGTCCATTGTTGCAATTGTTGTTGTTGCTGCTGCTGCTGCTGCTGCTGCTGCTGCCGTTGCTGTTGCGGTTCTTGTTGCAGTTGCATATTTTGGCGTGCACGTTTTGCTTGTTGACTGTTTGTTGTTGCATTTGTTGCTGGCCAACAGATATGCCAGGCAGCCCAAGCAGCTCTCAAGACCAAAAAAAAAAAAAAAAAAAAAAAACGAGTTGCGCCACGTCCCGCAGAATAACAAACATCGCACAGCACCGAACAACTCCAAAACTGCAAAACTTGATTTAACAAAAACAAGTTGGCATAGAGGAAACTATGCAGCAAGTCGAAGTTTTAATGCTCTTACTTAGCCCTTGCTTTATAATCTCACCATGAAAGTTCAACTTGCATCAAAGGCGGACGCAAGCAAATTATTTGCATCGTTGTTATTTTGTTTTTAAAAATTGTAAGAGAAGAATGTATTAAGAAAAGTTAAAAGTTTCGAATAAAAATACCACAAAAACATAATTTGTGAATAGCTAAAAACATATAGTGCAATTATACGCAACTAACGTAAATTCACAAAATAAAAGCTAAACACCCAAAATATATAGCATTAAATTAAGTTCTGCGTAATTTAACATTGCTTAATTTCTTAATAATAATAAAAACTCTATGCTTTGAATATTATAAGCTCTCTTCATATTTAATATGCTAATAAGAATAATTATTTATATTGGAAACGTAATTACCAATTTTAATACAAGAAAGTCAAACAACAAAATTTGTTCATACAATAACAAAATTAAACGACCTTACCCATCCGACGATGAAATTCGATGAACTTTTCGCTTTAACTATTTGATTAGTATAAGCTCACATAATTTTAAATAACACATAATTTTGGAAGCCTAAAAAAATTAATAATAAAAAACATAAGTAAAATTTGACCACATTATTGAGTCTATGCTTTAAGCAGTTGAGAATTATAAGTACCCAGCATGCTAATCATGATTTGAGAGTTATTCTTTTATATACTCTTTGATTTCTCGCTCTCCTACTCTAGTTCTACTTCTGTCTCTCACTTATATCCATTTATTTATATTATTGCCTAGGTATATTCGTCCTTGTTCCCACTAGAAAGTCAGCAGGTTTAATATTATACAAAAGATCGACATACCCTTCTGTCAAGGGTATAACAACAAACAAAAGTACCACAAAGCCGGCGCTCCGAAAAAAAAAAAAAGAATAAATAAAACTGGTTCCATCTCGGCTTAATCCGGCATTCTTTTTGGCCAGTTCGTGATTAACTGTGGACAGTTAAAAGGAAGGCACGCGGCGGAGGAGTTGGCAAGTTGCGAGTTGCGAGTTGAGATCCCAGTGATCGTCAGAGATTTGCAACATGTAACTCAATCGCTGGCGCTGATCATTAGGCTTTTATGTTTGCCTGCCTGCCTGATGCTGGCCAAGTTAACTGCCTCCATGGCTGCCTGCTCTGGACTGGTCTGGTCTGGACTGGGTCTGTTTAAAAGTCGATTTCAAGTTCAGACAATGGCAGCGCTGATTGATGCGACTCATCAGGCAGACAGACAAAAGCAGAAATGTGGCGCTATTGCAGTTTAAACAATGCCAATCCTAACTTGGCTAAGTAGTTGGGTGCCTGGTCATGAACTTTGCGCCACATATATATAGATACATACATATAAATTCCAATTTTCGGCCTTTGTTCTGCTGCCTTTTTTGCCAAAAACTAATGACTACAATTTTTGGGGCGTTTTCCATTTGATGAAGGGGGGGGCCGAAAGCGAAGAGATTGATTTTTCGGTTCTTGTGTTCTGGCGCCGCTCTCATATTATATATACATATATATGTGTATATGTATATATAAGGACGTCGATGAATGGCAAAAGCTCATTTGATTATTTACTTGCCACAAAAATCAATTTGACGGGTTTTGCTGCCACTGGTGCTGTGTGTGAAGTCAATTTTTGAATTTTGTACGTGACTTTTGGCTCGCAATGGGGATAGCTTGGGTTTTTGGTGAAGACAAGACCATCAAATTATGTGGTGACTCCTCGGTAAGTGTGAGGATGTTGCCAATTTTAGTTCATAATAAGGAAACTTTAAAGAATTGAAGCGAAAGGTTGGGTTAGGTTATAGTTGTGGGAAAATATATGCTTATTGCAAATAAATTAGGGAAATTAGTTTGTAAATTAGTTTAAAAAGGTATTGAGATAAAAAATGTTCTATATTTAATACAGAGCATTTAAAAACCAATCAATATTAGTCACATAGCTGGGAGTCATGATAAAAAATTGAACAATCATAAAAGTTTCTTTTCATTGTGAATATTGTACTCTTAGTTAGTTGGAAAATACTATCTATATAAAATACTATTAATAATAATCAACTAATGTTATTAAGTTTAGTTACATTTTAAAAAGAATTTATTCATTAAAATATTTTATATTATAAGGTATATAGAAATTCAATTAATCTTCAAAATATTGATAACCCTTCATAAAGATTGCAAGAAAAAAAACAGTGAAAAATCAACTCGAAAGTTTACTAAGAGAACGATTAGATTACAAAGTGATAGATAACTCAACCTACGATCCACAATAGAAACCCAACAAAATTAATGACAAACATTAAATTAACTATGACAAACCACAGGAAGTTCAACAAACCGCTGTAAATTAAGTATTCAAAAAATTTAAATAAATAGAAACAGAAGTCAAAAGTCAAACCAACAAATGTGGAAAAACAACGACAACAAATTAGACATAATGCACATGAGAAGATATTGTAATCGAGGTTTTTTAATTTATTTTATATATTTTTTGTAGTAGTACGTGGAAATTGCGCTGACCAGCGATCATAAAAAAAGCCAAAGATACGTTCGGACCCTGCTATATAAACCATGTAAATCACTGACGCGCAAACAGAAACAGCGCAACAAATTTAACACATGAGGCATTAAAAAAGATATACAAAATAATAAAAATAAAAAAACAAGAGACAACACTAACAATGGGTAAATGAGTAAAAGTGGGGTCAACAGAGCGGGTCACCGTGGCTGTTGCAACCCGCCTAAAACGCTTCCCGTTCAGCAGCACGAGGATTGAGGAGGATGCAAAGCAGAAAAAAAGTCTCGAAACTCTTTCGGAATCAACAAAATGACTTATTCATAATTATGTGTAATTATGTTGATGCATACAAATTAATGACACTTCAATTAGGCTGCTGTTGCTGAATACAGCAACTACAACAATGACTACCGCAAAACGCAGTTTTATAAAGCAGCAGCAACAGCAACATGATCAACTTTAATTAAATGCTGCAGCGAAAGAGTGCAACAAACAATGGTTAATAAGAAGCTTAGCATTAGTAGAAGTGGAAATACACTAACTGTAGCCGTTGGGAAAGTTGATTTTAATATTTCAAAATGGCACTGCTCAAACACACCAAAAACAGGAGAAAAAAAATTGATATTTTAAAATCAAAACACTATCTTGTATTTTTAAATATAAAATAAAAAGAAAAATATATTATAAATATTTTATATATATTTATTACAAATGTCAAAATTTAAAATAAGAAAACTTTTTATATCACAAGCAATATCTCCAAATTTTTAAAATTTTAAGTATCTAATGCATAAAATATAATTGATTTGATACATGATTTTAAAAAAGTATAAGGAGTGTCAGAGATTTGGGTTATTTGTTCATAATGTTCAGGCTAAAGATTAAAATACCAAATACCGATGTAAAGAAAATATACGTCGCTTAAACTAATAATTTAATACTTAAAATACATAAAATATATAGATAAGCGAATCTTTCAAAACGAAAAAAAAAACATGAAGTTGAATCTAAATGATCATTATTCTTTCAAAGGCCGGTTACTCTTTGCTGCCACAACAACGTGACCAATTTAAGTGGTAATCTCAATATTCAATAGGGCATCAGAAAAACCATAAGCAAAAAAGCCGACAAAGTGGCAAAAGACATGTCAACTGGCAGCACCCAAAAACAGCAGTAACAGCAAAAAGGCTGAACCCAAAATATTGAGAGTTTGCAACAGAGATGAGCGCGTGTCGTGACTCGAGTGAATAATAAACTATGTACAAATAATAGTAAATAAATACATTTAAAGTATATAAGTGTCTAGTGAATACTGTATTTTTTATTTATTTATTTTTTATTCGTAACACGAATTAGTATTTTGAAACTAGTGTTTGACACGCGCTCACCTCTACTTATATTTTAAAAGCTTAGCATTGGGTGCTGACAACTCTGTTGCAGTTGTGAGTGCCGGAGACCGGGTGACAATGCCATGAAAACTGCAGTAAAACTTAAATTTTTTATAAATATATATATAGTAAGTTTTTCTTGCTCTTTGTGCTCCTGATGAAGCAAGCAACTTCGACAAAATGAAACTTTTTTGTTGCATTCGTTGCAGCTATCATGTTATATATGTATATATATATATATTTCGTATTAAATGCAAGTCAAGTGTTGTTGCACTTTTGTACTATGGGGCTCTTCTATCGCATTTTCTACTTATACTGCGAGTTCGACTTCATCATTGCAGCACATTATCGTTTATTATTATCGACAATTTTAAAGTTTTCCATAGCCATGTCGCATTAGCGTCACTCGCTTTCATGGTCTCATATCAATGACTGAACTAAATTGCTATTATAAATGCACAAATTGCTTGAGGAACATAACGGATCATTAACTTTGGAGCGGACGCTCTACGGAAAGCAAATGTCAAAAATGTTGACATTTACGAGTTGAACTTTGATTATAATGTGAATTGCTATTGAGTATAGTCTTAAGAAACTATGAAGGAAGTTAGAAAAGAGCTTAATACCTAATAGTAATTCATATATACCACCAAAAATATATGGAGTTTAAAATCAGTGAGTTTATGATAATGATTGCGTTACTTGACAGAATTAAAGCCACATTTTTAATTGTATGAAAATAAAATTCTACGCTCGGTTAATATATGTAAAAGCTCAAAGTCAATAAAATTGAAACGTTTTAAGATAAGTATTTTATTTAATGATTTAATATTATTTTATATATATATGGGGTACAATAGATCGAAGCATTACAGTAGTCCCAAACTCCAATTATATTAAATAAAATGTGTAGGGTTTAAGCAGGGAATGTATGAATTTGATTAGATTTAATTGTATAATTTAACCCGCTTTTCAATATTTTTAGAAATAATCTAAAAAAAAACAATTGAAGTTAAACAAATCTATTTAAAGTTATTCAAATCGATTCGCAAATTAAAAAGCTACGTAAGCCCCATTTAATTAGAAGCAACTGTTTTAGGATGAACTAATTTATTTAACAACAAAAACAGATGCATCAAGTCAGTTTAATTGAACTACTCATTGCTTGGAAACTTCTTAAAGTGCAAAACTTTAGAGAACGATTTATATAAATACATATATATATAAAAGTGCCATATTTCAACTATTTTAAACGCACTGACTGACACATGCAGTGAAAACAATTTGTCTTAGTCATCAAACTCACACACGGCTCTCGCGCGTTTTTTGGCCCATCGTTAGCCTAAATACGTGTAAGGAAAAAAAACTCATCGGAGATTTTCAACACTTGAGTATCGAAGCGAAGTACCGACCGCAAGTTACCCGCCTCTCCTTCCCCTTTACCCTTAATGCTTTAGAATGGGCATTTTTCAAGTTTATTACTTGAACATTTATCATTGCATAGTCCAAACAAAAATTAAACGAAATGAATGGAAATGCACTCAAGTATTTCGGAACTAAATACAAAAAAAAATGGAAAAATCTGCTTAGGTAAAGGTTGAAGAAGATTAAATACTCTGCCATTAATTAAGTTGCGCCTTTGACAGATGAAAAAATAGTAATAAATACAAAGCTTTATGGATGTTAGATTTTAGTAACGTTTAACCAAAAATGTACAAATTAAAATTAAAAATATATTTAAAGAGTTTAATTTGGATTATCCAAAGTTTTTTTTTTTAAATCTTATCGAGCAATAGCTTTGTTGAAAGCTTTATAAATAGTTTATAATAGAATTTGTATTATATTATTAACAAATTCAAATTATTTAGAAATGAAACAAATATTTGCAAAAAGAAAAAGGTTTTTAGAGTCAGGAATATTTTCTTCAAGAATTTACAAACTTAGCGACAAAATTATAGTACCCATCTGAAAGGGTATAAATCTATAAGTAAAAGCCGCAAAACGTAGCCACCACAAACAGAATAGAAATCAAATTTCAACAAGAGCCGCAAACCAAGTGGTTCAATTTTATTTGATTTTTTTCCCCAGTCTTCAATAATATTGCGAATGCTCTGTCCGGAGGAGTAAAAGAACTGGGCGGGGTCTCTGATTGTGTACACCAACAACAAAATCAATGTAAACAAATCGCACACACATACAAGAAATTTGGAGGTGTGTGAGAGGGCGGAGGCTTTGTTGGGGGCTATATACAGTATGTAAGCGAAAACTAAGAACAATGTCATGCAATCAACTTTAGGCCAAGTGCAGTCAGCCAGCCAACAGAAACAGCAACAACTTTAGCCCGCAATCAGAAACTAAAAACTGCAACAAAAAAAAAATTACAAATATAAAAAGAAAAACTGTAAAAACGTGGGGTGGTTGCGAAAGAAAAAAATACAACCCAAAAAGCATAATGAAAAATGTTCGTTGAGTGCTTTTGTGTTTGGCACGTCATAAGGTGCACAATTTATTGTTGCGCGTTGCACGTTGCAGTTTTTAACCGTTTTGAGATATATGGAATTTTTGCTTGTTTTCTTCTTGATTTTCCACACAGCTTTTATCGATTTAAGTCTAGAGCTTAATACGCATTATGTGATTGTTTTCTTCCTTCTTTTTTTTGGTGCATGCTCAAGTTACAATGTGTAACAATAGCCATATGCCGATTGTTGGTTGGTTTAATTTTTGTGGTTTTTGTGGGCATGTTTAAGAAGCAGTGCTAGCTTGTGGCAATTTGTTGTTTCTTGATGTGAGCAGGAAACTTATCAAGGTTAAACCGCGCACATATGTTTGTATAAGTTAGCGTAAAATAAAGCTCAAGTTCTTAATTTACTAGCGATATATTTTATGAATAGAGCAGTCGGTTCAACAAAAAAATTTGTGTTTCTGATTTTTAGATTTATTTTTATTCCAATAAATATTATTATTTAAATTATTGTTTTTACCAAAAAACCTATCATAACATGTGCAAAATAATAAGTATAAACTAAAAAATACTTTATTAATTAAAAAACAAATATTAAAAAAAAAAACTATTATTTACATTTAAATCAAGAAACTAGAAATCATAAATCAAAATATATTTCATTAGAGTTTGACTGTTAATTTGCCATTTCTAGTAATTTGATACTATTTTTGACCTTCAATAGTGTTAGTATTGTTACAATGCTGTCTGGAAAACAAGTTTATATCGAATACCACAGACAAGCCTGTTGATTAAAAGCTATTGATATCAGTGCATATCGGCAGCTCAATTCAATTTAAATTCACATATTGAAATGCACTGAAGCTGTACACAAAATGTTCTCCACTTGCCATAAAGTAATTGGATTACATTTGCCGTACCAGTAGGCCACATGATTAATTACATGGGATAAGTAAAGTGCATATGTATGTAGTATGTATGTTTATATCTGTGTGTGTGAGTACACAAAAGTCACTTCTCAAATGTATCTGCTGCTTCAATGTTCTGCATTTCTCTTTGCTTCACGTACTTCTTTTTAGCCTATTTTTACTTTCTCTGCTGATGTCAATCGAGTTACAGTTTCTTATACAATATACCCATTAAATATGTGCAAAGGGTATATAGCGCATTTTTGTAAGAGGCAGAATAAGAATTCGAGCTAGTTACCTTAAATTTGGAATATGATCTATTCGCAGTTAACATTAATTTCAAGTGATGGAAAACTTGTCCCATTTTCCAACGTTAACTATCCAAATTCTTAAGTCACAGCTGTGAAATTTGTTATTTTGAGAGAGTTAATTTAACTTTTGTTTTAATTTTTTTATTTTTTTTTTTTTGGGCACTTAATTTGGGTGTAGGACATCCGCAAGTCGTTTATTTTCTCCCAGATCACTTTTACTTGTATCTCACACAGATTGCAAAAAATTTGTTTATTTATTTTTCTTGGTTTGGCTGGCCTCTATCTAATTTAAGGTATGTGGCACTCAGGTTCTGTGGTTTATTGGTTATGGATTGAACATACATACAAACACACACACACACAAACAACTGGGTTGTTCCCATAAATGCGCTGCGATGCAATTTTATATATGTACATATTTTTTAACAAATTTTTTGTTGCTTTTTGTTCAGCAAGTGCATTGACTAACGGGTCAAGGTTGACAGAGCGCGCAATGCTTTTATTTATAAAGCCATATGACGCACAAACACACATCAATTTATTACATATATACATACATATATACATACATACATATATGAGGCATGCTCTTTTGTAGAAGCTCTGTGGAACTTACATGGCATTTTAAGCCAGTTGCCAAAAAGTACTGAACAGCAAATATTAACTATGACATTTATGACACACTTTTCCTACTTGGCTGGCAAAATTACATGGAACTTGCAAGCAAGTTGCAGAGAAAGAAAAGACAACAAAAAGAACAGCGAGAAGAACTCAACAGAGTGCAAACAACAACAATTTATTGTCACGTGCCAAAAAGTACACACAGCATATAAAGCAGTGTATAACTTTGCCAAGCAAGCAAAGTGAGTGCAAAACAACTAAAGGAGGGGAATTGCATTCGAGCACAGCATAGCCGACAGCTTAGATACCCTAACTTAAAAAAAAATATACAAAAATAATCAATATGCTATTAATTATGTATAAAAATAAAGCAATTTGATGTCGTCTTTTTTAAATTTAGCGATACTGCTTCAATTTAGTCGATACATACTCACATATCGATAGAAACAAGATTAAATATTTTAGACTTTTTCCATATTCCATCAATATTATTGTTTTATTAAAAACTTATCGATACTGCTTAGATTTAGTCGATACATACCTACATCGCTTTTCAAAAACATTTTATCGATAACATAATTACATATTAACATATTGCAACAAAATCGATATTTTCTAATTGATGGTGTAGGCGAATTATATTGTTTAATTCAATTTCAAGCTTCTTGTGTGCTTCACTAATTTATTTATAAGTTAATTATACCCAACTATTTTATTCGAGTATATTTTTTTGATGACATGCTGGCATAGTTTCCATTCATAGCAACTTCATTTGAGGTTGCATAAACCTTATAAAAATATTGAAATATGCTATTAAAAAGAGTATTATCGCAAATACCACGACAACTTTTTGGCATTGCTTATAAAAGTTGCTCACCCAAAAAAGCAAAAAAAATGACACAAAAAAACAAACACAAAACGAGGCGAAGACGTCACAGCAAATGCCATAAATTTTATGATTTCACATAAATATCTTCGCCAAAAACCCGCTCCCTTCAAACTTCCCCCTCGTAAATTTTGCATTGTTCATATTTGCATATCAAATCAAGTGTTAAAATGCAGAAGCTTACGTATTCCTTTGAAAAGGTATTGAGTGCAGGGGAAAAGGGGAAAGTTAGAGTTGTAGGGGCAATTTGTTTGTGGAGCTTTGTGCAAACAAACAAATATAACATATTTTGCTTTTTATATTTTCTTGTGTTTAAAGGCAAATGTGAACTTGCAACGCTGCACTTAACGTTTTTATCTTGTTTGTTATTTAAGTTATTTTTTAATTATATTTTTATTTTTGCATTTTGTTATCTTTCTTGGCAGCTGGCAGCTGACAAGCATAGAAATAAAAGATATTTTTGCATAATATGTTTTGTATACTCTTAAGTTTTTTTTTAACGGCTGGTTGTCAAGCACACAGTTAACTTTGCATGTTATGTTTAATGTGCTTTAAATGTTAGGATGCAAGTTAAACTCTTGGAATTTTCATACTAAAACATGAAAATGTGAAAATATGCTAAAAAATATGAAACTAATTACTTAAAAACTATATGCATGAATTCACATACAAATTTCAAACTAACTGCTAAACTGACAGAAATATGTAACATATATGAAAATAAACGGGGTTCAAATCCCAGACATGACTACAATCACAATAATAGCGCAATTTAGGATATATTATAACGTAATTCATGAAGAAATTTTTTGAGGAAATTTTATTTATTTATGTAATGTAGACTATTTACAGTCGACGCAACAAAATTAATAAAACTATAATATTAAAAATATATAATATTTAAAATATATTATCTTTCAAAAGAACTATACAAAATGTAAATTATAAATACATGGATTTAAATTTTATAAATAAATAATTTTTTAATCTAATAATAATATATAAATATTAAACCAATTACAGTTTAACTGGAAACTCGCATCCTAACGATAACGTGTTCATTTCTGATTGTTATATGTTACGTAGATCGAGTCAAGAAATATAATTATCAGAAGTTTCGACAGCCAGGAGAGTGAAAAGGGGTTTTCCCTTTGGCTGACAGTTGTAGGTGACCGCAGTACTTAATAAATTTTGAAAAAAAAGTGATCTAGATTCTAGAAATGTTTGAAGAAAATCAAAGAACATTTTACAAAGAACGCACTCGAAGTGAAAGAAGCACAAAATCTGCAACATCCGGTAATTTGTGTGAACATTTCGCTCCTCTTTGCTACACTCATTTCCCCAAAAAAAAAACAACAAAAAAAAATACAACAAAAAATAGCTGCGTCATCGCGCAGACTTTTGCAATTGGCTCGCGAGAAGCGTGAAATGAGAAACTCAAAGCGAGAAGCGAGCAACGAGATGCGAAAAACGAGAAACTAGACTACAGACTAACTAACTAAATACATGTGAGCATGTGTGTGTCTGTATGTAGCTGGTTCCGTTTTTTTCGGAAACTGCCAAAGACAAACAATAGCAATGTCAGACAGTTTTTCCGGCTTTTCCCTCGCTTTGCCATGCGTCGCACGTCGAGGGCAGCTCAAAAGAAAAAGCCGACGCCGTCGCCGTCGAGTGATGCTGAAAAGGTGCAAGCCGGCGGGTAATTGAGGGGGAGCGGCGAGGATGGATTGGAAAATTTTTTTGTAATTTGCCGTCTGGCTGACAAGAGGACGTGAAAAGACGCAGAAGCTGTTTTTGCTGTTGTTGTTGTTGCTTGTTGTTGTTGCTTGTCAATGTCGCGTGCGTGTCGCATTCCAGCGAAAAATTCATGGCTACACTCAGAAAAAATATATGCACCATAATTCAAAGCTTCACTTTCTAAAATCCACTCTTTCCGAATATCACTTTATTTTACGTATAAATGTAGAAATAAATTTCTAGAAATTTAGAGTCGAAATCCTAGTAAATGCAAGTACTGTCCGAAAATATATGAACACCTTTTAGATTTAATATTTCATGTTATATCTAAAATTATAAAATAAAATACAAAAATTATTACAAATTTCTAGACATTAGATATATTGTTTGTTTAATAAAATTACAAAAATTTTGCATTAAATTTTAAAAAAAATTTACATTTTTTATAGTATTTATAACTATAGAAAGAATTTTCAAGAAGTAGAAATAAATAATATTTTTGGGATTGTCAATTATAGTCAAACATGTCAATACGCTTATGAAATTTATTTTTAAGGATTCGAATTTTCCTATGTCTAGCTCTTTTTTTTGAGTGCAGCAACTTGAAAACCAGATGCCTGTTCTCAACCAAAATGAATTGGCCTTAGTTTAAAAAAGTAAATTTAACTAAATGGTCGACGGGCTGCATTGCATAAGAAATACTATATATACTATATACAGAGAGAGAGAGAGAGATCTGCAGATATTGGGCCAGCATTTCATTAAGCATTTTTGGGATTGCGCACATATAACAATTGCTTATTTACATTTTGCTTACGCTCTCTTTCTCTCCTCTTTCTTATTAGTTGGCCACGCGCCAAAATTACGAGCCTTGGGGCACACCCACTTATAGAGTTTAAACTTTAAAGTCACGCCCCAGACTTTCAGTTAAGAGCAAGCAAAGGCATAATACCTCATTTTATTATTTCACATTTGTTGTTGTTTTGGTCAAGTCAACCGGAAAATGCAAAGACAAAAGAAAACGGCATGGACAAAGACGTTACAAGTTGACGTGGCAGCATTTGAAAACTTAAACCCTTTACTGGAAAGCATAACAGATATGGAAATTGAAAGGTTTTATATAATTCTTATACTTGAAAAACCGATCTTAACGCAAAACAATACTTTTAGTAAAACGTTTACGATCAAAAAAGAGGAAACTCAAAATATAAATCTACAAAAAGTTCAGGCAAAAGAATACGAAAAAATAAATAAAGCGGATTTTTTTAAACCGCAACTCTGCCTTGAGTGTGAAAGTTGTATTATTACGTAAAGTATTGAAACTGAAGAGAGTTATAAAGAAAATTAATTTGATATGGTAAAATGAATATGACGAGGCATAAAATGTACGCCACATTTAAAGAATTGTTAGTGAATTGACATAATAACATATCAACTATTTAGTCACTAAATTCTAGTGTATGGAATTAAATAACAAAATGACATGAGATTTTTGTGTATGTTTTCCTGTGTAATCGTTAAATAATAATATAGAAATATCTCTGACGGAAAAAGCAGAAGTAATTACTATTTTTTCAAATAGTGTAGTTAGCAAAAGTAAATTTATCAAATAGTGTAGTTAGCCTTCCAACAACAACATACAAAATGTATACAATTAATTAATTAATTGATTGATTGCCAACGTTACTTCAATATGATTCTATTACGACAGTTGTGCGTGCATATACATATACATATATGTATATATATACATATATATATTTCCCCCCACTTGGCAACGCTGAGCGCACGAAGTTCACGTTTGTGTTGGCCCCATAATTATTGGCGCTGAGAAAACGCAGCTTAGCAATAAGATACAATATCTAATACGCTCTTACGCTGTTTTAATAATTTATTAGATATTTTTAAGGCGTGCGAGGAAATAAACTGCAGAACTCAAAGGCACAGCGGGTGATTAGCAATATTTTCATTTTACTTCTTTTTGTTTTGCTTGCCCCGCTGCGTAGGAAAACGCATTGTAAATAACTGTATTTAATAATAGGTGAGCAATTTATGGGAAAGCCAAGAGCGAATAGCAGACTAAACAAATCTTGGCAAATATGCCAATATGCATACATATATATATATGTATGTAAAATCAGATGCATATAAAATAAACAGCAAATTGAAAACCGAAATACTTAAGCCAATTTCCAGCACGAAAGCGTGCGAACAAAAAGTTGAAAACGTTATTTTTTTTTGCTTTTGTGGAGGCGTGTGAAATGTTTGTCTGTTTTGCTACTACAATATAAATATTTTTCAATCTATTTTTTTTTTTCATTTTTTTTGAGCGCACACGGTAAACGAAATTTGTAGCTTGTATTGTATTTAGCAAATGTGTTTGCCTTCAAATTTGTGGTTTTTTCTTTTGTTGTATTTACTCGCATCTAAATTTACTTTTTTGAATTGGCTCGTTCTTTTTTTGGTTTTAGGCTCGCTGATTGTTCAGTGCGTTAAATAATTATAGAGCTTTATTTATAAAAGCAAAAAGTTTTAGCTGCTTAATGGAAAAATATTTTTTTTTTTTTTTTAATGTATACTAATAACAGTTCTCTCAGGAAAATTAATTAAAATTTAAAAATATATTATAAAAAATAATTTTAGCTAACAAATTTTAGAATTTTTGCTATTTATATATCTATATATAAATATAGCAAGATAAGGGCAAATAAACTTGCACAGCTCGAATGGAAATCAATTTATTAATGTTTACTTATTTATATTAATAGAATAATCATTTTTGCCTTTTAATTCTCGCACACACAGTTTTCGCCTGGTTATTTTCGGAATTGGTGTACAAATTTCAGCTTTTCGTCAGCACAATGTGTTTAATATGCTTATAATTGGACATGATTTATGTACCCCAAAGACCTCACCCAGCTCAGACCTTCAGTTGCGGTCGGCCGACGTCATGAAAGTACTACTCAATGCAAAAAGATGAATAATTCTGTTTGGTTTTCATTTATGGCGCATTTGCTGTGTTCGTATTTTGTGTGTGCGTCTTTTTGGACCAAACAGAGCAGTGAATTTTGGCCATCTGCATTAAATTGTACAAATAAATATATTCATATATATCATACATATATAGCAACTGAATCAAACTCTTGTTAACGCTGTCCAAGTCACGTTCATTATTATTTTTGTTGTGGGAGTGAGGCTTTTTAAGCCGTTCAGTTCTTAGAAGTCAAAATAATATATTTCAGCGGAATTATCATTTAAGTTTTTAAGCTTTGCCCAATAAGTTATTATGCATATGTTTATCCTAATTGTTAAAATATCAACATTAATTTTTTAACAATTAAACAAAAAATTGAAATTTTCAATGTGCTTTAATCTATAATTCCTATTCCTGAGAACATTTTTTATGTACTGTTTATGAGAAAGATATTGAATATTTTACTATTAGTATAATACAAAATTTTGGTTTTTAAATTGTTTATATATTACTTTTAAAATGATGAGTATAATTATAATAAAATTGTATAATATAAATACTTAAAGCACTTTAAAATTGTTAAATTTATTATTACTATTAAACTTATTAAAAACTAAATTTGACTCTCTGAAATCAGAATCACATATTTACAAATGAAAATCAACTTTGGATCTTTGGCGTTATTTTTTGCGAGCGATCACTGTACAAAGGAAATTTTATCGGAATTTCATCTACTCAAGAAGTGTTCAAAGACTGACGTCAAAAGAAATGCCCAAAACGAAACAGCATAACAGAAAGCAGAAGCCAAAGAAAAAAACAAAGGAAACAATGGTAAAATTTATTTTCCATGGTTTTTCTCAACTTGTTGGAAGGATCGACGCTGGCAAATTCCAGAACAAAAATGAGACAAAGAAGAAGAACCGATGATCCAACAAGAAATTTACAATATCATGCCATGATTTAAAAGTTAAGCAAATCCTCGACAAAAAAAAAAAAATAAAAAATCCATTAAAGCCTTGGCAACAAAACAAATGCATAAGTAAATTTTAAAATATACAAAATGTAGAATAAACAATAAAGTAGATGGCAGGAAAAAGTAAGAGAGAACATGAAACAAAAATGAACTTTTAATAGGCGGAGGCAAAGACAGAAATCAGAAATCAGATTGATAATTGCTGAGAGGCAAATAAGGTATAATTAAGACGGTGAAAAACCAACAAAAATAAAAACAACAACAACAACAAAAGCAAGGCGCACGCACAGAAGCGCAGAAAAGAAATCTAAAAGTAAACTATGTAGGAGCAGCAACAACTACCTGTGCAGCAACAACAGCAACAATAACCACAACAACAATATTGAGAGAGCGCGTGTTTCGACTGAGAGCAGGAAAAAGAAGAAGCGCAGCAGTGTGAGAGACAGACAGAGAGAGCAAAACCGGTATCACAAACAAACAAACAAAAAGCAAAAGAAGACAACAACAAAATACGCAGGCACATAAATATATATTCACATACATAAATACATACACATGTGTGCGTATAAGAAAATGAACAACAACATCGACAAAAATGCAACAATGAGAAGATAAAAAAAAAAACGCAACAGCAAAAAGAAAATGTGCACGCTGACAGGTTCAAAAGCGAAGCAGGCGACGAAAATGAAATAAAAACGGGAGCTGAGAATTTGCCGCTGCCGTCGGCGTTGCATGCAACAAGCTGCAGCCGCCAAACGTATTTTTACCCATTAGCGCAAAATATTTTGAAACATTTTTTGTCTCTGTCTGACAAAAGCATTTCTCGTGTTTGGTTAGCAAAACAAAAACAAAAAACGCGCGCGCTCTTTTGCACCCACACACAGATACGCACAGAGCAACGGTACTTTCATCACTTGTGATTTCTCAACATATGTATGTGTATTTTTTATTACTCACCTTTTAACTGTAAATGGCGGCGACTTTTTTGTTGTTGTTTTAGTTTAGTTTTTTTGATTTGTTTTTATGCTGAAATATTTAATTATATAAATATTTAATTTTGATTGCGGAATGTACAGGGGGAGGGGGAGCGGAAGTAACAACAACATAAAATCACAAGCACATACACATATACATATGTAAACACACCTACACTATACCAGCACTTGTGTGCACT
Organism: Drosophila maculinotata; assembly: GCA_035045305.1. NCBI lineage: Eukaryota > Metazoa > Arthropoda > Insecta > Diptera > Drosophilidae > Drosophila > Drosophila maculinotata. The sequence goes on along the minus strand of JAWNPD010000335.1, from coordinate 22,577,190 downwards.
TTATGCTTCTTTTTCTTCTTCTTAATGGCGCTTAGATTTAGATTTCAGCAATTGTTGTTGTTGATAATCGAACTGTTGTTGTTATTTGAAAGGCGGCATTCAATAATGAAACACTTTATACATATATGTATATATATAACGGTTAATTGCTTTGGCGGCTCATAATAAAATGGATGTTGATTATATTCAAACAATTTGACACTATTATTATTTACGAACGCACACAACGTAACGAAACACCAGCGGCGAACGGGGCGGCACAGTGGCGCGACGACACGCACGGACAAGAGAAAGATTACTGGCGAAAAACTCTGTTAACTTTTCTTATAAGAGCGCACCGCTAACAGCGTAGATATGGCCGCGTGTGGCAACATGGCACGATGTAACAACGATAGTTTAACCAAAGATAGGTAAATGCTATTACATTTACAGCATATGTTATATATATAGTTTTAAAAGTTGTAACTGAAAGTTGGCCCAAGCTGCTTAACATTTTATGTTAGATAAGTTGAGCTATAATTTGCTAAATCAAATCTCGTGTCGTGCACCGATTTCTATCACGCGTGCAGCTCACAGGCAGATTCTGTTAACCCAGCTATTTTAGTTAACAGAACAGTTCCAACTAGAGATGTGCAGTTGAACATTGAAAAACAGCGGGCAACATTTTTTTTTATATATTATGGAAGTGCTTCGTGACACGATTAAATGCCCGTTCTTTTTTCTAACAGCTTTTTTGTTGTTGTATTATATTAAAATTTTACAATAATGAAATTGTATTTATAAATATATAAATACATTTATTCAAATTCAAAATTTATTTATACAAAAATTCAAAATTCATCAAAAACAAGCTCTAGTTTGTTAGGAATATATTTATGTTAAATTATCAGAATTTAACAGCTCAATGTTAACTTAACTTTTATATGTAAGTAACAGTCCAAGAGAGCAACAGTTGCGCTCCCAGCCTGTTAACTGTGCAATGAGAACAATCACAGCCGAGGGGAAACTAGCCAATTTAGCCGTTTTTAGTCAGATCGCAAATTTTAGCTGTTATTTTATTAATATTTCAAAAATATTAATTTTACATCGATTTTAAAATCTGCGTTCTCAACATTTCTTTTTCGCTGCGCGTGGCAAACGAATGCTCCAGCGCCTCCAAGGTGAGATTGATGCATTCACCGCGGCTGAGGTGAAAGGTCTTCGTGGCCCATAAGAACTCATTCGACAGGGTTGTATCAAACACACCACTATCATCGGTACACAGGACTCGGGGAACTCCCGCCGCTATCAGTTGCCCGAAATGATGTGCCTCCATATTGGGAACAGTTCCTGACTTTACATTACTCGTGAGGCAACATTCAATGGGGATTTGCTGCTCCTTTAACTGTTCAATTCCAGCTGGAGTCAAAAAGGTACCATGTCCACAACGTGACATTCCAAATTTCAGCATCTCTGCGATCTCCGCGGGATTATCAATTTCACCACAGTGGAGAGCCAATTTCAAGCCATTATCTCTAGCTAAATTTAGAACCGGCTTAAAATCGCTAAATTTACCCAAATTTGGATTACCACTAAAGTCGATGCCAACAATAATCCCAGGTTCTTGTTTGGCATATTCCAGCGCCAGGGCTACAGTTTGCTCAGCAACAGCCAAAGGTTCACCACGATTAATCGATGGCAACAATTTCACCAGAGGTGAATATTTATTCCGAGCGCTTTTTATGGCTGCAATCACAGTTTCCAGATAAGTGCGTCTGGACATATTTGTGTTGGATTTCGGAGTTGTACGGAGCTCCAAATATATGACATTATCAGCGGCAAAATCACGTATTACCAATTCAGTGGCATATTCCAAACCACGCTTTGTGGCCGTTAGTTCGTGCACAAAGGTGAATTTCTCAAAACACTCATCCAATTTGTCGTCTGTTTCAAATTTTATGAATCGTTTGCAAAGCGCTGAAAATTCCTCCGCTTGCTCGCCGAATAATTCCTCGGCTAGATCCTTGATGCTTTCGATATTAAGGCTGCCATTTAAGTGTGCGTGCAGCTCAACTTTGGGTAAATCACGCAAAAATAAAATCATTTTAAGTAAATATAAATATGTATGTCAGCTGTTACTTAACAGCACGCTTGACATCAACAAATTACATTTTGCCAGAACTGTTATTAACATCGAGCAAAACTGCAAACTAGTCAAACAGATATTGCGCATAAGTTTGAATTCTAGAAACAATATTTTTCTAATTAAAAAATATTAATAATAATAAGTATGCAAGATGCGAAAATCAATGACAATTTTAAAGGCGTTATAGAATATTCAACTAAAATGTAATTTAACTATTAAATTGATTTAAAGCCGATAATAAAAATATAAGATTTTTTCAAAACTTATAGTTTATTATTGATTTATTTATTTTTTGTCGACTAATAAAAGTTGATACAGGTTTATTTATTTAAAATTAAAAACTATGAACAGAAATGAATTTATGAATAAAATTTAAGCAAAAACAGAAAGTTTTGCACAATTGTTTTTAGACAGCAAACAATAAATAATTTATTAAATACAAATTTGTATGCAATCATAAATTTAATATCACTTTTTCTTATTGTTGCTGTATTCAACAAAATGTTAACATCTTTAAGCGCTAAAAATGATTCAAACCTTTAACATTTTGTAGAAATGTTAGCATTTAATTTTATGTTAACGAATTTGGTTCAATTGAGTTGGCTCATTTCATTAACAGCTGACAAGAGTAGTTCGATAACTATGCAATCGATAGGAGCGCATTTTAGTGAAATAAAAATCTATACATAAATTTAGTATTTGCAAGGATATTTCGTTATGTCGGAAGCACATTTGGAGGCGCCTCCTTCTGTTCGTCTCACCAACGATGATTTTCGCAAACTGCTGGCCACGCCCCGCGGCCCTCCCCCTGGTTCCACGACCAGTAGCAGTGTTGGTGGTGGGGGTGGAGGAAGTTCGGGGGCGGGAAGCGGTTACTTGGCTACCGCCCAGTTTGCCACGCCCGCCGCTCCCGGTGGTGAGAAGAAGAAGAGCACAGGGGGGAGCAGCAGCAGTGAAAGGAACGATTTAAGGCGGAAGAAGAAGAACTTTTATGCAGCACTCAAAAAACAGGAGGATGTCAAATTGCAGGAGTTGTCCGAGAAATACAGGGATCGAGCCCGAGAGCGGCGGGATAATGCCAATCCGGACTATGTAAATGGGAGCAGCACTCCAGGTCACGGGAGCAGCACAAATGCCTATAGAGCCGTTGCGCCGGACATGAAATCCGGCGTGGATGCAGCGGAACGAAGACGTCGCATGATCCAGGAGTCGAAGTTCTTGGGTGGCGACATGAAGCATACGCATTTGGTGAAGGGTCTGGATTATGCGCTGCTGCAGAAGGTGCGCTCCGAGCTGCACTCCAAGGAGGCGGAGGAAGAGGAAATTGCGGCCGCCTTGGCGCGGGAAAAGCTGGCGGAGGCAGCTGCCGCCGCCGAGCAGCTGGAAGCAGAGCGTCGCGAAGCGGAGGACATAAATGCCATCAATGGTACAATGGCCAGGAATATATATAATGTGATTCAGGCACGGCGCTCCAAGGAAGTACCCCGCAATGAGCTGTTTGCGCCCGGAAGGATGGCCTATGTCATCGACATGGAGGATGAAATGGACATGGATATACCGACGACACTTAAGCGCTCCAAATATGAGGTGCCGGTGGCAAGGGAGGAAATTGCCACCTTGACCACAAATGACATTGTCATCAACAAGCTGTCGCAAATCCTGAGCTATTTGCGGGCGGGCGGACGCAACAAGAAGAATAAGAAACGTGACAAGGATAAGCCGCTGTTCTATGACAAGGAGGTGGAGCATGTGCGCAGTCAGCCAAGCATTGCAGGAGCAGGCGGAGCAAACCCGGCCAAATCGTCTAAGGCTGCGGGTGACAACATCTACGATGATGTGGGCGACTATCAGCCCGCAACGAATCGCAATGATCGCAATCATCCGGCCAAACCCAACGCCGGCACCACTCAATCCTACTTTGGTGATGCTCCGCCAGAGGCTGAGGAGCCGGTTATCACCAGCATACCGCCACCGCCGAAAATCTCCAAGGCGATGGCTTCCCGGTTTGCCAACGAGCCGGAGGGCTATGCCGAGTGTTATCCGGGGCTGGAGGAGATGAACGATGCCATTGATGATTCGGATGATGAGGTGGACTATACCAAAATGGATTTGGGCAACAAGAAGGGACCGATTGGCCGCTGGGACTTTGACACACAGGAGGAGTACTCCGATTATATGAGCACCAAGGAGGCGCTGCCCAAAGCCGCCTTCCAGTACGGCGTCAAGATGCAGGATGGCCGCAAGACCCGTAAAAATAAAACGGAAAAGAATGAAAAAGCCGAACTCGATCGCGAGTGGCAAAAGATTCAGGTGCGCCTTCAAATATATATACATATGTATAATAATAATTATTAATTTCATCTTTTATATATATTTTTTACAGGGTATCATACAGAAGCGTAAATTGCCCAAGGATGGTGGTGGCGGTGGTGGAGGTGGTGGAGGTGGTGGGGGTGGCGGTGATGAACCCGACTACAAATCTGCTAAATATTAGGGACAGAAATGTAAAGGATCTTCAAAACATAAATTTAAGGATTCGAATTGGCTAATTTCATCGACTTAAATGCATATTTTAAATAATTTACATTTAAGCACAGTTGCTTATTAAATATTTATATATTAAGATTATTTCGCATTCAAATTTCTACTGATTTTCATATTTCTTTGTTATTTTACCAAACGTTTGCAATTTTAAATGTAAAATCTTGAATTAAAACTCATCTCTCCGATTCTATATAATATTAAAAGTCTAATTAAAATAGTAAATTTTGATAGATTTCATATAATTATAAATAAAATATACTGAACTCTCATATAGAACATTTAACAATTTGTATACTCGATAAGAAATTTTATTTATCAAAGTTAACAGAAGAATTCTTTTTAATAAAAGAGTTCCCTGAAGGTCCCTTAATAATATATATCCTACCAACATACATTTTTTTAAACATTTTATATATTTCCTCGCTTCCTTGTTAGATAAAATTTATTGCCACAATTTCAAATTATAGTCCACATATTTTCCCTACTTTTACCAGATAGTCACCATAGATTTAAGAAAAAAAGAAGATAAACTGCAGAGAAAAATTAGAATTCTCAGTTTTATATATTTTAAACATTATGCACTATTTATTATAATTTTTGTAAAATATTAAATATAAGTATGTAGGTGTACATGTTTAATATTCTTATTTGCTCACACAAATATATATATTTGTATACATATATATACTATATATTTTAGCCACGTTATCACTATGCTTATATAGTTTTTGTATTTTTATTTATTTTGAATTTCTCACTTGTCGTGCCAGATCTTTGAGCTTCTACGGGTGTAGGGGGTAGTGGGTAGCGCGGGTGGAGGCTAAGGAATAATGGTACGAGGTCGGGGCAGACCATATATTAACGGTGATTGTGGACTGGTGGTTTCTACTTGCACACAAATAAATACAAATCAACTGCAGTTTGTAGCGATACGAGTTTCGAACTAAGCTACGGTTAATTCCTGCTCTATATATATCTAGTGCTCTGTGTGTCTATAAGATTAAAATCGTTATACACGCTTATATGTATACAATATGTATGTATATGACACACTGATTCCGATTATGCAATAACAGTTAGTTAACCATTATGCTAATATGTGCTCATATGTCTGTTTATATAGTATATCAACTATCACTACATTTTGTGAAATATATGACAAAAAAAATATTCGTATATATATATTTTATGTGATTTTTATATTCGGTAGAGCCGAAATTTGAATACCCTTCGCATTCCTTGGTTCTATATCGTATATCTGATTTTAATCTAAAATATTAGTTTTTTATCAGGCAACATTCTCTTTAAGATGTACAAATCTAACTGTATACTAAACCGGCTAAGGATACTGAATCTGAAATCAGTGATAGATTCTCAGACTACTACTAACTGGTACTTTCAAAATTGGCAACTTAGACTTGAATAAACAATTATCACAAATTAATATACACAACAAATTGATATAATCGTGTCAAGTGAAATATAACAGATATAAAATGAATAATTAAATTATAATCCCGATTAAGATAAGTAATCTGTCTACTTAAAGAGAATGGTGCCTGATAAACATATGTATATATCTTTTTACAGTATCTTGGGTTTATTGTTGCACTCACATATTCCGTATACTCTAATCCGTATAAGCATAGTTGGAGACTATAATGTTATTATATAAAAGCTGTGCTTGGAATCTATGGAAATCGAAATACTTTACTTTAATATATATTCCTCCAGCTATAACTGGACTGACACTACGGTTTAGGCAGCTTTTACTGTATACAGTGACCGCTCGCAAATTAGAACATTTAATAATGAGAATCCGATTTTTAAAAGCAAATTTTTTAATTTGTGTTAAACATTTTTTCAAGTTTTTTCAATTTGCACTTTTATATCTTAATTTTAAAACATTGCATATTATGATACATTTGTAATTTTTGTTGATGTATGAAGCGAATACATATATACAACATATATATATATATATCTTATTGCAGTACACAATGCGAAGGGCTTATATTATTTTGCTTTTGCTGGATTGTTGCTGTGTGTGTTAGAAACAAAATTCTTTGGTTTTCTCTATTCCGTTTAGTTTATGGGGCTATTGCTACATTTGTGAATTAAAATTGGTGTTGGACTGTGTGCAATGTGCCATTAACAAATACAAATACAAATACAAATACAAAGAGGACAAGCTCGAAACTCTCAACTGAGAGTTCATCGAAACTTGCCCGAACATTTACAAATTAAAAAAGATATTTCGTGCGTCTGCGACTTAAAAGCTAAAACGAGACAAATGTTGTGTCTTTGTCTGTGTGTGTGTGTGTGTGTGTGTGTGTATGTAGAGTAGAGATATCTATAGAGAGGATCTATAGATTTGCATTAGGTGCCGCCAGTGGATGTACACAATTGCCGCCGCCGACGCCGCCGCCGCTGATGTCGTCTTTTCTTCCTTGCTCAGTCATGCCAGTTATTGCTTAGGGATTGCCGTCGCCGTTCCACCAGTTTGATGTCCTTGACGCACAGATCGTGCTTGGAATTGCTGGCAAAGCGTATGACCGACTGGGTGCTCACCTGCGGCACATGCCGCAAGTCCAGCCAGATGAGACTCTCACACTTGGACAGATGCTCCAGGGAGTTCTCCGACACCAGGCGACAGGCGCTCAAGTTGAGCTCCGCCAGTCGTACGATTGCCGTTGGTGAGGTGCCAATTTGGGCGACGCCCGCGTCGGTAATCCGCTGGCACGATGAGAGATCCAATTGCTTGAGATGCGGCAGCGATTGCATTATATAACGTACAGCCACATCCGATATATCCGTGCCAGCCAGCTTCAATGTCTTGAGATCGCGCAGACGTGTCTTGGAATCACTCAAACCCGGCCGCGAATCCTTTGGCGGCGACAAAATATCGCGAATGGCCGCATCATTCAAGCCGCGTACAAAACTCAAATCGAGTATTTGGAGTGGAGGGCAGAGACACGTGTGCAGCGCCAGGATCGCTTGTATGGGGCAATTCTGCAGCGAGAGATTCTTGAGGGCGGGCAGACGAGCCACCAGCCAAGCCAATTGCCGCTTGGCCAGCTGCGTCCAGTCGAGAATTAGATGCTCCGGCTGCCGTCGCACAATTGCCGTTAGCAGTGAGGCGGATATTTTGAGCTCGGCGCAATTCATGCGCTTCCAGAGATCAGGATCGACGGCGGCATTGGACCATGCCTTGCACACGGAACAGCAGGTGACCAGCGTTTCGGGCGGCAAATAGCGAAAGATGATCTTCAATACGGTGGCATCCAGTGCCAGGTTATGTGAGCTGCTTCCGCCGCCGCCGCCGCCACTATTGCTATTGCCATTGGCGCCATTGCTGGCACCATTGCCCTGGTTAGAAGCTGATCCCGCAGCAGCAGCAGCCGCAGAGCCCGCTCCACTGCCGCCGGCACCGTTGTTGAGACCATTGCTGGCACCATTGCTGCCCGTGTTGAGGGAGGAGTTGTTGCTAGACGCCGGACGCACCACATACTGCGGCTTCTTCAGCACACGCGTGGATGAGTTGAGCATCTGTTGTGCAAGCTGTGAGCGTATCGAGTTCTTTTTGCGTGTGCCACCGCCACCGCCACCACTGCCACTGTGTCCCGTTGAGGCAGCGCCTGCACCGACACCCACCGTTACCAGCGTATCCATGGAACTGGAGCAGGGCGCATCGTTGCTCTCCTGCATGCTGCTGCTGACGCTGGTTCCATCATCGCTTTTGCGTCGCTTCACCTTGTCGCCCAGCAGCAGATGTACGGATGCACTCGCATTGGGTGAGATGCCTGGCGATGGTGTGTCACAGCTGCTGTTATTCCGCTCCGTTTTCACCTCCAGCTGATGGTGACGCTTCATGCCGTGCTTCCAGTGTGTTGTATGCATGCTGCCCGATTCCATTTCCGATTCGCTGGTAAACACAAAATCATTATATTGTCCCACAGGTGGCGGCAACAAACTGGCGCCTACTCCTCCTCCTGGTGTTGCTGCTCCTCCACCACCTGCTCCATTGCCCACCTCTTGAACTTCGCCTGCACTGTTGCCATGCGACACGGAAACGCGTCGCACCTCCGATGACTTTTGGCGAGCGCGAAAATGACGCGGCTGCAATTGAGCAAGAAAAAAAACCAATTAATATAAAAGCACAAGTTTTCCCTTGGGAATAGGTAAGGTCATAACGGTAGTCACAAGTTACTACCCATACTCACATAGGCCAAAACTGACCCATTGTGCTGCAGGGGGAAATTCGAATTAAGCTATTCATGGGTCAAAGTTCGTTATCATTTAATGTTAAGCAACTGTGTGCTGCGCTGTAATTAACATTATCACTGTTACCAAGATTTACATGTTAAGTTGGGCTCTTTTAAAGCACTGTTACTAACATTCGTATGTTATACAGTTGAGAACTGATATCTGTTTTGTCTGTTATGTTAAGCAGCTGAAACCAAACTATGATTTGTATGTTACTAAAATCTGAATGTTAAGAAGCTAAACTAAATTTAAAAAAAAACTATGAATTCAATGGAATGTATAAATTGCTAATATCTATAATTATAAGAAAGAAATCAAGTTCCAAACAAGACTAAATCCTTAAAAATGTCTTGGCACAGTGAGCATTCAATAACATTTAATTGAAATGTTATTGTGAGCTTAACATTTGCTAACAGAGTCTTAACATATTAAATCAAGACAGGTCTGTTACTCACTTTGTAGTCGTAATTCTTGCCGGAGCGACAGCAGCTGGGACACTCCCAGCTGTTGGGCAGATCCTCGTTGACAATGCCCTTCGCATCGGCTGCATCTACAGTGCCATCGAGCTGCGAGAGCGCACAGTCTGGATGGGCGATTTCATAGCAAACGGAGCACTCCATCAGGGCGGAGGGACCCTCGAGGGAGGCGAGCTGTTTGGTTTGCGGCGACACTGGCGTCTGTCGCCAGCCATCCAAATGACAATAGACGCACTGCGCCGTCACTGGCAGCATGGGCGACAGGCACTGTCGCATCATGCACGTCTGTTTGGCCCGTCCCGGACCGCCAAACTTGACCATGTCCATGCAGAAGGGGCAGGTGCCGCAATCGGAGCGCTGACATGCCGCACAATTCTTGCAACGCGTGCGCCGTCGTCTTGGCTGTCCGGTGCCCGTCAAATGCGGCGACAACTTTGCTCCCATTTCGCCCGGCGAGGGGCAGTTGTCCAGCGGCGCTGCCATTCCGCTGCCAGCGCCATCCACATAACTGGAGCAGGTGGCAATCACACTGACTGCAGTGCTGTTGTTGCTGCTGCTGTTGCTGCTGTTGTTGCTGCTGTTGTTGTTGTTGCCAACAACATTTGTGGGACTATTGCTGCTGTTGTGGCAATTGTTGCCATTATTATTGCTGATGCTGCTGCTGCTGCAACTGCTGCTGCTGCTACTGCTGGCGGCAGCTGCCACAGCGTTGGCCAAATGCATCTTCTTGGGCGGACGATATTTGAGTGTGTCCGTGGGCAGCACAAAGGTGGCTTCTGCAAATCCGATGGGTTGGATAAATTATATGAATTGTGTCAATCATTACAAACTGTGAGATTGTTAAATACAACTAAATATGATGTTAGATAATGCTTAGTTTTAGGATCCGAAGGAAGTATACCCTTGCAGTCGCTATATATAATGAAACAATCTTCATTTTACAAAAAAAGAATGACAAAACTACTTTTAAAATGAATTTTCTTATTTAAATCAATATTTCAGACCGATTGTTCCTATGACAGCTATAAGATATAGTCGTCCGATTTTGACCAAATTCAGCCAATATATATAAAATATAATAAAACTTGCAATTACTGAGTTTAGTTAAGATAGCTTGAAAAACAAATAAGTTGTTCATACAATGACTAATTTTTCAACAGATTGTTCCTATGGTAGCTATAAGATATAGTAGTCCAATTTTGATAAAAATTTTTAGGCATGCTTAAATAATGCTTAAACTTATATTTGGTAAGTTTGGTCGAGTTATCTCAAAAAACAAAAATTTTCACCGATCGTTCCTATGGCAGCTATCAAGTTTCATTAAAAAAGCTTCAAAATTGAGAGACTAGTTTGCGTAGGAGCAGACGGACCGACGGACAGACGGATCAAGAATATATATAATTTATGGGGTCGGAAATGTTTCCTTCTATGCGTTGCAAATTTCTGTCCAACATTATAATACCCTCTGCAAGGGTATTAAAAAACTCTAGTTGCTAAATTCTTAATTAAAACTAAATAAATATTTTTATAATCCAAAATATTTGTATAGTTTTCAGTATATTTATCAAAACAACTCTAAAATTTGGTTTAAAAAAAAAACCTGCCTGTACAATAATTTTGGGAATTGTGGATACGCACCTGGCTGCGTCCCATGGCCACTGGATGTGCCATTGTCGAGCTGCTCCTTCTTCAGCACCCCATTGCTAAACTCCACACCCTGGCTGCTGTAGCTAATGTTATTGCTGTTGCCGCTGGCGTTGTTGCAACCATTGTTGTTGATATTGCTGTGATTGCCCTGGGCCTCCGTTTCGGCCTCCCGGGCCGCATCCAGCTGCTGTTGCTCCCGTATGACTTCGGCATTTTTGCGTACAATCTCCTGTTTGATTTCCTGCTTAACTCGCGTGCGATCGTACAGCTGAAAGTGGGCCGGATGATCGGCACCGGGTCGCAGTACGGACATGCCTGTCACGGCCATATCCTGTTGATCCTTGCAGTGCCGTTCGACCAGTGTGCGCACATCCTTAATAAGTGCCACCGGATCCAGTACCAGACTGGGCACATTCTTCTTCTGCGGCGGCAGATCATACAAATACATGACGATCTCCTTGAGCCCAAACAGTTCATAGTGCGTGAGATGGGTGTGGGGACGGGCGGCCATCTCCGCATCACTGGCCGACGGCTCACCCTCGAGATGTGAGTGTCCCAGCAGGGTGTAGACATAGCGTGCCAGGACATACCAGAGCATCTCGGTGAAGAAGGGATAACGAAACTTTTGCGGCACCTTTGTATTATCCTCAACGCTGGCCGTCTTCAGCTGCTTGACAATGCCGAAAGAGTGTAGAAAGTTGCCGCCAAAGACTAGAGATTGGGTGGGTGTATAGACGGCATGTATCCAGCCGGTGGGTATGAAGAACGTATTGCCAGCGGTGAGATAAACCCGTGCACACTTCTCCACCGTATCGCCAAAGAAGATGTCCGCCTGTTTGCCGGACAGCACCCACTTCTCGTACAGATGCAGATTGCGATCGGTGGGTGGTATCAACCAGAAGACTTTGCTGCCTTTTAGGATGTGATACCAGACGGAGGTGCCGCCGAAATCGATATGAAAGTCGGTATAGCAATTCTTGACGGACATGAGGCAATACTTTTGCACCTTGGGATACATCATGCCGCCGAGCAGATTGGTGCCCTCCTTTTGTGCATCCTTCAGCTGTTTGGGCCACACCACATCCACCCAGTCGATCTGGCGGACTATCTCCGGACTCTGCACAAACTGATCGAGTCGCGTGTGCGAAAACTCCAGCGAGATGACATTCAACAGTTGATCCTTTTGCGGACTGTCGTAGTACTGCTGCCACTCCTTCATCGTCATCTGCAGATTCTTTTGCGTATTCACATCCATCACATCAAGCAGACGCCTTGATCCGACACACAATCGCACATCGTTCACGGTGAACTCCTGTGCGTCCGGCATGCGCAATCCCAAGCCATTCTTCTCCCGAAACAGCAAGGGTATGTTGAAGCCATGCTGCTGCAGGAAGCTACAAGACGAGAGGAGAACAGATTGAACATCGTGGATAACAAGCTAAAATTTGTAACTCTACTATACTTCTCCAATATTTTGATAATAAAATGTTAATAGTTTTAGAATATAGTGGCAAAATTATAAACAATGTGGTATTTCGCAAAGGAATCAGTTTAGTTCTGGCAAAGTTAAGGCATTTATAAATATTATTTTGTATTAATTTTTTATTTAAATAAAATGAACTACCCTAAAATCTGTTTAAAAATATTCTTTTATATTTTTGTAATGCCAACAATCGATTGAAAATAATAATTTAATTATTCGTAATTTATAAAACAAGTTTTCAGTTTATAAAAATGTGTACATTTTATAAGTTATCAAACTTCAAATGCCAAATCAATTTTTGAGAAAACCCCGAAGGGTAATACAAAATAAAATTTGTTGTACTGTTGAATTCTAGACAAAGCTTTATTATGAACTTCAAAATTGTACGTGGGAATTTTTTTTTATTTTATTTTAATCTTTTTTTGTTTTTTTTTTTTTTTTTTTTTTTTTTTTTTTTTTTATTAGTTATAAATTTTATCAATTTATGCAAAGCATTTTTAAAAACTTAACCACTTTTAAAATCAATGAAATTATCTTAATTTCTACTTACGCGACTGTCAGATCGGTGCCGCGCATCTCTCGTACCATGCCAGCCTGCGCAAACTTGGAGGACTCGAGCTTTTCGGCAACGCTAAAGCCACGCGCGCCTTCCGCATCATCATCGCCCATGGACCATTCGTCAAGGTAAAGTTTACGCTGCTTGCGCTCGCGCTGTAACGTAGAGAGAGAGAGAGAGAACGGAAGACATTAATAAATAGCTAGCCGGGAGTCGGAGTGCCGAATAAATGCCTAAAAATATACACAGAGGGCGGCGTCAACGCTGCTGCCTGTTACGCAGCTGACGTCGCTGTCGCTGTCGCTGTCACTGTTGCTGCTGCTGATGCCATCAAATGAATCACAGTTGCTCTATTCACCAGAGCAGCGGGCGTTCACTCTATTCACCACAGCAGCTGGCGCGCTCTCTCGCTCTCGTGCTCGAGCACCTTTGGCAGTCGAATGGGGCTCGCCCCACTCGTTTAAATTTCGCCGTTTGTGTCATTTCGTTTTCATTCGCCAGCTCGCCTCTGTTGGCGACGCATTGAGCAAAAGGCTGTGCTGCTGCTGCTGTTTTCATCTCATGGTCGTATTTTTCTGGCAGATTCGGCGGCAAAAGCTAAGCCACCACCCGGTTGCAAGTGATGAGGGCGCCGTTTCAGAGCAGCAGCAGCTTTTTGCATGCACTTATTTTTGCAAAGGGCAATGGGAATCGTGTTGTCGGCTCCTGTTGCTATCTCCTTTCTGTGCGCATGCACCGGCCTTGCACTTTGAACAATTTTGCATGTGTCTTGTACATGTATGTATGTGTGCATGTGTGTATTTATGGAATATGCAGCAGCGCCGGCTGGCGGGCGGTAGCCAAAACGACTGTTGCGTCTTGCGCCCGCTTTATCGAGAACAACAACAACAAATGCAGGCGAGCATGAATGCTTGTATGCATGTGTGTATATGTGTTTGTATGTGTTTCTCTGCGGCTTTCGAGTTATTTTTGCATTTCTAGCAACGCTGTAAATCTCAGCTGTGGTGGACTTGTGACGAAAAATCTATAATCGCTCTGTATGTGTGTGTGTGTGTTTCTTTCCTTCTGTTATTTTTGGTGGGGCTGTCCTCATTTGGCTGCATTTTGCTATGTCCTTTTTGAGCTGTAGCTTGCTGCCTTGCGATCGCCATGCTCCACAACATCGCATAAACTTGTTTGGCGTGTTCTAAACGATTTTACAGTGTTGCTGCTGTTGTTTTTGTTGTTTTCAGGCAGAAAAAAAGCTTGTTTTGGCTGCCAAATGTCTGGCAACGCCATGGGACAATCGACAGGTAGAAACAAAAACAAAAAACAAAAAATAATAAAGAACGACAACGCAGCATAAAAGTGCGTGTCTCTGTTACTGTGTGCATGTTTGTATGTGTGTGTGCGTGTGTGTGTCTGTGTGTGTGTGTTGGTGGGAACATAAGACGCTAGTCAAGTGGTTCGTGTTGTTGCTGTTGTTGGTGTGGTCTGCTGAGTGTGGCGTCACCGCGTAACGCTAACCGGCTGCCAGATTGCCGTTTGCTTGAGCTTAATGTATTCTATTAAGGTGGTAATTGCAAACGGCCGCCACTGTCACATGCGCGGGGAGTGGACTCACTAACAGCGACGTAACATAATTACTGTTGGCTATCTACAAATACAAATACGCACACATTCACAAATACAAACACACACACACACACCAACATACTGCGATAAATGTGCGTTAGCAGCGGCATGTGCTCTCTGGGATTGGGTTAGTCACTTTTGTTATAAATTTTTCATAAGCCATACAAAAGTTGAAACTAAAACTCGACTAGAGATGGCAGCGAATACTTGATTTTAAGTGCTGATTGAGGTATACATAAATTCATGTGTCTTTTATAAATGAAACTAAGAACTCATAATAACAAATTGAACTAAATTGACTGTATAGAAATTTAAACAAATTAATCCATTTCTAATATCAAACGATATAGTATAACAAAAAAACTTAGCCTAACGCAAAAGCTCAATAAATACAAAAATAAAATGAAAAATTAAAACCCCTTGGATGTGTTTCTAATTCGCCATTAATTCTAATTTCTGGAAATCTATATTTTTATACAAAATTTTAAAGTTAAGCAATGACAATCTATTTTAAATTTAATAATTTGAAAAGGTTTTTAAACTGTGCAATAATATTAATAAAAGAAATAGCTTGAATGCAAAAGGAAGAAAAATCAAAAAGATACAATATAAAAACAATGTAATTTTTGAGCATATTATTTATTTTTTTATCAAAAGTATATTAAATAAGCTGGGAAAAATAGAACTCTATATTTTCGGCTTAACTCAACGGCTCATCTCTAAAAATCTAAGAACAAAACACAAAAAGCGCGCTTCCTGCCACAAAATCGAGCCACGCAACCACAAAGATATATGTAGATATATTATATGTATGCGCCGACTGAAATATTCATGAGTTTAGATGACATTGCCAAAGGCAGCAGGCAGGCGAATGGGAAGGTAAAGGTACACATTGTTGTTGGTGCTGCTGTTATTGTTGGCCTGGCCAACGAGCAGCAGCAACAGCAACAGCTGCTGTCCCAATTTGGTGCTAATCAAATGCACAAGCAAAATGTATGCGAGAGCGGGAGAGTGAGCTCAAAGCACACACACGAAGTGCTCAAAATAATCACTAGAAATGTAGTGTGACCGTGCTAGCATACATACATACAAATATGTAAATATGCTACGACTGTTATCTACGACGATACCAGAGCAGACACATACACACATGTACGCAAACAAACCCAAAAAGAATCAAATTGAAAACGAAATGCGAACGGCAGCAACAACAAACAAAATGGCAAAGAAACGGCTTTTGGTCATGCGGCGGCATCAGTTGAGCTTCAGTGCTCAACCAGCGCAGTGCTCTCTTTCTCTGTCTCTCTCGTGTTTGGTATATGTGTGAGAAACACAACTTGAGCTTGCGAGAGGCATGGTGTGATTGAATGAGTGAGCGTGCATTTATTTATATAGATTGCTAATGATGATTTACGCTTTGCCAATCACAATGACAACGACAACGACAACAGTTCACAATTTACAGCGATCAGCCCACCCCTCCCCCTCAAGGGCTTATCAATCTTGTTAGTTGGAAGTTCTTGTTATTGGTGTTAAATGCTAGCTCAATTACTCACCAATTGTCGGCGCTGCACACCTTTTGCATTTACATTGCCGACGCTGTTGCTGCTGCTGTTGTTGTTGCTGCTGCTATTGTTGCTGTTGCTTTTGCCAGGCGACGACCCCGTTTCGGCGGTGGACATCGCCACTAAATCGTTGTTAGTTATATTTGCACTTGTAATAATTTTTTGTTTTTCGTTTTTCACTTCTAACACTTTTTTTGCACGCCTCGTTCTATAATCAGCGCTGCTTGCGGCTTGTTGACGTTGTTGTTGCGCTTCTTCACTTTTCACTTTTAATTATTTGCTGTAATCAGAGAGGGCAGAATAAGAGAGCGAGAGATAAAGAAACAAACTTAAAGATGCATGAAAAGCTTGCAGTCAGTGCACTTGTTTATTATTGTTTTATTTTTTGTATATTTTCAATACTAATTGCAGACAGCGTTTATTACTTCATTCAAATTGAGCAGGGCAGCGAAAATACACACACACACACACGCACGCAATGTTACGGGCGCTTTTGGGGCGCAATGCGTTTGCATGCGTTATTTGTTGTTCACTCCCACACACGATGTCGACGACTGAACCGAGCGAACAGAGCAGAGCAGAGCCCACCACAAGACAAAGCAAGCCGAAAGCGAAACTCAACATAGTGGGTTATTTTGTTATTATGTGTTAAATTCACCACGCTTCTGACTCGACTGTCGTCTGCCTACGTCAGGGGCTCGGCTTTAATTTCGTTGGGGGTTTCGGCTATCGCCCACGTGTGAACGCAGCTACGCCACTGATTCGGCTGCTGCTGCTATTATTTCACAGGTCAGCGAAAAGCAACAACAAAAAAACCTGTGGTGTGTTCAGTCGCAACGCAGCGTTGGGCTCGGCTACCTGCCTGCCTGCGTGTCGCTTGCATACAATTTATGTGCGGCAGCGCTGCTGCTGCTGCATGTGGGTTGCATTCTCACATTTATTTGACGTATTTCGTCAATCGACAGCACAGAAAAGCTCACTTATCATTATTGCCCCTCCAGACACGAAACGCACATACACACAAATATGTACTCCCACACTTTGCTTTTCCATGAACTTGTAAAAAATATTCTCAAATGTTGCACTTGAACAATTGCTATTTTTTGTCAGATTTGTTTCTTGCGGTTGCGTATTGTTGTTATTGTTATTGTTAGTGGTGAATTTTTTTTTTTTATTTATTTTTAGCGTCACCACGCGACTTTGTCATTAATTTTTGGTTTTTTGTATTAATTTCACGATTTCAAATTACGTCGAAATGAATTTAAATTATAATTAATATGCATGCAAGTATGTATATACATAAGATATATATACATTCATATATACACAACGACCCGGCCGTTCAAATGCCTTCCTCACAGACACACACACGCATGCAGACACGTACCAAACACATATGCATGGCATCTAGGTATGTGTGTGTGCACATATGTGGCTCATAATTAATGAAATCTGTTAAAAAAGCCGCCACAATTTGTGGAAATGTAACGCATATTTGCAGCTTAGAAATTAAGTTTGCACACTTGGCACAAATTAGTTGGAGACGGGAGAGATAATTATATTTTACCCATTTTTAGCACTTATCGAAGTTTTTTTTAATACGTCGTCGCAACACGTCCGCAAAACACTCCCGCACTTGATGAGAAATGAACTGCGACTGGTAAGTGTGACCGTTCGCAGGCAGCTGCAAAAATGCTCTCTGTGTTATTTACGTGAGTCCGTTAACGGCTCGCTGTTAACAGATTCTCAAAATGTGAGTGTTGCTCCACACAACAGAAATGTTGTGCTTCGTAACATACAAAATTTGAAATTTACTTATCTTAATAACATAACAGGGAAATCGAACAACTGCTATTTGTTTTATTGCAACGATATTTGCACAATTTGTCACTAAATGGCGTCATACGACTTTTGATACATCATGTGAGGCATCCGGAGAGGTTTTTTAACAGCTGTCAGGGTTACCAGGCATGTTAAATGAATAATAGCCATGAAATGTTAACATATTAGATTTAATGTGATTTATATGGAAAAAAGAACACTTACGAATGATTAGATTATGAATATACTCTTCGTAATATTATAATAAAATTGAAAACAGACATGCTTCTAATTCTAGCTTTAAACATATCATCGTCCTCTACATCCACTATCTTACTAGCTAGCTACAGGTCCTCATCCATTTGCTCATCAGACTTATTTAAATTCACATTGCATGTATTGTTATTCTCAAAGAACTGTAGCTCATCATCATAATCATCTAGATCCACGGTAGCCGCTGCAACTCGACGCTGTCCTCGCGGCTGTGATGGCTCCTTGGGCGGCGTGAGGTGAAGTGGTGGTTGCCACGGCACCAAAGCGGTGCAGGGTCTTGGAATTGATTTGAGCAGCCATTCCGGCGGTATGGCACCTGCAACTGAAACCGGAATAACGCCCTGCTTCAGTTCGTCACAGAACACAATGCGATTCGCATTGCGCAGCTTCTGTTCCAGCTCCATGGCGGCCATTTGATACGCCGGATTCGGATGGTGTGTTTTCCCAGTGCTCGTCGAGGGTATGTCATCGGTGGCCAATCCGCCATTCACATTGGCAGCACTGTTGTTGTTCCCGGCATTACGACCGGAGCCAACGCCGTTGGCATCCCCGGAGATTTGCAATCCACTGAAATGTGCCGTTATGCGCTCCTCGGTGATCAGCTGTTTGGGCGGGCTACGGTATTAAAAATATAATTATAAGGGTACGGAATAAATACTATATATATTTACAGTGCCTTACTCTTAAATATGGAAATTGTTCGGAATCTCTAAGAAATTGGTCTATAGAAATCATAATATTTTATTAGATCATAATAATGACTTTTTGCTTTTATATTAAATATATATATTCTGATCTTAGCCCAGACAAAGTGGTTTACTTAACTCAACTTTCTACTGAGTGTTCCTACAAAATCTAATTGTTATAGTATTATAAAATTGTGTTCAAATATAAAAACTCATTAAAGCTCTTAATTGGTCAGTTTGATAAAGATATCCTGAAATCAAGAATGTTTTTCCCACGAAATCTTGTAGCTTTAGGAATTTTGAAACAAATAAAATAAGCTAAACTAGATTGTAGCAATTCCTATGGAAGTTATAAGATATAGTATAGTGATCCGACGAAGATCCGTTTTTACCAACATATTGATAAATATGAATACGGTAAATATATATTCAAAAACAAGTATGTTCTTCATACAATAACTCAAATTTCGACTGGTAGTTCCTATGACATCTATATAATATAGTGATCAAATCCGTTCGGACGCATTTGAATAGAAATATACAAAAGGACATGGATATCAACTGTACGGTTGATACTGATCGAGAATCTATGTATATATACATAATAAATGTCTGCTTTGATGCTTTACTCCCTCCATATTTATAAAATTAGTACTTAGCTAAATCTGCTTCAATGAAACTTAATTAAGTTAGAACTTTCCCAAATTGAGTTGGAATAAATTGTGGAACCAAGAGTGTACTCATTTTGCATTTGTACCGCTGTATAAATAAATTACAGACACATCTCAGTTGATACTTATCAAGAATATTTAAATTTGGAGGAAGTATACTATACTATGTCTGCTTCAATGCGTTACTCCCGCCCAAATTTAAATAATTAGAACTTTTACAAGATTTAAAATATTCGCAAGTTGGAATCTGCATACAACCAAGTGTTCTCATTTTGCTAGCCATCACTGTAGATATGAATTACAGTCACATCTCTCTATTACTTACAGCCCCGATGCAAGCTGCTCCAGAGATTTCCGTTTCTGCTGCCACTTGCCGCATTGTGGGTCAGTCTCAATGTTGTTGTAGTTGGCATTCGATCCGAATTGCATGACGCCACCAGGCTGTGGTGCATTTGTTGTTGCCAGCATCCAGGGCATACTATCCAGGAGCCAGGGATGAGTCGCAGGATGTGCGAAAATTGCGCGCTGCTCCGTTTTGTGACAGTTGTTCTGGTCGGGGCCACCGTAGGACCTACAATTCACACTTTACCAACTGCTAAATATATATCGCATTACAGTATACTTACTGCATTTCACGTAAATCCACGCAATTTCTGAAGTTTGTGTTCCTTTTGCTAAAGTTTTCACAGTATTTTGTTTTTTCGTTGTGATAGTGTTGCCACTTGTGTGCATGCTTTGGTATCGATACTATTGCATCTATATGTAGCAGAAGTATCGTTGGCTCAGAATGTGCTAGAAAATACCAGAAAAGGCTTTATAAAAAGCGCGCTGTTGCGACGAATTTCAAATATTTTTCAAGCCAATGCGCTGAAGTGAACAAGTGTGATCATTAAATTGTTCAAGTACCAACAACAAGCAAACAAATATTATTAATATAATAATTAAAAAAGTGTAATTTTAACCTGTGTAATAAATAAAAATAATTAAAAATGCGTTTCCCAAGGTAAGTTTGCCAAATATTTTCTAATACAATATGTATACAAATGAGATCCGCAACAGAAAGACTAAAAAACTATTGCAGTTATGTATTTGTATACCAATTATTTGTATAGTTTTAAATGTTTTAATTACAATTAATTTTTTTATTAAATCATAATTTTTTGTCATTTTGTGAGTTTGTGTTTTATTTATACCGATTTAAAATGCGAATATAAATATTTGTATGGTATATTTTTGCTTCTTTTTACGTTAAGTAACTGAAATTATTATTTTTCTGTTTCCAACACAAAATCAGCTGATTCGTTACGAAGGTGAATTGACAAAAACATAAATAACGCAAATTCGTATAGAAAAAACATGTTTACGCAAACGATCACGTCATTATCCCATCTCTAATTTCCGATTTCAAACTCGTTCGATTTTAAGCTTTATTCACCTTTATTTTACATGTGACATCGATTTATATTTGTTTCAGTAAATGTTCCACTCACACTTTCCATTCCTTTCTTATCAGACTCATTTTTCGAAAAAAACATGTTTTTCAACTCAATCTCGACGCATCAAAACGTCTGCCCCGGGAACAACAAATAGCAGCATCATTTTTTAATGACGCTTGCCGTATTGTTGTTTTTTTGCTCAAGCTTAGCAAATATCAATCAGTTACTAAGCGTTGTAAGCAGCTTTATATTTGCATGTATATATGTATATAAATATGTTTATTGGGGTTGGGGGTTGCATCTGATGTCTTATCAGCACAAGCCAACTTATCGATCAATCGATCGATCCCCTGTGAATGTTTTGACGTCACAGTCGAGACAGCATTGCAATTAGTAATCACGCTTTCCGATTTCGTCATACGCCAGGGGAAAATTCTCGTGCCGTAACAAACAATAATATATTTTTAGCAGCTAACTGCTTGCAGCGAGTGTAGAAGCTTCAAATTCTTTCTTTATTAAGTCGCGCACTCTGTTGGATAAAAGCTTTCAAATATTGAGTGTGAAGCTTTGATCTTGACTGTGGCGGTAGTTCATTGCGAACAGTGCAAGTGTTCAGTAAGCATTTTCCAGCAGTGGAAAATTAGTGCA
This sequence comes from Drosophila maculinotata, assembly GCA_035045305.1. Taxonomy (NCBI): domain Eukaryota; kingdom Metazoa; phylum Arthropoda; class Insecta; order Diptera; family Drosophilidae; genus Drosophila; species Drosophila maculinotata. The sequence goes on along the minus strand of JAWNPD010000335.1, from coordinate 22,555,379 downwards.
CAAGTCGACGTCACAAGAAACAGGTAAAGTTGCAATAAACATGTGTATGTACATATTACAACAAATTACTCGCATGTAGCCAAAACAAAGTCAGGACCTGTGTCAGACAGTTTAAATGATTTGTTTTGTCAACAAAACACTTGAACTGATAACGGTGCAACGATTTCGCACCAACAACATTTAAATATAGCCCAAATAGGTCAAGCGGGACCGACCACACGTGCAATTTATTGAATCGGTTTCAATATCAAAACGCTTTACACCTCACCTAGCAACCAATTTTAAGCCTACTCAGATTTTCTGTGCGTGTGCGTGTGCGTGTATATATGTATGTATTGATGAACGTGGATGTCATCGGTGTCATGCCGATAAAAAAAACAATTTATTATTTTCGTTGCAAACAGTCTTTCATTTGTGTGTTGCTATAAATATAAAAAATTTTTAGTATTTCTTATCTAGTTGCTGAAAGTGAAACGTATTTTTATTTGATTTTTGCAATTTATATTGCAATATGTGGAAGCGCTTATTTAGCACATTCGGTGTGCAAAACCGAAATCCACATTGGATTAACACCATAATGCAGGCGCAAACAATGTCGTTGAATATATTTTCCAAGAATTTAACAAAAGCATATGCGTAAGTCTGCAGCAATTAAAATGTATATATGTATGTACATATATAAATAATGAAAACATACATTCATAACCAAAACATCACATATATAAGTAATACAAATTGTAGTTGTCGTGCACATGCCATACACACAAACTGATTATATTTTTGCTTTCCACAACACAAATCTAAACACGTGCGTAGAAAAAAAAAGCAGCTGTTTTAAGTAGAGCGTTGCCACTTTGATAAATATATAGTGGCAGTGCAATGCGTTGTTGAATTTAGATATTTCAAATCTGGTGTTTAACGTCGAGGTGAAAAATTATCGCGCTCATTGCTGGGAAATCATTTTTTTTTTTGTATTTGCGCCGCTGCGATAAAAGCTCTGAGCGCAGAGCTTAAACCTGTTATCAGCAAAGCGCGCTACGTACTTTAAGGTGATTTTGTGTTTTTCGTTTGCTCATTTCAATACGTGCAGTGTAGAGTTGATGTTCTACGAGCCCTGCTCGTAGCTCTTTGTGTTTATATAAAAAATACATATGTGTGTGTATATGCATATGTAAACATTATTATACATATAGTCTCTGTTGTGCAAACATTGAAAATTCTGCGAACAACGCTGCTGTTGCTGCAAAAAAAAATAAAAATCACATCGCGCGATTAAAATATCCCATGAGTCACTGTGACGTGGCTGAAAAATACATTATACGGCTAGTCGGACAACATCGGGGAAGTACCTAAAACGAACAACAATAGCTGTGCTCGGCACGAACTGTCTCACGATCGTCTCATTTTCGTTTTGGATGAGCAGCAATACGGTTTAACTACTCGCGCAAAAAAAAGTTGCGACGCAAAAGCAAAGCACAATAAAATAAAGCAAACAACAGAGCGATAGAGAAAGAGCGAGTGAGAGAAGGAAGGAAAAAACTCACGTGTGTAAGCAGCAGCAGTTGGGAAGACAGCAAACATGAATCAGTACTTTGATCTGGATCAGGGCAAGAATATATCATATATGAACGATTGTGGCAGTACAAGCGGTTATAGCAGCACCAATTCGCCCATGTCGATGACACACTCGCCCACCCATTCGCCGGAGACGATTGTCTTGCAAAATGAGTTTGCCAATCTTAATTTGCCCGCAATATCGAATTCACCTTCACCACAGCAATATACTCACCAGCAAAATCAGCTGCTAACAAATGGCAACCTCTGCATGGAAATCGACGGCACCGGCAACCTTGGCAATTTATTTAATGGCAGCACCAGCACATCAACAATAACCTTTGGCAACATTAACAACATTAACAACATGCACATGCCAGCGGATCACTTTTATGCGACACCACAATATGCCCATGTGGCTGATGGTGGAGCTGTACAAAATGAATTCGCCGCAGTGCTGCACATTGCCGAACAACCGACGGAAAAGTTTCGCTTTCGCTACAAAAGTGAAATGCATGGAACACATGGATCACTCAACGGTATCAATTCGAAGCGTACACCGAAAACATTTCCGGAGGTGATGTTACGCAATTATAAGGGACCGGCGATAATACGTTGCAGTCTATTTCAAACCAATCTGGATAGCCCACACTCGCATCAGCTGGTAGTGCGCAAGGATGAGCGGGATGTATGTGATCCGCATGATCTGCATGTGTCGCAGGAGCGCGGATATGTGGCCCAGTTCATCAATATGGGCATCATACATACGGCAAAGAAATATATTTTTGATGAGCTGCTGAAGAAGAAGCAGGATCGTTTGGTCTTCCAAATGGGACGCCGGGAGCTATCCACTAAGCAGCGCCAGGAGCTGCAACAGGAAACAGAGCGCGAGGCCAAGGACATGAATTTAAATCAGGTTAGTCTGCATTTTATCTATCTTAAACAATAATAATTATGTGTTGCTTATCTTTTTGATTGCTTGTTTTCAGGTGCGCCTGTGCTTTGAGGCCTTTAAGATTGGGGATAATAACGCGTGGGTGACCATTGCGGCGCCCGTGTTTAGTAATCCCATCAACAATCGGAAATCAGCGCAAACGGGGGAATTGCGGATCACACGGCTAAGCAAACCCACCGGAAGCGTTTTGGGCAACGATGAGCTCATTTTGCTTGTGGAGAAGGTCAGCAAAAAGAATATCAAGGTGCGTTTCTTTGAGGAAAACGACGATGGTGAAATCGTTTGGGAGGCATTTGCCAAATTTCGTGAATCCGATGTGCATCATCAGTATGCGATTGTCTGCCAGACGCCCGCCTATAAGGACAAGGATGTGGAGCGTGAGGTTGCCATCTCCATTGAGTTAATACGCCCTTCCGATGACGAGCGCTCCTTTCCATCTCTGCCGTTCCGTTATAAGCCACGCGATGCGATTGTATCGCGGAAACGTCGACGCACCTGCTCCACACTTAACAGCCAGAGCAGCAGCAGCGGCGAGAGTCTAAACAACTCAATGGAACTGCCCATGACGGTGCCGCAGCCGGAGAATGTGTCGCTAAACTATCAAACGATCAGTCAGGAGTATGGCTCGGATATTGTAGAGAGACTGCTCAAATCGGAGACGTTTCGCAAATTCCTTGAACCCAGCTCGGAGGAGCTGAAGAAAATATGCGTACCCGCTGTCCTCCATGAAGACGGACATGGTGAGCGGGCGGAGTCAGTTGGCAGCGGACAGAATGGATCGTTGACCAGCATCTATATGACCAAGATCTTCAAAACATACGATGCAATGAGACGGGCCGGCAATAATGCTGAACTCATTGCTGAATCCTGTAAAATGGTTGAGGCTTTGTTTATAGAACATGCGATTAACAATGTGAACAATGATTCCATAATCCATGAGGTGATTAGCCAGCGCACGGATAACACAAAGCTGGCACTTAAAACGTTTCAGGTCATCCATTGCTTCAAGCTGCAGGAGCTGGCGCATAGTTATCTAAATGCGGATGGCGATAGTGGTTTGCATGTCGCCTGCCAGCAGGATCGACCCCACTATATACGGCCACTGTTGACACTGGGATGCAATGCCAATCAGCAGAATCGTATGGGCAATACGGCGCTACATTTTGCCGTCAAGGAGGATCACAGCAAATGCATTGACTCCTTCCTCATGGTGCCCGATGTCAAGTTGGATTTGTCGCTGAAAAACGATGATGGCTTGACGCCGCTTCACATGGCCATCCGGCAGAATCAGTATGATGTGGCCAAGAAGCTAATCAATCATGATCGCAGCTCCATTAACGTCTCCAACACAATGGATGGCAATAATGCCCTGCATATGGCCGTGCTGGAGCAGAATGTCAAATTGCTAGTCTTAATATTGGATGCACATGATCTAACGGATATCTTATATGCCAAGAATTCAGCTGGCTATACGCCTTTAGAGCTGGCACGGGCCAAGGCCAATGAGAAGTGTGTCCAGCTGCTGGAGAAGGTATATCCCGATAAGGGTGAAGCGGCGATTACCTGGATACCATTGAATGTCAAAGAGGAATTGGACTCCTCCTCAGCGGAAGACGATGAAGAAAGCAATCCGGATATACCGCCGCCGGCAATTAAAACGGAGGAAATCGATATGGACATTAAAATGGAGCGCGAGGATTTGGCACAAGAAGCGACACATCTTAAAACGCAATTGGATCAAATGCTTAATGATAAGACCAAGTTTGACAAACTGGTTGCACTGCTCAATGAGCCAACCGCACACAATCCACAGCTGTGCAAATGGACAGAACTCGCTGAGAAATCATCGTTGAGTCAACTCGTTTTCCTCTGGTCCAGCTCGGAGGGTATGCTCAACTATATACACCTGAAATCGAGTGACGAGGAATCGCAATCCTTTGCCCGTGCCCTCCAAAAACTAGGCCTGCTGAATACCTAGAATCACACACAGATCAATCAATAAAAATACATGATTTAAGCAAGCTTCAAAATTATATATATGTTTTTTAAGTTTAACAACATCTATGCGTACAATTCGTTTGTATCCCATAATTCTATTATGTTCAATAAAATTTACTATTATCTCTGTAACTGGGGATTCACCCGATATGCCCATATTCTGATTATGCAACTGAACTACACATTAAACATGTGTGATTCACCGTACACTTTGGGGAATTACCGCACCATTGCTGTGGGTAGTTCCCCCAGAGTGTTAAGCACATGGTGGTTCAGGGTTATCAATTTCACAAGTATAACCCGTAATAGGAGTCGAATTGGTAGTACCCTCTATCCTGACTATACTATATATATATATATCATCACACCATTTTCAGCGCATAATTGTGTATATGTGTGTACCATGAATATTACAAATAAATATTTGTATCATACCCAATTAAATATACCTATCTTTTATAATCTCCGAGCTGAAATAAAAAAGTGTGATTGGAAATCCGTACAGATTTGTGAGAAGATCTTTTCAAATTTATATGCATATATAAATTCTTACTGTAGTTGCATTTTTCTGCTCTCTGTTACAAAGATCTGCAGAACTTAAATATACCCTTTGAACAAATTTTTAAGCGGTATTCCAATTGAATAATGCTTGTCATATTAAATTCACTGAACTAGAACTTTGCTGTTAGTTTGACCAGTTTGGAATTTGCTTACCACAATGAACCCATAGTTGTAATAATCCAGATCAGCTACTGAGAGAATGACTGAAGTACAGACGAAGAAAAGCTAGATGAAACAAGTATTAGTGCTCCAGTCGAGAGTGCCCGACTATGAAATACCCTGAACCCAGAGACTACAGAAGCTAGAGACTTCATATTTGAAATATAAGTTCTCGTAGTGCCGGGTCAACACAAGTTTCTTGAAATTCTTTTTTTTATCGATTGTGGGTGTCAAAATTAGTATAAACTATATTAATCGATTAGTATAAAAAAACTATAGGAAAAGTGATTCTGATGAGTCAAGCTTGAGGACATTTTGTTCATGGTTTGTCGTATATATCAATCCTACATTTAAAGTTTATGCATTATTCAAAGTTACATTTTTTCAAAAATTTTTGCGAAAAAAGCATAAGGGGGGACCCTTACAAAAATTGATTTTTCAAAAAATAGATTCTTGAAATTCTTATTTTAATCGATTGTGGGTGTCAAAATTAGTATAAAAAACTATTGGAAAAGTGATTCTGAGGTGTTTCATTTTTCTGTCAAAAATCATGCCAAAATGACAAAAAAAAATAGCTTGTAAACGCCTTAAGTCCATACAAATGCCCTTCCTAGACTTCAAACTCCCATAACTTGGTCAAAATTGAGCCGATTGTCAAGCTTGAGGCCATTTTGTTCATGGTTTGTCGTATATATCAATCCTACATTTAAAGTTTATGCATTATTGGAAGTTACATTTTTTCAAATATTTTTGCGAAAAAAGCATAAGGGGGGACCCTTACAAAAATTAATTTTTCAAAAAATAGATTCTTGAAATTCTTATTTTAATCGATTGCGGGTGTCAAAATTAGTATAAAAAACTATTGGAAAAGTGATTCTGAGGTGTTTCATTTTTCTGTCAAAAATCATGCCAAAATGACAAAAAAAAATAGCTTGTAAACGCCTTAAGTCCATACAAATGCCCTTCCTAGACTTCAAACTCCCATAACTTGGTCAAAACTGAGCCGATTGTCAAGCCTGGGGCCATTTTGTTCATGGTTTGTCGTATATATTAATCCTACATTTAAAGTTTATGCATTATTGAAAGTTACCATTTTTCCAATATTTTTCCAAAAAAATCATAAGGGGGGACCCTTACAAAAATTGACTTTTCAAAAAATAGATTCTTGAAATTCTTTTTTTAATCGATTGTGGGTGTCAAAATTAGTATAAAAAACTATTGGAAAAGTGATTCTGAGGTGTTTCATTTTTCTGTCAAAAATCATGCCAAAATGACAAAAAAAAATAGCTTGTAAACGCCTTAAGTCCATACAAATGCCCTTCCTAGACTTCAAACTCCCATAACTTGGTCAAAACTGAGCCGATTGTCAAGCCTGGGGCCATTTTGTTCATGGTTTGTCGTATATATCAATCCTACATTTAAAGTTTATGCATTATTGGAAGTTACATTTTTTCAAATATTTTTGCGAAAAAAGCATAAGGGGGGACCCTTACAAAAATTAATTTTTCAAAAAATAGATTCTTGAAATTCTTATTTTAATCGATTGCGGGTGTCAAAATTAGTATAAAAAACTATTGGAAAAGTGATTCTGAGGTGTTTCATTTTTCTGTCAAAAATCATGCCAAAATGACAAAAAAAAATAGCTTGTAAACGCCTTAAGTCCATACAAATGCCCTTCCTAGTCTTCAAACTCCCATAACTTGGTCAAAATTGAGCCGATTGTCAAGCTTGAGGCCATTTTGTTCATGGTTGGTCGTATATATCAATCCTACATTTAAAGTTTATGCATTATTCAAAGTTACAATTTTTTCAAATATTTTTGCGAAAAATAAATTTGCTTGCATGCACAAAAAGGGAATTTTCCCAATTTTGAATCGAGCTAAATAGAATAAAATCGTGTAATAAAATTAAAAAATTTGTATATTTTAAAAGCGTTGTTTGAGCCGCAAAGTATGCAGTGGGGATGGCCAGCATATTAGGCTTTTCCCCACAGCTACAATTCCGCGGCGCTGTTAACAGGCTCTTGTAGGTTAATGAGCACGGCTGCTAACAGCCTGCTCTCACTGTGGTTTAAGACTCCACCCAAACCACATGTATGTACATTACAAAAGAACGGAAAATAAAATAAAATTGGTATTACTGCTATTATTGCTTCGCCTTCACCACAACAACCGTGTTGTCTCAAATCCGTTTAAAAAAGGATCGTGTAAAAACGGAATTAGGTGTTTTTATTTAGGTGGACAATATATGTATATACAATTAAAAATAATAATATTGATGCATTTAGATTAGATTACTTTCATTATATGTACCTATTTTGAACAATTCTACTTTCTTCTACGTTTTCCTTGCAGCAATATGGCTCAAATAATTGATGGCAGTCAGATAGCCAAAGATATACGCTGCAACCTGCGCAAGGATTTGGAGCAGCTTGTGGCCGATGGACATCCTGTGCCCTGTTTGGCGGCCATCCTTGTGGGCCAGGATCCGGCTAGCCGGAAATACGTGGAGAGCAAAGCGCTTGCCTGTAAGGAGATCGGTATCAAAAGCAAGACAATTGTTTTGCCCGACACAACCCCAGAGGCGGAGCTGCTGCGATTGATCCAGCTGCAGAACAATGATCCGAATATTACTGGTGTGCTGGTGCAGCTGCCGTTGCCGGATCACATTGATGAGCGCACCATATGCAATGCCGTCTGCGTCGAGAAGGATGTGGATGGCTTCAATGAGCTCAACATCGGACGGTTGGCCCTCGATATGGATGGCACTGTGCCGGCCACGCCGCTCGGCATCAAGACCTTGCTGGAGCTCAGTAACATTAAAACCTTTGGATGCAATGCCGTCGTCGTCGGTCGCTCCAAAAATGTCAGTCTACCGATGGCCATACTGCTCAGTTCGGATGGCAAAAATGCGACCAACGCGCTGGACGCTACCGTCACCATCTGTCATCGCAATACGCCACAGAAGGAGCTGGCCAAGCATTGCCGCCAGGCTGATATTATTGTTGTTGCCGTCGGCAAGCCGGGCCTGATAACCAAGGATATGGTTAAGCCCGGCGCCTGCATCATTGATGTGGGCGTCTCCAGAATCAAGAATGAGGCAGGCCAATTTAAGATAGTCGGTGACGTCGATTTCGATGGTGAGTAGCATGGAATCAAACTTAACCCGATTTCAAGATTGGCTTTACTCATCTTGCGTTTTCGCTGTGACAAACTGTTATCAATAATACATTCCTTTTTTTATTTATGCTTTTGCAGAAGTTCGTCAGGTTGCTGGACACATTACGCCGGTGCCTGGTGGCGTGGGTCCCATGACTGTTGCCATGCTGATGCACAACACTCTCCTTGCCGCCAAGAGACAGGCAGCCAAACGTGATGAAAAATAAATTAGCTGTCAGCTATAAATTGTACCGAATTTACATTTTAAATGTTAGGTTAAACATAAACCTAGCCTGGATTTAATATCTGCTGCCTATGCAGCGGGCCATAGTATTTTGATATTTAAACCACTAACCATTAATAAAAATAGACTAAGCCATAAGCCGCTAACATAACGACCGCAAATATATATTCACAATCAAATAAAATACATTCAGATGTAATCAAAGCAAATAGTAAACAAAGTTTTATTTGATTTGGCCGCTTTATTCAAGGAGCTCAAGCAGCGTTGCCATACTGTTTATATTCGCCGATAGCCAGGAGAGTTTAACCCTTATGCGGATTGATTAGATTAAATTAAATACAATTTTTATGAATGCCATTTTCCTACAAGATTATTTCATTAAGATTGGAAATAAACCATGAAACTCTCGACAAGTTTGGTGGTTGAAAGGACTAAGAGTCATTTGAGTGGTAAACTCATGAATTACGCTTAATACGGTATTATTTATTTACTATTTTTAAAAACAATTGTACTTTTTTGTACCATTTTAAATTTATATTTATTTGTACATATACGATAACATACATATGTGGTTTGTATTCTATAGTAATACAACAAAAAAAGTTCTTATGTAGAGATAATATATATTATGTAAGGTAATATATTCTTGATCACTATCAATAGCCGAGTCGATCTAGTCCGTCTGTCTGTCCGTCTGTATAAACGCGCTGATCTCAGAGACTACAAAAGATATCTCGTCCCGTTCAAAAGTTATCGATAAATTAAGATTAGACATTAGTGTTTTTAGGTATAGCTTAAAAGTTATATGAGGTAGAGGTAAAAAAAAAACTTTTTAGATACATCCCACCAATTTCCCAGAAATCGAAAAATACATATTTTTAGAGGTATGACCTTCGGATTTTACATAGTCTCACATTTATATGCCATCTTTATGTCCTACAAATTCCATTACGATCTGCAAATAAACAAAGAAGTTATTAACGATTCAATGTAACATAGTTTAAGGCCAATTAAAGAAGAAGAAGCAAAGCAATTGCATGACGCGCGCAGCCAGCAGCTCGTGTTTGTATGTGTGTGTGTGTTTCTATGTACATATGAATGCAGATAAAGAATTATGAATGTAAGAGCTGGGTTCAGGGTATCTCTTAGTCGGGCACTCTCGACTTAACAACAACACTCATTCAAAAATATGTTCTAGTATTTGTGGTTTAAATAGAAATAGATAGTTTTGTTCTATCCTATAATGCTACCCTGCGCTACTAGGCAAATTTGGGACAAGGTGGCAACTCTATCTGTCGGTCGTTATGGTGTTTTCATATAAATCTGATTTAGTTCTCAAAGTAAACACAATATTAATTGTGCTCACATTATCGTCTCAAATAGCTGGAGATAAAACGTCAACATTCAGAATGGATAAAATATATTCATGCACATTTGAGGTTTTTGGGCGAGTGCAAGGTATTTATTAAACCGATCGCTAATCACAACACATACAATTCTTATTTGTTACCAATTTCCTCTCTTGCATTTTCTCCAGGTGTCTTCTTTCGCAAGGTAAGTCTAGATTATAGATAGGAGAGCAGTAAAGATTTCCAAACGGTATTTTGGTATATTTTAGTACACAGAGAAGCAGGCCAATTTTCTGGGAGTGCGCGGCTGGTGCGTAAATACCGATGAGGGCACCGTAAAGGGTGAATTGGAGGCGCCGCTGGCACCGCTTAATGAAATGTAATATAAAATTATGTATATAGTTTCCTGACTAGTCAAACAAATTGACTGCTTGCAGGAAAGAGTGGTTGCAGACCGAAGGTAGTCCCAGCTCTAAGATTGAGAAGGCCATATTTTCGGAAAACAAGGAGATTGGCAGCTACTCCTACAATTCGTTCAATATCAGACCTTAAGCCGCGTAACTGGATACTATGATAAATTCACCGTCAAACCCAAAACCAAAACAAAAAACCATTGAAGTATTTTTTTTGATAATTTTAATTCTGATTTGAGCTTACATAAAATTGTAATGGTAACCCAAATTTCAAGAGTGTTATGTAAATCGAAGCTTTCATAAGGTTCCTTCTATAAAACTGTTGTCCTCAGGTTGCCTTCAATTTAGAAATACCTAAAAAAGAAAAACAGATTATAATTTATAAAACCAAATCAACTTGTATAACTACTTTAATTTTCGTATAGTTATGCTGATAATTACAAAATTGCTTTTGTTTATGAACATTATTGTATGCAGCAAAATATATTGGAACTATATATGTAGTATTACCGCAAGAACAATAACAAATATAATGCTATTTGCAAACACAGAGTTGCATTTTATGTAGTAACGTTTATGCACGTTTGGGTGTTGCCATTTGCCACCGAGTAACGATTTAAAGTAACCATTTAAAACGACATCTCACTTACACGCATTGCAACACTGATGCGGAATTGCCCTTGCAACGGCATGTGTGCGAGCGAGACAAGCGTATGATCAGCATGCGTACTTTGGTCTGGCAGTACAGAAACGAGTACAGCTCCGAATACACGTCGTTTTGCCAAAAGCGTAGCAGGCAGCAAATGAAAAAAAAATATATAAATGAGGAAAAAATTTCGTGAAACAAGAACGATAAATAAACCAAGCGCGAGCCACGCCGCTCTAATAAAAATCGACAGATTTGAAATAATTGCGTGCGTTGTGCAAGCGTCTGAGAACTAGTGCGTATAAAATAGTATTAATTTTTAAGCAATTACAAATTCTTGCGTGCTTTTTTGCTTCTGTACGTCGTGCTGTGTGTATGTGTGTAGTTCTGTTCACAGTTTGGTTACTTTCGCGCTGAAAACGTTTTCTACTACTTTTTCGTAGGCATACAAATATGCATGTGTGTGTGTGTATACACAGACAGTGTTTTGCGATAAAAGCGAAACTGTTTTAATATGTTCAGTAATTTTGAGGCGTTTTAAGATGTGGTGTGAGCAGAAAAAAAAATAATGAAACTGTGTAAATAACTGAAAATAGTGCTAGACGATAGAATGCATGTATGTATGTCTATGTGTGTGTGTGTACATAACACACATTGATACAAGCATGGGTCTGTACCCATGCAGATGTATGAGTGTCTGTGCCTATGTGTGTGTGTGTGTTTTATTTGTTTGTGTGTTGTGTGCGCACATATTGTAAAGGCGCGAGGTACTTAATTGCCAACGATGAAAAATTCAATAAACCAAATTACATAAAAAACAAAAAACATGGAAAACAAGAGACCACGCACCGTTGTTTGGCAATTGCAATCACTGCAATTTGTGATGAAATTTGTTGAAATTCACGAGAGATTTCATCAGTAATTTCCATTTTTTCCCATTTGCATTTTGTTAAAAGTCAGTATGTTCTACACAGTTTTTTTTTACTTTATTGCGCATCATTGTGAATGAGCAATCCCTCTCTCTCTCTCTCTGCTCTGTTCTCACATTCGACTCGCGTGTCTCTCGGCGTGTCTCTGTGTGTGTCACACATACGCACGCGGTGCCGGAAAAGACTTCCTATAGGCGACATAAGAGGAGAGGAAATGAAGGAGGTGGAGGTGGAGTAGAAAGAAGAGGCAATCAAAATAACAGAAGCAGCGGCTTTTTGGGCTAGTTATCGTTGCAATGATTTATTATCGATAAGCTTTCTGTATGCAAATAGTTGTTAAAAAGGGGGAGGTGAAGACAACTGAAGTAACAGCATTTTGTTAGTTACTGTTATTATTGTTATCGATAAGTCAAATTATGCAAATGCTTATCTACTTTAGATAAATCATCCTCCGCCAAGACGCGAAGAGAATGCAGGATGCAGAGGCAGCCAAAATAACTGTTACTATTTTTATCGATAAGACAAATGTATTGCAACTATAGACATAGGTAGCATCCTCGGCCCCCGCTCCTGCACCCTTCGAATTATACTCAAATAGTAGGCTTAGAGCTTTCTTTGCTTGTGTGTGTGTACTTGTGTATGTGTGTACGACTCATATAAAAAAAAAAAACTAAGCGTGCATCAGTTCGGTGTCAGTTTGCCAAAATAAATTATTCAAATTGAAATTGTTTTCCCCCTTCAGCGACCAGCAGAAAAGCACCGCGATAAGCGCCAACGAGCAAATCAGAGCAGGAATCAAGCGGAACCCGTAATGCATTTGACCTGGCAATAGTGCCGCACACAAAGTATGGCACCAGCGCTAACCGCCGAGCTATCGAGTCCCAAGGAGAAGCTAACGAGCAACGCCTCGCCCGCCACCGGGACACGTCAGTCTAGCCGAAAACTGGACTGCGGCGATGCGGTTAAAAAGCCAACGGCAACAACAGTAACAGCAACAACAACAATAACAACACGTGTTACGCGGTCCAAGGACGCGGCACAGCGTACGGCTTCACCCCATGTGGTGCAGGTCAACAACAACAACAAGCGTAAATCCAACAACAACAATCACAACTGCAGCAGCAGCGAGATTCAAATGGGCCTAAGCGCTGCAGCGACACACACAAGCAGCGACGGCAGCGCAGCAGGCACCTCCTCCAGCAGTAGCAGCGTCGGTGGAGCAGAGCACAACAACAACTGCAAGGAAGCTATAATGGCCGATATGCTGGCGGCGCGTTGGCCTAACTATGATAAACACTGCCTGCACAAAACACTGCCCGAGTTAAGCTTCAGCAAGGAGCAACCAGCCACAGCAGCAGCAGCAACCGCAACAGCAACCGCAGCAGCACCAACAGCAACCACTCCAGCTTTAGCAGAACCCCTGCCCATGGCCGAAGCAGAAGCTCAGTCCCAGTCGACAAGTGCTGCAGCAGCAGCAACACCAACTCCTCTAACTCCAACTCCAGACACAGACTGCCTACTGCAGTTGGTGGCGCAGGAGGCACTTCCTCACATCCTCAGCAGCGCGGCGCAGGCGGTTGCTGCCGCTGAAATTCCTGATAATCTCGAAGGTAAGCTTTATCGCACGTCGAATTCCGCATCCCATCGCGAGCCACTCCGGCGTGTTTTTAGCCCAATGTATTTGCTTGAAATACTTGAAAAATCGCTTCTCGTTATACTTGAAAACTGCTTTTGTTTTTTTTTGACATGTTCAATTGAATCATTTTTTGGGACAAGTAATTTTCATTTATTTCAATGACCCAGACGAAACTGTAGCAGAAATTTGATTTTTTGTTCGTATTTTTTTTTTGTACATTTTTATTTAACAGTTTTGCTGTTAACTTATTTATGATTTATGAATTATAAAAACAAATATGTCGATCAAATGAATATGATTAGAAATTAGTATTCACATAACATAAAATGTATTGTGCAGCTCTTTAAAATATATATATTTATTTAAATGCGTGCCATATGTTAATTATTAGTTTTTAGTTACATATTTAAACTACATACCTATTCGAATATTTAAGCAATTAATGCTTAATATAACATTTAATGTTAAACATAAATAAAGAACATGATATTATCTTGAACAAAATATCTCGTAATTTATATATCATTTTTTATATAAATTACTACCAAACAAAATTTCATTTAATTGAATATTTCATTTTGATCTACCTATAATAAATCATGTTATTATATTTAATTACTAGGATAGTTTAGTTGTACACAAAACTAGTATTGCTTTTGCCTTCCACAACATAAATAATGATTTCAACTAACTCCCATTCGCAGAACGCCTTAGTCAACTTGATGGCAGCCCCAGCGTTATATTGCCGCCCATTGTGGACATTACTGCGGCGACGCTGGAAGCCAGCGTATCGCTGCCAACGACACCCATCAGGCAGCAGGAGCAACCGGAGATACTCGCATCACCTCATTCAGCAGCTGGACGTCAGTTGGGCGCATTGCTAACGCCACAGAGCACGGGCAGTTCGATTAATTTTCTTAAGGATGGCGCTGCTGGGGCTGTGCTCGAGGATCAGGAGTTTGAGGAGGTGCTAAAAGCGCTTAAAACTCTCGATGGCGGCAATGTGAATCCGGATACAATCTGTGATTTCAATTTCTTCAACGATTTCGCCTACAACGAGGACGAGACAGCCACCGTTGCAGCAGCAGCAGCAGCAATCGGCGGCAGCACAACAACAACAACAGCAGCAGCAGCATCAGCCATGGCTGCCGTTGTTGGCTGCAACGAGATCGCCATCAAACCACAGCGTCCCCTGCAGGAGTGCCATGCAGAGCTGGAGCAACAGCAGCATCTCCTGGAACACAGGGTCAACTTTCTGCTGCGGCGCATGCGCAGATTTCAGGCGCGACAGATGTGCCGTCATTGCAGCGACGAGGTGGGCGGCATACTAGAGTGGTCCGCCCGCAGTTCACATAAAGCAGCGCCTGCGGCGCCGGTACGCAGTGCCAAGCTAACTGAACAGCAGGATACAGTGCTCTCGATTGTCTCCGGGCGGCCGGTTAGCTGCTTTTGGGAAGAGCAGACAAAGCAACCACTGCCCGCCAGCCAAATGAGCAATGTCCTGTGTCACATTGAGGCATCAGCGCGCAAACAACAAATCTGTCAAACCATTGGCGGCGGCTCCGCATCGCTGGCGTCCTCGTCCTCCTGGTACAGCAACGCCGCACAGCCGGGCAAACGAGGACGCAAACAACAGCAGCCAATGAATGCCATTCCAGTTGTTACGAGAGCGGATGGCATTTCTACGCCGTGTCCCGATGAAATTGTACCCAACTATGACACCTATGTGACCAGTGAGCTGACGCATGTTTCCGGTCTGCTGCATACGGAAATGCGAGAGGTACAAAATGCCATCGATTCGGATGCCACGGAGTCGAGCTCTGGCGGTGAATCAGCCGATGAGATGGTCAATTACAACAATACCCAGCAGTTGTCATTGCCCATGTAAGTTCAAATGTTATAATGCCCCTTTCCAATATATTATATGCCCCAAAACGAATGACAGATTGATACATTTAGTGTTTGATTTACAAAATTTAGTCAGCAATAGAAATGTTAGTCAAATGTTTAACGTTACATTGTAATGTTAGTCAGAGCCCAAATTTATAATACGTCATTTATTCCCATATATATTTCCTGATGTAGCTCAAATAGTATTATTTTGGGCAGCCAAATTAAATATGAATCAAGCATTCTAAATAATTATCAAAATTAAATGTTACAGTGTTGAATGCCCTTATTCACTTAACATGATCAATATATTTTACTAATGACTAATTAAATACAGCTAACTATCGATTTTATTTTATTTTTTAAATGCATTAAATCCATTTACTGAGTATTTGTCGTACATTTGGTAAAGTCCTAAATATAACGTTGCTAATTGTTATCCTCAGTTCTTTCATTTAATATACCAATCTTAGAGCTTGGCATGAAAAAATTGGTAATAAAATACTTTGTAATTATTGAGTAGTAATGAAGTAATTGAAAAACCAATTAGTAATAATTATGCAATTAACACTTTGAATTGTCATCAATTATATTGCACATTTGTTGTTACCGTAATGTAATTGAAAAATAAATGAGCAGTAATTAAAAATGTAATTATAATTACAATTACTCAAGTGTCCATTTTAGACAGAGGAATATCCACGAGCACATAGCAAATATAATATATGCGTTCTTGGATATTCCTATAATAAGAATCACCCACTCTTTTCTGATGTTTAAATTCTGTCAAGAATTCACCAAATATTAATGTTGATTATACAATTTGTAATTGTATTTTCTAGATCCCGTCGAGCCGTTTGGCGTTACTCAAAAGATCGTGCTATTATAGCGCTACGCTGGTCCTGGCTGTGTGCCCAGGTGGCCGATCTGGACATGAAGATACGCCAGCACAACGATGTGTATAACGATCTGTGTCGGTCCAAGGGAGATGTGCTGCTCGAACCGACGCCGGCGCCAAAGAATGGCTACAAGGAGCAACAGCAGCAGCAGCAGCCGCCACAGCAAGCAACTGAGGAAATCGACCCAGATTGGCTCTGCAGTCGCGCACGTCCCTTGGTAATGTCCGAGTTCCGCAAACGTAAGCTCTTCCAGACCACGAATATGCACACGATATCGAAAAAGGCAGCCAGGCCGAGTAATATCAAATGCGGCTGCCAGTGGCCGCAGGTGCCGTGCACGTTGTGCACCGGCCGGCCGGATCCGACGGCGCCGCGCGACTTGCCCGAAACGCTAATGCCACAGAATCGTGTCGCCCTGCTCGATCCCGGCTATCACCCCGTGCTGAGCTTCTCTGATGGTGAGTGATTGTGTGTACTGATATTGATATTGACTGACATTGATTGGAATTCCTCTTGCAGATGTTTGCCAGTCCATCTATTTGGAGGCGATTAGCCGTCAGCCGGACTGGCAATATCGGGTGATGCGCAGCCAGGCCAAGGCGATTGTTAAGAGCGTTTTCAAGGCGGAGCGCGAGGCGATCGCTTTGAGTGCCGGCGGTGGCGGCACCGGCAGCGCTGGTGGTCGTCGGCCTGGCGAGACAGTCAAGCGTCGCTATGTGCGACGCAAAGAGCGCAATAATAACAACAGAAGCAACAACAAAGAAACCACCATCAAAAACAATAACAACAACATCAACAACAACAACAGCAGCAGCAGCATCGGTGGCGGTGGCAGCGGAAGCGTCGTCGGTGGCGGTGGCGGCATTGTTGGATTGGTGGATAGTGGAAACGGTACTGGTACTGCTACTACTTCTTCTTCTTCTACGCCTACTACAACGCCACTTGTGGCCAACAGTAAATTATTGTAAACATGATAAATTCGATAATTGATTATTAACATAAAACAACAACAATTTGCATCTTCTATTTTTCTTTTCTTTTTTCTTTTTTACGCATTTCTTTTATGTTACACACACACACACACACGCACACACACACACACACACAAACGCATCTACACACACCAACATTTACACAACCACACAACCATTTTGCAATGACAACAACAACAACAACAAACAAACCAACCAACCAACGCAACGAACAACATTTGTTTTATTTTTGCAAATTTGTTTTCGTTTTTCTTTCAACTTTCTGTGTCTGCTTTCCTCCACGCCGTGCGCTCCCGATCTCTTAATTTCCGTGGAACGCCGCACAGTGATCAAAAGACAACGTCAGCTGGCCACGAGCACAATCACAGCAGCGTTGCCGTTATCTGATTCACGGCACCAATATCAACAACAACAACCACAACAACAGAAACAAAAGCAAAAACCACAGCTAAATAGCACCTCTTCACTGATCTCCAGCAATGGCAACGGCAACGGCAGCGGCTCCAAAAAGCCACGCAATTCAAAAACCTCAAACACACAACAACAGCCACATAGCATTAACAACAACAATCACCACAACAACAACAGCAGTCTGCGGCCAAGCATTGGGCACAACAACAACAGTCGCTTTACCGGGGATTCTCAGTGGGAGCAACAACAAAACAGTCGCCGCAATTCCGCCGAAACTCACGGACAACGGTGAGTAATATCAAAATGTGTAGTAATAGAAACATTTTTGCTAAAAATTCAATTTCAAATTCTCAATATTTCTCACTGCCATAATATATATATCAAAACTGAACCGATTTTGAAAAGCAGTGTTTTTGCTAATTCGAAATAGAATAAAAATATTCTCTATTAAAATTGTATATGTTTTATGTTGGTTAGGTCTGCAACTTTTTTACTAGGAATAATATTTTTTTTTTTGTAGGAACAATTTGCCTCAAATTGGTCAGTAGTAAAAAGAAGACTTAAAAAATATTACAAGTTCGGAATATGTTATACCAAAAAAATTGCTCCTATTAAAATCTCTGATGAAGGTATATTTCTTTAAAGTTTAAATATTACAAAAATTGAATAATTAACACTAATAATTTATTATAGTATAGAAAGATAACTCCAAATGAAATTGAATGCTCAAGTGTTAATATGTTTATATTTAAAATGTGGCTTGTTGTTATCAGAATACTAATTAAAATTAAAAATCCAAGCTATTTAAACTACTTATTAAGATGGGATTTTAATCTTGTGTTTGCAAAATGCTACTTGTCAAAAATGGTTTGCAAGCCCAAATTTTAAATAGCTATTAAGATCAGTTTATTATAATTCACTGTTTCGCAACTAATATCTAAAACTAATCCACAGCTCCTCAGATCGACGCAGTCGACTCATCTACGACATCGACAACATCGTTATACCCTACAGCATGGCAGCGCAGACCCGCGTGGAGATATTGCCATACAAGGACATACCAACACCGAAGTAAGCATATAATAAATGGTTAATACAGGCCAGATAATCACAATGTTTATCTACCCAACAATAGGTGGCGCGTTGTTAAAAGTGATGATGAGAAAAAGCTACAATCAGCGAGTAAATCAAACAGTACTCAGAAGCTGAGCAATGGCTGTGCTGCGGATGTGGAGAAGGAGCCAGCATTGCCCGAATCCACAAAAACAACAACAGCAATAACTGCCAAGCTGAATAACAACAACAACAACAACCACAACACGCTTAAAGAGGCTCTGGCCAAACCCGCTGCTAAGATCAATGGCATCAAAAAGAAGAAGCCACTGCCAGAGCCGGGCAAGCAGCCGGAAAAGGGCGAGAAAAAGCCGCTCAGCAATGGGCTGCTTAATGGCAAGGCAGCGAAAAAGGAGCAGGCGCCGGAGCAACTGCAGCAGCCGGAGAAGCAACCCACAATTGTCAATGGCAAAACCAAAAAGCATAATAAAAACACCCATGTGAATAATGTAAATAAAACAAATGCTGTCACGTCAGCAGCTTCACCTGCACATGCGTCTGCTCCAGCTGCTGCTCCAGCTGTTGCTCCAGCTGTTGCTCCAGCTCCTGCTCCTGCCAAACCGGAAACAAAGGAAGCATCTGCTACAGCCAAATCTCCAGTCGAAGCCGCCAGTCTTGAGCCGCCCAGCAAACGCCCAAAGCTACAGATAATGCAACTTAAACCCTTGACACCGGAGAAGCCGCCTAAGGCACTCGATGACGATGAGCTGGAGGACATCTCCGACGAGGCCTACATTGTGCGACATAACCATGCGCTCCTCGACGAGCGGAAACGCTTCGAGGCATACCTCAAGTTTCCGTGTAGCTCACGTCCGCGCGCCAATCGGCGTGTCGACAGCCGTGCCGAATCGAGTGGTGCCAATACACCAGATCCTGCCTCACCAGCTGCATCGCATCTAGCAGGACCCACCGCTGACAACGAGAGCATTCCCTCACCGCTGGCCCAAATGATGCAGCAGCATCCACTCGATGACAGAGATCTGCTGGTGACGGCAGCGCAGCGCCAGGAGCGCAGACGCACCACATCCAGCAAGCTAAAGGATTACGATCGTCGCAGCGCCACACCAGATATTCGAGAGGTGAGTGACATTCGTACGTTTTCAATGGTCAAACAAATCAAAAAAAGTGGAAACCTTGTTTTAATGCAGTCGGAAATGATTTTAGTTTCATTCAAGCACTATATTTACAATACTAATCCTAAGCTTTTTTTTTTTCAATTTACAGGAGCCGCCAGCATTTGAGCCGCTGCAGTTTCCACTCAACGCGGAGACCTATCAGCTAATGTTGGCAAACATGTATACCGATCCGCCGCCTACGCCCGCACTACACGCACCCGCCAAACGCAGCAAGAGCAAATCCGTGTCCTCCAATGGAGGCGATGGCAGCTCAACAACCAACGCTGGCAGTCGACGCAGCAGCAAAGCTAAAGCTACAAGTATCAGCAAATTGGCGCAACAAACGACAACGTCGACGACTGCGTCGAGGTTGGCAAATGGAAATGGTGGCAAGAATCCACAACACCAACAGCACATCAATGGCGACGGTAGCGGTGATGCCTATCACTTGGGCATTACATCAGAGCCAGAGGAGGATGAGGAAGAGGAGGAGGAGGAGGAGGTGGAACTGATGCTGGAGGAAGACGATGATCATCATTATCTTGCGCCGCCCGAAGATGATGAAGTGCCCGCCGGCATGGGCGATGATGCAAATACATATAATGCCAGCATCGATGCCTATTTGGGCGAGCATGAGGCGCTCGACGATGAGGAGCTTGCAGACGATCCGTTCATGGACGATGATCCCAATGATCCGGAATGGAAGCGCAGCATTGGCGTGCGCATGCGCAAGCGAGTTTAAGCAGCGAGTAACGAGTGGAGAGTAGCGAGTAACGAGTAGCGAGTAACAAGTGGAGAGTAGCGAGCAGCGAGTAACGAGAAACAAATCCATGTGAATTAAATTTCATTTTTTTTTAATTTCGTCAAGTTTTTAAAAGTAATTGCTTTAAAGCCAACAAACATTTTTTAACATGTTTTCAAATATTTTGTTAGTTTTTTTTCCTTTTTTTTCTATTTTTTAACGCGATTTCCGTATAACAAACAAAATCGAATCAAAGCTCGTTAACTCTACACAAATGGCATTGCTGGTTATTTCTAAACAATTTCTAAGTTATTTAGTTCTAAAAAAAAGAATACAAATACACAACAAGCCACACATACACAAAAAAAAAAACTCGTAAAATATTCAATGTAAATAGAAAGCTTAAGAAAAAAGCAAAGTAAATACTAAGAGAGAAGTAGATATATATGTATGAAACTAATGGATAAAGCTTATGATAATAACAATAATACTAAAATAGATTAACACACACAACCACACACGTTCGTTTAAAGCTTAGGACACAGGAAAACAAGGAGAAAAGAAAAACTCACTTTGGGGCTACAAGCCAAAAGTGTACTACGTTTTAAATATATATATATATATATATTATAGTAGTTATTCTATAGATCGGATGATCGCAAAAAAAGAATTAAAAATAAACGTTAATGTTGATTTCAAATTGTATTCGCGCTCAACAGCAACAATACAACTGTATATTTATGCCGTTTTAAAAGTAATTACACCGGGTCCCCCTTTTCCACCACAAATAATTGATATTGTCTTTAAAACAGGCAATCTTCAAGCATAATATCTAAAAACAAAGCAACAAACAAAAATGATATATATATATATATATAAAATGCGCCGCGGAAAGTGAATTCATGTATTTAGTTATTAAGGCGCTTTTATTTCTAATTCTACTTTTAAACAAACAAAAAATATTTCATAATTGTAGACATTTAAATTTAAATCTTAGCTTTCGAAACACGAACACACAAAAACTCACAAACACACACAGATACATACATACATGCGATAATTTGTGTAATGCTTACGAAATGTTTATATTCCCTTTTTTCATTTTCTTTATATTATATATGATGTACTATAATGCTTCTGTGTTTAACCTCACAAACTTCAAGAGTAAGAGCCGTTAATTATTTGAAAAAGTGAAATGTGTATATGCAAAAAAAAAACTAACTAAGGACATTAAAAAGCAACAAATACAAAACTCTATATTCGTAAAAATAATTAAAAACCAAAAAAAAAAAAAAAAAAAAAAAAAACATAAATCACAAGTTTGTTTAATTTGCAACACATGTTGCATGCTGCGGGTGGCAAATAAATTTGATTGCCACATTCCAACAGCACATGCTTTAGTTTAAATTCGAACATTGAAGTGGAAACAAGATGCTGGTAAGACGATGATCAGCTCTGGAAATTAAAATCTATTTCCCACTCACTCTCTCCCTGTTCCATTAACAGCTTTTCAAGGGGGGTTTTCTGCTCGCATTAATTGCAACGCTTTACAGCAATGCGCTGTCAAATAGCTTGGATAACATGGAACGCCAACTGACGCTGATCAGCCGAGCCGAGGAAGAGCAACAGCGCAAGCTGTTCAATTTGGATTTTAAGCTCAATCAAGTGCTAAGCAAACTGATCTCTCTAACGCATGTGAAGGGTCACGAAGCAGCCGGAAGCTGGAAGAATGCGCTGGAACACTTTGAGCGCAAGAGCAATGGAATGTTAAATATAATGCAACAGAATGTTAACCACGAGCAACTTAACAGACTGCAAGAAGTGCACTCAATGCTAGCGCTGCTGGTGGCTAACAGTCAAAGTTTGCATGAGAAGGGAAGAAATCAACCGGAGCCTAAATCCACCAATGAGAGCAACCTAACGGAACAAGTGCGAGTGGGTGAGTGCGTAACAAAGTAATGATGCAAATAGCTGACTCACCTGGAAATTGAGTAGAATACTTGCAGCCCGCTAAGGCCGACTGCTCGGAACTGGATGAACAGCGGCGTGTGGATGGTGTTTACAAGTTTCTGGAGCCCGAGTCGAATGAAGAGCAGCGTGACTTCCACGAGCGTAGCTGTGCTTTTGCCACAGTTGGTGGCGCCTGGACGGTAATCCAGCGACGCAGCGTTGGAAACTTCCAGCCGGAGAGCTTTAATCGCAGCTGGAACGAGTATCGCACTGGATTCGGTGACTTGTCCCAGGACTTTTGGTTTGGCAACGAATTCATACATCGCATCGCGTATCGCGATGATTATATGCTGCGCATCGAGCTGCAGGATCAAAAGGATACGCAGTTGTGGGCCGAGTATGAAGTGTTTCGATTGGACAGCGAAAGTTACAATTATCAGTTGGTGATTGGCAAACTGAATGACAATAGCAGCATATCGGATGCTTTATTATATCACAATGGCATGGATTTCCGTACCTACGACCGTAGTGATGAGGATTGTAATGGTTGGTGGTTCGATCGTTGCCAGGAGGCCAAATCCAATTTAAATGGTCAGCGTATTATTTGGGGTAACTGGCACAATGACTATGATTTGAAATCATCGCGTATTTTGATACGGCCGCGACACTTGAATCCGTTTAATGCCGACGATACTTATGACGATGATTTGACGTATTAGGTTTTTAAATACAAATACCATATTCGTATTCCACAGACGGTATTGGAATATTGCTACAAATAAACGTTACCGCCGATATGCTACTATTGGTATCGCTGCTGAACGCATCCAGAGCAGCAGAGTATCGATGCTTTTAGTCGATTTCTAATATGCGGTCACACTGCACTTGTATCTTTCGCTGTTTTTTTAAAACAAAATATTCGAAACTACCCAAAACTTAACACGTAACTATTAAGAATTCAATTTAAAATGAATAAAACTGTATATGACAGCTAATTTCAAAAAAATAAAAAAAAGACTATCTGCATAAATAAGTATCTTTGCACTTTCTGGTATTTACAGTTTTGAAAATTGATTTGCAATTTTAAAGCTTATGCTCTTATACATACATGCAGTCAGAGAGAGTTTGTTTGTAAATGTCGTTAAATTAATAAAAAATAGAGGTATATATTGAAATAATTGTTTTTAAAAGCCTGTTATCAAGATTTAGTATTTTAGTTAGTAAATCATGCATTTTGGCACTGGCAGCCTACGGTCACACAGTACCTTGTTCGTAAGCGTATGAGTGCGATAGCAGTACGGCCGAGTGCAGCGCGACTTGCAGTAAAGATCAGAATAATAAAAAGAAGTTGTAAATTACAAAAGCAAAGCTCTGCTACAGCAAAAAAAATACAAAAAATTAAAAATGGCACAAAGGAATGGTTAAGAACAAAAGCAAAATATTTGCGGCACAGGCGAAATCAAAAACAACAACAAAAACAACGAAAGCAAGGGAAAGAACAAGACGGCCACTCCTTTTGTGCCCAGAAACTATGTCTTTGTGTCTGTGTATGTGCGTGCGTGCGTGTGAGAGTGTTTCGTGTGAGAAAAATTTGTGATTACTGCATTCAATTAACAAATAGTAGTAGAAAAATACACGGTAGTAGTAATAAAAAGTGAAAATTCTTAAAATGGCAAAGTGCGTTTTTATACTACTCTGCAAAAGCTCAAGCAAACTTAACTAAGGAGATAAGCGAACGTACGTTAAAAAAAGAAACATAGACACGCTCACATAGATACACGCATACATTAACATACGCACGTATACATAGCGTGTGTGTGTGTGTGTGTTTATGACTCACGGCTGGCCCTGTGAGAGAGTAACTGTAAGTGAGACCTGAGAGTGCGAGCCAGAGCGAGAGGGGGAGAGAGTGTTGCTGTTAATTTCTACCTACGGCAACAAAACAAAAACAACAACAGCGATTTTAGAATTTCCAATCCCCAAGTTGAGCGTAACTAATCGCATTTAAAAGAAAAATTCCACCAGCAAAGAAGTAAAAGATTAGAGAGCGCAAAAGAGAAAGAAACGTGACCAAAATGAGTTTTGCCAAGTGGTTTAAAAAGAAGGAGCAAATCTCCGAGATTGGTGCACCTACAAATTTCCAACGGCATTTTCATGTCTCGAGGAATCAGGAGACGGGCGATTTGGAAGGATTGCCAACGACATGGGTGCGTCTAATGAATACACAAATTACGAGGGATGAGCAGGATAAGAATCCGGATGCAGCATATCATGCGGTCAAGTATTACAACTACTCGATCAAGAAGAAGGAACAGGAGGTGTTTAAACCCTTTATCACCGAGGATGTCATACACGAGGAGTCCAAAGAGATTGACAACTATGTCAATTACAAGAACAAACACAAATCGCAGGATGTGGACAAATCCGATGATGACGATGGCAGCGGCAGTGGGAGCTCAACGGCTACGGAGAGCAGCAGCGGCTGTGGCAGCTCCACGGCGAATAGTAATAGCTCCAGTTTGAATGATAGCAGTCAACAATCGGTTATACCGCTGGATGCACTCAATGAGGTCATCAAGGAGCTGGAATCCAATTTGGGACGTGAAACTTTGAAACCCATTAAAGCGCACAGTGGACTGGAGCCGCCACCTGTGCCGCCCAAGAAATCGCCACATCAACTGCCGCCCAAGCCACAGATCAAGCCAAAGCCATCTAGCGTTATACAGAACAAGTTCTCACGTGATCTCCGCTCTCTGGACGACAGTCACAAAATCAATACAGATACAATTATTATCAAACCTGCGGCGGCGGGCAGTCCCAGCCAGGATGGCGATGGCGATGCGCCGGAGGAGACGATATTGCGTCGCTCCAAGGAGAAGCGTGCACAGAAAACCGATGCTGAGATCTATGATGAGCTGCGGGCCATTTGCAATCCCCAAGATCCCAGAGAGCGGTACAAGACCACCCTGGAGGTGGGTAAAGGTGCATCCGGCGTTGTCTTTATCGCCGGAGATAATCAATCGGAATCGCAGGTGGCTGTCAAAACGATCGAGATGAAGAATCAATCGTCCAAGGATCTCATACTCACCGAAATACGAGTGCTCAAGGATTTCAATCATAAAAATCTGGTCAACTTTCTGGACGCCTATCTACTCGAACCGGAGGATCAACTCTGGGTGATCATGGAGTACATGGATGGCGGTCCACTCACAGATGTCGTCACCGAAACGGTGATGAAGGAACGCCAAATCGCATGCGTCTGCCGGGAGGTACTCTACGCAATTAGTTTCCTGCACGCCAAGGGCATTATCCATCGCGATATCAAGTCGGACAACGTGCTGCTCGGCATGGACGGTTGCGTCAAGGTGACGGACTTCGGTTTCTGTGCCAACATCGAGGGCGATGAGAAGCGTCAGACAATGGTCGGTACACCCTATTGGATGGCGCCCGAGGTTGTCACGCGCAAAAAGTACGGCAAAAAGGTGGACATCTGGTCGATAGGCATTATGGCCATCGAAATGATTGATGGACAGCCACCGTACCTATACGAGACACCACTGCGTGCCCTCTACCTGATTGCGGCGAATGGACGGCCCGACATCAAGAGCTGGGAGAAATTAAGTCCCGCTCTGCAGGACTTTCTCGATCGCTGTCTGCAGGTCGAGGTCGATCGACGAGCCACAGCCGATGAGCTGCTCAAGCATCCATTCCTCGACGATTGCAGCGAGGTCAAGGCTCTGGTGCCCAACATCAAGGCGGCCAAGAAGGTCCTGCGACGCAATGTATAGTTAATGTGCAATCAACATCATCGGGCGGCCAAATTGCTCTATGCGTGATGTGACGGAATGAAACTTTCCAACAAACCACCACCCCACCCCCTCCTACAACCCAACTATATTTCCCTCTTTTTGCGTGTATATTCGAGCGTTTTTCTAACTTGTGTATAAATTCGAAACTGGAACAAAATGCTGATTAGTCTTTCATTAGCGTGTATTCAGAACTACAACCACAACAACAAATACAACAACAACAATAACAATAACAACAATCGTCAAGTCGTGGAATTGAGAAACTGCCATTTACATACATATATGTATGTACATATGTCGTCTGCTCAGCTGCTATATATACATACATACATACATACATATATTGCACATCGCTGGCCGATAGCATTGTCAAATGGTAAGTCTACAAAGTAATATTAATTATGAAATCAAGAATACGATATACATACATACATATGTAGATTAATATTAGTTAATATTAGCCTGGGCCAAGTATTCCCAACCATTTTGCTGATTTTCAGCCAAATAGGCAAAACTTAAATCTGATATGAATTCTTCACATTGATCTTTGAATACAACTAAATTTAGGTACACATCACATTTCCATCCATTTTCCGCTCGTGATGGAATATTTTCTAAAAACTGTGATTGTGTTTACTTAAATCGGTGAAACTTCAATTTGCAATGTAAAAGTTCATTCATAGATCGTTAAAAACTAGCTTAAGGGCAATCAAATGAAAAACATTAAAGTTTAAAACAAACGTTTTCCATCCACTTAAATCATAAAAGAAAATTACTGTAAATAATTCAGCATTTATATATACATATGTATGTATATGTATACATGAATGTAAATAGATGATGACGATACTAAATACGGGAAGGTTTTATAATTAAATCGGGCAAACCCGTGAGATCAGAGCGATTATTTTGTCTTAAGTTCTTGATAGATGAGACTTAGATGCAAGTTGGTTAGTTAGACACGTTCTTATATTTCAAACTCATAGAAGGAGTCACAGCAAACCCTTAATAGTGAAAGCAAGTAAAATGTTGAGTCATCGTCTGACAAATGAATCTTTCTAATTTAAAAATTATAAGCCTGCTTAAAGCAGAAAAGTAAATGTTCAAAATATGTGTAATATGGTTAATATAATGCAATAATATAATATAGTGCTAATTTTGTGCACTGTGAACTCGTCTAAGCAGACATGATACATATTATCATCACATCAATTAGGCCATCGTAAAGCGACAAACTGGTTTCCCAATTCAATACGACGATCCAACCTTTTGCATTAGTGGAAAAAATGTTTGAAGTGAAGGGAGGGGTTGGTAGGCGAAGAGGAGCTGTCGACACGTTGTACAAAAATTTAATGTCTTGCCCTAATCAGTTTGCTGTTGATACCTGTGCAGCAGATTAAACCACCGTCAAGGTCTCGTTCAAGTTTATAAGCAATACATACAATAAATACAAATGTGTGTTAAATACATATGTATATGTGCATATGACAAAACACACGCGTTTCTTTTTCTTTTTATCACAACTATTGCATTTGCATTTGAATCACCGGCTTTTTGTATAACAGTACTAAGTAAAAGGGAACAATTTCAATTACTCAATTGTGGTTTAGTTATCAAATACCACACTATATATACATTTAAACACAAGAAAAGTTTGAAATTCATTGAATTCATTAAAATGTATAATTACTAGTGAATTGGTCGATTGTTTGTGCGCTCGCTTATCGATAACACATTTCAACTACAAGCTTCGACTTAAGCTTTGCTTCTCAAGCTAGTTTTTATTCTCTTTGCTGTTTTTAGCAAGGTTCATTGAAAAGTAGCACATAAACACTGACACACACACACACATACATACATGCAAATGTGTAGCAACAACAACAATTACGTATGTATGTATGTAGAGGCAGCAGCTAACCAACGCCATTAAATACGCTCGTTCGCATTTCCTGTTGGACAGCAAAGAAAAGACTTAAAATATCGCTTTGTCTGCCAAAAAAAAAAGCATTAAAACTCATACATAATAATAAAGAAAGAAAAAAACTTCAATTCACACACTGCGCACAAGCGCAGACAGCAACACCTACACACATGCTCCGTTTTTTATTTTTTTGCCTTATCAACAACGCACAGAAAAGCAAACACACATGCATGTATACACATATACATTCACAAATGTATATGTATCTCACTAAGCTATCTTAAAATCCCCGCTGCTTTTATCAAATTCCTAGAATTTTTTTTGTGGTATTTAAGTTGATTTTGATAAGCGCAAAAAGCAAAAACTTGCAGCAACGATCTTTGTCTAGCCTCCATTTATAGCATGTACTCAGTGCCAGTGTTGCTGTGCAGCAGCTAATTGTTGCAGTCGTCGTAGTAATGTCTTTGGCTATTGTCTTTCTTTCTTCTTTCCGTTTGTCTGCATTTTTTCTTCACTCACCGCCATCCACTTATTGAATTTAATTGCTTGTGCAGTGGCGGCGGCAGCGCTGACTGCGAGCGGACGTCGTGCTGTGCTATTTTTACGCTCTCACTGTTACTGTACGACGATCTCGCTCTCACTCTCACTCCCCTTTTCACTCCTACACACGAGAGTGCGTGCACTTTTCTACCGGATCTTTGGCTGTTTATTTGTTTATATTAGCGGCAAATACTTTTGCTTTCCGTTTTGCGCTGCTACTGCCAAAAGGGGGCAGCAGGTGTATCTCTTCTGCTTGCGTGTGTGTGCTCAGCGTCACTTTCTGATCGCCAAGTTTAAGCTTAATTGTTGTCTTTGAGCTTTTGTGTGCCAAATGTCTTTGTTGATAACAAACAACAGTAGCTGCCCCAGCAGCAGCATGAATAATCATTTCGCAAATATTTAACTCAGGAAATCAATATGGGCTTTTAAATTACATGTGCAATACACATGAACACATACATACATACATGTGTATATGTGTATTTGCTTGTATGCACATCAGTGCTGTCAACTTTTGATGAGCAAAAAAGCTAATGCTTGGGGCAAATATAGAAACAAGCTAAGGGTAATTTTCAAATAAGTGCATGAATGAAATAAATAGTTCAATTTTGTATTAAAAATATTTGGATAATACCAATTGCTTAGAAATTTCATTATTTACATCACTGTACATAAACAAATGTCGAAAATAGAGCTAAGACAGGTGAAAATTATTGATTAATTCCAAAAAATTATTTTTAAAATTGACTTATTTCAACAAAAAAAGTCTAAGCTCCCGCAATCCCACTTAAAAAATAAACAAGCTAAATTTGACGGGAAAAGAGCTAGATTGTCAGCACTGAAATGCATTTCCAGTTTTCTGGATGTGCTTCTGCTGCAGTGTTGCATGCTGTCTTTTTGCCGGCGGCTGCTGCTGCTGCTGGGAGTGGCGCTGTTGGGGCCAAAGTACAATTTCGATTCCACGCGTATGCTTCAAGCCTTGTGAAAGGCCCTATAAATACATATAAATATGTGCATAATATACATACATATGTACATTGTACATACATATGTGCGTTTGTATGTGAATTCATACCTATCACTTCTACTTTTGACTCTTTCTGCGAACGACATTGAACGGCAGCCATTCACATGTATGCGTGTTTCTTTGTATGCATGTAGTTTTAGTTGTTGTATTTGCCTAGACAAATCGACAAAACAAAAAAAGAACAATTAAAAGTGCTATAGTCGGGAGTGTCCGACTAGGATATACCTAGTTAATTATTTGTATTCATACATACATAGCAATTGCTGTGCTAATTTTTCTTTCATTAGCCCCATAAATTTAAACTTAAATAACTTCTTTGTTTATTGTGCGATCGCAATGTAATTGTAATTGCATAAAGATGGCATTTAAATTTCTGAATATACAAAATACCAATGTCGTACCTCCATATCCCAAAAGTAAAATATTCCTAATCTCTGTATGCTATAGGAGAACTAACATACCAATTTTCGTACCTCTAGCTCTAATAACTTTCAAGTTATATATAAAAAAGTGTATCGGTATTTGTTGAACGGGATAAGTTATCGGAAAACGAAGCTGTCTGAGATCCGCAAGTTCCTACAGACGGATGGACAGATAAACGGACATGCCTAGAACGACTCCGATGTTGATGATGATCAGGAATATATGTATGTACATATGTGTGTACTTTGAGGTCGGAGATGCTTTCTTATGGCTGTTACATACTTTCTGCACAGCTTCATGATACCCATTTTACACATTTTAAATAAGTTCAGGGTATAATAGCAACCCAAAACTAAGCAATGACTAAACTCAATTCAATTCCATTGTGCGTTCAATTTTTTTTTCGAACGTCGGTCGCCCATCAATGATAATTTCACCTTGCGCGCAAAAAGGTTTTACGTTTTGGTTTTTCTGTTTTCTGTTTTGGCTTTGTTTCGTTTATTGAACCATATGAGTCTCATGCCTTTGGCTGTAGTTGTTCTTGTTGCTGTAGTTGTTGTTGTTTTTGCTGATACGCGGAATTGTAGATGATTCATTCGCTGTATTTATTCGGGTGGGGAAACTTCGTGTCGTGAGCTCGTTTTTCATAACAAACATGGCAACCGACCTTCCACCACCCCTCCCGCCTCACACACTTGTGTGACATTTTGCATATGTACATATGTATCACGCAAATGCCCAACAATAATTATAATTATTTTTCGCTGGATTTATAGCAACATTACGTATGAGATTACAGAGGGCTTGGAAATTTCAAAGTACTATGCGACTCACTCTTCATCAATTGCATTGTTTTTATTGTGTGACTTATTCAACGTGTTCCACATGCACTCCACATGACACAATACACAATGCACAACAGCAGCAGTAGCAGGAACAACAACACCAGTGAGCTTTTATAGCGGCTTGAAATTCTGCAATGATATTTTTGCTCACTCTCCTATCACTCAAAACTGGAGCAGGGCATAAATCAGCTACCGCTGCCTTCTGTACTCATTTGCATGAAAAAGTACAGATAATTGCCGACATAACTGTGTTTATACACTGTATGTGAAATCTATCAAAATGGGGTATATTCAATTTTACTCAATCTTTTTACAGTATAAGTGCAATAAGGAGAACGCTCTCTCATGATAGTTTCCGTGTGGAGTGCAAATCGTTAAAACTATGTGAATCACTGTTAATAATGTATCGATGTTGCTATGCAAAGTTAACTTAGAATGAGAAAATGCTATGAATACTTTGTTTTTAAGCACCCACTTCCGCAATGTTTTGTTTTTTTTTTGTCAATGGAAAATTGAGCGGAAAATTTGTGAAGAGCGCTTCACGTCTTATCTGAACAACTATTAATATAACAAAACAATGAGAGTCGAGTGTCGCTGGGGTTTTTCATTGAAATTTAAGCGTGACTTAAGCGCGGGCGCTTCACATGCCGATAAATGTTTGATACTATATGTATGTATATATATTGCGCTGATAATTGGCTAGTGACGCGCTCTCATCGCTATAATAACAACAACAAAACACAATAAGAATAACAATAAACAAGGCAACATTTTTGTTGTGTTTTGTATGCCGTGCCATACACTTGCTAATAAAACAAAACCTGTTGCGAGCCACAAACAAAAAATAATATTTATATACGAAATTAAAAAAGGAAAAATACTTGTAATTATGCAAAGGCGAACAGATAAACGCAGCAGTGCCATAAAATCTCATAGCCACTGTCCATAACACACTATAAAAGTGCCCAATTGAAATGCACTCAAACTTTCCATCTTCTTCTTCGCCCATTCGCCGTAATTTCACATATTTTTGACGCAGCCAACTTAATCAGTTGTCAGTATCGTAATCACATTGATAAACCGCACAATAATAATAGATAAGACAAGCGAAATGATTATTTGCCGTGTAGAATTGTTGGTTCGTACTTTTCTAAAATTTGTAGTACACAATGTCACTTGTTATTGTATGTTTTCAGTGTGTGTGTATGTGTGTGTGTAAACGGTTAGGGCTCATTGAAATTATGCAACGGCTATCGCAATTAATAAAGGTCACAAAGTTAATTGAAATAAAGTTCAAGAGTACACACATACATACATATACATAGATGCCTACATATGTAGATACTATGCTAAAGCGTAGCTCAATTTATTGACTTTTAATCCGTTGGTTTCCCCGGGAGAGCAACTTTGCTTGTGCAGACATCATTGCAAATATTTACCGTCAGATTAAAGTTTGGGCAGTACACAAAAAACTTTTTCTAGCATGAGATTTATTTGGGGATTCGGATGGTTTTATGTGTGTTTCAATGTACATAGTTTAAATTAGTTTTGCTTCCAGCTTTGCTTTACTGATTAACTGCAGCTGGATTTAAATATCACGTACGCTTTTGCCATTTAAATACACTTGTATTTGCAATGTTCACATATGTCACATAAGTGGCAAGTTATTTATTGCATTGCAATAGTATGGCATATAGTATGTATGTATGTTTGTACAAATATGCGTGCCTAATATAGAAATAGAAAAGAATCATTTACAATTGTTGGCAATTTATAACCTGCGTCAATTCTATTAAGTACAAATAATTTGTGTAATAACAAGCAAACAAAAGCATTTCCAACCACTATAGTGGGTAGATTTCTTTTTATTCGATTGTACTTTCAATTTGAGTACTTTTTGCTTTTGCTTGCTTGAAAACAATCAAATCTGCCTAGACAAAGATAACATTTTTACCGGCAAAATAAAATAAAATACTGTGGTAACTTGTGATTTTCAAATGCCCAAGCATGAGTCACAAACAAAATACCACAGCAATTTGTAAATTTAAATTTTAAACTAAGGCTGAGTCACAGAAATGTACAATCGATATATGTATGTACATACGTACACGTGTAACAGCAATAACAATAATTAAAATGCCCATCTCTAATTGCAGCACAAGGCCAATGTAACGGAGCTAATCACAACAACAACAGCAACAAGAAGGAGCAGAGCAATTGGAGAGCTGTGACGTCACAACAGCAGTTCAGCAAGAAGAACAACGACGAAAACAGAAGCAGAAGCGAAAACAGAAGCAGATTGAAAATGCAGCTTGCGAAGTTTGTTTTGAATGTAGTGTAGATTAGGCGGCCGACTGTTTTTGCTTACTATTTTTATTTTGCCTGAGACACACGATATACATACATACATACAGAAATACATATACAACTATAAATACTTATATATACATACATATATATTTAAGTATATATGACTGTCTGAGTGTGCCCCTGTGTATACCGGTAGCGGTATATACAATACGATTACGATTACGATTACAATTACATTTACGACAACGATACCGATACCGATAACATACAATAGTTTAAATATGTTTCAACGAATGTGTTGTGCTAGTTAAAGTAGACACACACACACATACAAACACACACACATATGATATAAATATTGTATTTGTTAAGTCGACATTAGATGGATAAATGTTTACATAGTATATACATATACATAAATGTGATTTAAGCGATTTTATCAAAGCTGCATTATGCAATTCTACATAAAATTCGTCGTAGTCTCTAAGTGCAACAACTAACAACAACAAATTGACAAAACAAATTAAATTAAACATGCAATACTTGTTGTAAATTACCAAAAACAAAAAAGAAAATATTAAAAACGTTAAATGTAACAAGTGGAAATATGAGTGTAACAAGTGCCATTAGGACTAGCTAGCAGCAGTAAGAGTGACACAACAACAACAACAAACAAACAAACAAACAACAACTAACTACAACGACAACAACAGCAACAAATTCCCTAGTTACATAGTTACTTATTACAAGTCTTAACAATTATCAGCATTACCTAATACATATGTATGTACTACAGATCAAAACAAAAGTAAACTATTCCCCAAAAATTGAAATGTTGACATGGTTCTATATTCCATTTAAATTAGTACAAACATAAGACTAAAGCTACAAAAGAAAATAAGATAAAGAATACTAATCCAAACAGTTGTCGAAATTCAAATTTGCTAAGAATTGCCCAAAAGAGAAATAAAACGAAGAAGAATTGAATGCCATAAACTAAGCGCACAAATTAAATGCTAATTGAACAATACAAATGCGCTGTGCTGTTATATATAACGGTAATGTGAGTGTCAAAAAAAAAAACAAAATTATAATTCTTAATAGAGTATATATGTATATTGTATACAACATACATATGTATGTACATATGTATGTTGATGAGGAGGCACATAACTAAAGTAGTTCCCATGGAAATTTTCGCGCAGATGCCAAATACAAATAGCAAAAAGGGAGGTGGAAAGAAAGAAAGAGTGAGAGAGAGAGAGAGAGACAGATAAGTGAAAGGAATAGTAAAAAACAAAGTGTTAGTCCACATATTGTATGTATACCTTAGCCGAAATAATCATCGAGTTTACGTTTTGGCCTTTTCAATTTAGTTGAAATATTTGTAATGCTCTTTCCAAAATTTGATTGCAAACTAGTCTCTGGGCATGGGAATCCACTAGGAAAAACATGCATAAATGTAGAATAACTCGTGGTAGCTTGCAGCAAAGTGTGAGCGTAAGTTGGAAAGAGTATTAACATCTTCGGTGCGCCGATGCTTAGCTTTCTTTACTTGTTATATACAAATCAAATATACACAAACCTTATTTTATGTACTAGCTTTTGTAGTGAACAGTTAGTTATTTTTTTTACTCGTTTCCACACACAGGGCCGGCACAGATTTCAGATTTGCGATATTCGTAGCCAAACGATTGCTGCTGCAGAACGGTCATAGTTAAATTTTGAAAAAATCCTCTTTTTTTATCAAATGCATAGTACACTTGGTGATTGTAATTGTAAAAGTAACGATTAATATTGTAATTGAAATGTTTATAGTACTTGTCTTGTATTTGATAAGTTATCGATTATTTTAGTATTTTTAACTGCTCGTTACTTTTGATTTACAATCACAGTGTGCATTTAATTTTATCTATGAAAAAACAAAATACTTTCAGTAAATAAGTACGTAATGCATTTTTGCATAATTTAGAGCTTAAACGAAAGAAAAAAATAAGATAAATAATTTGATTAGATCGCTTATTGACAGTGTATTATTAGGCAAGGCAACGGACGCAAAGTATTTTGGATATATTGAATATAGAAAAGTATTCTGAGCCAGTTGGCAGTTAACAGAGACATACCCCAACATACATAATCGCAAGCGCATTTAATAAAAAAAAAAAATAAAAATAAAGGAGAAGAAGGCAATGATAACAATTAAATGAAACGAAACTTAAGTCTTTAAATGGTAGCATAAATTTTTTATACGCAACTTTTATTGCAATTGTAAAAAAAAAAACATTAAAAAAAACAAAATGAACTATGAGAAAACTGTATGTCATCCAAAAAATTTTGATAAATCCTTAATCCGTTGTATTCGTAACTTATAAAACAAAAAGCAAAGATATATACATACATAATATAAATACAACAATTGGCGCTATTTCAATTAATTGTAGTTAAAAATACATATATTATGCTATTACTTACGCCGATGATATACATACATAATAATAATAATAAGTACATTCAAATACTTACTGCAAAACGAAACCTAATGAAAAATGTTTTTTTTATCAAATGGTTAGATTCTATGTTTTCATTTTGTCATTTGGTTTAGTCTGCTTTCGTTTTGCACATATGTAATTCCACGCAATAAGTTTTATTATTTCAAATGCATTTGTTTTGCAAAATTGCTTGCATACCTAAGTCGTAATCCTATATTACACAATTAATTGTAAAAATTATAATTATTTTTTTGCAATTTATTTTATATATATTATTTTTTAAGCAAATATGAGAAATGAGTATGCATATATTTAGTTGTAAACCCCCATAGACACTACTACACATACACATACACATACACATAAACCACCCACTACGATAATTACCCGTCGTTTAAGAGTACGGTAATTTACAAATTTTATACGCACAATTGTATCTATTATTTTAGTTTGCACTGTAATTTTTATTTTGTGTTGTTAAATATATCGTTATTTACTTATTCGACCAAAGCACCGTTATCTTTCATTTCAATCAGGCTCAGTCACAGAATGAATGGTAAGTTCAAATAACTAGATTAATTTACTTAATCTTAATTTTATTATTGCCAAAGATCTTTGCCATTGCTATTCCTTTCAATAGCTCCAAGAATTATTCTACGCAGATTCCGCACATAAGTTTAATGGAAATAGATGGAAAGACTTTCGTTTCAAAAATATTTAAATTTTAAAAATAGCAGATTCTTTGGTTTTGTGATTTAAATGAATCTTGTGAATTAACTAATTGCTGAAATCTATTTGCAGAATCATCATTCAGCGGATGTGTTGCATGAAGTTAGTGTGTCATATACATTTTACAAAAAGTTAACTATTTTGTCAGTAAGGTTCTTAAACCACTCGCCCTGAAGCATCAGCGTATTTATTAAAAAGATTATTGAAATTCATCATTTAAAATGACATGAATGTTTGGGTATGGAAAACAGTTTTTTTTTTATAATTATATTAAAGCCAGACATCCTCGCGATATTTGCCCTGCGAACGCAACTCCTTCAGTCGCTTCTCTGCCTCCTTCTCATCCAGCTGTAAGGCAAGCTCCAAACAGCGGCGCAGGCCTTCGCTTATGGACTTGGAAATCTTGGCACCATCGGCGCACACGTACAAAACCGTTGTCGACTGTAGGAGCAGGTCCACCAGCTGCTCCGCATCCTGTTCCAGCAGCTGTTGTACATATTTCGGCTCCTTTGCCGTGGCGCTGCGTGAATAGCAAAGGCGCAAACGTTGTAGTATCGAGGATTGCTGCCAGTCGAGCAGTTGCTGCTGCTTTAGCAAGGCCTGCGGCGTCTTGGCGCCCACATAGAGCCAGGTTTGACCTGTGGCTAGGTCGTGGCGCAGTTTCTTGTGTGCCAGGAAGCCCAGAAATGGCGCCAGTCCCGTGCCGACAGCTATAAGTATTTGATTGCCAGGCAGCTCCTCATCTGTGTAACGGAATGTATTCTGCAAGCGTGGATAAAGGTATAGTTTTACTGGCTGTTCTGGCTGCTCCTGCAGCTGCTGAATCTTCTGCTCCAACATTGCAGTCGTAACGCCCGCTTTTTGTGTGCGAATCGAGTATATGATGCGCAGCTGCTTGGAGCACTCCAAAGGACTGTTGGCTATGGAATAGGGGCGTGGCAGCAGGCGCGGCAAATGCTCCACTAGCAAAGCCAACGTTGGCATGCAGCTACCACACAGCTCCAGCAGATCCAACAGGAACAATCCATGCTCCAAAATGAGTTTTTGATAGTGGGCGGCGCCCTGCTTGCAGGAGAGACTTCCCAGAAAGGCGCGCTCCTTCAAGTTACTGGTGCAGCGAGCTAATGCGCTTAGGAACTGTTTCTGCATCACTGAATGCAGTGACAGGCAATATGTAAGGATCTCCCGCGGTGTTGTTGCAGTGGTTGGCAGATGAACCGGCACCTTGGCGCCCTTCTTGGCGCAGTTCAAGGCGATTCTCACAAGGCAAGCGCAATCCGCCTGCTGGCTTAAATTCAGGCGCTGCAGAAGCTGCGCTACAACATCCGGCGAATTACTGGGCAGTATACCCACAGTGTCACCGGGCTCATAGTCAAGCTCTCCTAAACCAGCAATATTCAGTGTCAGCTCCACAACACGTTTTGTTTCCGTTGCAGCATCGGCGGCGACAAGTTCTTTGGCTTCTTCTATGCAGACCGCTGCGGGCGGGTAAGCAGCACGTGCAAATGGAAATTTCAAGGTCGTGCCACAATTTAGCTGGCCACATTTGTTCGACTGTTGCGTGCTTAAAATCTGAAAGAGTATACATATAATGAATATATGAGGAATATATTTCTATTTTATGCTAAAAGTTTAAAACTAATCGTATCAAATGTTATTGACTGATATAATTGTTGCTTTTTTCTTCGCCATATTTTAGATAACTGTATATAAGCAAATGTCTTTTATATGCAAAATTATTATATTATTATCCACTGTAGTTGACAATACGAGCACTTAATAATTTGTAAACATTTATTAATGATTGTATAATGATTATATCAGTCGTAAATATGTTTGGTTCAATTCTCATGGACATTGTTCATTTGTTTTGATTTTAATTCAGCTTCCAAAATCTGAATCCTCAACTTATGCTCTTCAGCAGAATGCATCATACGTTGTTTGTGCTCCAATCCAGCGTGTTCCAATTGTTGCTCCACAATTTGTTTTTTCAAAGCATCAAGGTTCGCAGCTGTTCCGGATTTATGCGTCTTGCGAAGCGCACGTTTTACGTTGTTGTACTTCTCTTTCAACACTTTTGCTGTACGAATCGATTGAATAAATAATGAATGCAAGAATGTATTTTGATATGAAAATAGTGAAATAGTTAAAAATGCTCACTGTGATAGATTTAGAAGAAGCACTGAACTGTTTCGCCAATTTTGCCCATGCCGTGTCCTTTTGTTTTGATGTAACTGCATAAGTTTTTTTGTTTTCGAAAATGTTTTTATTTTCTAACACCAAAGATACCAGTTTGTTTTCTTCACTTTCTGAGCAATTTGAAGATCGTTGCTTTGACTGTGCCATTTTCTTCAATAACAAACAAATGAATCTATAATATAGACAAATTTGCAAAACAAGACAAAACAGAAGATAAGGAAGAAGAAGAGTGCAGAAAGAGCAATGGTTGCACAAAAGCAACACAGTGCAAAACCAAGTGTACGTTTCCCAACACTGCCTTATTCATTATATTCTTATTTAAAAACAATTCGCTGTAATGGTTTAATTTCTACCAAAAGACGAAAGCTAGTAATTATAAAATTACCTACCATGAATTGCCGATAATTAACACATGTCACTAAAAAAAAGTTAACCATTGATTCCAGATAGACTGGAAAAAATGCTGGAATTTTTCGTTAACCTACGGTTAGTTAAACAACGCCGAAAAGACGCAATTCTTTAACTATAGATTCATAACCACGGGTTAAACAATATCTCTGGTAACCAAACCAGAGATTTAACCACACTTGAAAAGACCGGCCCTAAGTCTTAATATGCTTACCTGCTCGGCAGTTGAAAATATCACTTCCAGATTGCTTTCCAACGGTTTGGCAGGCACATATTCAGCCAGTGTAAATGCATCAATATTCACAACGAACGGTGAATCCAAATCCGAGGGGAC
Source organism: Drosophila maculinotata (assembly GCA_035045305.1). Taxonomy (NCBI): domain Eukaryota; kingdom Metazoa; phylum Arthropoda; class Insecta; order Diptera; family Drosophilidae; genus Drosophila; species Drosophila maculinotata. The sequence goes on along the minus strand of JAWNPD010000335.1, from coordinate 22,515,631 downwards.
AACGCCGACCATGCTGTGTGTTGTTGTTTACAAATTGTCAAGTGTTTAGTGTGACCGCAGTTTGCAAATGCAAAAACCACAAACTATTTGAGACAAGCAACGTTTCTGGCGAATGAGTCACGAATATATATGACTGGACTATATTTCGCGATACTATCGTATATTACAAAAACCAAAAATTTTCACGAGAACACTTTGTCTGATTGGCAACATAGATACCATATTTAAGTCTATATAATCGGTAAGTTATATATACCCAGTAAAAAAGATTAAGAATTCAGGAAAAATACTTAATAGAGACCTTTTAACTAAGAATTTCAAAAGAAAACTGATCAAAAGTTTTTGTTAAAAAATTGTTGATTGGGGTTCTGTTATTAATAAGATTAATAATAGAAAAAATAGGGTTATAAATCAGCACAGGTGTACCGAAAAATACTTTCAAAAACATATATAAAAAATTTGAGAAAAACCCATATTTTTCGGGACATTAATACAGTAATACCATTGCCACCATACACAATAATTTTGAAATATTTCCCACCGCTAGCAACAATCTGCGCCTTCTGCCAGTGTCACCACACTAGAAAAATCCAAAACTAAATCTGCAGACGCACAAGCGTACAAAGTCATTGCAAAAAACAAATTTTCGAGTTATTATTGTGATTGAAACAAAGGTGACAGACAGCATGACAGATAAAACTGGCAGCGAGGACGAGTTCCACGATGCGCTCAGCGAACCCGTTCAGCCCATACAAAAAGTGACTACAAACAATAAACTCATAGACGAAATGATAGATAAAAGCAGCGGTCTACAATTAGAGGATGACGATGATAAAGCTGTGGGAGGCAACGATGAAGAAGAGGACGATGGTGATAAAAAAGAAGCTCTTCAGCCCGATGGGGAGTTGAGCCTGGAAGAGTTACTGCTTCAGGAAAAAGATTTAAGCCCTGAACAACTGGCTGCAAGCAAAGAGAAGGCGCATAAACTAAAACTGGAGGGCAATGAACACTTTAAGCATGAGGAGGCTGAACGTGCAGTGATGGTCTACACAGAAGCGTTGAATATTTGCCCCTCCACGAACGGCAAGGAGCGTGCTATCCTATTTGGCAATCGTGCAGCGGCCAAAATGAAACTGGAAGCCAACAAGTCGGCAATAAACGACTGCACCAAAGCTATTGAAGTGTACCCGGAATATGTGCGCGCATTATTACGGTGAGCCGAAATTTTATGTAGCTAACAGGCTTAACTTAAAATAACAAAGTCCCAGTCAACATTTGTATTTTAGAAAAATTTGATACCATATTTAGCTAGTAAACTAAAATGTAATATAAATAATGATCTTTCAGACGCGCCAAGCTTTACGAGCAGGAAGACAGACCGGACGAGGCTTTGACGGATTATAAGCAGGTCACTTTGCTCGATCCCGGTCAGCGGGAGGCACTCGAGGCTCAAGTTCGTCTGCCAGCCGTTATTAATGCACGCAATGAGAAAATCAAGGCGGAGATGATGACGGGCTTGAAAGGATTGGGCGATATGGTATTGAAACCGTTTGGACTGTCCACCGCTAATTTTCAAATGCAGCAGGATCCCAATTCCGGCTCGTATTCCATTAATTTTAATCAGAATAAGAGTTAGTGCCAAAATACTATGTCATGTTTGTTAAAATTCTGAGAATAAAATTCAATACATGTAAAAAGGCATGTGGGAAATTTATTACAGTCAGCTGTTTAGCCAGTGTGTACACTTAACGTGCATTTAAACGGCCAGTGTGACCATGCGCTTCAGGCAAACAGCTGACATTGACACCTGCTGTCGTCGTTCTGAAAACTCAAGAAGCAGAATCGTTTACTGAAATTTATATTTATTATTATTTTTCGCCAAAAATTACAAAATTTGATTCGTTACGCTTGGAAAACAGTCAATTTATTGTGTTGCAGTGTTGCCGTGCTGCATGTGCAATTTTACAGCCCTCGTTAAGTGCCAAATGACCTAATTGGGGGAGTCTTTTGTCTTGTTATGACTCTGTAAATAATCACAGTTGACTAAATGCTAACCTATTATTAGCATTAAGTGGTGGAGTGTTTAATAACATTTTCGCAGTAGCAATGTTTCGCAGCCGTAGCTGGTTTGGCGGCCCTTGGGGTGGACGCCCCAAAAATCGGCTATCATTGGATCACCTAAAATATCTGTGCACCATTTTGGAGAAGAATACAACGGTTTCGGAGAGCAATAGAGGTTTATTGGTTGAATCATTGCGCTGCATTGCCGAGATTCTCATCTGGGGCGATCAACATGACTCCCTGGTCTTTGAGTGAGTATTGCTTTCATTTGCGGTTTGCAATTGTAATAATCGCATTATGTATTTCTATTTTACAGTTTCTTCTTGGAGAAGAACATGCTGTCGTACTTTCTACACATAATGCGCCAGAAGAGCGGCGGCTCCAGCTTCGTTTGCGTACAGCTGCTGCAGACACTCAACATTCTCTTTGAGAACATCAGAAATGAGACTTCGTTGTGTAAGTTAACAGTAATTAGGTTTATACTATATATTGTACTATACATTTATGATATGCTTTAAGCTACTACGATTCTGGTATACATAGATTTGACTGTTAGATGTGTGCTTGAACCGAGCTGTCACATATTATTAATATAACAGTGGTCTAGTATATTATAATTTACGTATAGGCGTTGCAATTCGCATAGTTATTAGGTTTATACGATATATATAGTACTATATATTTATGATATTGCTTAACTATGAACGTGATTCTGTTATATGTAGTTTCTACTATTAATTATAGTTAAGAAGTAGCATTCGTATAACAGTTTTATATTTATGAAAGCGGACGCTTAGCAGGATTTAAACAATATTATAACTAGTATATTTTAAAGATGTTAACTTTATTAATTTTATGATTTACAGATTATTTGCTGAGTAATAACCACGTGAATTCCATAATGGTGCACAAATTTGATTTCTCCGACGAGGATGTCATGGGCTATTACATACTATTTCTGAAAACGCTTAGCCTCAAGTTAAACCCACACACCATACACTTTTTCTACAACGAGGTGGGTTCTATTAACTATTATGTTTTTACTACTTTATCATATGGCTTTCTTTGATAGCACACGAATGACTTTCCTTTATATACGGAGGCCATTAAATTCTTTAATCATCCGGAGTCTATGGTGCGCATTGCAGTGCGTACAATTTCCTTAAATGTCTACAAGGTGCAAAATGCGAGCATGTTGCGGTTTATTAGAGACAAGTGAGTGGCTAAACTCTGGTTAAAAACGATCCATTTAAGACATGACTTTTTTCAGAACGGCGGCGCCCTATTTCAGCAACTTGGTTTGGTTTATTGGCAAGCACATACTGGAGCTGGACACCTGCGTGCGCACAGATATTGAGTGAGTTGATAGTAGTTTGAAAAACATTTTTCTTTTATATTAAAAAAATAAACAAAAAAATAAAACCGTGATCCATCAACAGTATATACTGTGAAATATGTAAAATAAAAACTTAGTTATTAAGGATCACTAATCTTTTCTGACAATTTCTATAGCTTCCCCTCTTCTGCTTATAGTCACCAATCAAATCAAAAGCTGTCGAATTTGGTTGCCGAACATCTCGATCATTTGCACTACCTCAGCGACATTCTACTGCTGGACATAAAGGACCTGAATGCCGTGCTTACCGAACATCTGCTCCACAAGCTGTTTGTCCCTTTGTATATATTTTCATTGACGCCAGCTCCACCGCCACCTTCATTGGCGTTGGTCACCCAAAATCTAGCAGCAGTGCTGAATCGCAATGTGGACTTTGATGTACAGGAGATTCACAATCCGCGCGTTAGCTCCATTGTGTCGCTGTATTTGTTATCGCTGGTGTTTCTGGTGGTTACACATGCGCCACTTGTGCATGCCCTGGCCTGGGTCATATTGAATGGCGACCACAGCGTGTTCAAGGAGGGCGCTGCCGAGATACTCAACTCATATGTGGAGCATCGCAAAGTGGTGGTGCTTGGTTTCGGGGAGCCACACGAGAGTCTCGAACAGGCACTGGACACGGTTGTTGGCCACGTAACAAACTACAGCGGCGATGCGGCAAGCGAGGACAGCGGCGTGGAATCCACGCCAGCGACAACATCGTCACCCACAAGCAGACACATTGAAACTGTGGCTGAGGCGGCAGCCACCAGGCTGCGCAACATCACCGACGAGGAGAAACAGCTCCTGCAGCAGTCGACCTCAACGCAGGCTTTCGCGGAGCTGGCGAAGCCATTTCTCGACACTGTGCTGCAGGCTCTGGAGTGCACAGAGAATGACTATTTAGCGCTGTTATCCCTTTGCCTCATTTATGCCATGTCCCACAATCGAGGTGAGTTCGCCAGCGCTCCAATCTCTAGTGATTCAGCTATACACACCAGCTAACTCCGCTCTCAGCTAACTCTCTGCATCTCTCACCTCTTTATGTCTCTCTCTCTCTCTCTCTTTCTGCTCATTTCACTGCTTTTTGTGTGTGGTGCAAAAAATAATAAATGCTTAACAACAATGTGTATGCATTATGGCACCCTGTACCAGATGGTATGTAACTTGTTCATTCCCCATTCTAATGTGTTTCTAAGCTAGAATTTGCTAAATTTTCTTTAAAACAACTCCTTATCATTTTCTATTCACAGGCATGAAGAACGAGTGGTTCGAGCAAGTGCTCTCCAAGTCCATGCGGGGCTCTTTCAGCTATAAGACGTCGCTAATTGAGCATCTGCTTAATATCATTACGCAATCCAGTCAACCATGTGAGTGGAGTTTCATATTTGTATCTCAGACCCCCATAAATAATAGTAATTCTTGATCAGCATTAATGTCCATGTCTGTCTGTCCGTCTTTATGACCGCGCGGATCTCAGATACTATAAGATCTAGAGCCTTCATATTAGACATAATGTATAAGCTTGAAATGTAGGGACATATCATGGTCAAAATAGCCTCAAGTATGGACTAAGCCAACAAACAATTTTCTATAAATCTATATTTGTATCTTTGATTTGTAGAAACTTTTATACACAGATTGTTTTTTACAATCCAATTTTATTTTTTGTGTTCGATAATCCCTGATTTTGTTGAGTATTATTATTTGTATTGTATTGCAGCAAGTCGCATACGTTTGATAACGGTTGAGATGGCCTTGGAGCTGCTGCTGACCTTCACCAAGTCCGCAGCAGATGAGGCGCCCTGCATAACGGCAACGCAGCAGGGTTTGCTGTTCAGTGCAAGGAATCAGTCGATGGTTGTGCTGCGCAACTTCTACAAGTCGGAGGATATATTTCTCGATCTGTTTGAGGATGAGTACAATGAGATGCGCAAGGCACTGCTGAACGTGGAGTTTCTGTGCATGGACTCGAACATTCTGCTGCCGCCGACGGGCACACCACTAACGGGCATTAGTTTCACCCGCCGGCTGCCCTGCGGCGAGGTGGAGAAGGCACGTCGCGCCATCCGCGTCTACTTTCTGTTGCGTCGCACATGCCAAAAGTTTTTGAACGAGAAGGAGTCGCTGCTGCCTCTGACGAATGTGGTGAATCTGGTGCAGGTGGAGAATGTGCTCGATCTGAGTGAGTAGTAACCATGATTGCAGATTTACTATTGTTTAATTTTATTATCTTTTATAGACAACAGCGACTTGATTGCTTGTACGGTTGTGACCAAGGAGAATGCGAAGCAGCGGCGCTTTCTGGTGATTGATGCATTGCAGCTGATACTTGTGGAGCCCGATGCCAAGCTGTTGGGCTGGGGTGTGGCCAAATTTGTGGGCTTCCTGCAGGACGTTGAGGTGCAGGGTGACAAGGATGATTCCCGCTGCCTGCACATAACCGTACATCGCGGCGGAGTCACCCATAATCGTACACCATTGCTATCAGCGAAATTTCTGTTCGATGATCACATTCGATGCATGGCGGCCAAGCAGCGGCTGACAAAGGGACGCAGCAAGGCTCGCCAGAAGAAAATGTATCAGATAGCACAGCTTATTGAGATTCCCGGCCAGCTCGACTCGCCAATGTACCCGGTCTGCGGCACCTCTACACATTGTGGCAACACACGACTGGTGCAAAAGGGCGCAAATCTATCGGCGAATCGAGTGCCCGGCTTTGCGGCCGTATTGCGTAGCAGTAATACCGCCGGAGTGAGTCGCACTCAGATGGCACAGAATCGTTCACTGGAGGGGTAAAGCCTATACATTTGATTATTATTATCATATATTATCTGCTGTTTTTAAACTCTTTAAATTATCGAAAACCATATCCAATTTAAAATTTAAAGAAAACATTAAGTTAAATCAAATTATATTATACCATTTATTTGTATTTCTTTGCAAAAAGAGGACTCACTCAAATTTTGCTTGCAAAACTGATTAAAATACATACTTTTTTAGCATACGAAATGAAAGCGGAAGTAGATCACGACGCCGCAGTCCCAATGCCGGTTCCAGTTCTTCATCCTCGCTACGGCCAGGCAATGCGGCGTTGGATCGCGATCGTTCGCCCAGTGTTAGCGGCGGCAGTCACAGCTCTTCGCAGTCCAGGGAGCACTCACAGGCTCGCAGTTCCGGCAATCGTTCCCGTGAAAGCAGTCCACGTATGCCACGACCACGGTGCGATTAACTTAGCTTAATATTTATTATAACTTGACTAACTTTTATCTTATATTTTGTATAGCTCGGAGGAGATTCCTTTAGAGGATTTCCAACACTCACGCAATAATAGTCCCCACTCGAGAGGGGGTGTGGCTCATCCCTCGCCATCTTCACGTTCACATACGCCCTCTCGGGCGCTACACCTCGATCAGATATCGGTGCACAGTGGTTCGCCAAGGGAGCCCTCCATGCTGGGCACGAATGCTCTTTTGAGCCAATTGAATGGTGTTGTGACTATTGCCCGAGAAGTACTGCCGGTTCAGAGCTCCGAGGAGACTTCATTCATAGGCATTGATGGTGGTGGTGCCGAGGGTAGACGTAAGGGCAGAGGCACCATTGAAACGGTTTAAATATATGTATGTAATCTAGTATTGCGCTGACGTTGTAACTTATTGTGCATAATGTGAGAGTTGAATTGTCGCTATAATTTTGTTATTCCAAGTAATGTTAATTTTAGTTTTCATTTAGAAATAAACGTTGATTTGACGAACTTAAACTAACTGTAAACGAACTGTAAAAATAAAAATAATTTCATTACTATTATTATTTAAGATAAGTAACTTTATTTTTTTTGGTTTTCTGGCCTGGCATTAGATAGTCAGGAGTTATTGAATATTTGTAGTTTTATTTTAGCTAGAGTTTAATATGTGCCCCATGTTTTGTTTTGTGTTTGTTAAAAGGTGTGTGTGTGTGTTTGGTGTGGCCTAAAGTAATTTTAAAAATTCGTTACTTGCATATTTACAGCAGTTAAAAACGATACACAAGAAACTATCGACTACAAAAATAATCGATTATATGCCGTTTTTACCCATCGCTTACACAGCTGTGTCTTGTTTTGTGTTGCGGCGGAATGACATAACCTTAAGATTTGTGAAAATATTAAAAATAAAAAACACTAAAGCTGACTTGAAATGTCCTCCTATAAATACAGCGAGCTTATAAAGCTCGGCACGCAGTATGCTAGCCGCATGAATTATCTGTCGAATCGCATATTTGGCGAGGTGGCGAGGACAACAAATGACAAATCCATGAAGGTAAAATCCTAAAAAATAAATAAATAACTACACAAATAAGCAATGAGCTAATTCGTTTGTAGGTTGTTCGCATGTTCTCCGAGGAGCCCATCCATCAACGCGACTATGTGGTCAACTGGTATCCACGGCATGTGGAAACCCATCTGCTGATGAAAAATCTGCGGGAATACGGATTGTTTCGCGATGAGCATCAGGACTTTAAGGAGGAAATGAAACGGCTGCGCAGGCTGCGTGGCAAGGCGCCGCCCAAGAAGGGCGAGGGCAAACGTGCCTCCAAGAAATAGACATAATAAATATACTAGAAACTATATTTTATGTATTTGTTTACGTAGTAAAATGAGATATCTAAGGGACAACTGAACGTGGATCCGGGTTTCAATCCCTAGGCTAGTGTATGGCTACTAAGGGCGCCAGTCCTTTTCCAAGTTTGGTTGAGAGTTTATAGCTATATCCTAACTCATATTTAAGACAGTCCACGATAGATGAGCAACTGAACAGCGAGGATCCGAGTATGAATCTCAGGATAGTGTTTGGTTGTTGGTCATTTCTTAGCCGAACGCCTTAGAAGTCGGCTCTTTTCCAAGTTAGGTTGATGGCTTATAACTTTTTATATTTAATAAGTGCCTTCTGATCTACACAAAGCGTACTACTATATACATAGCATATATACAATTGGAATATTATTTATTTACATTATCTAAGTTGCCACCTTGCGCGTCAGCAATTTGGCAATGCCCTTAAAGACGATGTCATCATGCTGGCGACACTCGTACTCCACTGTGGCTATTTTACGTGCCTGGAGTAGACGGACAGTTACCACAGTGTCCGTTTCAATGCGACACGGTTTTAAGAACTTAAAGTTCTGCTCCAGCACCACAGTGCCGGGTCCGGGTAATTTAGTACCAATAATGCCAGCCACAACTGCATTCAATAGGGCGCCATGAACGCGACGCTCCTCAATAGGTACATCCCTGCTGTGTATGTAGTTGTAATCGCCCGTAAACTGTGCGAATGCCTCAAGATCCTGTTGCGTGAAGCGTTTTATCAACTGAACTTGTTGCAGCTTCGCTGTTGCTTGACTGCACAGCTGACGGCGCAGCTGGAGCAGCATTTTGTAGCTCTGTAACTTCAGTGCGACTGCCGTAATCCTCGAGAAATACGTGACACAGCCGTACAACGCGAGCGTCCTTCGATTCCTGTCGCCAGTGCTGCACGCGCTTCAGCAATGGTGGTGTTATCAACAGCTCCTTGCTACCCAATCCGGCGCTCAGCAGTTGATAGTGAAGTGCCAAACTATGCAGCACTATTTCAGTATGCTCAGTGAGCAGAAGAAGACGCCTTATAACAGCTATATTTTCTATTATAAATTTCGCAGCGTTTTTATCTGTAATTGGAGAGAGTTCGAAAAAATGTTAGCTACTGTTGTGAGAAATTAGTGCCAGACTAGGAGAAACCTTGAACCCATTAAATAAAATAAACATTATCTGACCAGGGTATAAACGAACTTAAATATATAAGAATATGAAGTCCTAGCTCTTATTGTCGCTGATCCGCGTGTTTATACGGACTTCAGACAGACAGACGGACATTGATGCTGATCAAGAATATATATAGTTTATGGGGTCGGAGATGCTTCATTTTGCCTGTTACACACTTTTGCACAATTTCATGATATCCCTTTTACCCACTCCAGGATATACAAAATTACCTAGGCAAAAATTACACAATGCAGCAATCGCATGCAATTGTAGATTGGGATTCTGGGTGTCCAACGAAGTCACAAAGACGTCTAAGGCATCGGCCTCGTTTAAATGGGGCCAGTTAATAGGATCGTAGGCAAAATTGGCCAAATTAGCTGTTACCTGTTCCAGTGCCTCTGTTAAAGATAACATATTTCTAAATAGTTAACAGTGCTTGTAAATGCTTCAAATGCTTACCAGCGTTTGTGGAGGTATAATATTCATCCACCAGATGGCCAATATATTCGCGACGGTCTATGCCCTCCGCTGGTGTCTTGCGTTTTAGATACCGATGACTGGAAAACATGTATATTAAAGTTAAGTTGCAGCTTAAATGCAACAGGTAAGTTTTAAATGCAATATTCAGTTGCCATTCGCTTGTAAACGTACGCATTCATTCTCACCACTGTTAATTTTACATAGCTGCTCCACGCTTAACAGCTAGTAATAATAACATTTGTGCCAAGTTTCAGAACCATTTTAAAACAAAATTATTTTTTAAATTAATAAAATAGGTATACTTATTAATTATACCTACATTACTAACTACATTATAAGAAGCATAATGTGGTTTGTAATGTGCTAAAAATAAAATATTTGTTCGCAATCTAAATTTAACATTCAACATCTGCAAGTGTTTTGAAACCATCTACTTTTAAATAATTAAAGAAATATATTTAGTTTCAATAAGAAAATTTAGTTCGTAGTGTGTACAAGTTGAAAATATTTGTTTGCCAGCTAAATCTCTTTGCTTATGTACATCATCCGGGTCTTTCGTAAACGGTTCTAATCTTCCACTTTCCAGGTACTATCGTTGTCATCAGAATCTCTATTGGAATTGTTTGAAAAATAGCTTATAGCTGCAGCCACTGATTTCGGTGGTATGTTAAAGACCGGGTGGGTGGGCTCCAGTTCGTTAATAAGGTCGCCAAGCACTTGGGGATGCTGCGACGATACCGAATGCTGTGCAATGGAAACGCCGCTTAAGGTGTAGCAGGTGTGATAAAGATCTTGTGGTCTGAAATTTAGAAATAATGTCAGAATTAAAGAGTTGTAATATGTATATAGAAGACTAGAAGCAACTTTTTGACGCTTTGCCCGAGCCAAATGTTATTCATTAAATTTACAGTTTCTAACTAATTTTAAAATTTTCTATAAATTTTAATAATAGCTAATAAAATAATTTAAATTAGCTGAAGCCAGTCGTAAATGAATTTTTAAAAATATATTTCAATATATTTTCAGGCCGTTCAGAATAGGGCGGATTTTCCAATACGGATACCAAATATTTTTTTTAAATACAATACTATGCATTTTTCGAAATATATTTCTTATAATTTTCTGAGTCGATCAACTAACTGTTTTTATACAAACGTAGATTAAGGGTGTCACTTACTTGCCGGGCTTGTCAATTAGTCCGCCGTTTGCCTTCTGGCAACAGAGCAAAATGTACTCCTGTAGTGCCTCGACATCAAACAAGCAACTCTGGTCCATGCTCTTGTCCGCACCAATGAACGTGGCCTGCGTTATAGGAATGGTGGCGCCCACCCAAAAGGAGTAGCAGCCATCTACCAGCTTATTGGTGCGTCCCTGGAAGCCACCCTCGAAGCTCATCTGACGACGCAGTGTCCACTGGAGCAACGCCTTCCTGTCGCACTTGTCTGCCTCGTCGAGCAAAGCAAGGCTGGCGATGCCACAAAATGTGTAGCCGCCATGTGCCTCGAGATCGGGCGCACCTCCAAAACCACCTTCATAGGTCTGACAGCTGGCAATCCATAGCGCAGTGTCTGCAAACAGATCCTTTGCTATCGAGTCTGGCACATTGGTGAGCTTGGCGCAGGATATGGCACAGTAGGCGCCCCGCACATCCGTCTCCCCATCCACGTGCAGGCGAAAGGAGCCATTCGCATCGCGCACACTAAACAGAAACTTATAAAGCGAGACCCGATCGATGGCCCGATATGCGCTCTTAGTGCCAATGATGCACAGACTATTGACGGCCGCATAGGTGGGCGCCAGGTGGGCATATTGACCGGGTCCGCCGCCAAAGCCGCCAGTTGCAGCGCGGCATCTGCAAAGGAAAAAACAAGAAAGAATAGTTAAATAGAGATATGTATAAATTATCCAAAACTCATGCGTCCAAGTTACTGATCGATATGGCTACCTATAGGATTTAGTAATTCTATGCATAACAAATTATGCAAAAATATTAAAAGTATAACTTTGCTGAAGATATCTTATTAAACTAAAAACTCCATTCCATAGCTGAATTTTCAATTGTTGTCATGGGAACTAATATGATATAGTAGATAAATGCATTAAAATTTCAAAAATGTTCGAAGTATAATTATGACTATTATTGATGAGTTTGACGAAGATAAATTTGCAAAGAAATAATTTGTTTATGCAAGAGCTACATTTTTCTATAATAGAAAGTTCCGATATTAATAAATGGAACAACATTTTTGAGCGTTGGTTGCTAGGGAATATATATGATATTGTGGAAAAACAAACTGATGAGTTTGGTTAGGAAAATAAAGTTATTCATACAAGAACTCAAGAACTATCAAAGCTATATGGTACAGAAGTACGATTTTAAATAAATTGTTGTTCAAATGTAAGGAGCATAATTCTCATAAGTAATTTTTGTTTAGATATCATGAACAAGAGTTTTAAACAATACATATCCAATCCAATTTGAATCATAATATCTTAACAATCAACAGACAGACGAACGGATAGTTATATCGAGTCTACACATATTGTAACAAAATTAAAAGACTTTCTATAAGGGTAAAGAAAGAATGCAGTTTCTAAATAGGCTTCTCTCGGCCTGCTTGACCCACTTGGTGAGAAACTGGACGACGCTGTCGAGGGTTGGTTGGTCAAAGCTGAAGTTGAGCATTTGGGCCGACTGGAGTATCCAGTAGATGCACCAGGGACGACTGCTGTCGAGGCACTCATAATTTGAAGGCAAATCGCGAAGCATCTGATCCAAATACTGTTGGTGCTGTATCCGATTTAATTGAGATAATCTCGGATTTCGAAATTGTTGCTGCTCAAAGCGATCGTAGCATTTCTCCACAGACTCTTCGGTTTTTTGCTAAAAATAAATGTTGTTATCTTTTGTATTATTTTTATATTAGATTACTCACCTGTTCCCGGGAAGTGATTGTGGATTGCTTCTCGTCGTCAAATTTGCGGTTTTTTAGCTCTGCAAAGTCGCGGAACTGCATTTCGTCCGAGGACCACATGATTTTGTAAGCCGAGTTCAAATATTGAATTAATTAAAATTAAAAATTTGTGCTTCTCTCAAAATTGTTTGGCACGAATTCGTTCGAACGACTCACTAAAATGTTCAAATGAACCAAATCCCAAATTGTCAGTCAACTGGTTCGTTTGACAAAATAAACAACATCAGGTGTTTTTGGCATTCAAAAGCTAAACATTTGGTTGAACTATTAACAGCGTGCCTTGTTTTATTCTTGCTGAATAAAAACCCTATTGATCTGGTGACTTCCAATTGTTAAAAAGTTATGTAAACAACGCTTTTATAACAGATAATTGTTTTACAGTCCGCAAGTTTGCATAAATACGCTAGATGAGGCTCGTATTTTAACTTAACAGCTGTTGAATTAAATGTTTATTAACAGTGCAATAACAAACATATGTATGGCAGCTATTATCGATTATTAACGAAGGAGCCAGCGATACCGATTAACTGAATTTAGTGGATTGTAACGGATCTAAAATATACTTTATATAATCAAACATGTATAAACTTACAAACTAAATACAAATTAAGAATTCATTTCAGTTGAGACATTAAACTAGCTGAGGTCATAATATCATGTTTTATATCTCTGTGTCGAGGAGTCAGTTTCTTACTCAAATGGTTTCCGGTGACTTTATATGGCTTTAGTTCGGCTAAAATCTCCAGAAATCCGTAGAGGGTAATGCAGACGACAGCGTAGGTGAATAAAGTGACTATGATCTGAAATATAATGACCAATGAGATCTGAAACAATTACTGATTATCAATTGATGCTTGATCTTATACCTAAATATGATTAACTGAATAACTCACAATGAGCAGCATTTCAATAAACATAATGAACCACTCTGTTGGACTATATGCAGCCAATTTGTGCAACATACTATTCGAAGCTGAACTTGCTTTGATACCATTTTTGTCAATTTTGGTATTGTTGTACTCTAAGGTGGGGTTGTCACTACTCTCGCTGTTATTATTATTATCTGGTACTGACGTCGCGTTTTCATTTTCATCACTACTTCCATCAATGTTTATATATATATTATTTTCATCATCCTGCAACGCGCTCTCTGTTTTCAGTGGCATATACCAATCGTAGTAAAACTTTCTCCATTTAGAAGTATGTAATGACTTTTTCTTAAGTTTCTTCAGTTTGGTTTTTTTCACGGGTTGACCTATTTTTGCATTTTGTAGCTGCTGAAAACAGTTATTAAATTCCACAAGGGAAAGAACTTTCTTTGCGTTGCATTCCTTTCCAATTTGACTGGGATTGGTTTTTTCTGGTTCCTTTTTGGGCGGAGAATTTTCAATTGTTTTTGATGGTTGATTATGCTGCTAGGAAGCAAAGATGATTACAAATAACAAGTATTAAATTATTAAAAAATAAATGTTAGAAAAATAAATATTTGTTTGCCCAATAAAAATTAAACAAAAAAATTTTTTGAAGAAAATTATAAAATTCAAATAAAATTGTTTTTCAGGCAAAATACAAACAAAATAGTTTTTTTACAATAAAACAAAATAAGTCAGACCAGAATAAATACAAATTAAATTGTTTTCTTAAGAAAATAGAAAAATAAAATAATTTGGCAGAACACCACAAATTTGTTCTGTAGGCCCCGGCGAGATTCGAACTCACGATCTCCTGTTTACTAGACAGGCGCTTTAACCAACTAAGCCACGGCGCCATTGGCGCATAACGGAATATTTTTGCACTTTAGTCAAAGCAACGCACAGTCAACGCAATGCAAATTAATAATTTACAGTAAGTTGGCTGCGGCTGTTGGTTTGTTTAGATTTTAAACGCTAGATGGCGCTCGCATCTTGCTGGTATTTTGCATAGATGGCACTTACATTTTGCCTAGTTCCGTAAGGATTCAAAATGTTATTAGCTAAATTTCTCTGCATCTCTTGCTTAATATTCGCTTCGGTTGCGTAGCTTTTCATTTCCAAACACTCATTGGAATAGTAATTAATCTGCATGCCCTTCCCGTAACCGGGCGGAACTGGTTCGCAATGTTCCGTTGCACGATTGTAAAAGCTGCGCTGCCCAAAGTACCGTTCCTCACAGTCGAGCGGCGCGCAATTGCTTAAATAGTTCTTATCCCAATTCTTGCAGTCGATAAAATCCCTGCGACTGCGCAGCGTTTGATTGCTCGGATCCAGGGCCTCAAAGCGCGTATCAAAGTGCAAAATCTGATTCGTTTTATTCACCACATTTCGAGGGCTAACGCTGCTTATGACAAACGGACAGCTGCCCACGCGATTGAAAACGGACTGCAATAAAGCTAATAAAATGTAACGGTTTTAATTTGAGATCAGGTTGAATGCATACTCACCTCAGTGGGCAAAACCAGGGCTACTGTAACATTGTTGCCCGGCTCAATGGAACCAAAATTACCGCCATAAACGGTTCCCGCCTGCACCTGTTCTCCATTCGTCAAGTTCAAAGTGCAAGCTCCATTTGAGTTTACTGTTAGCCTCAGCATTCCCGATTCATCAGTTTTCTTATTGGCAACAGTCAAATCTGTTTGTGCTCGAACTTGAAACTAGTTCATTTATTTTGTGCTTAATGACGCTTACCAAAAATGAGTCCGATATCATGTTCTCGAGGCACACGCATTATAATGCGCTCCACAGTGCAAGTTGCGCCGATGCTGTGTATACTATATAATGCAATACTAAACAGCAGCAGCTGTTGTAACATTTTCAATATTCAAAAACAGAAAATACGAAAAAAACAAAATAAAAGCACATGACTGTATTTGCTTTGCAGCTCATGTTAAGAAGTTAAGGGATAACTTACGTGCCATGTCTTTCCATTTTAAATGAAAAACGCTAATGGCTCGCTGTTTAATTAAGTGTAATTTTAGTGCGCGACAAGCAACCCCTTAAGGAACCCTATAGACATACCATGCACACATGTATGATATCATATAGGGTCTGCATTTCTGCATCCATTGCAATTTATGTTTTAATCATCAAATGCGACCCAATTGATCAACGTTGTTGCCCCATTAATATATGCGGCGGAACAATGTTTTGAAGTAACTGAGGACCTGTCTCAGCCCCACACCCGGCAAGCAACTACTACGACAGGTGACACTTTCGAAAGAGTCGCAGTGTTGCATATTCATTGGGTTCAGTCGTAATTTATGCCAAAATATCAAAAACTAATTTGACAGGAAATAATTAATTTGGGAGAGAAGTGCTGCCAGCGGCCCCAATTAAAATTATTTCGCTTTCATTACCCAATGAACCAGGCGTAATAATAATAAAAAAAAAACAAAAAAAAACCAAATCCAGCAGTCAATACAACAGCAAACGAAAACCAAAAGTAACAACAGCCCCCATGGGCTCCAAGCCAAGAGACACCAACAACTGCAGCCAGCAACAGCAACAGCAACAAATAAAAAAAAAAGAAGTTTAAATAATGAAATCACTTCGCACCATCTCGAAATTGCTCATTAACATTTTGTGTTTGCGATATCAACTTGTGAAAATCGCAGACCAGGCCAGCCTCCAGGCCAGCAAACTTTGCAACATTGCCAACTTGCATTCGTACTCACAGTCATACCTCGTTTATGCGACACTTGTTGCAATCTTTCATTGTATTGTAAGGCCGCGTTATCCCGTTATCCCGTTATCCCGTTTTCCCGTTTTCCATTTTCATTTCATTTAACTTTTTAGCTAGCCTGCATGTTCAAATTTGTCAGGTAGAAATAGAAATAACAGTAGTTGAAAATATCTATACAGTTAGGTTCTTTTAATTTTTTGGTATGTTTTATATATTGTTAATACATATATTATTGTTTTGGACGGCTAAATAACAACATATCAATTAAAAGCATCAATAGTTTAATAATAATAATTATTTAATGCTACTTTTTTATAAACTACATTTTTTATATTTAATTTTTTTATTTTAATTTAATTTTTTGTATTTTTTAATGGCAATCTTATAATATCTAATATTTAATCTTTGTTTTTTTAATTTTAAATATTATTATATTATAATTTTATTATTTATAATTATTAATTTTCTTATAATTCATATAATTTTCAATTTAATTTTCTGTGTCTGAATGTTTCAAGTCGTTTATAAATAAATAAAAAATCCTATATAAGATGCTCTTTTTAATTAGATAACTTTTGTTAATTAATAAAAAACCATTTCTGTATTTTATCAGTTTTATTTGATTTTATCACTGTTCTACCCTAGTTGCTTTTTATACAGCTGTCACTTATACATTTAATATATTACCACATTTCTTATTTAATAGATATGGCAGCATTATACGTGCTTTAAGTTGGCTGCGCCTGAGCAATTCGTTATTTGCAACTGAATTTATAATAGAATTTATGCTATAAGCAGGCTTAAAATTAGAGGCCAGTTTATGTCTACAAAGTCAATTTATTGCATTATAGTTCGCAGTAATCGTAATAAAGGCAAACGTATAAACGTTAACAACAATGACTTGGCCAGTTTTCAGAGGCAGACTCTAAGGCAGCTACTTGGCTTTTATTTATTATGCCATGTTGTTGTTGCTGTTGTTATTGTTGTCGTGGTCTCTTCACTGTTAGCTGCAGTTGCTTGGCTTATTAGTTGGGTCAGCTTTTGGCTCTGACTCTGGCTACTTTGAGGTGTGAAACTTCAATTCTACCCCACCCCCGCCACAACTTGTCCAGTGACGTTTTGTTGTTGTCTCCTCCTGTGCCAATGACAGTTGCCCTCTGAATGTTTTCGGGTCGTGATTTGTCTGCGCCGTCTCCCCAGCTCTGGCTCCAAGTCTGACTCTGACTCCGACTCTGGCAATTCTTGTAAAGGTCGTCTCCAAGCTTTACTCAATGAAAATTGGCAGAAGACTGAGGACAACAGACTGTGGACTGTGTGGACTGTGTGGACTGGTGGACTGTTGGACTGGAGTCCAGAGGCTGCAGATAAGACTCGGGGCTGGACGTGTATTTCAGTAGCCATTCGATTTATGTTAAATAAGCTTGGACGCAAGCGCTGTTTGTTGTAAAATACCAATTGCTGCGCGAGACTCCTCCAAGTGATTCACGTTCTTAGCTTAGCAAAAAAAACAACAACAACAACAACAAAAATAAAAAAATAAAAATAAAAAAGAAAGACTAAAAAATCAGATTTCTTAATTTAATTGGCTTTATGCAAGAAATTCTTGCTGGGGCTTGCTTCTGGGCTAACTTTTATAGACAAGCTGTCTGGCCAGGTGCTGCCTTGCAACCGGGTTTTCATCTGCTTTTGCATGTGTGTCTTTGTGTGTCTTTTCAGATCGCTCAAGCCAAAACAAACCAACAAAACTCTAGAAACAACAGCAGCGGCAGCAACTCCTCTGATTGCATCTTTTCGGACTGTGAAACGTGGGAAATGCTCAGAGCTGACTGCCTGCTTAGCCCAGTTCTTGCAAAAAGTAAAAACTTGGTAATAATCAATAAAAAGTGCCGTAGTAAATAAAAGTTATTTTCATAACAAGAAATCACAATCATTGGCTAATGCAGCACGTAATTACAAGTTGTGAATAACAATAGACTGAAACAAAAGCAAATAAAAGTAATTTAGACGAAAGTGATTGACTTTTCGATGCCCTGTAACCTACTCTTATATAGACCAACTCACCTATACATACACCTATAAATATATTACAAGATTTGCCATAATTCCAACTTTGCAAAATAGTTTCATAAATCATTTTTGTATTTTTAATTCAATCATTTAATGATATTTGTATTTAATGTCCAAACTGCATCTCTATTAATATCGTTACAAAGCGAGAAATCCTGTTATAAAAATACTTTTTTAAAAAATCATATTTTTATTATTTGTTACTATTTTGAAAATATCAAGCTGTAAAATTTTAAAGATAGAAAGTTCTGACTTATTATTTATTAACCAATTAGTTTAAATTATTTTCATCATCCTTTATTAATAAAGAGAAGATGAGATAAATATATAATACTTTTTTTTTTTTGGTAATAGAATCAAGCATAACTTTGTCTACAAAACTAGAATTAATTTTTTTTTGCGTAGGGTAATTGAGAATTGTCTGTCTAGACAATAAATATTTATTTTAAATTTTTGTGCAAATGTTTAATTTGTATATTTATAAGGGAACCCATACACGAAATATTCTCTAGGTATTTTGGTCTCTGAGTTGTATGAACAAAAAAAAGAAAGCATATTTTGAAATCTGGATTGAACTTAAAAATATACCAGATGCATTATACATTCGACCAAACTTAGCAATATCTCCCATTCAACCAACTTATGAGCAGGGTATATTTATGAAATAAAAAATATATAAAAAATGAAAATCGTTGAAGTTTTCCATCATCGCGTGCAGTGGCTGCATTTTAGGAACAATTGCAGCGCATTTAAGCATAAATGCAGGCGAAAAGTTCAGACCGAGTCGACAGTGAATAAGTGAATGAGTGAATGGGTGTTTGAGTGTTTTGCACTGTGAGTGTTGTGCATATAGCAGTGGCATGAATGTGTGAGTGTGCGACACTTAATCATCAGCGTGAAATGAGGCACAAGAAATGCGGTTGCGGCTTTGGCCAAAACTCTCATATATATGTATATAATTAAGCCATAAATTCAGTTTTTATGATTTTCCACAAAGTTATGAATTTATGGCAAGAGCTGCAACAACGTAAACTAGCAAAAACTCAAGACGCCCCTTCAAGCACACACACACACACACACACACACACACTCGCATAAATAAATTTAGCAAAAGAAACAAAAAACAACGGAAGTGCATTTAAATGCGCGCGCATGCGAAATGGCAGCCAGTCAGGGGGGGTTGAGAGGGATACAGGGGTGTTTGGGAGGGGGTTAGTCAGGCTTTAGGCCATGGTGTTTTTTTTATGTTTTTTTTTTATTTTTTTGCCAGCGGCGACGCCATGTTTTGGCCATAAATGTCGAGCGTTTTTCAGCCTAGCCTGTCGTAAATTTAACGCTTTCAGGGATGTGCTGTAAAAAGGTGGTAGGGGGGGGGGCGGGGGAGAAAAAGGTACTCTATAAAATTTAAATATTTATTATACACTATATATTTTCCAAGCGTTACTGCGCAATTCGGTATGCAAATTACTCTGCACTTTTGCCAAAAACAAAAACCGAAAAAAAACCCATCAAAGTAAAATACACAAATTTGTTGCATTAATTGCTGTAAATTGGAATCGTGCTCAACGAAAAATACATCCATGTAACTTCTTTCATACTAGAGATGCACGAGTGGCTAAATTTGGTGTGTTAAGTTGTAGCTAGAAATGTTTGTAACTCTGCCAAGTATTGTGTAACTTTTAAAAGTATACTAATTCGATATTTAAACTATTTATACGAAGGGTAATTAGTTTTACAAGCTCAATTAATTATGATTTCAAACTTATACAATAAAAAATTGCTTAACAATCTGAAAATGGGTTGACAAATATTTCAAGCGATATTTATAAATATTTAATTATTGGTATATTTTGCGATATAATAATATTATAAGTACGTTCTCAAGTCTAAAATTATATGTCGATATCTTCCATATATGTACATATGCATGGCTATATCTTATAGATGATGCCTTTTAATAATTTGATCTACTGTTAAAATATTATTTTCATGAGATCAAAAATTTGCTTTAAATAAAATCTTTAATTTTACGGAAAACCTTGCATTTTGTTATTTTTAGCTTTTTTATTTTGATCGGTCAGTTTTATTATATAATATTTATATATATATATATATATATATTATATATAATATATATTTTTTCATAAATAATTGTTATTTTCGGATTTATAAAATAATTAACTTATAATGAGTAATTTAATAAAAGTCAAAAAAGAAATTCGATCAATTTTTGAAAAATAAAATACAAAAGCAGTCAATCTGCTTTTTAGTGCATATAGTAAGTGGTTTTTCATGCACCAGCTCTAGTCAGTCTAAAAGTCACTCACGAAAATGTAATTTAAGAAGACAAACTGCTTGCGTTACATCGTCAGGCAGGTACTACCCTATCTTGCCATCTATCTGTTCCCCGTACTACCCCTTTTATATAATTATGTTTTGTGGCCTGGTACAATTAGCATAATCGCTCCTAAAATTGCAAGTTGAGCCAAAAGGCTCCGCAAACAGCCGCACATATCTGACATTGTTAATCGTCCCAAAAAAAAGGAGGGGTTGAGGGTTGTATGTATGTATGTATGTATGTATGTACTTATATGTACATATATGTATAGCTTGGTTGGCTCAGTGGCTCGTCGGTCTAAAATTGAATACTATAATTACGGCAATTAGGTAAAATGCTCATGACTGCTCGTGTCATGGCTGCTTCCTAATGCGAAAATAACGTCATTAATTTTTTGGCCTGCCCGAGATAAAGTCTCAAACTACTCGTAGTGCAAATGCGATCTAGTCCCGTTGCAACAGTGCCTTAGGGGCCACATGTCGCCACACGTCATAAAACTGCATGCTTTATGCAAGTATCCTTTTCTCTGTGTCCTTCTCTGTCCGTTTCTGTAAAGGACATGCGCTAAATGGCGCAGGTGCAACTTGCTACTTGCCACTTACCGCGTTGCGCGTTGCATTCAAAAATTGTTGCAAAAATGTTAATGCGCAAAAATCTTTTGGGGTTGGGGACCGCAGGACGCAACGACTCATTTGGCATTGGATGCAATTAACGTGCAGCTGCCACCCCGCTCTGCCCCCTCTGCCCCCTCTGGCCACTCTTCTTGGCCATGCAATAATCCGCTATGTGGCTTAGCCCGCCAGCCGTGGCAATTAAATGCGATTAAATCGCAAGCGCAAACTCTTCAACTTCAAATGAAATGCCAGAAAAGCACTCGCAATTATATTTGAAACTATGCATGGAACAACGACAATAAAAAAATATGGCAACAACAACAGCAACAACAGCAGCAACAGTAGCAACAACTAAGTGCAATTTGCATAAATATTTGTAGCAAAAGAACAACAACAATAGCACAAACAAGTAACAGTACTGCAGTCGAAAGTGCGACGACCAGCAGATACCCTTTATTCAAATATTATTGACCCCCGATAATTTGTAGTATTGATTTACATACAAGTCTACCTCGGCAACATAATAAAAATCAATTGAGTTTTATCTTCCATCAGGAAAAGGAGCTCTGTGATACTTCAGTAAGATTCGAAATTGACATTTCTGGGGAAAGGTATGCGGTTTGCCTTAAAATTATTTTTGTCATAAAAGTAGCCTTTTTCGACATTTTGAAGGCATAAAAAAGATTAATTTTAAAATATAGAAGAATGATTTTCCTGGTAAACATCTTTACTAGTGATATGAATGAAACATTTTTGGGATTATGAAAACTTTTATATTTTTAATAAAATACGAAAAAAGTTTTTTTTTTTTTGCGACATTCTGGAGGACACATCTGAAAGATTCGGCTGGAAACCCTTTTTACGATACTAAACATAATTCGGTTCCTTCGGAATAAAGGGGTTAATTTTTGAGACACTCGAGAGGGATACAAATAAAATTTGTTTATGTTTATAAAATTATTTTATTTTATTAGTACTAATATTATATTTGGTAAAAAATCGATACAAATGTGTTTTATTTTCCTTATCGCAAAACTATCTTTCAACTTTCATAAATTATTTTGTATTGTCGCAACTCTATTCTACCCCTTTCTAGCCACTTGAATGGAACAGGGTATTTAGTAAGCAACTGAGGCAGCAATGGCGAGGCATAAATTACACTCATGGCAAGGCAACGAGGTTGTGCGGCTTATCTGAAAGGCGAAATTAGCTGATAATATGCAAAACATGGCGAGAAATTGCAGCCTGAGCCAAATTTCGAAATTATTACTTTGCACAACTGCACACACACACACACACACACACATACACACAATGTACATACATAACACATATACATAAGCATCATCATATATCGTAGACTACACTCCTGTATATTCGCTTGGTTGCTAGTTGTAATACTCTTAAGTTCAAAATTCTCGGAATTTCTATATTTTTTCCATTCAAGTGATTTTGTGCTTATAATTTGTGCTTTAACATCAACAAATATTCATTATCTCATAAAAGTTTATCAGCAGCACCTATCTCTCTTAATTACGACAACCTGATTGATTTTCCATTAGCTAAATTGAATATAAAATTCTCTATAGTATATAGTTTCCAACACGCTCGATCTTCAAGAAGAGGCATGCGCTAACGGTAGAGATCTGGGCGCCGTGGCTTAGTTGGTTAAAGCGCCTGTCTAGTAAACAGGAGATCGTGAGTTCGAATCTCGCCGGGGCCTAGCGCATATGATTATGTGTATTTGCCGGTATATTTTATTTTTCCTATTATATTCAAATATATTTAACATATATTATGTTATATATGTTTATTATAAAGCGTGCTTTTGTATAATCAAATTTATACATAGGCAATATCGCATTTGTTGTGATAAGCATATTGCTCATATTAAATATACTATTTATTTATTGTTTTTAATTACAAAAAAAATTAAAGTATTTTTCTTTTATTAAATCTTTTATTTCTAAACCAAACTTTTGTTTACATTATATATTAACATTACTGTATGTGCTTATTTCACTTAGACCTCATTAGTGGTCAGAAAGATATTAATTTTATTATTATTATAAGCCTGGTAACGGTTTTTGATGTAGTATTATAATTATATTTATATATAATTTTTATTAAAACAAACAGCAAACATTTCATGTGTAAGGTGTTAAGGAGAATGAGCGAATTTGTTTAGTGCTTAAAGCTTTTGAAAATGCTTCAGAGTTTAAACTTAATTGAGCTTTTTCAGTTGTATTTATTATTGACTGGTGTGATACGTTGCAGGGAATCTGAAATTTAGTCAAATAATATTAAAGAAATGCTAATGAATAGAAAAGGGGTAAACATAAGTATTATTTATTTATATATTATATGATTGTATTGGGGTAGATGTGCACTCAAAGCTTCTTTTTTTTTGTATATATTGAGCAATTAAGTAATAAAGAAATTATGTTGAGCATTAAAGAAATTGAAAGGAAAATGTATGCCGAGCTTTTATTATCTGTAGCTTATTTCTGCTTATGATTTGGAGCATGGAGCTTAATCACCGCGTGTTAAACTGAAAGTAATGGATATAATTTCTTAAGAAAAATTTAAAATTAGAACATATTTAAACCGAGTTTATTACTTGCTGCAATCCGCAACTTTATTTAAATGTTGTTATACGTTTTTAAAGAAATAAAAAACTTAATCAAAGTATCTAGAACTATATCTTTTTGTATATGTATATGTTTATATGTATGTGTGCAACAAATTGTCTCATTTAAACATGAAATCGCTTCTGATTTAACAATTGCCATTGTCAATAACAATTTGTAGAGCTGTCAGCTATGGAAATTGAGATTCTAATGAATGACTGACTGCTGGCACTACTATTTGATTAGTGCGAGGCCAGTAGCAAGCAAGTCAGCCATTCAAACAACAACAACAGCCAAACAACTTTACAACGATTTCCAATGCCTTCCAATGCAAAAAGGAGAGAAAAAAGTACAATTCAAAAACAGCAGCGGCGGCAAACGTCCATCAAATGTCACGATCAAATGCTGCCTTGCAGATCAATCGATCGTAATCGGTCGATTGGATATCGATAATTACGTAAAGCACGCAACTGCTCAAGGAACGAGATAGAGGAATGGGATCGGAACTCGAACTCGGACTCGGACTCAGCTCACCAGTTGTAGTTGCAGCTACAGTTGCAGTTTCATTTACACTGAGCAAAAAAAAGATTTGGAATTGAGAATGGGCTTCTAGTAGGATTCTGAAATGGTGGTGGATTTTTTTAACATAATGAAATACTCAAATTTCTTAATATAAGGTTATTTTATGTAGAAATTAATATATATTTTTCTTCAATGGTAATTCATTGTAGTACATTAAAGTTTTTCTGAATTTTATTTAAAAATGTTTCCACAAATTTTAAATGCATTTCTCTTTTTCAGAAATATGTTGCCTTTATCACATGAAATATTTATGAAAATTATAAATAAATGGCATATTTTTGAGGTCGTCGATTGTTGCTTGTACTTGTACACTGTGGGAAAATAAGTTAATTTACTTTTGTAATTGATTTATTTATAGATTCTTAGTTCTAAGAGTTAATTGTGCATTAATCACAAACTAGATTTTTACGTAAATTTAAAATGATTTTTAAAAGAAATTTTGAATTGAAAGCGATTTATTCTGAGTGTACTCTTCTAGCCGCAATTGCTCTGGCACTTTCGCTTGACCTTGCTTAATCCTTAAAGTGAGCAAACATTTTCGCAGGTACTTCTGTCTGCGGGCAGCTGTTTTCTGTGCATTTCTGTTGCAGCCACATCAAATGTCAATGTCAATTGTTTGGCCAATTGTCTGTCCAGAGGGCGTTGCCTCATCCGCTGCTTAGCCGGGATTAACTTCCAACATATGCTGCAAGTGCCGAATGCAACATGTGCAGCATCCTATGCAGCATTTCTCATCTCAACTCAGCTCAGCTCAGCTCAACAATAGTCAATTGACATGGGGCCCCGCAGAAAATTATGTTGCCAGTGTTGCAGTTGCGGCCAATTATTTATTATCCTGTTTGCGCCCGCAGCCATTCGCCATCTTCTTTGCTTTGCTTTGCTTTGCTTTGAGTTGTCTGCGCCGTCTGCTGTGCGCCCTGTCGTCATAATTCTCCCTTATGCACCACACACCCCTCACCCATCCCCTCACCCACCACCACCCCGCTCACACACTCACACTCTGCTTTACCGCTCTCAAATCACCGTCGTCGCCATTTGCCTGGGCAACATTTTAACTTCGTTTCCATCCACTTTTGTGGTTCATAAATTTTTGTGGTTGCTTTGCTGTTGTTGTTGCTGTTGTTGTTTAGTTTTTTGTTGCTCTGGGCTACGCTTGCTGTTGTTGTTACCCGCTGTGGCTGAGATTCAAGCGACTCCGTGTGTGTGTTTATGTGTGTGTGTACTGGTATTGGTGTCTCCTCCCATATATTCCAGTGGCCAGTTGCAGCTGCCACTCGTTTTACTCACAATGAGAATTGAGTGCATTTTGTGAGTGAAAGTTTGACTGTGTGTTTTTGTTTGTTGCTGCCTGCTACTGGCTACAGTTCCATTTCCAGTTTGTTGCTGGACAGTGGCAGTCCAGTTGTCGTCATAGTCACTGTGAACTAAACTACTACTCTGTGAATGGAAGTTATTTGTATATGTACATATGTATGTGTGCATGTACATATGTATGTACACATACATATATATATAAAGACTCACATGTACGTGGCTTTTCGGATAAGCTCTACGTTTTGAATTTCATTTGACTATCAAATTGGTGTAATTTGTACTGCAAAATTTCTTGTAGCTAAATAATCTTATTGTTAGCCTTTACATTTATAAAATACAATTATATTCAAAAATTATAGATACATTTTAGTTTTTTGTTTACTATTTGAAGCAATTAATGCACTAATAAAATTATAGTTGTGATATTTCTTAAACTTTTTTATTGGGAAATTATTTGCACATTCTATCATAAATCGAATTCTATTGAAACACTTTAACTTTATTTACATTGAACTCGTAATGTAAATTTATATAACCTTGCTTGCGGCTTTTTCTTGGTCAAAGGAGTCCCTAGTAATACCCATCTAACACTTTAAACTGATTTTCCTTGGCCAACGTTGAACCAATTTTCAAGATGGATTTAATTTTTAAAATTGTACTTCTATACAACATTTCATATTCAACCTTTTTTGCTTCATTTTCCTTCTCCATAAAGTTGATCTGTTAGCATCTTGAATGTTTGGCCTTACCCTCTTAGACCCCTTTGGCATTTAACCTGCAACTATTTTACAGTTACCCTCTTAGCTGTTTTACATAGGCTTTAAAATCACATTAAAGTTTGTTCTCGTGCCACCATCATTTTCATAATCAACGATTTTCTATGTGAAGGTTGCATTGTCATTGCCCTGTTTCCACTCCTGCTGCCCCTCCTCTCCCCTAGTCTTCTATTATCGTTTTATTGCGTTGATTTTGAAAATGACAGCAGACACACATTGTAAAATGTTGTTGTTGTTGTATGTTGTTGCTAACCCCTCTGCTGCACTGAGAGAATAAAATATAAAAAGAGAATAAATAAAACTTAATAAAACGTAAGTCTTGACCGGGAATTGAAATCGAACAACTCTCGTTTGCAAGGCGCACACCTTACCCATTGAGCTACACCAAAAGAAATGCCCGAGAGAGCAAAAGAATGCGACACAAATTAAGAGAGCGCTAGCAAATTCTGTCAATTTGTTTCTCTCTTTTGCATTTCAACAACCATTCGAGACGCAAATCGGTTTAATCTGAGAATTATGGCTTAAGCTTAATCCAGCTCGAATTGGTCTCAATTTATGACAGATTATCCGAATCATTCTCAAAAATTCAAGATTTCTTTGTGGTCTCAAGTTAAGACCGATCAAGCTTGTTTTTAGACCGGCTTTTTTCTCTGCAAGATATTTGCTTAAATTTGTTGAATTGCCACACATTTCAAGCCGTTTTCGAAATGCTGTTTTTCCAGTGTGGTTGCTTGCCAATTACACTTACACATACACCCACACATACATTCATGCATATTCATGTGCGTGCGCCCTTCTCTACCCCGCCCTGCCCCCTCACCACACCCCTCAGAGCCATGTGCATCTGCTTTGAATGCATTTTCAATGGCATTTTGATTGCAATTGGCTTGTAATTGCTATATTTAGCTTAATGACAGCCAAGAACACGGCATTACCTCTATAACTAACTAACTGTCTCTAGGTAGCTGGCTCAAGCCACCCACATATATACACACACACACGCACACTTGATTTACTTTCAGTTTCTGTGTCATTAAAGCATGGCAAACAACTCTCACGTGGTTCAGTGGGTTACATGCCATTCCTGAGGTCAGCTGGTCCCGGCAGACATTGAACTCCACATTTGTCCCCTGTGCATCCAATACATAAATCAACAAACTCATCGACACATTTTTGCATTGAAAATGCATAAATTTCGAGCGTAAAACAAATTTTCACAGCATCTCGATTGTCGCATTGGGGTTTTTTTTTTTTGGTGCCCCATGTCAAAGTTCCCGCAGCGGCGTTGCAGTGCCAACAGCTCCTGGGCAACAACAACAACAACAACAACAGCAAGCAGCAGAACAGCAGAACAGCAACTGCTGCACGAGATTCTACACATGTCCGAACCCAACTCCAACTCCGACTCCAACTGGCTGGCTGGCAACAAGCGCCAGTTGTGTGGAGTCGCCTCTCTGGTCGCGGCTTTTCGCCTTGTTTACGCTAAGATGGCGTATTGTATAACATCATTATGTGGACTTCGTTCATGTTCATGTCATAATTTTGCAAGTCCAAAAGTCAGCCAGAGTCGTAGTTGGAGTCGTAGTTGGAGCTGGAGCTGGAGCTGCCTCCTGCTGCATTCCTCTGTGCCCACTGAGTTTTGTAGCGCCAGTCGCATCTCCAACCGCGCTCAGGCTCCGAACTGTGCTTAAGGATTGGGCATGTACATTGTACATACACACATACATACATATATATATATATATATATATGTATATAGTGCATATCAGCATCGGCATCGGCATCGGCATCAGAATGTTGTGCTCGCTGTTTGTGCCATGTTTTGGGCTGCGTAATTAAAAATAAATTTTCGCGCGCTGATCGAACAGTTGCGGATTGCGGGTGAGTTCTGTCGAAGAGAGTAGAGTAATAATTACAATAATTACTCTCTTTGGTTCTGTGTAGCTAACAGCAGAGTATTGGAAATATATAAAAACCAATTGGTACCAGCGAATAATTATTATTTCTAAAAGTAAAACTTGCGAAAAAATATTAAACACTTTTCCAAATTTTATATGCTATATATTATTATTATAATTATTATAATATATAGTATAGGATATACGTATAAACTATGAATGTAACTTGGAAAATCACAACAGATTCTTAGGCAGAAAGATAAACTACTAAAAACATACGTTAAGGTGCTGAAATTAAAGGAAATTTCCACATTATCATATTTCCATTTCCATTATATTTATATCAGTTAAATTGTTACCTTTGGCTGACCCATAATCTTCAATTGATCATTCCTCACAAAGACTTTTTGTATGGGAAAGCTTTTACTTAATAAGTTTTTATCTCAAGGAACTTTTTTGGAAATCATATAAGTTAGCAATATAAAAATAAATAATTATATAAGATTTACCAATTATTATTATTTTTTGAATCTGCTGATCTTTTGACAATTTTTGTCTCACTCGACTCCACTCCACCTGTTGCAGCGCCTGATGGGCCCATTATTGACCCGTTGAGCCGCTCCCGGTGCTGATAAAACTTGCAAAACGTTTTTGTTACTTTTTAATTTAATGAATATTCTGGGACAATTTATTAGCCAACATATTGATTTCAGCGTTTGCCGTGTGTTGTTGTCCTGTTGTCTCTTTTGCATGCGTTGCTGTTGCTGTTGTTGTTGTTGTTACTTTCAGTTGTTGTTGTTGCAAAGTTTATACGGTAGTTACCGACATAAATAGCAGCAATTTGGCCAGACACCAGCCAACACAAGGGACCCAGCCATTCGAACCAGGCCAACCCAGAGAGCCGATAGCCGATAGCCGATGCTTGCTGAACAAGCTCACAATTAATATGCCCAGCCCGCCGCCCGCACCACGGGCGGTCCTGTGGTCCTGTGGTCCCGTGGTCCCATGGTCCGGGGTCCCTGGTGTACGGTCAGAGGGTCGCTGTTTGATATTGGCATGGGGTAGAGTCCAGTGTGTCCCGATTACCCCTTGAGAGGGACTCTCGGCTGCTTTGTGGCGATTTATGGCTCTTAACAAATTGTTAATAAATATTTTATTTATATTGATGAGACAACACGAAATTATTCACAATTTGTGGAACGTATTCATATACATACATATATTTATTTTTCGCCTCTTACAGCATTTTTGTTGCTCATAATTGTCTCACATTTTCGAGACTTATGAAACTTGATGAAATAATTTCTGAGCTCAACAGCTGCGCATTTGTTTCAATTAGCCAAACTGATCAAACTGACCAAATGGTCTTTGTATTCCCATTATATGATTGATCTGTGTCCATCTTTGCGTTGTGGCACCCTGTAATTAGCGCGTAAAATGTGCTTCCTGATACCCTTGCAGAGGGTATTTTAGTTTAGTAATTAAATGTGTAAAGCATTGATGGAGGATTTTTATTAGATTCAATGTGCTATTAAATATACTTAATCAATATATTTTTGTATATTTGTCAGACTGTATACTTTTATCTTATTTTAAATGAAATGCGGAATAAATTTGGAATAAATAACGCCTGTAGCAAAAGTCTGTATATATACCGGAATTTGTCGAATGAAATTATTGTTTTAGAATCAACATCTTAAAATTGTTTATTTAATTTTGACTTACCGTTTTTCTGAATTTGTATATTGAATAGCCACAAATTATATTTTTGTGTATATATATTTTTTTTTTCATCTCATACTTTTTGAGGCGTAGTCAAATTTTAATCATAATAGGATAGTTATATTTTAATTCATTGAGATATATATTTGGCTTAATTTGTGTGTATATTTTGTCATTAAAACATGAATATATATATTGTAAAGTTGCCAGTTGTACACAATTGATTTTTGGACAGATTCATCTCTTCTTAAAGTGTATGCATAAATAAGGAAACTATGATATTATGCCATCAAATTTGGTCAATTATATCATATATGAAATATAGAAAAAATCGGTATATTAAAAACATATTTATGGTAAATTATTTTGACTGTAAACAGAAGAGCACTCAAAAGTTTTTAGCAGAACAGATTACCATGTGTGGCATGAATATTTAATTGGAAGGGTATTTAATATTCATTATGCCATATCAAGCTGTTCATATTTCTTATGTTTCATATGTTTTGGACAATTGAAAGTGGAATTTAAATGAGTTTAGTTGCGGGTAGTGCAACAAGCTACCGCCTCGCTTATGCCTTGGACTCTACCTCCTCCCAGCAGCTGTCAATCACAATGATTTATGTCGCCGCCACAGTAATACTGAGAAAGAGATGGCCACAGGGAGAGAGAGAGAGAGAGAGAGAGGGAGGGAGAGAGAAACGCTGTGTTTGTATCTTTGTGCATTTGCCTACATCAACGCGTCAATTTATCTTTCCGCAGTTGCAACGAAACTCATCAGCGGCGGCTTCTTTCTTTCATAAAGAAACCCCCTCAATTCCGCCCTCTACGCCCCGCATATGCCGCCTGGCGCTTATGAAGGTTTTTTTTCTCACATTTTTCATTTGAATTTCATTTCATTGGATTGCTTAATTGTCGCAGCTTTTGATGAACTGTTTGTTTGGATTTGCCGCGACAGTTTTCATGGTCTTGGATACGATCTCAGTTCTTGAGGTGAGGCCTGGACCCCTTTTCCCCTCCTTTACCACAGTCTCTGTTATTTTTTTTCCCCTGTAATTTGGCTTTAATTTTGCTTTTGTGTGTGCTTGAGTGTTTTTCCAAGCGTTTTCGTGACACAGTCGCCATTTTGGCTACCTATTGAAGCCATTTACATTCCCGGCCCAGACATAAGACAATTGCCTCAGTCCGCTCAATTTACCAATCAAATAACAAATGCGCCGCCAAAGCTGCTTATTAATGGCGGCGGGCAACGGTTTATGTACATATCTGTATATTCAACATTCAGGCATCCCCAACAGCATCTATATCATTTCCACGAACTCTCCCATTGTCGATAAATAATTGATTTGATTGATGCTTCGACGGCTGCTGCGGCTCTTTTCACTCTTGATTGGTTCGATTTCTTTCTCTCTCCCTCTCTCTCTCTCTCTCTCTTCTCTCTCTTCTTCTCTTTTTCTTCTGGCTGCCTGTCTACCACTCTGCAATTATGCGCTCGTCCTGGTCTCATGGTTATATATTTTCATAACCAAGAGTTTCTTTATAAGAAAAATGCAAACAAAGTAAGTTTTTTTTAAAAATTTGCAAGTTGTAAGTTTCTTATTATGAAAAACTGTTCACTATGTACATATGTAACATATCAACAATTTACTTAAACAATATTTTATGATTAAAATTTGAAAAAAATATTAACAAATTAAAAACATAGAAACATATGTATACTAAAACTTAAAAAAAATCATCTCTTAGTTTCATTAGCCCATTAAACATCAGTTTCAGTTTGATATTCTAGAATCTAGAAAATAGTACTTTGATAATATCTAGATACTAGAGAAATACTAGAGACAATTTGGTATTTAAAATCTAAAGGTATCTTTACTTAGTTCTAGTAAATTATGTGATAGATAAGAAAGTAAATATCAGATGTCTATATTCATAAAGCTAGCCAACTGTGACGTCAGTTTAAAATTAAGTTTATATAAAATGCATTTGATAAAATTGTATACAAAACAAAATGACTCCCATTTGGTAGCAAACCGCAACTCTGACCTTCACAATAAAGTGAAGTCCGCACTTGTTAACAAATTAGGTAGATAAATTTGCATGCGACTCCGATTACAATCGGCAAATTGGACAATGGACGCATCGCTGACCCCAAGCGCTGTCTTAAAGCTCATAGGGGGAAAACGAAAAGAAACAAGTGTTAAAGCTGCTGGCAAATTGAGTTCATGTTAAACTGCGTCTGAACATCATCACATGCGGTTGTATTCCTTTCCTTTCCTCTCCTGAGGTATGGTGAGGTGAGTTGAGGGTTGTCTTGATCTTGGCGATTTTGAAAACCGTTGGCTTAGTTTTCACACAGCGCCGAATTCCACTTAAATTCAGCGCTATGCTTTCAAAACGAAATTAATCTTCATTGGAAGCCATCGACAGGAGTATAATAATAGCAACAACTGTAGAGCTGTAGAACTGTAGAGCTGTAGAACTGTTGAACTGTAGAAGAAAGGAACCACCAGACAAGCAGAGCCGCTGGCCAAGAGCCTCAGTTGAGGAAAAATTAGCGCAAATGATTGACAGCCTAAATGCGAATTTAATGGAGAACTGTTTTGTTCATTATTTTTTATTTTATTTTGCTGGCGCTGTGGGGCCCAATCCTCCTGCTCATCTTCCCCAGCGCCCAGCTCTTGTTTTTTATTTCATTTTTTTGAGGTCTCTTCGCTATAATTTGCTCAGCCGACAACGTTCCGTATAGCATCTCCCTGTAAAAGTAAAAGCAAATTGTTTCGCCAAAAATAAGGTGAAATTGATACAAAATTGATGTTTGGACGAAACAATTTTCGACTCGTCAGTTTGAGTGAAGTGTGTGCCGAGTATAACCGTTACATAACAGTTGTGGTTAATATCACTTCATATATTAACTGAAAGAAACAAGTAAGCTTTCTCTAGTCGAGAGTGCCCAACTAGGATATACTCTGAACCTAGGTCTTATGTTCATTCATAATTATTTATCTGCATTCATACATAGAAAGGGACAAATTATTTCTATACACTAGAGTCTAGTGACTAGACAATTTAAATATGGTATTTCTTTCAAAGATGCGACTTTAGCAAAACAAAGATGCTTGGAAATTTAATATGAAAATTATATTAGGCAAGTATTGTCAGATGAAAATCTTTTAATACTTAATAATAATTCGATTCTAAAGATAAGCACGAGTTGAGATTCCGAGAATCGGCTTTGTTTAAAGAAAATCAGGAACTGCATGTCACGGATAAACAGCAAAGGATTACATCACAATGTTTCACCAAAATGATGTCGATTGTGACATCAAAAAGTAAATGAGGTTAACTAGCTGGTATCACTGTCGCATTATCCATCCAACTGCCCACTCTCACTCGGCGCTCCCTTTGCACTCTCTGGTCACCACCATGCCCATGATCAGCAACCATCACCACCATCATCGCTATCTGTTTGTGTTGTGCATTTGAAATGTTTTATTTGCATTCTGATGTGAATGCGACGAAAAGTTTCTGCGTGCCGTCCGCGAGACGTCACAAGTGCATTTTTGCACGCGATCCTTTTTGGGGCTCCTGCAATCCTTTTGCCCATGGACTGGCACTGGCACTGGCACTGGCTCAGGCATTGACTGACGTCACTTGGCAGCAGACAATTTATGCGCCCAGGACCCCAGTAGGGCCCCCCGCCAACACCCAACAACTGTCTACCGACTGTTCCGACTGTCCCGACAGTCCCGACTGTTATCGATACGTGAAACAGGCAGGCAGGCAGGCAGGAGGAGACTTTTGTGCCTGGAATACCATGTGCGTGTCATCAAGTTGGCCTAAAGTGACAGTCGCGATTTAATGGCCGAGTGGCCAGGGCTAAAACTTACAAATTAATATGTAGCAGTTGCAACTTGCAGTTTTCAGTTAGCAGTTAGCAGCTAGCAGTTAGCAGCACTTGCAATGAATAATCAATCGATTTCAGTTCAATTAGCACCTTTTAGTGTGCAAAATAGCGCGCCCAATCCACACGGCCCACATTCTTTTCTCCTGTCCTGGCCTGTCCTGTCCTGTCCTGTCTACGTCTACGACCACTTGGCTCTGTCAGTTGGCCTGTCAGCGTTGCTCAAAAACTTAAGTGCAGTGCTTGGTTGGAATCACAGCCCAACAACAACAAGCAACCACCAACCACCAGTTGCTGCGTGGGCCTTGCCCCAGGGCTTGTTTGTCCAGTTTGTGCCGTTTCCCATGCGACAAAATACTCTTATATCATATCAGCTAACGACCTTATAAACGGCACTCAAGCTAGCGATGGGCGTGGGCCGCATATTCAAAGCCCAGCGGCTACAAGTGCGCAAATAATTGCACTGTCATGCCTTTGGCGCCCAACGTGGGGTCGGCGTTTTGAGGAAGCTATTTAAATAATCTATGTTAAGGTTAAGATATTTGCAGTTCCATCAACATTGCAATTTTGATTAGTTCATTTATATATTTAACTCTGTCTAAGCATTATTTGAACTGTTTGTAATTGAGAAAGATATTTAACTAATCTTTGTTTTGGTTCCGATTTTAAGCATGATAGGTTTTTTTTATAAATTGAGGAAGCTGTTTAAATATTTGAGTTACATCAACATTACAGTTTTTGCGGATTTTTGCCTTCACATTTACAGTGTTATTAAATGTTAAATATTTATTTGTATATAATACGAGTACAAATCGTACAGGAAATGATTCAGGAAACTATTGAAATAATCGATGTATACCTGCTAAATATTTGTAATTATTAAACAACACAAATTAAAATTTATTTTTGTAACTATATTTTTAATGTTTTATAGCTGCAGCTACAGTTTTTCGGCTTTATGATTATTACAAGTTAAATATTTATTTAACATGAAGATTTCTGCACGCTTCCTTTTTGAAGTTACACCAACTTTTAAATACCCTTAGTCCAACAAATTTAAATATTATAATTTTTTTGTTTGTCATTTAACTTATTATAACAGTTTATCGCTTTTAAATTTCTACGATTATTACAAGATTAATATTTTTTTTTTATATTTTGCCAAGTTGCTTTCAAAATTTTGTAGGTGAATCACGCAATGAATTCAGAAGTCTCAATTGGTGCCCATCTCTAGTTGAAGCCCCGTTCAATGTCAGTCAGTCAGTTAGTCGCACAATTTAAACGCATAACTGCAAATTATTTGCCATTGTAATACAAATTGACGCAGTTTTACGTTTGCAATGTGTTTTTTACAATTGCCGCAGCGCACAACCTTCACATAGAAAATCTCTCAACAAGAAAATTACACACAGCAACAGCAACAGCAACAACAACAACAAAACAGTGACAGCGACACAGAGGGGCGTTAGTCATCGAAGAAGTGGGCGTGTCGAACTTTGACAACTCCTATGAGAGGGTCAAGGGATTAGGACTGCGGCAAACCACATGGCTAGAGGAGAGGAGAGGAGAGGAGAGGAAAAGCGTGGAATGTGAGAGCCAACCAATTAAGCGTTCAAAATTATGGTTATGATGGATTCTTTGGGTCGAGTGTAATTATTGTTTCTTAGTCGAGCAAATTGAGGTGCGAGGAATAACTGACAATATAAGAAAGGAACAAATAAAAAGAAAAGACTAACATTTAAAATTATTGCGGTTTCCGTTCTGGGCAACCTACATCGAATCAGCTGTCACTGCATCCGTTCTCATCCGTCTTTCATATATGTACATATACCTCCGACTACTTTGTATATAAACCAGCTCCCAACTCCCAACTCTTAACTTCTGGTCGCAAAGTTAATTAATAAACATTAGCAAATGCGTCTGGCGCTGCTTAATTCCTAATTATTAGCTTAATTAATTCAAATGATCGACTGTAACATGTTCATGCTTAGTTTTCATTAGTCGACTAGCGGCAGGGGCGTGGCACGCCTTCAAATCGCCATAAAACGCTATCTAGGAAATTATGCAAGGCTGCTGTCGAGCTGCATACAAATTTCATTAGCGATTTTACTAAGTGGAACTACAACTAAACCAGAAAACCAGAAAATATATGCCGAAAATTACAGTGAATGCGGATTGTGTGGACTGAAGGTACCCTGCACTTGTAGCTGTTCTATGCGATTCTCAAAATGTCAAAAATGCATTTATCTACCAATTCTGTAGGTTCACTCATTAATAAAGTTAAGTATATTAAATATAAAATAAAGCCTTAATGTTAAAAATGTACTTTAAAGAGATAATACTAATGAGAAAAAGTAAATGCAATTAGGTGCTTTATAGAAATTGGCTAGATTTAAGTATTATAATGTATTATCTGAATTTAAGAAAATCAAACTCGTTTTTAGACAATTTTTAATTAAGCTTTATCTTTTTTTTGTACCAGCAACTTCTCTAAACTAATTAAAGGTTACTTAATATTAAATAAATCAATTTAATTTATTTATTAGATAGCTAAAGCCAATCAAGATGATAATCAGAGATAATCAGATGTTTAATGTTTGGTACCTAATGCCTAATTAATGAAATGTTTTTAGTGATTTCATGAGTGTATTAACCGTTTTATGGACTGTGATTCCTAAAATATTTAATAATTATTATTTTATTAATATATTTTGATACTTAATATGTATAAGCAGATATTTTTAATATATTTTATTATGGCCTCAAATTATATTTATACATGGGTATAAATTAAGTACAACTTTTGGATCATTCAACATTAAAAATTCTAGAAAAGTTTTTAGATTTGTGGTGTCTTCTCTGTAATTATGGATAATTGAACTTACTTCTGGCCGAGTTTATTCTTTTCTTTTTACAAAGTAGGGTGCAGTTGAGGATATATAAGACCAAAAGACTTATAAATATGGTTGGCAAAGTCGGGCGCCGGCTAATTGCAATTAATTATTTAAGTAATCCATCATATTCGTAACGCTTGCACTTGAAGTTGTTCCGCGGGGTGGCAATGTAATCGGGGTGCTGGAAGAGGGGATACGGAATGGGGCGGCAACGTCTGCAGCGGCAACGGCAGCGGCATTTTGGCAAAAAACATAAAAATAATAAAAAACTTTGGTGTGCCGCACACGCGAATGTCGTATAAGTAATTTTTTGTTGTTTTTGCCATGCAGCTAACTAAAATGCAAAATGCAAATTAGTGCACAAAAGAAAAAAAAGCAAGAGAGAGGAAAGAAACGAAAGGAGAAAAAGGCGGAAAAAGCAACTACAAGTCATACGAAATTAGGCTTACATCATGAAAGGTAGCTAAGATGTGGCCCAAATACGAGGGGCTTGTATGAGACTCATATTTAATGCATTACACTGACAACATTTTACATAATACTAAGTCAAAGTATTTCAAAAAAACAATTCCCACAACGCCCACAAAATAAAAAAGAAAAAATAAACTTTGTCAAACATTTGCGTGTTTTAAACTATTAAAGATATTTCAATTAGAGCTTCACAATTTGTTAACTGTGCTTATTAATTTTCAACCAAAAAAGTTTGGCTATATAAGTGAAATAGATGAAGAGAGGAAGAGAGGCAGTCGGAGTAGGAGCGATTATCATATGTTGTGACGTGTAAACTTAAAAGCTCGAACGCGCTATTTTCCATAGTATTTAATACGTAAATAGTGTGCGACAA
This sequence comes from Drosophila maculinotata, assembly GCA_035045305.1. NCBI lineage: Eukaryota > Metazoa > Arthropoda > Insecta > Diptera > Drosophilidae > Drosophila > Drosophila maculinotata. The sequence goes on along the minus strand of JAWNPD010000335.1, from coordinate 22,477,727 downwards.
TTGTCAAGGCTTAATTATTTACTAATTGTTGTTGAATTATGAAGAACTATGCCGCTTAATTACACATCAATTACAAATTGTTGGCTTTTGCTTTTGCTTTTGCTTTTCTCTACTATTTTTTTTGTTGCTAAAGTTTGCTGTGCACAAACAAAAATTGAACTCAATTGCAGCTTCTAAAAAACCAAAAAACGAGCTACAAGCGAAGCTCAAAGCTCCGCCCACAAAAACGTCACGTCTGTGTGTAGGTGTGTGTGCGTGTGAGCGCTCAGTTGTGTGCATGTGTGTGTAAGCGAAACAACCACCAAAGCAGCGACGCTGTCGAACAACATGGCGTGGTTTCATTGCCATTTCGTTCCGTGCAGCTGGCTGGAAATTGAGTGAAATGCACGTATCAATTTTCAAAGTGCAAACACGGACACCTCAAAGCGCAACAAAGAAGTGTGTATGCATATTAATAATTTCTTCCTTTTGTTGTTGTTTTAATTTTTAGTTTACACGTTCCGTCTGGCAACAACAACAAATGCCATTTGAGTGCAGAGCTTAGACGCACTTAAGATGGCCAATTGCTGATACGGACCCTCCACTACTACTCTTCTCCCCTCTTCCTCGGTTAAAGCGTTGCAAATTGCCCCCGACAAAGATATCTTACAACTTACAACTTACACCTTGCAAACCGCACAAACCGCGCAAACCGTGAAAACCGTGAAAACCAGATGCGGCCATTAAATCTACATAAATGTTATATTATTCTGCAAGTTGCCTCTTGGAAGAGACATGACTCTGTGGGTGCCAAACATTGTCCAGGTTCAACTCCCCTAGTGTCTTTATATCTGCTCTTGCTTCTGCTTCTACTTCTGGTCATGGTAATTTCAAGTTAGTTAAACATTGCTATTGCCACTAATTGCCACTGTTCAAACAGTAAGCGCCTCTAATTGCCAATATTAAGGGAGAGTACGTCCGAGGGTAGTTTCTATAATAAATATGTACAATTTATAAAAAACCCCAATGCTTCTGAAATGTTTACTTGCATATCTAATTTATCGTCAATTGTAAATATAGAACAAACTATAAATATTATTATTCAAAACCAGAGGATTAACAATGAATTTGAATCCATTAATAACCATTTAAATTTTGAAAAAGTTGCAACAGTTTAATATCGAGTAAAAGCATTTATGAATAGGAACTTTAAAAAATAACATTTTTTTCTTGATTTTAGACACAAAATTAAAGTTAAATTATTGTAACCTGGCAAACTATTTGAAATTTATTTTAAAGACGAAAAAAATAAAAATTAATTAGTTTTATCAATTAAGAAAATTTCTTTCAACAAATTTATTATTTAATTTAAAGAAAAAAAAATTACCAATACAATTTTATTTTTGATATTAAAAAATGTTTGTGAGAGGACTGAAAAAAAGTAATAACTCACATGTAAATCTAAATAGTTTTCACAATGTTATGTAATTCAAGAAATTGGGATTGGGTTTTATTTAGACTTTTAGTCGGTAGTTTCTAAAAATTAACAGAAAAATATATGTAAGATGTCGTTCCATAGAAATGTCCTTAATCAACAATATTGATCTGCAATAAGCTGATATAGGGGCGCAGTTTATTATGTCGACTTGTCTAGTTGAAACTTTCCCTTTGTGAGACCAATTTACGAGGTGGACTGAGTAGCAATTAATATTTCATTTTAATTCACATAATTCGTTTACGATGATTGGTAAACAAAGTTTTCGGTTTTATTTGGGGTCGATTGGAATTTCGCGTGATATTCCGGCTCGTAGTTTTAATGGGAATATTGATCTGGGCAAAGGACTTTGGAAATTTGTGTAAAAAGGACTTTCATTGCGCTTCGTCAGAGTTGAGCGATTATCTTGATGGATCCATTTCTTGGCTCTTGCCACATGCAAATGAGTTCGGGCCATGTTGCCAGCTAATTCTTGCCCCTCTTTGTGGCAGAGTTTTCCGTTTTGCGGTGAGGCAAAGCGTTAAAAACGCATTTAGCATAATTTCATTTTGCGCAAACATGAGTTTTGCATTTGCATTTGTAATGAGAGTGTGTCCCCTCTCTGCCGCCCCTTGATCATTTCCCCCTCGGCTGCACTCAATTAAAAAGTCATAAAAAATATGAACCTTAATGAAATGAAATAAAATAAAATAATATGAAGATCGAGAAAAATTGCACTGGATTGGACCCACCTGGACGGAGCCACTCGGCGCACCTTCCTGTCTCGTGTTACCCCCTGTTACCCCTTCTAGGTCCCCGCCTCTTGCCTACCTTGAGAGATACATAAATAATCAAATAAATTGTGTATAAAAATGCGCGCCAAGGCGGCGCATTTAATAAAGTCATAATTTTAAAATGATTTATGAAATGCACTCGGAAACTCTCTTTTCACTCTTTTCACTCTTTTCGCTGTTCTGCCTGCTAAGGAATAGGGTATATCAACAATGCTAAGAAAAATGCATCAATTTGAGTTTACATCATAAATATTTTGATTACATTTTGAAATTTGTGTAACTACAATAGATTTGAGACTTAATCTCTAATTTATTAATTAGTATTAGGACCACTCATATGTTTTATATTCAATTAATGTGCCAAATTAAATAGCTTTTTTTATTCTATTTTTTTAGTCTTTTTTCTTTTACCTCTACATAGTTTTTAAATGTTATATTGATATTTAAGAATATTTATAAGTGTGCATATTTGAATAAGAATCAGTTCAGCCTTAACAAATAAATATTTAAATAATATTTAACTTAATAACAGTCTTATATATTTGTTGTATTTCTTTTAAACTAACATAATCAATGCTTCAGCTCAGAGTTTTTAACACAATTTAATATAAACGTTATGATTAATATGAAAAAAGACTTAATATTTAAATAAGTTTATGACTATGATATATTAATATAAAATGCATCTCTAGATTGGGCTATTTAATATTATTTAATTATATTTAATATTATTTAATATTTAATTTATTAATATATTCTCAGGCAGTGTATCTCTAAATTCGGCTGATAGAGATAACACAATTTACAGACTTGTTTTATTGTTACACATTTTAGATTATATTGTTTAATTTCTTTGCTTAATGCAGCGCCTTTTTAAATCAGTTTCGTGTGCTGCATTTGAGTTTCCAGATGGTTTTATTTTATATTTTTTTTATTTTTATTTTAAATATATATATATTTCGCATTTCTTTGCTGGGCGACGGGCAATGGAAAATATTAGCATAAGCCAACACGCATGGGGCTCTCAAGCTGCTACAAAGAGACGGGGAGAAGGGGAGAGGGGAGAGTGAGGTGAGTGAGAAGGGGTGGAGAGGTGAGGAGTACGGGATTCAAACTTGGGGTTTTGGCTAAGGACTTTTAAATTTGACATGGCCTCTTATGATTAGCTGAATTATGTTCAATGCATTTGCATTGTGATAAGATCGGACTAGAACAACAAACTTGCATAATAACCATATATATGTATATATAGCATATACATTATGCATACATCTACATACGTCTACATATATACTTATAATATCAGCTGTAAAGGAAGTTGGTCGCTTGATAATCATGCAATTATATCGCCTGCATTATAAATGCAAAAATGAAATACAATTTTCTTTTGCTTTTCTTGACTGTCTGACCACTGTCCCCCCTCTGCCCAAATCCCCCCGCTCCTGTTGCCACCAGCATACATTGTGTGAGCAGCAATTAAGCGAAAAAAATTACATTTTTCTTCAGCTTTCAACAGCGTGCCGCAAGGGGTGAGGGGGGAAACGGGAGGCAGCTTCGGAGTTGGGGAATGTTTAAATTTGCATTTTAAATTGTAAGTTTTAATATATATTTCTCTCTCTTTATTATTTATTGCTGAAAGTGCAACAAGCCGTATGCTTAACTTTGTTGATAATTGGAGTGAGAATAAGCATTCATAATTTTATATGCACTTTATTTTTTTTTCCTTCTCTTATTGTTGTAGAAAAGAAACATGGACGTTAATTAATGTGATTTTAAAGCGTTGAACAATTGTAATCAACTCTTTTTTTAGCTACAATTTTGAACCCAGAAAGCTGAAGACCTAAAAGAACAAGTATTAGTGCTCCAGTCGAGAGTGCCCGACTATGAAATACCCTGAACCCAGAGACTACAGAAGCTAGAGACTTCATATTTGAAATATAAGTTCTCGTAGTGCCGGGTCAATACAAGTTTCTTGAAATTCTTTTTTTTATCGATTTTAGGTGTCAAAATTAGTATAAACTATATTAATCGATTAGTATAAAAAACTATTGGAAAAGTGATTCTGAGGTGTTTCATTTTTCTGTCAAAAATCATGCCAAAATGACAAAAAAAAATAGCTTGTAAACGCCTTAAGTCCATACAAATGCCCTTTCTAGACTTCAAACTCCCATAACTTGGTCAAAATTGAGCCGATTGCCAAGCTTGAGGACATTTTGTTCATGGTTTGTCGTATATATCAATCCTACATTTAAAGTTTATGCATTATTGAAAGTACAATTTTTTCAAATATTTTTGCGAAAAAAGCATAAGGGGGGACCCTTACCAAATGTGATTTTTCAAAAAATAGATTCTTGAAATTCTTATTTCAATCGATTGTGGATGTTATAATTAGTATAAAAAACTATTGGAAAAGTGATTCTGAGGTGTTTCATTTTTCTGTCAAAAATCATGCCAAAATGACAAAAAAAAATAGCTTGTAAACGCCTTAAGTCCATACAAATGCCCTTCCTGGACTTCAAACTACAATAACTTGGTCAAAATTGAACCGATTGTCAAGCTTGAGGCCATTTTGTTCATGGTTTGTTGTATATATCAATCCTACATTTAAAGTTTATGCATTATTGAAAGTACAATTTTTTCAAATATTTTTGCGAAAAAAGCATAAGGGGGGACCCTTACCAAATGTGATTTTTCAAAAAATAGATTCTTGAAATTCTTATTTCAATCGATTGTGGATGTTAAAATTAGTATAAAAAACTATTGGAAAAGTGATTCTGAGGTATTTCATTTTTCTGTCAAAAATCATGCCAAAATGACAAAAAACAAGTAAGAGTGCTCTAGTCGAGAGTGCCCGACTAGGATATACCCTGATCCAAGTTCTGACGTTCATTCAAGTTATTTATCTGCATTCATATATAGAAACACACACACACATATACAAACACAAGCTGCTTGCTACGCGTGTCATCAATTGCTTTGCTTCTTCTTCCTTTGGCACCAAACTATGTTACATTGAATCGTTAATAACTTCTGAGTTTATTGTCCGATCGTAATGAAATTTGTAGGACACAAAGATGGCTCATAAATGTGAGACTATGTAAAATCCGAAGGTCATACCTCTTAAAATACGTATTTTTCGATTTCTTGGAGATCGGGGAGGGGTATCCAAAAAGTGAAATGCATTTAACCTCTGTGTGCTATTAGAGAGTATATGTACCAAATTTGGTGACTCTACGTCTTATAACTTTTAAGCTATACCTTAAAAACACTGTTTTGGAAACTTAATTTATCGATAACTTTTGAAAGGATTGAGATATTGAAAAAAAAATGATAAGTTTGTTTAGAGCCGGCAGTACAGTAACTTAAACCTGAATATAAAGTTTCTAGCACTTATAACTTTCAAGTTATGCCCGAAAAACACTTGTCTGAAATCGATATTTATCGATAACTTTTGAACGGGATGAGATATCGAAAAAAAATGATAAACTGGTCTTGTCCCGGCACCACGAGAACTTATATTTCAAATATGAAGTCTCTAGCTTTCGTAGTCTCTGAGAAACGTGCGTTCATACAGACGGACAGACGGACAGACGGACAGACGGACGGACAGACGGACAGGGCTAAATCGACTCGGCTATTGATAGTGATCAAGAATATATATACTTTATGGGGTCGGAGATGTTTCCTTATGCCTGTTACATACTTTTGCACAAAACCATAATACCCCTTTTTCCCATTTTTAATGGGATCAGGGTATAAAAATAGCTTGTAAACGCCTTAAGTCCATACAAATGCCCTTTCTAGACTTCAAACTCCCATAACTTGGTCAAAATTGAGCCGATTGCCAAGCTTGAGGACATTTTGTTCATGGTTTGTCGTATATATCAATCCTACATTTAAAGTTTATGCATTATTGAAAGTTACATTTTTTCAAATATTTTTGCGAAAAAAGCATAAGGGGGGACCCTTACCAAATGTGATTTTTCAAAAAATAGATTCTTGAAATTCTTATTTCAATCGATTGTGGATGTTAAAATTAGTATAAAAAACTATTGGAAAAGTGATTCTGAGGTATTTCATTTTTCTGTCAAAAATCATGCCAAAATGACAAAAAAAAATAGCTTGTAAACGCCTTAAGTCCATACAAATGCCCTTTCTAGACTTCAAACTCCCATAACTTGGTCAAAAGTGAGCCGATTGCCAAGCTTGAGGACATTTTGTTCATGGTTTGTCGTATATATCAATCCTACATTTAAAGTTTATGCATTATTGAAAGTACAATTTTTTCAAATATTTTTCTAAAAAAAGCATAAGGGGGGACCCTTACAAAAATTGATTTTTCAAAATATAGATTCTTGAAATTCTTTTTTTAATCGATTGTGGGTGTCAAAATTAGTATAAAAAACTATTGGAAAAGTGATTCTGAGGTGTTTCATTTTTCTGTCAAAAATCATGCCAAAATGACAAAAAACAAGTAAGAGTCCTCTAGTCGAGAGTGCCCGACTAGAATATACCCTGATCCAAGGTCTTACATTCATTGAAGTTATTTATCTGCATTCATACATAGAAACACACACACATATACAAACATTTGCTTTGATTCTTCTTCTTCCTTTGGCTTTAAACAGAGAGATGGCTGAGATATCGAACAAAAAATGATGAGTTTGTGTCGAACCGGCAATACAGTAACTTGAACATAAATATAAAGTTTCTAGCTTTTATGACTTTCAAGTTATGCCTTAAAAACACTGGTCTGGAATCGAAATTTATCGATAACTTTTGAACGGGTTGAGATATCGAAAAAAGTTGAACTTGTAGGAGAACCTATATTCCAAATATGAAGTCTCTAGCTTTTGTAGTCTCCGAGAACAGCGCGTTCATACAGACGGACAGACGGTCAGACGGACAGCCAGACGGATATGGCTAGATCGACTCGACTATTGATAGCGATCAATAATATATATACTTTATGGGGTCGGAGATGCTTCCTTAGGCCTGTTACATACTTTTGCACAAAACCATTATACCCTTTTTCCCATTTTTAATGAGATCAGGGTATAAAAATAGGGTGTTAGAAAATTATGAAAAATGTGAATGACTTCATTTTCGAACCTATAAAGTTTGTATATATATAATTTATATACATATATGACAGCCAGGCTAGATCTTGCTGCTTAACTGCCCATCAGATCATATATATCATCAAATTTGCTATGCAGCTTTTTGTTTCATTCTAAGTCCAATAAATCTAATAAGTGCAGTAAATATGCCTAATGATTCATTTTGTATTCATATCTTTATATATTTTAATTTATTTTTATTTAACTGTATTCCCATGCTTTGAAGTAAAAACTTTCATTTCCAATGGGATGGATTACACAATTAATATTATTTTTATATATTATTATTATCTTTATAACGAAAAATGATATGATTGCCACAGTGGATAGCAACTAGACTTTGTATTGTTAAAATTTCAGAACTTCACTAAATTTGAACTGCTATTTATTATATAATTATTATATAATTATATTAATTCTCTATGCCTTATCTCTTTTCTAGCCATAAATTCGAGTTTGGCGGTAATTCTATGGACATAGAAGCAACAAAATATAAGAAAAAAGGATACAAGATTTTCATATATATGTGATTTTCTTTTGCACATTGCAAAAAAAATGTTGTGCATGGCGCCAAAAGGGCGTGACAAAAGGGCCAGGTCAGCACTGGCGAACCCTTAAGCCCTTAAACCCTTAATAATTGCAAGGCACCCCAAAACTGAACTGAGCTGAATGCAAAACTTGCCCCCAATCCTGCTGCCGCCTTATGTGTTAGCCATTGTGGTGGTTGGACATGCATTTACTTTTAAGTGCTGACAATTTCACTGTCATTTGCTGTTTGCATTAGTCAAATACGTGCACTGCTTTCGGTGGCATATGCGGGGGGGGATAGTGTGGCAAGAGGGTGTTGCTGCTACCGCTGCAGCATTGCAACGTGTGTGGGCGTCATATCGGTTACGAAACCATGCAGCAACATGCGGCAATACCAAATATCGCAAAACACAACCGCAAATCGAGAGTCAATTTCAATATGATGCGGAGGAGAGTTGCTGTCTGATATTGTCGGACTGGCTGACAGGCTGACTGGCTGACAGGCTGCTAATCGGTTAAATTAGCCGTGAAAAGAATGCAAGAAGTCATCGGATTACATGACGATCGAATGTGAAGCGACAACACCCTCGCAACGTGAGAACTTGGGGGAAACCAACGTGAGGCAAGCTGCTCGATCGAGGGCTGATTTATGATAGACGTGTGCCACTTGAGTGGTGTGGCTGCCACACACTCCTCCACTCCAATCCACTCCAATCCACTCCACTCCACTCGAATCGCATCGACCTGGGACCACAGGCTGCCGTATCAATATCCATTGTCAACAGGTTTCGCCCGGTTTCTTTTGCGACTGCTGATCGAAGCTCGCCCTTTTATACCCTATAACTATTAATAGTCGGTAAAAAGTGTCGCATGTATGTCATTTAATTTAATTAGAAAATAAATATTCCATACTGTGGAGCTGAGGGAAGAGGTAGCAGAGTTTATTAGGGCTGTGTGCAGGGTATCTTCTAGTCGGATACTCTCGACTAGAGCCCCATGTAGAGCACTTCTATAGTTATGAGCAATGATAACAGCAGCAGCCTACCCATTTTTACAATTCGCACCTTTCTATGCGATTCTCAAAAATACGAGGAAGTGCAGTTTTGATATAACTTAGTGAAGATTTGAAAGAGTGAAAGTACTTTGCCTATATTCTCTTACTCTGACATTATCTCTCTTCTCTCGAGAATTGGTATCGGATAGTATGTATATAAATAATTAAATACTTTTGTATTCCTATTCAGCATATAGACACATTTAAATATTAGCTTTATGTTTTTAAAATGTTGTCCTGATTGGAAAATAAAAATAAAACATATTTACCAATAATCTAAGCCATAGAATGAATACCCGTATGCATGTCAGACGAGTCACACCTCGTTTATATAACTCACAGTTTAAATATATCAAACATACATATATAATTCCCACAGTTAGTCAACAAATTTGAAAGTTATTAAAACCATATCTATCATAGTTTAAAGCCACAGCCTTTGACTCACAGTTTTACCCCACTATCCCCATAAACTATATTCTAGAAGATTCTTTTACAACTGCTTTTAGTTATTAAAATCAGAGTATTACTAATACGACTAGTTGGCTTTGAATGTATACATCTAAGAAGTATCTAAGAATGTATGTTAGATGTGCTTACAGGATATCTGCTAGTCGTTGACTCTCGACTTGCTCATCTTCTGTTTTGTGGCAATAGCGCCGTGGGGCACTCGCAGACACTGCTTCTTTGTTTTGCTGTTGTTGTTGTTGGTGTTGTTGGTGTTGTTGCTGCTTCTGTGGCATCCCTTTGGCATCCCCATGTTAATCATTGTTATTTGGAGCCATTAGTCGCGCAGCGCGTTTGCTGCTGGTGTTTCGCATTGCAATTATGTTGACAATTCGGCAGCTGGGGCCCCTGTGAGAGAGATTACTGCGCCTAGCGCCTTTGGGGCTCATCATTAAGCGCCGTTTATTGAAATTTAAAATATCAACTTTTTGGCTGATTAATGGGTCCGCGGAGGCCGACAGGTGCGCTTGTGGCATCTTAAACACGGGCAATTATGCTAATGCCACGGTTCGAATAGAGATCGTCCGATATCACAGCTCTCTCTCTCTCTCACTCTCTCACTCTCTCTCTCGCTGCCAAGCAAACAGGAAGCGCTGCGTTTGTCCAATAAACGTCGCCCCAAAACATTGCATATAAATTCACAATTATCGCCCACGCCCACAAAAGCCCCTGGAGGAGTCTGCAATTTGCCACAGTTTAGAGGCGCATAAATAAAAAATGTGTTGCACTCGTTCCTATTTAGACATCACAACAACACGGTTAGAATCCCAAACAAATAGTTCAGCATGTAACAATTCTGAGATACCCTGTAATCAGTCTGAAATCATAGAGATTTATATGCATACCTACTTTTTAAAGATATTTTAAATATTATACTTGATAAGCAAAGTTTGAAATTTTAGTAATTTTAATTATCTATTTTTTTTTTTTTTTTAAATTTGATGTTGAATTTGTTTCTTTGTTATTAAGTTTTATTCTGCTTTAAAATACTTTTAATTCAAACTTCAATTTAAAATATTATATGTTATTTATATCTGATAAAAAAGATAGAGTCAAAGTACTAAATTCCATGCGATTATTTAAATTATTTAGAACGTACAGAAATAAAGAATAATTATTAAAACGGTTATTAATTGAAAATACTAAATATTCGATATTTTATTTGGGTTTGGATTTGTCCTCATCAAAGTATTCCCAGATATTTTGTGAAATTTACAAATAGTATAATTATCATTGAAATTCTTGATTTCTTTTTCAATTATAATTATGTTGTATATTTAAAAACATTTTTCAAGCAGCTTTAAAATAAACTTAAAGTTTTTGCCTATTGTTTATTTTGTAATATTTTAATATTAATTTTCTTTGTCAGCTTTATTATATCCAAAGAATTGCATGCATAAAAGTTCAATTCAGAATATTAAATTTGACACAAATAATTTGCAAATGCCTCGGCCAAGAGACTACACAAACGTAACATAACCTATTTACTTACAGCCGTACAGGGTATAGACATGCAGAGCTCTGGTTAAGTTAACAGATTGAATCGTTTAGAGTCAAAACCTTCTGCTAACTGCTGCCCCAATGTGGAGCGCGTCCTGTCCAGTGTCCGACGTGGCTACAATATCATTACTATTTGCTCTTTCTTTTTTTTTTTATTTGGGGCCCGCGGTGCAGCAATTGATCAGCAGCAGCAGGAGGAGAGGCAGCGGGTGGAGGAGCGGGTGGAGGAGGAGGAGGAGTGCAGGAGTAGCAGGCAGTAGGAGTCTCTCTCTCTCCAGTCGAAATGCGGAAACGTGCCGCGCAGTCTGAGGCCGTTTTAATTCCTGGCTGCGATTCGCATCGGCATCGGCACTGGAGCTGTTGGAGTTGTAGTTAGAGTTGTAGTTGGAGTTGTAGTTGGAGTTGAAGTTGGAGCCACGAATGGTGTCTGGAATTGAAAAGGCCGCGCACAAATCCATCAAGAGGCCAGCGCCATCTAAGACTACCCCCCACGCCCCCCCGCCACCTACCTTCCCCATTTCCCTCCCAGCTGCATTAGAATGTTTCTCTTGTAGTTGTTGTTGTTGTTGCTGTTGTTGCTGTTTGTGTAAACACCCACCAAAAAGCGTTTGGTTCATAAATCATCGCGATAACAAATTACCGCTGCCGTCTGTTAAGCTTTTATGCCAGCCCGTAAACCAGAGACTCTGAAGCTGAAGCTAAAGCTGTAGCTAAAGCTGTGGCCCCAACAAAGGAGTTGGAAGTTACAAAAGATCAATCTTATTTGCGCCCCCAAAATAAAAAAGTATGCTCAAAATAGCCAAAGAGGCGCTTGGCCATTGGCAATCATGAGCTAAAGCGAGAGCAGTAGAGTGTGTGAGAGAGAGAGAGAGAGAGAGAGAGAGAGTGAGCGAAAGAGAGAGAGAGAGAGAGGTGAAAGAGTCGATTAATTTGGGCGATCGCAATGCCAGACTTTAACTTCAACTACAACTCGGACTTTAGTTTTGTGCATTATTATTATTATTATTTATTGTATACCCTGTGCGCCTTTAAAGTAGGTAATTGAGGATATTGGTAAATCAGATGAAGCTGATATATCAAATATATATATATATTTTACTTGTAACAGCACCTGACCAGTTGTTTCTTTCATATTCTCAAGCTGGGTTAACTTTTTCAATTAGTTTCATGAGCAAAGTACAAATTTTTCTATACCAAATTATTTAATTATCGGAATCTTAATTTTACACATAAATAAAAATTAAAAAGTATTTTTTTTTATTTTATTTTCCTATTGTATAATCTTGTAATTTTGTTTTCAAGAGTCACAATTAGTATAAAACATCATTTGGAAATTGGTTCATATTACTTGTAAAAATCATTATGTGATGTTAAGTTGCAAAGTCCATGGAGTTTGACTTCCAAGCCTTTAAACTTCCATAACTTTTCAAAAGTAAACCGATTTAAAAGTTTGCAATTTTTTGGAATTTTTAAAAAGTGTAATTTTAGTTTATGGGTATTTTTTATTTTTGACTTAAGCATTCTCAATACATAGTAAATACTTATGTTTTAATAAGTTACACTCAAGACCTGGCTACAGGGTATGCTTAAGTCGTTAACACTCGTTTAGTTGCGTTTCTTACTCGTTTTTGGTTGTTATTATTGTTTGTACTCGCATCTTTTCGTGTAGGCTAAACAAACTTACAATTTAGATTGAATTTATTTGTGCGCCGCCAGCCGCCCGCCGCCTGCCGCCCGCCGCCCGCTGCCTGCTGCCTGCCGCCTGCTGCCTGCTGCCTAGACGAGGAGCAGCCCATTGAGATCTTCATTTGCTGATCTTTCTGGGAACATCTTTGCGGCGTTGACCCCAAAGGCACACACAGAGAGCAAGCCAGAGCAGAGTTGGGCAGCAATTGGGATTTCGAGACTGGGACTTTTAGTTGCGTATTGTCTGGTTTCACTGACCAGTTACCAGTTACCAGTTACCAGTTTATTTTTGCCCGTTTTGTTGTTGCTGTCTGCTTTTAGCTGTTCCTTTTTGAACTCTATTAAACTCAGCGAATTTATTAATTTCGCTGCTGATTAACTGTTTCCGATAGCGCCTTGGCCATTGCCCATTGCCCGTTTGTATCCGTTGGTATCCGTTGGTATCCGTTAGTTGCATCTCTCAATAAATCATATTTTGCCACAAATCTCTTCTTTTTTTGTTGCATTATTATTATTTACTTCCCCCAGTCGCCTGACGAAGATTGACACTTTTAGAGTTGCACTCGTTGGGGCAAGGGTATTTGGTGTAGCGAGGGTGGCGAGGGTAGCGAGGGTTTATGCATCGATTGTTTAGCGCATGTAGCGTATTAAGTATAATGACAGCGTCAAATACAACACACGACACAATATGACATGTTGGCTGCTACTAGTTTTAACTACAGCTATAGCTACTATATAGATATGTTTGTATCTAATAGATACATTCGTATGGGGTACGTGTGTCTAACTGACGGATACGACAACAGCAACTAAAACAAACAATGCAATTATTTAATAACAGCTAGTCGAAGTTTCGAATGCTCTTTGCTAATAAGAGTTTTTTTTTATAAGCTCAACTTAATTTTAGCCTTATTATCAAGTGACGTTGCAGGAAGTCTGCTATTAGAATACTTTTTTTAGTCGGGCTATTAGTATTGTTAATATTATTATTATTGTTTATATTAGTTTGACTACGTATATTGTCAATTATTACCTTGGTAAATTAGTAGTTTTTAATGCATATATATTATATTTCCATACCTTATTCAGATTGTATCAACTCATTTACTTAATCTTTCTATCCTCGGGAATTAAAGCTTTCACATTCACAAGTCCTTCATGTTCATTTCGGTATTATTCGAATTAAAACCTTAGACAGTTTCACTACTGTCCTTAAATTTATATTTTCTCAAAAATTGACAATTGCATTTATAATTTGGATCAATTCTTGGAGATCGTACGTAATTAATGCATGGATAATATTCAACGAGTCCTGCAGAGCAAAGTGAAAAATTCAAAAAGAGATTGCTTGACACAGAAAAAATGAAAAAAGGCACAACAAATTATTCTAGTTACTAAATAGTTTGTGATATATGTATAATACATACATATGTAAGCAACCAAAATTAATGCATATTTCAGTTGGAAACTTGATTATAAATCAATACTCCAAAAGTGAGATATGTATAGGTATTTGGTTTTTTCTGGGTTTTCACTAAATTTTGGAACAAATGACACTATGTATATTTTAAATACCACCAGTAACTTTGACTTTACATTTTTAATAACCTTTTATTTTAAATTTTAATCTACATAAATGTACATTATTTTGTTAATAATATAATTCCGTTTGCTGTGTGGACTGTTAATTGTCGATATTAAATAAATAAATAGATAAGTAAATAAATAAACATATGTATGTATATATATGAATTCAAACCTAGACACATAGCTCACTCTCCCACTCTCACACTCTACCCACACACGCACACTCACACTATCTGTGTGTTACTGTTAAAATCTGTGAAATGTCAGCAATGCAAAAAGGGCGTTTGGACTGTTTGGTTCACCTGGTTGGTTAAGTTGCGTTGTTGTTGTTGTTGTTGTTGCTTGGGTTTGGTCACCTGTGCTGTGATGTGTTGTTGTTGTTGCTGTTGCTGTTGTTGCTGTCTAGTGTTTTGTTTTGCTGTGCTTTTGATTTGGCTTTGGTGGTGTCCACGTTGACGTCCACGTTCACTTATCTCGCGCAATTGATCGCTTGCTTTTCTCTCTGCTCTCCGCTCTCCGCTCTCCGCTGTCCACTGTCCGCTGTTGTTGTTCGCGGCCATTGTTTGCATTCTTTATGCATCGTTGTTGTTGTTTATTAAATGACATTTGCTGCTGCTGCTGCTGCTGTTTGTTTTGCTTTGTGTGTGTTTTTTTTGTTATGTATTTTTTTCTACCGCAAAGGCCGCCATTTTGCCGGGCTCTGCAGACTTGTCACAAATGGCAATTAATAATTGCGGCTACTTAGCAGGCAGCTTGTTGGCCTGCAGCGGTGGCAGGGGGGGAGGGGTAATGTAAACATTTGTTTATTGTCGTTGGCAGCCATTAAATGTGCAC
This sequence comes from Drosophila maculinotata, assembly GCA_035045305.1. NCBI lineage: Eukaryota > Metazoa > Arthropoda > Insecta > Diptera > Drosophilidae > Drosophila > Drosophila maculinotata. Next base: position 22,462,664 of record JAWNPD010000335.1, on the reverse strand, counting down.
TTTGTGTATCCTTTATGGCGTTGGCTTGTTTTAAGTAGTTTTTTATTTCTCTTTTTTATGCTGTTGTTAGCCTAATAATTATATTTAATTGACTTTTGTGTGTTTTGTCTTTCAGAACTTTTTGCCTAGGCGCCTCCTTAACTCTTTATCTGTTTTACTTTTTACTTATTGTTTTTGTTATTTTCTTTTAGGGTTTACTTTTGTTGTTGTGCGCTAATGTTGTCAGCCTTTGAGTGATGCCGATATGGATCGGTTTTTTTAGGGGCGCACACCACAAAGTTGAGCCACTTAATTGGCAAATTATAGCGCATGTCTAGATCTGCATCGCTGGCCCCATCAAACTTTGACATTGATGCAAACTAGCAGCTGCCAAAAAAAAAAATTATACTAAATAAAAATTATATACAAAAAAACAAAAAAAAACATGCGCGTAATGAGAAACTTGTTATATGAAATTAGGCAGAGCAGTGACAAAAGGGGGGGCAGAATCAGTCAGAGAGGGGCAACTGACACTCTTCGAGCATATTAAGTGCCCCGCGGCAAAAACTTATACAAACACATAATTCCTCAAGTCTTCGACTTCAACTTCGACTGCGACTGCGACGGCGACTCCTTTTGGCCAAGTTGAGGGGCCGCTGGGAAATTGATATGCGAAGACTGCTGCGAGTTGGTAATTCCAAAAGGCACCTGCAACTGTTCAGTCGACAGTCGACAGTCTCGACTCTTTGCCAGCGTAAATTGATAAGCTGCAAGTGCACTGAGAAAAAAATATGACATCCAATTAAGCCAATAGCCCTGAAAATCTAAAATAATGTCTGCATTTACGAAAAAAATGTGTTACGAGTAGTAAACGATAGCCATAATCGACAATCCTACAAATATTAATATTTTTGTGAACTATTAAATAAATTTTAAATTTTACAATATAAAAGTTGTGTATATTTCAAAGTTATTTAAAAATTTTTGTAACTTTCTTTTTAACATTCAGACTTAAGATTTATTTTTTCTGATTTTAAAAATTAAATATTCTCGAATTTATAAACAGTATTTCTATTTTTAGAAAAACGCTACTATTTGGAAATAAAAGAGAAACTGCCTTTGAGGATAAAAGTTTAACTATACTCTAAATTCTGTGACATATTTTTTTCTGAGTGTGCTTTAGCGTGTAGAGGGACAGAGAGAGAGAGAGAGAGAGGGGGGCAAGTGTTGTTGCAACTCTGACCGGTTGGCTTATTAGTGACTGCGATTGACATTGCCTTTTTTTGCCTTCTGTTTTAGCAGCGCCTCTCTGCTCCTCTGCTCCTCTTCTACGTCTCTGTCTTGCTCTCTCTCTCTCTCTCTCTCTGCCTGCGCCTGCTCAGCGGGAATTTGCGCATGTGCAGCCCTGCAGCCTGGGCCCAACATCAATCCCAATCCCAGCTCCCAGCTCCCAATTCCCAATTGCCAGTTCCCAAGACCCAGACTCTGAGCCAGACTCTGACTCCGTACTCCTCACTCCTCACTCCGGACTCCGTCTCACTTCGACTAGACCAAAACCAAGCCAGACGAGATAAACATTTGGCTGCAACTTTGGAATGCTTGCACGCAATGTAATTGCATTCAGTTCGATTCTACTTCAGACACCTTTTGTCTTCTGTCTGTCTGTCTGTCTGTGCTGACGTCACAGCTCGTACACTGAACCAAACACTTTCTATAGCTAACATATATTTTGTATTATTGAGTGAAGTATTTTGGGCAAGGAACCTGCTAAAACTATTACAAGTTAAGCGTATTGCTTTATTTACTCATTTAATTTAGACTAAAAATTGTGTACACATTTAAATTAATTAAACTATAAAATTAGAAATTAATCTAAAAATTATAGAATTAAAGTCGAGCATTTTCTGTGATTTTTGTTCAACTCAAAAAAGGCTCCGGAAATAATTTGTAATTTTTTACTCGGAATTACTAGCTGGTTTTACATATGAAATTTGTAGTAGCTGCTCTGAATACATACTTTTTTTGTTAATTGTTGCAATAAGTAGTTTTAAGGAATTTCTTAAGCCATTTAAGGGTTTTGAAAGCACTCGATCATTTTTAGTGGATGGCAAGGTTCTTAGCATTATGATGGACAAGGTGGGCAAGTAGGTTTTAATAGTTATAGCTGTAGGCTTGAAACCATAAATCTGAATCTAGCACATCGACTCTGCAGATTGGTTTTAACGGCATTCTATAAAACCAACTAAAATACTGAAATATTCACGCGCTCCTTTGATTATAATCTAACCTCTCATCTATAAAACTTTTCAAATATTTATACACTTTTTAAAGCAAAATTTGTATTTCATTTCAAAGTGACAAAATCTATGAATCAGTGTTTAGAAAATTAAAATGTTTATTTTTTAAGAAAAAAGGACCAGAAATAGATCTTGAATAATATGCTAAAAACATTATTTGACTTAATTTTAAATTGACAAGAAAAATTTTTGAAAGTCTTTAATTAATTAATTTAATTTTGTCTTTAAAGAAAGTTTACAAAAGACAATATCATAATTAGTTAAGCGCAATAACAAATTAAAAATATAAAACGAATTATATGAACTCTGAGCAATTATGAACATTTTTCGAGCAGAACTTCTCTGTGTATATTTGTGAGGAACTATTAAGTCTGCATTGTAGACTGACTCTATATTATTATGCTCGCTGGCTCTGCAAAGTTCTCAACTCTGTTACTCAATGGCTTTGAGAGCCATCTGTGTCCTCGTCTTCGTGGTGCCTGCGGTTGCAAATAATGTAGTGTAGTGGACATATGGCGGCTTTTTGTCAGTTGCCAGCATGCCCCTTGCCCTGCCCTGCCCTCTGCTCCTTGGGTGCAGACATTTTGTTTTAGGCTCTTCTAGGAATTGTGTTTGTTTGTTTGTTTGTGAAAGGAGGCAAGGATTGTTGCTTGTTGTAGTTGTAGTCGCGTCGACAGTGGCACAAATAAATCATTTGAGATAAGTGGCAACGCCAAGCGTGCATTGTTGTTGGGTTTGTTGTTGTTGTTGTTGTGGCTGCAGCTTTTGCATTTATGGCAAGCAGCGCTTTTAATGGGCAGTTAACAATTCAAATCGTTAGCCTAATGGGTTTTGGATGCGTTTTCAATTGCAACTTCCGAATACAGTTGATGCAAAACAGTTGCAAAATGCTCGCTCGATAGGCGATTAGGCGATGATGCCTTCAGGTGATAACCGACAATAAAAGCACAGCTTCAAAAAGAAAAGCAGACGACAAAAGAAAAAACTCTTAATTACTGCATAATGAATTACTACAGCAAAAACACAAACACTCACACACAGGTAAACCGCAAGCGTTAGACAGAGTCGGCAATAGGCTGTGCTTGCATGCGCTTGTATTTGTGAGAACACGCCCCGTTCATTTTGAGCGCAAAGTCGGCAAGCCGCCCAGTGCATGCGCTAGAAAGAGACGCAGCAGGCGCTTCCATAATTGGCCGTTTGCTGTACAGACTTTCCAGGCAGGCGAAACGATGGCATTGAAACGGTGTACGTTGCGCGCTCGCTCGCACACAGCGACGCTGCTTGGCGATCGCGTTGCCAGGACGACTGGAATCGACAACAGCATAGACACAGAGACAGCGCAGCAGCAGAGCGCGGCGGCGTGTGCCAATTGCCAAAGCGTTTCAACCAGGACTGGTTTTTTCCAATTTCGTTTTCAGTTCTTGTTGGATTCTCAAAGCGTCGACGTGGCCGCGCAGTCACCGAAACCAACGAGAGTCGCTCGCGCATAGCAAAAAATATACAAAACAAAAACATAAAAAGTTTGTAAATTCATTTTCGGCAAATGCGCCGTCGGCGCTTTACTGTTTGCCATTCATTGTTGTTGCTGCTGAGAGCGCGCGAGTGAGTGAGTGAGTGAGTGAGTGAGTGAGAGAGAGCGGGGTGGGGGAGTGTTCCTTTTCCAAGCGTCGCCAATGTTTCATCTTTGGATTTTGGGCCGCTGCCGCGCGTTTTTCATACACAATATTCATTCGTTTCTGCCGCTCGCGTGCAGTCGCTGCTAACTAACGGTGTTTGCCGTCGTCGACAACGGCTGGCGCCTCTCTCTACACACACACACACACACACACACGCACACACGCACATACAACCCATACAATACAGATCAGTGCCAGTGTTCGAAAAGGTGCGTGCCCAACGCAAGTGAAAAGTGTGCTTCAAATAAAACAAAAAACGCAAAATCAAAAATATTTCAAATTTCGTTTATCGTCTGCGACACGCGATACCCTATAAAATATATACATATATCGAGCAGCCGGCAGCCGGCAGCTTGGCATAGTTCTCTTCTACACACGCAATCACAACAGCAACAGCAACAATAATAATAATAATAATAACAACAAAAACAATATTTAGCAAAGACAAGTGCAAGTGCAAAGAGTTGCCAATTTGCCGCCGGCGTCGTCGACGGTCATTCACTTTATACATGTGAATTATTTTGTCTCACTTCCACACACACACACACACATACACTCCTACATATAAAATGTCACTTTGACAGCAGACCGCTGCCGCTGCTGCTGCTGCTGCTGCTGCTGACACCTCTGCCGCTGGCGACGCCTCCGCTGGAAGTGATTTGCGTGCCGTTCTTGCGTTTCGCCTGCTGATTTGTTGCATGCGTCGTTGGCGTCGTCATCGACCGTCAACGCTTAACAAAACCAACAACAACAATAACACAAATCAAATGCGTGCAAGTGAAAAGCAAAAGTGTTACAATAAAGCAAAAACAACAACAAAAACAAACAACAATTACAATTCAACAACATTGCAAATTGAGCCACAAAATGTGTTTTGTGTATTTTAAAGTTGTTGTTGAACACTAGAAATCGTTTATGCGTGTTAACATTATTATCGTAATAACGTATATTCAAAGTAGTATCACAATATAGATTTTGAAAGTTATCAACATGTTGGAAAGAATGAACTTGTTTTATTTAAAAATGATGTTCAAATAATTCAGAAGAATCAAATTATTCCAGTGAAAGAAAATACTCTATATAAATTGTACTATAAATGTACATATACATATGTTTATATACAGCGCTGAACAATTTCACATTTATAACTGACAATTACTACAGAACACTTTTTATAGGGTCTGTGGATTATTTAACAGTAGTTTCTTCTGCAAGTCTTCTTTTTCCATCAACATACTTATACTTCTTAATTGCACAATACTTTATGACTTTCTCATTATGATGACCAGCTAAATGAATTATGCAAAAATATTGAAATAGTTCAAGTCAAAAAGAATAAAAAAATAATATTTCTACAATTTAAAATTTTACAATGATTCTCATGCATGAAAAAGGAGTATTCAAATTCCAGAAAAACTTAACTAGAAATAATAAAGCTTTAGGATATTAGAAGTTTGCAGTAGAGTAGCTTAGTAGCTACTAAATTGAGAACAGTTTATCTTAAAAATATCACAAGTTATAGCCAACTAATAAAAGTTGAAAATTAATGAGATAACAATGTTTATATACTTATGACTCTATAAAAAAAAATCATTTGTTAAATTTGTTTTTTTAAGCATATGCAATCATAAGAACCAGTTTCATTGCATTTACTTTAATAAAGAAATAATATAAGAATAATAATATTTATTCTTCTTATTTATTATTTGATTTGATTAAAGTTTTGATTGTAATAAAAAGTGAAATATATTTGAATTTTTATTTCATCCAATCAGTTTTAAAATATAACAAGTTCTCGACGATATCAACAAAAAATAGTGCAATTAAAACCAAACAAAAAACAAAACAAAACAAAATAAACGAAGATAAACAAAATGTAAGGCGTGAAAAAAAAGGCAAAACCGAAAAAAAACAGCCGCCGCAGCTGCTGAGATCCTGCGGCAGCAGGACTCAAGCTGAATAAAAAGCCAGCTACCAGCTAGAAAGCAAAAGGAAAAAAGGAACTTGCAACAAGCGTTGCAACGCCGCTCAGCGAGAGCAGAGTGAGAGAGAGAGAGAGATATAGAGAGTGTGTGTAAAAGAAAATCATTCACAACGGCGACCATAACGAACTCCGCCCTTGCAATGAGCCAACTGGGCACCGTCTACGCCACCAAGCGAAGGCGACGCAATGGCAAAAGGTGAGTGACGACGATGACATCCCTCCTGCCCCCAGGCCCATGCCACATGCCCCATGCCCCCGCCCTCCTGCTGTGTGCCTCTATGATTACTGAAAGATTTCAATCAATGAAAACGTTTGCCTCCAAAGTCAACTGCTCTTTGTTGTTGTTGTTGTTGTTATTGCTGTTGTCTTGGCCATCAATCTGCGGCTTGTTGAACTCGGCAACTGCTACTTCAACTGATAAATGATGCCACAAAAACAGCAATTGTGCTACTGGTCTTTCTTTTTTATATGCCCCAGTCAGCGGGTATTATAATTTGGTCCCGGACTGTGTTGCGCATTAAAAGAGATACCTCTCAAGTATATATATATATATATATATATTTTTATTTTGCAGTATATAGATAGTATATAAATCCGATTTTATGAATATCCAATTGAATATTAACTTTTAGTATGGAAACCTTTTTGATTTTAAAGATATCTTGACAATTTTTACCAATTACAAGTTTTTGATAGGCTGCTGAATATGTATGATTATTATATATATATATATATATCAAGATTCGGTAGAAATTAGAGTTTGTGTTTGAAAACTTCATTATCCTTACAAGTACCTTTTCTTTTACTAGGCCAAACTTATACTAAGTCTTTTGCGTTTCAAGACTTTGATAATATTTTGCTGACATAAAACTGCAAAAGAAAACTGTGTTCCTTCAAGAAACTGTACAAAGGTGTTACAACTTTTCAAATTTGTGCAAATGATTTATCAGCATCAAACTACTGCAACTAAAGACTTCCCATCTGCATACAAAATGTTTTTGTTTTGGATAATTTTATATTATTTTTCTTTTTATTATTTTGCAAAACTAATTTTCTAATCATCCTCTAATGTCTTATATATATTTTGTATATCTTCACATCTTGAGTTCAGTATGCACCTAATATTAAAGCAGAAACTTATTATCATCAGTATGCACCTAATATTAAAGCAGAAACTTATTATCATCGGACTACAATATCATATATCAAAGCATTAGAAACTAATATGGTTGTATGATAACCGCATTGTTGTAGAGATAATATACACATACTATTTACCATTGTAATTACTCTGCTATCTGTCCTCAATGAATTATTAATGAACATCAAGTGTCTCACGCTGCGTATACGCAATGTATCTAAACTTCAGCATCAGCCTCAGCCTCACAACTTGAGCCTCGGCTTGAGCATTCAATATGGAAATTATGAATATTATGCATGTCGGCAGAGTTGCGTGAAATTACAGTAGTACCCCTTCCCCCTTCCCCACTCAACTTTTCAATGCGCACGGGGTGGCCTTTTTCCTGCTGCCTCTTCTTCTTCATTTGTTTTTTTTTTTAGCTCTTTGCTCTATTGCCGGCTGTCTTATCGCTGTTCGCAGATCAAGTACCGCCGCTGCCCAAAAGTGCATATAATTTCTGATAATTTTGTGTACTTAACTTGCCGCAAAATACTTGTAAAAACAACAACAACAACACACGCAACGACGTAAATATGCAAAAAAAAAAAAGAATAATAATAAAATAAAAGAGGCAACAAAAATTGCTGCAGTAGCTGGAACTAAGACACGCCCCCAACTGCGCACTGTAATTGCTCCCCAACTGATCAGCAGCGGGAGAGCAACAACAACAACAACAACAACAACAACAACAAAAACAAAGCGGCCGAGTCCAAAGATAGCGACAAAGTTATTAATTTTTGTTGTTTTTTTTTCCAGCCTGCCTTCCTTCTTCTTTTTTTTTGTATACCCTAGAAAGAGTGTATTGAAATGTTTTATGCATTCAAGTATTCAATAGTGTGGATTAACACAATGTCGGTTTTTTATTGTGGGTTGCATGTAATCACTAAGATTAGAAATTATTAAGCTAAACTTGGGATAATTCAAAACCAATCCGTTTAATATACGATCGGTTAAGAATTAAGCTTAAAGCTAATTTATTTTTCATCTTTCTGTTGGTATTGTTTAAAATTACATAAATTGACTGAACAGCCGATTTTATATAGTTTAGATACAAATTTAGTAATTTTTTTGAATGTTTTTTTTTACCAGATAAAATTGGTGTTCTTTTTTGGAATAGGGTCAGTATAGTAACTCTCTAGATTGTTATAAATTAAAGACATTTAATTTAAAATCTTGTTTCGTTATATTTTAATTTATTTGTGTTTTATTTACACTATTTAGGTGAATTATAAAGCCAACATCTGAAGGATATGCATAAAATAAAGCAGTGTTGTTTCCAGCAAAGATTAATTTAAAAGTTGGGTTTTATAATAATAATTTCTTCAAATATTGCCAACATTCTGCCTCACATCGTATGACTTTTACAACTTAGCTAGCATCAGGCTATGTTATATCCTTGCTAGGGTATTTCACTCTTCGCCTACTCAAGGCTATCAGTTTTTTTCTTGTTCATTTTTTCTTCATAATTTTATTATTGCTGCGCAGCCATCGACAGGCAGCGTGCATAATTTGCCGCGGGTCGTGGCTTAAAAAACAATTACTTCTCGCCAAAATGCTACACCCTGCCGCTGAACCCCTCCCCTCGCCCACCGCGGTCTGGTCCAAGTCATGGTGTGTTACCCGGTGTAGTTGTGTGTAGTTGTTGCTCGCTCGACTGACGCAAAATTGTCACCTTGCCATGCACACCTGCAATTAAGTGTCAGCTCGGCCTGGCCAAGTGCCTGGCCCCTTACCCCTTACCCCTGCCACCCCTCTCGCACTCCTTCGAACTTGTGTGTGTTTTTAATGAAACGATCAAAATGTGTCTGCCTAAACAACTTTTGTGCTATTTTAATTGCGCTCCTTGCAGCCGGCAGCTGTTTTGCCAGCCTGCCAGCCTGCCAACTGCCAACTTGCAACTGCCAACATCATAAGTAGCTCTCACAAATATTTCACATACGCCGCATGGGTCGCAATTATCAAAGACAAAATTACAATTTGAATTTGCTAGCGTGCAAATGCGCCTATTTTTATTGCAACTTATCATTTGATATCAAAGCTCATTCGTTGCGACCCTCAAACAAATAATTATCTTAAATGTAATAACTATAATTAATTTAAATGTATTTTTCATACTACACATTTGCATATTATATGTACAAAATTGTTAGTGATGCGCTTTTATATTAAAAATATTTATTCAATTAATAAATTTACAATACAAATATTTATTACATTAAATTATTATTAAATTGAGGGTTCTTCTGGTTTTCTCATCAAGCACTCTAGTGAATGATATCTTATAATAAATAAAAGTATAATAATTCAAAAAATTGTTCAAACATTTTTAAAATATTTTAACAATCCAATTATCACACAAATTCTTAATAAATAAATTGATTTGCTTTTTACTTATAAAATTACAAAGAAGGTGCTTTACAAAAAAACTCATTTTTTCTGAATATCTTGATTGATTTCGAAAATCATGCAGTCAAAACTATCTTGACAAGTTTTAAAAATTTGTCAGTTACTTTGCAATTTATCTAATATAAATATCAATACCAATTGTATCGTTATGTGCTCAAATTTAACAATAGTCAATTATAATTAATAATATTAATACGAGCACATAAATATTAAATATACCAATTTTCGAACTTGAATAGTTAATTAATGATTTGTGTTAAACTAAGTTTATACTGGCTGGTTCATGTCAATTTGGATTATTTATTTATTAATGCATTTTAAAGTAAATAAATAATGCATTTATACAAAGTTGCTTAGGCCAACCCCTAAAAATAATTGATTTATTATTTGGTAGATTTTAGATTATTTGCAGCGAAAGTTACTAGACGGAAAAACTTAAGAAAATATTCCAATAATATTTCTGTACCGCCCATTTATTTTCTTAATATCACTTTGCATTGTTTGTATAAATTTCTTGCAGCTTCTTAGATTGTTTTTCATTATCAATGCTTGTGGCAACTGTTTTGTGGTGCGTATGATTAGCCAAAAGAAAAAGTCCAAATGCTTGCGTTAACCAGCAAATATTCAGAAACCACTCAACGCGTTGAGTTTGGCATTTAATTGTTGGCCATGCACCGCTGAACCGCTGAGCCGCTGCACCGCTGAACCGCCGAGCTGCATTCGAGGGCACTTTTCGCCAGCAATTACCACAAGTAGTTAAAGTTCGTAACTCCCCCCGTTTCGAACGCCCCAATCGGATGCCCATAACAACAAACACAACAACAACAACAACAAGAAAGTTGCAACTCTAAACTATATTTGCAACTACTGCTGGAAACTTTAGCTCCCACTTTTGCTCCATGGCCAGCGGCATCGACTTGGCTGGTTCCACTTGTTGGTTGTTATGGATATATGAGTCCTGCTTTTGCTTTATTGATTATCAGCTTGTTGTTTGTTGCAGCTTTCATGTTACACGTTGTTGCTGTTGTTGCTGCTTGTGCTTGTTATTGATTGCAGCAAGTGGTGCAGGGCGCCCCTCCCTCCCCCCGTACAAGCCTGCTCCGTTTCAGTCCTTGTTGCTATTAGAAATTGTAATTAGCCAAGTTTTCTACAGTTGTTGTTGTTGTTTTCGTAGGGTGGCCGCTTGTCTTTAAAGTTCAAGCGCTCATATTTTATGCGACTTGATTGAGTTGCACAGAAAGTTTCACTGCTAGTAAAAACTTTGAGCTTTTAACAAACTGTAGAATGCAATGCGACTACAATTACAACTACAACTACAACTACAACTACGATTATGATTATGATTATGATAAATGATTTTATTATTTTCATTAGTAGTTAAGGTTATTCGGAAATTGTTTCCCACATATGCTCAGCATATTTGCCCATTTGAAACCGCAATTGCCGGCTCGTGACATATGTTTTCACATTCTTTTTTGTTTTTTTGGTAGGGTCAGCAAACCATTGGACCAACGGACCAAGGGACCAGCGCACCAGCTGACCAGCTGACCATATGCCAATGCCAATGCCAATGCCCTACCATACTACCAGACTACCATACCATATAGCATATGAGAACCATCCCATAGAGCACACCATAAATTTTCACAACCAAGTTGCATTTCAAGTTCGGTCGGCGAATTGACCAAAGGACCAATAAAGGGGGCCAAACAACAAACAAATAGACAACAGTTGGCCAATGCTTCTACTGGTGGTGGGTTCAGTTTCAGTTTCAGTTTTCTCCCTCTCCTCCTCCTACTCCTCCTTCTCGTGCCTGCTGCTGCTGCTCATTAGTTGCGCCTGCGCTGCTGCTGACGCCGCTGCCTTTGTCTTTGAAGAGTTCATATGGGGTTAAAAGTATATCAGACAGTTAATTACAGTTTGCTCGGCCGTGAGAGCGGGTGTGATATCAGTCATAGATAGCAGGACAGCACATCTCTATAATGCAGCTCATTAAGTTGACGCACTTACATCCCCTTGCACCATCAGCATTTAAGGACTTTACGGAATTTCAGCATTTCATCGAAATTAATTTCAAGTGACTTTGCTTAAGTCTGCGTAAAATCAATAGAAATTCCTTTTAAATTAGTCATTTCAAATATTGTCTTATTTTGTTGAAACTTTTATTCTAAATTTAAATGTTATATTAACACACAAATCAAAGTCATTAACATTTTGTACTTTTGCTCTCCATTAGGCATTTTATGGTATACAATGACTATCATTATTTTAGGCTCGCTTTATAAACACTTTTATCTCTAATCATTTCATTTATTTAGATTTCCTTAATTTCGTCCTTCACTTCCACTTTATGCGATTAAATCTCTTTTATGCTCTTTTTAGTATTACTTTAATTTCTCTTTATTTGATTCATATTGGCAATATAATTATTTTATTGATATTCTATTTTCAGATGTTTGGTCTTTTGTTGTTTCATTGATAACCTTTTCATATTTATAAGTAGATTAACATAACCTCATTTTGTTCTTAAGTCACTTAGTTTGCAAAAGGCATTTATAGCTTTTCATTCGTATGATAAATGTTAACAGGATTAACTGCTCTCCATGGTCACTTTAAATAAGATTTCGTTGATTTCTTCTGTAAATAAATAAAATTACTTTTTCTATATAAATCAATGAATATTTCAGTTAATAGTATATTAAACCCATTCACAAGTATAATTACAACTAATGTACTTTTTACGAAATTAAAATATTTTAATTGTATTTCGAATGTGTTTATTGACTATAAAAAATAATAATCATGATTTAGCTGCAAATTATTGTTATTATTGTAGAAGCATTTAACGGTTGCATATATAGCCAATTTTTTCTGAGTGTTTGCAGCTGTGATTAACTGTTTTCCTCTGGTTAAACATTGTCTCGGCTTTCCACAAATGCCCCATTCCCCTTTCCCCACTCTACTTCCCTACTTCCTTACTCCTCCATCTCTTGCTTTGCTTTAGTTACTGTTGCGATTATCCACTAGTTGTAGCTGTGTATCTGTATCTTTTGCTGTATCTGTGAGCATGTCTATGTGTGTGTGTGTTTGTGTGTGTGTATGTGTGAGAGTAATTAACACCATTGCGTAATGCAGCGTATCGAAGCCTAAATAGTGCTTGCTCCATATGACCAGCCTTGGATGGGCGACGGGGCGTGGCAGCCATTAAAAGCGCCAAAACAGCTGCCTGCCTCACTCTCTCTTCCCCTCTCTCACTCACAGTCTAGCTGCCTCTCTCTCGCTCCTTTACTCCATCTTCCATTTGTGAAACTTTGTTGCCATTGCTCCCCACTCCCACTCCCACTCCCACTCCCCTCCACCCATGTGTAGGAAGGTGCTAAAACGCTTTGGGTTTACATTTTTAAGTAAACGCTCTTAATGTCAACTCAAGGGGGAGAAGGGAAGGGGGGGGGGGGGGTTCAGCGAAACTCGAGCAGCCGATCTGACAGCCGGCTGACCTAAGACCAGTTCAGTTCAGGGTTTAGTGTCAGTGAACCCTGTGAGACAGAGACAGAGACAGAGACAGGAGAGAGAGAGAGAGAGCGAGGCCAATCCTCAATCCTTAGTCAGCGCCTGCTAATCCATAAGCCACCTGCTTGGGAACGCGCCTAGTTTATATTTTTGTTCCTTTTATTTTTTCTACTCTCTGACCAAAACAAAAGAATTTTGAATTAAGCAAAAGCAAAAGCGTTCCATAAAAAATCCACCCCAAAGGATCGGGAGGGAGTCCAGGACCTCGCTGCGCGGTGTGTGCGCTGAAGTGGAGCGCGGGGTGTGGGCCGCATTCGAGTAGGGCGTGTTTCTACAGTCAGTTCCAGGCAGGTGATACTTTTCACTACCTTTGCTCCTTTGCTCCTTTGTATTTTCATTTACAGCGAATTGCAATAAAAAAATAAAATTAAACAAAACTCGAACGCAGCTGAGAATTAAAACTGGTTTATTTTGAAATCAAAAATAATTTGTATAAATATGCCATAAATAAATGATAAATGCCAGAATAAAAAATAAAATAAATAAAAATTATAAATAATAGAAAAAAGAAAATAAAATAATAAAAAATCAAATATGTGACGTAAATGATAATTAATGTTGAGCTATCTGAGCTAAAGCTGACTGGTCGAAGAGCTCATCATTAGCACACACACACACACACACACACACACACATGCATAAAAGTGTAGACGCCTCACAAAATGAAGAAGTTGTGGTTGGGTGTGTGGGGGAGGGGGGGGGAAGCAAACCAAACCAAAGGCCGCGCCCACGCTGCTGCTGCCAAGCGGGGTGGCAACCAGAGCTACCTCAGCTACCCAAAAAAAAGCTAGCAGCTACTTTGCAACCATCCAACCCCCGCCCCGCTTACCACCGCGGGGCAGCTGTCAAAAGGTTTTCAAAGTTGCTTTGCCAGGCGCTTTGATGTCGCCCCGTCTATGTATGTGTGTGTGTGTGTGTGTATTGGTGTGTGTGTGTCAGTAGATACATTTTTCCAAGCGCGCACATAAAAAATTTCGCCCGGCTTGTTCAAGATTCCGCTGCGCGAATCGCAAAAATGTTTAATCGATAAAATAAATGAGTTGCCTTTGCCAAGTTGTTGTTATTGTTCTTGTTGTTGTAGCTTCAGTTGTTGCTGCTGTTGTTGTTGCTGTTGCTGTTGCTGGCATAGTTGACGTTATTCTTGTGCGGAACTTTTGCCGCCTCGCAGATGTCGGCGCTGCCTTTGGAGCAATCATAAAACAACGTCAACAACAACAACTACAACAATAACAACACACACACACACACTCATAACAACTACACACATTAACAACAATAACTGTATATTTATGTACTCCACATTATCTAAGTGTGCGTGTGTCTGTGTGTGTGTGTGTATATCTGTTGTACACAAATTCCTTAGTGCCTTTTTGTGCTGAGATCATAAAAACTCACATAAAGCTGGAGGTGTTCCCTTTTCCTTTTCTGAGTCCAAAAAGCCAATAGTTACATATACTATATAGGCCTTCATATAATACTTTATGAAAAATAGCTTTAAATATACATATAAATATATGAACATTAATAAAACATGTGGGTTTAAAGGGTATTTGAATTTAAATTCAATAAATTTAATTAATTGGCTACCTTGTATATTTAATTTTCAAAAAAATTTTAATAAAGTTGTATTCGAGTCATTTCATACATTTTTTATTTCACTTTCATTAAAAACTAAAACTTAAAACATTTATTTTGTATCTCTTTCAAATACATATATCCTAAATAAAAGTTATTTTTTAACTGTGTATAAAAATATTAATTTATTAACATTTAAATAAAAGATACAAAATATTAATTATATTGAATATAAGTTAGGAAGTAATACAACAATTAAATCTTAATTCTGGTATTTATATACACAATATATATATTTATTATTATACCGTATTCTGCCACTGCTGAAGTTAAATGAACGCTTTATAAATCTGCTATGATGAGTAATTTTTGCAATGCTAAAATGAGAAAAGATACACGAATTCTTGAGTCTTCGCTCTGAATGTCACAATTAATTGAATTTGCATGCACAACAACAGCAACAACAGCAACAACAAAGCGAGTGACCACAGAAACAAATCTCACACCGAAAATGTCAAACGAGTGGAAATGTCAAAACAAAAGTTAAGCGCCATTTAAAGAAGCTGTCAGCGAGAAACATGAAATTAAAATTGCTACCGTTGCAGTCGCTGTTGCAACAGGGCCACTTAAAAGGCCAACAACAACTGGCAAACAACTGGCAAACAACAGGCAACAACGTGGCTTAATCTATGGATCCACTTAATGGATCTGCGCCAAATTCACGCATAAATTTGCCATTGAGTCGGGTGAGAAAAGCGTAGCGCTGAGCTGTTAAATTTAACGAGCCAATCCTGCCCCGATTCTCTCGCCCGTCCTGCCCACCTCTCGCACACAGCCTCACTCAACTCATTAATTTTGTCAACCCGAAAACAAAGCGAGAAGCTAAAGAAGCAAAGCTCCTGCCGCCAGAATCGTTTCGCATCGAATCGCAGTAGCTGCCCAGACGCAGACGCGAACTACAAAACGATCGCGGGCTCTGCGACTCGAGATAAAGTCGAGAGCTGCGGCTGCGACTGAGCAGAGGAAGACCGTAGGAATGGGCTTGGGTTTGGGCTTGGGTTTGGGTTTAGGTTTGGGGGCAGCTGCAGGTTCAGGACCCCGCGCTAATCGTCCAGCTAACCAAATACTGATCCTCGTACCGATCCGTAGCTGCCTACCACATTCCACTTCCACTTCCACATCCACTACTCAATGGATGGCGAGCGAATTAAGTTGTTAACGCATTATTTGCATATTTCGAATCGAATCGAGTCGAATCGAATCGCTGGCTCCTCCTGCACCGAATGCCACATTAAGATGCCTTCATTTGCATATTAATTGTGCAAAACAATTTCAACAAAAATACATTCAAGTGACACTCGAACAAGGTCCCAGACCAGGCAGGCAGACAGTCTGCGGTAGTAGCAGGGACTGCCCCTAATGAAGTGATAAATGTTTCAGTGTACGCGTGGCGGCAACTTTAAAGTGACTGCAAAAGATGAGCTATCTAGAATTTTAACTATGGGAATTTGCAATCCGACAATGACAACTGTCAAAATATGTTAAATACGAAGAACTTTACGTTTTTCAAGTATGCCTGCTAAGATCCTACAGATAACATTAATAGAATAAATTCCTTGAAAGCAAATTCGATTTCAAAATGTTATAGTTTTCGAATGTTTACACATTTATTGCACTAAAAATATAGGGAAATATGACAGCAGCATAATATATCATATAAAAAATGTACTAAAAATAAGAAAGTGTTTATATTATTATACACAGCATAAATATGATCAATCTACCGATTCAGTATTTAATTGCCAATTATAAATGATTTCAACGTTTTCTATACTTACTCCAATAACCACTGATCTTATTCTTCTTTCAACCTTTGTTATCAGTTTCCATAATCCATAATTTTTCATTTTTAATACGCTTAATATTCATACTACTTTCCTTTTGGAAAATAAGGTATCAACATTCTGATAAATTAATTTGAAAGTCATCTCCATCAAATTGACGCTTTTAATATAACGAAAAAGTCTTGAAATTTCAATGGGCATATACTATTTTATTATGTTCAATTATGTTTGTGAGTCTCTCAGTTTGTTTGCTGTATACAATATTATTATGTTATCCGGCTGACTAAGCAATATTTATGATTAATTGTATTACACTATTACTATATAATACATTTTTTTTATTTTCTCTTGAGTCTATCTCTGTGTTGCCTATATATTTACTATATATCTGATTTGGTTGCCTCCTGCTATGTTGAAAATCTGCAGAGAAAAATCCGCTTCAATTGACATGTTGACTGAGACGTTGAACAAAAGCAACAATGCCATTTGCAAGGCTGTTGCAATGAAGCAACATGCACTTGAAAAGCGTAAGCAACACAGCAACCAAAGCAACAAATAACATGAGCAACAAAAAGAATAACAACAACAGCAGAAGCAACATGCAAAATTAAATTAGTTTGCAAAATTTGTGCCATGTAGTAAAAGTGGCCGCAATGTTGTTGTTGTGGTTGTTGCTGTTACTGTTGTTGTAATTGTTGCGTCGACGCCTACGCTGCTCAGTAGTTATATATGTATATATATATATATTTTTTCGGACATGAGACACGCTACTTTGCGTTTTTAGCTGCCAGACGTCGACGGCGGCGGCAGTGGCAGTGGCAGTGGCAGAAGCGACAACAGCCGCTGCTGGCTGCAGTTTTTTTTTTGCGGCACGCAGCAGAATGTGGCACACGCATATACGGGGCAGCGAGCAATAGAGACAGCTAGTCAAGTGCAAGAGAGAGCGCACTAGATGTCATGTATGAATGAATTAGCAAAAGTTGCGTGTGTGTGTGTTGTGTGTGTGTGTTGTGTGTGACGTGTGCTGAGATTTTTGGCGCCAAATTGAGCATGCAAGACAAACAAAAGCAAAAACCAAAAATGATCAACGCTGCGTATGCGTAATGCCTGCGCATGCAAATAACTGTAACGAGTTGAACTCACGTGCCAGTGCACACACACACACACACACACACACACACACACACACACACACCCCAAAAGGATTGCGTGTCATTTGTTTATAAACACATCGGCAAGAACAAAAAACAAAAGCCGGCTGCTAACCCAAAGCCCCAGTGCTGTCGACCCTTGACACCCATGAAACAAACAACAACAACAACAACAACAGCTGCTGCTGCAATTGCATCTTTCAGTTTGGACTTTAGTTGTTAAGCCTAAATATAAATAGTAAAAGGACTAAAGGACATTCGCAATAATATATGTATTTTTCAAATATCAGCCCTTGGGGCAATTTCTGCTGTTGCTGCCGCATTGTAATTTCTTTAAAAGCAATTCATTTCATAATGGGAAAAAAACAGAAAAGAGTATGAGAGAGAGAGAGAGAGAGAGACAGAGAATGAAAAATATATACATGGTGGGTCGAATGAGAGACTGGCAAAAAGAAAAACAGCCAAACGAAAATGGCAAAAATAATGCTGGAAAATGGAATGAAATGAGCCAAGCTAAATAAAAATGGACTGCGAGGGGGGATTGGTTGGGGCTCTGTGGCTAAAACTTTCGCAAGAAATGTAGCCAACACACACACACACACATACACATTCGAGCTATGCAGTTATCCTTTGTTCGCTAGGATTCTACGCCATTTTTAGCAGCGACGTTTTTTATGGTCTAACCCCAAAAAAAATATAAGAAATTTTCAACCCTCACCCAACCCAACCCAAAAAGCCAGCAGACAAAAGCTTCGGTTTTGTTCTTTTCACTATTCTTTTCTTTATTTGGGAAAGTTGTTTATGGAACTCATTTTATTACTTGCCCTCACACTTTTCTACTAAATTTGCTGTCTGTCGTCCTCTGTTTGCTGCTGCTTCCTTGGCTTGCGGCTTTGTAGTCCCGTTGCCTTCTTATAGATAATAAGAAAATTATACATTTTATTCGGCAACGTTGCAGGCAAACGCCGCAATGCCACCAATTTGCAGTAGTCCTTAATTTGCTGTTAAGTTATTTAGTATTATATCTTTTTTTTTTTTTTGGATCATAATTTGCAGCCTTGACTCGATTCGACTTGACTTGACTTGACTTGAAAATTGTCTTGAATTCAAATTGCATTCCAATGCGTCTAACGGTTTTATCATCATCCTTGATCATACCTTATACTATACATAGTATACATAATCACCCACTCCTTTAGCAATTTGTCGTTTATCCTCCGTTCTTGGTCTTTGTTTTCGTCTTCGTTTTCGTACCTTCTGCCAGACACTATAATAATTTCCTAAATTCAGCGTTTTTTGTGTGTGCCCTTTGCGATCTGCCTACTTTCGTAATTGGCTTAAACTTGCTGACTGCGACTCGCATTTAATTAAATAAATTAACTTTTATTTGGCATTTGCGGCATTTTTGCGTATTTATGTCGAGAGTTTTGCATTCCCTGCTTTAACTGTAAATGAATCATCATTATCATAATTTGTACATATGGCGACAGTTTTGCATTTGAAACCACAGCAGAGAAAACTTTACTTAAAATTAACTGTTAATTTGCTAAATTTCGAGTATTTTAAGTTTATTTTAAGTGTATTGACTGAGATTTGCATACAAGTTAGTTGACATTTCTGGCATTTCAGAGATTGCATTGAGACTTAAGCATTCCAATGCTTAACTGTGCATGAATCATCATCATCATCATCATCATCATCATCATCAACATTGTTATTATTGTATTGTATGTTATCATTGGCGACAGTTTTGCATTCTTGAGCACTTGGAGCACACACCTCACAGTCAGCACAGACTGACTGACTGACTGGACTGACTGGACTGACAGCTGGGGATTTGGCTGGTCCGTTAGCAATTTGAGGCACATGTCGGTCGTCCTGGCGCTGACATCGAACGGACATGCCACTGACAATTACGTGGAAAAGCAGCTCACAAAAAAGTGCCAAACTGTAGCAGCAGCAAAAAAATGTCGGGCAATTAACTTAAATACGTTTCAACTTTTCACGTGCAAACGCGACAATGTCCTGTGGCATTAGTCCTGTGTGGCACTTGCCAGCGTACTCAGCTCAACTATGTATGTGTATCGAGTTTTTCTCTCTCTGTGCATGTGCATGTGTGTGTTTGTGTGTGTGCAGCGAAGCAAAAAGTTTTGAAAAACTGAAACAACAGCGTAAAACAATGAAAATGTTCAATGTACTTACGATATACATATATAAAACAAATGTATAAAAACGACAAATTTTTGAGAGAGGGTTAGAGTAGGGGAGTAGAAGTGAGCGGGCGGAAAGGGGGTTATGTGGGTTGGCGATGGCCCTGAAAGGGGTCGCTCATAAATTACAACAGTAATTATATTTAATAACCGCAATTAGCTTTGTAATAATGTCAATGAAAATGATGAGACAAAATATGATTAAAACAAAAACACAAAAAACGTAAAGGAAACAACAACAACAACAACAAAAGAAACAAAAAATCAACCAGAGAGAATGGAGGAAGAGACAAGACAAAAGCAAAAAAGAATGAATATACCGAATGAATGCTTTCAAGCTGTGTAAATCCTCAGCTAAAATGGCAAATCGCTCGTATTTAGACGCTTACGGCAAAGATAATACGGAATTAAGCGCTGAGCAGAGCAGGACAGAGCAGGACAGAGTAGGACAGAGCAGGACAGAGCAGTCGGATATCATAAATGACGGAGTCGAGCACTTTTTGCATTTATGAGCTTTATAGGGCTGCCTGTATCGCCTCTGGTGCCTGTTAGGGCGCCAGCTTTGGTATCATATCATATCATATCATATCATATTATATCACAGGCAGCATTTAGATTTACAATGGCTTTCGTGGGGATACTCGACCGCTGCCTTTTATGACATTTAATTGGACATACAGATACAGATTGCTGTTCTAATTTGTAGTGGACTTTATGATTTGATTCACGGAAAAATTTCACAAAGTTTCCTGTTTCTGTTTCGGTTTTGGTTTCTGATACTATTATGATTCAGCAGGCCCCTATGTTGTAATTAACAGATCAAGTGGTCGTGGCACCACTAAAAAGAGGTGCAACCGAAAAAAAACCCTGCTGCTGCTGCGAGGGTGGTTTGGTTTTACCTAGCCCTATTATGCTGGGGTAACTGATAACAGCAATTAATAATTTTGACCTTTTCTGTTGTTGTTGCTTTTCAAGTTCACGCCGTCAGCTGCGTTTCTGTTTCGAACTTGACTTGACCGTTTAATGTATGAAATTTGTTTGGTTCTCATTTTTGCAGCCTGAAGCCGCCGCCCAAGGATGGCGTCACTAAGAGCAATCCATCAAAACGGCATCGGGAGCGCCTCAATGCCGAACTGGATCTGCTTGCCTCCCTGCTGCCCTTCGAGCAGAACATACTTAGCAAACTGGATCGACTGAGCATACTAAGGCTGTCCGTTAGTTATTTAAGAACCAAAAGTTATTTTCAAGGTGAGTACCGACCAGTAACAGAGCTGACTATTTTATGGGAATTATCTATGTACAGCTGAGTGGTTGCCTCCCACTTAAAACCACCTCACCCGAATTCTATGTCCTATAATCTATAACTGTTATATCCCATTCCATACCCATCCCATATGGCTGGCCTCTCAGCAGCGTTTCGCCCCCTTCTTCTTCTTCTCCATCTGCTTCTTACCTTTTGCCATACGGCGCGTTACATTCGGGCCTATTAAATCGATTATGCTGCCACTGCCAGAGAGTTGCTGCCACATTGTAACTGCCACTGAATGGTGGCAGACCCTAAAACATGACTCATAAATGATTCAAAACTAATTTCAACGCCGCTGCGGGGCGTCCTGCTCCTCGGTCTATCTGCTCTAGTCTTAGTCCCAGTTCAGGGATATATACAAATCAACACACACACACACACACACGCACACACACATTATAATAAATACACGCACGTGGCAAAATTAGTGCTGTTGACGGATTAAAGTCGTTCTATAGAAAAACAAAAGAAGCTCACAGAACGCCAATATTTCAGTTTGTCCGCCTTCCATTTGATACTCTAGCTTAAGAGTGTACTAACAATTAGACATGTGCTTGGCAATTTTTGAAATACATATAGAATATTATAGGTCTAACAATTTGAGTCGGAATTAGAAAAATAACTATATTGAAATTTTTGCTAGACACGGATTGGTTTATCTGAACATAAATACATATTAAAAAAAGAAAATATAATAAAATAATAATAAACAAGTTGTTAGCTTTTAATTAAACTATTAAATATTTGTATATATTAATAGTTTTTAGTACTTTTACATTTACAAAAAGTTATTTTATTTAAAGAATTGTTTGGTATTGGCTTCTTTTTTAAAAGAGTATTATTAGGAATAATTTTGTTGTATATCTTGCTCTTCTTTTTTATACCCTGATCCCATTAAAAATGGGAAAAAGGGGTATTATGGTTTTGTGCAAAAGTATGTAACAGGCATAAGGAAGCATCTCCGACCCCATAAAGTATATATATTATTGATCGCTATCAATAGTCGAGCCGATCTAGCCATGTCCGTCTGGCTGTCCGTCTGTCCATCTGTATGAACGCGCTGTTCTCGGAGACTACAAAAGCTAGAGACTTTCTCAATCCTCTATAAAATGAAAAATACGTATTTTTGTACGTATGACCTTCGAATTCAGCATACTTACATATTTGTATGCCATCTTTGTGTCCTACAAATTTCATAACGATCGGACAATAAACAAAGAAGTTATTTACGATTAAATGTAACATAGATTTTGGCCAATGGAAGAAGAAGAAGCAAAGCAATTGCATGACGTTCGCAGTAGCAGCGTGTGTTTGTATGTGTGTGTGTATGTGTTTGTTTGTATGAATGCAGATAAAGAATTATGAATGTAAGAACTGGGTTCAGGGTATCTCCTAGTCGGGCACTCTCGACTAGAGCACTCTTACTTGTTTTAGTTTTGTTAGTTTTTTTTTTGTGTTTTTCTTGCCCGCCCGCCTGGCAAATGAATTAAAGGTGAGCCCACAGCGAATAGGAAATGGGAAAATGGTAACATTTTTGGGCCAGGTAAATCGAAGCAGGCGAGTGAGTAAACATATGTATGTATATGTACATATATGTGTGCATACAGGGTTGTTTTTGTATTGTCATCTCTTACCCATTGCTTTTTTTTTGGCATAAATATTCGTTTTTTGCGTCTAATTTAAATTAATTAAAACAATGCAATAAAAGGAGAAGAAACTTGGTTCGCTTTGATGGCTTTATTATCGACTTGGTTCATTGGCATTTCGCTTTGTTTAACGACATAAATTTAATTGCCTCAGGGAAGGGGGGGTGTTTTATATATGTGCTTATATAGAAGATGAAGTGCCCGAACACAGCGTTAATTAAGTTTAAGTGCAAAAATTGTAGCGAAAGTTGAAAGAGAGAAACTAAATGCCGAGAAAGGAGAGCAACAGTAACAGGACAGTATAATTTAAAGGACCCTTTGTGCCACTGTCTCACGTGTGTCGCACATTGGACAGCGTTGTTGGCTGGGCTGGGCTCATCCTGTGCCAAACAAAAAAGGACAAAAAGGACTCGAGTAAATATTTTGACAATTAGCGGTCAAAACGCAGTTGGGCGTTAATTGCAATGGCAAACAGTTTCGACCAGTTCAAGTCTTTGGCCAGGCGACACGTGCCCGCTGCACTGTGCTAAGTCAATATACGATCCTAAGTTTCCTTTGATTACTACAACTACTCCGATATAGAACGCCACGCGCTGCGTTTCCTCCTTTTGTGCATTTTGTCCAAGCCCAAAAGGACGACGACGGGTTAATGGACCAGAACCGTTGCGCCGTGTGCCCCCGTGAGTGCCCAGTGTCCTGTCAGCTATATATATATATATATATAGTATATATTGTATATAGTATAGCAAATACGTGTGTCTATCTAATGGGTGTGAGGGGGTTGACAATGGGGTCGCGGGGCAGGTCAAAGTTTGTTTACGTTTTGGCTTTATTTGTTTGTCTAGATGTTTTTCGGATATTATCAGGATCATTTAATTTACAATTAGTGTGTGTCCATAGAGAGCGGGGGTATGAGAGGGTACAAAAAGGGATGGGGGTGGGGGGTGGGGGGTGGATTAAACGTGTGCGTCTCGGCTTGTGGGATTTCCAAAAACTTAAGCACTCAACGCGATTAATTGACAGGCGACTGTATAAATATTATAGCTAAAAGTTTAGTTTTATGTACACTCAGAGAAAAACGTGGTGTTAAATTCAAGTGCAGCCGATTTAGAGCTGCTATTCAAATTTCTAGTATTATTGGTTAAATATAAATCATTTCGGATTTCACTGTCAATGTTACATAAATAAGTAGATAAACTTTGAATCGAGAAGAAAATTCTTGTCACAATCAAGTTTTTCATTCAAGTTTTTAGTTGTGGAGATGATATCGGGATTGATTTAAATCATTTATTTAATTTAGGTTATTTTTAAAATTAAAGAACTTAAGTAGAAGTAATGCTGTACTTGATTGAAGAAATATCTGTACATGTTTAAGAGCGCCAAATGTTTAACTTATCCCAAAGAAATCTTGCATCAAGTTTTTAAAACAAGAATTTCATTCTCAGGTATAGTTAATTTGACCTTGCCCGTGTTTTGACAACTTTTATCTTGAGTAGGAAATTCCGTAATTTTGCTGAGTGTATCTATACAATTTTATATACGATATATAAAGCTCTGTGGTATGCTTATGTGCAAGTATTTATGTATGTAGTATACACATTGAATGGCCCACTAGGGGGTTGCTCGGCAGACACTTACAACAACAACAACAACAACAAGAGCAGCGTCCTGCATCTATATATATAGGGGCAGTTGTTGACCCTGACTTGCGCAAAAGCGAAACGGCGAACAAATTTTCTCTATACCAAACAGCAGCGGGGCAAACACGAAAAAAAAAAAAGGAAAAGCAAAAAGAAAATGTTTAGAAGCAAAGCAAAGTTCGTTTTCATTTTCGCCAGGCTTTCAAAGTTGCTTTTCTATATATATTGTAGTATATACACACCGACAGAGGAGCACTTTGGCTGCAAAAAATAAATAAAAAAGAAAACCGAAGAAAAGAAAAACTAAATAATTAAAGCGCGCTGCTAATGGCCCATTGTCTTGACCTGGCCCCCGTCCCCACCCTCAAACTCCCCTCCCCCGAGCGACGTGCTCGTATCTAAAAGGGCCATAATTGCTGGCCAAGAGTTGGCGCCTTATGGCCAGCAATAATTGTTAAGACGCGCAATTTGTACAATTTTAATGTACTCGTTACTTCTCTATGCTTTCTCTCTCGCTCTCTCTCTCGCTCTCTCTCTCTTTCACTCGCTCTTGCCTCGTCCTGGCCGGGGGCCTGCTTAATTGATGAGTTGCGTAATTAACTGCAAAATGAACTGAATGCGGGCATTGATAGTTCGGTTTAACCATTCCAAATGGCGATAGCACGCCATCGAGCAAACCTCTAAATCAGCCCAAACCCTAACCCAAACCCAAGACCCAAGACCCAAAAGCTAGCCAATTAAATTGGCCAATAAGTAATTTGAGCGCTTAGCTACTCAGACTCCATTTGGCATAAAACTGAGGGTAGCAAATTCAAAGTTTCCTCAACTTATTTTAAGCAAAGTTTGTTTTGCTAGATTGAAATGCAACTCTGTGCAATTGAAGTAGTTAAATATTTCTCAGTTTTTATACAAGTTATCATAGGATTGTTTTCAAAGGATTTGTCCAGGCACATTCAAACGGTTTCATTCACTTTGGTGGAACACAGTTTTTATGCAATTTTTTATAGACATTGAATTCCTCTCAATCAGATAACTTGCATATTCCCAAGAAATCGATTTATTTTAGACCCAGTCCCCTATGGAAATGGAACCCTCCGATGTGTTCCAATTTATATGCAACTTTTATTTCGATTTGTTTTACTCTTTATACTGATAGATTCAAAGTTTGGAAATGGAATATGAATAAACATAGTTAAACTTATTAATTAATTAATTTATTGATTTATTCCGTTAAATTATCTTAATATAATAATACAAAAATAGCTTGGGAGTGAATCGCATTTGACATTTTGCCGCTTTTGGAAATTTGAGCTGACAGTGGGAACATTGGCAGCGTTGGCAGCGTTGGTTGCCAACCAGAGTTCCCACACATGATTAAAATATGATTTTTGCTCTTTATTTTTTTGCGACCTGTAATAGCGAGTCAGCAAATCATGTTGGAATTACTTGTGGCCTGCGACTGGTTTTTGTTGTTGTTGTTATTTAGCTTCTTTAGATCTAGTTGTCTCTGTAGGCTGTGGGCTCGTGGGAAGCAAGAATTGCAATTGCCGCCGTGTGGCAACTCTATAAGCATATTACGTGAGTGCAACAGCACATGCGACACATGAGTTTGGGAACACACACACACACACACACACAAAGAGAGACAACAGCCCCTCTCTACCCCCAATGCATCGTCAGGAGCAGCAGTTATGCTAACAAGGTCACTTGGCCAGGCTAATATATGTTAGGGAGGGGGAGGGGGGCAGTTATGCTATTATCAAAATTGCTGTTAAGCGTTTGTTAATGGAGCCCATGGCCATGTGCTATGCGAATAATCGCACGCCCAAGGGGCCAAGGCTCAGCTCTTAACCTATAAACATACTAAGCCCTCCTCTCTCCCTCTCACCCTCTCTCTCTGTCTCTCTCTCTCTCACCCTCTCTTTATCTCTATCTTTATAGCAGTAGCGAATTTCGTGTATATACTACATGACTTTCGTGCGTTGCTCCAGTTTAGGCCCATTAGCAAGCAGGTAGCTGGTGGTGGGGTAGAAGAGGGCTGGGGGGGGGGGGTGGTGTTGTAGCGGGTGTAGAATCCATAGACAGACAATGGCTTTAAATCGAGGAGTCGAGGAGCGGGCAGACATGCAATCAGTCAGGCGATGCACTTTAACTACAACTGTCCTACCTCGAGAAAGGTTGTGCCTCATGTTGTTGTTGCTGCTACCTTTGCTGTTGTTGTTATTGTTGTTGTTGTTGTTATTGTAGCCTGACGCCTCGTATTGTCACGCCGCTCTGACGTTCAGTTTTGGTAAAGAGTTAAGCCCACTGAGAGACAGTCAGCCAGTGAGAGAGAGCGAGAGAGAGAGCATGCGGCAGACAACATTGCGTGACTTACGTAGGTCGAACAGAAACTCCCTTCGACCCTCCCCCCCTACTTACCCCTCTCCTATGAAATAACAACAACAGGTACACTATCTAAAGGCCTAGTTCAATTTAAAGCTTTAATGAACTGCAATTCCAAAGTTTCTTTTACTAAATCAATAAAATTAATTGACGCAAAAGTATTATTTGAAATTTCCTATATGGGTTTTTTTTAATGAAAAATACCTACAAGCAAGTGTCCTTTACACTATTCAATACTTAAATAGCTAACTAACATATAACTGGATTTTTATTTTTTATTGTCTTATCAACATGAACACATTACAGTTATATCACAATCCTACTTTTGCATATGAGTTTGATTTATATAAGGTTTGTGTGTTTATTATTCTGGTTGCAATAAAGTATTTTTATAAAGAATTTTCACTTGGCCTTTTTATAGGTAATACAAATGTAAAATGGCGGTTGAAGAAATACATTTTTGTCTTTTTGATGGTAATCAGTGGCAGCTATAAAAGATTTAATACAAACTTCATCTGCATATTGATTATTTTTGACTATGAGGTAGCTCAGCTATTTTAATGAGTAAGTCTTATAGAGAAGAGGTTCACTAAAACTCGCAATGTCTTTTTCTAAGTCTAGTCTAGTTATCTTCTTGAATGCAACTTGGTTGACATTTAAAGCCACAGTTTTCGTCTGTATATAATTAACATGCAACTGATTTAATAATTTGTACATAGTTTTTCTTAATCTCACTTTAATATTTAATGTGTAAAATGCACAAAACAATGAAAATTCTTGCATAATTTTCAGAGTGCAAATTTTTGTTTGAAGTACATATTCAACGTTTAAACTTTAAAGCAATGCAATTCCATGAGCTGCAAATTCGATTTTAACTTGCCCCTCTTTATCATAGACAATGCCCAGCATGTTTGTGCTGTCAGTTTTTCAATCAAATGGGCTGATGAGTTTGACATTTCCATGACATATTTGTTTATGAGCACGAAAAATATTTGCCAAAATGTCAGAATTTAAACTTTATTCATTGTTTGCACCATGCCGTGCCAAGCGGCCAGTGTTGCCAGTTTCGCAAATGATTTGTATGTCAAATTAAATTCAGCTTTTTTTAAAAAAAATTGATGGGTACAAATTTCAATGTTTAGAGTTCTTAAATCAACATTAAATGGTTATAAATAAAGTCGTATTTTCTAAAAGATAATAATTTTCTACTCCATATAGTCCAGGGGAACGAAAAAAATAGAGAAAATTGTATGTAAGCTCTTGACATTTTTGTCAATTTTTGCTACAAGCTAATAATTTTTAAAACAACCTTTAAGCTGCTACAACTTGTAGAAATAAAATCGGATATTATAATATTTGTCAGTTTGATTTGTTATTTTAGTTTAATGTTTAGTGATATGAATAAAAATGTCTTGGTTTTCTACAAATATTTCAAGTGATTTTTTTTTTCTTTAACGTTTATTTATTCATTAAAACATCAAAAGCAACGACATATTTTCGATTCAACATCAGCTTTTTCTTCATTAGTGGCCTTTTATGCTAGCCTTAATTTTAGCAGCTAGTCAAAAGTTGGCAACACTGCAAGGGACACGCCCAAATCGCAGCCCAGCGCATAATTGACGCCATTTTGCACGGGGCGCATCGGGCAGCGTCGCAGCGGGCGTCGCTGCCAGCGTCGCTGCCGGCGTCGCTGCTCTGTATCTTGCAGCTCGTCTGCGCACGCTTTTCCGACGCTGCTTTTCCGAGCGTCGTCTTCTTCTTGTTCTTCTTCTGCTTTACGTTTGCTGGGTGGGGTTTTTTGCTGGCTTAGCCATCCGCCGCCATTTTTATGTGTTAACAGCGCAACCCTCCCCGCCACGCCCCACCCCAACCCACCCCGCTGCATGCAGCTGGTATAGCTGAGATTTTTCGCTTTTCCGCCTTTACGAGATTTACGTTCATCCACCAAAGCGACGTTTTCTGGTGGTGGATTTCACTTTGAGTTTATGTTGCACGTCAAATGGCGCTATTTCTAATCCATTAAACGAGGGCCGTTCGAGCAGTTTCAATTGGCAACACACATTATTGAGCGATGTCGTAAATTTGGTTTATGCTAATCAGCTACTCATAAGTGCAATAAAAAACCAACAGAAAAAAAACACGAAAACACGCCCAGAAATTGCGGCAGATTTGTTGTCCTTTCCCTTCCCCTTTCCCTTTCCCATCCCCAGCCTCAGCCCCTTGTCAAAGTTGAGCTTAATTAAATGTGTTTATGCACGTGAATAATTCTACCGCAACAATAAAAAATCGTAAAAAAAATAAAAAGTATAACTGTTATAATAACAACAACTACAGCCGGTGGCAATGTAAACTGAGCCTAATTAAATTATGAATAATTACCTCCAAATGTTGCTCTAAAAGCCTTGCGGCAAGCAGGCATCGCACGCACATGATGCAATTTGTTTTGGCCACATTACGTTGACCAAGATTGAGGGTGGGGGATACAGCCAGGTCAGTCCAGAGGCTCAACTATTTGTTTTATCGCACTTTCGCTAAAATGAACACTCTAACACACACCAAAACACACACACACACACACACACACACACACACACACACACACGCGCAGCGGCACTTTTGTTAATTTGATAAAAAGCTAAAGCAGCGCACAGATTAGCCAGAAAAAAAAGCCAGGCCAAGTCAAGTCAGGGACATGCCAAACCTCAGTACACTGACAAAAATTAGCTAGCACATAAATATTAAGTCAAGCGTACAGTTCTGATCAGCCTCAAGGCAGTCTATATTTGAAATTGATAATTTATTCCAGAGGCTAGTTAAATATATAAATCAATCTAAGACTCTAAATAAAGTGAGAAAGGTCACTAAGATTAATTTTGGTAATTTTAATGCATATCAAATCGAATAAGTAGTATTTATACCAGCACCATCGGGTAGAAATACTGCTTAAAAATTAAAGGAATATCTGAAAATAATTATAAACATAAACATAATTTTGTGATAAACTTTATTTCTTACAATCTTAAAAGGCAAATAAAGCTAAATAGATTGTACAAAATATTAGTCAATTAGTTGAAAAAGTTCTTAATCGAATTTAAATGAAATAAAGTTTTCCACATGTTAAATCAGAATACTTTCGTATTTTTCGCAGTGTAGTTCTAGAGCTAGGGGTAGGCCGCATTTTCGGAGCTGCTAATTGAAATGAGAGACCCTTTGGCTGGGCTGTGGTTGCTGTAGTCCTTGCTGCTCCTGCTGCTGTTGTTGTTCTTGTTGTTGTTGTTGTTGTTGGTATAGTCAGGGGTTGCTTGGTCTTTGGACTTGCAGTTAGTCGTTGGGCTTTGCCATGCGTAAATTAGGTTTTAGTTTTTATTCATTTTTTTTCTAGTGTTTTTTGTTTTTTTGTTTTTATTTCACTCTCATTTTTATTATTATTTCCATTTGCGCTGATAAAAATCATAATTTATGACATCAGTCGCTGTGGCATATTTTATTTCAAGTCGCATATAAATTTGCTTATAAAATTCTGTGCCAAGACCAGACAAAACTAAGTCCATAACTGAAACCCGAGTGCTGTGAAAATATATTAGCTCTAGTTCTAGTTTATTTTGTGTGTTCTTTTTTTTATCGTTTATCGCTCATAAATCAATTTTTGTGACAAATTTATTATAAAACTTGAGGCGCAAAAGAAAAATATATGTACATATATAGGAAAAACCCCCCCCAAAAAAAGAAAAACCCAAAAATATTGCTTCAAAAATGGCGGCCTGTCGTAAGGGTGTTTCTCATGGGGTGTGTGTGTGTGTGTGTGTATGAGGAGGGGGTGTGGGGATACATAATGTTTGTATGGGAATGAAAGCCAGTGCCAGGCGCTGGGGCTTTTGGGTAGGGGTGCTGCGGGAGGTAGGCAGGCAAGTTGGCTCATAAAATATTACAATGACACCATAAACAATTTTTAGTACTTTTCCATGCCAGCTGTAAATATTTATTGTATATTATTGTCGACTCTATAAAGCATATACATATATACATATAGCTATATTGGATTTTTATGAAGTAACTATGGTTTCAAATTGGTCGTGGGGGAGGGTGGGGGGTTGCGGCGGTGGGGTGCTGTAAAACGTTTGAGCGAGTTATTTATGGCTCGCAATTTTGGGCAGCATTGCAAGTAAAATATTAATGGCTAATAAAATATAAAATGTCGGTGTGTTCATAAATATTTAAGCTGTGCTCTCTAAGTATCGCATGCCTTCCCTCTCTATATCTCTCTATCTCTCTCATTCTCATGCTCTTTCTCTTTCTCACTGCAGTTGTTATGCATAAGGATAAGGAGGAGAATGGTGTCCTGCCGCACATACACGCACACGATGGCTACAGGACGCGCGAGCTGGGCGCCTTCGAGCATGGCCTGCTGGATGGTGATATGTTCCTGCAGGTGAGTTGAACCACCCACCCCGCCCCCTCATCCGCACATAAATCTATAAGTCCCCCCCCTGTAGCCCCTGCCCACTGCATTGTTTCGGCTTAATTTGTCTTCATCAATTTGTTTGGCCATTTGATGGCTTCATCGCCAGGATATGCCACGCCAGGCAGTCGCATAATCAATCAGCGCTTGTTGAAGACAGAGATATATATACATATATATGTATATATATATATATACTCACAGATAAAGGTTTTGTTTTTGGGAAACACGCTTCGATTTGGTGAATTCATGTGATTTTCTAAATGTGTGTAAAAGTGGAAAATTGTTGAACAATTAAATGCAATTAGTTAAAGTCTCGTTTTGTTTTTTGTTATTGTTATTGTTGCTGCCGCTGTTCTTGTCAATTGATTAATGTGTAATTGACGCTTGGACATGTGTTACCATAATATTTATAATTAATTTTGGCCAGTTGAGCACAGCACATTCAGCTAACTCAAATTATGCATTTCAAGTTTATGTGCCACGCGCTGAGTTGGTCAAACTTCAATTAAATTGTCTCACACACACACACACACACATACACATAGACATGTGTGTGTTGCAAGTTGCATGTTTTTGCTGAATTAAAGCACTTTTGTGGGCCGCAGTTGGTGCATGTGGCCAGGCGCGAACATATGCACTTGTCACAGTCATGACAGTTTAATTTAATGCACACATAGCTCACCAGGCACACATAGAAGAAGGGGTGGACTATCGAGGGGGTGCAGCGCTAGACAGTTGCCAATTGGCTGGGGTAACAAAGAGTCGGAGGCACGCAATTGTGCAACATGCAGTTTTTTTTTGCTGTTGTTGTTTTCTTTTCGGACGTACTCTACAATTCAATGTCAAAGTCTAAAACTGGCAAACCGAAGCAGACCCCACAAAGCGCCACTGCAACACTGCAACATATGCACTTTAAGTGTGCTTCAGCAACATTCCATGCAACATTCCAATATACGACTCAACTTTGAGTTTTTGACAGCTTTTCAGCTATTTATATAATCAATATCAACTTATTTAACTACCTGTCATATTTGAAATTTGTACCTTATGAATCTCATTCAATCTCAGATATTTCAAAGACGCTTAAAACCATTCAATTGCTTTAACAGCTTCAACTTGTTGAGAATTATAATGCGTCAAACGACAAAAAGGTTTAAACCAAGAAAAACTGAACTATTTAACATTATTTTCATATAATTCAGCTACATTATCCATATAAAATACAACAAACTTAATTTTGCAATCTTTAAGATCCATCCTAGATAGACCCAAATACTTTTAAACAGTTATATATGCAAATATTATATGATAAAGCTCGACTGCTGAGTCGCCCAATAATAAATCAATAAATCTCTGCCAAGCATCCATCATTTCAAACCATTTCAACTGTCCCTATCCCTATTTTTATATTTGCACAAAATTTTATAATTATCTAACTGTACTAACTGTATTATCCGAATACCGTTGAACAATAGCCACTTAAAAGTAAAATACTCTACTTGAAGAACTTGTTATTACTGTGAAACACACCCAAGTCGTATGCAAAAACTGCATATTGCACAATTGCAGTTGCAAATGCACCTGCATTACGTATACGCAGGGTGTGCAAGAAACAGGACACCATAACAAGGACTCACACACGACTTGTGTGTCTCCTCCTTGCACGACTTTTGCAATTTGAATGCAAGCCAAAAACTTGTCGTTTTTTTTTTCGTATTTCGTGTTGTTTTTTTGCCTTCCGGCAAATGGGCGAAGTGCAGCTAATTGCCGAGCTGCACAATTGTGCATTTCCGTGCATATTTTTGAGACACGCTGAGGGCGAGGGGAGACCTGATGTCAGGTGTGGTGTGGTGTGGTGCGGTGTGGGAAGTTGAGGTGTTGGGGTTGGGTTTTTGGGGGCTGCATATTTAGTTTTAATAGCTCAGGTATTTGTTACCTGTTGCCCGTTTCAATTGCTCATGAAGTTTTACTTTTTGTTGTCGTTGTTGTCGCTGTTGTTGCTGCTCTTGTTGTTTATTATGGGTCACATATTATCATTAGAAAATGGCGTTTTGTCACGCAGCGCAGCTGATGCATATGTAGCCATCTCGCTCGCACACACTGACTGACTGTCTGTTTGTTTGTTGTTTTTGTTGCTGTCCACATTTGCAACCGTTTTGCAACTGTTGACACACATTTTTGAAGGCGGCCTCAATAAGTGACTTTATTAATTAAAACTTACTTAAATAAAGACATTGATTGAAAAAAAAAAACAAAAAACAATAGCAACAGGTGGCGAGAGAGTGAGGCAGAAAGAGATATACAACTGAACGTCTCTAGCTCGGACCAAATTTCGAATTTCTTATCTCTATAACTCGATCAACAATTGGGTACGTTTATTAAAATAATTTGATTATCATAAAAATATGGATGTATGAATTTGGTAAGGAAATGTTAAAAACAAATAAATATATATTTTTAAGCAATTGTTCTCTAACTTAATGTCTATACAAAAGGAATGGTGGGTTGAGTTAGAGAAATTTGATTGTATATGCAGAGCCCACTAGTCGTATGCGCAACACATAAAATTGTCGCTAGCTAAAAAGCTAGACATCATTTGTGTGCTTCATGCAGCTTCCTCCAGCACCAGCGGCTTTATTAAGCAATTATGTGCCACATCACAGCAAATTGGCCAAAACTCAACTAGCCAAGCCACAAGCTGGCCAACGGGTCAGTTGTCTTGGCCAGGTCTTGGCCAAGGAAATGGTAAAATAATCGCTGCCAACTTATCAACACACAAAACTGTAATGCAAGCCGACAATCAAATGAATGGCTAGATAGCTACAAAAAAAACATATATATACATACATATTAAGTATACACATATATGTATATATATATATTGCAGCTTGTAACTATATATACATACTCTGCCGCACAAGACGGGCGTGTATTATTAAAAACTCATTAGAAGACGCCGCCGTTGCTGCTGCTGCCCCGAGAGCACATCAAGAGTTTCGGACAGATCGGGCAGTTGCCTCGTATAAACTGATGCACAGACAACCGCAGATTCCGGAGGGGGGCAGGAGAAGTCACACAAGAGATAGATAGATAGATAATGAGCAAGGGAGGGAGAGAGAGAGAGAATGGTTGCCAGTCAGCGAGCGAGAGGCAGCTAAAACAATTATGCTGCAAAAAGAAAATTTTTCTTGTTTGGTCTCTTGAAGAGAAATGAATTAAACATATGCGAGAGTACACGACTTGCAGTTACTCTATAAAATCAAAACTTTACTCAAAATTTAATAATTATTCATTTATTGATAGCATATCTATAGACTGGGAAACTTACTAGTCAAAACTTTTCTTATTCGACAGAAAATCCACAAAATGCAAGTGAATATATAATTACTGTAGATGACAGACGAACCCTGACCAAAATGGAATGAAATTGAGTTATGACTGTTTGAAAATTATAAGGACTTTTATAAACATTTTATGCAAACATTTTTGTCAGTAAACTTAACAGAAAGTACGATAAAACAAGAAAGAGAGAAGGTAGCCTTGCAATTGCTAAGTATACAGAAACACTCTTGCTTGCTTGCAAACTTGTGGCTAAAATTATAATACCCTCTGCAAGGGTATAATTAAGCTAATCATTTATGATTTAAGCCATGACTAAAATACTCTCAAATGAAAGTCGGTTCAGTTTTGAATTTGTTATATACGAGTTTCAAGTAGCATTCCTAGTTTACTGTTTAATTTTATATGTCCAAATTGTTGTCGAGATGCGGTCGATTTTATCTCATATTTTTACTGTCTTAAAGAATTTACGCCCCTTTCGAATCACTGCTGGTTACAGGGTATACAAATGCCGGCAAACGAGACAGCAAACCGTCAGAAGCAAATCAAAAGCATCCGTTTGCCCTTACTCTTTCACTCTCGCAGTGCTTCTCTCTCTCTCTCTCTCTCTCTCTTGAATTCTCACTATCCCTTTTGCGCTGACTGTAGCTACCGTTGGCTATCTTTATGAAGATTATTGATGCGCTGCCGCCGCCGGCTTGATGACAATCCACACACAGATCCACACGGCAAACCACAGAGAAGCAACTGGGGTTCAAATACTCGTCCCGTATTCCGTACTCCGTATCCATATCCATATCCATATCCAAATCCTTTGGCGGGCTGTGTTGATGCGTTTTAAATGATGACGCCACTTAGCGTTTATGTCGGTTAATACCAACTTTGGCAACACTCCTTCTCCTTCTCCGCTTCATCTTCAACTTCAGCTTCAGCCTCAGCTCCTTGTGCCTGGTTTTTTCTCGGGCCTGCTCTGTAATTAGCAGCAATCGAGCACATTTGTCTCAACCAACTGAAAAGCTCGAAAAGAAATTGCCTCTTATTGTTGTTGTTGTTGTTCCTTGTGCTGCTGCGGCTGCTCCTCATCCTTGCCTCTGTTGCAAATTGATATTTAAATACGCGCATATTAATTACAGTTGCAGTTTCGCTTCATATTCTCTCTCTCTCTCTCTCTCTCTATCCCTCTCGCTCCATCTCTCTTTATCAATTAACGCCGCACCGTCCCCTGAGCGCTAATGAGAGCCTCAGCAAATTTGTCTTCTCAAACCGCATGTGGCACACACACATTTCACACGTTGCAGCAACGCGAGAGCTTTTTAAAAATTAAATATGATTGAAGAAAATACATATATAAATAATTTAACATTTTCGCTTTTCACTTTCGCATTTTATTATTTTGATTACAAATATTTGTTTATATGCTAACTGACTTAAATTTAAACAGATAAAAAAAAAACCATAAATTGACAGTTAAAAAACAAATGGAAATCTCTCATTTGTTTAATCTTTACGACTATAAGCATATCCAGCAGTTTTTGATTTTAATGATTTTACACTAAATTTAAATCAATGGAAAATTGTTGTAATATAATGTTGATTAAAATGCATTATTAATATATATTATTTATTTAAATAATTCACAAATGACTTTAACCATCCTCAATTGAGCTCATACAAATCAAAGATTTTCAAGATATTTTATTTTTATTTCTAAAAAGAAGTTATAATTAATTTACAGAAGTCAAAAAGCACTTCAAAGTAGACCTTTGAATCCTTTTATTGTCTCTTCATATCTTAAATATTGAATTATCAATGAGTTATGCAACAACAAATCAACATAAGCCAATACCACTGTGCAAAGCCATTTTGCTGTTGTTCGCTTTTCCGTTATTCACTCAAAGTCATGTTTCATGCTATAAAATTGCATGCGTAGCGCCCATTAGCAGCTTATAAAATCAAATATAAAACAATAAACCTACAACTAACTGAAAACTGAGTATAAAATCAAATCAAACAAACTTTTGCATTTTGAGGTTAGGGTTATGCACACCCCAACTATTAGTTTGGTTTTGGGGTGCTTACCAAAAACAATCTATAGGTAATTACAATGCATCATTGCTCGACATGAAACCTGCAATTAGACAATAACAACAATAACTAAAAATGAGAGAGAGAGAGAGACAGAGTGGGGGGGTGGGAGGAGTAGAGAATGGATAATACTTAAATATATTTGTGTAAGGTAAAACAAATGCTGTTACCGGACCTCGGCGTCAGCGTCTGCATTTAGTTGAAACTCATTGATTTAATTGCTCATCATTTCCTGGTTGAATTTGATGTGGAACTTCAAAGTTACCCCCCTTCTCACTGCCCTGGCTCCGTCTCTGTCTGTGTCTCTGTTTCTGTTTCTGTGTCTGTTTTGTGGCTCCAATGAAATGAGCCCGCTTAAGCGCTGATTACGTTTTAGCCTCAAGTTAGCGCCGCTCTCTTTGACCCTCGTTTCTCGCTCCGTCTGTCTGTGGTTCATTCATGCACAGTTTTTATGTTATTTTCTTGGGCTACATTTAGACCGCGAAATGATGGATTAATCCATTCACAAAACATCAAAAAACCGGCAGCTACTACAATTACGAGACGTCTCAGCCTCTTTCTATGCGGCGACTCCCTCTCCTCTGCATCTCTCTCTCTCTATCGGTCTCTCTCTCTCTCTCTCTCTCTATCGATTTTGTGGCTGTAATCTGCAGCTTGTCAATTTGACGGCCTAGTCCCCCTTCTACCCTAGCAACATTTAATTCGTAGTTTTGATTTAATTTTTGTCTTTCTATTGCTTACTCGCTCTCGCTCTCTCTCTCTCTCTCTCTCTCTCTCTCTCACACACACACACTGTATCTTTTGTTCTTGCAGGCTCTAAATGGATTTCTAATGATACTGACATGCGAAGGCGAGGTCTTCTTCGCCACGCACAGCATCGAGAGCTATTTGGGTTTTCATCAGGTAAGTGGACAACAACAACAGCAACAACAACAACAGCAACAATAAGAATACGATTACGAATTTCGGGAGTTGGGGTTGCTTCATCTTTTTGATTGATTTTAATTGCCTGCAGCCAAGTCGGCAGTTTCTATGACTGACGGCTGTCTTCCTTCTTTTGGTTTTTTTTTGGGCCAAGCTCATTGCGGAAATGGGTTAAAGTACAGCGCTACCAAAATCAGCTACCAAATTAGCTTCTCTAACAAACAATTGAAGACCAACACCTACATAGCTGAACCTATAGTAATTTGCAAATGTTTGCTTAACTGAAATATACCCTGTAGGTAAATAAAAATATCTATCACTTTTATATACTCAAGTATAAAGTAAAACCATGACAGCAAGTAGAAAGTAGAAATGTTGCAGTTGAAAGACCCGACGAATGATATACATATGTGTCTTATATTTTCAATAATAATAAATGTCCTTTTATAAATCATGCGAAATACTTTCAAGGGTCTTGTTGATTTCAAGGGTAGATATATTAGTTGAAATCTTTGTAATGTTATTAAATTGTGTAAGATGTCTTGTGGACAGCCAAAATACCCTACAACCCTTGCAGAGCAGAGAGCATAAATAAACAAACAAAAGTTATGATGGTGCCACACGGGACACGGGGCACTGGACACTGGACACTGGACACTGGACACTGGACACTGGACACTGGACACAGGACACACAGCAGATGCAGTCAAATGCCGGGACAGGCAGGTTTTGTGGCCATAAATAAAAATCAGATCAGCGTGAGGATTGCGCAATCGCCACAATGCCACAAGATTTGCTTACGCAGCTGTCAAAGGCGAGCGGCCGGAAGGGGGGTCGAGGAACGGGGCGTGGCATTGTTGAGCAGCGCGTATTATTAATTTGCGACGCCTCGGCAGCTGTGCGACCAACTGCCCCCAAACGGGGCAACATGTTTTGGGCCTAACTCGTCTGGAGTCTGGCGCGCCAGTGGCTGCCACTTTTTACCTGCGACTGCAACACCGCACCGCCCCGCCCCTCTGCTCGCCTACCCCTCTGCCTGCCCTGATTTTGTATTTCAATTTTTGTTGTTCTTGTGGTTTTTTTTGCCTACTTTATTGTATTGGCGCTTGTCGAATGGAAATTGAAAATTGCAGTTAGCTTTCTTCAGGCCCATACAGTGTTGCCCCCCTGTCCCGCTGCCCACCACACCTCCCCTCTGCCTCTTCTTCTCATTTTAATTTAGTTGTAAATGTGTAAAGCGGCATTTGACAC
The DNA here is from genome assembly GCA_035045305.1 of Drosophila maculinotata. Classification (NCBI taxonomy): domain Eukaryota; kingdom Metazoa; phylum Arthropoda; class Insecta; order Diptera; family Drosophilidae; genus Drosophila; species Drosophila maculinotata. The sequence goes on along the minus strand of JAWNPD010000335.1, from coordinate 22,423,754 downwards.
GCCCCGTTTGGCAGCTCAATTAAAAAACGTAGCTGCCTATTACCATGGCCATTGGCCACTGGATTGCTTATAGCTTATTGCTTATGGCCTGCTCGCTTCTTGCTCGCTTCTTGCTGCCTGCTGCCTGCTGCTTGTTCTTCTTCAAGCATATTCAAGTGTATTCCAATTGAGATTGCGGTCAAATCATTTGCTTTGCTTTGTTGGTTTTTCGCACAACACGTAGAAAGTTTCACTTTGCGAGAGACGCTGCACAAGACAAGCTGCCCCTTCCCCTACCCCTACATTTATATAGGGTATGTCCCAGAGTTGGACGCAAGGACACAAACACTTGCCTTGCAACTATGTTTGTCTTAAGATAATGAATAATGCCAAGCGTCTTCCCTTGAGTCCTGAGCAGAGCAATACACAAAACACGAATAACACGACTTGACACGAGTTATTACGATTCGACACGACTTCAATTTTTATATTTTCTGAATTTTAATTATTTATATATAGTAATAATTATAATTATTAATGAATTCCTGCTGTCGACTGTCAGATGAAGATGTCTTTCAAATGAATAAATAAATAGAAGCTCGAATGCCCTAAGCGATTTCAACTCGACTTAAAACTGTACAGGTGACCCGATGAAACACTCAACACGACTACACAATATGCTAGAACGATTCAAGACTAAACACGATTATCTACCAATGTAATATATGATCACAATCCTTACACGACTTTATCGACTTAGTTCACTCCCAATGATAATCAAGATTCATTTTATATGATCCTAATTAACATAGGACTCAACACAATGTTCACACGACTCAATCCCATTTCAATTCAATCTATTGATTTAGCAATTCGTGTGCTTCTCGTGTCGTGTTTCTTGTGAAAATCTTCGTCACGCGCCCATCTCTAGCGACTACGGCACTCGCATAGCTGTCCCCTCGATCTTGTTTTTATTCTTCTTCCCGGCGCGTGCAGAATTTATGTCTCAATTTGTGGCCAACATGGGGCGCATTTTCAATTTGCGCGCATTTTGATTTATAAGTACGCCCCAAAGAAACAAAGAATCAAAAACAAAGTTAAACCAAATCCCGAAAGTGCAGCGAAAGCGAAAATCAATAACAAAGTTGACTGAACCCAAAATACAAAAAAAAAAGCAATATAACCCAGAGTCCTCAACCTCAAGTGACCTTAACAAACCTAACTGCTCTACATTGCAGTCGGATATTGTGCATCAGTCCGTTTACGAGCTGGTCCACTCCGAGGATCGGGAGGAGCTGCAGCGTCAGCTGCTGTGGAACAGCTTTCTGCCCGCGGATATGTCCAGCATGCAGCTGTCCGAGGCATTGGCACCGGACAAGGCACTCTATTTGGAGCGCAGCTTTACGGTCCGCTTCCGCTGCCTGCTGGACAACACATCCGGCTTCCTGCGCCTGGACATACGCGGCCGCATCAAGATTCTGCACGGCCAGAACCGCAAAACGGAGGAGCCTCCGCTGGCGCTGTTCGCCTACTGCACACCCTTCGGACCGCCCAGTTTGCTGGAAATACCGCACAAGGAGAACATGTTCAAGTCAAAGCACAAGCTGGACTTCTCGCTGGTGTCCATGGATCAGCGGGGCAAACACATACTGGGCTATGCCGACACCGAACTGGTCAACATGGGTGGCTACGATCTCGTCCACTACGATGACTTGGCCTACGTGGCCAGTGCACATCAGGAGCGTAAGTAAAACCACATCTTCACTTAACCAATAATTTAATTATTTCAATTTAAACTATTCCATAAATAAATTAAAATTTAAATTCGAACTATTTTTTACAACTTAGAATAAAATAAGAATCATTTTAATTTAAATGAGAATAATTCTATTAATATTAGGATATAATTTTAAACTATCAACCTAATTCTAACGCCTTCGGCTCAGATATTAACATCCATACACTAACCTGGGATTTTAACCCGGGCTTCCAAGGTTGCCTTCATTAAAAACAAAAATAAATTTGTTTTTTTTAATTAAAAAAGTTTTAATGCAATTTTGAATTTATTCATAAGCAAAAGTTTATAAAAATTTCAAATAAGTATAATAAATTTGCTTGCAATTAATAGGCATAAACAGTCGACATAAATTAAATGAAAAATAGGTTCAAAATATGTTCACAGAAAAATAAAAGGTCTCATAAGTTTTGATTTTAAATGTTAAAAAAAACATAAACCATTTTTTAATATTCTTTTTAAAGTAATATCTTTTTAAAATCGAATCAAATCTAGAAAGTTAAATTTGTTTTCGAATTAGATTACAACTAACAAAGCTTATTTAAAATAACTAAGTGAAATTCAATTAAAATAAAATAAATTCCGAAATAATTGAAATGAAATACAAAAAGAAATGAATATACCTTTAAAAGCACCTACCTCTTCAGTTTTAAAAACAGGCGCCTCTGGCATGATTGCGTATCGCTACCAGAAGAAGGACGGCGAGTGGCAATGGCTGCAGACGAGTTCCCGCCTGGTTTATAAGAACTCCAAGCCGGACTTTGTCATCTGCACGCATCGCCAGCTGATGGATGAGGAGGGTCACGATCTGCTTGGGAAGCGGACAATGGACTTTAAGGTCAGCTATCTGGACACCGGCCTCGCCTCCACATACTTCTCTGAAGCGGATCAGCTGGTGGTGCCGCCAACCAGCGCCAGCGTCTCCCCGACAGCGCATTCTCTGCCGCCGCCGGTGACGCCGACGCGACCCAATCGACGCTACAAGACGCAGCTGCGCGACTTTCTGTCCACGTGCCGCAGCAAGCGCAAGCTGCAACAGCAGCAACAACAGCAGCAGCAACAGCTCCAGGCACAGCAATCGTCGCCGCTGGCTCAGGTAGGCTCACCGGCGCCGGCTGTCGTCGAATATCTGCCCGATCCGGCGGCTGCCGTTGCGGCCGCCTACTCCAATCTGAATCCCATGTACACCACATCGCCGTATGCCACAGCAGCCGATAATCTGTACATGGGCAGCTCCATGCCGGCCAATGCCTTCTATCCCGTCAGCGAGAACCTCTTCCATCAGTATCGTCTGCAGGGCGCCGTCGGCGTCGGAGGCTACTACACGGACTATCCGCACACGGGAGCGCCTGCCTCGGCGTATGTGGCCAACGGATTCCTCTCCTACGACGGCTATGCCATTGCCTCCAAGGCGGACGACAAATGGCAGGAGACGGGCAAATACTACAGTGGCTACAGCAGCGGCTACGGCAGCCCAACATCCACGCCACAGGTGGGTCCCAAAAAGGTCTATATACTTTTACAGTTATTTCAATTAAAGTTGCCTAGAAATATAAATCGAATCGTAGTTAATTATTTGACCTGAAATCATAGTTACTTCTGAAACCGAATAGATTTAATGTATATAAAACTGACAGACTTCCATTGATCGAACTCTCAAAAGTATTTTCTAGAGATTTTAAAGAGTGGAAAACGAGTGAAAAACTGTTGCATGCAACTATTTTATTTTTGTTTATTTTATGTATTGTTTTCAAACTCTTTTAAAATCATGTATGCCTAAATTCATTCGAGAATTGTTCTCACCCAACGGAAGTTTCGATTCGGAACACTCACTACCCTATATGGAAAGGGGGTGTCCAATGTTATCTGGTTGGAAGTCCACTCTTCATACGATTAGACTAATTAAGCTTTAAAGCTCTGCATCCAAAATCATTAATACGTTTTTCATTTGCTTACGATAGACAATACACCACTTTGTGCAAAAGTTAAGTGGAAAAGAAGTTAGGTTATGTTTATACCACCCTTAATGAATATTTAAAGTAATTAACTTTCTCTCTCTCTCTCTCGCTCTTGCTCTCTCATCTGCTGCACAGCAAATACCCTTAAAGACGCCCAAATCATCGCCGCAGGTCATGGAGGTCATCTCTTGCTCCTCAGATGGACCCTCGCCCGTAGCGGGCACTGGTGCCACGCCCAATGGCAGCAGCAGCGTTACGCCCAAAGTGGAGCTCTCCGCGGCTGCCGCTGCCGCCGCCGCTGCAGCTAGTCAAGATCCGTACGAACGCCAAACGGTGCTCATGTGGGGCACGACACAGTCGAGCGGTGTACCGCTAAATAGTCGCATTGCAGCCAGCGGCGGCGGCGGCGGATCACCGCAGCGCACAACGCCGCTGACGAACGGTCTCAGCTACAACAACAACAACAACAATGAGCATGAGCCCGCGGCAGCGGCTGCCAAATGGAACGGCAACAAGGAGCTGACGGGCAAATCAACGAGCGCCGGCACACCGGAAAGCTATCAGCTGCAACACGATGACTCCGGGCTCTACTCGGCCTCCTCGCACACCACATCGCCACAGCAGCAACAGCAGCAGCAGCAGCAACCACATTCCGGTCGTGGTTTGGGCGCCAATGTTAGCAACTCTAGCAATACCGCTGTAGCGCACCCTGCTGGCGGCACCGAGCACTCTGCGCTGCAGTCACAGCCACAGCCACACCCACAACAGCAGCCGCCCAGCTGCGCCGCCAACCACCAGCAACAGCAGCAACAACAGCAACAACATCACGCTCATCCACATGCACACACGCAGCACCACCATCAGCAACAGCATCCGCATCCGCATACGCATCCACATCCGCATCCGCATCCACATCAACAGCATCATCAGCAACAGCAACAACAGCAGCATCATCAAGAGTCAACCACAGCCCATCATTTGCATCAGCAACAGTCGGCGGTGGCGGCAGCGGCAACACCCAATGGCAGCGAGGTATGGTCGCCCGCCAGCTACACGCAGTACTCGCAGTATTTAGCCTATCACCACCATCACCATCACCACCATCCGCACCACCATCCGCACCACCATCATGCGGCCGCCGCAGCGGCAGCTGCTACCACGCCAGGCACGCCACATCACCACCTGCACCACCACCACGGCCAGCACACGGCAAGCCGCTAAGAAAAAAAAGCTAAAAGCTAAAAAGCAATATACAATTAGTACGCACTGTAGACGCACACCACACAACACCACCTCACACACAATAACTAGCGCGCACTACCGAGTGCTACCGTCAGACTAACCAAACTCCCACCCCTACCTAGATTCTAATGCAACAACAACAACAACAACAACAACAGCAGCAGCAGCGGCTAGCTGGCTATACGCTGCATCATCATCAGGTGGACTCATCTCCGCCGCCGCCAACGCTGCCAGCTGTAAGCAGTCTGTTGGGCGCTACCTCAGCGGATGCCGTCTTGCCCTACCAGCAGCTTACTGTGGCAGCAGCAGCAGTAGCAACAGCCGTACCGCCGCTCATCATTTGTGCGGATGAATCGCTGCAGGCTCTCAACAATAACAACAACAGCAGCAGCAACAGCAGCGGTGGCGAGGCGCACATCAGCTCTACCTCGAGCAGTGTTGCACGTGGTGCACGCAAGGCAGCGAAGCTGCAACAGCAACAGCAGCAGCAACAACAGCAGCAGCAGCAGCAGCAACAGCAACAACAACAGCATCTACAACATCAGCCAAATTACCAGCAACATCACACACAGCATCTGCTCTATCCGGCCAACATAACGGCGCATACGGCACTCACCTATGCGCCGCCAACTTCGAGTACGGCTCCTGTTTGCGCCTATCTCGATGGTAGTCCGCTGCTCTCCTTCTCGGAGGTGACCAATACGCTGCTGAACCAGTAGAAACCAGTGTAGAGAACACACAAACACACACACCTACACACACACACACACAAACCATGTTCAACAGTTTTGCCAAAATGTGGACTATGACTATCGTATCTTCCATAATCTCAACACACACAAAAAAAGAAAAGAAAAAAAAAGAAAATATTAAAAAACACATAGAGCACACCAGGAACAGCTGTAATATTGCAGAACAGTTCATAATTATGAACAGAGCCTTGTTTAAATGTATTCTCAACTATACAACCAGCATCCATCGTTGTATTTTGTACATTTTGCTTTTGTAAATGTAAATGTAGCAAGACTTTTTATTATGTAAATGTTACTCGTTGGTTTCCAAGTAAAAAAAAAGCACTCGTTGCTTTTGTAAACATGTAACCAGATACTCTTTTCTATATGAATTTTAAGTTGCACTCGCCACTTTTATCAACCTAACGAAACTCTCGTTATTTTGTAAGCATGAGCAAAGACGAGTTGCTTTATAAATGTAACGAGTTACTTATGTTGGTTCCTTAGCAAAAAGAGGCAGTGGCTTATTTTAAGAAAAGTGTAACAAGACAATCTATAATTTGAGAACTTGACAAAAGACTCGTTGCTTTTAACAAGAACTTCATTGATTGGTGATGCGGCACTCTTGGTTTTGTAGATGTAACGAGTCCAATCTGTACGATCAGTTCAATTTCATAATTATTCCAAACAAAAAAAGTTCTAATCAAAATAAAATGTCTAGCTATATACAAACTTGATGTAAATGTAGTGACCATGGATGAACATGCATAAGGCTAGATTATAGCTAGATCCGACTAAAATCGATACTTCAAAATCAGCCCATACCCATCCATCTACAAAGTCATTATTGACGACATTAAACTACCTCCAATAATTTGTGTGATCATATGCTAATTCAGCCATGGTCACTAAGTAAACACACCATATAGCATTTAAATACATATCAATCCGTTAAACAACTTTAAATTCAATAAATAAATAACTAAAGAATACATTTCAGCAGGGCTCTATGAAAAAGTAATCTCAATGCAATATAATTAATTTATAAGCAAATGTTTTGAACCCATCCAGTGAGGCGTATCTTTAGTTAATTCTGAGCAACAGCAACAATGTTTACGAAATATATAATTCTATTTATTTTACTGTGATAATTTATATTAACATATGTACATGTATTTAACACTAGGCGTTGGTGCAGCAGGCAGTCAGGCAATTTCAACCGTGTATCCGTTAGTAGGAAATCGGAAGAATCCGAATTATAGAATGATACAATGAAAACCCTGCACAAAGTACATACATAATCAAATATGAATTTTTCAGTTGTAGTTACAACCAAAGATTTTGTTCTAATAAGTAATTAAAAATACAAATAATACTACTTGTAGCATATGAAACGAACCCAACTCGTGGCTTCGGGATTGTTGCGCCAAATTTTAGTTACATTTATCAGCCACTAAAAAAGTAATACAGCATTGATTAGAAAACAAATTAAAAGTATAAAAAAAAACCGATTAAACAATTGCACATAAGTGCTTAAGTAGTCGTTAAATTAAACATAATAAATACATACATATATCAAATGCTTGTATTCATAATATTTAATAACATAACTTTAACTAGATGTAACAAAAAAAAACAAAAAACAAAAACACAAACAAAATGAATGCAAGTAAAAGTAATTTTCATGATTCCTATCGTTTAGCATGTAACTCATTAGATGCATAATCCGAGAGCGTGTATTGTATATTTAAATGATTTCTTGAATTTCTAGTCGCCCGCATAAAACATTTACTATACGTACATATAAATATATATATATATATATAAATTAAATAATTATTCAAATACTTCAATTGTACATTTAAATTTGGCTGCCGTGAGTAAAGGCAATATGAATTAAATACAATAATATGTATTTACTAATCGAAATCGAATTCGAAATCCAAACTACTATTAAATGGAGATATGTGTATTTTTAAACTCACGCCCAAGTTATCTATGTTATTTACGAGTTAACTTAATAAACATTTCATTTAACTAAAACAAAAATAAATAAAACCTGTTAGAAACCAATTGCATGTACTCACAAAGCGCATATCCAAACAATCAGAGCGAAATAAATCTAGAAAATATTCAATCGAAATTATAAATGAAATGTGTGTTTTTTATATATGTATGTACCTTTTGTTTTTTGGAACACAGCTGATTTTCCAAACTAGTTATGTGGTACAATCTGATACTCAATCTATTCGTTGGGTACACTGGTTCTTTTTTATAGATACATTTTGTACCTCTGGTTTTTTATTGTTTTCTTTAAATCTACATGTATTTCCTATGCAACTGGATAATCCAAGCTCAACAATACGATATAGAATTTGTACTCTCATCGAAAATGGTACATTTGTATATGACATGATACAAATTAATTTTTAAATTAGAAAAGAGACTGAAAGCTGTTTTACATAACAATATTTAAAGAACTTTCAAATCACACATCTAAGAGTTCGTACGGATTGGCGAAGGCGTTGCTGATCAACGTAGACCCCAGCCCATTGGAGCTGGAAATCTAAAATTTTCGCAGCATGTGTACTGAATCGGGGTGTTTGAACATTCGATACCTAAAAGTTCGGCAACTTTGTTGAAACTTTATTTTTAAAATGGTTTTCAAAGATTATACAAAATCATTATAAACCGAATACAAATTTTGGAAAAAAAAACATTTTGGTTGAAATTCGCATTTTCGTGCGATTGTCAAAGCCGGAAAATACCTCCTATTTTGTGGTCCCAGGTCAGCATACTGAAAGCCCACCGCCTTTGCTTGGAGATGCTTCCATCGGCCTGTTACATAGTAAATTTGCACATCGCATGATACACAATTTTATCTAATTTTGAATGTGTTCAGAGCAGCAACTAGGCGTCTAGGGTGCTGCTTTAGTTTATAAATTCTTAATATTTTTCAAGGTCACAGTTTTTCTGCAAGAAATATTATCTCAAAATGATGCTTCGCAAGGAAGTGAGACAGCGCCAGAGAAAACACAGGAACTTCCACTTCATCATAGATTCATACCGATTGGAGCAATTGAGCTACTTGACATTCTTAAGAAAACCATTCCTCCCATTCTAGATCGCCATTTTTCACTTGCCAGAAAGAATGAGCATTCCATATTGCAGTCCACCAATCACCAACGTTTACTGTAATATAGTTATTATTTATAATCGGTAAACATAATGAAAGATAAGGGTTTTAAAAATTTTACTTTTTAGCTGAACTTTGCAAAATAACACAAAAATATTTGTTGCCACCGACTGAACGGCTGAATCAGAACTAACAAATTTAACAATTCTCTCGACAATCAATCAGCCTAATTTTTTCTCGTAAAGCAAAGCCTACTGTAATTTCCCGTTAAATTTCATCGGCCTCCTATGATCAAAAAACTACTGAAAATATATAATAAAAAATAAACAGAATTAAGAAAAAAAATAAAAAATCTTTTTAAATCCGAAATTCGATAAATGTCCGAATTGCTCAAACCAAATTTTTAAAAAAATTTAAAACGTTTTTACGAATTTTTTAAGAATTTTTCCTAAATTATAACGGTAAAACAATTTGATTTTTATGGTTGTGGAACCCGATTTTGTTACTGGATCCAATTCTCGAACCATCAATGTTTGAGAGCAAAAATAATAAAATGTGGTGCATACTTTTACTTTACTTTTTTAAAAGCAGAAAAAAAAATAAAAATATGCATCTTTCGCGCGCAAAAATTATTATTTTTTGGCCTGCATTTTTCGATGCCGGTTTTTTTTTGAGATTTTTTTAAAGTCGTAAAAACCCGTTTTTAAAAGTTTTTTTGATAATAATGGCCAATTTTCGAATTTCGGACTTTAAAATATGTGGCCTGACTTGCGATGTCAGAACAGCAGAGTCCAGGCGGTTCAAAACAGGATCTCAAGACAAATTACCGGATTGCGAGTGGTACTTCCGGAACACCACTCTACATAGAGACCTGAAACTGGCCACGGTCTTTGATGAGATAAATAAGCACTCCAGCCGGTACAACGATAGGCTAGAGCGCCATCGAAATCGTCTCGTAAAGGGTCTGACTAGAGCATGCTCTCCAAGAAGATTAAACAGGCGCCAACCGGGGGACCTGATGATTCGATCTCCCAGGGCTAGCAGAAGATAGATCCAAAAATTGTGATTGTTACTATTCATTTGTTTTGTAAATACTTTGTTATTGTAAATTGGTAATTGTTTAAGCTAAGCCGGAACACTAGCCGGCGCGCCCAACTGGGCTGAATCAATAGAAACCAAGTTCACAAAGGTGTTACCCCGTATGCCTTAATAAACTAAAATTAAAAAAAAAAAATGTCCTATAAATAAATAAATTAAATAAATAAATAAACATTTTATTATTAATAATTATTATTTATAGTATGGTTACAAATAAATTCAAATTCTAACTTAATCTACATCTAACTTAAGTTAAGAAATAGCAAGTATTCCAATTTTTTTATTGTTATCTTAAACTATGTACAATATACAAACATTTAATACATATACATACAAATATTTAAATGGAATTTGTATTAAATATTTTACCTCTTCTTGTTTTTTCTCAAACAAATAAATAATTTTCAATTTGTAGTCGTTGCTAGGGCTGCACAGCACAAACAGCAGTTTTGACGACCGCCATTAGCCGAGTATTTATCAACACTAAAAATGCCATAATGGAAAATATATCGTTGCTCTATTTGGTATCGATACTTCGCATAGCGCGCGTTTTTGAAGTCAAATATGGTAAAAATATGGTTGCAAATGTGCGCAGTTTTGGACATTGTAAGTTTTGGACATTGTAAGTTTATAAATAGTATCAATTTTTAAAGCCAACAAAAACGACTAACTTAAATGATTTGTATGGCACAAAATTAAATTATGCTTAAGTGCAGCTCAGCTGCAGCATTTGTTTGTTTATTTTGATTGGATATTTTATTTTCATGGGCAATGCAACCGCAAGCCACAAAAACAGCAGCCTGCACCATGCAGCAGCTTAATTGGTGACTTTGCTGCACTAATAGGCAACACAGACAAAATGCCTTGATTGACACCTAACAATATAACAATATAACAACTTCTATATTATATTAGTTTTTTTTCATAAACGCCTCAACGCCACCGCAGCAGTTAAGTACACACGCAGATAATAGAAAACGCTCATCAATTGCTGGCGATGTTTTGAAGACTTGTCCATAAAGGTTTAATCAGGCAATGGGCTCCACAATGGAAGCGCACCTAGCACCAAGCAAATCATATGTGGGTTAAGATATAATATATATATATATATATATATATATTGTAGCGGTTGCTGTTCGAATTCAGCATCATTAATCCAAGTGTACAGTGCGTACCTACAGATACGTCTATATACATATGTATGTATATATATGTATAGATATTTGCTTGTACCGCTATGGCAGCTGTAAGCAGAGCAATTAATCATGTACTCTAATTTCTATATGCAATACATCATTCAACCGAAAATATTTTTGTGGATTCAACATTAACATTGAACAGATTTTGTAGTTTGATGGCTTCATTGTTCAAGTGGCTGGCTGCCTCAGCTGAAGCTGCGCCACTTGCCAATGTGGTACTGATGCCTTCTGGGCCTACTAAAACAAACGGCACTTGCTCCTAGCCTCATTGCCAACCGGCCAAGGTCAAGTTAAGTGGCAGCAGAAAAGCCCAGAAAAAACCCCAAATAGACAATAGCATCAGTCGAGTTTTTGTCATTTCAGAACATGTGCGGAACCCCCATAAGATGTACAACACGCATATTGATTAACAATAAAGCAAAGATCTCAGCAGATTATATAGTGTATTATGCTACACTTAGCTATTTATATATACAAGACAATAGCAATTCGTTATGCTGGGCATAGTTATAATAACAACTATTTTACTCGTATAATAATAATTATGTGAGAGTTTTATTTGATTTTGTGTTTTGACTTAAGAGGGTGTCTAATTTTATGTAGCGTTGCAAACTAGTTGACAATGGCCATTATGCCAGACTGAGGGGTAGACAAATATTGCTCTTTTTAACTGTTTGGTTGAGATACCCTGGCGCGAAGTTCGTGTCTTGAGTCTTTCGTTTGCACCATTTTCAAATGGAAATAAATACATATAAATGAATATATATAACTACAAAAATTAACAAAGTTTGTGCGCGGTTTGCTTGTTTGTTGATTCATTTGTTCATTTGATTTACTTAACGTTTTTCGCTTTTCATTCGACGACCTTTAATAGTCGTGTTATACATTGTGCCATCGGGCAAAGCCTCTATGCATATAGGTCTATAGGAGTTGAAGATGCTGGAGTTGGAATTGGAGTTGAAGTTGAAGATGCTGCAGTGCATTGAACAAACAATTGAACTACAACAGTAAGTGCAATAAAAGTATCCAAAGGTGATAATCTTGGCTTATTCACTGCTCTTCAAAAAGTCACTCTCGTCACTTAAGGTCAATGATATGCCCAAGCGGACCTCTGATCATCATGCTGAATGCCAGCTGACCTTGCTGCATTGTGTTGCTTTGACAAATTTGTAGCAGCCTAGTTAGAAAAATTGCCACTTAATGTCGCTCGCGATGTGACCGGATGTACATCTAGGCAGCTGAGCAGCTAAGCTGACTTCGAACTTGGACTTGAAGAGCGGCTTGCAACTGGCAACTGGCAGCGGACAAAGGCGAAGGTGTTTACATAGTTAGCTCTATGTTGAATTTGACTTTTGACTTCCCGCATACGTACGTAATACCTACTTAAAAACGGTACACTCAAAGAAATAAAACAAGACATTTCCCATACTGAAAAGAGATATATGAATTTCTTGAAATGACCACACATATATAAATTGTTGTTTTCATTATTCTTAGCCCACAATTGTTTATGATAATAAACTATAAAGGTATAATATAAAATATTATAGTATTCTTGCTGGCACTCTTTTCCTTACTTAAAAAAAAAGAAATGAATACTCGGATTTAACATATTTTGTAGTTTTTGTTTCGAAATGCCTTATTAATTACTTAAGCACTTCATTCGAAATTTTGACTCTTAACTTGCAGTCACAAGTCTTGCATATAATATTAATATTCATCAACAATAGCCAATTACAAAAATAAATAAAAAATTCTCAGTGTACCTTTATTTTACTTATAACTAGGCATACTTGTAATAACAAGACAATTGTATATGCCTCATTACACACGTTATTCGTTACTCGTTATTCATTATATACATACGTTATTCAATTCCTAGTCATTGTCATTTGCTGGTGGCGTATACGCAATAATTGGCACTTCGCTAACTGCTGCTAACTAATCGCTGTTATCAGTGATAAATGGGGCTCCTGAAAACCGAAAACCGAAAACTGAAAACTTAAACTGAAGCCGCAATCTTAGCGTCTCCATAAGTACTTTCATTTTTCATTGCTCATGACCAGCTGCTGGCCTGCGGCTTTGTGTCGCTTCAAATAATCTTTAATCAACGTGTGAATCTGTTTTGATTGTTGTTGGTATTATTATTATTATTATTATTGTGGGGCTACTTCAATGAGACCTTGCGAATTTCAAAAACAAGAGCCGTGCGGCGAGCGTCTGCTAGTATCAACATGAATTATGCCGAATTGCACCAATTTAGCAATTAAACATATGTATATGTGTGTATATCTATGTATGTTGCCCATTGGGTACGGACGAGAAAGAAGCAGAACAAATGAGCGAACATAAATGGCAAGCAACAATTGTTATTGTTATGATACCCTGTAATCACTAAATGTTTTAAAATGGGGTACAGCTTAAATTGATATCAAATTAATATTTTTAGTTTATTGCGTTTTAGGATCATATTTATTTATATACACTATTAATTATTGCGCTGAACTCCGTGTGTGGAATGTTTAAATGAGATTATTTTCCGGCCTTACTGTCAGGCAGATAATTAGCCGATCTTAGAGACTATATGATCTAGAACAGCATAAGCAAATCTCTCTCTCTCTCTTCCTCTCTCTCTCTCTCAGATTACGCAAAACTTAAATAAAAGCAACATTTTTCAATCAGTTTTATTTCTTACAAAATGTATAATCATCAGCACTTTCTATCTGCTTACAGAGCATCTTGCAGGCCAGCAATCTTTCTCAGAGCATTCTTAGTTGTTGCTGATTTGTATTGTTATTGTTGTTATTGTTGTTATTGTGCTGTGGCCTTCAATACAATCACACGCCTTTGCCGCCCCCTATCCGCTACCTCTTGTGAGAGAGCAACAAGAACTGAGAGATGTCGATGACACACCTCGCCGGCATCTTTTGGTATGTGGTATTATACGATTACTTGGGAGTAGCATTCTGTTTTCAGTTTCACTGAGCACTTCGTATTCGTATACGTAATCTTAGTCGTATTGTGGATGTAGGCCCCACACCTTCTCTTGATTTCCATTGAACCCGTTGACATCGCCGCTAATTGCTAAAAGATGCGCAGCCAACAAGTGCAGAGCAAATTCGTGATATGTAAGAACCAAAATTTGACATTCAGATGATTGCTTAAAAACTGTTGTGCAATTGCCATTGGGAATTGCCAACATATGGAACAATTTGTTGCATAAGTACTCTTAAAGTTTTTAACCAAGCTTAAGCCAGTTAGTTGCTTCAGCACTTTAAAGATACAAATGTATCTATGAGATTCAAAAGTATGTACATGAGGTACACAATTATTCATGAGATACAAATGTAAGTGAAATATAGATACGAATAAAATACAAAAGTATCTATAAAGAATCTGTGAAATAGTAAATATCTATGGAGAATCCATGAAATTTATAAGTATATGTGAAAAACAAAAGTATCTATAAAGAATCTGTAATATACAAAAGTATCTGTGTAATGAAAAGTAATGTCTAACTAGTTAATAAGCGCAATTTACTTAAAAGATACAAAACTATCCACAATACATAAAAGTATCTTTACGTTTTTGAAATGATTATAGACCGGCATTTATATCATCAATGCTTTTCCGTAATAGTTAAAAAACAAAAACTTTAAATGTTTGCATCAATACGGAAAATCTAAAAACTGAACATTACTTATTATTTAAAAGTATATTTTCAATCGGTCTAAAAGATTTTGATGAAAGTTACATTTGCTGAAAACAGTCATTAGTCTTCTGTAGTGATTTGTATCCTTGGCTTGGTGGTTCAAACTTAAATTTCATAGCAAATCTGAACTGATGCTGCCCATAACGAAATCGTCACATGTCGCATGCAATTACTTGACCTTAACAGCGGCTTTTTGGGAACGTGTGCCAAATAGAGCTAAAATTGTAGCTCAAGCCGGGGAGGGGTGATGATAATCATAATGATGCTGCCGCTGCTGCTGCTGCAAGTCATTGCTCACCCAATTTCAAAACATATTAACTCGTACAAGAGTACACGCACTCATTTATACATACATACATATATCTTCTATCTAAATACTTATGAGTACATATATATGTACATACATACAACGCCTTCCAAGTTCCACTAAATCCGCGCTAAGACAATTCAACATTGTGGCATTCACTGTACGTTTCAAATTTCACTAATAACCAACAAAAGTCGATGCGGTTCGATTTCGTTACTATTTTGTTTTGGTTTTATTTTTGATTTTTGATTACCACAGCGAAGGTCGAAGCTGTAAATTCAATTCAAATATGAATTACATTAACATTTGTTTATTGTTTGTAATTGCTAACGAACTGAAGATGGCTCCCCACTAAAAGTATGTACAAAGTTTGTACAAGTACATACATACATATTACAATTGCATATTACAATGGAGTTTATCTTTTGTTTTCTTCAAAGTGCTGCTTCTGAATGATATTTGATTTGTTTACCACATGCAACACCAACACTGAGATTATTATATGTATTACATCATTATTATTATATCAGCTTAAATATGATATGTATGATCGATCTCTTTATAAGATTTTGTATTTTTAGTTTAAAATTTTAAAACGATCCTATATATATATATATTTATATATATATATATGTTTTCCTAGAAACGTAGCAACCGTTGAGACAAACATATTTTGAGGTAAGTTCTGTGCATAGAAAATTTAGTCACAATCTCCATTTTGTTGTAGCTGTTTTAATTATCACATTAAAAGAGAAAATTTTACATTAAAAAGTTGATAACATTTTCTTTTCTTTATATATTTAATATGAATAACAAGGATATCAAGTCGGGCACGAGCTGCAACCAGAGCTATGAGGAAGACAATCGAAGCAACTGTTCCGAAGTCTCCCGGAAGGATTCGCCCATTCTAGCTGAGAAGGAGAAGGAGCCGCCCATTCGTGTGCGTGATATGATAAACTTATATAATTTTGCCACACAAAAGAATCAGGAATTGGAGCTCGCCAAAACCATGTATTACGGTGCAAATGTGAACGATACCCAAACGGATGTGTCGCCGTCACAGAATCAGGACATGGATGGTGAGGCCAGCAGCAGGTGAGGCACCTCAAATTGTTTTTGCTGCTCTACATATTTGTGCATATTCCGTCCGTCCAACCAACAGCCGTCTACAGAATGAGAAACCGACCGCCGGCAACTTTCGTGTGACCACATCAGATGATCAAACTTCGCTGCGTGAAACGCTTAAGGCGGGTATGTCGGGGGGTGAATCCGTTGAGAAATCATATCAGAGCAAGACAACTATTCGTCGCACAGAGCAGGGTAAGAGCCGAGATCTTAAAGCATGTGTTCTGGGCAACCTTAACATTTTATTTGTGGTAATTCCACTGACTGTGCTGCATAGTAGATAGCTGTACATTTGCTATTTTGTATTCAGCCACCCAAGGAATTTGTGCAATACATTCTTTGTATTTATAAAATGTACAATGTATAACAATTATTTACTTTGCAGGCGTGCGCATTATAATTGACATCTTCTTTGACAAGGTTGAGAATGACATTGATATCGTAGGCAGCCGTGTGGAGACGGATATACCAGAGAGCCGCATTTTGGCCGATTTCCAGGAACACTCGTTGGCAATCCGCTCACAGCAAAACAAGCCAACAGCACCTAATGTTTAAAGTGTTATCAGTTTAATAGTTAACTACCACATTTCTTGTAGGAGTAGAATGACACAAAATTCTATGTTATGTATAAATACCGTTGTACCGTTGGCTTGTTTAGTAACTCAACAACAACAAAAATGAAACTAAAATAAAACAAACAACAACACGCAACAACTTCATTGAATTGTATTTTTTCTTGAATATAGCTTTTTTAATCTTTTGATTGTTTTCACCCTGCAGCAGCGAATTTCAACTTCCTGCCCAGCCGCAGCGTCACGACCCGAGCACAAAAACCCAAATAATAAACGCTGCTGCTGCTACAGCTACAGCTCCATATGAATATATGAACCTAGAAATGCAATGAGGCAATACAACACAGTTGATCCAAGCTCCCCATCCTCACCCCAATCTCGCATTACCCATTACCCATTGCAGTTCTCAGTTTTTCTATTTTTTTTTCTCGCTGCACGACAAAGGGCTTTGAAAGGCGGCAAAACAAGTAAATAAACGGCATGAATTGAAAATGGAAATCTCATCTTACAAAACTCACTGAAATCTGAAGACGCTGTCGCTGTCGCAGTCGCAGTTTCTGTCGACGTCAACGTCAACGTCGCTGTCGCTGTAGACGCCAACGCTCAAGACGTTGATTGTAGCGAATACTCGGTAGTAGTTGCTACCTTTCGTAATCCCCCGCTTAATCTGACTTAGATCTCGAACGCTGCTGCTGCTGCTGCTGCTCTTCTCGATCGCTCTATTTAGCCAACTGCTTTGGCGATCCAATAAATTAGACAAATAAACACACCGCATATGGTATTTCGGTGAAGGGCCTCCCCGCCTAAACGGTGGCATACCCGACACTAATAACCCGAATCCCCAAACTGTGTACATTGCAAATGAAAATGAAATTGAAAATAAAATTGTAGCTGCAATGTTAACGCTTAGTTGACTACCTCAACTCTCTGGGCTCTAGCTTTGGCTACGAGTCTGATTCGGGCTCTAACTGTGCTGCCCACATCGGCTACACTTAGACGATCTTTGCAGCAGCTTTGCCTTCGGCTATTAACGAAGATGTTTACCGCACAGTGGTCATGTATTGCATGTATGCCGCTCAAAATAATAGCCAACTTAATTCATTGAACTAAGCTTCAATAAAATGTATTTAAAACATCAAAAAAAATAGACTACAAATAAAAAAAAAAAAACAAAATATAAAAAACTGTTTAAGTATTATAAAAAAGTTATGAGAGGACTATGCTATGATTTGTATTTCACTTGAATGAAAATAGGGAAAAAATGATGGCACAAAAATATATTTGTAGGTGGAAAGATTTGAATTCTTTACTTCTTTATTATTATACACATAAATAACAAAAATCGACAGTATTTCAGAAAGGTACACAAATCAGACCAATAAGGTTGTGAAATATAATAAATAGCTCTATTTCTGTACAATTTATTAGTTACATAATTGTTTATTTATAATTATTAATATATATGTAAAAATTTGATGAAATTGAAAAGGATGCATCATAATAAACGATGATGGCTGGCAATAATAAAATAAATTATAGCAGCTATCTCTGGAAATGTTTTTACTATATGATTTATAATACTTTTCAAAAACAAAAGTGTGACTCACTCCCTACTTCACTCACGAACTAACAAACTTTATATTTGTATGCAAATTGTTGTTGAAGTTTGTGCCACTGTGCGTCGGCGTTGATGACGATCGTTTGGCGCTTCTTTTGTGCTGCGTCTAGCGGGCGGACTTCGCCAGCGGCCTAATGTGAATTTTAAGCCAAGTTGAATGCATTGGGAGGCATCAGTTCTGTGCGAGACGTCGTTCGATGCGGTTGACGCAGCGGCTAATAAAAGTAGACAAACAAAAAGATACAAAGATACAGATACGTTCATACAGCGATTGAGATACAACAAAAAGTAGCGGCAAACATAAAATATTGACGCGCGTCGTTTGAAGTGCAATTTGCAATTGCAACGGCAGATTTGTGTGCATCGTCGATAGGCATTAAGTGTTAATGGGATGCCGTAATAAATATATAATTTATGCCACTTGGATCTGTGGATCGATCTATGGATCTTTAACAGCATCGATCGAACGTGATTGAATCAAATTTGGCGCGTGTGCTCTTGACTTTGTTTCTCTTTCGATCAGCTGCCACTGACATTTGATCTTTACAAAGATCACCAATCACCAATCAGCGATCAGCGATCTTTGATCAGTGATCTGCGATCTGTGATCAGTGATCTGCGATCAGCGATCAGCGTTCCGCGTGATCAGTGCGTCGCAAACAATTCGATGTGTGTTTTGAAGAACTAACAAGACCATATGGAATATTATTTAGAGACCCACCTACAATCAGCACAGCAATTTGTTTGTTAACTTTAATACGAAGGTGAGCCATAAACAATGTAACCGATCGCTCTGTCCATTGCAACTGCTCGTATACTTAATAACTTCCTAAGCTCGGCGGTTCCAACAATTAGAAATACAGAATAATGCCAGAGTCGTAATCAACCTGTAATGCCAGCTAATTGGTATAATTGTTGTTGTTGTTGTTTGTATAATTGTTGTTGTTGTTGTGGTTGAGCATCTTCGGGTTCGCAAATGCTCTTTCTGTGGAAATTGCTGGCAAAAATGTCAAATAGGCTTTGAGTTTGGCCAGGTTTTTTCTTTTTCTATTTTTCGATTTTTTCTTGTTATGCTGGAAGGCACAAAACTGCAATAAAAAACGAAACCAGCATCACGAGCTGAGGATAAAGTTGCAAATATTTCTGGCTTGTTGTTGCTGTTGTCAAAAAGGTCAAGACAAGGAAAATACCAAAAACCAAACCAAATGGACCGCTATTTTGTTTGCCATAGCCTTTGCTTATTGTGTTTGCTGCGGCGGCTACACGCACAAAATGATCTTGTTAATAGATCATTAAGAAACCTGAAAACGTAATTCAAGAGTTTTCTGAGAGGAGTTGAAATGTTGTTGCAAACTTGATTGCTCGAGTGTTTCGATCTTGATTGGTGTCAGTGAATGAATCTTGTTAGGATATAGCTGAAAACTCGAAGTTACATTTTCAAATGTTGTCTGACGATGGATAGAAATCAATACTGAAATGTATCGAACATAAGCTCAAATGCTAAATATCAATGGTTTTTTAATCTATGTTCAAATATATTTAGTTCATTTATAGATTAATTATATAAATCTTGAATTTAAATTGTAATATTCCCAGGAATGAAGAATATGAGTTTAAGAAATAAATTTACATTTAGCTTGATTACATAATTGGAATAAATCAATGAAAAGTTTTTAATAAATAACTAAAAACTCAATCTTAGCTTGATTTTCAGTAATAATAGTTTTGAGAACTGAAATACTGTATAATTTTGAAAGTTTTAACGTTAATTGAAATAAAGCAGACAATCTAGCTAAAATATTGAGATCAAGAACAGAAAACTCGTATCGAAATGCAAATGTTTTCAGACGATTTATAGATTTGGAGAGCTTTAAAATTGAACAAACTCGATTGTTTTTAAATGGTACGATTAATTTGACTTCAAGGAAAGCAAGTAAAGATCTCACATAACAACCCGAATATAGTTCAAAGTTCAATTTGGCATATTTGGAAAGCTTGGAAAGCAGCAACAAACTGCATTTCGGATGCGCTGCCACACAGCACGACAGATAGCACATATATGCTATGTGTGTGTGTGTGTGTGTGTGTGTGAGTGTTGTTGCAAGGTTGCAAATTGAATTGTAGGTGGAGGTCGAGGCAGAGGTAGAGGCAGAAGCAAATGCGTTGCTAATTCTGCCAGCCATAAAATGGCAACAATTTATGCCGCTTGTTGGCAGCAGCAACAACAGCAGCAACAACAACAACACTAGTAACAACGAAAACGACAGCAAATGTTTTTTTAAATTACAATTAATTACGAACTTAAAATCGAAAATTGTTTTCACCATGGAACTCCAAGCCCAAACCCATTGTTGGGCATTGTTACAAAACTTTTGAAGAAAGTTGTTACGAGCATCTAAAGTAAATCGACATGGACACAAAAGACTTATATTTTGATCATAATGTATAAGTCAATTAGTCGACACTTTCTAACACATGTACTTACAATATTTATTTAACACTTTCAGCCAACAAAACGACAATTAGTTCCGTCCATCGATTGGGCAACTTGGAAACAACTGACAAAAATTCCAAATCAAAAAGCAACAACAAAATGACGAAAATTACGAAAATGACAACAAATTTGAAAGATTTTCGACTCTTGGCCATCGCCGTATTCTGTTTCACGCTATTTCTGGCCAGTGAGGTAAGTTTTGGATTATACCACCTACCCAAGACCCAGCGGCATATCGCATATGGAATCACCAGAATCTTTAAGCTATGCATAAGCCGCTGATGATGTTCGGGCACGTGAGCATTGAAATGCAAATTATACTAATTAGAATTATACAAACATTTAAACACTGCGCACACACATTGTCATAGTCAAGTGCTTATTAGTGTGCCAGAGATAGCAATAATTAATTGCTTATATAATATATAAAATTCGAATTATTTACATGTTTACATATGCTCAGTTCTTCAAATTCCGTGGAGCATTCCAGTTGTTCAGAACAATTACAATATTCTAGTAAAATATTTATCCAGAAATTGCTAGTTTCATCACATATTGCACGTAAATAATCATCATTCAAATGCACCAAGTTTTTATTTATTACAAATCCATTAACATTTGCGAAGTGGCATATTAGTATTTATAATAGCTCATAAAATATTAATAGAAATTTTAATATTATATTTACTAACTGGTATAGTAAATCGATACATAAATCATTTTTCTGATTCACCCAATTGTTGGCTACTTTACATTTTGTATTATCTCCAGTAATTTAAATAAATTTTTTTGATTAGTTTTCAGTTTTTGTACCGTATATTTATGAGGTTTACAAATACATTTATAAAACTCATAATAAAAATATAGAAAATATAATTATGGTGCAAAAATCTCTGAATCAATCAAAAATATACTTTTAAATTGTAGCAAATAATAGTAAATAAAAAAGCTATAAATATTTATAAAGTCTCGACTTTAGAGATGTTATATACCTAAAACTATGATATTTTTATAATATCTGATTGTTTTTTGTTAGTTATGCACTACTGGGTTTATTATTCCTATTAGCTGTTAAACTGATTAATCAGTTGATAAAAAAAACAGATGGAGATGCTTCAATACATTCTTTAATTTTACATATTTCGTGACATAAATTATTCTTCATACTTCCTGGCTATAAATATAAAGATTGCGATATCTGTCTATTCAACGCAATCTATATGCTATATACAAATAGGTGTATTTATATATATATTAACATGAAAACTATTGAACTGATAATATGAGGTATATATATTTTGAAAAACAAATATGTTTATCAAAAATTATTAAATATAGTGCATGTTAGATACAGAGATCTTAGAAAATCCAGGAGTGTTCACAATTTCGAATTTGTTCTCTCTAACAACTAGAACAAAAAATAATCAAATTTGTAAAACAATTTGTATACTAAAATAATAGAATGACTTCATTACTAAGTATTTAAATTTAATAATAGTTGAATATGACCTGAACACATAAATGAAGTGACATAATTCATATTAATAAAACGACGATCAGACTAAAAGTAATTACTCTTGGGAATTATGGAGCTTTTTTAGCTATTTACGCTTAAAATGTAACAATGTTATCAATTCGCATAACAGCTCTCTGTGAGGAGTGAACTGTTCACTCTTTAGATCATGCACTGTATTTCGAAATCAAGCAAAGCTATTAAATGTGAGAGACTGGCCAATACCCTGTAATGGCTCGAGCCATTGCAGCCGTTTCTACCTAAATTGCAAAGCTCTTTTGAACGCTTTACGCATTACCTTATTAAAAAAAAGAATGTTAATTTCTTAACATGGGGTAACTTTTGTGATACTTAATCTTATTTACTTTTTGCCCAAGCAATATTTGCTGGCACATTAAGCTGCATAAATTGGGTGTTTATCATTTTTTAAAATACTTTTACCTACTATCATCTGGACCTTACGCCCCTCAGCTAAGGCTCTGGCAGCGTTTTCGTCTTCACCTTCCTCTTCTAGTTTTTATTTATACGGCGTCACTTCCCAAGTGCTTTTGAGCAACGGCGGAAAATGTTGTAATTTGGCGCTCTTTACGCTTTGTTTCATTTTTTTAATTTATTCTATGGCTGTCTATGTGAGTGCACCCTACTACTTCGGGTATTCCATTCACACACATGCCACAACAGTAACAACGCCAACGCCAACAACAATAACAACAACAACAACATCATCAACATAAAAAGCAACGGCAAAGGTCTTCAAGCATATTAAAACAAAGACGTTGACGCAGTCGCTGACCAAGTGACCTTTTTACTGACACTTTTGCAGCACAAGACAAAGTGAAAAAAAAGTCGAAATCAAAAAAAAATGGAACAAAATACGTTGAAAAAAGTTTGTTGCCTTTTCTCGACACGCTAAAATGAAGATGAAGTTGAAGTTGAAGTTAAAGTTAAAGTTATGAAGTTGTGCAATCACTTTGCAAAATATACTTGAAAATCGCAGCAACATTTTTTTTTTGAGCCATTAACGCATTTTAAAAAAAATGTCAGTAAACATCGGCAGCAAATGAAATGCTATTAACTATGAAATTACCTACAACTATTCGCAGCATGTGATCAAATTACATAAATTAGCCGCAAGTCAAGTCAAGTATTTGGTTAGTCATCCATTTGGCATGCCAAATTGCTAGACAGATTTTCAGATCTTCAGATCTTCAGCAGCATCCAGAGATTTGTTTGTGTGTCTGCCTATAAACAATGTCTATGCCCATAAGAGGCAAATGCAAAATAAATTGAGCCCACCGCATCGCAAATGAATGCTAATCACATTACCTTATAAGCCAACGGGAAACCTAGCCGTATACGCGATATTGTGAAAGTGTTGAGAACTGTTATAAAGCGACAAATTAGTGTGCTCCATTAATGAGAGCTCGTTTGGAAAACACCCTGTACAATATGTAAACAAAACTTAGAAACATTACAATTTAGCTAGCAGAAGATATAAATTTATTCATCCATAAGGAAAAGTTGGTTCGTTTTTTTTGTCTCTCCGATTTTATCACCACAACTTCTTAGAAATAGAGTGAGGGAGTATTTTGTAATTAGTATAGATCCAGTTTAAATTAATTAGTTAAATACATATTTGCCTCGTTTTAAGAATACAGGGTATTCAAGCCAACAAAATTGTATCACATTATAAATTTAAATTTGTATTAACACGCCCCACAATAAATTACAAAATTAAAGATGTCAACATGGGAAAAATGTAGTCAAAAACAAAATGCCAGCAAATATTTTTTTTAGTATCTTCTATCTTTTGAACGCAGCCTAAAGACCATTTAAAGTTTAGTTACAGCTGTCGAATTAACTGTGAAACGTTAACTCAGGAATTTGAAGGGTTCAGCAAAAAGCGAATGTACATTATTATCCAAGCAAAAACATCTGTTGTCCAGCAAATATATATATATTTTTTTTTGGTTATTAATAAAAATAAATATATTTTTTTTTAATATTATATAAGAGTTGCGCTAAGTTGTTTGTAGGGCTGCGCTTTGTTTGACGCGTTCATGTGTTTTGTTTTATTGTTTTGAGGCTGCTGGGAAAATAATTTTTCACGGACTCGGCAGGCGGACAGACAGACAGGCAGACAGGCAGGCACGGAAGCTTCTTCACATATTCACACGTAGCTCTATTGAGAGGCCCAGTGGCAGATTTCGATAAGTCATTGGGCTATAATTTGCGACTTGCATCGAGCGAGAGACACATGAAGACTTTTTCTATATAATTAAGCATAAAACTAAAAAACAGAAAAGCTGTAAAACATTAAAACAGTAAAACTGAAAAGCTGACACACTGACAAAACACAACAACAACAATACACAAAGTTGACATTTCACACAGCAGCAGGTCGTCGGCTGTCTGTTGCAAGCAGCCGTGGCACCATGTGCCAAGTTATGACATCACTTCAATTCATCACTGCGGTGGACCATAGCCGTAGGCAGCCAAATTCGCATACATCTGTCGCGGCACGAGTACTCAGTTCGAGTACTCATATATCTTAGATCAGCAGCACTCACAGCGAGTACTCCTATCATTTGTTTAGCTACACTAATCGCTTTTCGCTTGGGAATGCGATCCAATCAATTCTCATAGCTAGCACATAGTATTTCTCTCTCTCTCTCTATATATATATATTTATCTCTATATCTCTATCGCCATATCTTTCGCAGTGCCAAAATGCATCACGTCCTATGGCAAAAACTTCCTTCTCTTGCACAGGACGTCCAGCCGGCTACTATGCGGACGTGGAGACGGGCTGTCAGGTGAGTGCCATTATCTCTCCTACTCTCACATATGGTTTGTGTAACCATCCCTATCGCCTAGGTCTATCACATGTGCGATGGGCTGGGCCGCCAGTTCAGCTATACCTGTCCCAATACGACGCTTTTCCAGCAGCGCATGCTGATCTGCGATCACTGGTACATGGTCAACTGCTCAAAGGCTGAGAGCAACTATGCCGCCAATCTTTTAATTGGTAAGTGGGCTACAATAAAATTAGCAATGAATGCTTTTTTAAGTAAATAAAATAGATTTTCATTTCGTGTAACGATGCAATTTTTATGAATGAGTAAAATGTATATTTCTGACCATTGATTTCCAGGTAGAATACAAATCGATTCAGCTCTAGCAAATTTATGGAACGTAGAAGTCTAGAAAAAGTATTTATTACCCATGACTTTGAGATTTTAGCATAAGCCTTTTTTTTGGTCGTATTTTATCCTTTACTTTCATTCTGCATTTGACGGACGGACAGACGGTGAAACGGACAGACAGATAGACGGACTTGGCTAGATCGACTCGGTTGTTGATAGTGATCAAGAATATTTATACTTTATGGGTCCGGAGATGCTTCCTTAGGCCTGTTACATACTTTTGCACAAGACCATTATACCCTTTTTGCCCTTTTTTAAAGGATATAAATATACTTGTCAAATATATCGGTTGAGCACAATTAAATTAGGTATGTGAAAGGACAATTTGAATACTTTCTCTTAATTCATTTGCAGGTCAGCGCGACAAACCATTCGTCAACGATGAGGAGAACAATTTGCGTACGCCACGTCCTGATCTGCTGGATCGTCCCTATGCACCCGACTACTCCGGCGAGTCCTTTAGAAGTCAGTACAAGGTAATACTGGAAATACCTGATATTAGTTTACTCTACTTTACTGATGCGAGTCTTCCAAACAGCAATTGACACCCACTCAAAATCAGATACGCGATGATACCACCAAGAGCGCTGACAAATTTGACTCGCAGTTGACCCAACTGGGTCAAACCCGTTGGCGCATTCCGCCGCCCAGTCGTACAATTCAGCCGCCGGCCTATGAGCCGCAAATTGAGCTGATAAGCAGCACGACCAGACCTAGAATCAGCAGCACTACCACCACTCGCGGTAGTACTATCAGCACAAGGGGTAGCACTACCAGCACAAGGGGTAGCACTATCACTACAAGGGGTAGCACTACCAACACAAGGGGTAGCACTATCACCACAAGGGGTAGCACCACCACCACTCGCAGACCCACCTTCGTAGCCAAGCGCACGGAGGCACTGCATCAGCGCATCACGGAACTGGACTCGGATGATTTGGGCACCAGTCACAGCACACGCTACAATACCTCGGCAGACTTTAACTCAGCCGAGTTGCCTGCCGCACAGATGAAAAACACCACCAAGCTGATCAAGTTTGTAAAGGCGCCATCCAAAATCTACGAGCCACCATTTGTGTATCCCATTTACAATCAGGATGAAGTGCAGCAGACAGCGGACACGTTGCGCACCTCCTCAGCGGCACCATTTAGCACTGCTCCAAGTCAGCTACGCTTTACCGCAGCTGCCACAGGGCCCAGCACCACAGTGCGACCGCTGAGTCGACCCACCACATTTGCCGGACTGCCCTTCTCCCGCTCCACATTGGCCACCACGGCGAGCACCAATTATAGAGCACCAGCTCCGGCGGCAGTTAAAGCCGAGCATCGCACGCCCACGCCCGCCCAGAGTTTCCGCCTGACCACGCCCACAACGACAGCGGCTCCAAGGCAACAATCGAAATCGGAGCTGCCCTTCAACGATCTACTGCCTCCCTTTGTGGACTTTGTGCCACATGACATAGCCACCACACAGGGTCCGCCTATCTATTACGAATGGAAGGTGCCTGCTAATGGCTTGGAGCCGCCCAAATTGGATCCGCCCATTGGCGTGGATGGACGCGAATATCCCGAGACGTCAGGCAATTATGGCAGCAAGCAGGGCCAGCAGGATGCCTATAATAGCAAACTAAATGACATTGCCAGTCATAGTGGAGCAGCGCTGATGAGCAAGCGGCTGCCCAGCTCCAGATCCATCAAGGCCAATGAGCTGCCAGTGGTCACAGAGAAGGCGCAACGTCGCTCCGATGTGATCAGTTCCAGTTCCAGTTCCAGTTCCCCCTCAACGGACATAACGCAGCTGCGCAAGCAGTTGCTCATTCCGGAATATGCCTTTCCGCTGGAGACAATCGGACGCACTGGCTATGCACCCGGCTCAAGCGCTGCTGGAGATCTCTATAACTCGTTTCAACTAAAGATTCCCGAGCGTCGTGCCAGCATTAGCAATAGCAGTAGCTCCTCCTCCTCCATCTCTTCCTCTTCCTCCTCCTCCGCATCCTCATCCTCATCCTCAACGGCTAATATCAGATGGTTTGGAGAGAATCCCAAGTGCCCCGAGTGCCATCCGTCGTTTGTGCTGCCCGGCACCTGCGAGCCCTGTCTGCGTAGATAATTTTAAGTCTTAAGTTCCATTGCAGCAAGAAACTACGCTCTAGTATTAGATGACATTACTTACCACTTACTATATATTCCCCGTTCATAGCCGAGCATCTTTCATGCATTTAAATGTTAATTTTATTGTATATTTCACAGTAAAAATAATGCGCATTAAATAGTGTGTAAAAACTTCGTATATTCAAATATGAACCTTGGTCCACAATTGCTACGTTCCAGGTGGTAAGTATCTATTATTAGAATAACTGTTATTATAACATTCAACAGCTTTGCTTGCCTAAAACGGCAGACTAACTATATAACTCCTTACTTGATATAGAGATGGGCAAACAAGAGTTAACAGCTAATTTTGTATGAGTATTACGAGTCATAATATCTTAATCAATTGATTTATCAATATGCTTATATAAAATATATGTGTATGTGTATTGGCTGTACTTGATTGTGACAATATTTGTCTGATATACATTGTGATATTGTAAGTTCAGTGCATGTGTAACTTTGCAACACTGTATCTCATTCCGTGTATGTACAACTAACTTTTCCAACACTTTGATTCATTGTGACCATTTGTAATTGTGACTATTTATAGCAACTGTAACTGGTTAACACTGGGATTCAGTGTGATTTCTGGTGATTCCCTTTGATAATGTGATTCATTATATTTCATTGCAATTCTAAGTTTGCCACACTGTTTTTATACAACACTGTGACTATTCCACATTGATGCAGTGCGACTTTTCCAACACTTGCAATATTAAACAAAAACATTCTCAGTAACACTTGCTCTATTTTCTCAATATTTTGACAGTTTTCGACATTTGACATTTTGTTCATATTGCCCATCTCTAATTTTGTTTTTATAACAGATTCAAATATATATATATAACGCTTTTAAATCACATAACATGTGCAACATCGACGTGTACAATTGTAAGGCACATTTGTGAAGAGCTTGTTGAACTGTGCACTTGAAATTCATATGGTTTGCTTAGCTGGAACACTTGGGATTGGATTCCTCACGATTTACAAATGAAACAATCGAACAAACTATTAAATGGGGCCATAAACTAATGGGGTAAAGAGAACGGACAAAACGTTTTTTGACTAGGACCCGCACTTAGGGTTCGTATAAATAGACGCTGGGTGTCCAGGGTCGGCTGGCACCCACCATCATC
Source organism: Drosophila maculinotata (assembly GCA_035045305.1). Taxonomy (NCBI): domain Eukaryota; kingdom Metazoa; phylum Arthropoda; class Insecta; order Diptera; family Drosophilidae; genus Drosophila; species Drosophila maculinotata. The sequence goes on along the minus strand of JAWNPD010000335.1, from coordinate 22,394,779 downwards.
TCCGGATGGGCGTGCACCATCGCACCACCGCAGCCAGCTTGATCTGTGGCAAACTCTTGACCCACTGCCTGGGCGCGCACCACAATCTGATGCCGCTTAGTCACATCCACATTGGCCACAACGCCAGCCTGGTGGCGAAAACTATAAAACCGATTCGTCAAATGGCCATCCACATAGATCTGAGCAAGGAATTAGTGAAGGGTTATTCAATACATTTAAATCTCAATTTAAACTCACCTCATATCCGCCAATGGCCGTGCAGTCCTCCAGTTCCCAGCGCACGTAAAGGGCTCGACATCCCAAGCTGGAGACATCCGTGATGGTCACCGGGAAGCTTTCACCCGGTGCATTGCCCAAGGTAGGCGATGGCTTCGAGTTCTGTGGTTGGACAAGGCAACAATTAAAAATGATGTAAATCTACAAATTGGATGGCAAAAACTTACGAGGGGTTTAGTTTTATTCTTAGTCATCACATGATCCATGGCATGCAAATCGCAAATGATGGAATCAATGAAAAATTTCTACCAAAAGAAAGTGCTGTCAATAAAATATACCTCATTTATATGAACTGCAGACCCACTTACCGTTTCGGCAACGGGATCGTAGCGGATTGCATCCAGTGTCTTGGAGACCGTCTTGCACTGATTATCGCAAACGAGCGCACGACAATGACAGCAGACGCAGGGCTGGCCCGGCGACGGGCGACCTTCGTCCTCAGCGGTATGCTCATCTAGGTCTTCATCCCCCTCACACAATTCACACATGCGACGCATCATATATTCGCATAAGAGACGCTCCCTATCCGTCAGCGGACTCAGCAGATCACCTGAATCATCACAGGGACCGCCCGATTTTTTAATGGCTCGAGAGTCGTCTGGATCGGATTCTTCGTTCGGCAGGGTTTCAGCTGCAGCAGACATCTCCGTGAACTCGCCTATTGCTGCTGCAGACTCCTCTTCCTCCTCCTCGGCCTGACCTGTTGCGTCAAATTCATGCGGCTGCGGCGTTGTTTTGCTGCCATTGACGCTACCACCGGTAGAAGCCTGCGATTGACGTTGGGAACCGTCAGCGGGCGAAGCTGTTTTGGAATCGCGTGATTTAGAGCAATAAGCCTCGGAACAGACACCACGTGACTTAGAGCTGATGGATTTTGAGCCCTGTGCTTCGGAACCAGAGCCGGGTGACTTAGAGCTGATCGATTTTGAGCCCTGTTCTTCGGCACCGGAACCGGGTGACTTAGAGCTCATCGATTTTGAGCCCTGTTCTTCGGCACCGGAACTGGGTGACTTAGAGCTCATCGATTTTGAGCCCTGTTCTTCGGCACCGGAACCACGTGACTTAGGGCTGATCGATTTTGAGCCCTGTTCTTCGGCACCGGAACCACGTGACTTAGGGCTGATGGATTTTGAGCCCTGTTCTTCGGCACCGGAACCACGTGACTTAGGGCTGATCGATTTTGAGCCCTGTTCTTCGGCACCGGAACCGTGTGACTTAGAGCTGACCGATTTTGAACCCTGTTCTTCGGCACCGGAACCGGGTGACTTAGAGCCGCGCGGTGACTTAGAGCCGCCTGATTTGCCATCCGACGCTTCGGAGTAAGGTGATTTATAGCTGCGCGATTTAGCATCATGTGATTTGTCGCTGACCGATTTAGAATCCCCCGATTTTGAGCCTGTTTTATGGCAATCGGATGTGCACGGCAAATCGTAGTAGGTGTCGGTAGCTTTAGAATCGGCATCCCTTGATTCGGTGTCCGTTTCACTTGGTCTGCGATAAGGATCGAAATTCGGATCAATCTCAAAAGCGACAATTTCCGACGGCTGAGGCCGACTCTTTTTCATTGGGAAACACTTTTCCAAATACTTTTCCATTTGATCCAAGCACTCGATGCGCTCCTTCTGCTCTTTAGTCTTTGGCTGGGCTGCAGGTGGTGGTTTCCTGCCTGCTGTTACCGCCTCCATGCAGTCTTCGTAAGAAAGGGCCGGTGGCTTCTCAACCTCCTCCTCCTCCTGACGCAGCATCATAGTTAGCTCACGAAACAGCTGCCGTATGACTGCAGTACGGTCTAGACTCTTATCCTTTGTATCACTCAACGTAAGCAATATGTTCTCGATGCGTGCAGCATCATCGCATCCTGATGCACAGCTCTCGAAATTTGACATATGTTTATCCGATGCGCACTCATAGAAGTGCTGCTGTTGCTCCCTGGCACCTTCGTCGAGGCAATCCCGATTTTCGCAGCTCATGACGACGCCAACGGATTCGGGCTCGGTGTCAAAGTTCTGCATAGACACGCCATATTTAGAGGTAGTGACGCAGGACTTGGAGACATTCGATTGTGTCGATTTAAAGTCCGGCCTTTCTGACTGCTTGTCCCACGTGCAACTCTTTTCGCTCCTTGCGGACCTATAGCTAACCGGTTGAGGTTGATAAGGCTCCGTGCAGGTCGATTGTCGGTCAGTATAACAGCTGGCCTGTCCCATTTCAACGTCTTGTTCTTCTGGCAACCCCTGGTCAGCTTTACGGCCCATGGACGTCTCGGATGAGGTATAGCAATCGCAGAATTTGTCCCGCTGCTTCATATACACTACATTGGTGCTGGGATTAACACTTGTCTCGGATATCAAGAGGGGATCAGCTGGCGCAATATCGCGTTCGAGGGCGCTCTCCGCGATTCTCACAAAGGGCGCTCCAGCGGTGACATCACGCCCCAACTGACCCAGCTGGGCCTTTTCTTTCGAGGTGCACAGACAGGTCACTTTGGCCATGACGGACTGCGAACGCGATGAGGTTTTCTCCACGTAGCCCATCGATAATTTCAGGCAGGGCGGAGCCCCCTCGCCATCATCTGCTTCACTTTCACCGGGCTGGATGTCGCGACTTTTCATTGATGTCATTATCGTACTTTTGTCTGCATCGTAAAAGCCGCCTTGGGTTTCGGCTTCGGAGCGCTCATTCCGGGTACTCTGCCAGTTGGTGTTAGCAGCGCTCGGCGCATCCGCGAATCCTCTCTCGGCGTTTCCTGTCATCTGCGAGTTGTTGCAGTCTTTAATGGGGCAAAACCCAAGCGAGCGGATTGAATTGAGAGTTTGCTCGAGCGGTAGATCGCGTCCTGGATCGCAACAGGAAAGCTCACATTGCGGCTGGGTAGGCTGACTATCGAGGTAGCTTTTAGCTTCATCGGATTGAAATGTGTTCTTGGAGCGCGCACTTTGCCAATTGGTGCCATCACTCGGAGCTCCACTTTGAGCCGAGTGTGCGCTTAGCACGTTGCCAGAAATGAGCGAATGATCAACCATGTTGCTTTGGGCGGTATGGTAACTGGGTATGGGATGAAAGTCAACATTGGGTTGGACGTTCGAACTCGAACGTCTTGCGTCAGATGCCATGCTGCGATAGATCGTGTCGTCTTTCTTCTCTTTGTCACTGCCATCCGATTGGAGAGAGAAATACCGCTGCGAGTTTGGCAAACCGCAAGGATTCTCACTTAGATGTCCCGCACTTTGCTGCATGTAGCCGCTCTGCGCGGTGTGAAAACTGCCACCATTATCCGGCCCAGCCGATGGAGATTTTACGCTGTAGTAAGTCGTCGCGTTGTCGGGATTTTGCCCGTCGCTCGTACAACCACAGGGCTGTCCCGCAACTGGATGCACGGAGTCGCTCTGTGCCGTAAAGCAACTAATGGTATTGCCTGCAGTTTTGGCTTCACCTTCGGATCCCACACTCAAATAGGCAGTGGCATTGTCGCCATTCTGCCCGTTGCTCGTAAGCCCAGAGGGTTGTCCCGCAACTGGATGCACCGTAAAGTTACTAATGGTATTGCCTGCAGTTTTGGCTTCACCTTCGGATCCTACACTCAAATAGGCAGTGGCATTGTCGGGATTCTGCCCGTTGCTCGTAAACCCAGAGGGTTGTCCCGCAACTGGATGCACTGAGTCGCTCTGTGCCGTAAAGTAACTAATGGTATTGCCTGCAGTTCTGGCTTCACCTTCGGATCTCACACTCAAATAGGCAGTGGCATTGTCGGGATTCTGCCCGTTGCTCGTAAACCCAGAGGGTTGTCCCGCAACTGGATGCACTGAGTCGCTCTGTGCCGTAAAGTAACTAACGGTATTGCCTGCAGTTTTGGCATCACCTTCGGATCTCACGCTCCAATAGGCAGTGGCATTGTCGGGATTCTGCCCGTTGCTCCTATAACTAGAGGGCTGTTCCGCAACTGGATGCACTGAGTCGCTCTGTGCCGTAAAGTTACTAATGGTATTGCCTGCAGTTTTGTCATCACCTTCGGATCTCACACTCAAATAGGCAGTGGCATTGTCGGGATTCTGCCCGTTGCTCCTATAACTAGAGGGCTGTTCCGCAACTGGATGCACTGAGTCACTCTGTGCCGTAAAGTTACTAATGGTATTGCCTGCAGTTTTGGCTTCACCTTCGGATCTCACGCTCCAATAGGCAGTGGCATTGTCGGGATTCTGCCCGATGCTTGTAAACCCAGAGGGTTGTCCTGCAACTGGTTGCAAAGGGTTTCTCTGTGCCGTAAAGTTACTAATGGTATTGCCCGCAGTTTTGGCTTCACCTTCGGAGCTCACGCTCCAATAGGCAGTGGCATTGTCGGGATTCTGACCGATGCTTGTAAGCCCAGAGGGTTGTCCTGCAACTGGTTGCAAAGGGTTTCTCTGTGCCGTAAAGTTACTAATGGTATTGCCCGCAGTTTTGGCTTCACCTTCGGATCTCACGCTCCAATAGGCAGTGGCATTGTCGCGATTCTGCCCGTTGCTCCTATAACTAGAAGGCTGTCCCGCAACTGGATGCACTGAGTCGCTCTGTGCCATAAAGCAACTAATGGTATTGCCTGCAGTTTTGGCATCACCTTCGGATCTTACGCTCAAATAGGCAGTGGCATTGTCAGCGTCACAGGTGGGTTTATTTCGCTTGAAGTGCGTTGAAGCATTATCCGTTAGTTTTGAGCAAATACACGGGTCTGAAGCAGAGGTCTCGACGGTCGCTTTGGATTGGGAAGAGAGCTCGGTTTGTTGGTGCTGCGTGTGGGTTTTCGTATTGAGGATCCCCTCGACGCCATCGAAATTGGGTCTTGGGGGACAATCATTGTCATTGTCTGGGGCCCGCTGGTTACTGTTGTTAGCTTGAGCTGACAAAAAATGTGTGGGATAACGGATTTTGCCCATTGACAATGGATCGTGTTTCATAACTGTCTGCGATGACTGCTCCGCTACAAAGTTGACCGGCCGCGTGCCTATATCGTATAGGAAGGATGTGTTTGTCTGCGACGGCTTGGACGCATCGATGCTGCCGCCATCTCTGCTCTGTTTTCTCGAGTTCGGTGTGGCCGCTGGCGATGAGTGGATGGACATATTGGATTCTGAATTGCTTGCGCCATTGTACGTTTTGTTCAAATAGGATTTGTTGGTTTGATTCATTTGGTTGCAGGTTGAATCCTTGGCGCTGTTGGCATCGTCATTGTTTTGTGGTTGGGGTCGTTCGTCCTGCATATACATTAGAGCTGGGCAACCTGCAATGAGAGTAGAGAAAAGAGAAGAGACCGTTAGATAGATATAGTTGGACAAGATGTAAATTGTTTATTCTTAAAGGAAGAGCATTAATCTCATAAAACAGCCATTTGGACAAGGAACTGAGCGTGAGCAAAAAAGTGACGGAGCGGAGAAAAGTAGTGTGTGTCAATCAGGAGCCAGGTGGTATCGGTGGCCTCAAGCGCTCCCTAATCTCAGAGAGCTTTATCTCACGACCACGCGTTACGTTCGGCGATGACCACATCTCCTTTTGGTACAGCTCAAGGAACTTGGCCTCGGCCTTCTCCCGGCATGGACAGAAATCAAAATAGGAGCTCTGACTGCATGTCTCGCGCTCATCGAAGGTGGTAAAGATAGTGCCTCGCAGAACGCAACGGCAGACCTTCACATTGATGCGACTGCGATTATCTTCGAAGGATCGTTGCTTCCATGGGCACTGACAGCACCCGCAATTGCCAGGACAAAACACATTGCCCTCCTCGTCCATCAGTGGGCTGGGCTCATAGCGGCAGGGTGAGCAATTTGAGAAATCCTTGTGCTGCGGGAGGGCTATATAATACTTTTTTATCGGCCCTGAAGGTGCTGGCTCCTCCTCTGCCGGTATCTCTTCCACTGCGGACTCTACGTCTTTCGGTGGCACAACCTTCCGCAATTGCTTTGGCTCTGGCTCTGTATCCGGTTCCTGCTCTGGCTCTGGGGCTGGCCCTAATTCTGAATTGGATTCTGTGGGAACGGGTACCGGTGCCGGTATGGGTACTGGTACTGGTACCGGTACCGGTACGGGTATTACAACTGGCAATGGCTCTGGCACAGGCACTGGAAGCGGCTTTTTGTGATGATTGGGACAGAGGTGTGCCTTGCAGGAGCACTCACGTGACGAGGTGCAGGTGCCAAAATATAGTTCCATCTCAGCCGTTTCCGTTGTGTGCTGATGGTGATTGTGATGGTGGTGGTGATGATGGCAATCAGTTTTGCTCGAAGCATTACCTGTGCACATGGGCCGCGGTGAACATGTGACCAATTGACGCGTTTTCGGATCGAACTTAAGCGGCACTTGCATGGTGACCGGCGTGCCCTGTGGTTGGCGGGAGCACGATGACTTCGGATCGGGTATAAGGCGCACTGTTATCTCCATTGTAGTGGTGCACGGTTCGCTCCTCTCTTTGTTCTCAAAATTCTGGACCAGCATTTTTATATCATTTGCGGCACGTAGAAGTGTGGCACGCACAGCCTCTGGATCATGTAATTTGCTGCTGGCGGACTTGCAGCTGTAGGATGTCTTACAGCTAGCGGACGCCTGGCTTACAGCGGGTGTCTTGCCGCCGCCGGATGCGTGGCAGCTGTCGGGAGCCTTGTCACTGCTGGGTGCGTGGCAAGTGCCGGGTGCCTTGCCACTGCTGGGTGCGTGGCAAGTGCCGGGGTCCTTGCCGCCACCGGTGGTTTTATGGCCCGTGTTCGATTGACAACTGGCGGAGGCCTTGTTGCTGTGGCCCTCCCTTGGATAGTCCGAGTCACTAACGCTTTGGCAATCGTAGAAGATGTCTTCATTGCTGTGATGCGACTGAAAGTTGTCCGTGCGGTAGAGCAACTGAGCCGAGTTATCCGTTTGATCAATTTGCTGCTGGCGCAGGCTGCGTAAGTGGATACAAGTATCGGGTTTCTTGCATCTTCCGGGTCCGGATGCGCACGTTTCATTCTTATTGGCATTTGATTTATTCCTGTCCCTGTCCATAATGGCCTAATGGACTATGACTCCAAATGTATTCCAACTAATACAAGAATTTACATGAAATTTATTATATGATGTTGCCGCTTTAAAGAATTTAAATGAACTGAGCTCCAACTTGCTAGTGGGGCTCAGCAACAAAATCGCTGCCTACTTAAATGTTTGCTCGAAATTGTGCTTTCTTTTATTACTTTTTATAAACATTTTTAATTTCGACAAATTTGTCAGCACTCCATATGCATGTGTGCAAGAAATGTGTAAATAAGTCAGGTGACAACTAAACTGTCCACGTTCCATCTTCCACTCTACATGTGAGTAGACAAAACACGGCCAAATGGAGAGTAGAAACGAAATGTGATTGTGTTGGTGACCATTACAGTGAGCGGCGTAGTCTAGCTTGCATTAAAGCAGACAAATGTCGTATATACGACGGCTTTTTATTATGTGTCACACCGATTCACACAGCCATAACTTCGGCCTGCGTCTGTGTGAAAACACGAATGGCTTTGGCACCCGTTGGCAATGGGAGGCGGTGTCTGGTGTAGACTTTTGCAATGAGCTGCTTGCTCAGCCACATATCTCTGGTGGCAAAACTCTCCACAACCATCACACATCCGCTCCTCACTTGTGACAAGCTCTCTCTCTCTCTCTCGATCGATTTGCAATGCATCCTCGCACTGTACAACCGACAGAGATAGCAGTGCAAAATGTGAACATCGACTAAGCTTCCTCCGGCCAACGCACTCGTCGTCCACTTTTTCTGTCGTCTACGCGTCGCTGTGAATGCTTACTGATGGCGCTTGGTTTGCAGGAGCAGCTGATCCTGTCGCCAGCGCCGAGGCCCCTGCCGGCAACGCCTAATGTCTTTGGGTTGGGCTGGAATATGTTCACCTTGACCTGACCATTGTCCGGATTGAGTTCGATGGGCAACTTAACGGTCACAGGATCGTTGCGCAGCACACACCGACAATGCGGCGGACAGCTGCAGGACATGTCCGTGTGCAGACGAGCAGATATCTCCAACGTAGCCGGATAGAATCGCTTGTAGGATCGCTGCACCTCCAACTCCTCCACCGCGCAGTCGCTTTGCCCGCCCAGTCCTCGAAGCAGTATTTGAGCACTATTGGCGGCACGCTCCAGTACGCCGCGTATTTCCCAAGGATTATCAAAGCTCAAGAGACTTTTGTTTAAGATGCGACCCTCAGAATCTCCATTGCCCTCGCTTGGAGGAACAGCTGCGACCTCACCTTCACTGCAGCAGTCAAAGAACTGCACCTCAGTATCATTTTCCATTCTATATATGATATATGATATATAATATATGATATATGATATATATATTTTATTTTTATTTAACGCACAGTTAATTTTGAAATACTCGGCTACGAAATTGGATGTGAAATGTAACCCAAAGAAATCTACAAAAAGTAAATATGAACAAAAATATGAATGAAAACAAAGTTGCCGCGCCAGCTGAGCTGGGAAAAACTCTGGATAATTTGGTTGGAGAGAAAACGTCAACTACTTTTCACCTCTCATGTTTGCTCGCCAAACTTCAAGGAATTATGCCGCTCTACCGGATAGTATATGGTGCAATAGAATTCCGACTCGACCTTGTGATTATGAAACCTGATCAGACGCTCATTGATGCGCTCCTCCAGCTGGTGCAACAACGGTGAATTGCTGGGCTTGAGGGCAAACTTCAAAGCGCGCACGCAACCGAGGACAGCAACGAATACATCGTAGCTCTCAAAGTGCTCCGGCGATTCGCGCTGTTGCGACGGATCGCTGCACAGATCCTGCAGCAGCTCAATGTGCTCACGAAATTCTTCGTTGCCCTCCCACAGCTGCAGTACCCGTGCCCTGAACACATCCACGCCACAGCTGCTACTGCCAGCACCCTCCGAGATGCATTCCTGCAGCAGCTTGATAAATGCACGCGTTCGCACTGGGAGCAGGAGCATACGCATCTCAACGCCCACATTGTCCGCCTGAATGCCGCACTCATGTGTGCTGCACTGCGTCTGCAGCTGCGAATCGCACATTTCCGGCGTAGCCTGCACCAACTGGCTGTGCCAACTAATGGGTTCACGCAGCTGCGTCTGCTCCCACTGCGGATCAATGATCTCCGCGCACTGCAAATAGTCCAGCGACAGATCTGTGTGCGCCGTGTGCACGGAGGCAGCCGAATGAAAACTGGCCAGTGATTGACTTCGTTCTAGCTCCTCATCGTTAGGGGATCGATTGCTTGCACCACTGCGTCGCACTCGACTGCGGTAGAGGCGACGATAGACAAAGCGTTTGCACTGACGACGCTTGCGACGCAGATCTGCAATCTGCTTTTTATGCAGCTGCTCCGTCTGCACTACCGGCACTGGCTGCACCAACTGCTGGCCGTACATCAGACGGCGCAGCTTTGTGGGCACCTCAAAGATTTGCTTCAGCTGCTTGCCAATGAGACTGAGGCTGATGCCATCAGCCTTTATTTCCTGCACCCTGACTGTAAGGCCGCCACCAGAGGTTCTGGGTGGCTCTTCAGCGGGCTCCTCTTCCTTGGGAGTGGCCGCTTCCTTGGGTGTGCCTGCTTCCTTAGGCGTGCCCGCTTCCTTGGGTGTGCCCGCTGCCATAGGAGTTTCCCCTTTCTTAGGAGTACCCTCTTCTTTAGGAGTTCCCCCTTCCTTAGCACCCTCTTCTTTATCACCCTCTTCTTTAGCACCCTCTTCCTTAGCACCCTCTTCATCAGCACCCTTTTCCTTAGCACCCTCTTCTTTAGCATCCTCTTCTTTAGCCCCCTCTTCAGTAGCACCCTCTGATCTAGCACCCTCTTCTTTAGCACCCTTTTCGCTCTCGATCTTTTCATTGGTCTTGCATATGGTCAGCGGACGCTCCTGAGCACCCTCGCATTCACATTCACTCACCGGCGGCTTCTGTGCGTGGAGAATGGTGTCCGCCAGGTGCTTGACACTACAGGCTATGGTCTGGAAGTCTTTGTGGGTGGGCAGCTCACGTTCGCGGCGCTGTCAGAGGGAAATGAACAATGAGTACCGAGAAAAATAAATGGTATTTTAAAACCCACCTCTAGATCTCTCAGAGCACAGCCCAGACCTTGACTGGCTGCCTCCAGATCCCTGATCTCCTGCCGCTTGGCACGCTTCTGCGGGGTGTCGTAAAGCTCATCGGCGAGGCTGAAGCCTTCGGGGCAGACGCCCAGTTTGCGCTCGAGCCGCTGGCACAGTTCATCTTTGGTGCGCAGCTCGTCCTCTAGGCAGCAGGCGCGCTCCTCGCACGCCCGCAGCTGTTGCTCCATCTCGGCTATCTTGGTCTCCAAAGTGCCCACCTCCTCCTTGAGCTCACCATTCGTGACCTCAATGTGCAAGAGCTCCTTCTTCAGATCGTAGATTTGCTGACGCAGGCAGTCCGTTTCCGCCTTGAGCTGCTCCTCCATGCTCTGTTGCAGCTTCTTGGCAAAGCTGAGATCATCAATCAGCGCCTGACTGCGTCGCTTCTCATTCTCCAGCTCCTCCGACAGCGGCTGCAGTTGCTCGGTGGCCAATCGCTCCGCTGCCGCACGGCTCTCCAGTTCCTTTTCCATCGCCCGATTCTGTTCCATAAGATCGCGATGCTCCTTGGTGAGACGCACCAGGCACGTCTTCAAGCCATGCTCTGTCTCCTCCAGCTGCTGTATCTTCTCGGCAGCGGCACGCGAATCATCGCGCAGGCAATCCTGCAGCTTGTTGATCTTCTGCTTCAGGCACACCTCTTTGGTGCGATACGCCTCCTCGCGCTGCTTATACTCCCGCTCCAGATCCACCCAGTGCGAGTCTGCTGTTTCCATGGCCTCGTAGTGGCGCGAATTGATCTCCTTGAGGGAGCAGCGCAAGTTCTTGACCTCCTCCTTCAAATAGCTAATCTCACGGGCGGCGCCAGGATCTGAACAGTTGTTGCTCCGTGTTTTACTGGACACACCGGCCTTGCAGACCGCCGGACAGGCACCGGCGGTGGAGCGCGGCGTGGACTGTTCATTGCCCATGTTGCTAGCTCTTGACCTGGCCAACGCCAGCAGTCGACAGATTAGCAGTAGTGGCAACGATTGACGCAAACTTTCCAGCTGCTGCTTGGCACGCTGTCGCTCCGCCTGCAGATGCTCCAGCTGCGTCTCGGCGGCGCACAGATCCTCCCGCAATATCAGGCACTCGGCACGGCAGTCCCGATACTTGGCACCCAATGCGTCTTTGCTGAATTCCAACTCAACGTTACGTTGTCGCAGGATTTCCAGCTCCTCCTCGTTGCGCTGCAGATGTAGCCGTGTATCGTTCTCCGCCTCCTCAAACTCACATTTGGCCTCGTCCAACAGCGCGTTCTGCTCCACCAGCAGCTCCACCCGTTCAATCAGCTCCTTCACCTGCTTGTTCAACTGCAGTTCCCGTTGCAGTCGCTCCGCCAAATGCTTTGCTTGCGTCTCGCCGCTGCTCTCGTAAACGAGCAGCTTGCCCTCCAGCTGGATCAGTCGCTCCTGATAGTATTGCAGATGTGGATGCGGCTCCCGATCCGTCTCCGATGTATCACACTCGACAAAGACGCCGCTCTCGCTGAGGCTACAGTTCAGCCAGGCGCTGCTGCTACAGGATCGCTGCTGCTGCTGCAGCTGTTGCTGCTGTTTGCTGGGCGTTGAGGGCGCACTGGGCGTGGCACTGTTGCTATACGGCTGCACGGTTGCTACGATCCGACTGTGCCTCGCACGTGGCTCTGATTTCGTCTGGAAATGCAACAAATAAAATGGCACTTGAATTTATGTTTCGAGCTTGCTATTCAAATGTCTAAAAAAAAAGGTTTTCATTTAATGCAGTTAAAATGTAAATATTGTTGATAATAAAATCATTTTGACAACTGACTGATTCTCAGATATTTAATACTATTTACTTATTGCATAAATGGCCTAAAGTTTATAGTTGAATTACTTAACTGACTGAACTGCCTAAGCTAGTGCAAAAGAGTCCTCTACAACGGGTTAAATTCATTTTTCTATTTCTTCTAAACTTATCCGTAACTTATTTTCTTTACTTTTAAACCAGTATTCTCTATGCTGCATATAAAAGATTTTGTCGAGTTCTTTTTCTATTATCAGCAATTTTATAGAGTAACTTAATCACTAGAACTTTGTTTAATTTTGGGCTGATTGTATTTTTTTGCGTTTTTCCCTAATTTTTAACTAATTTACCACTTAAATATCCCCAGAAATAGATCAATTCTAAATTTGTACAAGCATTAACTTTGAAATTAATTTAAATTTATTTCTAAAATATAATTTTTAATTTTTCTAATTTTTTAAATTTACTTAATTTAAGGTTTATCAATTAGTGTATACACACCGTTGACTGCCAGCTATCCTGTTCGGCCATCGCATCTAAATCAAGCTGTTGCACACACAGCAGCAACTGTTGCAGGCAACGTTTGTCCTTGTCCTCCAATTGCTGGCTGCTCTTGCGAAGTAGATTTTCCAAACGCTGACAATGATCCTCACAGGTGCCATCCATCTGCAGGAGAATAGTCAGTAATTTAGTAAAAAACTTGTGTTACATTTTAAATGATAAATCAAGAGCACTTTAATTCTGTTTCTCATTCTCACCAAACACTCATCGCCAAGTATATAAGCATATAAATAAACATATTTTTATCTATAACTTGAGAGCTACGTTTTGTTATTTTGTTCTATCTACACGCGCATTCTACAAATTTATACTGTTATTAAATAAAATAATCGAAAAGCAATCTTTTCTATTTCAATTCTTAAGATAACTAGAAATTCTATAATAATTGGAACAATCAGCTGCAACTGAGTAACTGAAAGTTAAGAACTCTAGAAATGCACCTAAAAATGCAACAATCAACATAACTGTGAATCTATATGTAATCAGTTTTTAATTTATTATTATAATATTTACTTTGTTAAACCAATATTGTTGTATAAGTGACTAGTGTCTTACTTATTAGGCTAATAGTATGAAATAAATTTCAATTAATCAATCAAATATCAAAAGTTTCCTTATATGTATTTGTGTTCACATGTATTTATGTGTATGTGGGCAAATGAGTCATCTGGAGTCAAAAGGAGTGTTTGGAGCTGGCAATGCACACCTGGCCCTCTAGTCTCATATACATATACATATACATATATATATAACAATTGTTGTTTCTAGTTACATATCTATAAAACATTTGTTTGTGCAGCTGCTTTATTTCAAACTTGAAGCTGGCTCAGATTGTTGGAAATAAGATTGTTTGCTTTGTAATTATTTGATTAATAATTAAACTGATTTAAAATATTTTTTTTATGTTAAGCTATTTCTTGAGATATTTATACAAATAAATATTATATTATTTCGATTTACTCGCATAATTCCAAAAAGACAGGCACAACGCATACTTTTGGGAATATACAAAATTAGCTATTTACAAACAACGGTTTTGAATCCCTTAACATCATTATATGTAGGTGAAACTCTATATAAACACCGATTGTTACAGTTATAATGCAGCTAAAACATTGTTGCAAAAAATGTAATGCGAGCGAAAAATGTAAACTGCTGCGATTAGCATTCGCTTAATGCACCACTGACTAACGATGCTTCTTAAGTTATTTTCACTTTAGAGGCAAGCCTCCCCCTCTCTATGTGTGCATGTATATATACAAATATATATATATATATATATATATGTTATTACTTTAAGCTATTGCAATTAAGCGAATGAATTAGATTTTCAAGCTGAACGACTTTGCGTTCGGCTCTAAAAATTAAACGTACCACAACAAAAAGAGCAAAAATACTACAAAGGAAAAAGGTGTGGGTCTTGGTAATATTGAGAGATTATATATGTACATCTTTATATACTATATACAGACAAGACCTGACACATTACTAAAAAGCAGGCCCTTATATGAGTAACAATACCACAAATTTAAATTTGGCCAAAAACAGCTCCTAGACAAATGTGGGATTTAAGTTGTTCATAAACTTATAGAGAAGTTTTATAAATAAATATATATGTACATATAAGGCAATCAATCACAAATTTGGACAGCACTTGGCCTAACAGACATTTAACAATTACAACACTTGTTTATGTTTATATATAAAGTCGAACAACATAAATATAATAATAATAATAATAATAATGAAGATAATGCGGATAATTATGAAAATTGCGCTTAACCAACGTTTGCTCCAGTAAAGAAAAACCAATCCAGTTATAATAAATAGAAATTACCGTTGTCCGTTAATCAAAACAACTTCCGCACTGTCTAAGATGCCAAACAAAACTAAAACTAAACTAACCATTGATTGGCACGAAGCTGAAAGCAGCTGAGGTAAATAAACACTCACACTCACACACACACACACACACACACACACACACACACACACACACACACACACACACACACACAAACTCAGACTCATATTTACACTCAATTCATTCATAAACTCGAGCTGCTCGCTTTAAGCGCTTTTTTCGTAAACTGGTTTTTGAGTGTTGTATTTGTTATCTGCTTTTGTTTTTATACCCTGCTCCCATTAAAAATGGGAAAAAGGGGTATTATGGTTTTGTGCAAAAGTATGTAACAGGCATAAGGAAGCATCTCCGACTCCCTAAAGTATATATATTATTGATCTCTATCAATAGTCGAGTCGATCTATCCGTCTGTATGATCGCCTGTTCTCAGAGACTACAAAAGCTAGAGACTTCATATTTGGAATATAGGTTCTCCTAGTGCCGGGTCAATACAAGTTCAACTTTTCTCTCAACGCGTTCAAAAGTTATCGATAAATTTCGATTCCAGACCAGTGTTTTTTGGGTATAACTTGAAAGCTATAAGAGCTAGAGGCACCATATTCACAATATATATTCTCGTATAGCATACAAAAGTACAAAATGTTTTTTTTTTTTGATAACTTTCTCTAATCCTCCATAAATCGAAAAAATACGTATTTTTGTACGTATGACCTTTGGATTCAGCATTCTCACATATTTATATGCCATCTTTATATCCTACAAATTTCATAACGATCGGACAATAAACAAAGAAGTTATTTACGATTAAATGTAACATAGTTTTGGGCCAATGGAAGAAGAAGAAGCAAAGCAATTGCATGACGTTCGCAGTAGCAGCGTGTGTTTCTATGTGTGTGTATGTGTTTGTATGTATGAATGCAAGAACTGGGTTCAGGGTATATCCTAGTCGGGCACTCTCGACTAGAGCACTCCTACTTGTTGTTACTGTTTCTGTTTCTGTTTTCTGTTCACCTTATCATCCTCCAGTTCGAGTATGCGAAACTCGAGCAGTTCATTTTGTTCGCGCAGCTCATTGGCCTCGCTGTTTAGCTGCATTTGCTGCTCCTCCATATCCTTGATGCGCTGCAGCAGCTTATTGATATGTGTATTGTTGTTGCTGGCCGATAGGGCGGCCTTTTCGGCCGTTAGCAGTTCCTGTTTCATCAGCTGCAGCTCGTTTTGCAGCCGCTCGTTTTCCTTATGATAGATTTCCACTTCCTTTTGCAACTTGTCCAGATCCTGCAGCTGTAAGAGGGTGATATTTAATATATGTATGTATATGTTATATTTATAAGGGATTCAATCAGCTTGCTGCACTTACCGCTTGCCACATGACGCCGCTGTCGGCGCCACTGGATGGCGGCTGTGGACTTATTGAAGGCGGCGCTGAGGACAGCGCTGAGTCCGTATCCGAGTTGTGATCCTGCAAGAAAATAGATATTTATATTAGTTGAGCTTAAATAAAATAAATATATATGTATATGTATATACATTTATTAATATTATGTATATATATTATTATGCACCCAAACCCATGACTATCAGAGACTCTTTTGTTTTGTTATTTTTGCTAGGTTTCTTGGTAAAAGTTCAACTTTCATCCGATTGGCTACAAACTTAGTTTCAAACTTCTAATAATCGAAAACTAAATTGGAATTTGATAAAAACCAGGGACCGTAGATATTATAAGTTTTATTTTAGAAATTAACACAATAATCATTATATTTTGGTTGTTGGATTCCTTGATAATAATTACTCATTTTGAGATTTATTATAAAACTAAACACATTTTTATTATTTCGTTAAAAAAAACAAGTATTAGTGCTCCAGTCGAGAGTGCCCGACTATGAAATACCCTGAACCCAGAGACTACAGAAGCTAGAGACTTCATATTTGAAATATAAGTTCTCGTAGTGCCGGGTCAATACAAGTTTCTTGAAATTCTTTTTCTTATCGATTGTAGGTGTCAAAATTAGTATAAACTATATTAATCGATTAGTATAAAAAAACTATAGGATAAGTGATTCTGATGTGATTCATTTTTCTGTCAAAAAAACATGCAAAACATACAAATGGCCTTCCTGGACTTCAAACTACAATACCTTGGTCAAAATTGAACCGATTGTCAAGCCTGAGGCCATTTTGTTCATAGTTTGTCGTATATATCAATCCTACATTTAAAGTTTATGCATTATTGAAAGTTACATTTTTTCCAATATTTTTCCAAAAAAAGCATAAGGGGGGACCCTTACAAAAATTGATTTTTCAAAAAATAGATTCTTGAAATTCTTTTTTTATTCGATTGTGGGTGTCAAAATTAGTATAAAAAACTATTGGAAAAGTGATTCTGAGGTGTTTCATTTTCTGTCAAAAATCATGCCAAAATGACAAAAAAAAATAGCTTGTAAACGCCTTAAGTCCATACAAATGCCCTTCCTAGACTTCAAACTCCCATAACTTGGTCAAAACTGAGCCGATTGTCAAGCCTGAGGCCATTTTGTTCATGGTTTGTCGTCTATATCAATCGTACATTTAAAGTTTATGCATTATTGAAAGTTACATTTTTTCCAATATTTTTCCAAAAAAAGCATAAGAGGGGACCCTTACAAAAATTTATTTTTCAAAAAATAGATTCTTAAAATTCTTTTTTTAATCGATTGTGGGTGTCAAAATTAGTATAAAAAACTATTGGAAAAGTGATTCTGAGGTGTTTCATTTTTCTGTCAAAAATCATGCCAAAATGACAAAAAAAAATAGCTTGTAAACGCCTTAAGTCCATACAAATGCCCTTCCTAGACTTCAAACTTCCATAACTTGGTCAAAACTGAGCCGATTGTCAAGCCTGAGGCCATTTTGTTCATGGTTTGTCGTATATATCAATCCTACATTTAAAGTTTATGCATTATTGAAAGTTACATTTTTTCCAATATTTTTCCAAAAAAAACATAAGAGGGGACCCTTACAAAAATTTATTTTTCAAAAAATAGATTCTTAAAATTCTTTTTTTAATCGATTGTGGGTGTCAAAATTAGTATAAAAAACTATTGGAAAAGTGATTCTGAGGTGTTTCATTTTTCTGTCAAAAATCATGCCAAAATGACAAAAAAAATAGCTTGTAAACGCCTTAAGTCCATACAAATGCGCTTCCTAGACTTCAAACTCCCATAACTTGGTCAAAACTGAGCCGATTATCAAGCCTGAGGCCATTTTGTTCATGGTTTGTCGTATATATCAATCCTACATTTAAAGTTTATGCATTATTGAAAGTTACCATTTTTCCAATATTTTTCCAAAAAAATCATAAGGGGGGACCCTTACAAAAATTGATTTTTCAAAAAATAGATTCTTGAAATTCTTTTTTTAATCGATTGTGGGTGTCAAAATTAGTATAAAAAACTATTGGAAAAGTGATTCTGAGGTGCTTCATTTTTCTGTCAAAAATCATGCCAAAATGACAAAAAAAAATAGCTTGTAAACGCCTTAAGTCCATACAAATGCCCTTCCTAGACTTCAAACTCCCATAACTTGGTCAAAACTGAGCCGATTGTCAAGCCTGAGGCCATTTTGTTCATGGTTTGTCGTATATATCAATCCTACATTTAAAGTTTATGCATTATTGAAAGTTACATTTTTTCCAATATTTTTCCAAAAAAAGCATAAGGGGGGACCCTTACAAAAATAGATTTTTCAAAAAATAGATTCTTGAAATTCTCTTTTTAATCGAGTGTGGGTGTCAATATTAGTATAAAAAACTATTGGAAAAGTGATTCTGAGGTGTTTCATTTTTCTGTCAAAAATCATGCCAAAATGACAAAAAAAAATAGCTTGTAAACGCCTTAAGTCCATACAAATGCCTTTCCTAGACTTCAAACTCCCATAACTTGGTCAAAACTGAGCCGATTGTCAAGCCTGCGGCCATTTTGTTCATGGTTTGTCGTATATATTAATCCTACATTTAAAGTTTATGCATTATTGAAAGTTACCATTTTTCCAATATTTTTCCAAAAAAATCATAAGGGGGGACCCTTACAAAAATTGATTTTTCAAAAAATAGATTCTTGAAATTCTTTTTTTAATCGATTGTGGGTGTCAAAATTAGTATAAAAAACTATTGGAAAAGTGATTCTGAGGTGTTTCATTTTCTGTCAAAAATCATGCCAAAATGACAAAAAAAAATAGCTTGTAAACGCCTTAAATCCATACAAATGCCCTTCCTAGACTTCAAACTCCCATAACTTGGTCAAAACTGAGCCGATTGTCAAGCCTGAGGCCATTTTGTTCATGGTTTGTCGTCTATATCAATCGTACATTTAAAGTTTATGCATTATTGAAAGTTACATTTTTTCCAATATTTTTCCAAAAAAAGCATAAGAGGGGACCCTTACAAAAATTTATTTTTCAAAAAATAGATTCTTAAAATTCTTTTTTTAATCGATTGTGGGTGTCAAAATTAGTATAAAAAACTATTGGAAAAGTGATTCTGAGGTGTTTCATTTTTCTGTCAAAAATCATGCCAAACTGACAAAAAAAAATAGCTTGTAAACGCCTTAAGTCCATACAAATGCCCTTCCTAGACTTCAAACTCCCATAACTTGGTCAAAACTGAGCCGATTGTCAAGCCTGAGGCCATTTTGTTCATGGTTTGTCGTATATATCAATCCTACATTTAAAGTTTATGCATTATTGAAAGTTACATTTTTTCCAATATTTTTCCAAAAAAAGCATAAGGGGGGACCCTTACAAAAATTTATTTTTCAAAAAATAGATTCTTAAAATTCTTTTTTTAATCGATTGTGGGTGTCAAAATTAGTATAAAAAACTATTGGAAAAGTGATTCTGAGGTGTTTCATTTTTCTGTCAAAAATCATGCCAAAATGACAAAAAAAAATAGCTTGTAAACGCCTTAAGTCCATACAAATGCCCTTCCTAGACTTCAAACTCCCATAACTTGGTCAAAACTGAGCCGATTATCAAGCCTGAGGCCATTTTGTTCATGGTTTGTCGTATTTATCAATCCTACATTTAAAGTTTATGCATTATTGAAAGTCAAATGTTTTTCCAATATTTTTCCAAAAAAAGCATATTGGAAAAGTGATTCTGAGGTGTTTCATTTGTCTGTCAAAAATCATGCCAAAATGACAAAAAATGAAAATGATATATAATTTTTTTAAATGATTTTTACAATTGTTACTAATAACTTACGGTCCCTAGCTAAAATGACAAATTACTTAGAGGATACCACTGGTATAATTCGCTATACTATACGGCTACGCTAAGCGAATGATTTTTGAATTATAAAATAAGAAAGTAATCTTTAGTTACGGTCCCTGATAAAAACACTTCAGCCGGATATAGTCAAATATTACAAAATAGTATATATTTATATATGTATATAAATTCGTCAACTGATATTACCTTTGTTCTATATTCCCTTGTTGTTGCTTTTGTGGCTGCTGAGCTGCTTGTTAGCAGCGATTCCATCCATGTTGTTGTTATTTCTTTGCCCTCTCCAGTCATGATTTGTTCATGATTCATCTGTTGCGGTTGTTGTTGATGATGTTGTTGATGTTGCTGATGTTGTTGATGTTGTTGTTGCTTTGTTGTACGCATTTCAAGCGTTGATTTATGCACATTCTTCGTATTGTTGATTAGCTCAATGTTCTTGAGTTGGGTTATCTATAAGAAATAAATGGGAAAAATTGCGTTCGTGAGTGCCTTTTTGGCCATTACAACAAAAGAAGCAATCTCTTTCAACTTGTTGCTAGTTAACGAGAAGCGTGCAACAAGTGGGAACGAAGACAACGTTCCGCTGTCAGCGAATAACAGTTATGACTTGATTTCTTGCCCCCAAAATGCCACGAAATTGCCAATTCATTGTTATAGACTTGAGTTTACTACTGCTTGATATACTATTTGAACGCATTCGAAGGTTATTGACCCAATGATGATGCCAAAGCATAAAATCTATAGAACTGTCGGAGAGACCAAAGCAGACACAGAACTTATTGTTATGCTCAGCATTGTTGGGGATAACAACATCAACATCAAATAGCTGGCACACACAGGATTGGATATAACTATTCTTTTCATGCAATTACAACTCTACTAATTTTTAGCCCATTTTTGAACATATAGCTTTGTCAAAATGTATTCATTTTGCATGTGAATATTTTGGAAAAATAAAATCTCGGGAAATTTGCAAATTAGTTTTTTTACTCCATAAAAAATAGAAAAACCTATATTACATTCGATTTTTAATAAGAAGAAAATTTTGGAGTAAAAAACCCATTCGTTTAGTTTGTTCTATTCAAAAGCATGAAAAACTTGCCTCACAAACTAAAAACTCCCATTCCTCATTTAAAATTCAATCGATTTTATAGTTTCAACTTATGTTTCTTATTTCTGCTCTATATTTGAAGTACTAAAAGAAATAAATGTCTTTCTAAACTACATTCAATGTTGCATTCAATTTTGTCGTCCACAATTGGTGGCTTCGCCCCACTGTGCAATGATTTGTTAGATATCTTTTACAGTTGTACGTTGCATGTGCATATCGTGATTCCTTTAAGTCGCCAGCTACACGCAAGTTTAGACACAGATACTCAAACATTTGGTTACATTCACGCCACCATTCGCTGTTTATCTTTTGGACCATGTCACGAATTTCACGGTCACGAACCGTGTTGCCTATATACCCCACCTCCTTCCTCTCCCCATCCGTCCCTCTCTCTCGCTCTCACTGTCTCTCACTAACACTGGTTTGGATATCATACAATTGGCTGGACAGGCTAATTGACCCCAGAAATGTAATCAAAAAGTCGAAATCACTTTCGAATCGAACACGCCCATTTTGTATATCAATTTTCATATAAATACATACCTCCTCTCTCACTTTCATGTCAAAATTGATTTTTATATAACACCGATTATGGTCATGTTATACGCATATTGGCAATAGGCATTATGCTAATTTACGACGTTCAATTGGCCGCAAACATAATGAAAATAGGTATGCGCCAGTGAAATCATTAATCAATTGTGAAACAAGGTGGGCTACACCCAAAAACAAAACAAATGAAAACCAAAAGAAATAATTATAAGCCAGCTCTAATCGAGCGTGCCCGACTGGGATATACTCTTCTATATATATAGATGTATGCTATACATTTTAAAGCATTAAATATTCTTCTTCTTCATTTTTGATTCAATTGTAGCTCTTGTAACCTTCAAGATATGCTCAAAAGCGAGTTTCACAAATCGATATTTATCGATATTTCCAAATTACAGCCCTCTAGCTCTTATAATCTCTGAGATCGATAAGTTCATATCAATAGGTTGTCGCCTTCCGATGTCTCCAGTATTCGCTGCCTGTTACATACATTTGCACAACACACAACATTTTGAATGGGTGCAGGGTACATAACATTAAAAACAGCCCAGTGCAATGACCAATCGCCTCACATACTTATCACATATATATATCGTTTCGTATCGTTGCACAGTTGAGCGCTTTGAATACTTAAGCAGGCCCAAGACCAAGACCCAACCAAGTCTTAAGTTCCCGGCCCCAAATGGGAGTCATTGCTGAATGCCAGCACGTCTCTGGCGACTGACTGACTGGAGATTTGAACCGATCGACGACGACGACGACGGCGATGGCGGCTAACCGTTATGGTAATTTCTTGAATCAATTCCAAAAGAACATTTTGCGTAACGGCGCAAGTTAACGAACCCCCAATCGAATCAACGTGCCGGGCAGATTAAGCAAGTGCTACGGGTTAGACACACAGACAGACAGACAGACAGACAGACAGACGGACAGACGGACAGATTTGATGACTCTATCTTTATCGATCAGATGATAATGATATGACGATGATGATGATGATGATGGCATCATGCAGATTGCGCTAAATGCATCCATGCACAGTGCAGCAAGATATGTATGCAAATTCCAATTGGATTCAAATTGTCCTTCGAATGTGGATAATACCATAACATGTTTTTTATAATTGTTGCAAATTCCATAAACACTATTGAGATTCATTTTAGAAGTGCTTTTTGGGAAATCTATTTACTATCATTAATTTCTGCTATTGCTATTCACAACTGCATCTTAATCGAAAAACATATATAATTTTATTACTATCTGTTCTTGTTGGCAAATCCAATTTTAGACAATCAAAGCAATACATTTTTGATTATACATATATTAGAATTCAAAGTCAAACGCTGAATATTTATGAAATGCTAATTTCGAAATTAAAGCCTTTAAATTTACATACTATTATTGAATATATTTTCCAGTAGTCTGTTCATTGCATATAATGTCATTTTCACCGAGTCTACATTATTGAAAGTACTTCATATTAAGTCAATTTTCTGATTTTCTGAATTAAAATGATTTTCGATTTTTAATTTAATAACATCATCTTCTAATCGTATTTTCTAATAATTATATTGCTTAATTACAATAATATATTATTTTTTTGGGGCGAACTATCTATGAAAAGCCAGGATCGATTATTTATAGATCGTAATTATGTTTTTTCTAACAGTTTAGCACATACAATTTGTGGCACTGTGCGTTTGCAACGTAGCAACGTTGCAACGTTGCAGCCAGCTAGATTTGAAACGATTGTGTGTAAATCTGTCGACAAGTTGCAACTTGATGTGCTATATAGTCTCGCACAGGTTTTCAATGCACAAGTGTTTGGACTTGTGGTTTATCTTAACGTTTCTTGTTGTTGCTGTTGCTGTTGCTGTTGTCTGTGTGTGTGTGTGTTGTCTTTTCGAGTTGTGTTTGCACAAGCCGCAGGCACAAGACAACCAGAGGCCGATGTTGCAGCAGCACCAGTGATTGTTTGTGTGAAATGATTTTCCTTTCTGCCACACAGAGCGGACAGGTTTCACTCGATCGACGGCAGTTTCTGTGTGTTTTGTTTTTTGTTGTTTTCTCAGTTTTTTTTTAGGTAGTAGCGTTCCGGGTTCGACTCCCTGTCCGTTGCACGATTACGTGTCAAGAGAGCTGAAGTCGCAGCCAGCCATCCAGCCAGTCAGCCGATACCGATGCTTTATATCCAAATATATATGGTCTTGTACATCATGTACATCAGTGATATTTATTTATTTATTTTTTATGTATGTATTTGCATTTGGCATTGTAATACTGGTTTTGTCGGCATACGAAAAGAAAAAAAAAAAAAAAACGGATTGCTTTGATTTGATCTTGCAAAAGCGAAAGTTTTATATGCGCTAATGAATTATATTGTTTATCAGTTGCCACCCAAAAACAAAGCAGCCGTAGCATATAGTTAATTGAAATAATGAATGGACAGGGTATATGTTGTTGATATGATGCTCATTAATTCGTATTGAGCCCCATATCTGTCTGTGGTCAATCGCAGTCTTTAAATCTGTTCATCTGCCTTTCCATTTCCAAAATACAAATACAAACAACCAACATCGTTAATTTCTCTCTCTCTCTCTCTTTCTCTCGCTTGTCAAATGTGCGCCCAAATGTTGTTAATCACATAATCAAAAGTCAGTGTTTTGGGGATTGAATATAAAACAACACACTAACAAAAACAACAACAGGCAGCAGCTTGTTTCAAGTTGAAATGATCGATTGCTCAAGTTGGGATGAGTTGAAACAATTTTCTAACCAAAACTCATCATTACTTCGACAAATAAGAAAATAGATGTAGACAAATTAAGTTGTTTGTCTTGCGTAAAGTGACCAAGGTGGACCAAAATATGTATATAAAACTTTGGCAATCAAAGTCAATATCGAATCGAGCATTACAAGGCATAAATTTGTAATGAACGCGAATTAAGTTAACATCAAATGTGCAAATCAAAAGATAACCTAAAAAAGTGACAATGGAGGCAATATTTTGTAAGTTAATTTTAATGCTACAAATCAAGCTTGGGTAATTCAATTTAAATATGTAAGGATGCTGACATAAAAAGTGTGGCCATATTTTTGTAAGTAACCGTAAATACAGAAAAGTGAACATGGATAACATTTTTGTATGAATAAGTCAAGCTTGGGAATGGGATATCAATTATAAAATTATAGCCATATGTAAAACCAAACAATGTGACAATGGAGCATATATTTATAAAAGTATAAATAAAGCCAAAAACTAAAAATGGGTGACATTTTGATTAACATTAAAGTAAGGAAGTAAATAGAACGCAAATAAGAAAAAATATCTATCTTAATATAGTATATATTAGTAAAAGAAATCACAAAAACTGCCCATGGAGGAAAAAACAAATATGAAAATACTCTCTAAGAGACAAATTTATATAGGTTAATTTGAGCACGGAGGAGATGAAAAATAAAGCAAGTTAAGCTTGGAAACTAGAACAAATTAAAGAACTTAAAATAAAATAGGCAACCAGAGAGAGTTCGTATTTGGCGCAAAAAATATATCAAAATAGATTTCTCACATGTGTATATATGATATAGTATGGATGCTCCCCAAAACTGTTTTCATTATATTCCATTCGGTATATACATACACACATACATATGTATGTACATATGTATGTAGCTATTGTATGCGTAATGAGCATGAAGGAATGCATGAGTAATGTGAACAATGCGATTGTAGTCATGACTTAGGATTGTTCTCGACTTAGTACAATACAACAGCTACCAATACTATATATACGATTTCTGTAGACAGTTTCACACTTGAAGAATAAATTTGAATGAAATTTGTGTTACCTTCACATCTCTACGCTCGTAGTAGTAATCCATTGTTAAACTGATTTCATATGATTTGATTTGATTATGCATCAAAAGATTTCGATGCGATTTACAACATTAGTTTTCACCGCGTTATTTTCACTAAAAATCAAAAAAGCACACAATTTTATAGACCACATGTGTTGGCAAATATACATACATATATAAAAAAAACTATAGCCTAAAAAAGGCAATTCACTGCAATTTGCATATGGTTCACATTTCACACACCCCGTTTATTTTCTAGTATGTTGTTGGTTATACTATATTTGCATATTGGAAACTTGGATCCCAGCTAGTTTTTTGTTTTTAGCAGCATCATCATCATCATCATCATGATCATTTGCATTACAGCTTCATTTTCGGGGGGCTACGCTTTTACTGTCGTTTGAATGATGACGATGAAGATGGCTAAAAATTTTGCAGCCAAGCATATGTGTGTGTGAGTGTGTGTGTTTATGTATATAGCCATATATCGTATTTAAAATAGCGTTAACATTTAAAAAGATTTTCACTGACCCCAATTGATGGTGCACACACTCCCCACAAAACACAAACACACATACACACACACACAGAAACACACTTTTATTTATTGATGCTGTTGCTAGTTGCTGTTGTTGTTGTTGTTGTTAGTTGTTGCTGTTAGATGACATCGTTCCGTTGTAGTTGGTCATTGTTGTTTGGCTGGGAGGCTGCACTTAGTCTATGCAAATGATTGATCAACACTGAAAGTCTGTGTACATAACTGTAAAGTTGTGAATATAAATTCAAATTCACAAGCTCCGTTATGCTTCGGTAACTCAAAACGCACAATTTGGAATAGTTTGCATATCGATAAAAACAATTAGAGGCGGGCGCAATTAATGAACTGTAAAATCGAATTCAATCAGTGGAACGAAACGGAACGGAACGCTCCATAGACAATTCATTTTTCAAATGCTACTTTTTGTATTGTTTTTTTGCTTAGCTAATCTGCAAATTTGGTGAAATTATGAGTGACCAAACACCCCCCACACCCCCCTTGAAAAGCATACGGTGCGTTAAACCTAACAGTTTTGCAAATAACAATAGGGAAAAGTGAAAGACAAACTGTAAATATGTACAATGTTTTGTTGTACGACAGCAACTACAACAACAACAATAACAACAACTCTGGTGATTGTTGTATGTATCCAATGATGTACAAAAGGTGTTTTTTTTGTATTTTTTGTGGTCGATTTGGGCACACACACACACACACACACACAATGCACTTGGTTTTACTCTTTCACATTTGCGGCACTTTGAAAAGGCCAAACAAATTTCACCTAATTATAAACATACGTTGAACTCCATTTTTTTGAGAGTAAAAAGATTGCTTTGATTTCATTTACTTGGCATGTGCTTCATTTTTATATTACATTATTATATGTATTTTTAGAGTGCACTCCAACTGCCGCTTCTTATAATACAAATAAAATCTCAGAGCACACTTGACACTTGGCTGCTGCGCGGCAGGCGACAAACGAAACGAATAGCGACAACGACAACGGGCTCGGGTTCGGTTTCGGGTACGGGTACGCACTGGAAACGGGCCATGTGCACCTGCGATGCCTGCGAACTGAAATGAAACTGAACTCAACCTGACGTCGCGACGCGTCGCTTGGCTATCGGCTTAGGCCTCATTCATGCGAAGTGTGAGCGCAGCAGCGGCAGCGGCAGCGGCGTTTGCGCTCTTCACTCTCTCTCTCTCTCTTTCTCTCTCTCCTGCGCCAGGTAAGAGAAAGTGAGTGTGAGTGAGTGCGGCTGTGCTATATGCATGCATGCGTTTCTATGCCTGTGTGTGTGTGAGTGTGCGTGTGCGTTTGCAAAACCGGCTTTTCTGTTGCGCTCTCTGGTGCTCTCTCTCTCTCTCCCACCCTGCTCAATTGACTTGCAACACTTGCGCTGCAGTTGCGCCTGCAGCTCGTTTTTTTTGTTGTTGTTTGCTTATTTTTTGATCGGCTTCTTCTGTGTTTATGCCCGCTGTCTCACGTTTCAGCCGCGCAGCAGGTTTTTATCGCGAGACGGCGATTGTTGTCGCTGGCCGTTCTCATAACTAACGCAAAATTATATCATAGATCATGCCAATCGCGCATAACCGCTGCCGCAGCAGCCAGCGACAGCAGAAAAAGCTGCAAAAAGAAGTACAACAAGAGATACAGATACATACATACATACATCTGTCTGTGTATATCTCGATGAAGTTATCTAGAGATAAATCTTTATGAGCGGTTAACATTTAACCTGTGTGCTGCTTGTTGAAAGTGGTTTTTGTACTTTGTTTGTTTGGGACAAGTTCAAGTGCCTGGTCTAAACTCCATGAGTTCAAATGACACTTGGCTAAAATGGCCAAATTACAAATTAAGTTTGCATAATGAAAACAAGTGACTAACTACTTTATACCACTTTTTGAGCGCACGTTAAGCTTTAAGTTTATACAAAATAACATTAATGTTGCTTACAACTTTAAAGTGATTTAAAGTATAAATACAAATAGAAAACTTAGTTTCCAATCAATAAAAATCAACTTATTAGCAGTATATGCAAAGTTCAATTATACTTTGTTTCATAAGCTTTAAGTTAGATCTTGTTATTATGATGTTTGAGAAACTAAATAATTGGGTTATTCTTAAAATAAATCTAAAATCTAACTAGGGTTCTTTAAACCCGCTCAGTTTCTAATATAAAATGTACTTTTTGACGATTAATCCTTTCCCTTTGCAGCCAAATGTCATTGTGCTTTGGCAAAGTCAGCAGCAAAAAGGCAACCCTGCAATAATAATTACAAAATGCAACTCACCTCAGTTGTAACTTGAGCCTGGTATAGGGGGTTCGGTAGTGGTATATCTTTTATGTCTGATTCGTTTTTAGCTTTTGTTGCTATTGTATTTGTTGTTGCTTGTGTTTTCGTAGTGGGCTTCTTAAGCTTTTTGCTTGATTCGTTCGTTTTGGGTTTCGTTGTGGCTTCCATTGGTTTCTTGCCATTTTGCAGTGTCTGCAAATCCTTCTTCAGTTGTCCTATATTACGTTCTTTGGTTTTGATTTCCTCTAGCTGCAAAAACAGAGACACAAGTCAAACATTTATTTAACATCGAGACCCACTTCGACGCGTACAAAGTACTACATGGGTGTGTGTGTGTGTGTGTGTGTATAGGTACAAAAAATATGTATAATAAAAAAGTTGCCCGTCCGCTTCTACTGCTTCCAGTTGGGGTTCCTCACGCCGTCGCACTGTGCGTAACTTACCAAACGTGTTATTTCAATTTTGGCTGACTTTTGTATCTGAGTCAATCGGTTTTCATATGCAGTTTTCAATTGGCGCATATCAGCTGCCTTGCGTCTATCAGCCTGCCCAATGATCTGCAAGAAATCATCATCAGGTTTTTTTTTCGTTTTTTTACTTTTGTCACTTTTGGAATTGGGACCACCTCTAGTAACAACAACATTATTATCAAACATCATAACAAATCAGTAAAATCAGTAAAATCAGTAAAAACAGTAAAAAACTGGGGCAGCAAAGTAAGCATTTGCCATGCTGTTAGTTGCACTTAGTTGCATTTCCATTAGCCAAACGAGACACATAACAAAATAAAGTAATCGAACAGAAATCAGAAAAAACAACAATATTTGCCGCCTGTCAGATAAGGCCAAGCATTAATGAAATTAGCCCCGGGCTATAAAAGCAAAGGTCTGTTCAAGGATTCGAAATAGTTCACAATGACAGCGGCAATCAATTGGTTCACTTTGCTCCTGCTGCTGGCAGGACTGCAACTTTTAAGCGCCGAGTATCAGATTATTGTGCCTACTGATAATGTGGAGGATTCCAATATTATGGTGGAGGTTAGCAAAATCTTGTGTCGTGCTCGCATCAAAGTGCTTTTTGTCTACTTTGAGAATCAGGCAACTCATGATCATTCGGGTGAAATATTGCGTGAGGTAACCAAGTGTGATATATCCTATATATCACTCAGGTAAGTTATCCCATTTCACTATCTTTCCTTTTAATCCAAACTTCTTTTAGTTATTGTTGTAGAACTTTAATCTTTCATCTTAAGTATTTAGTTGAAACATTGGTTTTTTTTCAGTTTTTTCAGAACATCTTTAAGTTTACCATGCTCCATTGATTTCAAGTTTTGATTGTTGTAGACAAAATAATTCACTTCAAGGTTTCCAGTTTAGACGACAATAAAAATACGGAACAACATCTTCGCTTAATTTTGACTACGAAACTTGACGCCTCAGCTTTACTTTGTTTATTGTTTATTTATTTTTTTATATTTTATCTGCTTCCGGTTTTGGACGAGCTTTGGAGTAAGTGAAATGAAAAGTCATTTGCAGTATTTTAATGGGGTGCTCAAAAATTAAAACACTTTTACTAATTTTCAGTATTACTTAAAATATTTAAAAAAATTTAAATTGGATTTATAGTATTTAAAAATGAAAACAGTTATCTAATTTAAACTAACTGATTTATATATGCAACATTTCAAAGAATTTTTTAAAAAAAAAGCTTTTATTTCAAAGTGTTTTTTTTTCAGTAATTATGTTTTTCTTTTCAGGAATATTTTTATAATTTTTGAAAATTTCTAATCTTTAGATATTTTTTAGAATTGCAAAATTGGGAAACCGAAATGTTTGTATATAATTTGTTTATAAATGTTTTGTTTATACTGTGCTGCAGTTTAATTTATTTGTACATTCTCTCTCTCTCTGTTTCCTCCGCTCTCTCTCTCTCTCTCTCAGACAAAATTTCCGTCCACTGGCAGCAGTTAAAGATGATGGCATCCTTATGTACATGGTAATGATAATCAGGGACATTTCGCAGCCACTTAAATTATCGTTAATTAACAAGAAATCAGCTGCTAAGCATTTATCCCATGTCATTCTGCTCGTGCGGAATTCGGAAAAGCTTTCCCTGAGCTGGATGCGTGCGAGCTTTCGTCAATTCTGGACCATTTGGCTGCTAAATATAGTGATCATGTTCTGGCGCAATGAACGCCTGCACGCCTATCGCTATAATCCATTTACGGATGACTTTCTGCTGAGAGTGCCGCTGGAGCGGGATGAGGTGGCGACGCTGTCGCAACTGTTTCCCAAGCGGATACCAAATATGCAGCGGAAGCCGTTGCGGATGTGCCTCTATATGGATGATGTGCGGGCGATTTATGGACCGCATGGCAAGATCATGGGCACCGATGGACTGCTCTCCAGCTACATAGCAGAGCGACTGAATGCCACAAGGATTCTTACGCGACCCATGTCCTTTTATAAGAACAATCAGAGTTCGGATATATGCGCCACGGAGATAGCGAATGAATTCGATGATGTGGCCATGAATATACGCTTCCTGGCGCCGGATACGTTCAAGCATCGCGTCGAGGCGACTATAGCACATAATCGGGATGATCTGTGCGTGATTGTGCCCAAGGCGCAGGCGGAATTGCTATTCTGGAACATCTTTCGGTCCTTTGGCTCTTTGGTCTGGTTATCCATTGGTGTCTCCGTGCTGCTCGCCTATGTTTTTTGTCGCGTACTTAATCCTCACGGGCAGGATAATGTGGCGCTCGAACTCTTCTCCTGCACCCTTTCACAGCCGGTTGCGCATATTCCGAGAAATAGTTGCGTCTGCTTATTCCTCATCTTTTGGCTGTACTTTGGCATGCTGATTAGCACGGCATTTAGGGGTAATCTGACCAGCATGCTCGTCTATCGCAAATCCCAGCCGGACATCAATGATCTGAGCATGCTGGCTGCTTCCTCTTATCAAATCCTCATTCGACCGCGTCACATGAAGCATATTCAGCAGTTCCTAAGCACTGGACATGAGCATGAGGCACGGATCAGGCAACTTATGTTGCAGGTATCGGATTTCGAGCTGTCCAGCGCCCTTAAGCGCAATGATCGATCCTTTGCCTACCTGGAGAAATTTCATATTGCCTCGTTCCAGGTGAATGCCAGACAGCATATGCGTCTGGGTAGACCGCTATTCCATCTCATGGACAGCTGCTTGGTGCCGTTCCATGCTGTTTACACGGTGCCCTATGGATCACCCTATTTGGGCTTTATTAACATTCTCATCCGTGGTGCTCATGAGTACGGTTTCGAGCGCTTCTGGGATCGCATTATGAACGCGGCGTTCATCAAGTCCGGCACCAAGGTGTATCATCATAGTCGACGGAGCAACAACAGCGATGATCCGGTCGTACTCAAACTGGAGCACTTTCACGCCGTGTTCTTTCTATGGGCCATTGGCATTGTGCTGGCGTTCGTTTTGTTCTTATGGGAGTTGCTGGCTCATAACTGGGCCATAACAAAGCGCAAGCGTCAGCAAAACATGCAAACTTAAAACATTACATATATATATACATATATATATATATATGTGGTTGCTGGAAAATTAGAACGCTTTAGTTCCGGAACTCTAACAAGCAATTCTTAATGGCTGATTTTAATGTTTACAGGCCTTTCTCAATCATAAATTATTTGCAGTTTCCGTTTCCGAATAACAATTAAATTATTCGACTTCAAACTTTTACTTTTGCAAATTTCTTCTTAGTAATGTTTTTTAATATCAATCTTCAATCGTTAAACTCTTACTCGCAATGGGAGCAGTAAAAGGTCTGGATTGGTGGCTACAAAACCATAAATTCGCTTATAATGGGTTATTCCGGTTAAGTGGAAAATCAAAAGTTTATAACAGGAAAAATGGCAACAAAAGTTATTATCTGTTTCTCGAGAGAGAAAACAATTAACAATTGAAAATTTTATGACCAAAATTATGGTCTTTAATGCATTTTATTTTTTCAAAATTGTTTTGTTATTATTTTTTCAACATTTCAAAATGTTTACTTGAATGTTTACCGAAATGAACTCATTTTTGGAATTTTTGTATTTCTTCATGACTTTTGAGTAAAAGCCATAAACTAGAACTTTACCCGAATTTTCTAAACAACAAATTTAAAATTGTGTATTAAAACAAATTTTAATTCAATGAAATAGTTTCTATAACTTTCTAGGCACAAGAAACATATGATACTAATTGCTGAAAGTTCTAATTATCGAGCGACCACTGCACACGTTCCATGTGCATGCAAATGTATGTGATTATTGTATGTAGTTTGGTAATCACCTGGGTTTTCTCCTCTTTGGTTTTGTTTGCTTCCTTTAGCACGGCAATTTCATTTGTCAGTCTTTGGATTTCATAGTTGATTAGGCCATCGGCGGCCACATGGATGTTGACCGCCTCCAAGGCCAACTCGTTGGATTTCTTCGTTAAGTTACATTTCTTCGTTGACTCCAGCGTCTGCTGTAGTTTCTTCACATCGCTGCGCCATTTTCGGCTGTCGGCATCGTTTTGCGCTCTGTAATTCAAAATTAAATGTATCGATTAATAAATATCGATCAGCAAAGACTTATCATCAAGTGTGAGCATTATGCTAGAATGACACTGTCTTTTTTCTTGGCAATGCTCGATTAACATTATAACTATATCGATAACTTGTATTGTGGAAATCGATATTTGTTTGATGTTGCTTAATATTAATTAATATTGTTTAAAAAATAGCTTACAGTTTGAACAGCTGACATGACACATTTAATATTGAAATCATCAATTAAGTACTGACGGCATTGCTATTTATATTTATAATTTAAAATCACAAAGTTTATTATTTATATTAAAATTATGTTAGAAATTTACAAATATACAAAATAGATTTATTTATTTATATAAATAATGATGCATTTATTATTTATGTATTATAAAAATGTTAAAATTTAAATTAAAAATATATTTATAAATTTTCGAAATTAATGTACAAACGAAAATGTATATTATCTAGGGGTAATGTTTATTATGCATACATTTTGTGTATAAAGTGCAAAGAAAATTGATAGTGTCATGTCAGATTTATTAATACATTTTCTGTACGAAACAGCATACTATTTATTCTCAAGTACAGATAATGCAAAGAATTAAGCAAGTGTCATTACTATTATAATTACTACATACCTTAAGGCGCGTACAGCACCGCGTTCAGTTATCAGGCTGGACTTTAGCTTTAAATAGAATATACACAAGTTTTGAATGTAAATTTATATTTATATGTATATATATATATATGATTTTGTATATAGTATACCTCATTTACTTCTAAACGCAGCTGCTCGGCGAGTGCGTTTAGTTTTTGTATTGTGTCCAGATTATCTTGAAGCTTGCGCTTGAAACGCTGCGGTGCCGCTGAAAGCACATTAACGCCGCCAATAATAACGGGACGTTCGACTTTAGTAGTTGACTGCTTGACGGGAGCTTTAGCTGCCGCCAAGTTGGCAGCTTTGTATGTGCTGTTATTATCCTTGGCACGGCCCTTGCTGATATTCAAGTGTATGCCCTCGATGCGTGTGCGTTTCTCCTGATTAACGGTATCCCCAACGGAGGTGAGCGATGCGCTCAGTTTCTTCTTGCGTTTCAATTTGTTTTTGCTTGAAGCTAGCGTCTGCCAGTCTTCAGTTACGTGCTGGAAGCTCTGTGTCTCTCTGGAGACCGGATCGTGCTCCAGTTTACGCACTGCCCCATTGTGGGGCATCAAGATGTGTGCGGTTTTCTCATTGAACCCTTTGCTAGAGGTCGTTTTTAATTGATTTTCAGCCATTTTTTCTTTATGTATGAACCTTTAACAGTTATCGTATATAAAAAATGTAGCTGTCGTTTTTTTAAGTTGTTTGTTTTTTTTTAATATTTATTCTGCATTTACGGTGTGGTCCGACCTAACCGAAAGTCTCGTTATATTTTATATTCATTGGAAGTTATATATGTATATATAGATCAATATCGCAGCCGCTGAGTTTCATTCAGGGTTTATCTGTAAGAAAAATGAAAAGAAATTAGCATCTATAATTTAGATTCTAAATGCAATAATCGCTTGAAAATTATAATGCTTTGGCTTCAGAGCGGATTTTACATTGCCAAAAACTATAGTTTCTGGTAGTTTAAAAAAAAAGCGTGTAAGTGTAATTTATTCAAATTGAAAAATGTCAATATATAAATTTCATGCAATAAAGTAAAAAGCTTCCACATAATAAGTGAAAATGGCATGACAACATGATGGTTATGAAGTATATTGATAAGGATCGAAATAAACACAACATTCGAGATGAAAAATCAGTTTCTACAACCAGTCGTAAAATGGCTTTGACTTAAACTTGAGTACATTTTTAGTCAATCTGAAAGTCCGAATATGTTTAATTTTATTTTCGACAATTTTTTATGAGCAAATACATTTTTTTCCCTTTCTCAATATTGTTTTCTAAATTTGAAAGGCGCTTAATTATTAGAGATCGTTTGTACATCTTTTTTAATTTTAATGTAGATAATACTTAAGTATTCTTTTTCTAATATTTAAAAAAAAGAAATTCTAATTTGTAGACAATTGGAAGTTTGTGCTCTTAAATGTCGAAATATCGATGTAAATAGTTCTAGTTGGTAATCTGTATAAGACTTTTGACAGGCTTCCCCATTAGTCGTTTACTTCTGAACACTTTTGTTATTTTGCTCATTTGTTTGTTGTTTGTCTTTTCTATCAACAAGTTTACCCCCTTTTATTGATTTATACCGCACTGTGGCAGCTTTTCTTTCAACAGAATGTGGCACACATGCAAGTGTAATTCATCAGCGATACAGCTATGTATGTATGTATATACTGTAGTCTAGTTAGTCTTACTAAGTAAGTTTAATATCTAGTACAATGACGTCAAGCGGCGCGCCTTTTATTCAATGATATATATACTGTAATACTGTAATACTGTAATACTCCCTGTGGGGGCTGTACCGCAACAACACGCATGAAAATCGTATTTTACGATGGGGCAAGAATTCTTCACATTGTTCATGCATCCGCTTTATACTGAATAAACATGCATACCATTTTATACAAATATCTCTCTCTTTCTCTATATATGTACATATATAGCATATAGAGCATATTGAGAGCGGTACAGTCGAACTGAGGGCCTCATCATTACGAGTTGAGTTCATAGAGCATACGCTCTCGACAAAATTTCCGCAAGATTATCTTTATCAAGGCCGTGGATCTCTATATATATGTACATAGTATATATGAACTCATGTACACTCTGAATATATAGACTCGACGATTGGAATTTGAATTGTCAATGCGCTGTACGACTTTATAAATTACTTATATAGAATTTATAAAGTCTTTCGAGATTATGAGCACAGTGGTTGCTACATTAAAACCTTAGGGTTCTGAAAATTCGAATTTGAAATTTATGATCATTTTTGGTATTCAAAATTTCTCAATGTCAAACATTTTTAAATTTTAAAATGTAACGTAATTTTAAGGGAACAATTTCAGTGTGTTTAAAAAATTAATTCAAAAAGAAATTAATAAGTGTTATTTATTAACTTTTACAGTTTATAACAAAAAATTCAAAATTCACTTTAATAGTGTACAAAATTATTGACAACTATTATTTAAATTTCTGAAAACCAGGTCCATTGTATTATATATGATCGCATGATCGAAAAACTAAATAATCTTTGATGAATTTAAAAAGAAGCGGTCTGAAAGTTCGAGATACCGAAGGAATACTGTTAAAGTAACTATACAGCGCTCATGTTGCACATTTTTTAATTAAATTTAAAAAATGTTTGGCCCCAACTCGACTAAACGAATCAAGTGTTATTTGGGTTGAAACACGACAATAGTGACATGGTGACATCACGTGCCTTGCCTTTCCAGCTCGCCCACAACATCTCCAACCACAAACAAATTGAACAAAATGAACATAACAAATGAAAAGAGAAAAGAAACATTGCGCTGAAAATTTGCACAATTTCAAAGTTTCTTCTTCGTTTATCATAAACATACATATGAGTATACTGAAAATGTGATTTCGAAATGATGAGTCGTTAAAAGATACTATCTATAGATTGTTCACACGCTGATTCATTCAAGATCGCCCAAAAGTATATAAGTATATATACGCACCATTAACATTAAAAACCTTGGATATACTAGGCATAAACTAGAACAAAGTTTGGCATGCGTCGTAATTATGAACATAGGAAATTTGTTGTTTTTCTTCTGTCTCACTCCACTCCGAGTTTGGCAATTTACAGAACTGTTTATTTACTTGTGGTCTTGTTTGCGGCACTTATTTCTCGCAGTGTATGCCGTCGTATGACGTCAATTCCACATTTACTTATGTTAATTTTAGTATAAATCGCCGCGCGTACTAAAATTTGTCGGTATGCAGAGCAGCTCTTCGAATCTTTTTCAATATACACACAGTAATTGTTTCAAAAACACACACATTTCCATTAAACACTTAAGAACTTTTCCTACTTTTCACACAATTCGGTTTTTTGGTTTTTTTTATTTACTCGGTAACAAGCAGCTTTCAATATTTGTGTAATAATATTTCAGCTGCTGCCAAAGTTCTGTCGAAAAATATATATATGTATATGTATGTATGGTATTTACTAATTAATATATCAATTGAAAAATGAAAAAAAAATATAAAAAACTTTTATATTCTAGTTTGCTAGTTTCGTTTCGCTTAGCGGCAGCGGAGATCTTTCGTTTCGGTCGGACACCGATTGACTAAACGGACGCCTCGAGCTTTTCCGTGCTTTACATATTCGTGCTTCCATTTAATTAAAGAAAGCTTTGGCATTTATTGATGCACTGCGTTGGGGTTCAATTGCCTTGGGGGGGGTGTCGAAAGCTCATCGGTTTTGACCGGGAACAAAAGCGCTGCCGGAAGCGGCAAATTGTTTGAACCTTCAGCATTTGTTTTGACTGCATTCGTAACACAAACAAAAACTTCGGCTGCATTTTCTTGTAATTTTGTATCCTAAAAAAAGAAATCAAATTATGAGCGGCTGGCAGCAGCTGAAGCTTTACAAATGATGCATAAATTTATGACAATGACTTAACGACATGTTGAATGATAGACACAATTAGGACAGATACATTTTTACATGCATAGATACGGTGGGGTTGTTTTGGAAATTCCACCTAGAACTAGAACTAGAACGAAATTAGAATTGTCATTTTCAAATAAATTAAAAATTATTATTTTTAATCTGGAATTTACAAACAAGAATAAGTCTCTGGAAATCATAAATATTATTTATTAACACTTAAACTATGCTTTGCTTACAACATTTGTAATTAATAATTATGTTTTTGAAAATTCATATTATTTTGTAATAATTTAATTTCTAGTTATTATAATAAATATAATTAAATTTACCGTGTCGACTTTTACAAGTGACCATGCAAAATTTATATATAAGAGTAATTTAGTTTTATTGATTAATTAATTTGTCATTTTTTTGTATCTTAAAAATTGGACTTCCAGAAATTGGAATGACTGGCGAATTATAATTAACTTGGGAACCAAAGCATTCCACTGTAATAAACTGAATTTATCACACATACTTACAGCTATACCTATGTATGTATGTATGTATGTATATACTTACTCCTTTATATGCATTACATATTTCGTTTATTCAAGTTTCTGCACAATTTGCGTTTCGTAATCACTTTATTCAAGAGTCAATAATAAAAACTCACTTGCCATTATTATGTCTGGCGATGTGTTCGATATAATAAAAGTTGAGCAACTAAAATTCCAATTCCATTTTACCGAATTAGATTTAGGTGAAACTATTTGAACATAGTTGATAGATAATATTGAGAATTGGCTTTTAAATAGCTCCCCTCTGCTCGAAACGAACAACTCACTCAAGTTGAGCGGTCGGAACAAACTGAAAACACGCAACACATTCTAAAATGGAATATGCGACGAGTGGAAGATCGCCAAATTTATATAAATAGCTATAGAAAAATATGTAGCTATATTTGAAGTTTGTATTAAAAAGGGGACAATTACAGAACTAATTTCAACGCTAGTTGCTATATAAAGGGGGCTTAAATTCCTCTCTGTGTAGCTTATCAACATGTAACATTACTTAGTTACATTAAACTGGTAATTACAAACTCATTTTAAATATTAACACTTTTTGTAACGTGTTTTTTTGAATCAACGCACAAGCTGGTCAATACATACGTCACATCTGCACACTCGATTAGCTGCTATCGACTTATCGATGTATAAAATCATAACTTGCGATACATCGCTTAAAATGTCTATGCAACACTGCGCTTTAAACGATAGCGTCATCGATTGCCTGCTGGTCTGCCGCTTACTCATTGCGGAAAACGTGAAAGAAAATCATATTGCCGCCTGTCTGCTACCAAAATTGATTGTTTTAGCTAATATTAACGCAAAACAGCAAAAACTATCACTTAAATATGGTTAGTAAGGGTGTAAATTAATGCAACAACAGCTCATAACGAACAAATCATAATTTGAATAAAAAAATTAAATTAAATAAAATTAAGAACACGTGATTATAATGAAATTGAATAGTTTTCAACTTAGTGCAACTAAATTAAGATTAGATTCAACAAGTTTTGATTTGTATTGCAAATTGTGCATCATGCGCCGCATACAAAAAACATAACCTACAAAGAAGCTTCTCGCACAACTGACATCTGTCAAAAAAAAAGCGGCTGACTAATTTTTTGTCATCTTTTTTGTTGTCGATTTCTTTAGCAGCCACAAATAGTGCTCCTGAAGGAAGGCACCGATACGTCGCAGGGCAAGCCGCAGCTGGTATCGAATATCAATGCCTGCCAATCGATTGTCGACGCCGTCCGCACCACTTTGGGTCCGCGGGGCATGGACAAACTGATCGTCGATGCACAGGGCAAGGCGACAATTTCAAATGATGGCGCCACCATCATGAAACTGCTCGAGATTATCCATCCGGCTGCCAAAACTCTGGTAGACATTGCCAAGTCACAGGATGCTGAGGTGAGAATTATAAATTTGTAATTTACTAAAAAAAAAAGATTATTCATTGACCACGATCTATGCATTGACGTTCGTCTCTGGATTCTTTTAAAATGCATTGTGAAAATTCGCATACAAAACATATATCAATCATCAGTATTGACATCGGTCTATAATGGCGAACTTTTTGAGTCATCACAACGTGATACTGGTTGTTGTCCGCTCGAGAGGTGAATGGAGCTTATGAAGACCGAAATGTCATGTATTGAAGTATATATAGATTGGGGTCTTAATAATAGTCGTAATATTATTAGAGCCCGGATCGTCAATGTTCAGTTGCCCAAATGTCACTTAGAGAACTCATCTACCACGGACTGCATATTATAGACTGATTGCAATGAAATACAGACCATGCATGCAATTTTAAATTTTCAAAATGCATTTCATTTTTTATGTTTTATTTAAAACTAAAACTACTTAATAAGCAATTACCAAATGCAGTTTGAATAAGTGAATTAACCACGCATTTAATTTGCAGGTGGGCGATGGCACCACATCGGTGGTGTTGCTGGCTGGCGAGTTCCTCAAGCAGGTCAAGCCGTTTGTGGAGGAGGGCGTGCATCCACGCATTATCATCAAAGCCATACGCAAGGCTCTGGAGCTGTGCATGGAGAAGATCAATTCGATGGCCGTGCACATTGAGAAACAGTCGAAGGAGGAGCAGCGTTCGCTGCTGGAGAAATGCGCCGCTACGGCCTTGTCATCCAAGCTGATACATCAGCAAAAGGATTTCTTTGCCCAAATCGTTGTGGAAGCTGTCCTATCGCTGGATGAGTTGCTGCCATTGAATATGATTGGCATCAAGAAGGTTGCCGGCGGTTCGCTGGAGGAATCCCAACTGGTCTCGGGCGTTGCCTTCAAGAAGACCTTCTCATACGCGGGCTTCGAGATGGCACCCAAATCCTATGAGAACTGCAAAATTGCCTTGTTAAACATCGAGCTGGAGCTGAAGGCCGAGCGCGATAATGCCGAGATCCGTGTGGACAATGTGAAAGAGTATCAGAAAATCGTTGATGCCGAATGGCAAATATTGTACAACAAATTGGCCAAAATCCACGAATCTGGCGCCAATGTGGTGCTCTCCAAGCTGCCCATTGGCGATGTGGCCACACAGTATTTCGCCGATCGCGACATTTTCTGCGCTGGTCGCGTTCCCGAAGAGGATCTCAAGCGTACAATGAAGGCCTGCGGCGGTGCCGTCATGACCACAGCTAACGATATCAAGCCCAATGTCCTGGGTCTCTGCGAGCGTTTCGAGGAGCGTCAAGTTGGCGGCGATCGTTTCAACCTATTCCAAGGTGCGAACTAATAACTACATATATGTCGTATATATAACAACTGTATTTGCTGACTGGCCAACTTGCCCATTGATCATTGATCCCATTGCCCATTTATCCACTGACTGTCTGACTGATAATTGCATGACTGATATGAATAACTAACTGATTGAAAGATTGAAGAATTCGATGACTGACTGTTTGATTGATTATTGTTAAACAGTTGATTGATTGAAGGACTATCAATCTGATTAATCTACTGATTGAATGACTGATGGTCTGACTGATTTGATTGACTGACTAGGCGACTGCTTCATTGATTGACTAATCAGCTGACTGATCAGCTGATTTAATGACTGATTCATTGATTGACTGATGATCAACTCACAGTCCTCAAAGCTCGGAAGCTAGAATGTGCACAGTAGTTAATTGTTATAACTGAAACTAATTCTAATCTTACCATCATCTGCAGGCTGCCCGAATGCCAAGACAAGCACACTGATCCTGCGTGGTGGCGCTGAGCAGTTCCTGGAGGAAACCGAACGCTCGCTCCACGATGCGATTATGATTGTGCGCCGCACCATTAAACACGATTCGGTTGTCGCCGGCGGCGGTGCCATCGAAATGGAGTTGTCCAAGGTGCTGCGCGACTATTCGCGCACCGTTGCCGGCAAGGAGCAGCTCCTGATTGCTGCCATCGCAAAGGGTTTGGAGATCATTCCGCGCCAGTTGTGCGACAATGCCGGCTTCGATGCGACCAACATTCTCAACAAGCTGCGCCAAAAGCACGCCCAAGGTGAGTGATCATTAAATCCTATATTACTTTTGCCTGGATGCTGGCTATGATAATAGCGCCAGGTTAAAATGTCCTCAGTTCAAAGAATGTCCTTATACTTTCCTATATATATTTGAATGTATTTCTACTATAGTGTTTTCATCTTCTACACTATATAATATAATTCTGTTATTTCGAACTTTCCACATTATCTAGCTGCCATCTTATGAACTCCAAAATGTATATATATTCTCGATCAACTTTAAGAGCAGGTCCTTTTAGCTATGTCATTTTGTTTTCATGCAAAACGTTTTCTTAGTTTTCAATATATCTTGGAAAAACTTTACATATATCATATACATTTACACATGTCGTGGTAGTTTGGATGCATATAAATATCATAAGATAAGTTCATATGAAATAAACTTTTTTGTTTTTAAGGATAGAGATCTCAATTAAGAGTTTTATTATATTGAACAAAAGATGATAGTGCTTTTTGAATATTAGCTAGTGCTGATCAAAATTAAACCAGTCATAGCTGCCAAAGGAAAACGGCTATAAAATGTGATTATTGTTTAACAAATCGTCTGTACTTCAAAAATATATTGATATACTGAAAATACAAGTTTTATTGTGCTTCTAAAATGTTGACTGAAGCTTATTAAAACTGACATACTGTATAGCAGTCATAGGAACAAACATTTCCAAATATTAGTGTACACACAACATATGAAAGGATTTTTTAACTTTGTTAAGCTCGAAGGATAACATATCTCTTATACTTTATTTCTCTGTGCTCTGCTTGGTGAGCTGCTGCTCGTGCCACAGCCGGAAGCAGGGGTATAGACAGAGACCTGGCGTATCCGGGCAGAGGTTGCACATATATTTGGTAAACTGCATCATGCCGCCCTTGTGGCAATGTCGGCAATTCTTGCGCAACGTTTTGCCGTTCTGTTGAATGGGCACCAGTTCGTGTTTGGCCACCAGTTCGTGCTTGGCAAGCAAAGTAGGCGGAATGCCGTCGGCAGCAGAGCGTTTACGCTTCGATTGTGGCACCTGTTGCTTCACTGGCGATGCTACCGCAGTGGGCGATGGTTCGGTCACAGGCGAAACAGTGGCAGCTGTCAATGTGTCCTCCTTGAGCAGCGATTTAATAATCGCCTGACGACACTCGGCATATGTCTTGATTTTGCAGGCATCGCTGCCGCTTCCGATACCGCTGGTTCCGCGCGTCGGCTGCGCATTTGCCACATAGAGCACATAGGCATTGTATACGAATAGATTGAGCATATAAATCGAGAGCTGTTGCTGGCGTTCCAAGCCGGAGCAGCTGGGCTGATAGCTAATCAGCTGTTCCCGCATCGATTGCGCTGGCTTGAGCTGAAAGTCGAGTTCTTGAATAAGCTTGGGCCGGGCATTAATCTTCTGCATAGACATCTCCTTGGCATAGATGGCCAAGCAATCGGAGCTATAGAAATAAACGCACTTCTCGCGCCGCCGCCACTTGGCCATCATCAGAGGCGTCGCATATCGCGTGGCAATGCTGTTTGTTGTCAACGATTGATAGACCAATGCCTTGCTATTGCCATACCGATTCCGGTCCAGCAGTCCGCTGCAATAGGTGCCCAGCTT
Organism: Drosophila maculinotata; assembly: GCA_035045305.1. NCBI lineage: Eukaryota > Metazoa > Arthropoda > Insecta > Diptera > Drosophilidae > Drosophila > Drosophila maculinotata. The sequence continues at coordinate 22,351,755 of JAWNPD010000335.1, read as the reverse complement.
GGCCAGCTCGTGCGCCAGTCCAAAACTCCCATAATATTTGCTCACATAGACGCTGTGGCCGCGCTGCTGATGCGACTCGAGCAACTGCAGCGCCAAATCGTTGCGTTGGGCAACCAGTTGACGTGAATTCCGTGCCAGCTGCTGCTGCTGCACTTGCTCCGGCAAGATGCGTATAATCAGGCCACTATGCTCGCTCAGCAGATGCAGCAACAATGCGTTGCAGCGCTGCTTAACCGGCAGCTCCTTTAGATAGCTGAACTTGTGCTTCCAGTGGATGATTGGCTCATTGATTACCAGCTGCTGCCCGGACACATACAGCTCCGCCATGCGTGCATTATAATAGCTGATCAACTTGCCCGCTTGTCCGGCAACAACGCATGCTCCCTCTCCACTTGGTAGGGCGTCAAAGCGGAGCGACTGCAGCAGCTGCTGGAAGCGCTCCAGTGACATTTTTCTAGCAAAGCCCGCAAAACCATAAAACATGTTTGTGCTCCAGTAATCACTCAACTGCGGCAGCTTCACATCACACATGAGCAAACATAGGCCCACAAATATTTCCAGCTCCTCGGCGCTGGCCTTGGAGCCACGTGCGATCTGGGCGAAGAAGATGGCGCGATTGCCCAGCAGCTGATTGAAATAGTAGAGGGGGCAGGCCAGTTTGCGTAGTGACGTGAGTCCTGTTTGTCCTGCAGGCGTATCAAATTTAAATATCAAACGCGGCGTTGTCGGCTGCGCTGTCCACTCCGGATCATAGTCATCCGGCTCATCTGAAATTGCATCACATTTAAATCCAACCTTTTTTAATAATTCTATAGTAAGACTTTTTTGAACATTTTTTTGTTGAGTAGTTTTTGGTTAGCTAATATAACTTGCGTGTTAATTAATCAATTTCAAGAGGCAAAACAACCAAAAAAAAAGCCAAAAATTGTCAATTTAAACTTTTTACATAAAGTTTATAGTTTGAGGGTTATTTGAAACGAAATTTTTTTGATCATCAAAATTTGAAAAAAAAAAATTTACTAAAGAAAAATATTTCAGTATGATTCTTAAATTTAGAGGCCTTATATACAATAATATATTTTGGGTCTCAGCTCTATAGTGTAAATAAAAATGCTATCACTTTGTTGCATAGTGTAATTAATTTACCGTCACAGAATATATCGCTTGCAGCACCGAAATTAATTTCCGAATAGCCATCCTCATCGGAATCGCTGAGCTGTTCCAGCACTGGTTTTATATCATCAGTTGCAACAGTTGCTGTTTCCCTTTCCTTTGCCACCGCCAGCTGCAGCTGCAGCTCTGTCAAATCGGGCTTTATGTCCACACAATCGTAATCGGCCAGCGGATAGCTGCTGGTTAGCAGCGATTCCGTTTTTGCATCCAAACTTTGACGCTTTACCGGCGAACGTTGCAAATCTTGTCGTGGCTTTAGCTGCTGTTTCCGATTCCGTTGCTTGGCTGTCGACGTTGACATTTCTTATATATTTTTAACTAATTTTATTTATCTCTTAAAAATTGCTGCTGATTCAACTGAAGTTTCTTTCCGTCTAGCGCGTGTTTATCTTGGCAGCTCTTTCGTTCGCCAGCGTCTGTGCATAGTGTGTGCTCTTTCGCACCTATTGTCAGCGTTGGCATACTTGTGGCTTTGTCTTGCGCGCGGGCATTTTGTTCAATGGAGTTGCCAGCGCGTTGAAAATGTATATTTGTGTGCTAGAGATGTGCGGAGCAAGCACGAAACTATTGCAATATATTTTAGTTGCGATGTTTTTAATGTATGCGCGCCATTTATTTATATCTTAATATTTAAACATCGTGCCTCTCTAGACAAAGTTTGCTTTATTCAAAGTGCAATTTATGCCTGCTGGCGATTGTTTTTAATATAATAATAATCAATAAAGTGATGTACAATGTTTTTTTCTATAATTGTTTATTCTAATGCTTAAGCATTTCACAAAATTTGAATATATGTTAACTAATTTTATTTTTATTTTTTCAGGAGGTCAATGGTATGGCGTTGACATCACCAAGGAAGACATTTCCGATAACTTTGAGCAGTGCGTGTGGGAGCCGTCGATTATTAAGATAAATGCGCTCAGCGCTGCCGCAGAGGCCTCTTGCATGATCCTCTCTGTCGATGAGACAATAAAGAGTCCCAAGGCCGGCGAGCCGCCTATGGCTGGTGGTGGCGGCATGGGCCGTGGTATGGGCAGGCCCATGTAAAGAATACACTTAATAAAAACAAAAGAAAACAGTTAAAGGAAACAAACTACAACACTAAACATCAACAAACACACACACACACTCACTCACAAAATCACTTGCATTTCTCTCTTATCTTAACACACGTTCTCACATGTATTACTTGGTCATCAATCGCAGGCTTCTTTTGTTGCATCTATTGAAACATTTATAAAATAACTGACCTATGCCTAATGTCTAATAAACAAAAATGAAACATTATTTTTCATAACACAATCGAGCGTGTTTTCTTTCATTTGAGCTTTCTGGCAACTCCAGCAGCGACCACCATGCGCTTCGCTATCGTTTTTCGCAAGTACGAGTTTTGTTGATGCCGTTAAAGCGCAACAGCTGTCCAAGAATTTTGAAGCAGCCAGTGAGACAGGAAATGAGAATTGTAAACAAAAAAGAAGCGAAGCGGCCGGCTTTTAAAAGTGTTTCTTAAAGCGATTTGTTTCATTTCTTTTCTGTAGTATACTGATAATTGTATTATTTGTCTTTAACTCTAAAATATTACAAAATAAAGGAAATGGAAAATGTAGTAAGAACAATGGGTAATAGAAAACATAAAGTAAACTTAGAAAAATAAAATAAAAAGCTGTCCAAAAGTAATTTAAGGCTTAGTCAAATGAGACGTTCGGAAATTTGATCCGGTCAAGCCAAAAATAAACAATGAGTATAGAAAATTTGCTGACGAGACATTTCTTTTTGTACAAACATACATATACGAAGTTAATTGATGTGCTCTTCAGAATGCAAATACTGAGGATTATTATACATTTATGTACATATGTATTTATACATTACTAGCATTTTCCAACTTTATTGTTTGAATTTTCCAAAATTTTAAAGTAATGTTCCTATTTTTTTTTCAAGTAGAGCTTTGAAAATCATTTTAAGATACCGCCATTTGGTGATTATTAAAAAAAAGTGGTATAAAGTTCTTAATAAATTTGTATAGTGATCTTTGAAAATAAGTTTGAGCCCGATCTGATGAAAAACAAAAAAAATTGAATACAACGGTTTTTCCTCATTTCTCGAGATTCTGTATAGAATTTTCCAAAATCGTACGCACTTTCAGACTAAGAGGAAACTACTGTGAAATATTCAGCTCTTTAGCTCTTATGGTTTGGGCCCTGCGTTGATCACCAATAACCAATCGCCAATCAGGACAAACTGTTTTATATAAATACATAAAATGATGTTCGTCAAAAGTCAACATATTAAAAAAAAACTCAGTAGACCTTAAAACGGTCGTATGTCACACAGTAAATAACTGACCTAAGTCTATACATCTAATAAACATAAAAATAAAACAAAAGTGCATACATACATACATGTGCATATATTTATAGCACACGCACAACGTGTCTTTATTCCAGCCATCTGGCAACTCCACTAGCGACTGCCGTGCGCTTTGCTAGCGTTTTTCGTGCGACACGCGCGTCAGTTCTTAGCTGTTTTTGTAGCCAGCACGTTGTTTCTGCGCGCGTTTTTTTTTACACACACGCACACAAAGAAGCAGGCGGCAAAAGCAAGCAAAATGGGCAACCACAAAGTGCTGAAAACCGCTGGCATTAATCTGAGATATTCAATGTACGAGTTCATTGATGCTGTTAAGCAGCAACACATCATTTGGGATCGCGAGCATGGCAATTTCCACAATCGCGAACTGCGCGATCAGGCCTGGCAACAAATTGGCCAACAGCTGTGCAAGAATTTTGAAGCAGCCAGCGACGCGGAAAAGCAGGAAATAAGTAAGTAACATTGTATATGTGTTGAATAATTAAATTATTCATTTACATTTGATTTTGATTAGCTTAACGCAAATCAAAATCAGTTGAATCCACCTAAATGCATGTTGATTTTGTTTTGTTTTCGAAAAACAGCTGTTCTGTTGCAAATTTGGCGCGAACCGCTTTTTATCATCATTGATTATTTATTAATTTAATGTCGACTAGAGTCAGTCTTCAGTTAACATAAAAAGGCAAAAATATTCTTTGCTGGATGTCTTGCAATATTCAATATAAAGTAACTTTGTAAATATGTATATGTGAATCGTTCCACTGAAAGTTGAATGCAATCAAAATTAAATCAGCTGAATCCTGAATATACTGCTTAATATTATTTGAATTTGTCATGTTTACATAATATTTTTTTATTTATTGACTTACAGCAAAAACATTACTGAAACGCTGGAAAAACACGCGTGACAGTTTTCTACGGGTGAACCGACTTCGTCACAGCGGCGAAGAGATCCCTCGCGCCTCCTATATATACGAAAAGGAGCTCAGCTTTCTGCTGGATGTCAAGGCAGCGGAGGAAGAGGAGGAGACGCTAAAGGAGCATCCAAAGGCGGCAGAGAAACGCAAACAACATCGCATACGCAGAGAGACGGTGAAGCGGCGTCGCGAATCACAGGATCCGGATAATGGGGACAGAACTGTGGACAACAACACATCAGCTGAGAATGGGCTGAATACATTTAACTACTCAACGGATACCTCAACAGCAGCAATCAGCACGATTCCCATAGAACTCAACAGTGCCAGCAGTTCAACTGCGCAACCTGCAGCTCCAGTTACTCCTTCAACGGATCTTGATCCGGATCAGGCATTTTTTGATAGCATTAAGCCGCATCTGCAGCGCATGAGCGGCGATCAAAAACTGGACTTTCAATTCAAAGTATTAAAAATACTACGCAATTTCAAGCCAAATTGATACAACTACCATTTGAATTGGTAAAAACAGCTTTAAATAACTAAAAAATAAATCTGACTGATTGTTTAAATATAAAACTGCCAATGAATATATGTTTAAACATCGGCACCCTGGTTTTGCTGTTGGAGTGGACAGCTCAAATTTTGGTTGTCTCTTTAAAAACTAGACTGGAAGGAAAAAAAACTTTAAAAAAATAGTTAATTTATTTGTTATGGATTAGCTCAAGAGAATAGAATGTAATTTTATCGAAATATTTGAATTTTTGATACATTTAGGCCCTGCTAATTACCTTATGAAAATTCACATAAATTCAAAAGTACTCAATTTATAGGAATATAGGAATTAAAAGTTGAAAAAAAAATACGTTAAGCTTAAATGAATATTTCACTAATTAAATATCCGTCTGGGCATATTTCTATTGCTTTAACAGTGTGCTGATAAATGTGTACTCATTTGGCACTCTTATACAACATTTTTTTGCTAAATAATTAATGCAAAGCCCCGTCCAAGATGGGACGTTGTTTTGTCTATAATTGTTTCAAACAATTAGCGTATAGTATTAATGGTTAGCTTGTTTCACGGTACTTTTGAACAATCAAACTTAACATGATAAAAGGGCTGATTATGGCAGCATATGTTGACAGCATGTGTACCAACATAAATCGAAAATCGACTGTACGTAGCCCGCGCAATTTGAAAAGAGAAATTTTTTAACGAAGCTTCATGCTTTTAAATGAGTGGCCTGCTAAATTGTCACTTATCATTCACATCTAAACGAAACTATAAGAATAGAACCAAACATACATGAACATACAAAATTATTAACATTCTAATATATGTGGAATTAGACTATCAGTTGCCGTTACTGCTAGTTGTGCGCCAAACTATCGATGGGTGCCGACTTCAAACTTAACGAATGCTGCCACGATAGTTTTGCCGCACAAATATAAATATCCTTAAGCTGCAGCTGTATTTAACTAAGTTACATTTTATCACCATGCATGCTTAACTAGAGCATGTATGCTCGTTCTTCCATCATAAACATAGGCTGTCGAAAATGAAATCAATACATTTTCCATGGTATTTGTGCTCTAAAGCGGTTCGACCAGTTTCTGACTTATGAAAAAGCTTAAACCTGTATTTAACTTTAACTGCATTGCCAATCGAGTTGTACATGCTATGTATATGTACATACATATGTATACATATATATTTGTATATACATATGTATATAAATGTTCACATGTACACTGATTTCAACAGGACAATATACATATGTACATACATATGTACATGTTAAATGACAGTGTTTCTTATTGACAGCATAATTCAGCGTTAAGGGAAGTCGTGAAGTACACAGAATGAGTGATTGAGTATCACATTTTCAAGATAAGAGTCCCTCTTATGTCTACTTACATACATGCATATGTACATACATTAATATACATACATTTATATACATATATTACCTACCCGCATAACTGCATTTCTATGTATAAGTAAATGACAGTGCTGACAATCATCAAAATCTGGCTTTTTTCGAAAGTGTATTAGCGGCAAAATATTGAAACAGCATAAATTCTAGCTTTTTCTAGGCATTTGGTTAATTTCATAACTTAAATATACAAATATCAAGTAAATAAAGTTAAAGCCATCAATGTACAAATTTTCCAAATTGTTAATATTTTCCTAAATCTCTAGATTTTTATTTATTGTATTATACAATATTTTTAATTAAATGGATTTATACAAAAAAATAATATTAACAGATTCAAAGACTTGATAATATAGAAATGATATTTAATTAGATGAATATTCTGAGAAAAAAATAACTTGGAAGTTATGAGAAGTACTGCATCTATTATAAATTAATTGAAAAGCATTAATATTTGCTTGATATATATGCAAAATAATGGAATTTCAGTTTCTTTTGTTATTTTGCTATTAACCTATCCTTACTGCTGAATATACATATAAAAACATCATGAACATAAATGATATGTAATATATATAAATTATTCCACAATTCTAGCCCGCAATAAGAAGTCTTCTGTCAGAGAATATAGAACGTTTGGCTTCAAAAAAAAACTCGATTAGCCTTTTCACAAAAACTAGCTTGTTCTTGTTGGCAACACTGATATTTATACTCCTCAAGTGTCTGTAAGTATTTTGAACGTTTTCGTGGTGGTTTCAAGTTTCAGGAATCTGAGGACCGAGCGGGACAGGCTATGGTTAGGGGTGCGAAGGGGACCCTCCATTGCGCCGTCTGCTGTGCATATTAGCAACGGCTCTGGCAGCTGTTCCCGGGGCCACCAATCCTCATGCGTCGTTGCCTTTTGTCTGCGCCTGGCAGCTACCTGAATCCTCCTCTCCTTTATACATTCCCAGCGTGCATAACGTATTTTCCGATCAGCTCAGGGATAGGGCTAGGGTAGATTTAGGTCAGTTGAATAGGTCTGACTACCTGTAGCAATGCTGAGCATTGCAGTGGAACACCGAATGAAAGAAACAACGACAGGAAGTCCTTTTTTTTTGTTGTTGTTTTCTAGTTTTCTGAATGCCACCTTTGGCTTATTGTTGCACTTAATAGAAGCCGTCTTTTGTCTCGCATAGAAATTAAATATAATACAAGTTTATAAATTAAGTCTCAGCTATGAGTTTTGGGTTTCAGCTCTCTTCGGTTATAACGGTCTGTGTGCTCCTATATCGAATCCAAGCCGCATCCGCTCGCTGCAAATAATCGGATACCTCCTGTTGCTTAGCCAGCAATTGATATTTCTCCATGGCCAGCTTGAGCAGCACAAATTCCAGGGTGCGCACCCCACCCGATCTCAGATTGTCCACCAGATTTAGATACTTGCGCAACTGTTCCACATGCTGGGCAAATTGGCCATTCTCCAGACTGGCATCCACATCGTTCGCATAGCGCATCGTCTGCTTGAGGCATGCTGCCAAGTTGTTGCTCCTACCCACTAGAGGAGACAGTTCCACATTCAGTTGCTGCACCGCTTGCCTTGTCTCCGCCAAATGTTGCACTGCAGCCAGTTTGTATTGCTCCTGCTCCTCGGTCCACAGTGTGATCGGTGCATTTGTGCTCGGATTGGACTCATTGTCCTGCATGGACACCTGATTGTGCTCCACTAAGATTGTCTTATTGATTAGCTCGCTGGAATTTGGCGGATGTTTCACATTGAAATCCAGCGAAAAGTGGAACATTACATTTGCCTATAATTAAGAGAATTTTCGTTAAACATAATAGTATAACATATACTACATATTATTAGAATGCTAATTAGAACTGAATTCTTATTTTGAAAATCCTCATGTATTGTTAGGTTTTTATTCAATTTTGTCTCCATAACTCGAAATACGTATCTAAAAATTTTGAAAATTACTTATGGTATCGTTTAAAATATAATTTATTACAATTTTGACAGTTCTGTTAATGTATTTCATGATTTTTCTTGATTAAAAAAGATTAAAAAACTTTTAAAATATTAGTTTCTTTTTTTTCTATACTTCAAATGCAAAATGCATGATTTAAATTGAAAATAATTGAAATTTAATGATTTATACAGACAAATTGAAGGTAATAAACGAGAAAATTGTAGTTGAAAAGAGAATATTATTATTATAGTATTATTATTCCAGTTCTCCCAGTACTCCCAACTACAGTAATAGTTAAACTCACCTGACATTGTTCCAGCGCCATAAAACTCAGGATAAGCCAAGTGGCAACAAATGTGACTACTTTTGGGCACATCTTGCAATGCAGCTGGAAGCAGTTCAACTGAACTGAAGTTTGAAACGCGACTGATCAGTGATCACACCATTTAATACTAGTCCCGCTGGGCTTATCAGTTGCCAGCAGAGAGAGTTCAACTGAACTGATAACTGAGATTTACTACTGAATGAATGTCAGGCGACGAACCGGCAGGGATCAGTATTCTATAAGGCCTCGTGTCAGACGATCGACGAGTCACGTGGGTTGCATTCAATTCCACTTCTCAAATACTATGCAATATCTGATGCCAGGGCTGTAAACCTATATAGAATCCCAATCTGTCTACACTGAATCTGTGAATGAAACTCAATAAATTGAATGTTAAACGGTGATTAAAGCTTATCGTAACACAGTCAACAATGACGATAAATCAATTTTTGATAAGCATGTGTATATTTACATACATACATACATACATATATTGAAGTATTCAAAAATTGTAGACTACATACAGCTTGTCAAATCATTGTTTGGGAAAAAACACAACGTTTTAAATTAAATGTAATATTTCATTATTAAACACTATGTTTTTAAATCTTTTTTTTCATTGTATAATTCACATAGCTATTCAATGCAAACTTCAAAAAATTGGTTGTAAATTTCATTTTAATAACATAAAAAACTAAAATTGGCTAGTAAATATTTTGTTGCCACTTTTCTGAATTTTGCAAACAATTATTTGACAGTCTGTTCATATTTAAATGTCCCGCAATGTTCTCGAACATATGTATGTATGTATGTACATTGAGATCTATTTGTGTGTGGCAGCAGCTTTTGTTTTGAATATTAGAAACAAACAAAACGTGATTGAATATCGTAAAAGCATTCTACAATTGTTAACATTGTATGTATGTATGCACATGTACATACATATGTATATACATTTGTAATAATAGGCTAGGCATGTATGACTTGACCAATTTTATTCCTATTTACATAAATACATATGCATATTCATATATTTACATACATACATATGTATGTACATACATATATTTTATATATGTACATACATATGTATATGTTAAAATGTGGCTTTTGACATTCGATTAGGGTGTTGTGCTTAAACTTTGCCGTACTTAAGTCACGTAGGCCAGCAGAAGTCTTTGTGCCTAATATAAACATACATATGTACATATTTACATACATACATATGTATGTACACACAAACTTCAAAAGACCAAATAAAACTGTGGCCCTGAAATACATATGTATGTATGTATGTATGTACTTGTATGACCTTTTTTTATATACATACGTACATACATACATGTATGTATGTACATATTTATGTACGTACATAAGTACACATGTATGTATATGTAGGTTTTTAGTGTATATGTAGTTTGAAATTAGATAATTAAAAAAAAAAGGTTTTTATTTTTTCAGTGTATTTGCATCTGCTTGCGTTTATTAGTTTGCGTTTTGATTAGTCTGCCATTTTAAGTAAGTATGTACATGCATTTACTGATTGCTATAGAAACGTAAATGTGTGCAATACAAAATTATACATACAAATGTAAATAAACATACGTACATATGTATGTACATTTACATAAGTGTATTTGCGATAACGTGTGAACGCTATCGACCACAACTTTCTATGTCATAGAATCTATGTATGTACATATATACAATGTATATGCTGTGTATTTATTCATACAAATCTGCATGCAGCTACACACACACATATACATACATGCATACGTATACGAATGTATGCATTTGCATCAGAGCAAAAGCAAGAGCAGCAGCGTCGTCAACTGCGACGTTCGCTGCGCAGCAGCAATTTGAAACGAAAAGTAAATAAAAAAGTCCAAACAAAACAAAACAGCAACGGCAAATCAATAGTAGAAATTGCGCAGCAAAAATAAATTATTCCATAGCTTGAACAAAAATCCGTTGGAGCGTATGCCATACATACGTACAGTTGTATATGTACATATATACGCATAAACAAAAATACAAACACACATGGATTTGTATTCAAATTTATTTTTGTATTTTTTTCAGCTTTTACGTACGTACATATGTATGTATGTACAATATAAATACATATGTACATATGTCCATCTGAACAGCAAAAAACTCGCTGAGCGTCAGGTCGTCAGAGACCAACGCTTGTAAAAATGAGCGAAGTGCGTATGTATGTACAGTAAGTCAAAAAAGTTTGGCACTCGTACATTTTTTTGTAAGGAATGTGTTCCTATTTACATGTATTTAAATGTCATTGTGAGTATAAGTTAATTGCAAATAAAATAAACCCACGAGTTTGCCGTAGATCTCAACCCAAAATGGAATAAAAGTTGTCATAAAGCAAACTTTTCAAAGAGAAGTGTGCGAATACTTTTATGACTCAGTGTATGTGTGTGTGTGTGCGTTTGTGTATATGCTTACATACATACGAACTTGCGTAAGTATGTATGCATGTACATATATTTGTAAGTGCGTTTGCTTATACGTATGTATGTACATACACATGTACATATCTTACAGATACAAATTGCGTAGAAACAGCTACGGACCAACGCACGCATAGTCTACGCTTTACGCTCTCGTCTTGTTGTTTTCAGTTTTAGTTTTTTTCTAGACTTTTTGCTGCTGTTTTCTTCAGCAACAACATGAACTCAGATTCGCTATCGCCGACGAACGTGGGTAGTGGGCGGGCATTGGGCGGGGGGCGCGTTGGTTGGAAAGAGCGCGCGAGAGATACATATGTACATGTATACGCAAGCACTTGCGAGCCAACGTCGAGTTGTCTATGCCTGCACGCATACATACACATGTGTGTTTGTTTGTATATGTATGTAAGTGCTTGTGTGTCGACTCCAGCCCCTTGCCCCGCTGTTTATCTGCACGGTTGTTGCTTGTTTGCAATTATCGCAAGCACAGCGCCATAAAAGAAGAATAGCAGCAGAAAAACAAAGCATTAATAAAAATTGTTTACGCGTTTGCTTTGAAATAGCACACAAACAATACATATCGATGTATGTATTGCATGTGCTTTACAGACATACATACATATGTATATGTCTACATATAGATCCATACATACTTGTGCATATGAAAAGCATGGTCACATACATACATACATAAATATTTATACAAATGACATGCAAACATACATACATACATAATTGTTTTTACTAAACAACACATTAAAATAGTGCAGATTAACAAAAAATTTAGCTTTTAAGACGAGTTTCGATTCCAGGCATTGAGCACTAAACACATTTTAGTATATACATATGTATGTATGTATGTGTTCAAATCAGCAGTTTGAGCTTACAAAAATGCATGAAGGTAATAAGTTAATATGTATGTATGTACATATTATACATTTTAATTATCTTAAATCTTTGATTTAAATGTTTTTATTTTAAGATAAATATTATGTACATATATATTATTTTTTAATGACTATATTTTTAATATTTAATATTTTTAAAATAAATAATAAATTATTAAAATTCCTGTGTCGACACTAAATATGTACATATGTAAAGAAATAAAAATAAATGCTTATTTACGCACACATATCTAGGTACATACATATATATTTCCACAGGGCATGAAATTCGTTCGTCTTTCAGATTTTTTTGCATGAAATGATTTTGCATGTTGAAATAAATTGGACAGTTGTCCATATGTACATATTTACATACATACGTATGTATATGCCCATACACGTGTATGCTTCAACTCTTTGCTTGTGTGCGTAAATCCAGTTTTTATTTTGCGACAACGTTTTATAAACAACTTTGACGCGTTCGTTTCTTCCTCTTCTTTGTGGTAGATTGTGTTATTTTTTTCACCAGCTCGTGGACAGAGTCGCGGCGAGGCGAAGGTGATGCGAGGCACGTTTACAGTTTGTTGCTGTTTTTTCTTTTTTGGTGTCTCTTTGTCACAAGAGAGGACTACAAACGACCAAAAGTATCCGCAAGTGTGTACCTACACATACATACATATGTATGTATATATGTATGTTTAACTATGCCAGCTAATACTAGTTTAAAGCTAAAAGAAACCGTGTGAAATGAGTCATGATTCATTTACGTGTGCACATACATACATAGATACATGCATACAGAGAGTCAAGAAAGTATTGGCACACCTCGCTTTTAAAAGTTTGTGTTCTTTTTCACTTATTTTTGTTGTATTTCAAGTTGGGCTGAGAGTAACGGATAATTCTTGGGTGAATTTTGTTTTAAATTAAAACTACATTTAAAATAATGGGAAAAAATACAAAAACATCTTTCTCAAAAATAAGGTGCTTGTGCCTATACTTTTGTGACTAGCTGTGTATTTAAAGCGTAGTAGACCCGTTTTATATGTTTTTATTGTGTATCTTATGGTTTGACACTGGGTTTTTATTTGGGGGGGTATTACCCACACTTACCGCTTAGTCAAAATTCAATGATGTTTGCATAACCTCCGCCGTTGTTCAACACCGCATCCGTAAACGATCAACCTTTTTTTTTGGACCATTGAAAATTTTTCAATCTCTTTGTTTCATGTTTTTGGGTGGGTAGGTAATTGGGAAACGGATGCGGGATTTGGATGAGGATTGTTTATCAGTACTTTAATTACATTTCAAATGATGCATACACTTAAGTTGTTTTTATTAAGTTACAATTCGATTTATAGATATCTAATCGCCATTTAATGTACATTTTAGCTTATCATGATGATTGTGCAAGAATTTGTAAGATGTTATTTGTACGTTTACACAATGAAATTATCATCTTTTGATACCATTGCAGAAAGGAAAGAAGTGCCTGCAAATATTTATCATAATTTTCCATCTAAATTTCCTACTTTTCAAACAAAATAACCCTTTTTTTTGTAATTTTGAACTGTTTTGAGAATCTAATAAAATTGATATAAAGAAATAATTCAACTTAAAATATAGCATATATTATAGAGATATAATATATTATATTATTATAGAGAAAATAAGAATCTATTGAAGTTAGAATTATTGCCAATACGAAACACCTCTGGCATGGAGGGGCTGTAGTTTTAGACACATTGCGCTGTCCATCTCTGCAAGGGTATTTCTAGTTTCATCATAACAAAAATAAATCGTTAGCACATATTTTTCGGCATCAATACATTCTTATATGTAGCTCTCTCAAATTGTTGCGTCTATAAATATGGCATTTAATTAGTATTCATTTGCTAGACTATTCAAGATCGTACTCCAAATCAGAGCCTGAACCATGTGGATGTGTGTGTGTGTGTGTGTGTGTGTGGAACACATGTGGAAACCATGCGTCTGTCACATTGTGGTATGTGTGAATAATTGTTGATAAGCTTTGTTGTGGGGAACTGCGGGAAGATTGGTGCTAAAAATGTTGGATAAAGCAAATAAAAACACAAATATGAGGTTTTTTTTTTTTGGTTAATTATACAAAGCTTCAATAAATTGCTTTACGAAAGCCGTGTACAATTGGTTTATTTTTGTTTTTTGTTTTTTTCTATTGTTTTGTTGGTTGGGTTGTTCTTTTTTTTTTTTTCGTTTTCGTTTCTTTCTTTTCTGAAATATTACAAGTTGACTTGATTTTACCACAATTCCAATATTGCTTTTACAAATTTTCTTATTCTTTTCGTTTCTTCAGAAACTTTCATCATTCAGTTGTACAATTCTAATTGTGTGTGGTCCATTTATGGTAATTATGTGTGTTGGATTTTATCTTTTCAGTTTTCTTTTTTAAATTAATTTGTAAATATATAAACCGGATTTAAAATTATATAGCAAAGTATCACAAATAATTGCAAATTAAATTGTAAATTAGATCAATGGAGAAAATAAAAATTATATATGTATATATAATACAATATATATATATATATATATATATATATATATATATAGTAAGACCGACAAATCTCTGCTTAAAAATGGTAAAAATAATATTCGAACTTCAATACAAAATATTGTTGTTGTTGTTGTTATACAATTCAAAACGTCGTTAATTAAAAAAAATAAAACAAATGAATTCTTAAAACGCACTTTTCTGATTTTTTTTTTTGTATTTAACTTCGAGTCGTGGGACGTGGACTTTGCTTTGGGGTCTGGCTCTTAATGGCCCCGAACTTTAAAATGGAAATTAATTTGTACTGATTGGTGTATTTTTTTAAAAAGTTATCAAAGTCACAAACGTGGCGAACGACTCGAAGGTAAGTAAAAAAAAAAAAAAAGAAGTCATGTGCGCCATTTTGGTTCGGGTACAGTTTCTTTATAATTATTATTTTGTATTATTTGTATGGTTGATTTTCTCATTATTAAGTTTTGGTTTTTGTTTTTGTTTTTCAGTTGTATCAAATGTACGTTTTGCTTAAATTGACGTCCAGTAACAAATGTATGTTTATTTTTTTATTTATGTTTTTTCATAAAGCTTACACATTATAAAAAAAATGCAAAATTCTGCGCGACAAGTTCTTTGAGTTCTCTTCTTCATCATCTTCTTTCTTCTACCCCTCTATTCTGTATGTATGTATTTTGTGTGTATGGGGATTTAGTTTTAGTTTTGTTGGCTAGTTTCGAGCACTGCTCGAACTTTTTGCTTCATAAAATACTCTTAGTAGTAGTATAGTGTACAATATGTATGTGTGTGTATGTATGGTACATGTATGTGTATGTGTGTTTGTATGTATGTATGTATAGTAACTTGAAGGATACAAGCTTTAAAGCTACCAATATATGACAACTTGCTCTCAAGTAAACCTAAACAGTAGTGCATGACTTTTTTGGCTTTTCTTTTCAACATTAAAAACTAACATCATATCCATCTTTCCTTTCGTAATGTTTTTTGTTTCTTCTTTTGTTTTTTTTTTGTATAATTTAGCTGTTGCAGGAAGTTAAACAATAAGCTTTTTTTCGTATGGTATCTAATAATTTGTTTAAAAAAATAAACTCAAATTGTGTTTGGTTTTGCTTTTTTCTTTCGTATTCTTTCTTTTGGCTTATCACTCAAGAGGCCAATTCAATGGCAAACAAAAAAAAAAGATTATAACAACAAAACTCACGCTGCTTTTTCTTTTGTTGTTTTACATTTCATACGCAAAATACAAAAACTTAGGATATTTGTTTTTTTTTGGGGGGAGGGGGGCGGGGATAGTAGGAGGAGGAAATAGGTTAGGTTGGGACTTTGCTTAAATAATTTACATACATATTAATTATTAACAATTAATATTAAATGCTAATAATGAAAATAAGGTACTGGGTTCAAGTGTTTTTTTTTGTTTTTGTGTTTTTTGTTATTTTCAATATATGAGCATCAACGAATAGTTTTACATAAAAAGTAGTAGTTTTTTTTGTCACCCTCCTCTCTAACTCTTAGCATATTATCAGCATCTTACATAAAGCGTATTTTTAAGGGGGTGGAAATTGCAACAAAGTTTCACAGTTCTTTTTGTTTTTGAAATCGTTTTTTTTTATTTGCGGTCTTAGCTTGGGCGCAAATACAAGTTATTTGAACTTAAATAAAATGGTTGCGCCTGCGCCAGGGACCTACAAAACAGAATTGTATTTAACATTTGAAATTTTTTATATAATTATTATTATTTTTTTTACAATTATGGTTTATGTACAATTCAAGAATGTTTAAATTAGAATTTAAAGCCATTTTGTAAGTGTATTTCAACTCATTTTTACAATGGTTGTTTTTATCTTTTGCGTTTTTTTGCAGTGTATTCGTTTTACAAACTAAAATTAATGGAAGTTATATATGTATGCTATACATATCAAATTACGCGTACAAAATACGTGAGGCTGGCGCTTAAGTGTGTGTGTGTGTGTATGTGTTTTTGTTTGTTTGTGTCTGTTGTTTATATGATATCTTAAGGTAGAGAGGCCGTTGAGTTTTTAGTTGTAGTTAAGGTTTCGTTTTTTTTGTTATCTTTTTAGGCAAGTTGAATGCATTTTGCGCTGCTGCTGCAGCTGATGCAGCGTTGAGTTTGTCGTTAAAGAGTTTTTTGCGCTCTTTTTCTATTTACTTTCTTCATCATCTTCTTCTTTTGTTGTTGTTGAATTAGTCTTTTGTGATTTGGTGGGTGGTATTATTATCATTATCATTATTATTATTATTATTATCATCATCATTATTTATGTTATGTATTTTGTGTTTGTTTCTTTTAAATTTCGTTTTATATTTTCCATACTCTTCTGTGCTCTCATCTCTCCCGCTCTCTCAACAGTTTTCCGATTGATTCATCTTCTTTCTTTTAAGGTACGTTGCACATGTTGTCCGCTTGGGGAATATATAAGTAAACATAAGCTGTACTTATGTATGCGCTTCTAGCGACGTGTTTTTTTTTTGTTTTTTGTTTTTGTTAATTACTCATAAATACAATCATACATATTTATATAATTTATAATTTTACTTATTAATTACATTTTTTCAAGTCTATTTGCGTATCACGTTTATAAAACAATGTTCAGTTGTGTGAAGTTTGTATCCGTTATACATACATATAGAGCCCGTATTACTGTCTGTTTCTCAAAAACTCTCTTTCTAGCCAAGCGTCCCAATATACATATCATCATTCTCGTTCTTTCCTTTCCATTCCTTTCCTTTCTTTTAGTTTTAGTTTAAGCTTAAGGTTCTTTTTGTTGTTTTCTTGTATTTATTCGTCGATTGGCCTTTCAAAGTTTGCATATTAAAGTTAACAGCTGCAGTTGTTGTTGTTGTTTTTTACTCTGGGGTGTTGTTGTTGTCGGGGAATTTTGCATCTTTTTTGTTGTGTATCTTTCTGTCGTTGTTGTTGTGTGAGTACAGTGGTTGTTGTTGTTTTCCATTTGTTTACCTTCCTTTGAAATTTTGCATTTTTTTTGTTTCGTTTTTTTTTGTTTTTCTTATTTAGCTTCTTCTCAATTTTCGTCGCTGTTTTATGATACATTTGAGATCACAAACATTACTCATTTTTTTAATTATTGTATTTTTTTTGTTTTTGTTTAAAAAAGTTCAAATTTTCAGTTTAAATGATTTGTAGTTTTTTTTTTTTTGGTTTTTTTTTTGTGTGTAGTTTTTTACAATTTTTATATTTTTGATTTTTGTATATATTTTTTGTTTCGTTTTTTTTTCTCATTCTTTTAGTCATTGACGGGTTCATATGTGGGTCCTCCATGTTCAGTTTTGTGGTTGCCAGGTTACGACTGCACATTGAGCAACAATTTCAGATTGTGCGTATCAAAATCATCGAGCAAATTGCGTTTGGATGATTTGACAACATATCCGCTAAGAGCGTTACCAAATCCACCGTTTAGCTGCTGCAATTTGGACGCACTGCATCTGTCGCCGCCGCGCAGCAGAGTCTGCAGGGTGGCGATGCCAGCGCTGCTGGCCACCCCCACCACCAGTTTCTCCTCCGATTTGGTCAGCGTTGTCCAGTGCTGTGGCGGCTTTGGCAGCGCCGTTGGTGCCGGGGCATCGAAGCACTTGCTGCCCGCAAAATGCGTCAATGCGGTGGGTATCAATGGATGCTGTGGCGATATTTTGCCACCGTTAACTATTGTTGTTGCCACAGTTGTTGTTGGACTGCGACGCTGTTTGCGCGCCGATACAGCGCCACCTGCCGGTGAGAAGCCACCACCCAAAATGGTTGCAGGCGATTGTTGTGGCGAACGACCTCCGCCATTGCTGCGCCTGCTATTGTTGGCAAAAAAGAAGCAACCTCCTCCACCTCCACCTCCCGATCCTCCTCCTCCGTTCATCTGCTGTGGCGACTGTCGCTGTTGTTGTTGTTGCCGTTGATTGCGTTGGGTTTGCAGGCGTTGTTGTTGTTGTTGCTGCTGCATGCGATTGTTGTTGGGGGTGGTGGGTGGCGTGGTGGTTGTGCTTAAAGCTTGCTGATGGAAGTGCTGATTGTTGTTGTTGTAGTTTGTACTGCTGGCAATACTGTTGGAATGTGCAGTTACCATGGTTGGTGGTGGTGTTGCTGTAGTTGATTCTATTGTTGTTGTTGTTGTTGTGGGTGGTGGTGATGGTGTTGTGGCGCCCTTTTTCAAGCGTATGGACTTTGTTGCTGTTGTCATTTTAATGTTGTTTCTAACACTATTGTGCGAGTATGTCATAGTAATTTCTTTCTTGCTTTCTTCGCTTTCTTTAACTCAAAAAAACCAAAGCTGCTTCTTCAATTGAGCTCTACCCTGCGCAATCTTCTGCCTCTCTCTCGTCGTCACTCCCGCTCTCTCTCTCTCTCTCTGGCTCTTGCCGCTTGTTAAAATTTCTGCTTTTTTTGCCTTTTTCGGTTTTTGGTTATTCGCTAAATTAATGCTTAACGTTAAATATCACACGCACTTAAAATCAATTTTTTTAAATTTGTTTATTATCGATAACAAACGCAAATCGCTGCCGCTCTCTTTTTCCGTCCTCCGTTGTGGTCGTCGTCTCTTTGGTTAAACTTGACGATGCTCACTCTCTCTCTTGCGCTCTCACACTCTCGATAGCGGCTTGTTGTTGTAGCTGCGTTCAGTTTGCGTCTCGATTTTTGTATTTACAGTTATTTAGTTATATACTTTATATAGTTTAACTTTAAACTTTATGTATTGTTTATCAGTCTGTTGATTTATCTCTTTTTTTTTCTCTTCTCTTGTTAGGCTAAATCCTCCTTAGCTCTATCTTCTTTCTATTTTTCTCTTGCCTAATCGTCTTTTGCTGTCATCCAAACCGGTCCCGGGTCCTGTGAGAATAGAAGGAAACAAAAAAAAAGGAAAAGAAATGTTGAGCAAAAAGAATATCGAGTGCACACATAAGCACACACACGCATATTTACATACATACATAACATATGCATTAAAAAGCTTGGCGACCCGCATTTTGTACATAAGTATGTGTGTGTATATGTAAATACCATGTGTGTGTGTTCTATTTACGTCCATGGCTGCCAGCGTTGCTACATTTTGCAAACAGTGTTGCTTTTATTTTACTTTTTTACTATTAAGCTAAATTTACACGTATACAGTTTATTATGTGCATAGCTGAATTAATTTTGATTTATTCATTTATGTATAATAAATAAACGCATGCATACAAATTCAAATACACAATTGCGACTTACTTTGAGTTGTAAACCTTTTCACACCAATGATGTTGTTGTTGCTGCTGCTGCTGTTGCTTGCTCGCTCGCACACTCGCTGGTTTCTTTTTGTTTGTTAACGCGGTATGTGGGAGTGAGGAAGACGACTATATGTATGTCGCAGTTATTGATTGCTTTGCAGCTGCGGGGGGTTTTTTTTACTTTGCCACTTTTGTTATACTGATGATTATTACAAATGATTATGTTTTTTTTCTTCACTGTTTTAAATGTTTGCGATATTTATTTTATAGGGAAATTTGCGATTGTTTTTTCTTCGAGTTGATTTTCTCTCTGATGGTTATGTGTGTATGTGTACGTGTATATGTATTTATTTGTATGTAAAATCACTTTCAAAATGGCGACGGGATGTTTTTGCTTACAGGGATTCCGCTTAAAGCTTTCTCCTCTCACTTACAGACGAAAGGCTCCAAAAAATCACACTTTTTACTGATTCTGATTCGGTTTTGCTTAACGTTGTTTGTTTTTGATGTTTTATTCTCGCAAAGTACGCAATATGCTAGTTGTGCCACACACAAGAAAAGTTTTTGCTTTTTTTTTGTGTTTTGCTTTCTGGTTTTCTTTGTGTGCGATTAGCTTTCCACTCGTTGTACTTTGACGCGTATTAAAATATTAAACGTTACACAAATATTTGATTTATATCACTTAAATTATAGACATTTACAATATATAATTACATATATATATTTTTTTTGCAGAAATTTTAATCAATATTCAACTTTTCTCTTAGCTTATTCTTGCGCATAGGTACGCTCCTCTCAAATTTTCCACCATGACTAACTCAACCCTGAAACAGTGTGACCGAACTATGACATGCTGAAAATACAAAAATTAGTGGTGGCCGCGTGTCGCAATATAAATATCGCACGTTGTACCAAATATTCAATAAGTATGCAAGAAAAAGAGCATATTTATTCTTATTGTTTGTAATTGTATGAACAAAGAGCTAATATAGTTCTTATTTTGTTTCTTTGGTATTTTGTCAATATGTTATCAACAGTCTACTCTAATGAGCTGTTAGCTCACTGTTATGGCTTAAGAGCAGTGTGACCTTACTTAATAGTCCAATAAATTACAGCGAAAAGATATCGATAATTAAAATGTTTTCAAATGCGCTAATTTTGAATAAATCAAAAATTGTTTTTTATTTAAGAACATTTTTAGCTTAAAAACATGTGCATTCAAAATTTAAACATTACAATGCTTTGACTTAACTAATAACAATCAGAAATCATACTATCATCACGTTTTAACGCATTCAGAATGTCATCCAGTAGACAAACCAAATTATCATTGCTATCGAGCCACTCCTCCTGCTGATTGAGTAATTTATCCAAATCAAATTTGCTCACTTCCTCCCTCCATTCGCGCACAGAGACAGCAAACTTTTTGTAGTAGAACTCATCAATATGACGCTTTTGAGTATCCTCAGTATTAATATGCATTTGCGACTGGAATGTCGTTTCCAACAGCTGCACATCCTGAGCATTTAAAATAGATTCGATAACATCATCAGACTGCTCGGCATTTACGGTAGTATAATCCACGTCAGGCTCAACGGACATGGGCTCCTCCGGCGTACATGGAAAACTATTGTTGGAGCTATTCACGGGCGACGTTAGCGATTCAATGTCACCCAATACGATCTGAAAGTCGCACTCATTCAGTTTCTCGTTCATCGTTTTGATGCCGGTGACAATCAGTTTTAGCACCTCGACGGCATATTCCTCGCGCAGACACTGGAGTGTAATACCATAATAGCCATATTGCTGCACCTCTGCAAGGACTTTGGCCACGCGCAGTTTGACTTCCCGTCCCGTTAGTGTGACAATCTTTTTGTGCTCCTTGGAGAAGGTGACGGTGGGAAAGACGCCATCGATCATGCCCTGATTGTTGAACTGACGATTAAACTCCATGCGCCAAAAGCACAGAGCATTAACCTTCACCTCCCAATGATGATCGCCGACCACGCAATAGTTGAGTGTTGAGAATAGCGTGTTCTTATATTTACTGGGTATCTTGCGATGATTGTATATCTTGGATAACGTCAGAATGGCCTCGGCCCGTACAATATCCTCATTCTCGCGATACAGCACATACAGCAGATGATCCTGCAGAGCAGCAATTGATTAACGATTAAGTTTTACGAATGTGAATGTGTGAATCAGAAATTTACCACCAGATCTAATTGACTCAGTCCGTTCTCCCACAGCGCATTGATGGGCACCATTTTGGTGAGGCATTTGTAGGCGGAGGCTCGCACATATGGCTCGCTATCATGCTTGGCCATTTCATAAACAATTGGTGGGATTTTCACCTCGATCAGAAATTGTTGGAATGCGGGAAACTCTGCAATAAATATTGAATAAATTACTAATGCAATTTGCAATTTGCTGCCTTGGCTTTGGTCACCTACTTATGCGAGAGATGCAGGCAATAGATGTGGCCAGCTCCAGTGCAGAGTCGCGCACCTCCCACGCGGTATCATGCATGCGCTTAACAATGATGGGACCCAGGCAAACCAAAGCCGAGCCCTGCAGATTGTCCACCAGCAGTGCCATATTGGGCGACAGAAAGTGCTCCACAGCCAGTTGAACCAGCTTCAGAGCCTGCACGGTGCACTGGAATCAGCAAACAAAAAGGGCATAAGATATAGTCCAGAATATCTATTCTCTCTTTTTTAGTAAGGTTTAAGTTTAAAGCTGCCATTTTTAAAAAAAAATGTTGTAAAGAGATTTTTAAACTTTTTTTTTAGTGTACAAACAAGTAAGTAATGACTAAAAAAAATGTACAAAATTTAGTTTTTGATGGACAATATTTGTGTACTTGTATATAAAATAAAAAGCTTTTTTTTATAAAGTTATCACTGTAAATTTAACTAGTTTATGGCTGTCTGAATTTTGATTTAATTTATTATAATGTTGATTAAATAAATATTATATTGTACGTGTTAATCTGTGCATCAATATGAAAATATCAAAACATAAGTTCCAGCTTTCTTAATTTCATTACCCATTTAAATTACTTTCGAAAAAGCCTTGGCCAACCTGGTCAAATATATAACATGAGATATAGTCAAAATATCATACCAAACATAAAAAAAAGTTAAATTTGTAAATGTATAAAAAAAGTATCACCTACCGGCGGATCCATGTTGCAGTTTTCTAGCACAAAGGCCAGGCAGTTGACCAGGCCAATGGTCTCCACGGATTCTTTCCACGTAATCTTAAAACGTTCGATCAATGTGCGCAGACCTACCATAACCGAATGTAAGACCCTTGGATCCTTGACAATGGCCTCCGAGCCGTGGGGATAGATTTCAAAATAATTATTTGAGGTACTTGGGCCATGACAATCCTCTGGTCCCGTGGGTTTGCTACCGTCGCTAAGAGCGACAACCTCGCGCAGGGCATACAGCAACGCCTGGCAGACGGTGATGGCCTGCTCCCGATTCAGTATGTGCTCCAGTGAGAGTATGCTGTGCACACACTTTCTGGCCAGCTCCGGTGTGAATAGGTTGCCATTCGTATGTCCCTCGGGCGTGATGAAGGCATCGCGCAGGCTATAGCATAGGCGTAACGTTTGCTCACAGGACATTTCGAGGAGCTTCATGATGTACGTATCGAAGAGTTCGCTCTTCGACTCATCGGCCATTTTCATGGCAAACTTCATGGAGAAGAGCAGCGGCAACATGTGAAAGCAAATCAATTGATTCTCAAAGGCAACGCGTTCGTCCTGAATCATGATTTCTTTGGGTGCCCGCGTGCCCAGTTTCTTCCACAGTATGTGATGAAGTTCGGCCATTTTGACGAAATTGACGCCATCCGACCGCTGTATGCAGAATTTCATGAGATTGAAGAATGAGAGTCCGAATTCGGTGAACTGTTCCGGCGGCTCGATGCAGTCTGGATTCAGGATTTTCTCATGCACCAGCGTGGCAAAATGAAAGCTGCACAGTGTGCTTAACATCTTTTCCATAAAGTACGTATTGTGCGTCATCTCGACCAGCTTCCAAATGTTGATCTCCAGATTGTGATGCTCCCGCAGCAATCCGACAATTTTCGTGCGCTCCTCGCTGACAAGCGTCTGCTGCAGTATATAGCAGAGCAGATCCACCGTTGCGGAGATCTTGTGCAGCATTTCATTATCATCCACGCTGACGTGTATGCGCTCCTCCTCCCCGTCAGTAGCATTCTCATTGATATTTTCTGTTATATAGACATTATCGTGTATCGGTTTCATAATCACGTCGAGAATCTCCAATGTGACAGCCTCATCTCGCATCTTGTCGCAGAACTTGTAGAGCATCTCGTAGAGCAACTGACGCGCCTCACGCACCACATACAATGTATGCTCGTTGTTGCTGTAGTGAATGAGCAGCGTCCAAGTTCGCTGCAAGCGCAGATAGGCCAATCCCATGCTGTACTTGGTGACGGCCTTCATCACCCTTATGCCGCTCAGCTTGATCGATGGACTAAAATGGCGCTCCTGCGCCTGCATAAAGAACACAACTCTGCAATGTAGAATGATATCAATAAAGTTCAGTAACTAAACTTACTCTACTCAAAGTTGGGTACGTGTATAATTCTTACTATTAAGGATTTTTTGATTTTATATTTTTAAATATAGAGCATTTAAATTTAAATAACCATATAAAATGGGGCCAATGAAAATCCTTGATTTGAAATTGAATACAGTATAATTTTGTTAATTGCATATACACATTTTTTTCTTTATATAGGTAAATCAAATTTCCAGAAATTCAAATAATTCAGAAATTAACCAAATCAAAAGCAATCGCAAATTAAAAATACATGCACATTTTCAATAACTGTAATGGCCTATCATTATTTAAGTTCCATGTTTTTTATTCTTAAATTTTTAAGCAAACGCCGCATAAGATTTTAAAATGAAGATTACGATAAGTTACTTCTTTGAAATAAAATATGGTGAAATAACCATTCCAAGAATGTAAAAAAATTGGATAAAGTCGTGAGGGTTTTTATAAAACATTAATTATCTTAAATATATTTAAAATTTCATTTTAGTTGATCTTTTAAAAATGTACATAATTTTTTAATAATTTTACTTTGGACTTTTGTAATATTTAATTTAATTTCCTATGTTGACTGTCTCTAGTCGACATTAAATACATAAATTTAAAAAAAAAATTTTTTTTAATATATTGGTTATGAACTTGTGTCGCATCATGCTGGAATAGTCGGACACGCACCCATCTCTAGGACATACCTGTGCATTATATCGAGTTCTCGCAGCCTGACCACCAACCACTCATTGGAGGTCATAAAGCTGATCAGATTCAGCATGAATGATATCACCTTGGGATGCACTCGATGAAAATCATCGCTGATCAAAGTTAAACATTTGTCCACCCAATCGATTACAAACGGCAACTGCAGCAAAAAGGCATTCTCTATGGACGATAAAGGTATTAAAAATGCCGCCTGTTGCATACAAATACTTACACACATATATACACATACACGCTTACCTTTAGCCTGCAAGTGCGATATGAGCTTTTCAAAGTAAACATTGTCGGTTGTCGCAAATTTGTCGCTGAGGAATAAGTCAAAAATCTTATTGAGTCGCGTTGTGATCTCCTCTTGCTTTTGCATCTTTCTTTTGGCTGACACTATTCCGTGTGTTGTTGCTTTTGGCGCATAGTTTGGTACGCAATTTTACTAAGAATCATGAAATATGTCTCCTTATCACTCCAAATAATACTCGTTTCAAATGCAGTGTGACCGAATCGCAAAATAGAGCATAAATAAATATGCAACTGGTACCTGTCACGGATAGTCACTTATTCACTAGACAGTGATAACACTAAAGTTTATCGCAAGGCACTATGAAAGTTCAAGTTGAGATATATATTTAATTTACGCATAAGTGAAATATTTCAGCATATTTTATTCAATGCAGTCACCTGGAGTTTGAGCTTGCAGCTAAATTAAATAAATAATTAAATAATTTTTCAACGATGTAAATGCGATTGGATACAGTGTTTTTTGTGGACAAATATATAAATAAAAATAAATACGCAAAGCATTTTAAAAAGTCGTGTACCATTTTCAAAAATAGTGATTCAATGTACCTTTGACTCAATTATACCACAAGTGGCAACTGTGCTTGCAGCGCTGCCAGCCTGCTAAAAAATGCACAAATAAACCCAGTATTTTACTCTTTGCGAGCAGTCGGTCACACAGTTGCAAATGCAATGACGCTGACACTGACATCGTACGTTGATATTTATTATGGACAATAATGTAGGGCAACAAACTGGAGAAAAAACAAAAATTGCAACGGCAACGGAACTAATTGCGGCAACGCACACCGCTGCAAAGTCACCAACGAGCGTACTATCAAATTCAACGTCGTTTTGGAAGAACAGCGGCCGTGCAGTACCCGGAAGGCCCAGTCCAAAAACGGTCGGAGTGGGTGGGTCTGCGGTGCGGGGGGACGGCAGCGGCATGGTGTCCAACTTTCGTGACTATCAGCAATCGGTGAGCGATGCCTGGGACACCGGCGACGATGAATTCTGCATCATAAGCAGCACAGAAGCTGCAGCCGCTGCCGCAAATGGAGGTGAAAGAAAAAAAAAACAAAAAATTATTTATATTGTTTATAATTTGATTATATACATTTGCAGATGCAGCACGCATATCCCGGCAGATGTCACAAACGTTGGCGCTGAATGTGATCGAAACGCATTCGCGTAGCAATCAAAACCACGTCACAAATTGCGATTCCCACGTTAGCAATCTGACGGATTTGACAGCAGGCGGCGCTTGCTTTGCGGAAGATTTAAAGGAGCGTAGGTCATCGCACGACAGCAACGAAAACAGGTGCGGAACCAAGCGGCCAACAGCCCATACCGGTTGTGTAAACAAACAATCATTATCTACAGGGCAAAGCCAAGCATACATAAATGGGTACATATATTAAAGTTGCTCAAATTTTGTGCAACAGGCAAAGGTAGACAGCTCCGACTATATTATTAAGATATAAGCCTAAATCGCCATTAATAGTGGATCATAAGGTATTGTGAGCTTTGGAATGTACGTTCTTGTACACCTTATGAAGATCAAGTTTAATTCAGACTTTCAAAAAGCCCACCCGCTTCCCATAAATCAGTAATAATATATTGTCACCCCACTCTTTAGATAATCAGTCGTGATTTTATTTAAGGAATCGTAGAATTGCTTGAAAGCTCTGCAATTGGTGACTCGCATAGCCAGTGCTAAAATTAAACAGCATTAATAAATCTCCTAATCGGTCACATTTGATTTTAACTCCCTTCACAATTGAACTCATTACAGATCTCGCTTGCGCAACTATCCCGGCCGACCGCAGCTGCAGAAGATTAGCTCCAACTCACAGGATGGCGAATATGAGACGAAAATTGAGAAATTTCAATTGCTTCTCGACTCGCCTCAGCTCGATTTGGTGGCGCTCAAGAAACTCAGCTGGTCGGGCGTGCCGCGAAAGGTAAGCACACTAAAGAAATATAAAACATAAAACTGTAATTTCTTTTCACCCTTTTCAGATGCGCGCTGTGAGCTGGCGTTTGCTATCGAAATATCTGCCTCCATCGGGGGAGCGTCGGAATGCTGTGTTGGAGAGTAAACGGCAGGGATATCAGGATCTGCGACACAATTACTTTAGGGTGGACAGTCAGGATGAGACGCAGCAGGACACCTATCGCCAGATACATATCGATGTGCCGCGCATGAATCCACAAATACCGCTCTTCCAGCAACAGCTCGTGCAGGAAATGTTCGAGCGTATCCTCTTCATTTGGGCCATAAGACACCCCGCCTCTGGCTATGTGCAGGGCATCAATGATCTGGTTACGCCCTTCTTCATTGTCTTTCTTCAGGAGGCACTCTCCCCGAATACGGATCTGGAGAAATATAACATGGCACAGCTGCCGGAGCAGACGCGCAATATTATCGAAGCCGATTCATTTTGGTGCCTATCCAAGTTTCTCGACTGCATACAGGATAACTATATATTTGCCCAGCTGGGCATACAGGAGAAGGTGAATCAACTGAAGGATCTTATACAACGTATCGATGGTAAGCATTGTTAATTCTTGAATGATTAAAAAATTAGTTTTGGGGCTGTGGTGCTTATATTTATTGTATATATATAAAACCTATTTGTTATAATCTAGCTGGGGTGGTTATAATTTTGTCACAAAATGTGTGACGAATTGATGATAACAACTTGGATCCCGTAAAGTATATAAAGTATTGATAAGTATTAACAGCAGAGTTTAGAAAGTCAAGTTTGTCTGTGTCGCAGCAAATTTTTCTCTCACTTTTGGAGCAATATAAACAATATAGCTGTCATAATAAGAATCGTTTGGAATATGATTACTTGTATGAAAAACTGTGGTTTTTTGTTTTTTCAAGATATCTTGATTAAACTCACCAGTTACAAGTGTTATTATGACTTAAAAATGTTGACCAAAAAACACCTAAAACCTATAGGGACAATTTGCAAAAATCGAGATTTTGGATGAGCAACTTTTACGTATTCAAAGCTATAATTTTATTATATTGTATATTATCATCGTTCAACTAATCATAAAGCTCACACAAAATTGGGGGTTTGTATGCACAACTTTTTTTTCTAATCTTCGGCTTAGAAAGATTAATCTTCATTTTTTTTAAAGCAAAGTTTGCTTGCCACACATGCATATCCAAAACTAATTACCTCTTTGCTATTATTTTTTGTTATTTTCGCAGTCAATCTGCATCGTCATCTACAGGCACATGGCGTTGACTATTTACAATTCTCATTTCGTTGGATGAACAATTTACTAACACGCGAACTGCCCCTGCATTGCACAATTCGATTGTGGGACACATATCTGGCTGAGTCCGATGGATTTGCGCTCTTTCATTTGTATGTGTGTGCGGCATTTCTGCTCCACTGGAAGGAGCAGCTAATGCAACAGAATGATTTTCAGGTATAATATAAAATATATAATTATTTATTACCAACATTATAAATAATGATTTGATTCTTTTCCTAAATAGGGTCTCATGTTGCTGCTACAAAATCTGCCAACGCATAATTGGTCGGATCGCCAAATTAATGTGCTGCTCGCTGAGGCGTTTCGCTTGAAGTTCACATATGCGGACGCTCCCAAGCATCTGGAGACGAAAAGTTGACAAAAGCAATCCGGAACGGTGCATATACGATACGTAACATAGAAATTAGTATACTACTACTTCTGCTGGAATATATCCACACAATACAACGTACATACACACACACACACACACACACACACAATAACATAAACATACATTTATTATATATACAATTTGTTATTAGCTATTTCTTTCGTTTTCTTATGTTTGTGTGTTTCGTTCTTTCCGTTTTAATTTTGAAGCTGAACGTTAATAATATTACGCTTTTTCTGTACATATATAAAATTCAAAATTATAAATACAATTTTACATCATTTTAGGGGAGATATCATATAAAAGCTACAAAAACGTCCAGTTAGCAAAAGGCAATAACTTTGGAATGAAATGAGGTGTAGCCCAACTCTTCTTAAATTTGAAATACATAATAGCAATAAATACAATAAATAAACAGGCAGCTCTTCGTATTGATCAAGAATATAATATGTTTACTTTATGGTGTATATAAGTCCATATATATTCTTGAATGTCGAAAATGGAAATAACGCCCAAAATATACATTTCAACATCGTAATCAAATCTTAATGCAACTAGTTTAAATGGTATGATGCAGGTATACAAAATAATTGCTATATAATAAATTGTCGATTGTTTTTTAGTTTTTTTTTTAAATTTTGTTAAATAATTTTCATTGGGTGTTATTTCATTTTTTCGGAGTTTTTTCACGACGTGCTTAAATTAGGGTACAAACAAAAGTTACTTAATTAAGCAAAGTAATTCTATAATATCCTATTATATAGGATATAGTATGTAACTTTTATATGCTTCTAACTCTGTCGATCGGCAATATGCTTCAGCTGCTTAAGAACCGTCTCGAGCAGTTTTTTCTTATCATTTTTCCGCACTAGCGAGAAAATTGGCTTCTTATCCGCCTCGCGTATCTTTTCCAGTATGACAATTATACACTGCGGTTGGACCAGATGATATCGATTCTCCTGCTTGCCATAGTCATGGAAATACGTGCTCCACTCCTCCAATATAAGCAGATCGAGCAGCTGACGATTGCGTAGAAAGAATTTACTCAGCTCGCCCTCATGCAAGCCAGGCACCGGCTCCGAGGCGGCAAAGAACTCGCACTGCATCAAATCCAAATTGATTTGGGTAAGAGCGCCCGTCGAGATCTGTTTCACCTCATCATCGTATAAAATCGAATAGATCCTGTCGGCAATGTGCTCGCAGGTGCGACGACAGGCGGCCTGGGCAATGTTGGGCAGCTTGTAGGAGAAGTTGTCAAAGGTGCTCTTCAGGTAGGAGATCATATCCGTAATAAAAGCAGAGGCAATGCCTGGCGGCTCCACGAGCAGCCAATCATATGCGCTCAGCTCGAAGAATTCATCAATTTTAAAGCATATGCGTACCGCCACCTGCTTCTCGGCATCCTGGCGAGCCACATGAAACATGGCCGACGGTGTCTGGGAAATGCTGCGCTCCGTGTTGGTCATGTGGCAGACGAACTCATCAAGGAATGGCCCCGCCTTGTCCAGATACTGTGTATCTATGATGATCTGTATAAGCTGCACAAGTGTTATGCTCGGCTGCCGAAAGACGACCGAAAGGCAGCCGCTAAAGCTGCGCGTGAGCAGCAAATTGGCCGCTTTGCGTACCATGGCGGCCACCTCGTTGGGGGAGAGCGTCAGCTCCTCGGCAAACTTCATGCAGGCGTACATGAACTCCTTGGCCTGATGGTAAACCTCTGGTACCATGCGTGAAAAGGGGAATTGCTTGGGAAACGGCGCATTCTCCAGCTGCTCGGAGTGAAAGGGAAAGCGCTCAATGATGCACTCATACTCCTCCGCATTCTCCACAACCATGGGCACAAATTGCTCCTTGTCCAGAATCTCGCGAAAAACGTGCACCCAGCGTTGCAGCAGCACCTGGAAAGTGACGAGTTATATCAGATTGAGACCTACTCAAAATGGGTATAATAATCTAAAAGGAGTCGGTTTCCACATACCTCATTATAATGATCACGCATGTCATGCAGCAGCTCCCACAGGATTTGCACCGTATAGCCATAGCATTTAAATGTGTTTATCGAGAGCATAATAAGATTCTTGATGCGTAGCAGGATATTGGGATCTGTGCAAGAGGAAGAGCTCATGCTGATCTCATTAACAAACTTGGTCAGCGAAGTGGACCACAGCTCTTCGAGATAGCTACTGGTAACTACATCTCCTGCCGTATTTTTCACATGATCCTCGACCACAAAAAAGCCAACGATTGCACAAATATATGTTTTATATGCCTCCAGATTGTCATGCATATTGGGTGGCGGCTGCAGGACCAGCTTGGACTGATCCCGACGCTGCTGGCGATAGTCCTTCTCAAAGTACTCGCGCTGTCCCAGCACCATATAAATGTGCAGGCAGCGATAAATGGGCGAAAAATCAATTAAATCCTGTGCGCTTACACTGCCACCATCATCGTCGCCACCGCCTTCTCCATTGCCCAGCTGCTTATGCTCCTGTATTATGGCATTAATATCCCGCTTCTGCAACTGCTTGGTGTGCGTGATAGCCAGCTCCCCAATCCGTGGTGAAAATTTGCGTATATTCTCGAGAAACTCACGAAAATCAGCCGCAGCCGAGCGGCGAATGTTCTCCTTGATGATCGGGATCTGGGTTTGCATTTGTGTGGCAAATCGATAGTTGTGCCGCTGCAGGCGCGACAAATGCTCCGTCTCCAGAGTCTCCAGCGTGCGCAGAGCCTGATAATATTGCTTATTCTTCGCCTGCTGCGTGAATTTCATAAAACACTCCAAGGCGGGCAGGCAGGATTTAAGTGCCTCTATGGCGCTGGCCACATTCGATTCAATTTGCCGTGCCCTCACCAGCTCATTGCCCTGCTGGATAAGTGAGGCGCTTATGGTGCGCAGCGAGGTGTCCAACGAGTGGACCTCGTCGTGCAGCTGCTTGGCCTGGGTGCGCACTTGCAGCAGCTCCTGTATGGAATCAATAAATCCCTGATAGTACAGATTGCATATCCGTTCAATCTCCTTATCATGGCTGCGTACTCGTTGATCCAGTTGCTCACTGATTGCTTTGCTATTGTTTCCTAAGGACGAATTGGTGGGCGTTAATATATATCTATTTTTTTGTAAGACAGACATAGACAACACAAATTGAATTAAATATTACAAAAACAAAAGGTAAAATTATTAATAAACAATACAAATTTGTAAAAGTTAAAAAATAAAATTATGGACTTAAGATAATTAAAAATTAAATGGAAATTCATGGAGATTAAAGTTAAAAATTCAACAATAACATCATGAATTACATACCTTCAAGTATGGAGCGAAATGTTGGCCCCCAATAGTCGTCGACGGCCTCGATGTCCTGTACCGTTACTTTCGACATAATTGATAATTGCCTTGGGCGTTATTTATTGCAATTTTTCAGAAAGTGTATTAAGATTTGGTTGTTTGTGATAGTTTGCGCAAGTGTTGGTAAACGCGCGCCAGTCAGCTGTCTATTGAAAAAGTTTTGAATCACTGTTTTTATGAATCAGCTGTGATCAAAATGAAAACGGGTCCCATACACGTAACAACAACCTGTTGCTGTTGAGTTGTTGATTTCAGGGTACATTTTTTATAATAAAAACAAAAATATATCAAAACAATCATTTTTACAAACGATTTTTATAATCACCACTTACAACCGTTACGGTCCTTGGGTAATATAGACGGATAGTATTTAAAGAGATTATTTTTACCACACTTACAATTTCATAGTCGAATTATATATTAAATTGGTTGCAGAGTGGTTGCTTTTAGTATATCCCGAGAGAATAAAATGTAAAATTGTAATATACTTGTTAATAACGCTTCTTGCCTGTAACGTTTGCGGCGCACATTGGGTTATTTGTAGGCAGAATAAAATTTGCATCATACAGTCTGATCGTTGCTTGTAGCCTAATATTCAACTTTCACTTCTGCTGCTTCTTAGCGGTTACTTGGCGTACTGCTTTTTGTTTTGGCCAAGTTGTTGGGCGCACATACAGCTATACAGTTATGTGGTCGACGTCGTGTCATTAGCTCCAGTAACAATAAGTCAACAAATTTATGTACACGAACGCAATTCAGCAACATGGAAACTGTACGGCAACGCCAAAATACAACAAAACCGGAAACGGCACAACAGCTTATCGGCAATAACAATAACAACAATGGGAAAGCTGCAGCGGCAAAAGAGAAAAGTGATCCCATGATATATATAATATTCCTATCACTACTCTTAGATTTGCTTGCATTTACCATCATTCTGCCACTGTTGCCATCTTTACTGGAATATTATCGTATCAATGATACTTCCGGTTTGTATGCATCGCTAACAACGAGGCTAAAATGGTTTCAGCAGCTTCTCGGTGCTCCGGATCGCTATCTTTCGGTGCTCTTCGGCGGCTTCCTCGGCTCAATGTTCAGTTTTCTGCAGTTCCTGGCCAGTCCCATTGTGGGTAGCCTTTCGGATTACTATGGGCGCAAGCCAGTGTTGCTAATCTGCACGGTAAGCTGTTAAAATTTAAAATTTAATGCCGCTACTTATTGCCTTGTGGTATGCCCTTACAGAACGTATATTAATTTTTAAATCAAATGTGTAACGCATAACAGGAGAAACTTTTGAACCCAAAAACTATATAGTATATTATTGAAAATAACAACTGCCGATACTGCGAAACTTGGCATAAATACCATAAGCATATATGTATGTCTATAATTGACGTTAGAAATATGGTATACAAAATTTATTTCTTAAGGAAACAGCTTTTTGATTTTTTTAATTATCATATCTTGACTACTTTTAATATAATAGAGTAAATCAACTGTACTATTTAGCTAGCATAGGATATACAGTTTTAAAAATCTTTAAAAAAATGCATATATTATTAAATTTAAATACAACAAATCGGAAACTTATCAGAAAGTAAACAGAGAAACAAGAAAATTGTTTAATTATACATTTTTAAAACATTCAAATTATAGATTTAAAATTGAAAAATTAAATTAAAATTTAGCAAGTTTAATTTTCTATGTGCATTCCCGTATGTCTGAAAGTGTATTTAATTTGTTGCACTTCAATTGTTTCCCCTTTACAGTCGGGCATCGCGCTCTCCTATCTCATCTGGGCCTGCTCGAGCAATTTTGCTCTCTTTGTACTGGCGCGCATTGTGGGCGGGATCAGCAAGGGTAACATCTCGCTCTGCATGAGCGTCATCACGGATGTGTCCAGCGTTAGGACACGTGGTCGCGGCATGGCTCTGGTTGGAGTTGCCTTCTCGCTGGGCTTCATTGTGGGTCCAATGATTGGCGCCATGTTTGCCATATTCTCGAATAAAAGCGCCAGTGGAGGCGCCTGGTTTGTCCTGCCATCCCTGCTTGCTCTTGGCTTGGCCCTGGGCGATGTCCTCCTGCTTACCTGCTGTTTGCGTGAAACGCTGCCCCAGGTAAGTAACTAATTTAAAAAATATTTGCAGGCACAATTTATATTTTTTGTAATTTTCAGGCAAAACGCGCTCGCGAAATCTCATCAGCTTTGTCATACGGCCTGCAATTTCTTAACGTTTCCTCCATATTTAGGTGAGATGTTTTGATTTAATTAGCGTATCTGGCGAACAAGTCGTGTGACTTTTTTACATTCTTGTTTTGCGATACCCCATTGCCCCACCATCAGCCGGCCCCTAACTGGTTTTTACCTTGTCGCTATCTTGCCGTCACCTGGGCACGTTTTCAGTGGGATTTGCCTGATTTTTCTTATCAATGTTTCATCATCGTTCGGTTCGTTTAATTAGAAATTCTTATAGCATAACTAAACAGTTCCTAAAGAGCTTAACACACAATCTAAATTTAATTTCGGATTATTGCTATCAATAATATTTTGCTATACATTGTTTAATCTAAATCGTATGCTCTATATAAGGGCATTTTCACAGAAATGTTACCATAGTCAAACGTAAGTGAGAGATAAGAAGGAGAGAGCCGTAAGAGAGAGTGAAAGCGACAAAAATGAGAGGGTTGTAAGAGATAGAGAGAGTAGTAAAAGAGAGAGAGAGATATATAAGAAGAGTGAGAGAGTAGTAAGAGTGAGAGAGAAGTAAGAGTAAGAGAGTAGTAAGAACGAGAGAATATAATCAGAGTGCGACAGGCAGAGGGGAAAGTAGGGAGAGAGGCAATGAGGTGAGAGAGCAGAGAATCACTTTATTAAACTCACATATACAGATCACTAAAACCATCAAAATGATCAGGCCTCAGTTGAACTCTTGAGAATCGAGTAGAAGGATTCACATTAAATATTCGTTATTATACCCTGAACCCATTAAAAAATGTGAAAAAGGGTATAATGGTTTTGTGCAAAAGTATGTAACAGGCATAAGTATGGCTACCTTTTGTCGATTTCGTATACGTATTCGGATTTTACATAGTCTCACATTTATATGCCATCTTTATGTCCTACAAATTTCATTACGATCGGGCAATAAACAAAGAAGTTATTTAAGATTCAATGTAACATAGTTTGGGGCCGGTGGAAGAAGAAGAAGCAAATCAATTGGATGAAACGCGCAGCGTGTGTGTGTTTCTAATGGAAACGTTCCATGTATGAATGCAGATAAATAATTATGAATGAATTTAAGAGCTTGGTTCAGGGCATATCTTAGTCGGGCACTCCCGACTAGAGCACTTTTACTTGTTTTTAAATTACTGTGATGTAAACATAATTTGGTCTGGCGTCTCTAGCTCTAACGTCCACGAAGATTATCCAGACAGACATATATGTTTACTCCAGTTTTTTTTAGTAAAATTTAAATTTCTTAGCAAAGCTCAATTGTTATACGATGATCATATTAAAGAATGTTTAAATTGTCAATACAAATAACATCTCAACGACTGTTTATATCCTAAATTTGAAGATTACAACACCTAAAAATTTCAATTTATCCCACAGATTTGCAGCCATCAAAAATGTGCCTAGAAAGGATAAACAAGCGCTGCGGACAATCGGACTGATTTACTTTCTGTATCTATTCCTATATTCGGGCTTAGAGTTTACAGTTACATTCCTCATGTATCATAAATTTGGCTACACTTCAATGGATCAGGCCAAAATGTTTCTGACCACCGGTCTGGTTATGACCCTGCTGCAGGGTTCGGTGGTGCGTCGACTGCCCGAAGCGAAGATCAAAACTTATGCCATCTTCAGTCTGTATTTAATTGTGCCAGCATTTGTATTAGTTGGTCTGGCGGAGAACAGCAGAATGCTCTACGCCGGCATGATACTATTTGCCATCTCCACCGCTTTTGCCGTCACCTGTTTAACCACTTTGGTTTCCAAGTATGGCAACGATGATCAGAAGGGTTCAGTATTAGGAATATTTCGTTCGTTGGGTGCTCTGGCACGTGCCATGGGTCCAGTCGTGGGATCTATAGGTAGGTCTTAAATTACATTACACTTAATCTTTTATTTAAATCCTTTCTTTTTTACAGCATTTTGGTGTGTGGGTTCGAAAATCACTTACATAACTGGCGGGCTACTGCTTGTCTATCCGGCATTTGCATTGCAACGTGCGCATATTTAAAGCGTATTTTGAAAAGTGCTATAAGTACAAAAAGAACAAAGTTTTGTATTCTTTTCCACAGAACAATCAGCAACCGCTAGTATTAATTGCACTATGTATTAATAATCTATTGCTTTTCTACAACATATTTTCTATGTTTTATATTTAAATAAACATAATTTTTGTATCGTTTTCTAATTAATTCTGTTTTATTAGCGCAATAGAATAATATTTCAATTGAATTTTTGAATTATAACGGCTGCGGTCAACACTGACATCATCATCAACATGGCGTTCATACTGGTGGCAAAAGTATCGAGTACTTGCAGCTGTCACTTGCATTGCCATACATGCCGCAGCCAACTTCACGTCGTTGAATATATTGGGAGTGACTAAGTCTAAGTGAGTGTGTGTCGCGAGTAAGAAAATTATAAATAAATACATGAAAAAGCCACAGAAAAGAGCAAACATATAATGCATTAATTGTCGCACAAAGGTCGCCTTGTGTAGAACAAAGAACGACGCCCATTTACAATCGAATTGATATAATTTTTCTTTTCTTTATATTGTCCCGATTACAACTACAAATAAAAGTGTACAAAGAGTGAGAGCAAAATACACGATAAAAAAAATTCACGCATAAAGAAACGGCGGCGCGCAAGGATTATTGGATTTTACCATACACACACACATACATACGCACCTCAAACAATTGGAGCAGGAGGAGGAGCAAAACATTAAAAACACAACAAAATGGGTGCAAGGGAAGACGAATACGATTATCTATTCAAAGGTAAGTTATGGTAATTTTTAGTTCATTTTTGAATTGAGTATTTGAATCAGGAGCAAAGCTCGACTTCCGGTTTTACTGCTACTAATTATGACGGCACTAATTGAATCTAATTGGAATTACAAATACAGACATACCTTATATGTGTAGATACAAATATGCAACGAATTATGTTAGTCGATCGTGTATTTATCACAATAGCAATATCACTTAATACGCCCCCTAGCTTTGTTTTGCAGCATTGTGAGCCCTTTTTTTTATTTCTTTCTCCCGCTCTGTCTGTACTCTCTGACCAGGCGTCTACTCCTATCGCCTCCGCCCGCCCCTTTGACGTGTAACTACTTTGCCGTTAACTGCTGTCAGTTTGTCATTGCGTTCCCATTGCCGTTCGTTCTTCTTTGCTTCTGCTGCCAGCAGTCAGCGTGACACGTTGCATAAATCGTAATAATAATCATGATAAAAGGCGCATAGTAATTGTATTTACTTTGATTAGATTTTCGGTTATATTAATACACGAGAAAATATACATATGTATGTGTGTATTTATGTATGTATATGAATTGTTGCTATTGGCAGCGATTAAGCGTAAGCAGCATATATTCATTTTTTTTTCTGTTTTCTTTTGTATTGAATTTTCGCAATTTCTTTTGCATATGTTTATTTCGCTCACATCTGCTTGTTGTTGTCGCTCTCTCTCTCTCTCACACACACACACACACACACTTTCTGCCTGCACTCTCTCAACGTACACTACAAGTTGTTGTTGTTGTTGTTGTTACAGAAACTTCACCTCGCCGCTGAGCTGATGTTTAAACCGAAGTTAGACGCTTGCACAGTGTGACAAACTTGATTTTCATAAGTTACAATATAACAACGCATAACGCATTTCAACCCTAAAATAGATTTGTGTCGAATGCGGGCATCCAATTTAGAAACCGGCACAAACTTCCCACATCTGCAGCCGCATTTTTAAGTCGAGTTTCTTTGTTTGTCAGCTTCGAGTATTTATTTGTTGTTGTTTTGTGTGTGTTTTGGTATTTTGGGGTCACGAATTCTGTATTTTCTCTTTGTTCTCTATAGTTTGCATGCGAGAGAACACTACATAGAAATTATTGCGCTTTAGAAATTCAAATTGAGCGCCGCTTCGTTAAGTTTGTGTTTTGTGTGTCACATTTAAATCTTGGGGCGATCAATTGACATTTTCTGAGGTTTAGCTTCAATTCGAATATTTTTGGCTACTGAATGATGAATGGCTTAAATAGGCATCAAATTATTTGAAATAATTAAAGTATGAGTCATTAAGAAAAATAAAAAAGAAACCTAACGATAAGCGCGTAATCACTGAGCAAAGCAAATGACCGAAATCCAAGTTGCACAAACTCATTGCTCTTTACTACATATGTACATTTATAACGATGAGAGCTAATACTAACCACTTCCGCTTAGAGTCAGCTGCAATTAGTTATTAGAACCCATAACAGATCGTTAAAGAACACGTAAAGAGAGAGCAGCTACGTAATGAATCAGCATTGCTCGTGAACAGCTGTCAAACGCAAAGCTGATAAAAAGCTGCGCTCATTTTTTTCGTGTTTCGTGCGAGAGCGAGAGAGCAGGGCAAATATTGTCCCATACTAGATAAACAAAACTCGGCTAGGTGTCAAAAGTAGAACTAGCAGACGTGACAATAACATTTCTACTGACTCGCTGATATAAACTTGTGAATATTTATGTCAAAATGCAAATCAAAAAAATATCAGTCGAAAAAATTATCGAAATATAGTTTAAAGTTTTAGTATGTTCAGTAGATATCGGATATACTATAAGGAACCGCTGATATGCAATTACAAGCTATATGCAGAAACTCAACATTTTTGCGCTTTATGATTTTGTACAGAAATTTTGTAAAAGCAAATGATTTGAATCATGGTCCCGTCTCAGCGGGTACAGTCTCCGCCAAGGATACGGGAAGGTGAAAGAGAACAAATCCCTAAAAAAAACATAAAAAATTAATTGAAATACGTATTAAATTGGTTATGTGCACATAACTTGCTTACTACCGATTATTCCATATAATATTGCTGTATTATAGCATTGCATATCCACTGTACATTCTCATGTATCTATGTAGTGTACAAATGTATTGAAACACCTTCTGACGCCCATAATTTTGTGGTGGAGTGTGGAGAGGGGTACCATAAAACGCTCCGTTTTATGACCGTCAAAGTTAAATCCCCACTGAAAGCATAGCAATTTATTGCGCCTGCTGACCTTCAGGCACGCGCCGTCTTTTTGCCAATAACTTTCTGAACGAGGACATGACCCGAACAGCCAATGTGTTAAATTATGCAACCGCTAGACAGAACGGAACACAACTGGACAGGACTCGAACATTTATTTACATTTGCCATTTACTAATGTTTTTTTCTCTTAAACCCATTTTGCAGTTGTGCTTATCGGTGACTCTGGCGTCGGCAAAAGTAATTTGCTGTCACGTTTTACGCGCAATGAATTCAATTTGGAGTCCAAGTCGACAATTGGCGTTGAGTTCGCAACGCGCAGCATAGAGGTGAGTTGGTAAAAGAGACGCACAACCCACTAAGTGGGTGGTGGGTGGTGGGGTGGTGCACAGTGTCAAACGAAAAATACGAGAAAAATGCTTCGAAAAGTTAATTTCTTTTACGAATTCCGACTGTGATGAACACTTCAAACTGTTATGTTAAATCTCGAAGTGTTGTATTGATAATGTCATTAAATAAATGGTCGGTCGGAAATTGTCAACTTTAATTAATTTAACGCCTTGAATCTAAATTTCTTGAATTACCTTCTGCTTTTCAGTACTTTGAAATGCATCGTTTTTAAAATCGCTTTTAAGTTGGTCTGTTGAAATCTTGATATCTAAAATATATATTATATTCATTAATTTTCATTTTTGTTCGATAGAAAGTAAAATTCCCTAAATCATAATAATTATAATATAAAGCATAATAATTCGAGCGACTGCTATTAAAAGAAGATGTCTAAATTTGCATATAATAATGTTAAGACTCGAAATATGAAAATGAAAAACAGACTTTTAAAAAACCTACAAGTAAACAATTAAAATTAATGTCGTCTTCCCTCCAACTGCTCGCTCTCGCGCAAGGTCGATGGCAAAACAATTAAGGCGCAAATTTGGGATACGGCCGGACAGGAGCGTTATCGGGCCATTACCTCTGCGTATTATCGCGGTGCGGTTGGTGCACTGCTCGTCTACGACATTGCCAAGCATTTGACGTACGAGAATGTGGAGCGATGGCTGCGGGAGCTGCGCGATCATGCCGATCAGAATATTGTTATAATGCTGGTCGGCAATAAGTCCGATTTGCGGCACTTGCGCTCGGTGCCGACGGATGAGGCGAAACTGTTTGCGGAGCGCAACGGTCTGAGTTTCATAGAAACCTCAGCCCTCGACTCGACGAACGTTGAGACCGCATTCCAAAATATACTCACAGGTGAGAAATGCTACAAATTGTTGCGCCAAAGTGTATATTAATCGAAATGTTTGTTTTGCAGAGATCTATCGCATTGTGTCGCAGAAACAAATCAGAGATCCGCCGGAAGGCGATGTCATTCGTCCCTCGAATGTGGAGCCCATCGACGTAAAGCCGACTGTCACAGCCGATGTGCGTAAGCAGTGTTGTCAGTGACCTGTGCAAGGAAACGCCGTTGCAGCAGTAGCAGCAGCCCCCGCAACCACAGCCAGAACAGCAATAGCAAGAGCAACAACAACAACAACACCAACATTAATTACAACTATAACAACGGCATAAGATGTTATTTTTTAAACCACAGCCACAAAGCAGTTTGTCATATATGCATAAAATCAACAACAATAACCGCAACATCAACATCCGGCTGTAGTTAACTGCAGTTTAAACTGAAGTTTTATATATATAGATATAAATAAAAATAATATATATCGCATAAAGCGTCGATGGCTCCTCGATGTCTAAAACGAAAAACAACACTAAAACACTCCAAATTCAGTTTAAGCTGTAGATGTAACTATAATTTATATAAATATACATAAATGCTAATATTAAAAATATTAATATTATTAATTTTCGCAACATAAATATATAGTTGTAAATTTCAAAGAAAACAAAAAAAAAACACAAAAACAACAACTAAAAACATTGCTACGTACGTTCTATTAGGCGCCGCATTGTTTTCCAGCAAACTAGGCATACTTACCACACACACTCTCGACCTGGCCCCGTTTCATATTTGTCTATATATATATAATTGAAATCCTTTAAATATACCCGATATGTCAGCGTCGGAGCTGCTCTTGTCGTTGCAAAATTTATATTTTCATTTCGGTTAATGTAATTCATTTTTTTACGTATGAAATAAAAGTGGAACTTAAATCTATAAATTGCAATTAGTTTTAGCGTTAAAAGAAACATATAACTAAAAAAGCATGTGCAGCAATTTTTATGTCTATTAAACCACACACGAATTCTTCAAAACTAGCTGATAATTAACAGTTGTAAAACTTAAAAAATGCAGAAACAACAGCGGCAACATAAGAAAAAAAAAATATATCATCAATTTGTGTTTGCTATGTTGTGTGTGATTAAATAAATATAATTTAAATAAATCAAGCTTTTACTTTTTTTGAATAAAAACTGTTGTTTATTTTCTTATATATTTGAATTGATGCGCCAATGTATAAAGAGCTGCCATAGTGTTACAGATTTCGCAATCAGCTGGCCACCCTTAATAGTCTAAATAAAACTATCGATAAAGATATATTTGTGTTTACGTATTTTGTGAATAACAGCGCAACGTATAAACACGTGCGATTGCAGGTTTCTTTTGCAGTTGTTATTAAATTAAAAATATGGGACGCGGCAAAAAGAAGGTGCACCCCAAAACAAGAACAGCAGCGTTCAAGGCAAGCGAACCCAGCGAAATCGTCGAGGCGCCTCACTCCTTCGTCATACATAGAGGATTATCATGTCCGTATATAACAGATCTGACGGTTGATTTTCGCCGCATAATGGAACCGTTTACGGCGACAAATTTGCGCGAGAAGAAAATGAATCGCATCAAGGATTTCGTCAGCTTGAGCGGCTTCTTTCATGTCTCCCACATGGGCATCTTCAACAAAGCCTCCACACAGCTTTCCTTCAAAGTGGTTCGAATGCCGCGTGGCCCTTCGCTAACATTTAAGGTTTGTTATCGCTATCGTTGTTGTCCTGTTATTATTCCCATTGCTTTGTATATGGGCTTGGATATTTAATTGAGTTTCTTAACGCTATTTTATTACAACCTCATCACATTAAAAATGGGG
This sequence comes from Drosophila maculinotata, assembly GCA_035045305.1. NCBI lineage: Eukaryota > Metazoa > Arthropoda > Insecta > Diptera > Drosophilidae > Drosophila > Drosophila maculinotata. The sequence goes on along the minus strand of JAWNPD010000335.1, from coordinate 22,308,994 downwards.
AAAAAGGGTATAATGGTTTTGTGCAAAAGTATTACCGGGCATCAGAAAGCAACTGCTTTCTTATAAACCTATTTTCTTTCAATATAGGGTTGTTATTTAGCATAATGCCCAAGTTGTTAGCCTTATAAACATATTCTATTGCAATATATTTGATGTTTATCCAAGTCCTCGATGTTATGTTTTTTTTATATATTACAAGACATTTGCTAATAATTGCTTGTTGCACTCAACAGGTGCATCAGTTTACACTCGCCCGTGACGTCATATCGTGCAGCAAGAAGCAAATGATTGATGAGGATCTTTTCAAGCAGGCGCCCCTCGTCATCATGAACAACTTTAGCGGCGATGGGAAACATTTAAAGCTGATGGCCACCACATTTCAGAACATGTTCCCATCGATCAATTTGGCCCAAGTGAGCATCGATACCATTCGGCGCTGTGTTCTCTTCTCGTACAATCCCGAAACGAAGTTAGTAGAAATGCGCCACTATGCGGTGCAAGTGGTGCCGGTTGGTCTGAAGAAGTCGGTCCAAAAAATAGTCAGTGGAACGGTGCCAAATCTAAACAAATGCAATGAGATTGTCGATTTTGTGACCAGGTAAGGACGCACTCAAAATATTCAGTTACAATGATGACTCAAAATTATAACTTCCAGAAAATAGAATTTTGTAGGATTTTGAGTTGAGCGTTAGACGATTTGAATCAAATCTTTTTTTTATTGGATATTGTACTTTATTATTTACTGTTTATCTGGTCTATGATGAAAAACCGTTGTACGCTACTTTTTTGTTTTTCATCCGATTGGGTTCAAACTTATTTTCAAAGATCATTATGAAGTCGGAAAATATTCATTTTCAAAGCTTTATATACAAAAGTATGGAGGACATGACTTTAAAATTTGGGAAAATCCACCTCCAAATTCGGAAAATGGCGGAAAGCTAATGTATGCAGCTTTCATCCGATCAGCACCAAACTTTTTTTCACAGCTCAACGTAATCAATTTTGGAACGGGGCGTATCACAGTGCTAGTATTTTTATATTTTTCTTACATTTTTAAAATTAAAATTTAAAAAATTGCAAAGTTTGGCTTCCAATTTTGAACTATTAAATTGTTTGCACAATAGTACGCAGTACTACTCCAGAAACATAGATATTACATCTATCATAGGTATATTGCAAATTAGAAACACTACTGAAATTTTCCCGATATTCCAATTGCAGGGACGGCTATGCCTCGGAATCGGAGGCCGAGGACGATGAACAGTCGCATGTGGTGCTGGCGCAAACGCTTAAGAGCAAGGGTAATCTGGAGGACTTTAAGAGTTCTGTGAAGTTGCACGAAATCGGACCGCGTCTAACACTGCAGCTGATCAAAATCGAGGATGGCTTGCTAACTGGAGAAGTTCTCTATCACGATAATGTCGTTAAAACCGAAGACGAGAAGGAAACGCTACGCAAATTGGTTGAGAAGAAACGCAAGCTGAAGGAGCAGCGCAAGAAGGAACAGACAGAGAATCGAGCACGCAATTTGAAACTGAAGAAGGAACAAAAATGGGCAGAAAGACGTGCAGAGAACGCGGATAATGCCAGCGATGCGGATGATGATGCTCAATATTACAAGGACGAAGTGGGCGAGGAGCCAGATGAAGGTGAGCGTTATTGTATATATATTTTATAAAATTAATATTTATTATATGCTTGATTTTCAGAACTCTTCAAGCACGATAACACATCGTCACGTAAGAGACCCAGACTTACAGGCGGCATGAAGTACAAAAATAAAAAAGGAAAACTGGACACGAAATCAGCAACGAAGTCGAAATCAAAGTAGCGGCTGTAATCAATATATAAGCTATTTTTATTAAATGCCTAGGAGTATATTAGTACATATATTTATTGTTCTTATTTAGTTAAACATGCGTTGCACAACTTGTTTGTAGTTGGCATTGCTATTCTTCCAGCTGGCCGCAATTTGATCACGCAGTTTACTGAATTCCCTGTTCGCCTCGTAGTTGGGCACCCGCTCAATTGTGTGCTGAGCCTTCTCGAACTCCTTAAGGTAAAAATAAGCCAATGCCCGACGATAGATACTCTTCTCGCTCGGATTCGGCTGTGTTTCCACAAACTCTGTGTGGTAAATGACATGCTCGTAACGCTTCTCCTGCAGCAGACAGGCAGCCAGATTCGTTTGTATCTGCACAAACAACATCTCCAGCTCGCTGCCATCAATGCCATTTGTCTTCTTGTCCAGCTTATCAAAAGGTTTGTAGGTGATTAGCAGCTTGGCCGCACGGGAAAAGTAGTCAAAGGCAAATTTGGGATGCGACTTGAATATGGCAACGCCATTCTCCTTATAACGCAGTGCCAAGCTTTGCATTTCCGCTGCATTCAGTTTCTCCAGCTGCGTGTTGCTCACAATCCTCTCCAGCTTTAGCTCGAATTGCAGTCGATCGCCGGACTTGCTTGTAATGCTGCAGGCGGCAGTTTCGCCGGGCATAAACTGCTGCAACAGCAACTCCAAGTAGCAATCAATCGGAGTGATAGCCGTACCCATTTCCAAACTATGCTCCTGCATCTCGTTACAGTCCAAATATTTGGTAGATCTGCCGCCCAAATTGTCACAGGGTTTGTTTACGCAGAACAGCACTGTGCTGACCGAAAGTGGCTTCTCAACCTTCTGAAAGTCAAGGGCCAGCACCTTCTTGTGCAGACCGCGCTCCGTGTCGCTCCATTCGTTGCCAACGTACCAATCCATAGTTCAAAAAAATTGTCGGTAATATTTTGTGTTTTGTTACTTTACTTGCAATGATCTGTCGAACTCAAAAAGGCACTGTTAGCAAGGCAATAGTGTGACCAAACTACACCAAACGCTAACATAAACCTCAGATTAAAATTCCAGTTAATTTCTTCTGTTAATAAAAGCTACATCTTACCAAATTCGAATATTAATTATTGTTGTTTTTATTTTATGAACACTATCTGGCCCTAATTAATACACAAGTTTCTATAACAGAATGGCAAGGTCTCACAAGATAACAGCTGTGCTAATTAAATGACCCGGAGTGTGCATATGTTAACATGCATAGATTACGACCGCAACTTATCCAGCATGCCAAAAGCCTATCTCAGCTGCTACACGGAAGAGCAACGATGAGCTCCCAACCCAGCGTTTATGTGACCCGACCCGATGTCGATATCAGTGGACTGGAATTGCTGCGTAAGAGGTGATTACACTTTGAGTGGCTCAAGCCATTTATTATTATTATTATTATAAATAATATTTGTTCTACGTAGTTGCAATGTAAGCATTTGGTCCAAGGCGCAGCCGGTGCCACGTGAGGAGCTGCTGCGTCAAGTAAAGGGCAAGGATGCCCTCTATTGCGCCCTTACGGATAAAATTGATGCCGCTGTGCTGGATGCTGCCGGCGATCAGTTGAAATGCGTTGCAACCATATCGGTGGGCTATGATCATATCGATGTGAAGGAGTGTCAGAAACGTGGCATTCGCGTTGGCTACACACCCGACATCCTGACGGATGCAACGGCAGAGCTGACGCTGGCTCTGCTGCTAGCCACCAATCGGCGGCTCTTCGAGGCCAACAAACAGGTCTACAATGGCGGCTGGAAGTCGTGGGCGCCCATGTGGATGTGTGGACAAGGCCTGAAGAACTTGCGTGTAGGTCTTTATGGCTTTGGACGCATTGGCCAGGAGATTGCCGCTCGCCTTGTGCCGTTTAAGCCATCTTTGATAACCTATACGACCCGCACAGCGCGGCCGGATGAAGCTGCCAAGGTGAATGCCCAGCGTGTGGACTTTGACGAAATGCTTTGCTTATCGGACTTTATTGTCGTATGCTGCGCCCTAACGCCTGACACCAAGGAGATCTTCAATGCGGCAGCCTTTGGGCAAATGAAGAGCAATTGCATTTTCATTAATACTTCGCGTGGTGGCGTCGTGGATCAGAATGCACTTTGTGAGGCGCTTCAGGAGAAACGCATCCTTGCTGCGGGGTTGGATGTCACCACACCGGAGCCACTGCCTCTAGATGATCCGTTGCTGAAGCTGGAAAATCTTGTAGTGCTCCCGCATATAGGCAGTGCGGACATTGCGACCCGCGAGGAGATGTCTCGCATTACGGCCAGGAATATTTTAGCTGCTCTGGAAGGCTCCAAAATGGAGGCCGAGGTCATCTAAGCTTGTGCATTTTTTTTACTTCGAATGTAAAGTATAAGCAAATTAATTAAAATTATGTATTTGCGCAATCCAATGGCTATAATAATAGCAAAATCGTACGTAAATTTGAACTGAACATACAGAGAATCTCCTAGCTTACTACTTAGAACTCTAGTTTAGAAGAACCGCCAATCCGATAGACCGATATTTATCGTAAAGACAGCTTGTTTTCAGATAACATTAAAAGGGGCTTGAAATCATAGTACAAATATGGACAGAAAGCAAAATGGTGAGCGGTGGAGAACCCTACGGTCTATCTTCAATCTAGCGAAACCAAGGGAACGGACTTGGAATAATTAGCGGGGAAAGAAGACCCTGTTGAGCTTTACTAAGCCAAAAAAGAGCACAAGGAGTCCTCACAGGGCACTTTCTAATAGGAACACTTGCCCATAGGCGGGGTGTACCATTTTACGACTTCTGTATAAGTTGTCACAGCACAGAGGACGAAAAAAAAGGTTGATCACCTTCGCTGTCCTTATCACAAAATATTTAATTTTCTTGCTTAAAGGGGATGTGGTATCACAAAACGCCAAATCTATCCTAAGTGTGGGACAGAGGCAGCTCTGTCTCTGCCACCTTAACCTAACCTTACCTAGAGGCCAACAAACGTGTCTACAATGGCGGCTGGAAGTCGTGGGCGCCCATGTGGATGTGTGGACAAGGCATGCAGAACTTGCGTGTGGGTCTTTATGGCTTTGGACGCATTGGCCAGGAAATTGCCGCTCGCCTTGTGCCGTTTAATCCACGCCAGAGCCACTGCCTCTGGATGATTCGTTGCTGAATCTGCAAAATGTTGTGGTGCTCTTGCATATAGCCGGTGCGGACAATGAAACGCGCAAGGAGATGTCACGTATGACAGCGAGGAATATTTTAGCTTCTCTGGAAGGCTGTAAAATAGATGCCGAGGTCATAAGTTTAAACATAATTAAAATTATTTATTTGCGTACTCTAATGGTTATAATAAAAGTGAAATTATACGTACACATATATACAGGGCACATATCTCCCAGCAATTACTTTAAATTTTGAATTTAAGTTTGCACTTTTTTGTTTAGTTTAGAAGAACCGCCAATTCAATAGAACGATACTTATCGCAGTAAAATATGAATGTATACAACATCGACTTTGTAGATAAATTGCTGTGCTTGATGTCAGACCAAACTAAAAGGAAACAAACTGCAAAATCATTATAAAAATATGTTTTACGCACATTTTAGCTTAATTTAAATTTAAACATTACCTGTTCCGCCGTTTTTAATGTTTCGCGGCTTCTGACAGCTGTTTCATTGTGCAAAGTCACTAAACAGCTCTGTAATTGCTCTGTTCAACAATAATCGGTAAAATTGCAACAGCATTTGGAACGCAGATAAAACAGCAACTTAACAGCCCATACATTTAATTATTTAACATATGGGCTTTTGACGCGCGATAGCTGATTAATTCTTACTGTTGATGTTAAATTTTGAATCGACAATTGATTCAGGTTCTGTTATAACTCGATTAATTATCGTTAGAGACTCTGATTCGGAGTCGTATAGCAGCAGCTAAGTTCAAATTCGAGCCTCTTTTGCTGTTTTTTTTATCAAGCTAGACTTCAGTAAGAACCACTTTTATTATTATGCCATTTCGCCATGTATTAGAATAATAAAAACAATTTTTGATTTATTAAAACTGAATAGTTATTTTTTCGATAAAAATTAGTGCTTGCTGTTAGTAACAGCCTCGCAAAATGTTAAGTTAACAGGCAAGCGCCATTTTTTTTTTCTCTTCCCTTCTTTTTGCTGTTTCAGCGCGTGGCAGTTGTGGTCCCGGTTCGGTGCAGTTGTAAATTGCAATATTTGCAAGGAATTTTGAACACCCATCTGTTTTTAAGTCAACACCAAACACCAAGATGAAAATCTACAAGGATAGCATAACCGGTGACGAGATGTTCGCAGACACCTACAAAATGAAACTGGTTGATGAGGTTATCTACGAAGTATATGGAAAATTGGTCTCCCGCAGCGAAGGCGACATTGTGCTTGCTGGGTCCAATCCGTCGGCGGAGGAGACGGAAGAGGGAATGGACTCCAACGTAGAAACTGGTGTTGATATCGTAATGAATCATCGTCTGCAGGAATCATTTGCATTTGGCGATAAGAAATCATACACTCTCTACCTGAAGGATTACATGAAGAAGGTGCTGGAGAAGCTACAGGAGAAGTCACCCGACCAGGTCGACATCTTCAAGACCAACATGAACAAAGCCATGAAGGACATCCTGAGCCGCTTCAAGGAACTCCAATTCTTCACGGGTGAATCGATGGACCTCGACGGCATGGCTGCTATGTGCGAATATCGTGATATCAATGGCGAGAGCGTTCCCGTTTTTATGTTCTTCAAGCATGGCCTTGACGAGGAGAAGTGCTAAGCTGCTCCCACTACCACTCCCACTCTCTCTGTGTATATCTCTCACTTTTTGATTGGATTGCATTGCGGCAGCAACAACAACGCCCAAATGCAAGAGAGCCGGCAAATGTACATACATAAACATATACAGACAGCAGACACACATACATACTCACGCACGCATACCTATTACATATTTCTAACGGATTTTTTTAGTTACAGTTTCTATTTCTATTCTATTTTGGCAACAGTTTGAAATTTATGTTTATGTTTAAGGCAAAAAGTACAATTTTTTAAATTTTTGATTGATTTAAGACAAAAAGTAAAGAATTTTTCAATTTTTGATTGATATTGATGTATTATGTATAATCTTTGAATATAACTGTTAATCGTGTATGAAATTGATCAACATTTTGTAGATGTAGAAGAAACAGATCAGATCGACCACGCAGTGTCACCACAGTAGCTAAAAAATAACTAAACTATGGTATAACTATTGTAATTGAAAAAAAAATGAACAGAAAACAGCGTAATTTAATATTTTTGTAGCTGCAACGCAATTTTTGTATACTTTCGTTTACGTTTTGAATATACGGAATGTCATAAACCAAAAATCATGATGGCCAGAAAAAAAAAACTAACATTTGTATGTACTCAAAACCAACATTAAAACGGAAATCATATACACAAACTGCAATCTCAAATGCTTGTTTTTTCCGCAGCACCTTTCTTCTCCATGATTCAGGTAGACAGACATCTGAGCTGGCATTGATGCAGCTGCCGCCGTAATGGAGAGCGTGACAAAGAGAGTTTTCTTTCACCGGCATTTTTCTCTCTCTGTATGAGAATGACTCAGACAAGGTCTGGATGGTTTTGGCGACTAAAAAGTTATTGACCTTTGACAGTGATGATACATACAAATGGCATTGTAATTGTCATGCGCAATGTATAACAATTCGACCCTGTTCGTATTTATGCACCACTTTTGATCAATTTGTCCTACATTTTGGTGCGCATAACCTCAAACAGCTGCATGCCGTTGTCTTCGCTGTGCAATATACTTACATACAAATGCATGTATGTATGTGAGTGTGTGTGTATTAGCGTGCGCTTTCTTTTGAGGTGTTTTTCTTTGTCGTCTAGCAGCCAAACATATTCATACTTGCATACATACGCACACATGTACATACATACAAACGCACGTGTATACCTGTTAGATCGCGTTTGTGTTTGTGTACAGAGAACTGTGACTATGAAGAACTCATTTAGCTGAAATATATGCGAAAGGTGGTAAAATTCATTGAAACACTTTAAATTGAATAACATTATTAACAATATTTAAAAAAAAGGTCCATTTTATATTTTAATTCCTTAAATGATTGTAAAGCTTTTTAATATTTTTATACCCTGAACCCATTAAAAAAAATTTCCGACCCCATAAAGTAAATATATTCTTAATCAGGACGACGAGACATGTCGATATACATACATTTGTCCGTCTGTCTGTCTGTTTCTACGCAAACAAGTCTCTCAATTTAGTCTCGCTCTTTTGATGAAACTGTGTACAGATGAAAATTTTTGTTTTTTGAGATAACTTAACCGAACTTAAAATTTTTTTAACAGAATCAGACTATTATATCTAATAGCTGTTATAGGAACAATCGGTCTGAAATATTGATTTAAATAAGAAAAGTCATTTTAAAGGTAGCATTGTCATTCTCTTTTTGTTATAGGCAAGAGTGTTTCATTATATTAAGCAACTGCAAGGGTATACTGCCTTCGGAGCGCCGAAGGTAGCCTTTCTTTCTCGTTATATAATGTGTTGCGAATGTTAATTTTTGATTTTTATAATAAATCTACATATGTGAAGTTACATAGCAATAAACTGAAAAGTAAAGAGTGTACGAATAATTGTAGAACCAACTGTAGGTAGAAACATACATATGTAGAAAACAAAAAAAACATTTGGCTATAAAACTAAGAGCTAAAAATTAAAAGAATTTGAATTAGACAACCTATTTTATCTATTTATACCCTTGCATTGTAGAAGACATCTCCGACCCCATAAAGTATATACATAAGTGCATATATTCTTAATTAGTATCAATAAGCAACTCTTAAGGCCATGTCCGTCTGTCTTTTTCTATGCAAATTAGTCTCTTACCTTTAAAGCTATATTGATGAAGCTAGGCATGGAGTATCAGAGTCGGATCGTATCACTATATCATATAGCACCCCTAGAAGCAATCGGTCAATAGGCGAGTTCTTGTATGAAATACTTCTTTCCTTTTCCAAGATATCATGATCAAACTCACCAGCTATGAGTATTCTTTATATTTTTTTTAAAAGCGTATTGAATCTTCGTCGATCCGATAGCTGTTCCTGCTTGATTATTTTAAAATGTGATATTATATACAGGTATAAACAAAAAAAAACTAGGATGATGGTAATTTAAGCTATAAAAATAAGATGCTGAAATATGCACATTTTTATACTGAGTTGGAACACCAAAGGTATTGTACATATCCAATTAGAAGATTATTTATGTGCATTAATTTGTATACTAAAGTCAAATACCAGAATTTTCAACTTAAAAAATTCGGAATATTTAAAAACCCCATCCCATCCACTACAATTTGTAAATGTATAAAAATAATTGAACCAATTATGTGTGTATAAAAACGCTATTAACAAATTCTATTTTATTTCGTTCATCATTTTGATGCAGCAGATCTGTGGCTAATTGCAATTGGCATTTCACTGCAATTGCTTTCTTTCATTTCCATTTGAATAATGGAAGTTTTGGAAAATTGTTTCAGTCAAATTCTTTAAATATGTTTAGTTTGTAGGTTTGTTCTTTTGAATTCAAAAAATAATTGCATGTACTTATCTGAATGCACAATTTTTGGGTCTTATATATATTACAATTATACTAAGTTGCTATATAGGCAGCATTTTGCTGCATTGTTGCACTACGTTCACTTTGCTTTCGCTTTGATAATATTGGAATGAATAATCATTTTAACAAGTTAGATAGCAAAAAATAAATTAACAAAATTGCCAAAAATTACTTGTACAAGTTTAGGTTATACTTTACAGATGTTTGCTTGTTGTTGTTTTTTTTAAGTAACTAGAATTTAGGTAAAAAAAGCACATAATTATCATCGTACTAAAATACATAGATACATATACACACACAACACACGCTGCGCAATATACATAGTGGTCATATACATATATAAATATATGATGGATTGGATGATATTCAGCTGGAGCGCCGCTCAACATCATCACACGTAGTCGAGCTGTATGTAAATCTGTTTAACGCCCACCGCCTCGAAGATCATGCGCGTATGCGTCACAACATACGTGGGATCCACGTTCTTGGACACCTCCAGCTTGATGGCACCCACAAACACATCGGAGCAGAGCGTCCAAAAGTGCGGCTCCTGCACCGAATAGACGCCAGCCAGGCCAGTCACTTTTTGATAGCACTGCAGCAGCGAGCGATCCAATTCCGACGGCTGGCGTTGCATCAATATCAGTATGGACTCTTTGATTAAACTAAGCACGCTTAGTGCAATGAGCAGCGCTATGAATATGGAGCAAATGGGATCCGCTATCATCCAGCCAAACATTTGCATTAGCACCGCCGATATGATGACGCCCACCGAACCGAGCGTATCAGCCAGTATGTGTAGAAAGACGCCGCGCATAATCTGTGAATTGCCGCTGCTAGAGAGATCATGTGAATGACCATGGCTGCCATGATCGTGCGAGTGCCCATGACCTGAAACCATCAAAAGTTTTACAATTTAGCTACAGCGTGTACCATAAAAAGTCCACTCACCATTATCCAAAGAGATGGCCTGATGATTGTGATTGCTGTTCTCGTTGTGGGAATGTCCATGACTAGATCCTCCACCGCCGCCACCGTGTGAGTGTCCATGTCCACCGCCACCATGTGAATGACCATGACCGCCATGATTAAAGGCATAGATGCCCACGAGATTGACGAGCAGTCCCAACACGGATACAACAAACAGACGCTCGTGTTTCACCTCTGGTGGCTCTATGAGACGCTCCACGCCCTCCGACAGTATGAAGAAGGCAATGAAGAGCAGAAATAAACTGTTGACAAAGCCCGCCAGCACCTCGGCCCGCACATAGCCATATGAGAACTTATCGTTGGCTTTCCATTTCGTAATTACCGAGGCGGCCAAACCGGCCAGCAAACCCGTACAGTCGAAGAACATGTGAAATGAGTCGGAGATCAGACCTACAGATAAGTACAGATAATGCGGTAAGTAAAAGTCAGCTATGGATTAGATAATACAGTGGTCGCTTGTAAATTAGATATTCAACTGGATCTACATTATTCGCGATTCATTCTAGTGTTTATGCAAATAATGAATGAGCTATAATATGCTATATATACTTTTATATATCAATTAAATACGAGCTTTTTATTATGCTGTATGTAAAAAAAAAATGAAATGAGTCTTTAAATTTAAAAACGATAATTATTATCGTTGGTTCTTATTTAAGAGGGACCACTGTATGTACATATTTTGACTAACCCAAACTGTTTGTCAAAATGCCGTAGAAGAGTTCGACGAAGGCGAAACTTAAATTCAGCAGCAGAAAGAGAAACAAATTGCGGGAATTGCGATCGGAGAAGATTAATCGCTTCCAGCTGTTGAATTTCTCCTTGATCCGGTAGCCAAAATTGCTGCGATCCTTGTGCGTTAACGGTATCATCTTGGGACTAGCCTGTAGTACAATTAAATAATTAAAAGCAAACACGAATTACTCCTGTTATCACACACACACACACATAAAGAGATTTATATTTTGTTTGCATACGTGGTATTATCGTTGGATTTAACTCTGGCCCCACTACAGCTGCTGCTGTTAAACACTTTGCGGTAAATATCTCTGCAGCGTCAGCGACGGCGGCAACGTTTGTGCCAATAAATCGCACGCAAAAGCTTTCTGCTTGGGCCCCTTATTTGCACAGGTGTTGTTGGCCGAGCTGTTGCTGCTTTTGGTTGTTGTTATGTTTTATTTAAATGAGCACTTTGAATTTAATTCATATTCGAAAGAAGACTTAATCCGCACCAATCTGCCGTGTTGTCATCAAAATAGACGTCAACGTACCCCAGTAAACATTCATTGAATCACAACCGAGTCAGGGTTGCAGGCTCACTTAACAGAATTGCCATTCGCACAAAACTATCACTTGACAGCATATGTATCATATTTTCTTTTTCTGCCCGGCACTAAACATATTGGTATAAATACAAACATACGGATTTTGTTTTGTGTTTTTGGGAGAAGTTTCTGTTGGCAAAACATATCACTGACTGCTATCGATAAATCGATTTTAATAAGTCGGCAGCATCTGTTTTTTTTAAACATCGCTCACGCAGCGTGAAACACAGAAACCAAAACATTATTGCTATACTAATAAAATGGACATAACAAGCGACATTGAGATATCTCAAATTAATGTTGCACAGGAAAACGCTTCCTCGCCAATTCGCGCAGCGTTGTCCCCGCTGCAAAAGTCGCTGATTGAGTATGCAACAATTTCATCCCGATTGCTTTTTATACAGGATCCATGTGTCTTTAAGGACTTTCAGAACAGCAATCCTGCCTTCAGCGATTATTCAACCATTGAACTATGTGAAAATATGTTAAATTTAATTTTGCCAAATGTGCATTCATATCATTTATCGGATGTTATCAGAAAACGCTTGAAATTACTGGATATACATCCTAGTTTTCGAAAAACATCCCAAGGATATGAATATACACCACAAATATTAGGCGCTCAATTCGAACTGCAGCCTAGAATCGATTTTAGTCTGCCCGATCAATTACCCAAATTACTGGTGAGTATATAATATAATATATAGATTTATAAATAATGATGTTAACAAAACTCCATTACAGCAATTACAAAAAAAAAAAACAGCTTACCAATATAATACAATTAGCCGAAAATACTGCAATCTTAGAAGCTATAAAAATTTCAAATTTGAACTTTGGTGATATGCTACGGATTCACTAGCATCTATAGACTCCATTCTAAACACAAACAACAACAGCATCTATGCCAAAATTATAAGATCACTCTTAATAGCAATTGCCCCAAAAGTTAAAGGGGATACCTAGACAGGCAACGAACTAGCTGACCAATCAGTCAAACGACCCCTTGTATTAACACCCAACATTAACAAATACCTAAAAGAAAAACTATCCAACCAGCAATAGATGGTACAAAATATTAACACAACATTATCAAAATATTAATAAACATAGGACACATATTAAACATATGCCCAGCTCTATGTCAAACAAAACTGCAAATATTCCATAATGCCGACACCATCAACTGCCTATCTAATCCCAGACCCAAAATGAATAACAATTTTTAATCATCTCAAAAATTTACCACCACATATTTCTACAAATTACCCAATCACATGTGTACTTATATTTTTTTGTTGTTCCTAGCAGACTATAAATTATTCATAAGAATATTCACGCCCAAAATGTAAAATATAATTCTTTAATAATAATATAACATATGTATGTATAGATATAGCTAATTTTATATTTTCTTTGCAGTCGGCGCAGGGAACTCAACCAAGGCGCGAAGGCGCATCCCACACAATGGTTATCGACTGCAATAACAGAACCATGTTTGAACTTAACTTTAAGATTGGAGCACTGCTCTCGTCATTTCTTTCTACCGACTTGGAGCTGTCTTCCAGCGGACTGCTCGATCAGCGTACAATTAAAAGTCGCCTGCAACGCGCCAAGCTTAATTTCGAAAAGACTGCAAACATAATGCCCTACCGCAACAATCTCGACATATTAACAAATAATATGGCTACGTTTGAGAAGCTTAAAAAGAAGCTATGCAGCACTCTGCACTCTATTTAAATAATATTAAGATTAACATTAACATTATTTTTGAAAATAATCATTTATTATGTTAAAAAATGGCACTGTAGTTTCATTCGTAGTTTTAAAAAAATTGTTTGAATTTTTATCAAATATTGAAGCAGTTTAAAATTTAAAGATTCATCAGTATATATCTTGTACTGTCAGTAAAAATTAAATTATATTAATATAACAGCTGTTCGGTTATCATAATACTGATTTAGTGAGCGGCTGCTAAATTAGAATTAGATAGTACATTACCGTTCTTTAGACCATGGTTGGGCAGCAATATTTTGCAATTGAGCCCGATAACATCTACAACAAAAATCGTTTTGTCTCAGTTCTAAATTCACTATGAGCATAGCGACGGATCGCCGTTACTAATCCTGTGCGTGGTTTTCGAGTGCCCCCTTTCGTCTGTATTTTCGTCATTGCACACGAATAACGGAGTGAGCTCAGTGAACCACTACGTGCCCACCCCCCTTTTTTAAACCAAATTATTTTGACAATATGAAAAATAAGCTCTGTTAACATTTCAGTAAATGCCGGTACCTTTGTGTGTGAGACACAACTGAGTCAATTCAGTGAGCAATTTGTTTTTGTTTACATATACAACACCACACACACACACACACTAATAAACAATAACAAAATGTTTCTTACATCAAAAAGCAAGTTTATTCAACATTATTCTACTACACAGCAGAGTCTTAGTACTTTCAATACAATCAGTTTGTAATAGTGAATCGTAATATGTGACACTGAAGATGTGCGGTAAAAATCCGTTTACGCCTCATCACCCTTGGTGGCACGTGTGTAGATGACCTGGGAATGATGTTGCACGACCTGCTTAATCAGACCTGAAAGATAAATACAAATCATTAATAATTATAGAGTCAATTATATTATATTACTTTGTAAATGATAAAATGCATTATAAAGCAGTATTTTCTATCATTTTATATCTACGCGAGATCTCCGACTAGCTTTTACTTTTCTTTCGTTTAAACTGTATCTCCTCTCTCGCTCTCAATTTTCAACTTTTGCATCTTATTTTAGTTTTACTTAATAAATAAATATTTACTATCCTTTAACATTTATTTGGTTTGATTGGGTTTGAATTTTTCCCAATCCTCGCAACAAATGTTGGACCACTGTTAATTTTGAATACCTACAGAAACTAAAACCTTTAATTATCTGAAGGTGATAATTGTAAATTTAAAACTTTTAAACATTTCTATTATTTTTGAAAAGTTTAACTTTTCGTTTTTTGTAATATTTTATTCAATAACCTATGGTAACTGTCTCTAGTCGAATTGAAATATGTATATAAATAAATACTTCGAGTGAATTACTTACCCTTTTCACGGAGCTCAATCAGAGCACGTTTGGCCAAAGAGCCGCGGATCTTCAAGCGTTCGGAGACAACTGAGGGGGTGATCAGCTTGTAGGCGGGCACTTCCTTGTACAGTTTTTCGTAGGTGGCCTTATCGAACAGAACCTGATTGTTCAGCTTATCCCTGACTTTGCCCTTGGACCACTTCTTCTTCTTGGCCTTGCCGCCGCCGGAGCCCTCCTTCTTCTTTTGTGTCTTTTGCGGCTGTTTGGCCGACGACTTTGCGTCCTTCTTAGGCGGCTGATGTCGAGAAAAAAAAGGGACTATTATTTCCCATGCACATATGATTCGATTGAGGTTATGGCCGCTCTCATGTTTGTTTGCTGCAAGCACTGTGGCCTCAAAACATTTTTATTGCAACAGCTGCAACTGTTTTAATAGCACAACACATTTGTTATTGAAAATGCATCACTTAATTGCCATTTGCACATTGAAAACCATTTATTTTTCATTAAAAACTTGGCAGCCGAACTCACCATCGTGAAAATCCAATGCAGAAAGATGGAGGACGGAAACTACCAGCGTTACCATTCGTATTTTAGAACAGAGTTGCATTCGGCTACTATCGCAACATTGGAGTGCTGTCAGTCGATAGTTATTGCAAAGGTGGCAACTCCTTTTATTTTTGGATTGCTTGGCGTGTAGCTTGTCATTTCATCAGGGCAAAAGATTAACAAACGTTTCTCAGCTTTTCTGACATTTAATTCAATTACATTCAGCAGCTGTGCACACTTAAGGCATACGAACAATGGAGCATCGTTTAAGCATAAGCAACTCAAATCCCATGGCGGATTCCACACGAATTGATGGCATTAACGCGTAAGTAACAGAATCAATGTACTGTATATCTATTATAAAAAGTGTATTTTATAGCACACACCGACCACACAATAATCTTAGTCCCAAGCCGCGCAGCAGCTTAAGCATTTGTCTAAGCAGCAGTTATACAAACGGAACGCCACCAAACAGGAATCGCCATCATATATCGAGAACCTCCACAAGCATATCCAAAATGGCACGCCAAAAGCTAAATATCAGCCAGCTGGATCCCAAGTGAGTAGTATAGTAGTATAGTGAGAACGCTCCATTTACAGAGTTGATGCTAATTCGTGACTAATTTTAATTGATGGAAATTTCCATTGCTACAATTGGTTGAGAAAGAGTATAATAAAGTTATACAGATAGTCGAATACAGTTCAGATCACTTCATTTATAAGTATGCTCTTAAAAAATATAAATGCTTAAGAAAGGGCATTATAAAGTGGTTCAGCTAGAAATTATAACTTTTGCTCTTAGATCAACATGCTTACCAGCCTAGAGGCTAACATCCAGGGCTTGCAAAAGCTGCATCAAGCGACGCCGTCAAATCTATCTTTTGGTTCCACGGACGTCTCCTAAGCTAACCACTGTCAGTCCAAATATCTTTATCCGAATGTCCGTCCTCTGTGTTACTCTGTCCACAAAGTACCCTGTCATGTTTTATATTTTATGCTGCATACAATAGTATTGTAAATTTGTTTAGTCAAATATTATTCCATAATATTAAAAAAGAAGACAGGATCAAGATAAAAAAGCATGTTGTGAAAATCGCCTAACCGACATTATCGACTAGAGCTCACTTAATTTTTGAGTAGAGTATTAAATATTAATTGATTTTCATTATTTACAGAACGTATGCGGATGTGCACAGCAGCGGTTTGACCACACGCATTGTCGAGTACCAGAAGGAGAGCAATCGTGGACTGAATCGCAGTTTGTCCCAAAGCAATGTATATAATTCGCTGGCGCAGCCGCGACGCTCCAACATTGCTATATCGCCGCTAGGCCATAAGGCCTTTCTGCCATCGGTGGCGATGACACGCATTGCGCCGCCGGAGCGCAGCTTTTACTGTGGCAACACGTTGCCCAGTTTGTTGCGCTCGAATTCGCTGCTGGGCGTAGATAAGAGCAGCGAGTTGTTGTCCCGCGAGAATCGACCCATAATGCATCCGCCGCCGTTGCAGCATGAAAGTGAACCAACGCGTAGCGTTCTCGAGGAGCTCAAGGAGATATCGCGCAAGCGCATCAACAGTGGTGTAAGTGAAAGTTTAAATATGGCAGGTTTTGCTTTTATTAACCGAAACTGTTTGCAGGAAATACAACCGAACGATTACAATAGCAAAAAGAGCTGCAATCGCATGGCGGATTACGTTGATCATCATACACATCATTCACATCATTCACCGCAGCAACACCAACAGCAGCAGCAACAGCAGCAACATCAACAGCAGTTGTCCATGCTACAGCCGCAGGGTGGATTCAAGCGGCAGCGTGAACTAACTGTAACGGTGCCACTGCGGATGCATTTTTCGCCCATAGCGCTGCCACAACAACAACAACAGCAGCTGCAAATGCCTGTACATCATCTTTATGCCAACAGCGTTTCGCCCGAGCAGCTGGCCAAGCGTCGCAATTGCAGCTATGGCAATGACATTGCCAGCTCCCTCAGCTCCAGCAAGCTGCACAGCAACAAGCGCAAGCTATACGACATACGCCAAACAGCATCTATGGTCGATGACAAAATCAGCAGCTCGCCTGATAATTCACCCCGCCAACATGCGGCCAAAATACAGCGCAACCAGAGCACATCAAATCTACAACTGGAGCATTTGATTAGGTCGCAAAGTGCGCCCATAACACCGCTGCCGGCAACGCCGGCACAGAGTACAGTTTCCTCGCCCATGCTGCTGGACAGGTCAGAGGCAACAGCGCCCGCCCGGCCGAAATTAACATTGTTCAATGCAGCACAACAAGAGCAACCACAGCAACAGCAGTCGCAGCAGCATTCGCCGCGTGGGCGCCAATTGGATCTGAAGAGTCCCGATGTGGATGCCAGCGAGTACGCGGGCATACAATTTGTCAAGCCCAAGCAGCAGAATTCAGTGGGCAGTCAAAAGAATTCAAATTTGGAACGCACGCAAAAAACTAAGTTGGCACTTATGCTAAGCAGTTTGAAAGGTGAAATTTATCAGGATGAAAGGGAGCTGTCAGATGAGACGGATGCAGCTTGCCCATTGCTGCCCACGCCCATAAAGCCAACAACAATGGCAGCAACAACATTAGCAACACCTTTAGCAACACCTTTAGCAACACCAATAGCCAGAATAACACCTACAACTGCAGGAACGGACACAACAACAAAGCCAGTAATACTAAGTGTTACGACCATTGTGCCAGCAACAACGACAACGACAAACACAGCAGCAACAGAAACCACAGTAGCAACCAAAACAGCAGCAACAATAGAAGCCACAACAGCAGCAGCCACAACAGAAGCGGCCACATCAGCAGCAACCGCAACAGCAGCAACAACAGAGTCAGCAACAACAAACAACAAGGCTTTACCTTTGCTTTCATTTAACAACACTGCAAACCCAGCAACCATACAAAAAAGCAGCAGCTCGACGATAAATTTAAGCACACCGACAGCAGCAGGTGCTCAGTCCGGCTTTATACTGCCTGCAACAACAAGCACAGCAACAGCTGGCGTAACAACAGCAACATTAACACCCATTCCAAAGCTTAATGGCGTTACGGTGAGCTTTAACAATATGCCAACAGTAGCAGCAGCGGGCGCAACAACAACAACAACTGCAGCAACAACAGCAGCGCCAACGAGTACCGCAATGTTTTCATTTGGTAATGCAGTAGCTGCTGCAACAGCAAGCAACGGCACGGCGGCGCCAGCGACATCAACAACAGCCAATACGCCAGCAGCTGCAGCAGCAATGTTTACTTTTGGCAAGCCTGCAACTGCTGCAACAACAACTAGCGCTGCAGATGCAGCTGCAGCCACAGTAGCAACACCAGCTGCAGCAGCTGCCAGCGCTCCAATGTTTAGTTTCGGCAACGCTGCTGCAGCAGCTGCTACAGCAACAGCAACGGCACCAACAACAGCAGCAGCTGCAGCTACCAAAAGCTTCACATTTGGCAACACCAGCAACAACAATGCTGCGCCTGGATTAAAGCT
Source organism: Drosophila maculinotata (assembly GCA_035045305.1). Taxonomy (NCBI): domain Eukaryota; kingdom Metazoa; phylum Arthropoda; class Insecta; order Diptera; family Drosophilidae; genus Drosophila; species Drosophila maculinotata. The sequence goes on along the minus strand of JAWNPD010000335.1, from coordinate 22,290,013 downwards.
GGATAACTGGGCACCTAAGCCCACTGAACCGGCGTCCTTGAACAGCAACAATAACATCTTTGGGAGTGCTTTTAAAGCACCTGCAGCAGCAACAGCAGCTGAACCCCCAAAACTGTTTGGCTTTGGCAACACAACAGCAGCAGCACCAGCTGCCACGCCCGCTGCTACTAACACGCCCATTTTTGGCGGCAACGCGACAGCAGCAGCAGCAGCATCAAAGCCAGCATTTAGTTTCGGCGGCACACCAACCGCAGCAAACGCTGCAGCAGCAGCAAATGCTGCAGCAGCAGAAATAGCTGCAGCACCCGCCAACAAATCGAATTTGTTTTCATTTGGCGGTGCAGCTGGGGATGCTGCCAAGCCCGTGGCAAAAGCAATGCCATTTACGCTACCCAGCAGCAACAGTACTACCAACAACAGCAGCAGCAGCAATATGTTTAGCTTTGGCGGTGGCGATGGACCCAAAATGTCAACAACAGCGGCGCCAGCGACTGCAAGCAGCGGCTTTAGCTTTAGTTCAGCAGCACCCGCAAGCCAAAACGCATTTGGTTTCAATGCCACGGCCAAGCCGACGTCCATATTTGGCAGCAACAATGCAACTGCAGCAAAGCCATTTACATTTGGCGGTGCAGCGGAGCAACAGCAACAGACGCCAGCAGCAGCAGGATCGCAGACACCACAACAACCACGCGCTGGCGGCTTCTCGTTTGCCTCGGTGGCACAGAAAACTGAGTCGACCAATTTATTTAGCTCACCCACGGCAGCTGCCACGGGCGTTGTAAAGCCGAGTTTTAATTTTGGCGGCAACTCGACACCAGCAGCAGCAGCGCCCAGTTTTGGTGGCTTTGCGGCACCAGCACCGCCAGCCAGCAATCAGAACAAACCGTTCGCATTTGGTGGCAATAATTCCAGCATGCCGATGGGCGGCAATCTATTTGCCAGCGCTGTGGCCGCTACACAGCAGCAGAACCAGCAGCAGCAACAGTCAAAGCCCGGCGGCTTCTTCAATAGCGGCAACAGCAGCAGCGCTGCCGGTACACAGCAAGCAGGAGCTGCTAGCAATGCACCATTTGCATTCGGTGCGACTAGCTCAACACCGCAGAGCAACAACACGGCCAAGCCATATACATTTGGCGCCAACGCCAACAATGCAACGGTCACCAATGTATTTGGCAATCCAGCAGGAGCGCCAACAGCTGCTCCTATGGGCAATGGTGCATTTAACTTTAGTGGAGCCTCATCGCCACCTGGAATGCATGGCACGCCTCAGCAGCTCAACAGTGGAAATGTATTTGCGCCGCCGAGTACGCCGGAAAGTAGACCCATAAGACGGGCAACACGACGCCTGCAAAAGTAGAAAGGTGCATCATTTTGTTGCACGCATAGCTCATGATTAAATCTTAGCTTAAAATGTACATCGGATAGGCAGTGTCTCATCATATAATTAAGTTTAAACCACAACTATATGTTTTTGTTGTCATAATTAAGTTTGTCTTTTGCTTATACGCTGCTAAGTTGATAGCAAATAAAACTGTAATGAAATATGTGTAAATAAATGCTAAGTTTGACATGGGATCGAAAAAACAATTACTTTACACTGCGTGGCATTCGCCTATTATTATTTCGGTCTTGACTTTTCGATAAAATTAGAAGCATTGACTGGCAGAATTCAATCTGAGAAGACAGTGGACAATGAGTTAGAACTACTTACAAAATAAATCAATTAGGATCGTACGTTCAGATCTTGCCGATCGAACCGACATATAGAACCAATAATATCCCGGCAAACGGAATCACATTTTGGGGATTTTGTTCCCAAAATCCATAAAGCTGAATGATTTGTATCTATCTTGTTGACATGGCCTAAAGTGTTGGTTTTTTACAACGGAAAAGAGAAATCTACTTAGTTATCTAGAATGTATGGAAAATATATCAAACTCACAAGCTATAAGCCCTGTTCATAATGGAAGAAGGCTAATATTACTGTGCTTAACATTTGTTGCAAAATAAATCAAATAAGATCTTAGCAATATTCAAAGCATTTTCTTTATTACATTGCCTGTTAAAATACAGCACGCTTCAACCTCGCCGGTAATTTTAAGCATTACCTTATAGTAGCCTTCGGGCAGAATTTCCGGAAACCCCATTCCGCTGGGCTTACAGTGATCATATTTGAATGTTGTACGACGCCAGGGCGTATCCAATCGGTTTTTATAAACTGGGATATTCGAGCAGGGTCCAAAATTGCTATAGAGAGTATCCATATAGAACTTATCCAGAAATTCATACAACGGCATATTTTGAACATGATAGGGCAGCAATTTATAACTATTTTCAGCTCCACTATTGGAACTAAATGTTCTCATTTCGATCTTCAATAAAAGAGGTAATATTATATTAAATATATACCATCAATAGCGCCCATAAATTACCATTAAGGTGTCATCAGAATCAAAATCCCAAATCCACTGTCCAGACATAGCAGTTTCACCTCGAGCCATTCGTTCGATTTGTAGATCTATTTTCATTTTGCTCTCATCCGAGGAGTTACCATATACCGATAAAAGGTTGCACTCCCAAGATCGCTGGAACCCAGATTGTTTAATACCCTATAATAATAGAGTCCTTAACGTATGGACTTACCTTGCCGACGGAAATGCCACATACAATTAGTAATACTATCCCTGACACGGCAAAGGAAATCCACATTTCGCTGATGTAGCCTTGATGTTGCTCAGGCATAGATGAACGTAACTAATTTCGTTTCAGTATCAGTCCCGCATTTATATACATATCTGACGACTGTATGATTTATATCTTACATTGAATTGACATGACATATCAAATGCATAATCCTTAGATCGAAATTAGTATCGCAAACATGTTTTCAGAACAGAATTGTGAAATCTGTGCAATTATCTAAAATTAGTTAATTTTATATCTCATGCTATAGTCAATTTATATAATTCATATGAATCTAGCTCTTACGTTCATTCATAGTTATATATACATATGTATGAATATAAATATATACTTGTACCTGAGACCGACTGGCTGAAAAACGGAATCTTAAATAACTTCTGTGTTTATTTTCCGATCATGAAATTTTGTATGGCATAAAGGTAGTATTTACATATTCGACATAATTAAAAAAAAATATTTCTTTATAATATTTGACGATCGTGGAGAAGGTTTCCTTAACTCTGTATTTTTTAGTACCTCTAGCTCTGATAACTTTCAAGTTATGTCGAAAAACCGCTAGTCTGGCGAGTTTTTGATGAAATTAAATAATCTTAGTACTTCACTTGTCAGAAATTTAATAGAAAGTCCGAAAATGGTAAGTGAATCTACATTAAATGTGTGTGCAATTTTCTTGGTGTTAAATACATTGAATGGCAACGTATAGATACTCTTACCAAGTATATCTGTATACGCATGCATATGTATTAGAAAAAGTAGAAGCTGTACTACAGCTATTATTAAAATTAACCGAAGACATTCGACAGCAGATTGGCAATAATTATGTAACGGTTTTGAAACTTCTTGATTATAGTAAAGCATCAAGTACAGCAAGTACAGTCAAGCTCTTGTCATCATGCCTAGCTAAATAATAGATACCGAACCGTGGTTTTGTCCTTGGACCGTTATTGTTTACAATTGATGTCAATGACCTACCTGATGTTGTGTCTGAGTGTAATGTCCATATGTATGCTGATGATGTCCCATTATATGTCAGTCGTCCGTTATGTGATATTAATCAATGTGTAGATGTATGTAACCGTGAGCTGAATAAAATAAATGCTTGGTCTGAATCCAGTCAAATCTAAATGTCTAGTTATACATAAAAGGAATATTAACATTACTCAGTTAGAATGCCTAGCGATAAATGACATCCCGATTACCTGGGATTTACTTTTGATCAAACCCTTACGTGGAACAAGCATATAATTAAAGCTGGGCTACTGAAAACATTGTCTTGAACTCAACATTTTTTACCAAAAACATACGACTTCTAATTGCAAAGTCATGTCATATGACTACTCTCATGTTTGCTAATTGTGATGTCGCTAGTAAGCAAACAATTAATGTCTGTTACAATAACAAAGCGCCATATGTTTTTGGTCGGAGGCGGAATGATCACGTTTCACGCTATGCATGCCCACTGGCTGACATGCATTTTAAAGATTGCATGAATTTTAAACAATAATTATTTTGCACAAAATACTGTTCACAAAAAAAAGAGCCTGCATATTTGCCTGAAAAACTTTGATTTTCAACATCTGCAAGAACTAACAATGCATACAAATATGACACAAAACTTTTCGCATCTGGAATCAACTTCCAAATAAAACTTAAAGCACATCTACTGGAAAATAACTAAATCGAGAAACCAAACTAACAACCATAAAATAACAAGTAATAGAAATGAAAATAAGAAATCAAAATTAGAATTAAATAATTAGATTAAAGTAACAATTAAAGATATATAATGCTGAATAAATATTAGTAATAGTAACAATAATAGATAATAATATTATAAGAACAGTTTTAACTATTTGTGCCATAATTAATAAGCTTTAGCTTGCAGCACTAGGATTAAAGTTCAATAAATAAAAATTAAATTTAATTAAATTATGTCGTGGTCGGGGTCGGGGGTCGGATACAAAAGTGCTGCTGCCTGCTCGCACACCTACAAAGATCTCGAAGCGCGCTTTGACATAATGTCATGCAGCTGCGAAGACGGCAAAGCAATGATGTTCTGTGTATTGTACGAAGACGCCAAACACATTTTCTCTGCTTTGCGTTCGTCGCTTCACCTTCGTGTCGCGGTCGCGGTCGCAGCACACGAGCTGGCCTGGGATCCAATCGATGAAACTTTTTATGTAGGAACTTTTTACTCGATGTGACGCCTCTATGTTGTGTGCTTAGTTGATTTACTAAACAGCCTAATTATTTGTATCTATTTTATTTACACGGACTGAAGTGTTGTGTTTTTACTACGGAAACGCGTAATCTACGTAGTTATCTGAAACGTATACAATATATATCAAACTCACACGCTATAAACACTGTAAACTGTACAGAACAGCTTAACCCAAATTTCTTGTCATGTGGATATAACTGTGTTTAATTTTTATTTAAAAACAAATGCAATAAAATGTTGTTATGTTATACGTACATATATATATTATTCGTCATGAAACCAATTTTCTTTAATAGCTCAAAGCAATGTTCTTGCAATTTTGGCAGTTAAAATACAGTACGCTTCAACCTCGCCGGTAATTTTAAGCATTATCTTATAGTAGCCTTCGGGCAGAATTTCCGGAAACCCCATTCCGCTGGGCTTACAGTGATCATATTTGAATGTTATACGACGCCAGGGCGTATCCAATCGGTTTTTATAAATTGGGGCATTTGAACAGTGTCCAAAATTGCTATAGAGAGTATCCATATAGAACTTATCCCGAAATTCATACAACGGCATATTTTGAACATGATAGGGCAGCAATTTATAACTATTTTCAGCTCCACTATTGGAACTAAATGTTCTCATTTCGATCTTCAATAAAAGAGGTAATATTATATTAAATATATACCATCAATAGCGCCCATAAATTACCATTAAGGTGTCATCAGAATCAAAATCCCAAATCCACTGTCCAGACATAGCAGTTTCACCTCGAGCCATTCGTTCGATTTGTAGATCTATTTTCATTTTGCTCTCATCCGAGGAGTTACCATATACCGATAAAAGGTTGCACTCCCAAGATCGCTGGAACCCAGATTGTTTAATACCCTATAATAATAGAGTCCTTAACGTATGGACTTACCTTGCCGACGGAAATGCCACATACAACTAGTAATACTATCCCTGACACGGCAAAGGAAATCCACATTTCGCTGCTTTTGTTTAGTCAACTATTACTTTTGTACCTAGAACTAGATCGATCAAGTGTTTATATAGCTAAATTATTTGCATCTATTTTAATTATATGGCCTGAAGAGTTGTGTTTTTACAACGGAAACGAGTAATCTAATTATCTTAATTATATGGAATATATATCTCACTCCCACGAAATAACCACTCTACGGAATGGAAGAAGGCTTAGCCCAAATGTATATTCCTAGAAAGCTGATTAATGATTTTCATTAGATTTTTTAATATACTAATATTACTTTTATAATATCTCATTTCCTCACCACCATAGAAATAGAGAAAAATAGCGCGTTTTTTTCAAAGCGATTTCCCCCTTAGGCCTAAAACTTTGAATATCAATTTAAAAATAATAAGATGAAAATTTAATTTTCACCCATACAACCCACAACTTTCTTCCCAGGCATTTTCCACAAAATTGTTACACATGTCTTAATCAATTTTTATAATGTTCTTTGAAAATAATGAAAAACCAAAAAGTTGCATACACCTGTTTTCCCGCCGTTTTCAAAAATTAGGGGTTGATTTTCCAAAATTTTAAAGTCCTGTGCTTAATATTTTGTTATGTAGAGCATTGAAAATCAATTTGAAGATAATCGGACGAAAATTTCATTTTCATCAATATAATCTTGACCCACCAGTTTCCACCAAAGGGGGTGAATTTTCCGCAAAACTGGTATACAGTTGTTAATGAATTTTTATAATGACCCGATCTGACGAAAAGCAAAAAAGTTGCATACAACGGATTTTTCTCATTTCCCGAGCTTCTGTATAGAATTTTTTTCGCTCTTTAGTTCGCACTTTCTAACTAAGAGGAAACTTCTGTGAAAATTTCAGCTCTCTAGCTTTTATGGTTTGAATCGGATCGAATGGAAACAAAATTAGACTATTTTTAAAAATGTTCCGCCAATTTGCCGGATGCTCCAAAGTTTGAAAGTAACATTGTTAATGTTTTCTAATGTAGAGCTTTGAATATAACATACAACAGTTTTTCCTCATTTTCCGAACTTGAGTATAGAATTATCCTTCCAAAAAGGAAACTACTGTGAAACTTTCAGCTCTCTTGCACTTATGTTTTGGGCACTGTGCTGATCACTATCGCAAATTGTCAATCAGTACGAACTCTTTTATGTTATTTTAGATTATAAGTATATTATTTGTCGTAAATCAAATTTTTCACACTTTGAGCTAAGTAACATTACCTTTTAGTAGCATTCGGTCAGAATTTCTGGCAATCCCTTTCCGTTGGGCGTACAGTGATCATATTTAATTGTAATATGACAAGGCGAATCCAATCGGTTTTTATAAATTGGGGCATTTGAACACTGTCCAAAATTGCTATAAGGAGTATACTTATCCAGAAATTCATACAACGGCATATTTTGAATGGAACTAAATGTTCTCATTTCCATCTTAAATAAAAGAGGTAATATTATATTAAATATATACCATCAATAGCGCCCATAAATTACCATTGTGGTGTCATCAACATCAACATCATAATCCCAAATCCACTGTCCATTCGTTCGATTTGTAGATCTATTTTCATTTTCTCTCAACCGAGGAGTTACCATATACCGATAAAAGGTAGCACTCCCAAGATCGCTGGAACCCAGATTGTTTAATACCCTATAATAATAGAGTCCTTAACGAATGGACTTACCTCCCCTTCCGAACTGCCACATAGAACCAGAAATACTATCCCTGACACTGCAAAGGAAATCCACATTTTGCTGATGTAGCCTTGATGTTGCTCAGGCACAGATGAACGTAACTAATTTCGTTGCAAGATCGGTCCAGCATTTATATACATATCTGACTGTGTGATTTATATCTAACATTGAATTGACATGTCATATCAGATGCATTGTCCTTAGATCGAAATTAAGATCGCAAACATGTTTTTAGAACCGAAATGTGTAATCTTTGGCAATTATCATGAGTTTGTACATCACTGTGGACGGTAGTCCACGCTAGTGACGAATCATTACGAAACATGCAAAAGGCGACTAGAAATATATATGTACACTTAGAAATGAAAATCAGCTACTATAGTCCGCTCGCATTTAACTATAATATCACACTAAAATATAAAAGTTTCGCTCATACAGCCTTGACCAGTAATTTTCCAACAAAAGCGACGAGTTTTTAAATTAAAATTGGTAGTTTTCATAAAATTTTCATATGGATCTTTAAAAATTAATTTGAATCGGATCGGGTGAAAAACGAAAAAATGTTGTACAACAGTTTTCCCGTTATTTTTCACTTTGGAAGTAGATTTTCAAAATGAAGCATTCACGTATTCAATACTTTTGTAACTAAATTTGAAGCTGATCGGAGCGCAGACAAATACGAGGAAAATTATTTTAAAATTTTGGAAAATCCGCCAAACAAGTCGCAAATTGGCGGGAAAATTATTATATAAAACTTTTTTGACTTGGCTGGCGGATTTTCTGAAACTGGAAATCACGTTGCTCGTATTTATATTGACTGAACCCATTAAAAACTGTTTTAAAAAAAGTATTATGAATATTTGGAATATAATTTCTTGTATTCCCGGGTCAGATCAGGTTTCTTTTATTTTATCGTTAACTCGTCACGTTCGAAAGTTATCGATACTTAACTAACATGATCTTCAACATCAACATGAGAAAAGTGTTCAAACAAGATAACATTAATATTATAGATAAGAAAACAATGAACAATAATTTTTCACTTTTATTAAAAGTTGTATATCCTTTTCAATCTCAATCTTCGACTCCATTCCTTTTAAGTATTATGTGTTCGTGCGATTTTTTTGTGTACAATTTTTTTTTTTGCTAACTTAGAATTTGTTTGACAATAATGTTGTGTATTTTTTACTTAAATGTTTTTAAAAAAGTAATAACTTTAAAATAAAATTAATTGTAAATTATGTGGACGTTTATGTGTGTGTGTGTGTGTGTGTGTGTCGGTGTGTACATAAAATAAAATAAAAATAAGTGTTAAAGCAAAATTGTACAAGTTTCTTATGGAACAAGAAACATATAAAAGATAAAACGTTAAGTAAATTATATATTATTATAATATGCATAAATAAATTACAATTTCTCTTATGCTGCAGGGTATTTCTTCCTTTTGTTTTTAAAGCGGCGTTTGGATATATCAACTATGTATATCATATATTTAAAAGGGTACAAGAGATTCCACAATTAAATAATGTTATTAACAAATAAGAAGACTGAACAATTGGATTGGGAATTTTACATAGATGAAACTTGCGCAATATAATATATTATTATTATTATAATGATTATTGAACATTAATCTTGCCACATATGCTAAGTATTTAGGGTTTTTGTTTATGTATAATGTTTTTATATGAAATAGTATTAATGTAATGCATATTTTCACAAGTGTTTTTGTTTTTTTTATGTGTGTTTTAGGTTATAAGGACACAGCCCAAGCTGCCTTTTTTTGTTGCCTTTTGATAGGTTTAAGTCAAATTCAATTTTTAATTTAATATTTTTTTTTTATAATTTTCGCTCATTTTGATTAAGACATACACATTTAAATGTAACTAAATTTAACTAATTTGCTTTTTTTTCATATTAATAATGTTGTTGTTGTTCAGCAACTTGTTGTACAAGTTTTTTGTTGCTGTTGCTTGTGCTAAAACAGGAAATGTTAACAAAAATTGTACAAAACGCGTTTCAGATCCCAAAATTGGAATTTTATAAAAAAGGTAGAGAAAAGTAAGCTTTAAACAATTTTAGTATTTTTTTCTCACTCCCCAAAAAACAGTGACCGATACATGTTAGGTTCCGCCTGGACACTCATATGTACGCGTATTCTATAACATAAAACATACATATTTTTAATATATAAAGAGAGAGAGAGAAAGTAGTGTGTACAATTGGTTGAAGAGGGTGGGGCCAAACTATAAATAGCAACTACAGATAACACAATTATATAATTTTGTAATAGTAATAGTAAACTACACAGAATTGAAATACAACTCTGCATATGCATATGTATGTATGTATGTATGAATGAATTTATGTATATATGTATATGTCGTTATATTGTAGTTATATATCGTTAGCATGGGCGCAACTCACTAACATTGCTTGATTGTGTTGGGTTTCCTTCGCTTAAGCTTACAAAAAACTTATCGCATAAATTATATATGTAAATAAATTGTTGTAAATTAGTTATATACGTCTATAGAAATATATATATAGATATATATTATTATTGGTACGAAAAATTGTTGCGTTCAGTGTCAGTTTTAAATAAATCCTTCGGTCTGCATTGGCGGTATTTTCCTTTTCCTGCCCCCAAACTAAAGTCGTTTTTAAACATTTATATCCGTTAGTTGTTGGAATTGTTTTTTTTTTATTTGTTTTTTTTTTTTTATTAGTTGTCGTGGGCCTCTCACGCCGTTGCGTTGTTTAGCTGCTGCAACTTCACTTTAAGCTCCGCAAATGTTGGCCGCTTCGCTGGATTTAGCTCCCACGCCTGACGCATCATCTCGTAGATTTCCGCAGGACAGCCTTCGGGCGCTTCCATTTTGTAGCCAACCTCCACGTGTTTGACCACATCCGCCAGTGGCTAACAATTGGAAATATAATGTTTATTCAATTGTTAAATTAATATATATAATCAGGAACTTACAATTCGGGGATAAGGCACACGACCAAATGAGTAGATTTCCCAAAGGAGTATACCAAAGCTCCACATATCCGATTTATTGGAGAAGCGCTAAGGGAATAAACAAAATAGAAATATTAGTTAGCATGGCTATCATAATTTTATTATTTTGGTATGGATATTAGTTTTTCGGCACACAAAGTATAGTATAGTCAAATTAACTTTAATTTTTAAGTTCACATAAAAATAACATACAAATATTAATAAAAATTGACAGCTGTTAAAATTAAGTTTCCATAGCTGTTTAAAATTGCATTTTCAATGCAAAACAAATAGTTTTTATAACAATAAAGCTTTTAAACCTCTCAGCAAAAATATAATTTAAAATGCTAAATTCTACATTTTATATATTTTCATAAACTTACGCCATTTTTAAGTGCCTCGGGCGCTGTCCATTTGATGGGCAGCTTGCCAACATCGAGATTATAGCATTCCTCGCGTGCCAGACCAAAATCTGATACCTTTGCCACACAGTCCTCAGAGATGAGGACATTGCGGGCGGCCAAATCGCGATGCACAACCTTTTTGGCCTCCAGATACTCCATGCCAGAGGCCGTATCGCTACAGGAGATATATACGATCAAATATATGTTTATAAATGCATATTTATTGGGGCTTACAAGGCGAAATTGATTTGATCCTTTTTGGTTATGTGCTGTCGTCCACGCGAACGCAAATAATCAACCAGCGATCCTTTGCTCATGTATTCCGTCACCAAGTATAGATGCTTGCTGGTAAAAACGAGGCCAATAAACTTGACCAGATTCTCGTGCTCCAGCGTGCTGTGTACAATAAAGTAGATTTGTTTAGTTTTAGTTTCTTTCAGGATGTTATCGGGATGTATGTCGCTTACGTCATGACCGACGCCTCGGCGAGAAACTTTTGCACAGCGCCCTCATCTTTGAGCATCTTGACGGCGACTTTCTCGTTGCGCAATATGCCCAGCATGACGTCACCAAACTCGCCCTTGCCAATGCTCTCGCGCAGCTGCAACTCCGCCTCGGGTATTACCCAGCCTTTGTCCACAAACTCTTTGGAGTTGATGCAAAACTCTTGCTTACCCAATTTGGGCAAACACTTAATGAGCTGCGTGCAGAGACCATCCGCGTCGGCTTCATAGTGCTGGGGAGTAGAAAAGTGGGGGAAATGGATAAGTAATGCTTGTAGATGGAGCAGGAAGTTTTAAATGGGTCTTACCGCCACGAGTTGTCCCAAATTCTCAAAGTATTCCTCATCGTCGATCGTTAACTTATTTTCCAGATATTTGACACGATAATGCTCTACCTTGCCCTGAAAGCAAACGCACAGCGTATAATCACCGGGAAAATTTGTCGACTCGCGCACCAGGAATAGTCCATCCTCCCGGGGCTGCAGCAATTGTTCCGCCTCATCCCGAGTTATGCTGCCATGGAACCAGCTGCAGGATAAAAAAATATTTCGAATATTTTATTAGTAGCTCGTAGAACTGAGAACTATTAATGAAAATAATAACGAGAAAGGCTAAACACTCTTGCTAATACAAAAAGGTGTTTTTAAGAGAATGAGAACGAGACCTTTAAAAATTAATTTTCTTGTTTAAATCAATATTTCAGACTGATTGTTCCTATAACAGCTATAAGATATAGTCGTCCGATTTAGACAACCTTCAATCAATCTATACAAAGATAGCTTGAGAAACAAAAAAGTTTTTCATACAGCGACTCATTTTTCAACGAATTTTTCCGTTTAAATGAAGTGAATTAAACATGAAATGATATTGGTTTTAAGTAAAAGTATTTATCTCTTGTTACTTTCAAGTTTAAGGCTGCCTAAAATATTATCATCCGTCAACTAATAAACTAATTCGTCGAATGAAACCTTCAAGATTCAATCATCCATCAACTCTCTTTAATTCAAAGCAAATTCAATGATATGATTTCTACATATTTCGTATATTTATGAAACTTACGGCATTGCATTCAGCTTAACCTCACACTTGCGCAGATGATGTTGCTGTGGTGCGCCTGTGGGCGATAGGGATGCATGATTCATGGTCGTTGTGGATCCACTTGTCCACTTTTCCATGCTGCCACCGTTGATATCGAAGCTGTGCAACGATGTGGACATTCCCGTTGTTGTGCTGCTGCTGTTGCTGGTGTTGTTGTTGTTGTTATTGTTATTGCTGCTACCGCTGCCGACAATTGTTGGTTGTGTGGACGCCAGCAGCATGTTGTTGCTGACACTGCTGCAATTGTTGCCGCCGCTTAGCGCTAAACTCTTCGGTGGCAATGTGCCCACTGGCGCATGCAGCGTTAGCGAGGAGGACATTAGATTATTGCTGGAAGCGCAGTTGGCCAGCAGCTGCATATGTTGCTGTTGCTGCTGCTGTGTGACGGCAGCAACAGCTGCCGCTGTCACAGATGCTGCTGCTGCTGCCGCCTGCTCGGCCTGTGCATGAGTTGCTATTGTTGGTGCGGGCGCAAAAGTTGACAGTATGGTATGTTGTTGTTGTTGTTGTTGCTGTGGTTGCTGCTGCTGCTGTATTGTCGTCGTCTGTTGCTGTTGCTGCTGCTGCTGTTGCGTCTGATTGGGCGATTTTGGCGAATGGTTGTTGATTAAATTATGACTATTTAATGCATGCGATGACAGATGTAATGACGTCGCTGCTGCCGCTGCTGCTGCTGTTGTTTGGTGCTGCAACAAAATGAGGCAAGCTTTAGAATATATAATTTATAATTTTTTTATAGCCTAGCTTAACTTCAAACTTAATCATTAAGTAAATTAATTAGATCATTCTTATCTGTTTCGTGATTATTGGATTATTGTATATTCAATTAAATATTTAAAATTTGTATATATTATTTTGTATCTAGCTATATATCGATAAGATTGTCTAATCACGCAGGCCACCGATTTATTTAACAACTTACAAAGCATTGGAATTTTTTTAAAATTTCTTCTTAAGTAATTTTATTATATTTATAATATTAATACTAGCGCACAGTAAAAATTGTAATTGAAAAAAAAAATTGCTTTAAACGAATACATTCTAAGTGAAGTAAAAAGAAAATATATAAATATTATAAATAATATAATTTAATGGACAAACCATGACCAAAATTGTTTCAAAAAGTAAAATATGTTTATTTTTGTATAAAGTTACGGCAGTTTGAAGTCATGGAATGGAATTTCTAGGGATTTAGATAAATGATATTAATAGTTAAAAGTGAAATAATGAATAAATCAATAAACAAATGTTGATAATATTATAAAATACTTTTTAATTACAAATAAATGTCAATGAGATTAGTTGAAATCAATGTGGGACTTACCACATTGTTGTCGCGATGATGATGATGATGCGGTGGTATGCTTGGTGGCACAATGTGCGGCTGGGATTGGCTCAGCTGTTGCTGATGCTGCAGCAACGATGTGGCAACAACGCCCACACCAACACCAACGCCGACACCCATCGAATTGGGCTGCGGTGCTGGTCGCTTATTGTGTCGCAGAGGGGCTGTTGGCGGCATCTGATGCCCGGTGGCCTGCAAATACCATGGATCACCCGTGGTTCCGCCGGACGCAGTTGCCGCGGCGACCGATGGCTGCGAGAAGCCGCGATGATGGCCAACAACTGTTGTTTGTCCGTTCTGTGTGGCGGTCGCGTGACTGTTCATATCCTCGACCTTGCAGCTGGCGACGCTCCTCTTGTCACCGTTTCGAGCTTCTGCTTCCGTTTCACCTGCCTTTGTTGTTGCTGCTGCTATTGTTTGAGGCGGCTTTGCAGCCGCAGTTGTTGGCGGCTGTCGCTGTTTGTGCTTCAGTTGTCCCTGCTTGATTTCAACGGTTATCAGTGCACCCTCGCCGGCTGCCTTTGTCGTCCTGCTTTTTGTTATCCTTGACTGTGACTGTGACTGCGGCTGTGTCCGCGTTTGTTGTTCTTTTGCTTTTCTTTCGCTTGCTTCTTCGTCTGCAAAAATATAGGAAAATGTCTTATTTATTTAGTCAATTGTTAAATTGTTAGCACCTTCAAGCTAATCTAATCACAACAATACACACACACACACACACTGTTGCCCCTTTAGTTAACAGCTAACTACCTTTGTAAACTAATCATTACCTCACAATAGCAAACACAATGGCAAATGTTCTCTTTGCCATTAAATATGCATATCTCATAAAACATACAACAGAAAATATTTGACAACAACGAGATTTATACATTACTCAACATTTCGCTAATAGGATTTCAAGTTCAAATTCATATTTAAATGCAGCTCAGACACAATCATTCACAATTAACAGCGGCAAACGAATTTCGCATGTCTGGCAACGCTACGTCATATCGTCATTTGTCAACGTAATAAGAACTACGGCAAATGAATTTCTAGATCCGGCTTGTAGTTTTATTTATGTTATAATCAAACTTAATATTAATGTTAGCTAAAAATAACTTATATTAAGCGTCGTTCTTTTCTCTTTTTAACCAAATGGTAAATTGTGCAAAAGTTGAATTAGTCAATAAAAATATCAAATTAATCAGCATGTTAAATATTTGACAAGGATATCGTTGCCAGCTTTAATGTGTAATTTGTGCATTGCACAATACTAACAATTTTTGAAATTTGATTAAACGTTACTAGGAACAAAAAAACTGGTTTACTTAAAAGGCACTTCTAGATACATTTTCAAATAATTCATATATAATTAACTAGTGTTATTGTATATTTAGAGATTGACTTGATTATAATTATTAACAACTAAATGTACACGTTTCACTGTAAACGTATCACAAGAAACATTTGTTCAATTTGCCAATCTGTTTTCATGACATTTTTTCAATGCTGTAACAACGTAACTTATCAGTGAATGCAAGCAACAAGTATTAACAATTCGAATGGCATTCGTTTTTCACATTTAGCTAATCCCATGCACGTACCATTAATCAGTGAATAAACCTAACTAAACCACTCAGCAACAATTACGCAAAAAAGCTCTTGATACACCAGACACATATGTACTTGAGATATATATACATATGAATTACATATATATCTCAAATATATTATATACAATTCCAAATGTTATTTGTGCTGGTCAACGTAAACGTCGAGGCTTAGCCGCATGCTAATCAGGTAAAAAAAAAAACAACAAAAAAAAAAGAGAAAGAAAAAGAAAAAGAAAAAGAAAGGCGCTCCGAAGGCAGTATACCCTTGCAGTTGCTTAATTTAATGTAACACTCTTAGTTATACAAAAAGATAATGATAATGCTACCTTTAAAATTAAATTTCTTCTTTAAATCAATTTTCAGACCAATTGTTCCTATGGAAGCTATAAGATATAGGTGTCCGATTTTGACCAAATTCAACCAATCTATATAAAATATAATAAAACTTTAAATTATTGAGTTTGGTTAAGATAGTTTGAGAAACAACAAAGTTGTTCATACAACGACTCATTTTTGGACAGATTGTTCCTATGGCAGCTATAAAATATAGTTGTCCGATCCGGCTGATTCCGACATATAAGCATCTGTACCAAGTTTCATCAAGATAGCTTCAAAATTGAAACAGAGAGACAGACGGACAAAACTATATCGACTCGTCTTGTCGTCCTGATCAAGCATATATATAAGCAATTATATCTATACTTTAGGCGGTCGGAAATGTTTGCTTTTATGCGTTGCAAGCTTCTCACCAAAATTATAATACCCTCTGCAAGGGTTAAAAAACAGTGGCAACGCCCACGCAGTGAATGCAATGGAAGAACAAGAGATCGAATGGGAGAGAAAGAGAGCGAACGATGGTGAGATTTTGGCAAAAATGTAAAACATTTGCATGTGACATGCATAATTAAAACTTTTACTGCGCAATTTCATGTGTAGCTTCAGCTACTGTATTTTTCATTTTTCGTACACCCTGTAATCTCATAGCTGCAAAAATGGGGTAATTTTGTGATTGCACAAGGTATGTAACATGCAAAAATGTATCTAAAAAGATATCATATTTATTTCGAAAGTGATTTTGACTATACAATTTTATTTATTTATATAATGTCGCATATAGCAGTCAGACACTGAAAACTAAATGGAAAATTATATGAATTATAATAAGGTTAATAATTATGTACGATATTTGTATTTAAAAATGCAGATGTAAAATTATGAGATGAAAATAAATTAAACATTAAATTCTAGGGGTATTTTAAATACAAATTTCACAAAACCTGTGAAAAAGTTTGCCCTTAGTACAGAATCGCACAAGCCACAATCGATAACTGTTAAGCAAACATTAATAGAGCATCCCATAGTCAATCTACTTACACAGCGCACCTAATTGTTATATCTTTCCGTAAAATGATACAAATTTAATTATGCAATGAATCAGCAGGGGCTGACCATTAAAATTCTCAAGGCATTTTAGTTGAATTGAGCTATAAATTCCCAGCGAGACGAAACTTACTCACTTTTAGTTTGGGTCTCAAGTTGTAGCTTTTGTTTGTTGTTTAACTCTCTGGATTTGTATCGTAATTGTGTTCAAATTAATTTTGGGAGTGTTTCTTTTTTGATTGCTTAATTTTCAAATTTTATGTAAATTTCATTGCGGAAACGCTTTTTGCATACTTAATTCTTGATTCTAGTCACGGATCAAGCTGCGATTTATCGTGGGAGCCTCCTCTCTGTCGTGGGTTTTGTTTAAATTGTGTGAAAGGTAGTTCAATTAAGAGAGTGCTGCATATTCCGTATTGCGGGTAAAAGCCTATCAAATTAACCGTGTTGACCTTGCCCAATTCAAACATTTTTAAAGCACACATCCGTTGACTACACATTGTACAGACTCATGCGATTGCAATTATTCAGAGTGTGTATAAATTATCACTGTTTTTTTCTCTGCTTTGTAAATTAGTTTGAACATGACTCTCCAAAATGGCAACAGCCCCAAAATTGCATACAGTCATCGTCATCGTCATTGTCAGAGTTTGTTTCCTTATACAAAGTCACGCCATATCTATCACTCCAATTGTTTGGCTATAATGCAAAATGTTATCTAACAATTGTAATTACAACGAATAGTAGTTACTCTAATGATAACATTTAACAAGTGATTTTGGTGAGTGTAGCGATAGCAGGATATCGAAATAAGCTAATCATGTAATATCTACAGTGTTTTTCAAACGTAATCTTTTGGATTGAAAACACATAATAACTAAGCTAGGAGTATACTTAGATATAATATTTCTTACAGGGTTTAAATTTATTTTTATAGTCGACTATAAATATATACACATGGATTACATATATTTAAAGTATATTTTAGTTTTCTTATGAAATTACGCACCTCTTGTCAAAGTTAATATGCTCTTGTCTAGTCAAGTAATTATTTAACCAAACTGAACTTTGTGCGCCTCATTATTACTCACTGATATCAATTTTGATATGTCAGTTCAGTTAAGCCTTTTGCCATATCAATTTCTGACGTGAACTTTATACTTTTCATACCCTGTACGAAATTTCTGAAAGGTGTATATTAAAAGAGTAAAGAGAGTTTATTTCTAGAGTTGCTTTAATTGTTGATTGATTTAATTAAGAAAAAATATAAGTTTTTGTTTTAGTGGCAATTTAAGGTTCTGTCAAATTACTCAATACTGGAAGCATTTATATAGGGTATTGCCTAGCTAATCAATTTTATTTTAAATTTATTTTTTGCTGTCATACAGGCTTAAAACTAATTGATGCTTGACCTTCAGCGCCACCCAGACTGTAGGATCCTTGAGCCTGTTTTTTGTTGTTGAGCCCGATGCTGTCGCTCTTCATAATTTTACGCATTTCGATGTCATGTGGCATGAGTCAGTCAGATACATATGTACATGAGCTCATGTCATCTGTGAGTAAATATGTATTGCAATTCAACATTTACAAGCAAACAAAGTGGAGTCATTGTATGAGGCAAGTGTTGAATTTAATTACATATTTACATACATATGACACACGCCGTTGAAATGGGCTTAAAACTGTGTGTGGGGGGGATAGGGCAAATAACTGTCATCATAGAACAGACAACAGCCATACGATATGTACATTAGTACACGATGAAAAACTGGCAGACAATTCGCTTTTAAAATTCGTTTTAGAATTTTTTGAAGGCATACAATTCTTAAAATAGGTAAAAAGTTCTTAAATATAGTATAAAATGTTTATTGGTGGTATAATTATTTTCTAACATTAATTACAAAACATCGATTAGGTGTAAAAATACTCAAACTAAGTATGAAATCGTTATGTCGAGTTCAAAGAGCGAGATAGAAAATGAGAGTGGTAAGAAATTGCAGAAAATTAGAAATCGATGGCCTTGCAAATGTAAGTTCCCAGGTTCAAATCACAGCTATGCACGTAAGTTTTTCAATTAAATTACATATACATATACAAATCTCTAATATTTTAACAGCTGAAATCGAAACAAGTTAGAGTGCTCGAGTCAAGAGTACCCGACTAGGATATACCCTGATCCATGGTGTTACATTCATTCATAATTATTTATCGGTGTTCATACAATTGCTTTGTTTCTTCTTCCATTCCTCAAACTATGTCTCATTGGTGACGAAAAGTTCCTTATAAATGACTTCCCAGACTTCAAACTGCCACAACTTTGTCAAATCTGAACCGATTGTCAATCCCGAGGCCATTTTGGTCATTATTTAGCATCTTGTTTAATACTACATCTCAAGTTTATGAATTTTTGAAAAAATAAAATTTTGGATTTTTTTGACAAAAAAAGGATAAGGGGGGACCCTTATCAATTTTGATTTTTCAAAAAATAGAATATTGAAATTTCACGATTAATTGATTGTGGGTGTCTCAATTAGTATAAAAAACTATACGAAAAGTGATTTTGTGGTGTTTCATTTTTCTGTCAAAAATCACGCCAAAAGTGACAAAAAAATTGTCTTGTAAAGTTCCCAAACAACGAAAAGTGCCTTATAAATGACCTTCCCAGACTTCAAACTGCCACAACTTTGTCAAATCTGAACCGATTGTCAATCCCGATGCCATTTTGATCATTATTTGGCATCTAGTTTAATTCTACATCTCAAGTTTATGCATTTTTGAAAAAATAAAATTTAGGATTTTTTTGACAAAAAAAGCATAAGGGGGGACCCTTATCAATTTTGATTTTTCAAAAAATAGAATATTGAAATTTCACGATTAATTGATTGTGGGTGTCTTAATTAGTATAAAAAACTATACGAAAAGTGATTTTGTGGTGTTTCATTTTTCTGTCAAAAATCACGCCAAAAGTGACAAAAAAATTGTCTTGTAAAGTTCCCAAACAACGAAAAGTGCCTTATAAATGAACTTCCCAGACTTCAAACTGCCACAACTTTGTCAAATCTGAACCGATTGTCAATCCCGAGGCCATTTTGATCATTATTTAGCATCTAGTTTAATTCTACATCTCAAGTTTATGAATTTTTGAAAAAATAAAATTTTGGATTTTTTTGACAAAAAAAGCATAAGGGGGGACCCTTAACAATTTTGATTTTTCAAAAAATAGAATATTGAAATTTCACGATTAATTGATTGTGGGTGTCTCAATTAGTATAAAAAACTATACGAAAAGTGATTTTGTGGTGTTTCATTTTTCTGTCAAAAATCACGCCAAAAGTGACAAAAAAATTGTCTTGTAAAGTTCCCAAACAACGAAAAGTGCCTTATAAATGACCTTCCCAGACTTCAAACTGCCACAACTTTGTCAAATCTGAACCGATTGTCAATCCCGATGCCATTTTGATCATTATTTGGCATCTAGTTTAATTCTACATCTCAAGTTTATGCATTTTTGAAAAAATAAAATTTAGGATTTTTTTGACAAAAAAAGCATAAGGGGGGACCCTTATCAATTTTGATTTTTCAAAAAATAGAATATTGAAATTTCACGATTAATTGATTGTGGGTGTCTCAATTAGTATAAAAAACTATACGAAAAGTGATTTAGTGGTGTTTCATTTTTCTGTCAAAAATCACGCCAAAAGTGACAAAAAAATTGTCTTGTAAAGTTCCCAAACAACGAAAAGTGCCTTATAAATGACCTTCCCAGACTTCAAACTGCCACAACTTTGTCAAATCTGAACCGATTGTCAATCCCGATGCCATTTTGATCATTATTTGGCATCTAGTTTAATTCTACATCTCAAGTTTATGCATTTTTGAAAAAATAAAATTTAGGATTTTTTTGACAAAAAAAGCATAAGGGGGGACCCTTATCAATTTTGATTTTTCAAAAAATAGAATTTTGAAATTTCACGATTAATTGATTGTGGGTGTCTCAATTAGTATAAAAAACTATACGAAAAGTGATTTTGTGGTGTTTCATTTTTCTGTCAAAAATCACGCCAAAAGTGACAAAAAAATTGTCTTGTAAGGTTCCCAAACAACGAAAAGTGCCTTATAAATGAACTTCCCAGACTTCAAACTGCCACAACTTTGTCAAATCTGAACCGATTGTCAATCCCGAGGCCATTTTGCTCATTATTTAGCATCAAGTTTAATTCTACATCTCAAGTATATTAATTTTTAAAAATATAAAATAAAATAATAAAATAAAAGAAAAAAGGATAAGAGTATAAAGTACCTTACGAATTTTGATTTTTCAAAATATAGAATCTTGAAATTTTACGTTAAACTGATTGTGGCTCAATTATTATTAACAGGTAAGAGTGCTCTAGTCGAGAGTGCCCGACTAGGAAATACCCTGAACCCAGTTCTTACATTCATACATATAAACACATACACACTCACATATAAACACAATTGCAATTGCTTTGCTTCTTCTTCTTCCATGGGCCAAAAACTAAACTACATTTAATCGTAAATAACTTCCTTGTTTATTGTCCGATCGTAATGAAATTTGTAAAACATAAAGATGGCATATAAATATGTGAGTTCATACAGACGGACAGACGGTCAGATGGACAGACGGACAGCCAGACGAACATGGCTAGATCGACTCGACTAGTTGATAGTGATCAATAATATATATACTTTATGGGGTCAGAGATGCTTCCTTATGTCTGTTACATACTTTTGCACAAATCCATTATACACCTTTTCCAATTTTTAATGGGATCAGGTTATAAAAAAAGACAATATTGTTCATAGCTGCTCAGTATATACATACATGTACTTATGTACATAGATATTTACCATAGGTTAAAATTTGGATTTTATTTAATCCTGTAATGAATATTAAACCAAGCCAATTTATGCTTGAGGAAAACTATAAAAAAAAGGAGAAAAAATACCAAAACAACAAAACTTTTCATTAATTAGGTATTTGGTACTGGGCTTAAAATATTTCGGATTTAGCGTACTTCTGACACCTAAAATCAACGTTTCAACTACGAATTACTTGTTTATTTTTCAGTGTAATTGTGATGACTTCAGTTCTCACTGAACGCTCGGTTTTGACATTTGATTAGTCAACTCAACATTGGTGTTTGTCTCTCTTTCTATTTACACTGCCAAGCTGCCAAATTGCACTTCACTTTTATGCAAATAAGTTGTTAGCTTTAAATATCTTTGCGTGTTATCGTATGCATGTTATCGATTAATCGCAGCTGGCAGTGCTTTTGAGTTGGCAGCACTGCCAAAAGCATGCACGAAATGTAAACAAAAGTGAAGATATCTTGCGAAACGTCAAAAAGAGATTGTGAAATGCATAAAACAAAACAGCAAAAAGCAATTGCCAAACAAAAAGCTATTTATAATGTTGTTTTTTGGCGTTAGCCAAGCGTGTTTATAAAGTGTTAAATAAATAAAATGTATCGCAAACTCTGGGAAACTTTTGAACAATACATAAAGCGTAATTAAATTGGTTGAAAAATAATCTTAAATATATATTTATTTATTGGCCACACGTACAACAAATTTGAACTCAACGCTTGTCAGCTGGGCATCATTAAAATGCTGCTGTTAATATTATATATCTGAATTGTAATTGTCAGGCGCACAAAATAATCATAAATTTTGTAATAACAAAACAGAAAGGTTTCAAAAATAACGACAATGATCTGCCGGACATAAGTGCAAATGCATCCATAAACTGAAATGATTCATTGACAATTGTTTTTTTGTTTTGTATTCATTTATTTGTGTATAGACACACACTTTTGCAAAGCACTGTAGGAAGCGCGTTGTTCGTGTGTGCAAACAAAATGCGCAGTATTCCAATAGGCGATTACTTATATGGCTATATTATTGGTTTAGCTGGATGTGGATGAGGTAATGCTCATTAGCTTGTGCAAATTGCACATCGACCAAAGCTAATTAAAAACGAAGGGTACATTTTAATTAAGTCTAAATATTGTACGTAAATTATCACATGAGGAAGTTTGCTTTAGATTCCGATTTAACTAAAAAGAGAGGATTAAATTTATGGCGATAATTAACATACTTCAAATTAAATACATTTAAATTTTAATTTAAAAATGTTTCTATAGACCCAAAGATAGATTATATTCTAATACCTCAATAAAAAAGGAAGAAAATACATTATAATTACATATGTACATAGGAGTAGGTAGATAAGAAAAATACCACTAAGGTATTAATTACTTTGATATAAATTTCGTTCAGTGGGAGTTCAATTAATACTTTTCCAGGTTAGATTGGAGAGTATTTTATTAATCTAAGTAAGGAAATATTATTCAAAAAGCTTATAATAAAAAATAAATGTGAGCTCGACATATTGCTAGACTAGACAAAAAATACGTTTAACAAAGAAGTAATACATCATAATAATTTGAGCAACAACTATATTTTGAATAATTGCTATATAAAAAGTAATTTATGGGGACATGAAAAGCACCCTAGAGCATATTCTAATTGATGTTGCCATTCCTCGGAATTCTTCCACTTCTGTCTGTCAAGTTCGGGGTCAGCAACAAACTGCCAAACATAAGCAAAAAAAAAAATAAAATTTAACCACAAATTGTCTTGAGGTGCTGCCCACTTGCTGGTGCTGCCCACCTGATACACAGCTATACCATGTAATTAGTACTCTTATATATAAGAGAATATATATATATATATATGTGTATTGGTAGGTTTGCATGTTGCATGTAGATTGGCTTCCTTCTTCCTGCTGTCTGCTTGCGGTTTTTGTCGCGCCCCGCTTTAGCATGCAATATGCAAATTGCTGGCCAAAAAGCCAGCGGAGCAAGTCCGTCTATACACATATGTATATGGAGTATATAGTATCTATAGTCTCCGTCATGTGGCCATAGCACGCAATTCATGCCATCACCATCACCAACACCATCGTCATCGTCATCGTCATCCCAGTGGACGCCTCTTGTTCCATTCATGCCTTTTGTTATGCTACTTCTCTCCTGACAGACTAACTGACTAAAGTTGACTAAAGTTACCTCTATCTTTCATTTCGTTTCGTTTCGTTTCGTTCCGTTTCGTATCGTTTCTTTCATTATTATTGTTATTTTACACTTTCCAGCTCGAAACTACACGAAATGATTGTCTGCCTTGTATTTACATGTCTGTTTGCCCAGCCCCTTGCACTTCCCCTAGTTCATGTGTGTTCCTTCCTCCACTCACACACACAATGAGGAAGCAATACAAAAGATTCTCACGTACTTGTTACCTCTATAGGTGGCGAACTGTATTTCTTTCTTTCTTTTTCTTTTTGTTTTTGTTCAGAGTTCTCTTCCTACTTACTCCACAGCATATACAATTTCCTTCCCTTTTCTGCCATTCCGTGACGTGAGTTGCCTCAGGGGCATTCTGTCAGTTAGTCAGTTAGTTAGTTGGCTAACAGCTTGTTGGGCACGGGCACACATCACCGAACCTTTTTTATAATACAAGCAGCAAACATATTTGCACTCAGCCATTGAATAACGGTTAAATGCAGGGCAGATAAGTTCTTAAGTCTATCCTAATGGAATAAAGGGAGACGGTCCCCTTATAGCTTTAGCTGCAATTATGAACCCTCCATTCATCTTTCGTATCAGTTAATAACATTTTAGCTTTGATGAAGTTTTTTTCGAGTTTCTTAGAATATAATACAAATAGGTAACTTTTTTCCAGTTTAACTTCAAACTTATTCAAAGTCCCTTATTTTCAATAGTTTTTTTTTTGTTCTAAGTAAATCACATGTTATTAATTTTTAAGTTTTAACTCATTCCAAGTTGCAACTTAATCTAAGTTTCATGATCTAGTTCCAAAATCATTTTTAGTTATACTAATTGCTACTTTCATTATCCAAATGAGTTTTATTTGTTCAATTTTTGTTTTCAACTTATGATTACTTCCTTCTATACTTAAATAATATTATAGCTCATGAGTAATGCATTTCCAGCTTCATTCCATTCACTTTTAAGAATGCCTTTTTATTTTACTTATTTAAAAATTTCAATGAACCCTGATTTCGCACATAAGCAACGCCTTTTTATTGCCTCATTGGCGAGACATCCCCAATCCCCCCCCTCGTTTTTGAAATGTAACGTCTTGCAATTGGACACTTACTGTTATGGTTTTGTTAAACCCAAAACCCAACATCAATGTCAACCAAAAACCAAAACAAGGCTCTGCAAACGATGGCTCTCTTGTCTGCTTTCGATGTTTGCCCGATGTTAGCTGATTTACCAAGCGCAACGATGGTAACTTTATATGCAGCGGAGCACTTGCGACATTGGGCACAGGGTTTTTTTCGGTTTTATTATAGATGTTGCTTGCGGTCCGAAATATTTTCACAGTGCGAAAAATAAAACGAAATAGGAATTGAAAAAAAGGAGAGGATATAGGAGGAGGATACATCCTGCAATGCACTTGTTTAAGCATAGTTAAACAAAATATCTTTATATTTTACATCAAAAATATAATATGGGTGAATCGACTCTAACAGAATTGGAACAGTACGCTATTATATATAAATAAACGCATGCACGATATCAGAAAATTTTTAAAAATTTTAAAGTGTTTTTTTTTATCTTGCACAAACAACAATATTGTTGTTTTTATAAAATGCAAGCAAATGTTATTGCACATTAAATGATTTGTTTACTTATTTAGCATTAAATGTGATAGTTCATATATCGCCTCAAATATTTCACATAATTTTATTGTGTACGTTGACGTCATAAAAACAGTTGAGATAAAGATAATGCGCAGTGCGTATACTTCCTTAGTTGATTTATGATTCATATGTAAGGAAATTAACAGAGATAGTATTTAAAAGAAGGCTGAATTGAATCTTTTAATGACTCAATTATTTGCTGGCAATTTGAAGCAAGTCGAGATATGTTTTGAATGATTCTGACACAATGCTATAAACAAATCGCGATATATTCGAAATGAAATATTTAATGCATTATAATTTTAATTTTATTAAATGTTTGCCTTGCTCACAACTGATTTTTAAATATATATTTTTCACTATAAATTTCATGTTTTTGAAGTCCTTTTTGCAGGCAAAGTTAGCATACTGCATATTTTTTTCTATTTATTTAATAGTTAAATATTAAATTTGTTATTATATTATTTTATATATATATTTATCATTTGAGCAACTGTATGATAGTTCTGAACATATTGTTTGAGTCAATTTAAGCATACTAACCAAACCAATCATCGGTGCTGATGATGGGCGGCAGCGATCTGCTCTTGTTGTTGTTGTTGTTATTATTGTTGTTGCTGTTGTTGTTGTTCTTGCTCCTGGCTGATGAACGATCTTTGGTGTTGCTTCTACTGCTGTTGCTGCTGTGTTCAGACTTTGCTTTGGCTGTTGCTGATGTAGTTGTAGCTACTGCTGTTGTTGTTGCTGCTGCTGTTGTTGCTGCTGTTGTTGCTGCTGCTGCTATTGTTGCTGTTTGAAATTTACGCTGTGCGTTGCGCAGAAAATTCAACAGACGCACATCGATGGACTGCGCAGCCGTGTGATTGTCCCTGCTGCTGGTGTTGTTGGCTGAGGTGTTGCTGATGATGTTGCTGTTGCCGTTGCCGCTAGCCGTTGACGCATATTTATCACAAAAGTAAAACTCCTTGCGCTTGGGCGGCGCATAGGCGGCACTCAGACTGCTGCACAGTTGCAGCGGTCTTCGGCGCGCCTTGGCAATCACCTGACCAGGTGAGGCGTGGCCGTTGGTGGTGCTGTTGGTGTTGGCCTCGCGGTGTGTCAAACTGCTGGTGCTGCGGCTCAAGCTGTGCGCCAAGCTCTGCTTGCACCAGTAAACGTCCTTGCTGCCAAAGTAATAGTAACGACGACGCGTATCCTGCGTGGCGCCAACTGTTCGCTGATGTCGACTGCAGTTGGAGCGTGTCGACTTTTTGGTATTGGTGGTGCTGGTGGTGCAGCCGGTGGTTTGACTTCCGCTGCTTGTCAGCGAGTTGTCGCTCTCGTTGCTCAAACTGTTGTTGTTGTTGCTACTGGTTGTTGTAGTTGCTGCTGTTGCTGTTGTGTCTGCTTCTGACTTTGCCACTGAAGTCGCCGCGTTCGTTTGCGTAGGCGTAAGATACGAATTTGATTGGATGAAGACGCCATCGCAGGTGATTTTTATTGTTGTCACCATGTTCCATGCGGCATTTCCTTTGCCTTTCAGCACTCACTTTTAATATATATGTATTTATTTATTGACTACACTTCACTGTTTGGACAACGGTTTTAAAAGAGTTGCTAAATTTGTTGGTTTTGGTGGCGCAATGTTTTTTGATTTAGATAACTAAAATCCCATTTAATAGAATAATATAATACTAGCTAAAAATTTGAATAGTTGCTGCAGAACAATCTTTAAGCAACTTATTAAAGATAGTAGAGTTCAGTAACATAAAAGCAGTTCTCCAAACTTTTGAGCTTTAAGTAGCTTTAATTAATGACTCTCAATACAACCAACAGACAAAAACATGACCTAGAATTTGTAAAATCAACCAAACAATTTAAATTGCCTTAAGATCAGATATTATTTTTTTTTTAAAAAAAATCTTATCTTAGCAATATATCTCTAATAATTTTTTTAACAATCCTTTTACTAAAAATATAAAAATTTAGAAAATCACTTTATGGAAAATAAAGCAATTTGCTAAACTCAAGGGCATACAACTTTTTCCGAGTGTAGATAGTTATCACTAAACAACTTTTTAACGATTTTGGATCTGTAGAAACTAAAATAAGAGACTTGCATTTGCTGCACAGACTATTGAACTCATCATCGACAATGGAGAAGCTGCTTCTCTGTTCTCCTGTCCATAGATACAGTGGGGTCTGCCCTAGTTGAATTGAGGCTAATGCCGCATCAAACAATGTGCACTGCAAAATTGTTTTCTTTTGTAATAATACTAATTAAAGTTTGTTTTTTTTTTTTTTTTTTAAAGAGCTTTGATTTGGACCCGACAACAAAAGAGGCAACGCAACAAAAAAAATCAATGGAGAAGTGAAGCAATAAAGGAACTACAAATAATGATAATACCAGTGAGACAGACAAAAAGCAAGCAAGCAAAAAGCGCAAATGGAAAATATCTATGGAGAAAATCCGAGCGCAAAAAAAAAGTGAAACAAAAACCAGCAGCAGAAATTGTCTTGATTCCGAAAGCATGCTCCATATTTGTCAACTAGTTGGGCCCAAAAGAGGGGGAGGTACAGGAGGTCTATACAGAGTAGTAATAATAGTAATTGTCTTGTTGTATTTTTTATTATTTTTTTTTGATTTTGGCATTTGCAGAAGTCAATTTGCCACTTTAACTGTAAGTGAGTTAAGAGCCACGAGAAGAAAAACAAAAAAGACTTGACTACAGGTTGGATATATCAAAAATAAATGGTAGACATAAAGTAAAGCTCTTAACATTGCTGTTGGCTTAGCATTTCTTCTATTTTAGGAATTATATTTTTTGTGGGTTGGGAAAACACGAACCAAGTCAGTGGCTTGAATTGAATTGGAATTTACGGGAGTTGTGTGTAAGTGCAAATACACACATATGTACATATACATATATGCCTTATATATATTTATACATATGTTTTTTTTTTTTTGGGCGTGGGAACTCAGCCGACAACGCCCATTGTTATAGTTGTTGGTGTTATATATACATATATATTATTCAAGGCAGGCCATACCTTGGGAAAGTACGTGAATAACCAGGTGAAATGTTACAGTTGTTCACATGTCGACACAATGTGCTGATAAAGTGGCATATAACAGATGTAAGAAATAGTTGTGTAGATATCCATATATATATATGACCATATGTATATGGTGTTAATTAGGTGTGAATTGTTTTGGCATGCAGAAAGTTTCAAGATATGTATAAAGTAAAAAATAATGGCCACCACATTGGCTAAAAGTAGTTAAAAGTTGATCAAAAGTTTCAAAAGAACTAATCAAATGTTTAGATAAGGAATCAAAGGAACTAGTTCCGGTGACAGAATTTTTAAACGAGAAAGAAACCACCACATGAGCTTTCAGTATGAAAGTTTCAAAAGCCAATTTGAGATGAGTTTAGTTATGAACTCATAACTGAAGTATGCAACTATTGCCCTCAATTATTATCACTATTTTGCACAGCAAGTAAAACTATTAGACTATAGTTCATTTTGGTTTCGTAAACTTAAAAATAATTAGAAATCAATGTTATCAAAAACGACAGCTTTAGTTCACTAATGGATTACCAGGTGTGAAGCAATTTATTTAAATGAAGTCTTAAAATTTAAGTTCAAGTAATTTTATATTTTAACATTTTAACAGGAACATAGTTTATTAGTTGCATAAAAGCTCAAATGAACTAGTTGAAGAACTTTGAAATCATAAAATAAGAAGTCAAATAAGACAAAATTGGTTTCAAAACACAAGTTCAACTTAGTGCACATTATTTTAAGAGCAGTTTAGTTCCATTTTCTCCTGAGCTTGATCTTCCAAAACAATCTCAAGTTTAGCAAAAGACCTCTTTAATGTTCACTTAAGACCCACCCGTCGTTTTAATTAGTGCTTTGACAATTTTCTATGTGTCCAAAAAAAGTTTTCACTTTCGACATTATACGGTTTAAGAACTTTGTCGGGTTCAGTTGATTCAGTTGAGAGCAAAACCTACAAGCGCTGGGCAACTGGGCAATTAACTATGGAAATGAGTTGGAACCTAAGAATTGGGCACGTGGAAAGTGATTGCTTATCGAGGGAGAGACCCAAATTTTGAATTCTTTCGACGGGAAGCAGGCATGGAAAAACGTGCGCCGAATAAAGAAGAAACACCAAACAAAACATAAATGAAGAAACTAATTTAAAAACACGAAAAAAACAACAACAACCAAAACTAAAATATGACACAAGTTTTTGTTGTCGCGTAGACGACAAAATGCAAAATGAAAAGCGAAATCAAAATAAAAGCAAAGGAAAGAAGAAGAAAACCTGATCTTGGGTAAAAACAAAGTGGGCAATAATATAAAACAATAAGACTATAAAAACAAAAACAAAAAAACAATGGGGCAAGTTTAAAATGCGTGAGGCGCCTCAACGGATATCCTCAGGCTCCACTCGCTTTTTTTTCATTTTTTTTTTGGAGCCCGCAGCGGTACCTGTTGCATGATATATATGCATATACATATATATATATCTGGTATATGTATATTTATGTGCTTAGTTTTTTGGCGATTGTGCAGTGAAAGTTGCGCTTTTTTGTGGTTTAGCTAGTTAGTTTTTTGGTGGACGTTTTGAAGGGTGTTGCATTGTTGTTGGAGCCGCAACTGGCTTACAAGATTAATTATTAATTGTACAATTTACAATTAAATTAAAGCTCCGGCACGCATAAAAGAAAACATAAAAAGAAATGCGCCACTATTTTAAATCGAGTGGAAAATAATTAGAAAAAGTGCACAGCGAAGTTTTAATACACTTTCAGTTTAAATTTAAAAAAAGGGATAAATATAAAATGGGTAAATTTATTATGGGAGTCTAAAAATAATAATAAAAAACGTTTAATATTTTGTTTAAGAAAACTTTACCACAAGATTTATTTAATAAGTTTTTAATACGCATTTTATTAAGAAATGTGTAAAATAATGAGAAAGTCTTTATAGTGGGAAAATATAGACAACGGAATACAAGTAATAACTTTATTTTCTTTCAGAAAACTTAATTCGAATTAAGGAAAATTAATTATGTAAATTACCAAAATTGAACATTGAGAGCGTGCAAGATTCTAATAAAAACAAACAAATATGCTGACTTCTGAGAACTGACA
Source organism: Drosophila maculinotata (assembly GCA_035045305.1). Classification (NCBI taxonomy): domain Eukaryota; kingdom Metazoa; phylum Arthropoda; class Insecta; order Diptera; family Drosophilidae; genus Drosophila; species Drosophila maculinotata. The sequence continues at coordinate 22,259,177 of JAWNPD010000335.1, read as the reverse complement.
TGACTGTAAAATAAGTCACACTGGAGGACTTAATAGATAGTATGCATGTAAATAATGCTCACATATGTATGTAAGTAAGAGTAAAACAGCTTCGATTTTCAGCTTTCAAAAGAGGCAACAAACAGCATAGCAAATGCAAAGTACCTAACACAGCACGTACACTTGAAAAGTGTAAGAAAACGAAAAAAACAAAAACAATAAAATATAGAGGAAAATAAAAAATGAAATGCAATTGAAAAATGAAATGCGCCATTGGCCATTGGCTGTTGGCTGTTGTCCGTTGTCTGTTGTCCGTTGTCTGTTGGGGATACGTTTGGTTATTTGTTGGGTTCGGTTTTTAGTCGTGTGCAGTGAATGGCAAATTGCTTAAGTAGTTGGAGAAGAAAAGAGCCAAACACACAAAATGGTTAAGAAAAACATTAAAAATTAATTCACGCGTCTGCAGTTGAAGAGGTATAGTTGCTGTTATTTGACTTGTTGCAGTAATGTCCACTTTCACTTGGCCAAGAGGCAGGCAACTCTCTCAGGATGATGACGATGACGTTTCATGTGGATTAGACGCGCGAAGATTGGCGAGACAGGGTCGAGGATGGATAGGGGGGGCAGACAAGAGCGTGAAAACTAGTTACAGTTTAAGGCCTAAAGCCGCAGCGGTGACTAATGCGCTGGAAAATTGAAAATGGCTTTGCGCCGTTCGACACGCCAACAAGCTAAAATGACTAAAAAAAAAAAACGAAATTCAAGCTTTGGGCCTCAGCCCACAAGCTTTTTTTTTTTTGTCAATAAGTCTCGAGTGCCTGCACGTCGCCAAAATTAGCGTGGAAATCAATTGCGAAAAGCTAATGATTCATGCAATTGGAATAAGCGTTGCGTTGATGAGTTGAAGGACGGCAGGACGGAGTGAGGGTATGGGGGGGTATGTTACAACAAATTACTAGCCAAGAAATAGTAAATAAGACAACAAGCTTTCAGATGCTTCAATAGCAATAGAGAAGAAAACAAAAGGTGGGGCAAAAAGATAATTAGCTGAAGCTAGTTGAAGAGTTTAAGCTTGAAAATGGTAAACGACAGACATAAAGATATTAATTATAGAGGTCTATATTCAGATCAAACGATACTCCTACTGGTAGGAGATAACTCTACCTCAAAAACCGAAATAAATTAGATATTATAATTCATTGGTTGTATCATAAAAATATAAAGAAATGTTGAAGAGAAAATACTTTTCTTAAGAATATAGGGAATAAAAAATGGTAATTTACAGCAATGAGGAACAGAAATTAAATTAAATAATAAACTACCGATTAAACTGCAAATAAACAACTAAAAGAATTTGAATAGAAAAATATAAAGAAATAGGGACCAGAAGGGACTTGAGAGCTTTTCGGAAAACCAAATAATAACATAGTAACTTAATATAAAATTGCAAAAGGAGTTATAATAATTAACAGAAACATGATTGAGCTTAATATAAAGCCCATATATTTATATAAGTAAGCAATCCAGCTTCGATAGTTTAGAATATAATTCGATGTGTTTAGAAATAGTTCAAATAAAGTTTGATTCCATATAGGAAAAATTAATCTATATTAATTTCAAAGTTTTAAAAATAAACTGATTGGTTACAATTGACAGGAAACTCTCGAAAAAAAAGGCCAATAATATCAGCTCATAATATTTTAAAAGTAGCAAATAAATTTTGTCTTTAAAAAGTAATTTTTAATACATAAGCTAAAGCGCCGATTTCACTTCATTCAATCAATTTGAACAATTTGTGATTATACGCAATCGATAGCTGACCCAAAACCTATAATTAAACCACCAATCGAAATCTGCACAAAAGGTCATTGCGCCACCAAAAAAATAAAAACCAAAACTCAAGTTCACAAAAAGGCAAATCATCAAACATCTTTATGTCACAAAATATGATTTAACTTTTTTTTATTTTATTTTGCCAAAAATGTTGTTTAGCTTTTACATGTTAATTTGGCGTGGAATTTGCATATTGAAAGAGAAAAAATAACAACAAATATTTCGCATGCATGCATCTCATTAATGATTACAAATTTGAAGAGATATTTTAAAGCTGGTTACACAATCGTTTTTATATGGTTAATTTGCATTATCAGGAATTAACACATATAGCTTCAATTATTGTTATTAGCTATTGCCACAAAAGCCAATTGCAATTCAATTTTATTGGCAACAGTTTTAAACACGCGACGTCGCGACCCAATGGGAAAGTTTGTTGCGCATGCGCTCGAAGCGATTTCAGCGAACCGCGCAACTTGCTTGCAAGTTACAAACTGACTGGAGAGCTCTGACCGGCATCGAGTTTAAGCTGTCAGTCGTCAAAAGAGAGCGCAGCGAAGCGAGAGCTGATAAGTCGAGCTTTCCTCAACTCTGCGCGTGAGAGTGTGAGTGCGTTAACAGTGCTGCACTACTCTCGCATGCGATGCACTTTGCTCGCATGAGATAAAGTTGCTGAAGCAGCCGAGCACAAGAGAACTCAACTCGAGCTTTCTTCAACTTAAGTTGTGGAGAGACAGCGTTTGAGTGCGAGTGCTCTTGCATGCGCGACTGCTCTCTCGTGAGGTGTGCACTTTTACATTCATGCGCCAGACACGTATGCAGTTATCGATATCGATTTATCGCATGCTATACAATCTATTAATCGCACTCGGTTTTGGTAGCATTTTGGGCTTTTAAATTAATTGCCAAAGCCTAATTACCAATACTAAAAATTTGCTCAATTTGCGACGATTCTTTTTTGGAGTTTCAAGTTGTTGATGGTGGTTTCTGACCAAATATGTTGGCCGACAAAATAAGTAAGTCAGAGTTTGTATTTTACAGCGCTTGATTTTGTTTCAATTTATTTGTCAAATGACATTTACCTAAAACGTCGACGGTGACTTTGCGAAAGCTTCACGGTGCGAGCGAGATAGGTACGAAAAAAAACGGCAATTTAAAAGTTGTGCTTTTCAAATGCTTTTGAAATAAATAAACAAATTATGTTAATTGAGAAAATGGTGAGAGAATAACCATATTTCATTTAGTTGGTTGGCTAATATGTAGTTTAATTAATAAATTTCGTAATTTTGATAGTTTTTAATATGGTAAGATGGCTTTACTATTGATACCCTGTACTTTATCAAATATACTTTCAGTATAATTTACCATATGAATTAATACGGATATATGAACCTACAAATTCTTTTTATTATATTTGTCAGAAATTAGAATAAAATAAAAGCCAGAGTTTTGTGTCATTAAGAAAATTCCTATGTCAGCAAATATTATGGGAAACATGAAATTGGTTTAAAAAAACATTAAATTATATCTGTAAGTTTTAAATTTGTTGTATAAAAAACAAGTATTCCAGAATTTATATAATTTTGCAAACAACATTACATCTGGATTTATTGTATTACTTTTCTACTTTTTATATAATTATGACAATTGAAAATACTTCTGGTTTATAATTTTGTTTTAATTATAAATATAGCCAAATATATTTATTTAAATCTCTAACGACGTTTTTGCCTGATATTATTTTAGTTATCATAATAAATAGTTATTAATAATTACTGTTGGATTTGACTTATGTTTATTATGTTTATTTTTGTATCTCTTATTAATTAAATTATCCCCTTGTCTTCTGTAGGCTTAGGCTGACTCTATGTATTTTTATACTTTTTTCGCCATTTGCTTCCTCTCATTTTTTTTTCTGCTTTTTGCATACGTTCTAATTGTTTTTTCCGCTGTTGCTGGCAATTTTAATTAATTTTTCTGTTGTTGTTGTTGTGTCTGTCATGTCTCATATGTCAATCTGTATCCCTCTTGTTTTTTGCATGTTTTCGTTTCGCGGACAATTTGTTGTTGCTGCCTTTTGCATAAAAAAAAACTAATAAAAAATGCAGACATACATAAAAAACAAATGCGTTGTTGTTGTTGTTATTGTTATTGTTATTGTTGAACAGCCGCGCGCCCAGTTCGTGATATTTAGCAAATTCTCGCTGCTGGCCATTTTATGTGCATATTCCAAGCGCATGCATTTAGCACTTAACGAATCCCCCCTCCCCTCCCACTCCACCCCAATCCCACCCCTTTTCCGAAACATGATGCCATCTCTAACTGTGCAAAATTAGCAGTCAAATGTGATTAGAGAAATTGCATACGCCAAAAAAAAAGGAGGGCATTCGCGTGAGAGAAAAGAGAGCACAGAAGAGCTTGTGCTGCTGACGTCATCAACATTTGCACTACTGGAATGTGCAATGGAATGCGACGCACAGCAACAGCCAGAAGCAAGACCTTTGCACGCACGCACACGCACATACACACACACAGATGCGTGTGTGCTATAAATAAATGCATGAAAAGCAAACAAAAGCCGCATTACAAAGTAAACAAAAGGAAGAAGCAGCACAAACAAATAAGCAAAAAATCACACTTCAAATATATGTATATTCAGTGAGAGCCAAAAGACAAACAAGTGCGAAAAAAAAAGAAAAATATTAATGAGCACGCAAAAAATCTATATGTATGGAAATAAAGAGCTTCTTTTTTTTTTGCTGCGCGTATTGCGATAACGATAATGATAACGACAGGTGCTGCAATGTAATTCCATAAAAGCCCACGCGTCGGACGACTGATATTAATAAATATTCTATATGCTACATATACATACATACTTATGTGATAAAGATAAGCTGCGACTTATGTTTAATTATGTTGACAATGTGCAGCAATAATGTCACATTGATTAATAAAAATTAAATGCAGAATGCGATAAGCACACAAGTCCAAAGTAAATTTACAATGTTATACAAATATGAGACATTAATACAAAATATGTACATTTATATATGTATGTACATATGTTATAATTTGATGTTTTTAATTAATTTGTTTTGTATGCATATTTATTTAGTATTGACTAAAGACAGTCCACATTGCAAATAAATAAATACTTAACAATCAAAAATTAAAATTCTTCACAAATAATATTTCTTTTTAAAAGTAAAGAAATTTAAATTATTGATTTAAGATAATTAATATTTCAAGTGGAATTTTAAAGTTTCTGGGGTCGTAAATGGGCGAAAATAAAAATATTTTATAACATTTTGTATCTTATCTTGTTTACTCCATTATCAAATTAATAATAATTTTCATTATTAATTGCCTTTGGTTAGTCTTTTGTTAAAGTTTTCGAACTTTTAGCCTGGTAACAAATTCTAGTTGGCATTCATATTGCTTGCATGCATGTAATTAAAGCAGCAGATAGAGAAGGCAATAGTCACTGTGAGATCAGCGCGTCAAAAGTAAAATGCACAAAAAAAAGTTCACGCAATTCTAAACTCTACACACACACGCACATACACACACACACACTGACACAGACAGGAGTACAACGCCCACGCGTATTGCAAATACACAAACAAACCGAAAAGCTTTGGCGCCGCCGCTGCAATAAAAACAACAACAGCGACTTTAAAGCGTGACGTCAGCGCACGAATATTTTTGCCGAAGCCGACAGCAGCAACAACAATCATACTACGCACATATACTAGCCAACGGAAACTACGATGCGCTACGCTTCGGTTATTGCCGTTAATTATTGTGCTTCCACTGTCTGTGTTTGTTGTTTGGTCATTCATGGAGCCGCTCTGCTCGATTTGCATGCGTGCATATGTGTGTATGCATCGGTGTGTGTGTGTGTGTGTGAATGCTATTCACAATACGCCTAAAAGGCAAACAGCAACAACAAAATTGCGCGCCATTGGAGCGCAGAGTTGTAAAACGTGTTTTTGTTTTGCTGTTGTTGTTAACTAAACAAAAATGCGTAGTTTATTGTTGTTGTATAATTTTTTTGCTTTCGATTTTTTGGACTAAAACATATAAGGTCATACATACAAACAAATATGTACATATGTGCGTATATATATATTGAACCGATTTTTGATATTTTATTTACATATACATATGTCCATATAGTATGACCTCCGACAACAAGCATTCAAAAAGCTTGCTTTGATTTTAAATCAAAGCTTATTTTATTTTTCATCAATGGAACAAAAGCAAAGCAAAACAAAACTTTGTGTTGCATGCAATTTTGACAGTATCCAAAATTTTACGCAATAGCTAATAGTTAAAAATTATGCAAACACACACACACAGAAAAAGTTTCGCTCACACACACAGACAGAGAAAAGAGCAGACACAAATTGCGTTACTTCTTATTGGGCAATCGCCTTATCCTTTTTGCGCAAGCTTTCGTCACTTTCACCCACACACACACACACACAGGCACAAATATCAGGCAGACAGCTCGACGCGCAAAAAGGGCGTTGGGCAGTCCTGAAGTCAAAACAACAACACTACAAAAATCTCACACACACATACGCACTACATTCACATTTTTACAGCTTACCTGATTCCTATTGCTGTCTCGCATTCCACTACGCCTCCAACGCTGCTGCTGCTCTGCTTCGCTGATGCTGCTGACGTCGACGTCGACGCTTTTCGAGCATCAAGCAGCGATCATACACATGCACATTTTTGATTTCCGATTATTATAAATTATTTATAAACATTTGCACGCACACACACACATACACACACACATATACATATATACATATATATGGCCCAACTTGCTGCTGGTTTTTTTTTTGTATGGAATTTTCTACACTTTTCCACACATTTGTTATGTTTTTTCACGTTTTGATAAATCAGTATAACCGTTTAAGTATTAGTTGTAACACGTATGCACACACAATAATGTTTTAATGCACCGAACGTACTAATTTTACAGCAACAAAAAATTCCATGAAAAATAAAGCAGCCATCTTTGCCCAGTATTAGGATTGTTGATATTATATCGGTATATCGATATTTACGTAAACTGTGCGATAAACGCGATATGTATTACGGTTGCCCAATTTACAAGATTTATCGAGTTACGAAATTATGCCACGCGCAACTATCGATAGGCGTTATCACTCGTGTTGTAAGTAATGTACATTTTTTTGGTTTATTTGAGTAAGTTAACAATTGATTGTATTTTCAACTTTTTACATAATACAGAATAGTGGATTAACTTCCTATGCGTGCCTTCTGCATGTTGGGGTTTCACTATTATGAATTATTTTTAAATTTGCGGTTGGCGCCAAAATTATCTGCTTCTTGCACATTGGTGACGTAGCTGAGCTAAATTTGACGATAGTGAAACTATCGTGATGTAAAGTTGTAAGTGCGATAAGTGATGTTTGATGAAAATTTAAATAAGCAATTAATTAAAGATTTTTTTATGTTTAGTTGAAAAAAGTCAAGTTTGGATGGTTTACTTTATTTATGCTGTAATTGCTTTTTGCGTTGAATTATATTCGATATACTGTGTACCGATATACGAATATTCTGTCTGGTATTTTATTTGGTATTATTGTATTGGTATTAATGTGCGCACGTTGTTGTCATTTAATAATAATAATTTAGCTACAAATAATATGCGCAACTTAAAGCTGCAATATTGCAAGGAGCAGGAAACAGGCGTGCAAAATGCAAAGCAACTGTTGCTCCCGCCCCATAAGAACAATGACGTTACCTACCTTATCACCGATAACAAAATTTACAAAGAAACACAAATAATCGCAGATCTGCCGGATTTAGTATCCGCCGAATATCTTCAGCTGGACAATGCGATTTGTGTGGCAACGGGGGCAGGGGAGGTGCAGCTCATCGACCCGGATACGTTGGAGAGCAGAGAAGGCACCTACTGCGATGTGGGCATTGAATTTATGTCCTGGTCCCCAAATCAGGAAGTCGTCGCTTTTGTCACCAAAACAATGAATGTTGTTGTTATGACTTGCACCTTTGAAGTCCTGGCAGAGCAGCCACTGGATGTCCCCCAACTGGCCACAGATCAGCAGTTCGTCAACGTTGGCTGGGGCAAAAAAGAAACACAGTTCCATGGAAATGCCGGCAAAGAGGCGGCCAAACAATCCGACGAGTTCAAAGCCCCTGAAGATGTCCAACAGCTGCCGCAGGTGAGACAGATATCCTGTAAAATAAACAATAATCAAATTGGGTACATTATTTTATTTATTTATTTAATGTCCACTATTAACAGTCACAAATATCAGGTCAGAGATACCCTGTAAAGTAGACATTAATCAAATTGATTTTATTTTGAAAATTAATTAATTTATTTAAAGTCGACTACTAACAGTCACAACAGTTTGACTTGGAGATTGGATTTTTTTATGATATATATTATATTTTTGATAGATGGCATCGGGATATTGTTAAAAAATGTTCCACTATAATCCTACTAAAGTTCTCAATAATTTAGCTATACAACACAGCAATATAAAGTATTGTAAAGAAAAAATAAAATATTTATATTATATATATATTTTGATTTTGATTAATATTGATGCATTATCTCTACCTTTCAAGGATGTGCACATTGTGTGGCGTGGCGATGGCGCCTACTTTGCCGTCTCCTATGTGGCCAGCAATGTGGGTCGCACCTTTAACGTCTACGACTGCGAGGGCAAGCTGCAGCATACGGCGGAAAAGTGGAACGGAATGCAAGCGCCGATTTCGTGGCGACCGAGCGGCAATTGGATCGCACAGCCGCAAATCTTTCCCACCAAATCCATGGTGGTACTCTTCGAGAAGAACGGTTTGCGTCATCGCGAATTCGAGCTGCCCTTCGATTTAAATGTGGAGCCAATTGTGCAGCTACGCTGGAGCAACGATTCGGATATATTGGCACTGCACACCGCAACAGCGGAGGCGCAGAGCATTTATCTGTATACGATAAGCAATTATCATTGGTATCTTAAGCAGGTGCTTGTCTATAAGGAGCAGCAGGATCCGTTGGCCTTCTTCCACTGGGACAACCGTCTAGGCAACGAGCATGTGCTCCACGTGCTCCTGCAGAGTGGCAAGCATTATACGCATCGCTGGTACTTTGCCATCGATTGCCAACCGGGCACGTCAGTTGTGTATGTCATCGATGGCAGAAAGTTACTGCTGACGGACTTCGCCAATGCAATCGTGCCGCCGCCCATGTGCTCGAGCGTTGTGGAATTGGATGGCAAACACTATATAAACGCCATTGGCTGCTGCAAATACAATATCAACATATACACCAGCGATCGTGTGCTGTTCCTCTACAGGTCTTGCATCTACAAGAAATTTACACCCAGTGAAGAGCTCTCTCAAATCCAATTGGCCAACTTCTGCTGCGACATCAGGGGCAATCTCTGGGCCACCCATCACGTGGGCAATCACTCGCGACTCCTCTTAATCTTCAATGGCGGTGATAACGATAATCATTTCTTTGTGTTCACTGAGCTGCGCATCGCTGGCACCATCAATGCAATCGCCTCCAACCTCAATTTATTGGTCATCCAAACTCTCGAAAATCGACAAGTCTACGAAGTAAATATCGAGGATGTTAAACAAAAGCCGAACGGCACCTATTTGCAGCTCCAACAGAGTGCGGTCCAAATGGAATTTTACAGCTGCAGCAACAAACCAGCAGGTATTATAAATATAGATATAAATAGTACAAATTACCAACAAGTTTTTATCGGACTAAATGTCTGTCTTTGCATTTTAATTTTCTCACCTGCAAAAAGTTATATATTTATTTATCAAAAAAAAATCTAAAAATTGAGAAATTAAGCTAGTGGCGAATTAAAGATTATGTGTAATATTTAGCATGATTTTAATATTCTACATTTAAAAAGTAAAATTTCAATAATTCGGATTATTTAAGTTTATTAATTTCATCAAATTAGATGAACTACATTTGATTATTGCTTTTAAGTCTTGTTCCTCTTAATATGTTTTTGTTTGTTGTTTTACCTAGTTATTTAATTTTAGTTATTTTGTATTTCAATTTGGGAATAGGATTTTTTGTAATTCAATGAATTATTTAATTACATTTAATTAAGCAACTACAGATAAATAAAGTCGGTTTGGTTTTTATTTTTAATTGTAGCTTGTTAAATTACATTTAAGGATTGCTTTTCAATCTTTTACTTACTCTGATTTACTCGCTTACCCACCGCATTTACTCTTTCAGATTTTCTCATCTCGATGAGCTCGCAGCAGCTGCTGCAGATCGATGACCAACGCATTGCCGAGGATGTCACCTCATTCCTCATTGTGGACAATTATCTGGTTTACACACAACTGAATACCATACAATTTCTGCGCCTGCGGGATCGTCGCATTGTCTCCACACGGAGCATCGAGCGCGGCGGCAAGCTGGTGACGGCGGCCAGCGATGCACGTCTGGTGCTGCAACTGCCGCGCGGCAATCTGGAGGTGATCTGTCCCCGTGTCCTGGCACTTCAGCTTATCGGGGATCGGCTGCGCCCGAAGCATTATGAGGCAGCCATGCGTATTGTGCGGAAACAGCGCATCAATTTGAACATCATCTGTGATCATAATGTGCAGCTGTTTGTGGCGCAGGTCGAATACTTTCTCGATGAGATTAAGGAGAGTCAATGGCTCTGTCTGTTCCTTAGCGAACTGCAGAACGAGGACTATGCTCTGGGCATGTACGCCAGCAACTATGAGGCAGCAGAGCAGCGTTATCCCAAGGATTACAGCGTGGATCGCAAAGTGGACTACATTTGTGAACTGATCTGCGATCGCATGGAGCAATCAAAGAAGCCGCAGCTTATCGAGCGTTTTCGCCTGCCCATTATAACAGCATATGTTAAGCTTGGCAAACTGGAGCAGGCACTCGAGCTCATTTGGCAGCACAAGCAGCGGGATTCCCAGTTGGCGGAGCAGTTGCTCAAGTATCTGCTCTATCTGGTCGATGTCAATGAGTTGTATAATGTCGCATTGGGTACCTATGATTTTGGTTTGGTTTTGTTTGTCGCACAAAAATCGCAAAAGGATCCCAAAGAGTTCTTGCAATATCTCAATGAATTAAAGTCCTTGCCGCTGGACTATCGCAAGTTTAAAATCGATGAGCATCTGAAGCGTCACGAGAGGGCTTTGACTCATCTGGCTGAATGTGGAGAGGAGCACTACGATCTGGCTCTGGATTTCATCAAGCAGCATAATCTCTACAGTCAGGCTTTGGTCATCTATCAATCGCAAGCGGTCTTCCATGCCCGCATCTGTGTCGCCTTTGCGGATCATTTGCGCGCCAATGCTCAACTGGAGGCAGCGAGTCTTATGTACGAGCGTGGCGGTCAGCTGCAGCAGGCACTGCTCAGCGCTCGACACACCTTGGACTGGCAGCGTGTCCTGCTCCTGGCACAGCGTGCCGGTGAGCCGCTTGACCAGGTCGCCAACTCATTGGTGGCACCGCTGCAGCAGCAGGATCGTCATCTGGAGGCCTATGAGCTGATTAAACGTTTTGGCCAGCTGGACATTGAGGCACCGCTGGAAGTGCTGCTCCAAGGACATCTCTATGGCCGTGCCATCTACGAGTCCGGCTTTCTGGCAGCAGACGCCTCTAAGGATCTGATGTGTAAGTTGATTCTAAACCACCTTTACCCACATTATTATACGTCAAGTACTTTTCGAAAAGTACAATTACTTTCCGGTTTTAAAAAGGGGTTTAATATGATTTTTAAAAATTACAATCTATATAATATAATTCCATTAGCTAAAATACCAAACTTAAATACATTATCCACGATAGCTCAAAAAAAGGAAAACAATTCTAGAAGTTAAATTTGATTCACGAATCAAAATTACTCAACCGGTAACTAGTTGAAGACACTCTTGACTAGATTCCATTATTTATCTGGGAAACTGGTAGGAACTAATTGATATAGCCAATAACGTTTTTTTTTTTTCAAGACCTTTTTTAAATCGTTTTCTGTTTCGATAATTCAACAGCTCAAACATCAAATCTTATCATGAATTTAAAAAAATCTACTTAAAGTCAGTAAAATATATAATTTTTTTAGTAGCACTCTTACCTTATTTTATTCTTGTGTCTAAAATACTTATTAAATAAAGTAGAAGCAAACGGAATTTATTGAATCGGTTTTAAATCAAATCTTAAAAACCATTAGACATAAAATTAGATTTAAAGTAGTTCAAATCAGGGAATATGTTTATGTGACTTAAGCTATAATAAATTTCAAAGCTTAGCAACTACTTACAAAAACGTGAAATATGAAACAAAAAAAAACGTCAATAGGAAGAAATACTTAATTGCCAACAGTAAATTGCTTAGATAAGAGAAAATTGTCAAGTCCCAACTTTGTTGACTGTAAATAGCCAATAAATTTGGATAAGAAAAGGTCATTGGAATACTTTTCTATTGACACGTTTCTTAAAACCTATTTAAGCGCTGGTAGTACGGGAAAATGCAATGCATAAAGCGAAACTGAGAAATGAGAGCCATAACAGTTGCTATTTTGGCGATGCTGTTGGTTGCTGTTTTGGGACAGCGGGGATACTATCCTACTCAACGTCCTGATCAAAGACCCAATGGATTCGGTACTCAAATTGGATGGCAGGACATTGTACACGCAAAAGGATCCGAAGCACGTTTTCGTTTTCCACGTAACGCAGAGTCTAATTATGATGAGGATGATGCATATTATTATCAATACAGATAAATCCCTGATATAAAATGGGATTTACGAGAATAATCTGTTTATTCAAGTGTTAAGTAATATTTAATGAACATTACGAAAATAAAATTTCTTTGCGCAAACAACTTTTTAGTTACTAATAGTCGCAAAAAAACAAATTAAAAGTGATTTAAATTTGTAAAGAATATGGGTCATATATTTATGTATATATATATATATCATAATAAATTTATTTAAGGTATGATGCTGTAATATAGTAAAGTGGTAAAAATACTTTCACTTCAGAAATTATTTAAATTATAGCTTAAATATTTAGATTTTTTTTTTTTCATTTTTACGAAAAGTTAAATATGAATGTTTGTTATATAGTCGACGAACTTTCAAAAATTATAATTTCGAATGCATATTTCTACGAATATAATATATTATAATTTGTGTTACACTCTTCAGCTAATCGAGTTAAGCCAGCGCTGATTGCCTATGTTGCACAATTGGAGGCTTCACTGCGCTCGGATCGCCAGCTCTTTGTGGATTACAAAAAGCGCCTGCTGGACATACGAAAGCGTCAGGCGTCGTCGATGGATGTCATTGATGGGGATCACGATGTGGATATTGATGAGGTGGATCTCTTGTCGGACACAAGCAGCATGAATTCATCGCGGTACAGCGGCAGCTCGCGGGGCAGCGGGTAAGCCGCCACCAGTTGCAGATGACTGCATCCGTTTTTTATTGGACTCATTTTCTTACTTTTCTCACTTTTCACTTTGCAGCAAAACATTTCGGTCCAGCAAAAATCGACGCAAACACGAACGCAAGCTGCTCAGCTTGAAGCCGGGCAACCCCTTCGAAGATATCGCGCTCATCGATGCGCTGCACAACCACGTCACGAAGATCACACAGATCCAACAGCAGCAGCTTGTGCGTGACACATGCAAAGCACTCCTCCAGCTGCACACGGAGGACGAACGGGCGGCCACGCTGCAGCGTCTGTACGAGAGCATCTTGTTGGAGTTGCAGCAGGCACTGGACGAGATCTGGATACCGGAGCTAATGGGCGGCACGGCGCAACACCTCAGCGGACCCAATGTCGATTATCTGGCACTGCGCAAGGAGCAGCGTTTCGCCTTAATAAGTGCGTTGAATACTATATTACTTTTAGTATGCACTGTTAGTTTTGATAGGGCATGAGAAGAGGGCTATACAAATTATTATCTCATATTAATTATATAATACAAACATATGTGTATTTGTTGTACAGAAAGTTGCTAATTTAATAATGTATCGATATTATTTAATGATATGGTTCTTTATAGATTTGCATTAGTCTACCTATTTATGCATATCAAAAATCATTTAATTATTTATTTCATTTCGATGTATCATTGATACATTATTAATTTTATAGTATAATCATATAATATGATTTCTTGTGATATTATTATATGTATATATTGCTTATGTATATGTATATATATATATATAATATATATGCATATTATATATATTTATATAAGGATCATTACATTAACGTAATCGACATACATGCATAATTATATTTATTTGTTTAAATATCATGTTATTTGATACAGTCACAGTTAACTTGATAATTGAGTATACTTGTAGAATAATTTCAAAATGAACAGACTCAGTGTTGCCCAGAATTCAAATTTGTAAAAATTACCTTTTAGAATTATTTTCATTTAAAACAGTACAAATTTTCAGTAAGCGTTTTAAAAAACTTTTTTTTTAAAGGATTTAAGGAAGTTTAAATTTGCTATGCAGCGGCTAAAAGAACAGGAGTGAGATAATATATTTTATCTCTAACTTATTTAGTTTATATGTATTAGTTAATTCAATCAGATCTCTAAGATAAATTATGAATACCTTTACGTTTGTCAAACTTCGTTAAGTTTATGGATCAGATTCTTGAAATATGTATATTTGAAGTACCTCTTTCATATTGCAGTCAAAATATTTAGACAATATTTGTATTATTCCACTTCTTATCAGTCGAGAATCTGCCTAATTTATATCTATAATGTGAAATAATTTTACAACCTTTATATAAAGTCTAATCGGAAGTATTCCCCATCTTCTTATTTCTTTGCAGCTCCCCTGAAGCGCTTCAAGCCGCAGATGAATATTATCGATTGGAAGCATGGCATATTGCATTAGTTCTGATTATTGTCGTTATCGCTTTATCCCTATTTTAAATGCAGTTTTCGATTAATTTGCGTGCAATGGATTTTCACTTTTCATGCAAATTATTTTTGGACTCAAAGCTCTCATTTACTTTCACTATATTTTCCAGCTGAAATAAATGTTGCATTAAACTAACTAATTGAGTTAATTTTTTTTTATAATTAATTAAAATTTATTGGCACGAAACAACAGTTGCGTGTTGTTGTTGATTTAGCTGTAAAAAGTGGGTGTATGATGATTGCAACGCGGGTATTTGAGAAATTCCATTTAAAATCGTAATTGGTACCGACTATCATTTAAGAGGCGTTTACTTTTACTTATCACTGTGCAACGCCCTTCAAAGTATTTTGGTTAATTTCCTGTCGCTGTCGTCTGCTGCGTTGGCGTTAGCAGCGCCGCCTGCGTAGACGTCGACGTCGCCGTTGCCGTTGCAGCATTTTGTTTGACAAACAGCAACAAAAACAGTGGCTGAGCAAAGGAAACGCCGCCTGAAACAGGTTTCAGTGATTTGTTGTTGTAGGCGCGTATTGTTGCCAGGCAGCATGCACTGCACAGTGTGCCAAGAGCGATTTTAAATGTAAAACTAAGAATCTGTGAAAAAAAAGTGAAAGTTAATGTACATATAGTAAACACCAGCACAATAAATGTAACTAATTTGCGTCCTGAAGCACCCTAATGAAAAAGCGAAAGTAAAAAATTATATATAAATTTAAATTAATTAAAACAACAGCGAAAGCAAAAAAGTATTTTATTTCTTTTATTTATAATCACTTTGCCTCCTGAAACACCCTAATGCACACTGGACATGCGCAGCTAGCATATTCTGTTGCGGTTGCTGTGAGCGCCGACGCCGACGCCGATGTCGATGTCGATGTCGACGTCGACGTCGACAACTTCAATTTAGCTCTCATGCTCTCTCTCACCGTTTTCGTTTTCGCAGCGCCATTTGAGTGAGCGGCGTTGAACGGTTCGGTCGTGTGTTAGCTGTTGCTGCGCTATTCGTTTACTTTGGCGCGTCTATTGTTGTGCGCCAAAAACAAAAATAAATAAAACCAAAAATTGTTAATAAACAAATATAAAATATAAGGCGTGTGTATATATTTGTATATAGAGCAGCTGTTTCATAAATCGAACGGCAATCCAAAAATTTAGTCAAAAAGCAACAAGTGCGAAAGGAAAACGAAACGAAAACGAAAACAGAGTGCAAAAGTGTAAATGAAATAAATACACACACATACACATACATGTGCATAAATATATATGTTTGTATAAGTGAATGTGAAATTCCAATAAATAGCTAATTATTGGAAATTTCTAGCTTATAATGGAAATCTTTTAATTGTGCTAATTATAAAGAAAGTGTGAAACATATATTGAACAAATATATGTATGTATATACAAACAAAATCCCATATAACTTTTGTTTGTTGCTGCTGCTGCGCAGTCGAGATCAAAAACAGGGCAGTTGAAAGCGGAAGCAGTGCAGTCGCCGTCGCAGTCGCAGCTGTGCGTTAAGTAAATATAAGCGCTAAATAACAACAAGTAAACATAATTAACAAAATTAGCTGAGCTGTTATCGTTTCAATTGGAATCAACAACAATAACAACAATCACATATTTTGGTAAGTTCTTTTACACTTAGTCCTCTCTCCCTCTCTCCCTCTTATTTAATGCACCGTTTTACTTTTGGTAAGTCACCTCGCGCCTTGGTTCTATCACAGCGCTGTCGACGTCAAGTGCTTGCTAAAGCACCCTCTCTCTCTCTCTCTCTCTCTCTCTCTAGTGCGCCGTCCAGTTTTAAGCTCAGCTTGAAACTTGCAAAACGACTTTCAACATTATTCGCTGTTTGTTGTTGTTATTGTTTTCTGCTACTACTATTCGCCGCACTGTGGCTGTTGTTTTTGGTTTCTATAGCTGCTGATTATTTAATTACAACTACTTTTTTGTTTATTCGCCGTGCTTTAGATTTAGCTTTAACACTTTTTTTTTTTGATCACATGTCAAAATCAGTGTTGTCTTCAAATTGTTTTTATTTTCGCACAAAGCAATTATTTATTTATAAACTAAATGCCATAATTTCGCTGTTGTTGCTTTTTTTATGGCTAAACGTGCAAAATTATGTGTGCAAAATTGGTGCCAGGAAATTGCACAACTGTTAAATTTGCTAAATTATTGAAACAATTATTAGTTATTATTTCAATGTCTTGACATTGGTTAACGTTTTTTTATTCTACTTTTTGTCAGTGTAATGGGTTTATGTAATGGGTTTAATATTTTTGAGAGGTTACCTGTTGAAAAATCCTTGACTGTTTTTTATTGTTCTTAACTTGTTTTTTCTTCATGTTGATGAATTAAATAATTTATTAACGGACTAATATTAAGCGAATATTAACTGGCTTTGACCGGGCCTAGCATTTTATTTGTAATTATATTTATTCGTTTTGCACGAATCTCAATAATTTCGGGGAGCATATTATGATATCAGTAAAACTCTTAAACTAATTTTGGTTTCAATATTTGCAAATAATTTGCAAGCCTTTTGGTCTTACACAAAAGTTTCGCTCAATAGTGAAATATACAAAAATAGCACCGCATTATCAACAACAAAATTCCGTATCAAATATATTATATAATAGTACATTTGGCTTTTTAATGCTTAGATTTCTTTAGAAGTAAATCAGAGGCGGAAATTTGCAAAATCTTTTGATCATTTTTTTAGAAATATAAAGAAAAACAATGGCAAACGGCAAACGGCAAACAGAAACCTATGCGCATTAATTATGATTATTTGTATTCGTTCGGGGTCTTTCTATGCATATGTATTCTATGACAGACATAAGAGTATAGCATGAATATAGATAGTTATACGATTATCATTATCTCATAATTTACAATGCGAATGTGGTTGCCGCTGTTTCATTCTTTGGTAGATTTCGGTTTTTCTTCGTCTATGCGACTATGCTAATGTTACTCAATCTGAAAAGTACACACAACCCGGGTCACATCACGTCTGTAGCACGACAAAAAGCAAACCCAAAAGTGCTGAACGTGACTCAGAGACAGACAGAGACGGTCAGAGCGGGTCTCGCCGTCTAAGCTGCTCTCGACTCTTATCTGCAACTTGGACTCTGACTCTGACCCAAACTGACCAATGCAAACCTTACAAATATTTATATAGCCACAGTGGTCGCTTGGTAAATTCGAAAGATTCGCTTATATTTATAATTATTCAAAATCCCATTTTACACATAATATAAATAAATAATTAAATAAAATAAATTTTCAAAATTATTTCAAAACCTGCACAGCGGTTCGATTCGATGTGAGTATGCTTTTCCACACTAGGGTTTTAATTTCGTCCTTGTTTCGTTACTAACTTTTTTTAAATTAAAATAACTTAATAATTAGATTTAACCAAAATTCTCGTTTTCATAACATTTATTATTAAACATGTTTAGTTCGGGTTCAGAATCCGATATTTTTTTGACAACTTTTTTAGTTCAAAATTAATTTTATGAATAAAATAAAAAGAGTTGAAACTCTAGGTTCGAACCGAAAAAAAAACAAGATAATAAATAAAATATTGCTCATGAATATGTTCCATAAATCTTTTTCGCTTTTTTCAACATTTTATTAGACAATCTTAAGATTTTAAAATGCATTTATATTAAATTTGCCACAGATATTAAAATTAAAGGTTTAACTCATCTTATCTGTTTTACTCAACATTTTATAAAAAGTTCCAATTAAGCACTATAAATAAATGTATTAACAAATAAATTAAAAATCGAACCCGGATCTGGGACTGGGTCACCTAGACAATTCATCTACCGACTACTGCGAACGAAAATACAATAAATTAATAATTACATTTCTGTTCTGTTCGTTATACATTTTCCGAGTGACCACTGTAATCATAAACCCATAGCCACCAATCTAATGTTGGGGAACCGGTTTAAAGCCAAACGCGTTCTGGGCTCGAATCGACAAACACATTCCATGGAAGTCAGCTTTAGTTTTGTTTTTGGGTTGGGGCTTTGGGTCTTTAAGCTGTTGTTGTTGTTGTTGTTGCACCTTCACCCGTTGCCCCGCTGCTGCTCTCTCTCCCTGCTTTACTCCATCAACGTTGGCGGCAACTCATTTGGCATTCAAAATGTTGCTTTATAAGACCCCGAAGTCCATTATTAACGATTTATGTTGTACCTGCAAAATGCATAATGCATTTGTTTACTCAGCTGTTGTTGTTGTTTGTTGGTTGTTGCTGTTGCTTATCTCTCTAATTAAAAAAAAAGAAGAAGAAATAAAACGTTAACTGCAACATGATGTGGCAAAGGCGGCGAGTCTCAGCCTTCGCTTGCGGTTTTTGATTTTGCATAGAGTTCGTCTTGAAGTCGTAGTCAAAGATATATATATATATATATATGTACATATATAAAAACAGAGACAAACATAGACGTTGTCTTAGCCACGTTTTAAATGCAGCTCTTAACACAAGTTAAGGCTTTTGTTTTATGACCTTCCCGTTGTTAAGTCACACAGCGAGAAACTCTCGCATAAGTTTCGTTACGTAGATGCCTCCGGCTGCACAGTGGTCTGTGAATGTCGAACAAGTGCAACAAAATGCATTGGAACAAAAACTATATAGACGGTTTCTTTTTATTACTAATATTTAATACATTACCACAAATCGAAAAAATCTGAATACTCTATGATCAATTCTATCTTATTTTAAATATTTTGTCTGTTATAAAAGTTGTTGATAAAAGTCCAACTAATTTAAGTTAAATACATATATTTATTTAAAATGCTAATGTAATGTTGATTGATGACTGGTAAAGTTATATATAAACTGTTACAAATATATATTTATTTTGAAATATAATTATGCATATGTTTACCAATAAAACCAATCAAAGCTATTGATTAATATACAAAAAATAACAAAAAATAATTAGAAAAAGTGTTGAGACATAATATAAAATTTGTTCAATTTTTTACAGTACAATACTTTTATATTCAATTGTTGGCACTAAAATAATTAATATGAAAGTTGAAAACATGAATACTTACTAACGAAACTAAATATCTCAAAGTACCATGCCATATTTAAATACTGAAAATGAACAAAGTTTGACATAATAAATTAAACATTCTGCCGTACCCCGCATCAAAACTTAAATGTCTTCAATTTTGTTGTCTTTTAAAACACAAAACTGTTGCGGGGCAAGAAATTAACAGCTTGATGACTCACATCTTAAAACGCTTTCGGCTCAGTGTTGCTTCAGAGTCATTTAACTAAATGCAGCCGCTGTGGGCGTTATCCAACACTAAAGATTTGCTAAACGAGTTGCATATGTACATATATAAATTAAGGTTGCCCTGCAGACCCACAGACCTGACCTATGGCGTTTCTTAGATTGTTTTCATCGTTGTCATTTCTGGTTCTTTGCTGCGTCTCCTTCTTCTTCTTCTTCTTTTGCTGCAGCTTTTTGTTGCTGCGGCAATCGCTTGTATTTCTTTCATTGTCTTTCTGTCGGTTTTGTTGGTGTTTTCTTACAAAACTTTTTGCGGTTTGTGTTTTGTTTATTTTTGCATTTTGCAATCATCGAGTGGAAAAATGTTTCTTGACCATTTTAACTTTGATGTTAGATTCCACAACAAACATTTTTTAACTGCGTTTAATTGAGTCGCTGGAAGTCAGAAAACCTGTAAATCAAAATTCCGGGATGTGACAGGAAATGGAAAGTGCCTTGAAAAGAAAAATAAATATTTTTATTAAATTAGTTTCTAAAGTTGTTGATTAGTTTAGTTTTTTTATCTCGCTTCTTCTCCCTCCATCAACTACAATTTATGTCTATGCCTTTCAAGAAGCTTCTCAATGCCTTTTACTTGCCACACATTATCAACACTTAATTCAATTAAAACTTTAACTATTTTGTTGACAGTGGAAACTATTACGAAAAAGTCAATGAACGTTCAACTTTTGATATCAACTTTATATAATAGATTATTTAAAATTTTCTTACAGTTTCTAGTTACGTTTTTACATTTCTTTTTGGCACTTTTCTAAATTTCGATCATTAATTGAAATAATTTTTAATATTTTATGACATTTTTAATAGAATAAATTAAAGCTGTAAGTTAAATAACTTTGTTTTTAACCCAAGTTTGCTCCAAGTTAAATAATTGATCTAATTAATTGCCTAAGCATTGTTCTCCATTTTTACTTTACATGCTTATCATGATAAACGATGGTTCTGAGATGCTATTCAATTTCAATTTCTTAATTTTATATATTAAGGAATTATATTTTATTTAAATTTCTCATAAAATGAGGAGGCTGGGTGTAAGCTTAATGATTTTTTAAGTTGTATGCTGCAATCAGCTAAAAATGCAACAAGCTTCTAATCGGTCCTCCCTGTTCTCTTATCAGATTACAATTAACTACTAAGTAGCCCACTGTAGATTATTCGCAACAGGATGTTAATTTACATGCGCCTTGCACATTACACATTTTTCTATATGTAGATGTGTATCTAGTATTTCAGTTTCTATTGTAGAGTGCTTGAAATTAATTCAATTCTGGAATTGTAGGCTCCATTTTTATTATTCGACACTTGTCAAACACTTTTCAGGCACTGATTGAACTTAATTGAATTATGTGCTGTAGCTGTACGCTTGTGTGTGCGTGTGTGTGTGTGTGTGTGAGTTACATCTTTCTTTAGCTTGGAAGGGGTGTGGGGGCGGGGTGAGGGTACTCTCCGGTCAGGTCGGCCCTGAACTGTGACCCGTCCCTGGCACCCTGCCCCACAATGCTGCAGGAAGTTGTTGACTCGGCCTATGAACTAGTTTTACTTTATTTCTATCGAGATGGTAACTGGCTTTTGGCCTAAAAGCCATTTGTTTTGGCTTTTTGTGTTTACCTCTGAGTGCTTGTGTATTTAGTCACAGCTGCTGGCATAAAAATGCATTTCGAAAAAATGAAAAAAGAACTGTTTCTGTTTACCTTTCACATGCGCACATTAAGGGCAGGCCACACACACACACACACACACACACACACACACACACACTCACACATACACATATCTGCTTATTTGTGCCATACACTCACAGATACTTTCCGTTTTTAGCTGCAGTTCTTTCATAGTTCTTTCATCTGTAAGATAAACAACCTTTGTCCATTGTCGGTTCAATATGCTTGCAAATTTTTCAGACGCTGCACAAATAAACACCATTTGGTAAACAAGTTTTGTACAAGTGTGTGTAGGGTGCGGATAAATATGAGTTGAATTTCAAGACACAACTTTGTATACAACATGGGGTCTCAAAATTGTTTGTTTTCCTCAAATTTGACTTTAAATTAACTTTAAAGCTCCATAGGAGCAATTATTTAATACTTTATCTTTCAATTTTTTTCAATGGTTGCATGCAATTATTTGGTTTTCAGAGATTTAAGTCAATAGTAGTAGTTCATATTTAGTAATAATAATAAAAATAAACTCATGTTGCCTAAAATATCATTAATTTACAATTAACAGGTTTGGGCCATCTTTTGAAAATAATTTTTTTAAGTATGTTTTTGGACCAGGGGGTTTTTTTTTTATTTTGTTTGACAAATTTTTTTTTTTTAATTTACTAAAATTATATAGGTCAATACCAAGGCTTATAATAATGCCAATTTGAAACTAAGCAATAACTAGTTGAGTGCTAACAAATGAGTCACAAAGAGGTGCAGAGCGTTAACTTTTTTCTTACAGTGCACTTACTCATATACATACATACATATATATTATTTATTATGCCCTATTCTGGACACTGCGTTCTCTGTAGTTCGGACACGTGCAACTATTTTGCATACAAAATCACATATGCCGTAACTAATTGGCACCCGGAATATTTATTATACATATGTACATACATATATGTATTATAAACGGTGTAAATGTACTTAAACATTTTTCATAGATTTATACTTTTTGTGAGTTCTTTACGGTTTTGGTTGTTTGTTTATTGTTTGCCTGCGCCCTTTGGGTAATAGAAATTCCCCGAATTTAACATACATAAACATTTAGCGTCTAGAATTCCCTTGAATTTCTTTATCTCGGCGTTGAAACAAGTTTTACTAGCTAGCCACAGAAACCGAAAGAGAAACAGAAACAGTTGGTCCAGTCTCGCCGTAGGGGCAAAACCCACACAATTTATTATGCATAAGCGATTATTATACTATATGTATAATTTATTATATATTATATGGCAAACTTATCGCATTTCGAAAACTTTTTATTGTCAATTAGCAGCGATACGCCAGACATTTGCCATTACTCGACCGCTTGGCATTACACAGATCGTCTGATATATTCCGTATATCATCCGATAGCTAACATACATACATATATCCCAAAATGCTAATTAATTTGTTAATTAATTGACACTGTTTGGGAATTTATTGCGCACTTTAAAATTGTTAGGCGACCTAGCGACTCGGGAGTAATAAGGTAAAAATAATACTCAATTTTAGTAATGACAGTTCTAGGAAGTTGCTAGCGTTAATTTCCGCATTGGAATTATCTTGGCAAACAGTTAAGAAGCTTAAAGAGATTAAAAAATAACGTAAACTGACGGAAGAGAAAACTATAGTTTAGCATGTTTAAACAATTAAAATTAGAAAGATTTATACTACAAATCTTCATATTTATATATTTTCCAATAACTCTATTAAAATTCACCATCTAAAGTTGATGGATTTTTGTTTCTTATTTTATTTAAATCTTCTATATTAATATCGAAAACAACTTTTAACGATAATTTTCCAGCTTTCAACTTAAAAACACAATCGGGTTTCATTAGTTTATTATTATTATTATATTATTATTTTATTAATAATAATAATAATAATAATAATATACATAAATTAATATTTAATAATATATTTTGGCATTTTTCGATATTTATTTACTTCTTATGACCTTGACTATCGAAACCACAAATTGTTTTATTGCTTTATGGGGCATCCCCCGTATTTCAACTTTTAGTTAGCGCTCCATTGCTAATCAATTACTTGCACAAACCTTGAACTTTGAGTAATGATTCATATTCAAGGCAATTTATCACGTATGTACACTTTAATATATAAACTATATAAATATTATTATGTTCATATTTATTATTTTATTTATTTATTTTTTTAATTAACATTCGCACTGGCAATGACAAAATTGCGTATGCAGCAACAGTAGAAGAGGAAAAGCAAAACAGCGTTGACCCAAAAAAAAAGGGCAAAAGAAACTGACCAATTGAGAAAAGAAGAGTATATATGTATGTATATACTCGTACATACATATGTACATATATATTCGATAAGTCATTGGCATTTTTTTTTGTATACATATTTAATCTCCAAATTTTTGTGTGTCATGTGAAAGAGTTGCGAAGAGTGGAAAAATATTTGCTAAATTTCTAAAAGTGAAAAAACATTTAAATTATTTACACATTAATACACAGTTGAGGTGCCAAAAACAGAAGGCACAAAAAAATCTAATTAAATAGATATACAATATATTTTGCATGTGGCGTGGGAGAAATCGTCCAATTGAGTGGAACGCAAATGAAAGTCAAGCGTGTTTTAAATTATATAATGCATTCATCTGGTCCAAAACATAACGCCCACATAATCCCCAACCAGTTGTCGGCGTTGCCCACGGTTCTCACCCCCCCCCCTACCACCCCCCTCAAGCATTAACACATTTAAATGTGGCTGATTTGGGGGGAAAACTTGTCTGTCAACGTATTTTTTTTGTTGTTTCTTTCGTTTTAGTAGCTGCCCGTTGTGAAAATTAGCCATGAAAATGTATCTATAAGATACGGCCAGCGCGCAGAGCTCAGCTTAAAAGTAAAAGTGCTGCTGCAGCGTCTACTTTTGCTTTCATTTATCAACAACAACAACAACAACTTCAACAAAAACACCAACAACTTCAAATACTTTGCTTTCAATAAAAAATGCATTTATTCGAGTTTATAACCAAAAAAAATATATTGTATTTCAACTTTCATATTTTTGACGTTGAATTTTAATAGAATTATTTTGATTGTTTATACAATTAGTTTGAGTAATTAAAGTTATTTTGGGATTTTAAAAAACAGAAATCGTTTAGTGCGCCTTATACAAATTTTTCTGTCAGCAAAACAATTTGATGCCCAAGGATTATAAAATATATTAAATAATACACACTCAAATTTTATTAATTAATTATAATAATACCATATTAGCTTGAGGAAACAGTTGAAACAATAAATACAATTTAATAGAATTTTCATAAAATAAAATTTCCATATATCCATATAATATGTATTTAATATTTTGAACTGATACCAAACATATCAGGAATGCGGTAGTAGAATAACAATAATGCGTGAACTGTATATAAGTTAAATAATGATAAAGTATTTTACAAAATTAAATTAATTTTAAGTTATTAATTCATAAAGATAACTTAAGCTGTACCTAAGGAGTTCTGTCATTAACTTTCTTGTGAACTTAATTGTGATTGCATAAATCATAGATCCCCAAACAAATTTCCACAGCATATTACTTCACTCACGACTTACATGCAGCTCTGAAGCCCATTTCTATGCTGTGAACTACGCGGCTGCGTCGACTGCTGTCAGCTGACACGACAACAATGAATGAACTCACATGAGTCACAACTCGAATGCACAAACATTCATGCACACACACACACACACACACACGCACTCATACACAGACGAGCAGCTACGGGCCTGGCTTTATATGTTAACTCATCTGCTGTGGTAGTGGAATAACCTCAATTTGGTTCACACTACGGATTGCGACTGCGTCATGGCTCTAACTATATTTTATGCTCGTAACAAAAAGCGAAAAAACCCCAAAAAAAAACAAAACAAAGCAAACCAAACTAAATTACAAAAACCAAAAAACCAGTACACGTGCAATTGTGTCCAGCAACAATAACAAACCAATAGCCATAGAAATTTGTCGAGTGTTTTTATTGTTGTTGGACAGTGGAAGTGCACAAAGCAGACTGCCACAAAAATTATAAAAAAGACTGCAGGTATTATGTAGAGAATAGATTAACGATAAGATAATATTAGGTTAGTTAAAATTGTTTTGGCTTGAAACCTTCTTAAAGTTTTCAGAATTGGATACCATAAATTCAATCTTTTACAGAACCGGATTTTTGCACACAAAACTGCCAAAATGAGCCACTGTACAACGGTAGCCCTCTTGTGTCAGTGGCCAATTTAATGAAAGCTTTTTCAATTTCGTGACATTCAAATTGGCCACGTAAAAAAGGGCACCGATTTTCGAATTAGTTGCCTCCGAATCCACATACAACAAGTGGTTAACTTTGGTTGTTGTTGCTCCAATTTCCAGTGCTATTTTTGGTCACTTTAAAAGGTTTATTTCTGTGATTGTTGTAGGTGTGTAAGTGATTGTTGATTAATGCGTTGTCCTTCATTTGATTGAATGTGTCAAGTCGCAGACAAGGCTGCGCTGTGTGGGCTTCTTATAATGAAATAAAGAGATTTGCTGCAGATTAATAATGTCGGGAATATTGTATAAACACTGAATCACTTAAATTTACAAACACTTTTGAAAGTTTAAAAATAATTTGTAGATCATTTTTGCAGTTTAAAAAGAGGTAATCTAGTATTTACTTGATTGATTCTAATTTGACTATTTTATTAAACTGAAACTACTTTTTTTGGTTTCAGTTTATTGTTAATCCACAGCATAATATAAAATATGTATAATTTTGTTTCTTTAAATACTAAACCTAAACAAATTGCAATTTGAACTTAATATAATCGATTACAGTTTTTAAACAAAATTCATTTAATGTTGTTATATTTTTTGACTACAAAGCTTAAAGTTTCATATTTTAAGATCTAACTAATTTTTTCGTAGTAAATTAACTTCCAATTCGTACCCATTAACGCATCTTATAAAATTTAAGTCACCGAATAAATCAAAACCAATCCTGACAATGTTTTATTTATTAATTTATTTGTTTAAAGTCGACTAAGAACAGTCGACACTGAATAAATATTTTTAAAGTCAAGAAATTACAAAGACTAAATTGAACTGTACAGTAAATAATAAAAAAAAATTAAAGAAACAATTTAAAATGATGTAAACTATAAATATAAAATTATTATTATCTGGGAATAATTTAATTAAATATACAGTTTCCATTAATTTCAATTTCAGAGTTTTAAGTTTAAGCTTAAAGCTGAAGATCGTTAGTTGTTTGATGAACACAAGCTTCAAATGAAGGAACTTAACCCTTGTATGCAATAGCACCCCTTAAATAGATATGATTTTGCTGGTTCTATGTGGAGCCACCCTACCAAAAGCCACCCCAAAAGCAGCCATAAATTGCCGTTCAGTTTGCTGCTTGGTCACACTTGCCATTTTCATTAGGCAGCATAGATAATAATCTTGGCCACGCCAAATGCAATTTAGGCCTAGCCCCCATAGCCATAAACATAAATATATATATGTACATATATATATATATATATATATATATATATATATATATATATATATATATATATATACATATATATATATATATATATATGTATGTATATGTATGTTTATGTCTGAACAGACGACAAGTCGCGTGCCCAAATTCGGAGCGAACTGGCTCAGTAAATCAAATTTAGTATTTGCCCCAAATGCATACGAATTTCGTATCTTTTTGTTGTGTTTTGCTTTTTGGTTTTATTTACTGTGTGCAATTACTTTAATGACAAGCGGTATGAAATCGCTGGAGATATGCGAGATATACGACACGAAACAAATTCATTTGCTTGTTAATGGTTTTTACTGGTCAGCTGCATAATTGCTCTTAATGCAATTGAACAATTAGGCAACAATTGCAGTGCACCCCACAAAATATAAAGCACTGGAATATGCTCGAAATGCTCTATGATTATCATACTATATGTTGTCTTTATTCGTTCTCTCATTTGTCACGACTGTCATGTAATTGCTTTTCATTTTTTTTTTTTGGGTCATTTGCCATTCACAGTGAACAGCGGTACAGTCTCAGCTTAGTTATATAAATGTATATAGAGCGTATATTGTCATCTATATATTTTTAGTTCACGAAATGGACAAATTTGCTTGCTTTTCGCTTTTAATTTGTGCGGCTTTTGTTGTGGGTTCCATTTGTGGTACCATTTTTTTTGTGATCATGCGATTTCAGTTGACGCCAACTAAGCGGCTTTTAAATTGGCTTTGTATTGCTTGATTTCATAAGTAATTGGAACTAAAGTAGTTTATGTCAATAAATCATTTCATAAAATACCATTTATTATTGTTAATGGCTATGCAAGGGGGATTGGGCAAGAAATGTTGAAAGACTCACACCAGGTGATATTTGTATTTATTCATGTGCCCATTAAATTAGTTGAACTAAATTCAAATATTCCAGCTTTTCAGCTTGTTTTCAAATGCAATCTATAGTATAAAATATCATTAAATATGTATGTGTTTTTGCATTATTTATGGGTTATTAAAACATTACTTTTATAGCCTATGAAAAGTTCATTCCCAATATGTGTAACACATTATAAGCACTTTGCATATATCTTGAAATTTTTGTTAATATATTTACATATGTTGCTTCTTACTTGCAGCATTTTAGTGCTAACATTTTGGAACAGCTGATTTTTTATTAAAACTATTTAAATAAATTGCAATTAATTATAGTAGATATAATTGGAGTAAACATCCGAGTTTCTAAAACAATCCTATTTGAATTAAGATTTCAAAGAATTCCTTACATTCATTAAACTTACCTGCGCTTTTTGTATGCAAAAATATTGGCTTTAATTTGCCAAAAATCTGTCAAACATATGACGAGATCATAGCTGGTTTATTAATATTTTGATATACTCTGTGCTCATACAATGGGTATGTATATCCATAAATATTTCTGTCTATGTGAGCTGGCTGGACTTATTGACTTTTATTATTTATATAACTAAGTTTGATCATTTATGTACTTACATATACACCAACACATAATTTTATCAATAATTCAATATCAATACAGGATATCAGCAAGTCGGCCCCTCTCGACTAGAAAAATCTCACTTACTTAAATATAATTAAAAAAGAATAATAATAAAAATTAAACCTGCATTTTGAAAGATTCAACTTTTATTGCATTGCTATGTTGTTTTGTACATTGTATCTGCTAGTCGATCTCACTCATCTTTTTGCTAATATTATTCTAAATAATAGTTTCAAGTGCACGACGTCATAATTACTACGAACCCTATTTGGCTATACATCATAGATAAATCTATAAATATAAATATACATACAAGTACATTGTCAGTTATGCTCATTAGCGATTTCGATAGCCGCACGCAACAGACAACAAACAATTAAATAAAGTAAATAAAAAATTACAAAAAATAAAAAAAAAACTGGCCGGTCTATTTTTCGGAGGCGTCGCTGCCTGGTTCAATAAACGCCTTGGCAGGGCAACAAGGTCAAAAATTGATGGAATTTTGGCATATTATGAATAATTATGGTATTTTTGCCAGCCACCACTCCGTTCCGATTTTTTTTTTGATTTTGATTTCTATTTTCTTTACGTTGAAAGTTCAGCTCGATGGGGCCAAAATATTATATACATGTTATTTATGTATATGTTGTATCTATAACGTGCTGTTTGGAATTGGGCTTTGATTTCGCTCGAATGTTGTTTTATAAGCAAATGTCATGCAAATGAGTCATCCGAAATGAAATCAAATGAATAAACAGTGATTGGGGATCGAAAAGAGTGGAATGCATGTGAGCTATGAATAAAAAACAAGAAATCCGCGCTCTATAAATAAAGATGAAAGAGTTGGAACAGATTTGTTTGTAGTTGGATTAGAGTTTGTTAGCATAGTACCGTTGGAATTTGTTTAAAATTTCTCTAATATTATATAATGCATAATGATTGACCGTCACACCCTGTTCAAACTGTGTGCATATCAGATTCGAAATATTTATCAAAAATGACACAATCGAAACTCTAGCTATAAGTAAAAATATCTTAATTACTGCATAGTAATAAATATTAATGAAAAGTTTTGTAAAGTAGAAGATCCCGAAACTATATATTTTAATTAAATTATAAATTTTACACTTTAGTTTTAGAGACATAATCTTTATAAACAGGCAATTCATTCAAAATGGACTTTCCAACATTAATTAAATATACACAAGTTTCTCATAGAAAAAACTCCTTTTATAATTGTTATACTATCAATATTCTTTAGGATTCTCGAGATCTTTTTACCAGCATACCATTAATTATTTCGTCACTTTCTACAGAATTGTTCGAAAGTAATTAATCTCTTTTAAATACGTAAATTTGTAACCGTTCTCCGCCTTTTGCTTTTTCTAATATTTTCCACCTACAGCTCCACTCTAAGACAGTTGAACTGTCAACATTTTGCGAAACAATTAATTTCACATTTCGACACACATAATTACATAAGAGAAAAACAGTTACACAGTTATAAATACGTTTAGCCAGCGTACTGTGAATTATAAGCCCAAATAAACAAACAAACATCGGTCCCAGTCATATACAGTAATTAACGCCCGACAACCGCTATAACGCGTCATGTGCCCCATTCTTCACTTGGCTGATTTTTATGCTAAAAAAAACATACAATATAGAGAAGTAAAATAACAATTCATATTTATTATCGTTAAGTAAGTATCTGTGGAACTGCATCAAGTAGCTAAGTACGCAACAATTAGAAACTAGCCTAACTGTTTGCATTCTCCAGAGATTCTACATTCTACGTATTATTTGTAGAGTGCGTGCATATTCCAAGATTTGGGTTAGCTTTAGATTTGGTTCGTGAATTGTGGTGATTAGTCGCGCAATCCGCAGTCGAGAAGAAAGAAAGCGGCAAATGCTTCAATTAAGGCTAAAGATTGTAAATAATTGTAGACTTTAGCTTAAGCTATGTATATATTCTGTTGTGAAGCAGCAGCAAGCTAAAATCATTTCTAAAATTTCTTGAGTTTTCTTTATAATGATCAATATCAAAACTCACTCAAATCTCACTCAAAAAGTATCTCACGTTCTAAAGAATTGATTTAAATTGGTAAAGATGATATTGTTGTCGTTTTCTTGAAATCAAACACAAAAACCTAAAACATTTCTCAAATTTTCCGGCTTTATAATAGAGCTCTCATAATGATCAACGATCAGCGTTCAACTCTTGCTCAACCCTGCGATCATTTGGAGTAAAATACCTCACGTTCTGCTCATCAATCAAAAAAAACACAGATGAAACCTATGACGGACCATCTGACTACTATTATGATCAAGTCAAAGGTCTTGGATCGCTCCTAAGATCATTAGTCAATCGTTACACTTTTCAGCAGCAAAGTTTTCCAACAGTGTTTCACTCGAAGTGAAATCATCTTAATTGCAAATCGATTTCAACTAAAACAGCATCGTAGTAGATCACCTCAGCTCGCAAAAATCATAAAAACTGGTTTATTATTCTGCACGATCATCGGTTGTTGAAGAACTCTGCGCATACATATGAAGTAGTAGCTAAAGTATTTCTAGATTCTAAGCCATTCGTTCATCTTCAGCGACTGGCTGCTGAAGCGGAAATGGAAATGGATCTTCTTCTTCATTTGAAAAGTCTGCTGGTTAGCTGATTTCTTCAGGGTTTCCCATCATCGTTTCTTTTAGTTGCACTTGTTGGCTATATTTTGCCAACGAGTCACGTTTCCAGCACCAGCAGCTTGTTTTGATTTGGGTTAAGTGTAGGGTTCAAGTTGTAAACAAAGTTATTCCCTCTTTTGTCTACTGCCTCTTTTTTTTGTTGTTTAAGTCTGCACTTTGCTTGTGGCTATAGTTCAACCATATTTCGTAATTGTATCTATGTAATAGCTTCGATTATGCTGTAAGATTACGTTGTAAATTGGTTGCTTGTTGAGACTTTTGCTTTGTTTTTAGTTCTTTTGTGGTTATAGATGCATCGGATCACAGTAAATTTCCATACTTGTACTTATCTGTGGCTTATGAAAATTATTTTTCTTTTTTGGTTTATTTTTTTAATACATTTTGTGTATTAATGTCGACTATAAGCAGTTGTTGCAGTAAAATTAATTAAATTAATACATTAAAATGGAAAAAAAAATGTTGAATTCAAAAATAAATGTAACTATAAAATGTTAGTAAATTTCAAATGTTTTTCATCTGGGGACTATGACTTGAAAATTAGTTCAACGCTGGTTGCAAGGATTCTAGACCAAAAAAAAAAAAAACAATCCAATTCGTAAAAAACTTTAACTATTTTGATAATTGGATCTAAAATTTTGTAAATGGCTGACTAAATTTAAAAACAAACAACAAAATTTATAGCAAGCCGTTGCATGCGATTTTTTGTAATAATTTCACGTTGAGCCTAAAAGTATGCTCTAATTTATGGCGATAGTATTCGTTCGCATTTCAGAGCCCGCAATCATCGCTTATCGTATTATATCCCAGCAAACATAGCAGTTTATAGATACGTTGAAAACTTTTACTGCATTTCCAGCAATAGTTTCTACTTAAATGAATTTTGTAGCGAAGTTTGACGAGGAGTAACCAACTATGCATTTAAGCATAAAAGCTTTGGTTCCAACCACTAAATATTCCTTTTAAAAGTGTTTCATTGTGTATTGTTATGTACTATCTTCTATAGCTTTAAGTTGAAATCTTTTTTTTTAGTTATTCGTATAAATAATTATATATATGTCGCTCTCAATATCTCTCCAATAAATTAAATATTTACTATATCTTATCTTTTAAATATCTTCGCTGTACTTTAAATACCAATATTTACTATTGTAGTCAAAAGTATTTTACTATTTTTTTTGCATACTTCAGGCATTAAACATAAATCCGATATGATTTTAATGATTACTGCCACTGTTTGTCCAGTGATATGGAAATTGTTTGACTTAAAAGCAAACTCTGTTACAATCTTTCACCTTGTCCGGTTGCCAGACAGGCGGGCAGTCAGGCGGACAGTCAGGCGGCCAGGCTACCGGCCTCCATTGATTTACCTTTATTATTTACCTTTTGCGTGTCTTCTTATCAGCTGCAAAGTTGACATTCAGAAAAATAAAACGTTACAAAATACATTGTTGTTGTTTTTGTTGTTACCAACTGTATCTGAGCTTATAGTAGTTGTGTGCGACTGCAAACAAATCTTATCAGAGAGTAGCTGTTTTTTTTCTTTCGCGTTGGCCTTTTTCAGCATTAGTCAGCAAACACGTTCAGAATGTATGGCTATAACATTTTATGTATTTATTTACGAACTTCTGTGTTGAGGAATTTAAATATATTTTGAAAATTACCCAACTGTACCAAATATAAATGCCCAGACACCCATTAATATACCATGTGAGGCCACAAACTCCCCTGACCCACCTGTGCTCAAGCCACACCTCACGATTGCATTAACATGTAGCCACCACCAAAGCACACTGGTTTCAATTCATGCAAAGTTTGTGATGCAAATAAATTATAGTTGTAATTTTCTACAAGTTTCATATTCAATTTTAGGATTCAGTTTGCAAAGAAAACAAGATTTTACACACTTTTAAAAATCAAATACAATTATTAAATATTAACATAGCTGATATCACTGAAAATATAAAAAAAAGTAATTATGTTAGCCACTTTTGCTTACAAGTTGTTTTATTTAAAATTTAAGTTATGGGTCGGATTATTATAAAGAGGAATAAATATATATCATTATGTATCAGTAATGTGCTAAAAAATGTTGTCTTATGTGAAGATTTTATTTTTATAGAAAACTTACATATTTTATATTGACATAAAAACATAAAAAAACCTGAAGAATTCTTATTGAAAAATTGAAAATTATTTACAAAATATTTATGAAGTAGTTATTATATAAAATGGAATTATTCTTCTATTACAGAAAATCATATCTTTAAATTTGTTTAGCATTAAGAACCACTGTGCGGCAGTTGCTTTTAACGTTAATTGCCACCCGCTTAGGCCATTTGGGGAGCCAACCTCGTGACCCACGCCTATTCAAAATTACAACAATAGCAACAACAACTACAACAACACAACCTGGCCAGGAGGCCCTTGCATGCATTATTGACATGACATCGGGCGAATCGGTAGATAACAAAGCGATGATAACCATGGTGAATAGTGAATGAAAACAGCCCCAATAACTAGCATAGTATAGTAGAGTATACCAAGTATATAACTTGCTGCTATGAAATTGTTAATACTCCTCCATATGAGACGATGAACTTTGCTTTCGGGGCAATTTGCATTGAAATGGCGTGTGTTGTGTGTTGTGTGTTGTGTGCTGCAGTTGAATGAACTTCAACACTTGCTCCACTTCATTTCATCAATAGCCGTCATATTTCGAGTTTGAACATTATTTGGCTCCATTGTGAACCAAGTCCATTGAACTTTGTAGTTATTGTTAGCTCAATGTTAGCGTGTGCCAAAGTTAAGATCTTGTCTTCTATACAGTATATGAAAGTGCTTTTGCTCATTTGTATTGAAATTCTTTGGGGTAATTTTCAGTGAAAGTAGTTTTCGCATTACTGGAATTGTTTTGTAAATGAGAATTTCCATAAACAAATGGGCTTAATAATGATTGGAGATAGGAGAATATACAAATTAAGGAGGGTATTTTGTGCATAAGAATGGTATGATATCAAATAGTATACAAGTATATTATTGTATAATTATTGTTGAAAAATGTATGGAGAAAATATGTTGTAATTAGTTGTATTTAAGCTCTACGAATCTTAGACTGTAGCTTATAGAATATTCTGTCGCATCCACAATTTAATTACTCAATATACTTTAATGAAGTTTTTCAGAGGTTCTCATTTGATTTAAACTATTAAATTTATATTATAGTAATCTTCGCTTAAATATGACATTATGAACATTTTTCAAAGATTGGGTTTATTGAGTATAAGAAACATAAATAGTTAAAGGGTTCAAATTGAACTCCACTCCAATATACAAATAATGAATATCTTATTCCTAAAAATGTAACTTATAAAAAAGTTCTTTTAAGGTTTCCTTTCTCAAAGACAGAAATTTCTAAGAATATTTACTTGTGAATAATTAAGAAAGAGAGACAAAGTTTCCCTATACGTGTAAAGCTTTTACAAAGCAATCTATTTTTGTCACACACTCTAATAATATTACGAAAAAAAAACCTCAAACTTATTATTAGCTTTTGCTTTCCATTCTGTTTGGCCTATTTGCTGTGGGTAAGAATAACTTAACCTTGGACTTGTGCTACGCATATAGAACCCATCGATAATTATCGGATATTTAAATATAATTAAAACGTATTCCGGACAACTTTCGTACGTGTCTTAATGACATTTTGAACACTTAGGTGGAAATTGTTTGACTAATTGCCTTTGGACGTAAAGGGAAATTCTTTGCGTTTTGTTGTTGTTCACTTTCTTTGGAATACTTGAACGTTCCTGACCTGCATAGGCATGACCTTAAAGTAAAGCACTGCTAATGCTAAAGCCTGCAATTTACAGTAATTTTTGCAAAATGTTAGCTAAATTGTTAATTCTATTGTTAATTCATGTTTTCTACGTTTTTTGCAGGTCGTGCTCATTGAAATGCATAATTACGAAATGGCAACGTGAGGAAACGTGAAATGAAAACGAACTACACAAAAAATGAGTATTGAAACAGCAACAACAACAAGAGCTTAAAATGGGCACATAACTAAGCACAGTAGTAACAACAACAACAACAACAGCTGTAACTAAAGCTTGGAGCCGCAGGAGAAACAACATCAACAATTACAGCAACAATTTTCAAGCGCATCGAAGAATTTAATTGAGCATAAGTGCGAGTGAGTCGGCAATATGCGTCTAGCCAGCGGCTCCCTGTACCGCCAGTGGCCCATTGGCGCCTGTCTGCTGCTGCTGCTGTGTGCCGCTACGCCGACGCCGACGCAGGCACGTTTCATTACAAAAAGAGAAACCCCCAATGTGGGGGATAATATGGGTGTGAATGCCTTCACAGCTGACCCTGACATTGTTAGGCCGAGCAGTGAAAGTGCCAGCGGATCGGAAGTAACAGTAGTAACTACAGTGAAAACTCCAACAGAAGTGGAACTCATATTAGAAGCGTTAAGCACAACGACAACAGCAAGAACAACAGAAGCTGTAGAGCAACAGCCAAAACTAACAGTAAATAATAACAGCAGCAGCATTACAGAGCCTAAGGAGGAACCAACAACAGAGGCTGTAAAGCAACTAGCGCAAATTGCTGCAAATGTGGATACTGTTAAAGCGAATGTGGATATCAAGCAGCAGACTGATAACAGTTCTGTAGAGGCGCTGCAATTGAAATCTGTAGAACAGCTGTCTGCTAAACAGCAGCTTAACAGTATCAGCAGCACTAATGATATTATACAGAATGTTACAATAACAGAAACACAGCAGTTGAAACCCGATGCAAAATTGGACTTTGACAGTAACAGCATCACACAAAATGTTACAGCTGAGAATGTACAGCTTAACAGCAGCAGCACTTTACAGAATGTTACAACAGAAGATGTAGAATTTAAGCTTAAGACAAATCCGAAGCTCAAAGCAACAACAGCATATCCAAATATAGAAGTTCAAGAGCAATTGAAAGCTCAAATGAAAGTGCAGCAGGAGCTGACAACAGCGCCCACAGCAACAACAACAGCAGCCAGCGTTAAAGCAGCAACAAAAGCTCCTGAAACAACAACCACACAGCGCTTAGCATCCACACTGCGATCCGAGGATAACGCACGCTCCATGCAATTTTCCAGCAGTACTGAAAGCTACGCTGCTTTCTTCCCCGTTACGCCCATGAGACTGCTACCACTGTTAATGACAGCATCAACAACAACACCACATACACCACAGCTGCTGGCAGCGCTGCTGCACGCCGGCGTCACTGTTAATCCGAGCGCCTCGCATGAAAATGTTATCGAAGAGGAACAAATGAAACCGCAGCTGGAAAAGCGAGCAAAATTCATAAGCGATAATTCGACAAATGCTCAACAGCTGACGCTGCCCAATGCAGCTGAAGTCTGGAGCTTGGCTGCAATGAAAATTGTGCCAACAACAACAACGTCCAAAGCTTTTACAAGCACATTCTCACAGCCTGCCAATGGCACAGAACTAACCAATGATATTGAGCCGCAACAACAGCAGCAGCTGTTAAATCAAACCGAACAACATAAGGAAAAAAATCTGCTCGACTGGCAACAGATAATGTTAATGCAAACCAGCCAAGAGAATCATACCGAGCTCACGATGAGCACCACACTGGATGCCACTGAAGCAGCCACACAGGCGACTACCCTCAAATTGGATGCTATGTTAAGTGAAAAGGATATGGAAATGGAAACAGCTGCCAGCAGCGCTGTAACAGCGAGCCCTGTTAATCGCACAACAGAGGCATATGTAACAGCTGATGAGATAGCGATAGCAACAGAAGCTATACAAGTTAAGCTAGAAGAAGAGGCTGCAACTGCAAAGCCAGCGATAACAGAGACAGCAACAGCAGTAACAGCGACTGCAAATGCAACTGCTATGATAGAGTTAACAGAGCTGGAACAGCTGAAGTTAGCAGAGGCAACAGCGACTGCAACTGTTAAGCCAGCGTTAACAGAGCTTAACTCAGGCGAAGCAGCAGTAGCAGCGACTGCAAATGCAAATGATCAAACAGAGTTAACAGGGCTAGCAAAACTGAACTTAACAGAAGCAACTTCAGCTTCTGATCCTGCGTTTAAAGAGCTGGCAAAGCTTACGTTAGCAGATGCAACGGTAACAGCGACTGCAACTGCAACAGTTAAGCCAGCGTTAACAGAGTCTGAAAAGCTCAGCTCAGAGCATGCAATAATAGCAGCTGCAATAGAGACAGAGACAGCAACAACAACAACAACGCCACCTGCTGCGTTGCCAACAGCTGTGCCTGAGCTTCCAGCAACAACAACACAAAGCACAACAACAATAACAACAACAACAATAAGAAGTGCGTTGAACGGCACCCCCGATGCGAATGAAATGGCAATGAAAGCGACGGTGCATGAAAATAATAATGAAACGAGCGATAAAAGCAACAATGTCGACGGCGACGACGTCATCAATGTCTCCGTCTCAGCTGCCGTCTCAGGCAGCGAAACGACGACGCCAGCGTCGGCGGCAATTGAGCGCCGCCAGCCAATAACAGTTAGTACGCGAACAGCTGGCGAGGTGAGCACAACGACGACGCCAACGCCAACGTTAACGTCGACGTCGGGAATATTGCACGCAAAGGTTGATGAACAATTTGAAACAACAGCAACAATTACTTTGGCAACGCCAACGCCAACGCCAACGGAAACCGTCCAAATTAGCAATGAAGTGAATTTACCAGCAATTACAGTTAAAAATGTGACAAAAGACAATAGCAATACTTATAATAATAATAATAATAATAATAAGAATAAGAATAATGTGCACACAAGTGGCGTCAACAATTTATTAATAACAAACAGTGCCGAAAAACAGAATAACAGCGCTGCTAACAGCCAAACACAGCAAATCAATAACAGCGCAGTACTCGAAATCAATAATAACAGCAGCACAATTATATTTACAACAACACCCACATCGCTGTTAACGGATGCCAAAGCTAACAGTGCACTGAACGAGCATGAAACATTGCTAGAGACCAATAACATAAGCGAAACAGCTGCAGTACCAACAACAACAATAAGACCGGCAGCAACAACAGAGATTTCAGCGGCAGCTGACAATGCTTTGGATGAGAGCACAGCAACAACAGCAACGACAACAACAACAACACAAACAACAGCTGCTGCAACTTTAGCAACAGCTGCAAAGGGCGAAACGGATCTGTATTCAGATAATAATGATAATGATAATGAAGATGAGCAACAGCAGATTGAGAAGGTTAGCGTTACAACAGAGCAACAATTGCTGAGCAAAACGAATATGGCGACAACAGAGGCAATAACAGAGGCGGCAACAACAACAACAACAACTACTACTACAGCTAGAGCAACTACAACAACAGAGGAGCCGCTTATTAGTTTGCTGGATGATACCACCACAACAACAACATCAACCGAGACTGTAACAACAACAACAAGCACAGCTAGGCCAATAATAACAACAACAACAGAGCCCATTTACAGCTCCACTGCCGATAACAGTAACAATAACAGTAACAATAACAGCATGCTGCCCATCGGCAGCACCACTTTAAGCAGTGCCAATGTGGATCCGAGCACCAGCAGCACCACAATGTTAATGCCACCACCCCAACCGCAACCCACCGATGTGGATCATATGCACGGCAACACTGGCACCGATGTGAACGTCATCATTGCCATAACAGTTAGTGTTATTGGAGTCGTTGCGCTCATTTTACTGGTAGCTTTTCTCTATTTGATGCGCAAGCGACAGAAGCAAATGTCCTACGGGCAACGCTGTCGTCCCGTCAGCTTGGATGCCTACTCCCTCGATAATGTCTCGGTGCTGGGCAGCGTGCGGCGCAAGGGACGCGATTTGCGCGCCTCCAAGCGTACGTATGGAAATGCCGCCTTCGATGATCCTTCGTTGCGGCACAATCTGCTCAGCGCCACGGAGCTGGGCAAGTTTGTGGAGCGCCGTTCGAGCATCTTTGAGGAGTTCCGAGATGTGCCGCAGATCATTGCGAGGGCGGATGAGGTGCCAGCGGGATGCGAGGATAAAAATCGGTGAGTGAGATTGAGAAAGGATCAATATATGAATATATGGAATAAATTATTTACGAAAAAAGTGCAAAGAAATTAGATAAAGAGGACAAACAAGAGCACAATTAAAATGAACACGGGAATAAAATGAAATCTTAAGGAATGAAAAATGTTAGAGACTAAATTGGGAATTTTTGAATTTTATGTTATATTGTCTCTATCAGTCATCTTGAGATCGTATACAATATGTTTAATAATTTGTCAAAGTCTTAGTCTTATTAAGCTGCTAGGATGGAGTACAGAATTTTACAAAGGAATAAAATTAAAAGTTGAAGAGTTTGCTAAAAAAAGAGATGAGAATACAATATAAGGAAAAAGAATGGATTTAAAATTCCAAAAAAATAATGAAACAAAAAGAATATAATTACATTAACATTTTCAAGGATAATAAGTTATTGACTTCATATGTTATTGCGGCTAATAAACTTGAATTGCTCATAATGGTTTGTTGGTTTTGCTTTAAGTGATGAGAGATGCGTATACGTTAAGTGATGTCAGATACACATATTTAACAAAGTTCACCAAAACTTGTCTAGTTTCTTATCTTATCGCATTTCCTTATGACAAATTAAGTAAAGTTATTTTCGTAGTAAAGAAGATTAAATGCGCTCGCAGACCTATGGCAGATGTATGATATAATATTTTGATCTTGCATATACTTAATTTTCTATCGAATAATATTATGGAAATTATAAGTAGTCCGCTAATGAAGCTAGGAGCATTCGCCATTTTCGTCAAGATATTATCTTGCAAAATCCTAATTTTTCCCATGTCAGTTTTATGAATTTGAGTAAAACCGCTTTAACAAAAATATATGAAGATGATTAAACAACTCAACTGTTTTTACTGGTAAATAATTTATGAATTCTTTATGGGTTTGGAAAAGTCTTTTACAATGCGTTACATATATCATAACAAAATTATAATAGCCACTGCAAATCCATAAAAGAGATTCAAAACTACCAAGTTCAAGTTTGCTTTTTAGGGAAAGTAATCTTAAAAACACATAATCCCGCTACATACTATAAAGATTACGAATCTTATACTAAATAACAATTATACAACTCTTTCTTTATATGTACACATATATCGCTTCCTGAACAACGCCGTAAACTCAATGAATGAACCCAAATGTGTGCGGGAATCGTTGATCGCTGAATCGCTGGATCGTTGCTGGTTCGTTAATCATTCAACGTAACCTCAAACTTGAAACCGCAGCTACGCCAACGTAATTCCGCTTCCTGAGACGCGTGTGGTGCTTCAGCGACAGGGTGATGATGACAAAACGGAATACATTAATGCCAATTATGTGCAAGTAAGTGAGACGACACATATAATCCCCTCTCTTTCTATAGCAAATAACAAAAACAAAAGAAAA
The DNA here is from genome assembly GCA_035045305.1 of Drosophila maculinotata. Taxonomy (NCBI): domain Eukaryota; kingdom Metazoa; phylum Arthropoda; class Insecta; order Diptera; family Drosophilidae; genus Drosophila; species Drosophila maculinotata. The sequence continues at coordinate 22,218,113 of JAWNPD010000335.1, read as the reverse complement.
ACAATAACAATAACAATCAAAAGCTGCCTCCCACAACAGCAGCTTTCTCACATAAGTGTGTGTGTGTGTGTGGGTGTGAGTGTAGCTTACAACGGTACTGCCCAGAGTTGCCACTACGTCTAGCCTTGTATGACGTGTGTGTGTATATGTGTGTGTGTGGGTGGGATATAAAGAGGGGTTAGTGGAGAGGCATAATTATACGGCCCATGAGATTAGCGAAGTGCCAAGAAAATTATATTCAACCTCTTTGTTACATCGCCCGTTGTAAGCAAATGAGTTTTGTGCAAAAAAAAATATAAACAAAAAATAATAATCGTATCAAAAATATAAGAAAAAAACTTTATGCATAATAAACACAAACAGGGGGAAAGTTAAGTTGAGTTGAGTACAACGAAGTGTGAATATCCTAAACTAATTATTTTAGCAATATAAGTTCGCAGTTAATAGCTTTATGATTCACTCGTTGTAATTGAATTAAATGTGTTTAATTCTCGTTTGTTAATTACTCTTATGCGCTTTTGTTTAAACAATTGGTTTTCTTCGTCGCATTTGTTGTTCACTTCCAGTCATTTTTAGGTTTTTTTTGATTGTCAATAGACTTAAGAGTGTACTGAAATTGTGTTTCCAACTAATTACTATACCTTACTGTTCATTAATCATTATTCATGTGACGTGCTTACATTTTTTAAATTGATTCGATAAATTTCGATAACATCCAAGTAGGGGAACTGTGAGTCACATTTGTTTATTAATCATGTCAAAACAGTTAGGCCGCTACCTTATGCTTAGAGTATTTCCTAGAAAAATTAAGGAATTTGGAATGATTCGAAACACGGTAACTAAAATATAGCGGTGATTGACATTTATTAATTGCTCATACAATTAAAAACAAGTAAGAGTGCTCTAGTCGAGAGTTCCCGACTAGGAGATACCCTGATCCAAGGTCTTACATTCATTGAAGTTATTTATCTGCATTCATACATAGAAACACACACACACATATACAAACAAAAGCTGCTTGCTACGAGCGTCATACATTTGCTTTGATTCTTCTTCTTCTTTTGGCTTTAAAGTATGGTACATTGAATCGTTAATAACTTCTTTGTTTATTGTCTGATCAAAATTAAATTTGTAGGACACAAAGATGGCATATAAATGTGCAACTATGTAAAATTCGAAGTTCATACCTTAAAAATTACGTATTTTTAAATTTCTGTGAGATTGGAGAGGGGAAATGTATTTTACCTTTGTATGCTATAGGAGAATATATGTACTTAATTTGGTGACTCTACATCCTATAACTTTTAAGCTATACCTTAAAAACACTGTTCTGGAATCTTAATTTATCGATAACTTTTGAAAGGATTGAGATATCGAAAAAAAAATGATGAGCCGGCAGTACAGTAACTTAAACTTAAATATAAAGTCGCTAGTTTTTTTGAGTTTCAAGTTATACCCGAAAAACACTTGGCTGGAATCAAAATTTATCGATAACTTTTGAACGGACTTATATTTCAAATATGAAGTCTCTAGCTTTTGTAGTCTCTGAGAAACGTGCGTTCATACAGACGGACAGACAGACGGACAGGCGGATAGGGCTAAATCGACTCGGCTATTGATAGTGATGATTTTGCACAAAACCATAATACCCCTTTTTCCCATTTTTAATGGGATCAGGGTATAAAAATAGCTTGTAAACGCCTTAAGTCCATACAAAAAAACCTAGCCTTCAAACTCCCATAACTTGGTCAAAATTGAGCCGATTGTCAAGCCTGAGGCCATTTTGTTCATGGTTTGTCGTATATATCAATCCTACATTTAAAGTTTATGCATTGTTGAAAGTACAATTTTTTCAAATATTTTTGCGAAAAATGCATAAGGGGGGACCCTTACCAAAATTGATTTTTCAAAAAATAGATTCTTGAAATTCTTTTTTTAATCGATTGTGGGTGTCAAAATTAGTTTAAAAAACTATTGGAAAAGTGATTCTGAGGTGTTTCATTTTTCTGTCAAAAATCATGTCAAAATGACAAAAAAAAATAGCTTGCAAACGCCTTAAGTCCATACAAATGCCCTTCCTAGACTTCAAACTTCCATAACTTGGTCAAAATTGAGCCGATTGTCAAGCCTGAGGTCATTTTGTTCATGGTTTGTCGTATATATCAATCCTACATTTAAAGTTTATGCATTGTTGAAAGTACAATTTTTTCAAATATTTTTGCGAAAAATGCATAAGGGGGGACCCTTACCAAAATTGATTTTTCAAAAAATAGATTCTTGAAATTCTTTTTTTAATCGATTGTGGGTGTCAAAATTAGTCTAAAAAACTATTGGAAAAGTGATTCTGAGGTGTTTCATTTTTCTGTCAAAAATCATGTCAAAATGACAAAAAACAAGTAAGAGTGCTCTAGTCGAGAGTGCCCGACTAGGAGATACCCTGATCCAAGTTCTGACATTCATTCAAGTTATTTATCTGCATTCATACATAGAAACACACACACACATATACAAACACAAGCTGCTTGCTACGCGCGTCATCAATTGCTTTGCTTCTTCTTCCTTTGGCACCAAACTATGTTACATTGAATCGTTAATAACTTCTGAGTTTATTGTCCGATCGTAATGAAATTTGTAGGACACAAAGATGGCTCATAAATGTGAGACTATGTAAAATCCGAAGGTCATACCTCTTAAAATACGTATTTTTCGATTTCTTGGAGATCGGGGAGGGGTATCCAAAAAGTGAAATGCATTTAACCTCTGTGTGCTATTAGAGAGTATATGTACCAAATTTGGTGACTCTACGTCTTATAACTTTTAAGCTATACCTTAAAAACACTGTTTTGGAAACTTAATTTATCGATAACTTTTGAAAGGATTGAGATATTGAAAAAAAAATGAAGAGTTTGTTTAGAACCGGCAGTACAGTAACTTAAACCTGAATATAAAGTTTGTAGCGTTTATGACTTTCAAGTTATGCCCGAAAAACACTTGTCTGAAATCGATATTTATCGATAACTTTTGAACGGGATGAGATATCGAAAAAAAAATGATAAACTGGTCTTGTCCCGGCACCACGAGAACTTATATTTCAAATATGAAGTCTCTAGCTTTTGTAGTCTCTGAGAAACGTGCGTTCATACAGACGGACAGACGGACAGACGGACAGACGGACAGACGGACAGACGGACAGACGGACGGACAGACGGACAGGGCTAAATCGACTCGGCTATTGATAGTGATCAAGAATATATATACTTTATGGGGTCGGAGATGTTTCCTTATGCCTGTTACATACTTTTGCACAAAACCATAATACCCCTTTTTCCCATTTTTAATGGGATCAGGGTATAAAAATAGCTTGCAAACGCCTTAAGTCCATACAAATGCCCTTCCTAGACTTCAAACTCCCATAACTTGGTCAAAATTAGGCCGATTGTCAAGCCTGAGGCCTTTTTGTTCATGGTTTGTCGTATATATCAATCCTACATTTAAAGTTTATGCATTATTGAAAGTACAATTTTTTCAAATATTTTTGCCAAAAAAGCATAAGGGGGGACCCTTACCAAAATTGATTTTTCAAAAAATAGATTCTTGAAATTCTTTTTTTAATCGATTGTGGGTGTCAAAATTAGTATAAAAAACTATTGGAAAAGTGATTCTGAGGTGTTTCATTTTTCTGTCAAAAATCATGCCAAAATGACAAAAAAAAATAGCTTGTAAACGCCTTAAGTCCATACAAATGCCCTTCCTAGACTTCAAACTCCCATAACTTGGTCAAAATTAGGCCGATTGTCAAGCCTGAGGCCTTTTTGTTCATGGTTTGTCGTATATATCAATCCTACATTTAAAGTTTATGCATTATTGAAAGTACAATTTTTTCAAATATTTTTGCGAAAAAAGCATAAGGGGGGACCCTTACCAAAATTGATTTTTCAAAAAATAGATTCTTGAAATTCTTTTTTTAATCGATTGTGGGTGTCAAAATTAGTATAAAAAACTATTGGAAAAGTGATTCTGAGGTGTTTCATTTTTCTGTCAAAAATCATGCCAAAATGACAAAAAAAAATAGCTTGTAAACGCCTTAAGTCCATACAAATGCCCTTCCTAGACTTCAAACTCCCATAACTTGGTCAAAATTGAGCCGATTGTCAAGCCTGAGGCCATTTTGTTCATGGTTTGTCGTATATATCAATCCTACATTTAAAGTTTATGCATTATTGAAAGTAAAATTTTTTCAAATATTTTTGCAAAAAAAGCATAAGGGGGGACCCTTACCAAAATTGATTTTTCAAAAAATAGATTCTTGAAATTCTTTTTTTAATCGATTGTGGGTGTCAAAATTAGTATAAAAAACTATTGGAAAAGTGATTCTGAGGTGTTTCATTTTTCTGTCAAAAATCATGCCAAAATGACAAAAAAAAATAGCTTGTAAACGCCTTAAGTCCATACAAATGCCCTTCCTAGACTTCAAACTCCCATAACTTGGTCAAAATTGAGCCGATTGTCAAGCCTGAGGCCATTTTGTTCATGGTTTGTCGTATATATCAATCCTACATTTAAAGTTTATGCATTATTGAAAGTAAAATTTTTTCAAATATTTTTGCAAAAAAAGCATAAGGGGGGACCCTTACCAAAATTGATTTTTCAAAAAATAGATTCTTGAAATTCTTTTTTTAATCGATTGTGGGTGTCAAAATTAGTATAAAAAACTATTGGAAAAGTGATTCTGAGGTGTTTCATTTTTCTGTCAAAAATCATGCCAAAATGACAAAAAAAAATAGCTTGTAAACGCCTTAAGTCCATACAAATGCCCTTCCTAGACTTCAAACTCCCATAACTTGGTCAAAATTGAGCCGATTGTCAAGCCTGAGGCCATTTTGTTCATGGTTTGTCGTATATATCAATCCTACATTTAAAGTTTATGCATTATTGAAAGTAAAATTTTTTCAAATATTTTTGCAAAAAAAGCATAAGGGGGGAACCTTACCAAAATTGATTTTTCAAAAAATAGATTCTTGAAATTCTTTTTTTAATCGATTGTGGGTGTCAAAATTAGTATAAAAAACTATTGGAAAAGTGATTCTGAGGTGTTTCATTTTTCTGTCAAAAATCATGCCAAAATGACAAAAAAAAATAGCTTGTAAACGCCTTAAGTCCATACAAATGCCCTTCCTAGACTTCAAACTCCCATAACTTGGTCAAAATTAGGCCGATTGTCAAGCCTGAGGCCTTTTTGTTCATGGTTTGTCGTATATATCAATCCTACATTTAAAGTTTATGCATTATTGAAAGTACAATTTTTTCAAATATTTTTGCCAAAAAAGCATAAGGGGGGACCCTTACCAAAATTGATTTTTCAAAAAATAGATTCTTGAAATTCTTTTTTTAATCGATTGTGGGTGTCAAAATTAGTATAAAAAACTATTGGAAAAGTGATTCTGAGGTGTTTCATTTTTCTGTCAAAAATCATGTCAAAATGACAAAAAAAAATAGCTTGCAAACGCCTTAAGTCCATACAAATGCCCTTCCATTATACCCCTTTTTCCCATTTTTAATGGGATCAGGGTATGAAAAATATAAATATTAAGGCGCTTACCTAAGTGCATAAACTTTAAATGTGGAATGAAAGTATATGCTAAATTATGTCGACAACGGGCTCTAGATTGAAAATCGGTTGAGTTTTGGCAAATTTATAGCAGTTTGAAGATGTGGAAAGGTTTTTTCAAGGTCATTAATAAGGTACTTTTCAGTGGCTGGGAACTTTACAAGACATACAAGTTAGAAATAAAAAAATTGTCCCGCTGAACAATGAAACACTCTTGCTTATACAAAAGGAGGTTTTCAAGTGAATGAAAAGGCTTTCTTTAAAATTAATTTACTTATTCCTTAAAATACCGTTTCCACAATTTCAAACTACCATAACTTTGCCAAAACAGAATATACTGGTCCGATGCTAACACTTATAATTGGTAAATTTGGTCAAGCTATCTTAAACAAACAAATTTTCGACCGATCAATCCTATGGCAGCTGTGTGCTATAATGGTCCGATCCGACATATTTTCAAAAAAATAGCACCGTTACAAAGTTTTTCAAGATTTCAAGATTCGTCCTGATCCAGAATATTTATACTTTATGAATATATATTGGATATGTTTCCTTCTATGCGTTGCAAACTTGCAGCCAAAATTATAATACCCTTTGTAGTGATTGACATTTATTAATTGCTCATAAGATTAAAAAATATAATAATTATTTAGAGGCTAACCTAAATTCTGTCAGTGCACATTGAAGAAACCGTCAAACTTCTAATAAATAGGGTATACCCTAGACCATATAGGTATTTTAAATGATTTGATAACACGATATCAGTCAATTAAACCGCAGTGATTCACATTTGATCATCAAAACGTAAAATGTCTAAGTGCTGTCATAGCACATGCCAAAACTGTTAAGCCCCTTCTTTAGTTAAGGGTATTCCGTAGACCAATTAAGGCACACAATTGCGCTGCAGCATTGACGCGTGACGCGTGCGCTGCTCTTCCCGGCGTTTTGGCAAAAATGCATTGAGGCGAAACTGCATCAAACAAAAGTTTGTAAAAGTGAAAAACGCCCGCAAACAGATGTTCAACGCTTAATACGTGTTGCACCTGGTGATAGCCCAAGCACGCCGTGATTTACGTTAATAACAAACATATACATATGTATGTACATACAAGCAATATATACAATAGCAAAACTGAAGCAATTTATCAAAAGCGCGCGCAGCTCAATGGCGGCCATTAAATGACGCACACACAGACACACCCACAGCCACACACATTAAAAGCGGGAGCGTAATTGAGCGAGAGCGACATTAAATGTACTCAGTAGTTATTTTTGCATGCGCATGAAAGCTTTTAATTAACTGTTATGTCATTGCACACATGCTTATGTGCGGGTTATGTTATGTATTAACATTATGTATGCTAAAATAGTTTAATCTTAACATTTATAGCTTCGGTTGCCTCATGTGGTACAAATGTACATTATTTATTATTTTTATAAAATATAATAATAATAATAATAATTTATTTTTATATGTACAATGAAATTTTAAATACAATTATAAATTGTATTCATTTTAAATAAATAGATTAAAAGCTGTTTATAAATGAATAAAATTAATATATAAATATTATCCAAAACTAAAATGATGGAAAATTATAATTTTCATTTACGATGTGTGATCTGATATTTATTAACATTATGTACATATTTTTGAGTACATATATCCTTATTAATGTTAAACGATTTGCTTACATATGCTATGGAAATGTTAATTGTTAACATTATGGCCAATTATGTTAATTTCATGTTAACAGCTAATGCCGATCGTATTTAAAATATGTTATGCTAATGTTAACATTAAAAAACTTGTGTACATTCTGTTAAATACTTCGTTGACATTGTGTATGCTAAACTGTTTCTCTCTCTCTCTCTCTCTCTTTCATTTACAGGGACCAAGGGATGCACCGAATTATTATATAGCCTGCCAGGCGCCATTGGAAAGCACAACTGGTGACTTTTGGCGCATGATCTGGGAGCAGCAGTCCCGGGTTATTGTCCAAGCGACAGATCTCAGCGAGAATGGCATTGAGCGCTGTGCAGAGTATTTGCCGCCGTCGGTGACGCTCGACAATCACAGCAGCTACGGCGACTATCAGGTGACACTGAAGCATCGCGAGGTCAAGGATAAATATGCGATCTCAACGCTAATGCTGAAGCGCGTCGATGGCGTCGAGTGTCGCGAACTGACGCACTACTGGTACAAATGGCCCGAGACGGGTGTGCCCCTCGAGGAGGCGCCCATCATTGCCATGCTGCTCGAGGCGCGCTCCTCCCTCAAATCGTACGCCCTTGAGCAGGCCAATGAGCTGAAGCACGAGAAGTCATCCACGCTGACACTCAAGTCCCTCGATGGTGAGACGAAGCGAGCCGAGGCGGAGGCGGAGGAATGCAGCACCTCGAGTGCCGCCAGCAATGAGATTAACGGCAATGTGGCCAACAAAACAGCGCGCACTCAACAGGGGTAAGTGTACAAATAACTAAATAGAGATTACTCGACTAGCTGACTACCCTGTACCCAGCGCAAAATCACCCTAATATACATTCGTGTTTACTGATATACATACATATGCACATACATATATACTCGTGTATAAAAAGTTCTTAACTGTGTAAAATTTAAATTCCTGAATACACCTTTTGTTTATTTTCCGATCGTTATAAAATATATATAACAGAATAAGCATTTAAATATGTGCATATACCAAAGAAACGGATTTCTTTGCTATTAAAAAGTTACAATTTATTAAATATTTAGAAAGTTACAGCCTAAAAAAGAAAACTTGTTTTACTTACTTATGTTATACGATAAAATTCTAACACTAGATTTTAATATAATTTACAATCTACAATATTTAGTTTTGGTTTTTCAATAGACCTTTTAAAATTCGCATCTAGAACTCAATTAATGTCATATATTTTTAACTTTTTGATTCTGAGAAATAAGATTTTTAAAAATTGGAATTTTTTTTTGCAATTTTAAATTGGTTATATAACCGAGATACCTACGAGATTTGTTTAGAAAAGTTTGCTTAAGACTCGATACCGATTTGGAAAAAGGAGAAATTAACGAAAATGTATAGAAAAATAAACTTAATCTGTGAGGAGTATACGTAAATCTACATATTAAAGATGGAATCTCTGAATATTAAAATTTTTCTAAAATCAGCAGTTGCATTGAAGAACTAAGATAAAGAATATATACTCCATAAGCTGGGAGATGTCTTCTTTAGCCTGATTATTATACCCTATTTTTAATCCATTTTGGATACAGGGTATTAAGCAAACCACTTGTTAATTATGTGTTTCTGTTTGTGCAGCATGCGTTTATTGTTAATTGTTAATTGTTTTGTTTTCATTCTCATGTGTACCCCCCCTCTTCACGGCACCGTTTAGACCGCTAACGATTCACTGCTCCCCAGGTACGGGCCGTACCGGCACAATCATTGCCTGTGACATGGCCATAAGGAGCCTGGAGACTCCGAAGCGATCGGTGGACATACCACAGCTGGTGTATTATGTGCGGCGGGGACGAGCGAGCGCCGTGCAGACGAAGGAGCAATACGAATTTATCTATAAGGTGGCCAATATGTATGCGACCAAAATCACAAATCTGTCAAATGATAATTGAGATAGACTGTTCAAGCCAGTCGAGAACATTTAATCAAGTCCTTATATACACGCTGTATACATATTATAGTCATAGCCCATATATCTAAATATCTATATCTATCTATATATATATATATATGTATATCTGTATTTATAATGTAACTCTTTGTATTAGTATATTAGTTTACATATATATTTAGGTATAATCTGATACACATGCAATTTGCTTTTGAATTTGTGCACACGTGCTTGAAATTTTCATTTAAGAATGTATGTATTCCTTTATTATTGTGATATATTCGTATATTTGTAAATCTCTTAAATAATCTGTTGCATATTTATAATAAGGCTTTGTTTATTATTGCGATTATGTTGTGTACATTTTTATAATTTTAATGAATGCAAAAGAAAAAGAAAAACAGTTAACAATATAATTTTTGGCCTATCTTTGTATTTTAAAAGAGCTTTAATGTAACTTGTTTAATAAATATTTAGCTTATGTTATGTGTACAAAAAAACGTTAAATTTGAATTTAAATATTAACCGCTTATTGCGCTGTGAATGGCAAATGGCGCAAATATAGCTTAAAAAAGCCACGCTGCGTTATCGTCTATCGATAGGCGATAACACATTTGTTTGCGTTTAGAAAAAACAAAAAGTTGTGGCAAAATGAAGCTTGAAAATATATTGTTATTTTGCGCACTTTTTGGCGCTGCAATTGCGAATGAACCGCCCAAAGTAAAAATAGGCATTAAGCAGCGTGTGGAGAGCTGCACGCGGAAGGCGAAATCAGGCGACTTGATACACGTGCACTACAAGGTAACGGGACAATGCGACTGTCAGTTTGTGTGCGGCTTATCGAATTGTATTTGTTGTTGTTTAGGGCACTTTGCAAGATGGCAGCGAATTCGATAGCAGCTACAATCGAGGAAAGCCCTTCTCATTCAGCCTGGGCGCACGGCAGGTGATCAAAGGCTGGGATCAAGGACTGCTTGGTATGTGCGAGGGGGAACGCCGTACGCTGACTATTCCGCCGGAATTGGGCTACGGTGCCAGCGGTGCGGGTGGCGGCAAAATTCCGCCCAATTCTGTGCTCATCTTTGATGTGGAAATGATCAAAATAGAGTCCCGAGGCTCCGAGGAGCTTTAAAGCGTCTCAAAAATAAAGCTTAAGATGGCAAATCACATTTTGATAGCCATCACGACCAAAAAATTAACAATATCTAATATAATACATATATACTATCAAAGAAAATGTACACAAGTGTTTTTCGCAATTGTATAGACAGCTGCTTTAAATTGTCAATATAAGAAATACTACTGCCAAGTTGAACTAGATTTATGATTGCGTTTAATACATTTTTGATATTGCTTCGCTTTCATACCCCAAATGTCTTACAATAAATAAATATAAAAGAATTCCAATCAATATGTTCCAAGTCATTCTGATGTGGTTCATTTTTCTGTCAAAAATCCCAAGACTTCAAACACCCATAAATTTGTCAAAAATGAACCGATTGTCAGCCGCAAAGCCATTTTAGTCATTGGTCATCTTTTGTATGTGGGTGTCAAAATTAGTATAATTAAGTAATAGTGGACATAAAGATGGCATATCAATGTGTGAGTATTTCAAATCGTAACGTCTTTCCTCCAAGTCAAGTAAAAACCAAAAAAGGAAATACAAAAAATTGTAACGTACTATATTATAGTGTGAAATTAAATGAAAATAGTCACATTATTGCAGAACACATTAAACTGGTGGTTTGCATTTAAGAACACGCATATTTTTGGCGTTTTTATAGACGAAAAACCAAACTCATTTATAATTTCTGTAACTTAAAACCATACTTTCGACAGCCTACAGCTATTACTTTAAAAATTGTTTCGTCGAAAATTCTAAACAATGATAGAAATATGAGTTCTTTGATTTTCTTCATATGACTGACGTACGGTTTTTACGTGCGTAGCCATGAATATGATATATATACATAAATATATATATTTATTTAAATAAAGTATTTCTAGCTAATTATAAGGGGCTTATGCAGTTAATGTGCTTGTCGCACGCTCCTCGACCTCGTCAAAGTGACGCCGCATCATGCGGTGCTTCTCCAGCGCTGTGCCCTGAATGAAGCGTTCGCCGCAGGTGCCGCAGATGAAAGTACATTCGCCGGTGTGCTGCTGCAGATGCAGTTTCAGATCCTTTGCCTGGCGATAGCTCTTGTCGCAGTACGTGCACTTGTACGGCTTGAGACCACTGTGCGTGAGCATGTGCCGCTTCAGTTTGTCGGAGCGTGCGAAATCCTTGCCACAAACGGTGCAATGGAAGGGTTTCTCACCCGTATGCATCCGTCGATGCGATATCATTTCCGAATGGCGTGGAAAGGCCATTTCACAGAGATCACATTTGAAGGGCTTCTCGCCCGTGTGCCGACGCATGTGGGTGACCAATGTGGCAGCCGATTGCGTTTCCCGGCCGCACAGCGAGCATAGGAACTTCTTGATCGCCTCCTTCCGCTTGCGATCCCCATTGATGTGCACATCGCGTATGTGATTGTTGAGTCGCGACTTCATCTGATACGTGCGATCGCAGTGCGGACATTGCAGCAGCTGCACACCATCCGCTTGTGCTGCCGGATCAGCGGGATCAGCGCTGGCTTCACTGGGATGCGTGTTGGTACCCTCAGTGCCGCCGTGTTGCAGGTGCATGTGTTGTTGCAGATTCTCTGGCCACATGAATTTGTAACTACATTTGCCACACGACAGTTTCTTCTCAGCGCTGTGGCACTGCGATTGCTGGTGCTGCTCCATGATGCTCTGGGAAGTAAATGAACAGTTCGAATTAACTTTAAGATTAATCTTGAAGTAGAGTAGAGTATTAAAACCTATATGAATTACATATTATTGTTAAAAGTGAGAATTTATTTTAATAATTTAACAGAACTTTAATTTTGATTAATTGTACCTTTCAGCTTCAAGATGAGTTTTCTAAACTAAAGAGTTTTTAGCTTTAGGATTAACTGGTCCAAGTAAATACTTTTAAGCGTGTTTGACTTGATTAGCCAGCTAAAAGAGCTTAAAATCCAATTAATAAAGGTTTTGGCTTAAAGATTGCATTGAATGGGATTAATTGAAAGCAAAGCTGTTTTGAATATCAAATACACTTCAAGCTAAAAGCCCAGTTAATAAAGCTTTAAGTTGAACTTAAATTTGTGACGATCTTTTTATTGTACTCAGTGAATATTAAGTAAGCATTGCTGCTCTTTAAGAATAATGTGCACCTAATCTCAAGAGGTGTTTGACTATTTACCTTGCAGACGCACTTGAATATACACAGTTCGCACTCGTATGGCATCTTGTCAAATCGATGCATGGCACGCTGATGCTGAATCATCTCGAATTTGCGTTTACATTGCACTTTACACAGCTCACAGACGTAGACGGTGCGTGTGCTTGGGGAGATAGCTGGCTGCATATGCATTTCATCCTCAGTCTCGGAGTCGCCCAGCTGCAATTCGTAGCCGGACTCGTTGGTGATGGAATAATTTTGCGGTGAATCGTAGTTTTGCTGCAGCGACAGCGTCAGCTTCAGTTCCAGCTGAATGTGAGCGCGCAGATCGGTGATGCGTTCCAATTGCATATTGCAAATCTTGCAAGTGATTCGCTTTAAGCCATTCGGCTTGGATGTGGCCGCAATGAGCGTCTCGGCCAGCGGTATATCCTGCTCCCGTATCCCATGACGCTTCAGATGCTTCACCAAATAGTCACGACGATAGAACTTCCGTGTACACCATTGGCACGGTATCAGCTTCGATTCCTCCGCATGCACGCTGAGCATGTGTACCGTCAGCGATTTCTTCTTGTCAAAGACGCGCTTGCAATCGTTGCACTCGAAGGTTTGATTCTGGGAAGGGATTTATACAACTGATTAAGAGATTCAGAATAGTTTTTATACTCTTGCAGATGTTACAGTCGTGCCTCGTGAAATATAACGCTTTGGTGATGTAAATCTAATTTCTGGAAATCCAGTTTTTCTACAAACAAAATATGATTGAACTTTTCTAATTAACAATTTAATTATTTATAGAACATTAGATTTTAATTTCAAGAAGTCAAAAGCATTGAAATTAATGAATATTTAATTCAAGGAGTCGAATTGAAAATTACGATTCTTAATTCTGGACAGTTCAATTCACTGCAATTTATAAGCGATCACTGTATTAAGATATGTTAACCCAACGATGTAGATTACTACATTATATAGCTGAAATAGCAACAATCGGACGAAAATCTACAATCTGAACATTCAATAATACACATACTTATTACACAACTATGTGACTGCAAGGGTATTATAACTTCGGCGTGCCGGAGATAACTTAACGTTCTTGTTTTTCTTACAGTTATGCGATGCTCGCGTATGTGAGCCTTAAGATTGTGCCGCCAGCGGAAGCGCAGCGGACACCTGTGGCACAGGAAACGTTTTTGGGCATTCTTGCACTGGAGTTCGTTGTGATGCCGCAGCAGCTGGAGGCTAACGAAGCGCGCATCGCAGCGACCGCAGACGTGAGGCGCCTCCAGCCAGGCGTGCGTCTGGCGCTGATGATCGAAGAGCTGATATTTGCGCTGACAGCGCTCGTGGCACAGTTCGCAGCTGTATTTTGCTTTGGGTATGCATCGCTTTTGATTCGACTGCTCATCGGCATCCAGTTCCGCTTCGCTTTCCGTTTCGGAGCTGTCCAAATCAATTTCGTAGCCGGATTGATTGGTTATCGAATAGAAGCGTTGATAAATGCCAGCTGACAGATCTTTGCGTATAAGCACCTTCAGCTGATCCTCACTGACATCCTTGGCATCGGGATAGAACAGCTCGGCCAGCTCATGCGGCTGCATATTTGATCGTGCGCCAAAGCTAACAATTTCCGGATGATGCTCCAGATGACGTCGCAAATCCGCAATCTTATCGTATTGACTCTGACAGATCATGCACTCGATGAGCTTATAGCCATGCGGCTTGCACACATTCACATCAATATCCTTGGCCTTTTTACTCTCGCCCAGATTCGCCGACCGTTTGGAGTCACGATGCACCTTGAGATGTGTCTGTAGAGCTTCCCGGTGACTAAACTTGCGTATGCAGAAGGAGCAGGACAACCAATCGGTTTTTGATTTGTGCGCCCGTGATGCATGCTGTTTCAAATACTCGATCCGCTTAAAGCTCTTTGGACATTCCTTGCATTTGAAAATAGATCGCTTGATGATAAGCACTTTATCGGCTTGTTTCCACTTACTAACGCGCTGCTGCAAAGGCAAATCGTCGAGGGAGCTAAAATATAATATAATAATTAATCTACTGCTTGACATCTACATATTCTCGACTACGCACGGGATAGTTGCACTTTTTCAATATTTGCTAAATCGCTCCTTAATAATAAAAGTTAAATCCGCTAAAGTCTCTTTTTTAAAGTAGTGCTATAAGAAAATGATTTGCATTTGAAAATTCGCATATTTGTGAGATTATATAGCCGCAAACGAAAACCACTTTTAATTCCCGACTCATTACGTTACTTTTCCATTATTGTAATAAAAAGGAACCATACTTTCGACAGCTTCAAGCTTTCATTGTAAATATATGTACGACTGTCACATGCGTAGCTACAACTCTCCCTTAAAAGCTTACTCTTCTTCATCAATGTCAGCCTTCAATTCAGGTGCTTGTGGATTTGTTGCTCTGCTTGGATCACATTCTTCCTGTTTAACTGGATCAAGCATATTGAGTGGATCTGCCGACTTCTTATTGTCCGGATCATCTATAATATCCAATTCCACATCGATTGCATTTTGTACAGTGGTAAACTCGGGCAGTTCTGTGCAGGTTATATCATTCTCAGCATCGTCCTCTTCAGTTTCTAATTTGACCTGCAAAAAGTTTAGTCATTTATTGAGCATTTAAAGCAAGTTTCGTTATTGTCAACAACCAACAAATTTAATATAAATCAGGGTTCATGGACGATTTTTATATCCTGCACCCATTTTAAATTGATAGAGTGGGTTAATGAATTTGTAAAAAAGTATGGCACAGCCAGAAGGAAGCATCTCCAAGCCCAACGAGTATATATATTCTTGATCAGCATCAACAGACGAGTCGATTTAACTATACCCGTCTATCGTTTTGTCTGTCTTTAGAGATTAAACACCAAATATACAATAAAGCTGTTTCAAACCTCCACATGCTGCTCGGCGCACAGTTCCATAGGTGCCTCCCGCAGGCAGTCGTTGACCCCCGCTTTGTCGCCGTCCATGCGCTCGACATGGTTCATTAGGAGCTCATTGGCGGCCAGCGCCTGCTTCACATAATAATAGGCGTTAATTAATTTGCGGGCACAACTGCCGCATAGACATTGCGGCAACTGTTGTGCCAATGTTTCATCCACCTGCAAGAGGAATATGTTAGAACTTATAGCTATAATTAGCTGAAAGAAACTCACTTCAATTTGGGTCAATTCTTTTAAAATATCCGAAAGTGACTTGTTTGGAAATCTTTTTGTTGATGTTGCCAACTTGAACAGTTTATCGGTGTCTCTTGCATCGCAAGTGCGACACATGACTGGCAGCTTCATTTTGTGTTGCTTGAATTCACTTTTTTTACATTTAAAACGGCAGAAAACGCAACAAAACACAACAAATTTCCATGGTTTGCTTATCTGCTAAATACACATATGTGCAGTGCAACTGTGATGGCAAAAGCTGGCCAAACTATCGATAGTTCACGTGAGTGCAACGATAACATCAAGTGATGGTCATTTTGGAATGTCAGTCATACAAACAGCTAAATTTCGTTGTGGAGAATTTGTACCATATTTCGATAAAATTGCAAGATGCATGGATTTTAGTTTCGATTTAATTTGGATCAAGGTAAATGAACAAATTTGTATAACATTTGAAAGTTTAAGATATATATTTCACTTAAGAGAAGAGACCATGAAACAAAATATTTAATGGAAATAGATCAAGATTATTAACAATAAGAAAAAATGTATTTTGTCTCCTCAAGAAGATCAAGTAATATTCTTTGCGTAAAGCATAGATTGGCCAGATATGACAGAAATTTCTTTATGCAAACATAAAATAAAACCAATTAATTAAAAGCTATTGTTACATTAGAATATTACAAAAAAAATACATTTAAATAAGAGAGTAAATAATTACTAATTATAAAATGTACTTCTAGCACCAGGATAATATAATAAGAATATAGATAACATAATAGTAAATAACTTAATAAAACAAACAGTTAGTGGAATACATAATAATCTTGACCTTTGAAGAGGTGCTTATTTATTTTTATTGAGTGTGTATATTTTAGTTTAAACTATTGTAGAGCCGTGATATAACTTTGCAGCTTATTTCTATAAAATGAATGAAGCGTTAGTTTCGAAAGAAATCGAAAACTGTTGACAAGCCAACATAAAAAAAACCCTGCACAAAATCCTCTGTACTCTTTCTAGTACTTTTTAATCGTTTTTCTTATCAAAGCGAGTCGCTGTTTATGTGCCTCCGTCACCGCAGCACGTTTGTACGGCCGTAGCTCATCCGTGCCAAAGCCGGGTATCCACATATTATATTTACGCTCCAAATGCAATTGCACATCTCGCACCTCGATTTTGTTCGCCTTGCGATGCTTGGCAAAGGCGCTCGTTGATTTCACGGTGTCCTCGACAAAGTCATCTATGATTTGCAGCAACAGCTCCTCAACATCCTCGTCCAGCTGCGTAGCCGTATCCACCTCACGCACCAGTTCCGTGAGACGTGGTTTCGTTAACATCTAAATGAAATAAAATTAAAATATATATTAAATGTCTGTTACTCAGTGAGCTATTTGTTTGCTGCTTACAGGTGTGTTTTCAGAGCCCGTTGCTGTTGCGCTTTTAGACCCCGCACCTGCACCCGCACCTGTACCACCACCACCCGCACCAACTGGGGTTGTTGTTGTTGTGCCACCGTTTTGTGAGGATGAATTACTGTGGTTGTTGTTTGTCATGGGGCTGTGCTGTGAGGGCGATGCCATTGGTGGTGTATCGCTGTTGCTATCAAAAGTGGTAAAAAGATCCGACATTGCTTGTTTTTTTGTTTGTTTTCTTTTTTTTTTACATATATTTATAGGTTAATTTAAGTGTTTGAAAGCGTTTGCAGTTGTTGTCGTGCTTGTGGTGTACTGTAATAAGTGTGTTTTGAGTGCATGAATTTGGTATGAGCGCATATTTAATAATAATTGCAAAACAATAATTGTTAATATTAGCAATGTGTACATTGTTTGTTGTTATGAGTGCCATATATAAAACATTCAGATTATTCGTGCATTTAACATCCGCCACCCGCTGCATCAGCAGCAATGTATTTGAAATACACTTACAGTTGTGAGTTTAAGTAGGCGTTTTAATATTTACAATTAAAAGTGACAAATTTGTTAGAACAACAAAGCAAGCTCATCAGGCTTGTGCTAGTGTTGTAAAATATCGAAGCAAACCAAACATCGTTGCTGCCAAACATCGATAAGCCGATAGGTTGTTATCTGTGCATTTCTTGTTTTGAATTTGCAGCAAGTAAGTCCATTCGTAGCTTCGTTTTTTGTATATTGCATTTTGTATGCTTTAAGCTACATTTTGACGTAAGTAAAATTGTTTGCAATTTGTATTTTTGCTCAAAGTTGCAACTAGTCAATAATCGATAATAAGTTGCAATTAATCTTATCGTTGACTGCAAAATCGAAAGATATTGCATTGTATAAATGCGCATTATACATTTATAAAGTATTACGTTGTAGTTGAGGGAAAGGAACAAAAAAGACTTACATATAAGCAAAATGTCAACGGCCGAGGCAGCACTGAGCCCAGAAGTTCAAGCAACCACAGAAAATGCTGAAACTAAGGATGAAGATTATGTGGATATGCAGTTCACAAAGGAAGTGCGCCAAGCAACAAAGGATGTCCACAAATTGACTGATGTTTTGGTTAATGCTAAATTCGCTATAGGTAAATATGCTTAAGTCATAGAATTCTGCACCAAGCTTCTCATAGAAAGGGGAGTTTTGGAATTAATTAATTTGGAATATTAATTTTATTTGTATTTTTCAGCTCTTTCGGATGACGAAGTTTGGTACGATGGACTTTTGGTATTTTATGAATTATATAAATTCTTTGAGGCCAAATTGCCGGAGAACTTGCTGCCCAAGGAGCTGCATCGTTCTGCTGCCTTCGAGCGTGATTTTGCCTACTTTTATGGCGCCGACTGGCACAAGTCCTATGAGCCGCGCCCGGCTGTTAAAACCTATTTGGCACACTTGGAGCAGGTGGCGGCCAAAAGCGAGGTGCTTCTCTTCGCCTTTGCCTTTCAAATGTATATGGCACTGATGTCCGGCGGTCAGATGTTGCAAAAGAAGCGCATGGTTGCCAGGAAATTGTGGATTTTTCCAGACAGCGCCGAGCAACAACAGAGGCAGGCCGAAGCGGATGCCGCAGCAGCAACAGCTCAAGCGGCTGCCACTGCTGCAGATGATGGAATCGAGGAGAATGATTTGCGGGCCAGACCTATGCCGGAGCAGGTTACAATTTCGCAAGTGGGCTGTGAGGCCACATACTTTCCAGTTAGAATAGCCAAGTTGAAAGTCAAGCTACGTCGCATATTCAATGAAGTCTACGGCAAGCTGGATGATGAAATGCGTGCCGAGTATATTGAACAAAGTCGCAATGTTTTCCGCATGAATATAGAGCTGCTGCGCACCGTCAAGGGTGTGAATCGTGCTAATCTGAAGAGACTGGCCATTGCTGTTGTCTTCGTAACCACTATTTATGTGGCCATCAAATTGGCCGTTAAGTAATGATATAGTTATACGCCTGCGTCTTTTATTATACATAGTATATTAACTTAGTTGTTAGTTCTGGAGTACATATATGCTTGTTCGAACCAAAGGCAATAAATTAAAAGTTAACTGCATCTCAATTTGTAACTGATTATGCGATATACAACCTTGCATCGCTGGCTGCTCCATTACCCGAAAATAAATTTGTAAGCTCATCATTCGCCTGCGTCAGCGAAAGGCTCAATGTGCCGAGTAAAATCCAGCAGCTGCATTGGAAAAGTTGTTAACACAAAATAATCTACTAATTATGTACATGTACACAGTGGTCGCTTGCAAATTTGAACGATTGGGTTATACTTGGAGAATAACTATAATTAATTAATATTCTTTTAATACACAAATTATAAATTAATATGTATATACTAGAAGATATTTCCCTGGGCCCAATTTATTTTTCGCACGAAAGGGTATTTTTCTATAATTATATATAATTGGCGATTTGGTGATCCAGCAGGTAAGTCTCTTGCACTCGACCGCTCTCATTATGCTGTAACATTATATTATTCGTCCATAAATATCCACTATTCAGCACATTGAATTCCTGCTAGTTAATCCGAGCATCCTCTATAACACTGTCCACATATGACTAAATTAGGGGTTCCTATTATGGGTGTTAAGTTGATTTGATTAACTGAAACTAATTTCGTTAAATACTTACCAATTTATGTCGAATTCTTCTACCCCTTTGCCGGTTCCCTCATTAATCAAGCCATCATTATATGTAACCTCTATTTTATTATCGATCTGTACTTTCAACATGTAGTAGTAGGTCTTTGTAGTTTGATCAATTTGGGAATAAAAGATTTTTAATTTGAAGATTGTTTCCAAATATTAAAGACCAAACATTTAGCTGCTCCTAATTTTCCACTTTAAACAGCTTGAATGCATAATTATCACCAGGCTTCGTTGCTACACTCAAAGTACCGTCCAGAATCTTATAAAATTGGGTCTCATCGGCAGCAATTATCTCACTGAAATCTTAGAAGCTTAACCAATCCAAATCTAAGTCTTCTTTGGGCTTTTCGGAGATATATATTATCTCAATAATGGAAATGAGCTTTTGTTTAAGTTTCATCTACGTTATGTCGGTAACAGAAGTATTGGATCTATACACAAACATGTATAGTTTGTATGATATGGTATATATAAATACGATATAGTCAATGATATAAATATAGCATAGTCAACAATACAATTGGTTTTTAAAAAAGCTGAGCTAATATTTTCCATTAAATGTGTTATCTAAAAAATCGTATGCTTATTAAATTAAATAATAAAATAATTACTTTTATCATATTAAAATATAACTTAAAATATTCCGCCCATATAAACATTTTGACTTATTTACTCTTAAATTCAGGCAAAGATTACGGCAATTGTCGATAAATTGGGATACATCTTAAGTTAAAAATTATAAAAAATTCTTTAAAAAGGTTTTTTATTTAATATTCAGTACATTTACATATTTACATATATTTGCTATTATTAATTAAAAAAGTTCATATCAAAAACAAATTGGACTTATAACAAGGCATAACAGAAAGTGTAGAGAACATATTGATGATGTATGAAACTTACTCAAGGTCGAGAAGTCCTCTGTGATTCAGCCAGGGATAGAGGGCTTCGGCATGTTTGCGATATCTGTTATTGTTGAAGAGTTTCCTCTTGAATGCTTTGCCCTCCTCATCGTTGCCCAGCATGGTATCAATATTCGCATTGGTCGTGGGATCGAGAAGGACAGGTGACATCACAGTTGCAACGGTGATGGTTGCCCAGAGTGGATTCTTCAGCAGGATGGTATGCAGCTCGCGGAGACTGGGTATGTGACGAGGATACTTGAGCAGTTTCAGATTGCGCTGCAGTTCCGTGTGATAGTAGCGCACAAAGTAATCGAATTTCTCAATTTTAATATCAAAACTGGGCGACGACATCAGCAAATAATACAGATCCAATGCGGGCGTATTGAAACTCGTTCGCTGATAGTCTACAAGGAGCGTGTCCGTAACTTCTCCATTAGCACCATATGTAAACATCACATTGTTCGTCCAGCAATCTCCGTGATTTAAACAATTAAACTCGTCTTTATCATAGAAGCCCGTCTTGACATTCAAATTGAATAGGTCACCCATGATCTTGGCCTGTGGATTGAATGGTTAATAAGAAACCTTTATCTTTAGTATCTTCAAACAGTGAACGTTACACAGTTATAAAGCGTACAGTCAAGAAAAATTAAAAAAAAAAAAAACTATTTGAATATAATAACTAATAACAATTGGTAAAACAGATGATAGAAATGAACAAATATTGATTTAGAATCTAAATTTTAGATATATAAAGAAGTTTACTAAATTGAAAAAAGTTAACTAAAATATTAAAAAAAACTAAGAAAAAGAACTTGAAAATTATTAAGTAAAATATTAACAGCAACTAACAAATTAAAATACTTATTTAAAAATTTTGTAAAAACGAGAAAAGTACAACAAACATTTGTTCATTTCTAAACAATTCTAATTTCCGAGTGATCAGTGTGTTTATGTATTGGCATAACTTACCACCTTATCGCCATAGAGTTCGCTGCCCTTGAATCCACGCAAAGCCTCAACAGCCAGTTCGAGGAAACTCGTATTTTCGGGGCCATCGAAGATCGGTCGTGTTTTCTCGTTGTACACCGACTTATCGAGGCAATCGTCATAGGCACCTTTGGTCACATACAGCTGTGCGGATGCCGCATGGAGTTGGGCCAACTTGGCCAGCACGTGCTCCGTTTCCTCAATGTTGAGTCCCTGCAGGCGATCCGCATTCTTAAAGCCGTCCGGACGCAGATTCTGCAGCAAAATGTGATCACCTTCGGGCGCATTTTGCAACTTGTAGTTCCTTGGGCCAAATTTAACTGGCTGGCCAGCCTGCTCAAAGAGCTGCTCCAGCTGCGGTATGACATCATTATACATGGTCATCTCCTTCTTGAAGGTAAGCATCAGGTCTAGCAACGCTGCGGATGCACTACTGCCAGGCGGAATTTTTAGCATAAAGGAAGTGGTTTGCAATTGACCGCTTACGGTCTGGTAATCAATGTCCACGGAAAGCATAATGGAGCAGTAGTTGTCGCCAGCTTCGGTGGCTTTCTTGACTCGGAAATCCTGAATTTGCTTAAAGTCTGAAAGCTCAGCTTTGAGCAGCTCCTCAAAGTAGTCGCTGTTCACCCAGGTGGGTACCAAAGGATCCACTTCGGCTTTAGGCAGAGTTGGGGCTGGTGCTGCAGCTGTGGTTGGCAGTAGTTGTGGTTGTGTTGGTTCACTAAAATATATACAAAATATTTTGGATATTACTTGATTTGAGCGGATTTAGCTACGTTTTAAGATTTAATGTTAATTAGTGCAAGGCATATTTCTTAATTTTAAATACTATATTTGAAATTATATACTTCATTATATGTCATTTTTTAGGGATATAGAAATATTACTAAAACTGGTATTCAAAATAAGAGTTTTCGATGAAGGCGTTTAAAATTTGCAAATAACTAATATTTTGTGATTGTGAACCAGCTGGTTGCTGGTAATTTAATAGTGGTTTAAAAGTCACTTAAATACGTTGATTTCAATCATTTTGGGGTAATGTCTTAAATCCGATTTATTAGTCCATGTTTATAGATTATTCTACACATATAATTATCTTATTGTACATACTAAAGCTCCAAGAGTCCACGGTTATCCATCCAAGGCAGTATTTGCTCGATATGGTGCTTATAGCGTTTGTTGGTGTACATGAGGCTCTTGAAGTCAGCCCCCTCTTCGCCGGCACCGAAGAAATTCTCAAATGTGGCCGACTCCGTGGGATCCAGAAGCACTACGGGCAGCACCATAAAGCTGGCCATTAGAGCCCAGGTGCCATATTTATACGTCTGCATTTGCATATCCCTCAGCTTGGGAATATGCTCCTTATAGTCCAGCAGCTTGAGGTGCTCAACTAAATGATCATGATAATACTTGATAAAATAGTCGAAATGTTTCAGCTTGTGATCTATGTGCACAGATGTCATGATAAAGTAGAGCAAGTCGGCAGATGGATGGCCGTATCGGGGATTTTGGAAGTCCACAAAGAGCATATCAATTATCTCATCATTGGAATTAAATTTGAAGAGCAGATTATTGACCCAACAATCACCATGAGTAAGCACATTGAATTCGCTAGGATCAGCATTGCCTATAGCTGCAAAACCTTCACTCATATGGTCAAAATTGTTTTGCTGAAAAATAAAATTGTTCTTTATCAATTTTAAATATTCAGCTATGTTTGACTTACCAACTTGTCACGATACTGCTCGCAGTTCTCATAGCTCTTTAGATTATCCATGAACATTTTCTGTATTGGCATCATCATGCCTTGCATTACAGCCACCGCTTTTTCGGAATCTGTGCCAAACATGCCATGGGAAACCAAATCAGAATAGGGTCCATGTATGCTCTTATAGGCGGCGCTTACGGCATGATATTGCGCCATCTTGCGTAGGACAAGCTTGGTCTGTTCTACGTTGAGGCCTTCAAGGCGATTCACGTTCCTATAACCATCCTGACCCAGATCATGCATGAGCACCGAATTAGTCAGTTTGGGCTCCGTTTTCTGGCCCTCCTTGAATAGGAAGGCGCGTGGCGCAAACGTTATGTCCAAACCTTTCGACTTATAGAGCTGCTCTAATTTAGGCACCAGATTTATGTACATCTCATTTTCAATTGCAAAGAAATTTGCCATTTCCAGCATTTGTAGCATTGCAGGCACATCGTGTGGGACTTTCATCATAAAGGAAACGTGTGTGACGGTTTCATCTAGTTGGGCAAATTTAAGTTTTGTATTTTAGGATATTTTCATAAAAAATACAGTCATAAAGTTCTAAGAAACTTTCCCGAAACAACAATAGGTACGAAATTAATGAATCATATAATAAAAATTGAACTTTTCTTTGCGATGTAATTTATTTTAAATGTGTTTCAATATTTCTGTGCGATGTAATTTAATATCATTGAGTTTGAGTTCACTCAAAACTCAGTTTAAATTTATAATTTGATATTATTATATATGATATATTATATGTGTCGTCATTCAGTCTATTTTATTCTCCTATAACTCGAACAACAATTGCTACCAAAAAGATTCGAGTTAGGAAAGACCATCAAGAATTAAGGGTTTTTTTTTCATTGTTCACCAAATAGGGAAACATTGAATTTGAAACTATACTCAAAGTCATTTTGTCTACACACAATCAAAATTCTTTATTTAAAATTCGACTTGTGGAATTCATTCTATTCATTCATATTCATTCTATTCTATTCATTTCGAGTGATAGAAATTGCGTTCTAGACAAGTTCCAATTAGAGACGTTCGACTGTATCTATTTATACTTTGGTACGTTTATTTCGGGTTAATAAATGTTTTAGGTGCAAAGCATTCAATAAGGCAATCACTTGCTATAAATGAATTAGAGATAGGTACATAGTAACATAGTATACGAAGTGTATACCGTTATCTCAAAAAAAGGCCGGCTTACTACACCGAAACACTTACGATTACCAGCAAGTTTTGTTTACTGATAAGATTATATTGAGCGCTTATCATAAAGAATTGAATTGAATTTCCAGCTGTATCGTCGAGTATTTAACAAGTACATTTTAAAATTTGTGACGTCATGTCACTCACCTGTTAACTCTGCTGTGATGCTCACTCTCAGCATGAGCGTCGCATAATTCTCTCCAGCGGCCAAAGCGCACTTAACGCCAAAGCTCTGAATTTTGGAGAATTGAGGAACATTCTCTCTGAGTATTTCCACAAAATGCGACTCATTTATCCATTTAGGCACCATTTCGTTATTGGCAACGGGTGGTGTGGGCTGTGCGGTTGCTGCCGCCTCTGGAGTGGGCGTGACGACCTTGGGCTTTGCTTTGGGATCGCTCACTGGTGCGGCAGTTTGCTGTGGCATGTTACCGACTGGTTCCACTTTATAATTTTTTTTTGATTTACTATTAAATTGACCCATTGCTGATCTGAAACTACGGCGTCCGTACGATTTGACAAATAATACTCAACTGAGCGTTTGCTTTAAAATGCGTTGATATTTATACCCAACTGTTTGCGATAATGGACTTAGCTCCTGATAGTTGAACTATTTTATCTGCATTTGCGTCGTTTCGAGTATCTACAATAATATAGTCGTATGTTTGTGGGCCAGTAACTGACCAATTTGTTATGGTTCATAAACACACAAAATTGTTGACGGCAACACAAAAACTACATAGTATTATTGTAGTACACTATCGAAAATATGTATATCTAACGATTTCCAATAAGTTGATCACTTATTCAATTTTATGGTCAAATGTTGAAATTAATAATTATACTCTGCTAGGGACTATGAGATACCCTACATGAACGTAGTCACAAATATGTATATAGCTATTATAAACATATCTAACATTGTTCGATCGTTATTAATTTCTGAATAGAGATATGGCATATACGAGCTCACGTTTACTAAAAATCAAGGCATTTTGCTCAAGAAATGGATGCCTCCTTCTGTTTGCACATGCCTCCTTCTGTTTGCACAACAATATTATACCCATTTTCCTTAACCATTTAAAGAGGGCATTAAAATGAGTATGCCCATAAAGTGTATAATTTTAGACTCTGCTTGTGCTTTTATTAATGAGAACCACACAAAACTGGACCTATTATTAGTGTAATCACAATGACTATATACATATTGCTTTTATAACCAGTTTTCCTATCTAATCAATATAATCAATTCCCTTACTGATACATTGCAAATGTTTGAAAAAATAATGGATTAAAAATAAGAGTGCTATTTAATGTTAATGTAAAGCTTAGGTCAGAGACGCAAAATAGTTTGCGCAAAATTAATAAATTTAGCACAAATGCTCCCACAAACGTGAGAACGCAAAATTTATCAATATCACGTTTGCACAGTTCTATTTAAAAGCTAATGTGATGTCTAAAATTGTTGAAACGGGTTGAAACTGCAAATGGTGATATCATTTATAGTCTGCAACCTTTCTCCCAAAGTAAAGTCAATAGTTAATTTATCAAATTGAATGTTATTTTTGCTATGATTCCAAGAGACCACGATTATCTAGCCACGGAAGTATTTTTTCTATATTAGCTTTATAGCGGGCATTTGTGTACAATTGGCTCTTGTACTCCAGTGTTTCTTCTTTCTCATCCAGTAGCACAATGGGTAATACCATGACAGAGGCTGTGATTGCCCAGATACCATATTTATAAAGTTGCATATGAAGTTCTGCCAAAGTTGGCAAACGGCTTGTATATTCCAGTAACTGTAAATGGTCAATCAGCTGATCATGATAATACTTGATAAAGTAGTCAAAGTGCTTTAGCTTGTGGTCTATATGCACAGATGTCATAATGAAGTTGAACAGATCGGCCGATGGATGGCCATATTTGGGCAACTGAAAGTCAACAAAGATCATATCGATCAGTTCTCCTTTTGTATCGTATTTGAAGAGGAGATTGTTAATCCAACAGTCACCATGATTGATCACATTAAATTCAGTTGGATCGAATCTGCTCAGATTCAGAAAATGTCTGCTCATTTTGGAGAAAAGTGAGGTCTAAAAAGATACATTCAGTTAAAATATAATTCAGATTTTTGCATTATATATTACTTACAAATTTGTGGTAGTACTTTTGCCCATCTTTATAGCTATAAAGATGTTCCAAAAACATTTTCTTAAACGGACCCATTATGCCTTCTAGTATAGACACAGCTCTTTCGATATTGGCGCCAAACATGGGCTGAGTAAAGAGTTCGGGATATGGTCCATTTATGATTCTACAGTGCGCACCCGCTGCATGATACTGTGCCAGTTTGCGCAGCACAAATTTGGTCTGTTCAATGTTGAGGCATTCGAGGCGATTAACGTTCCTGTAACCATCCTGACCCAGATCATACATAAGCACCGTATTGGCCAGTTTTGGTTCTATTTTCAGGCTCTCTTTAAATTTGTAGGCGCGTGGAGCAAAGTTGATATTCAAGCCTTTTGTCTTGTAGAGCTGCTCGAATTTGGATATGAGTTCCGTATAGGTTGCATTCTCAACGGTAAAGAAATTAACAGTTTTTAGCATCTGCTGCATTTTAGCCGACTCGTGTGGCACTTTCATCATGAAAGACATGGGCTTTATGGTTTTATCTAATTGGAAAATTGGAATTTAAACATATTAACCATTAATATTAATCACCCACCTGTTAGCTTTACGTCGATGCTTACTCTCAGGATTAGCGAGGAATAGTTTTCGCCAGCACTTAAAGCTGGTCTAATGCAAAAGTTTTCGATTCTTTGAAACTCGGGCACATTTTCACTGAGAATTTCCAAGAACTGAGACTTGTGTATCCATTCTGGCACCAATTTGTTGTCTACATTTATTGGGCAAGTGGTAGAAATTAGTTTATCAACGTTTTCTTTGGAAATGGTGGGCGAACAGCAGTAAATCTGAAGATCCTTCGTCATCCTTTTACCCTTTTGCTTTCGTTTGGAGCTACTCTTTCCCATGGCAGACATTGTTGATATTTATCTTCAATGATTGGTCTATTCGTACCTACAATTTTCGCAGATAATCACATTTTGAAAAGTTTAATCAATATTCAAAATACTTAAATTAAATTGCTTAATATTGGTTTTTATAATACCAACTAAAATAGTTGACCAATTTAATTTGAATTAATTTTCAATCTCTATTGTACTTACAACAATATGATCTTACGGAGCTCCTGGAACTCACATGCATATTAAACCGGTACAAATTACATTAGTCGTAAGCTTAGACTCTCATATCTACCAAGCTCATCTGACTAATTGTAGTTTTCATGTTTTTTAACTAAAATTTATGTTGTTTCTTTTTCGAAAATTGTAATAATTTATTGTTCCATTTTGTAGCCTACTATTTATATAAAATAATCTATATTCTAATAGAGTGAATACATTTTAAACATATTTTAGTTCTTGTACCTGTGTTATGGTCCTCAAGAATAAAAAATAAAAATTAATTAGAATGTGATTCTTAAGTTTATACACAATATTAAATTATATTATTATTGTAGTGCTTATTCTCACTTATAAACACTGAGTATTTCTTCAATTAGTGACACGTAAATCAATTTCGGCGCTAAATTAAGGTCCTTCTTATCCTTAGCGTCTACTATAAAGGATTTATCCTGAGGTTTTTTAGACGGGACCTTCCTATAGTTTGCCTCAGACTTGGATGATGGATGATAAAGGTGATCCATCGCAGACATCGATATGGAAGCAGAACAGGATTTCATCAACTTCATGGCTATGCAAATGGCGTGAAACTGTGTGATTGTTCATAAATCAATGTTGATATTTATACAAAAATATTGGCTTAGGTCATGCTACAAATAAGACATTAAGAGCTTTACTTATTATCAGTGTAGCTAAGCTTTTAATCTTTACAGTCCTAACAGTCTTATCTACGGTTAATAAAATTTGTCAAAATTACGAAATTCCAAAAAAAGGTATTTTAAAAAGATTTTAACCACTTGACTTATATGATGAAATAGCTGGTAAAAATTATCATATACAATTTAAGTACGTGCGTCTGATCGTACGAAGTCTTATCAAGAAAGCTTTTCAATAAAGTATGTTGAAATATAACTTACGTATTCAGACCATTATCAAACAAGATTATTTGTTCGTTTAACTATTAAATTTTCTTTGACCAAACAACTTTATCGAATATAAGTACAACAAATTATGAAAATCACTCTACTTAGAGACAGGTTATTAATTGCAGTGTAGAAATTGTGAAATCAATTGACCTTAAGATGCGGAATCGCTCTGTATATATAGTTGCTTTATTTTTCAGAGTTAATCCTTGCTACAAATGTTGGACCAATGTACAGAAATTTTAACCAAAATTTTTTAAATTTTTAAGGTTCAATGTAAAAAATATAAAATGATTTTTAAGAATATTGTGTAATATATAATTCACCCTCCTGTCGACTGTCTCTAGTTAATATTAAATAAATAAATATAAAATATTCGGCCCAGTGGTTATACGGCATTAACTAACTTGAAAAAGTCACTGGGCTCTAAGGCCTTTTGCTTTTGACAACATTCATACACAAGCCTGGGACATGATATCTTATATGCAAATTATATAGTTCCCTGCTTAACAGCAGGAAATTTGATATACATACTATGTTTCAAAAGTTATTTAAAAATAATATCTCAATTGTTAAATTGTTAAATTAATATTGACAGCGGTTTCTTGGCTATGTTTTGAGATCGAAATATGATAGTTCTTTGTAATTATAAAGCTGAAATAACTTGACTGCGTCAATACTAGTTATCACTAAACTAATATGCAATTATTAATCGCCACTTGTAGCTGTTCTTGTGCCACTTTATCAGGCACAACTTGATTTAGCCATGTTTGAAAATTATCAAATAAATAACAAAGAGAAATGATTTTTTAGAATTGACAGTTAACACCAGCTGTTGATAAGAACCAAGCATAACTGGCTTGGGAACACCCTTGCAAATTTACAATGACAATAAGTTATCAGTTTCAATTGCCGTTTATTGGTTTATTTTTTATTCACACTTATCTTGAATGGGTTGAAAAAATAAACAATATTATTGCATATATTTAGTTGTAAGTAAACATATAAATATAATACTTCTAGGTAGCTGCGCCAATAAATGTGGAAATGATTTTTTGTCAATTCAATATAATTTTTAACAACTTAAATTATTATCATTTCATATTCCATATTTTTACTATTAGTTGGTATATTTTGTATCAAAAATATATTTTTTATTTATTATTTGCTTTATTTATATCACAATTAGTATCTAATGTTTCTTCGGTGTATACACAAATAATCCGCGATTAAAGGCCCAGGGCATCAGCTGCATAAAGTGTTCTACAACCCGTTTATGGCCAAACATTGTGTTCCTAAGTTGATCTCCTTCATCTTTCTGATCCATCATGTTATCCATATTGGTCTTCTCGCTGGGATCGATTAATACCAGAGGAAGTAAAAGCGATATCACAGGATAAACTAAAATTGTAAAGATTCACAAGATAATATTAAAATAATTTCTATAGTTATATATTTATTTCAAAACCTACCCCAATCGCCGTGATTAAGGATCGCAATATGCAGGCCGCTCAATGTAGGCAGTGTTTTGGAATAATTCAATAATTTCAGATTCTCAACTAGCTTGCTGTGATAGTAATACACAAAGTAATCGAATTTCGACAATTTCAACTCCAATGCAACAGATGAAGTTAGTATATATATCAGATCTTGTGCGGGCGAGCAATAGCGACTCATCTGCAGATCTATAAAGTATGTTTCCTTAATCTGCCCATGCTCATCATATTGAAACATGATATTATTGCAATAAAAATCGCCGTGGTTCAAACAGCGAAACTCGCCCTCAAATTTGGGCGCATGGGCTTGAAACATATCTGGCGCAATGGAGGTATAGGTTTTCTGGGAAATAATTAAATATGTGAAATATATATATTACTTGAAGATTTTAAGATGTTTACTAACCAATGTGCTCTCTAAATGTGCTGCTTCATAGAGTGGCAATGCTTTGATAAGAGATTTGGCCTGCGTATCGCGAAACTCTTGGAATTTATCCTCTTCACTACAGAGATTTCGATCATAGAGCTCCGGATAGGCGCCCTTCTTCTCAAATCGTACTGCGGATGCTGCATGGAATTGAGCTAACTTCTCCAACACTGCTTTGGTATGCGCCATATCGAAACCCAACTGTCGATTGGCATTCCTAAAGCCCCGATTGCCCAGATCTTCCAAGATGATCAGTTCCTCGCTTGCTGCATTTGTTGGCTCAAAGTATTTGGCGCCGAAAGTAATCGCTTTGTTGCTGTTGCCAAACATTTGCTCAAACTCTGGCACATAGCTGCTATAGGTAAGCTTTTCCTTATCAAACACTTTCCAGCTGGCAATCATATCGCGTGTACTTAAAGTTGTGGGCAATAATTTAACAATATATGAGGTAGCTGCTTCGTTGCCATCTTAAAAGTCGAAATTGTGAGCAATTAGATTTCTCAATTTGTAAGTTCTTAGTTTCTCTTACCATTGAGTTCTATCACAATCTTTACTCGCACCACCAGAGTGGTAAAGTTTTCACCCTTCCCACACGTTGGTTCCACCTTGAAGCTTTTGATGGCTTTGTAGTCGTTGAAGTCGCTTTGTAAGAACTCCACAAACATATACTCATCCAACCAGTTGGGCAACTCTGGCAGCTCCGGCTGCTCTGCATTTTCACTGGCCTTTACCATGATGTTTCGACGTGAGAGCTCCGCTTATACTGTGAGGGAGTTATCGCTAACGTTCTCAATTTCTTTGACAAGTGTACTTTTGTATCCCGAGCGGTGTGTGTTTATAGATAGAAGAGCTTTAATGCTGAAAGCTTCGATTCAATTACGCCATAATGGCAAATGAGTTAAGTTTTAGAGTGGGCTTGACTTTAAGATGCCCTGTTCTGTGAGCGCCAGAGCAAATAAATAATTTGTTCAAATTTACTGTATTATGGCTTAAATGCTTGATCTATGTGTATTTATCATTTACAGGGTATTCATATAATAATTGAAATATTCAACTTTTTTTTAATGTGCTTAGCTGCGTAGTCTACTATAAAAAGTTACGTCTACAAAAAATCTAATAAGATTTACACGTTACATTAATTCACCGATATTTACTTAATTTTTTTAAACAGAGGCTCTATACTAATAAACTCTCTTATGCATTGTATACAGGGTATATTTAGGGTCTCGTGCACTGATTACATAAAATAATATTGTTTATCAAATGATACTACAGCGTGACAGCTTTTGCTGTTATTTTTGCTATCATGAAAGCTCATAATTTCATTGATAAACAAGTAAGAGTGCTCTAGTCAAGAGTGCCCGACTAAGATATACCCTGAACCAAGGTCTAACATTCATTCATAATTATTTATCTGCATTCATACATAGAAACACACACACACTCATACAAACACAAGCTGCTGAAAATCAGTTGTTTTTATCAATAACCCTATATTTATACCATTTCGATCTTATAACACTAGATATTAATTTTTGTATGATTTGTAACCATCTGTTTAGTTTGCGTTAATCATCTATCATGCCGTCAAATATATATTGGATTTCTCTCTAATAGGCTCAGGAAAAGTGTCGATATTTTCGCGCAAAATGTGCTGAAAATTGTAACAAAATTCAATTAATTTGTCACAGCGATTTGACATGCGGACAATAGACTCGAAGGCAGTCCAAGGGGATGTGCGGATAGTGTATTAGAATTACGCAAATCTGAGTTAGGGATTGTTCATAGACTTGTTAATTTCGTACGCTGATTTACTATGGGTAGCATTCAATGAGCGGCACGTGGCAATGACAAACTGACAAACTCATATTAAAATCACATTATAAACTTAAATATTTGGAAATTTGAAGATTGAAAATTTGAGTAAAGTTTCCCACACAGCAGGTGGTCAAGTGTTTGGTATTGAAAGCACTAACTACTTAAGACTACAACAGATAGATATGACTCTGACATAAGTCGCTAATCACAGACACGTGAGCCCACTTCATGAGCCAAAGTCAGGCGATAAGCCAACCCCTATAGCAGTGGGGTAGTGTACAGATGACCAACCTAATGCGGCATGAAGTGTCACGAATTCATCAAAACATATTGCCAGCTACCGAATAACCAAAACAAGAGTAGCAACCACATGGCAAAAAGGGTCGCAAAATGTTACAGTTTGCTGCCACGATCCTGATAAGTCACCCTCAGGTAGGTCTAGTTAGGACTATAAATTCTGCACCCCTCTGTATTTATGCGCTCGAAATTAATTTGCTCAATGTTGCGCTCTGTGGCAAAAAAAGGGGGCGCTAATCTGTTGAAAATGGGCCTTGAACGCAAAAATTCCTCGGTATTTAGGCTGACTTGAAAAAAAACTATGTAGAATGCTGAAGTTGACCAGAAGATACCCTGTAGGAACCTATGTACTTAAAATGTATATATATTTTTTTAAAAATGTTTAGACTATATCATATTATGATTTTTAAAAGGTATAGATACATGTATTAGGATAAAATTCTAAAATACACGCATTCCACTTTAAGTCCTGTACCTAAACATTTTTCTTTTGCAACATTTTCAATTTTTTTTGTATATTAAAACCAGTTTTACAATTTAAAGCTTTTAGCTTTTATTTTATGGGATGATTAATACAGAATGGACAAAATGGATTCCTAATCAATACTATCAATTATATGAATTCTTTTTAGGTACCTCCTTGATATATGCCTTCTGCATTCAAACATTCTCACATCCATATCATACCATTTGCTACGATTACAGGGTATAAAAACTAGGCGAAATCGCGCCCTTCAAGTGTTACACTTGTTTCTGATATCCGAGGGTTGTTACAACAATTGTCATTGTATTGCTGCCCTATCCCATTAATTTATTAATAATAATTTTACGCTTTGTTTACGTTGTCAAATTTTGTATAATCGTTTTTGGTTTTTGTATTTTGGGTTCCTCTCTGTTCTATCTAATGTGACTTCATTGTGGCATCAACATGTGCTGCTGCAGCTGCAAAGCTTCTCACGCAAATCAACCTTATAATAATGTTGTAAGGTGGTATAGAGCCTGAAACTATTTTATAGGATTATCAGGTGGTTGTTGTTGGTATTTTGAGGTTGTTTTTTTGGGTAATTTGTAATGTCGAATTTAGTACAAATCAATTTGTATTTATGAGTTGTATTTTGCTATTATTCAGCTTCAAAGTAGCCACGATTTTCCAGCCAGGGCAGCAGTTTTTTAATTTCTTCGGAGTATTTTGGTTGCTTAAAAATTTCATCGATATCCTCACAGCCAAAATCGGCTAACACAATGGGTAAGATTTCCGTTATAACCTCAAAGGCTGTAAGGATTTAAAGATTATTCAAAATACTTTGAAGACCCCAGTTATTTCTATAGCATACCCCAATGTCCATAGTTTAGTATATCCAGCTGAAAGTCTGTTAATGTCGGCGATTTTCCCTTGTACTTTAGCAGTTGCAGATTTGCCGTTAGCTCATCTTGGTAGTATCGCAAAAAGGCATCAAATTGTTCAGATTTTTGTCCAGGTGCTGTCAAGAGCAGCTGCAGTAGATCGTGTATAGCTGGTCCATAAGTGGCACTACCGAATTGATTGAAAACCACATCCTTAAGCTGACCAAAGGCGTCGAATTGGCCAAGTAAATTATTTGGCCAACAGGCGCCAGTCAAGATGACATTGAAGGATTTCTTCGAATCCCGCGTTTCAATACTTTCAGCTACATATTTTTGATACGATTTCTGGGCGTCATAAAATTTAATTCCATATAAAAATAGCATATAAACACAGATGATTAAAATCAAAATATAATGAAATTAGTTTAGGTAAGTTTATATAATTACTATAAGAAATAATAATCATTACTATCTGTATTTTGTTCTTGTTTTTATACCATGGTAACTAATGTAACTAACAAAATTTTTACTTGAACAACTGATCAAATAAATAAAGAGATGGAAAAAGGAGAAGCAACCATTTTCGGTGGCTAACTGAATAATACTGACTTATGTCAAATCGTTGTCTGTTTTTGTAAATATTTTTCATTATAATTTTAACTTAGAATCATTAAGTAAAAAAACCAAAAAAAAAAAATTTAAGATTTATGAAGTCTAAAAATTTGTATATCTATCATACTACAGATCTCGATTGCAGACATTGTATTTTTAAATGTAATACATTATGTTTTGTTTATTTACTAATTCCAAGAAACCTACATATATATATATCTTGCCGCAAGTAAAGAAATAAAAATAAAAATATCAAATGAATAACAAATCCTTCTACTCACCACCTTATCCTCGTAATGCTTTAAATCGTTTGCCCGCAAGCTCTCGTGAAATTTTCGTTGTAGCCATTTCTTAAGATTTTGTATATCTTGTGCTGACTCTTTAGACTGAGCTAGATTTGTTAGCTCCTTTAACTGATGCGGATTTAGTTGAAGATAACGCGCTGTGGCAGCATGATAAGCGGCCAGTTTTGATAGCGCGACCTCCATAGCCCCTTGGTCTAGACCCTTTGGCTGATTGGCCACCCGAAAGCCCTTGGAACGAAGATCTTCCAGATATAGACAGTTGGACTGATTTGCTGTTGGTAACTTTATGAGTATGTAGCTACTTGGACTAAAAGTTATATCCTTATCCACATCCTTGTAGAGCTGGTCAAGCGCTGGAAGAACTGTTTTATAGATGTGCTGCTCCAGCTGAAAGTTGTAGAATTGAGGAAACTGCAAAGTTGTGACTTTGCTCGATTCCTGTGACTTCACCAGGTAGTTGATTGTGCGTGAAGCATTCGCTGTTTGAATATGTCATTGTTAACGTTATCGTTGTCGTTTTTGATTATAGTTTTATCGATTGCTCACCAGCCAATTTAGCATGAATCTGTACACGCAGCGCATTCTGCTCCGCTCTGCACCGAATGCTCTCAATACTTTCAAATGTGGGAAAGTCCCTTTTTAACAGGAGCTGTAGCTCCTGCTGATCCAGCCAGACTGGCGCAGGGATATAATCAGTCGAGACTTGCGCTAGAAATGCGGGCCGAGACATTATCGTTTGGCTTTCAATTGAATACTGGCGAAAGCCATCGAAATTGTTTCTTGAATTTTATGATATCTTTGATTACGATGTGGGAACTACAACTACCTGATAGTGTTTTGTTTGAAGTTGTACCAACTAATCTACTGCTGGCATATAACAATATTTATAAGTTGTTTGAGAACTGAGATATTGCTAAATGAATTGTGCACTGTTGAAAAGTTGTTATGTGCTTATCAGATGTAAAGTTGACGAATTCCCTACCATATTAAGTCTGTGTGTCTATATGTTTGAGTCTATAAATGTAGACATCTCCTTTCTTGTTGATATTTTGTAATGAATCAAATTATATTTGATTGTAGCAACAAGTTTCGACTAACTACTTTTAGTATATAGCTGTTAAAGAAACAAGACCAATGTTTATAATTTTAATAACTACTTGAAAATTTTTAAAAAAAATATTGCATAGTAAGCATATACTTGATCGGTTCTATTACTTTGATTGGAATATCGCTCACTAATGCTTTAGCGATTCGTTTTAGATAAGATTACTTTTTTGGAGGAATTGGTATAACATATCTGCACTGGTATTTAATCTTCAACAATCCAAAAATAAATGTTTTTAACTCGCTTGAGGCTAGATTGAGGCACCGTAAAGTATATAAAATATAGTTATCTCATTGATTATGTTTTAATCATAGGATCATAGTTGTACAAGAAATAGTAGGGGTTGTGCTTATCAGAGAAACTTTAGCTGGTTGTCGAGAGTGTTGTTCAATTTGTTTAGTTGTTATTCAGACGTTCAGCAGTTCAGTCGTCGGTAGCAAATATTTTGCTTGTGATTTTTCAAAACTCAAAAATAAAGTAAGACTTAAAAACTAATAACATCGATAATAAATACCTATTATAATAACAATATTCTTACAGTAAAATTTAGTAATCCATCATGGAATACTAAATATTTCACGCCACCCAAGTATCTGGCAAGTAAAATGTGGCGATCTAGGAACAAACTTTGGAAGAAATCAGTAAATTAAACTATCAACCTAACTTGGATATACACTGTAATTCGAACCCAGATGGGCACTTAAGCAACTCATCTACCGAGCACCACGTACTTTAATTTGTGCCGTTGTATCATTCGCTGTATCAACTGAGAATAGGCCTCTATTTTAGTGTTTCCCGACTGTCAAAAGCATCTTCCATTCTTGGCAGCATATTTAATTTTCTGTCATTTGTATCGAGATTTTTGAAAATTTTCAAAATGAACCAACTCAGATTGACTTTTCCTATAGTTTTTCATACTAATTGTGACATCCAAATGAAATAAGAAATACAATTTAAAGATTCTAAGATTTGAAATATTGACAAGGTGGTACAGGATTTATGTCCTACAAATTTCATTACGATCGGACAATAAACAAAGAAGTTATTTAAGATTCAATGTAACATATTGTAGTTTGGTGCCAATGGAAGGAGTAGAAGCAAAGCAATTGCACCAAGCGCGCAGCGTGTGTTTGTATGTGTGTGTTTCTATGTATGAATGCAGACAAATATATAGGAATGAACTTAAAGGCTGTGTTCAAGGTATCTTCTAGTCGGGCACTCTCGACCAGAGCACTCTTACTTGTTTTAATTATATATATGAAGTATCATACTTTTTCCACTGAACTCTTGAGGAAATTGAGCAATCTTACCTTTTGTTTTATATTGTTTGAATTAATATCCATTATAGAGTTAAAGACGACACGCATCACATTTTATACATCTATCACATTTATTTAATTTATCTTAAGCTTTTACACATAATATGGCAACAAAAAACACGGAACAATATTGTAATACCCTCCTCCTCTCAGCAACATCTAAGTCAGACTGTGATTGTAGGGGGAGGCAAAGTCCCGTTGGTAAGCAACTGGATGCAGATGATGTGGATGCATGGGAGGTGCAGCAGACACAGCCGATGGATGATGATGTCCATTCATGCCGCCGTACATATCCGAACGGGGCTTGTGGCTATTCGAGGGCGTGCCGCTCAACAGCTCCGCCATGAAGCCAATGTAGGTGATGGCCAGACGGAGTGTCTCAATTCTCGACAGCCGCTTCTCGTAGGCAAAGGTGGGCACCTTGCGGCGCAGCTTGTCGAAGGCTTCGTTCAGATTGAACATCCGACGGCGTTCCCGTATATTAGCGGCACGCCTCTGCGCCATGGAGGCGATACGCCGTCGGGTTTTCTTCGAGTTGGAGGAGGAGGAGCTGCGTCCATTAGCAGACGGACGCTGGCTAACAAGCGGCGCCACTTGAGAACGTTGCCACAGCGCTGAAATACACAAAATTGTGAGCACATTTTGACAAAGAAATTTACTGTCTAGGAAACTTACATAAATCGCTGCAGGGAAATCCGGCAATTAGTTCCTGATACGGCACTATGGGCGGCGGCGGTGGTGCCTCCTGGCCCCACAGTGGCTGAAAGGGCACCTCTGGCATATAGGTGGGTTGCTCACTGGGATGTTGCATATTCACGTTTTAATTGTATATTATTCTATTCTTATACGACAGCAGACCTTGGGTCTGTTCTCTTCTGCTTGGAAGCCCGAATTGGAATAAATTCTGATTGTGCTGACTGCCTTGAAATGAGCTCGCTTATTGGATTTTTGCCACCCCTTTGGGTTGCAGCATCTGCTTCGGGCAGTCCATGCGGCCATTTTGGATTGGCAACGGCTTAAGGCCTTCTGATTGGCTGTCGCGCATTGGGGGTTGGGAGTAATGCGAAAGCAATTGCTACTTTCTCAACTTGGCTGAACCGTATAAAGAACCTAAAGCCACTTATTTGTGACGTTTGATATTACATATTTTGATGTTTTATTGAGGGTTCATAATGTATTAGTTATTTAATATACTGCAATAATTTTTGGTGCAATATATATAATATTTTTGCATTTTATTTAACTTATTATTGATTTATCTATTTGAGACTAAATTCAAATCACTTTTATTTAGTTCAATATATATTTTTAAGACTGATATGACATCTTTGCCTTTGCATCCCTGACTACTAAAGTCAACCCTTGTTGGGCGTCGTTGGGGCATTATTGTTCTTTATGGCAATTCTGACAGACAGCAGAGCCATGTGGAATGTGTGTGCATGCATGTGTGTGTGTTTACAAAAAAATATATCAAATTCCGAATTTTTTAATTTTTTCTTTTTGTGATTCCAATTCTTGAACCGGAATTATCTTATTATTTTGTGATTCCAAATTTTCGAACCAATTGCAGATTTCACATTATCTACAAAAATTTAGTCAAGTTATTTACCTTTCATTCTTTCGCCGTATTTCATGGTGCAAGTCCAAGATAAATGTGGATTTTGTTTTCTTACCACGCATGGTGGGTACTGGCACACAACTTGGTGCGAGACAAAATCGGGTTCCAAACCATAAAAATCAAATTGTTTTTCCGTTATAATTTTGGTAAAATTTTGGTTGTTTTAAGCAAATTGAACATTTTTAAAATTTCGGATTTAAAAAGATTTTTTTTTTTTGTTATAATTTTGAATAATTCTGCAAATTACAATTTTTGTTATTTTAAACGTTTTTTTCATATTATTTTTGTATTTTGTTGGCATCTATTAATTTGTGTACAAACTCTATTTATTAATTCAATTAAAATATATTTAACAGGATTTTTTAATATAAATTAGTAGCTCCAGATTTTAAGATTTTAATATTTCAAGAGTTTCTAACACTCTGAATGCCCCTAATGTTTTTTGGTCATCTAACTGTTGCATACTGTGTTTTTGTTTATAAAAATCTGTCATGAATCACTCTCTATCTCTCTTTATTTTATAATAATATCAAGCTCTCTCTCAAAGAGCAAAATCGAATGCGCCAGCGCGGATAAAGTTGCCGGTGACTATGCTATTTAGTAGCTCCATTTAAGTAAAAGCGACAATAATGATATATGATAAGTTAGTAGGGATAATAATATAATTATATTTATTATTAAAAAAAACAATTTATGAGCTATTTTAAATTTAAACTCAATATTAAAAAATGTTAATATTATTAATTGATCAATTAATATTAATACTTTGACTATAATTACTAGAGTTTTAAAGCTACCAGCTTAAATATGCATTAAATAAAATGCACAATTTGACTAGTTTTCGATTAAATTTTAAAGTTTACGTACAATTTCTTTGAATGTCGTTTAATTTTTTTTTTTTCTCGACTCTTTGTCAGTTTGATAAAATGAGTCAAGCTCAAAGGCACTTCATTGAGTCAATAACTTCAAATTGGATATGAAGTGCTGTAGATACATACTATCAAAAACACAGTTCCCCAAGCTCCCCAAGTTGGTCAGTCTGCAATTTCGCTTTGATATCGAAAACCATCGAGGGGGTTCTTAAAGTAACTCAATTTTAATCTACTCTTTAGAGTTGCTCCATTAAAAGCATGAAAAGCGTGTTTTAAATAGGTATGTATTATAAATTTGATATCTTTATTGTACTTGACACATTTGTAGAAAAATGCACGCACAACTTCTCAATAATCCTGTGATATTTCCAGCAAATGAAAAGTTCAAGTTAAAATAAGAAAATTCCCAGGACGATTTGTTTGTGTCTGCAGCAGAGTACTGTGAAAGATTTATGCTCTTTCATACGTATATTTATATATATTATATATGTATGTACCATGTATGTGTACTCGTATACTTTATCAAGAAAATGTAAAAATATGTAGAATTTCTGTACTTGTGTGCGTGATGTTGCAGCTCCATTTTCTTCTACCTAATTTTCCACACAAATGCATTTTATTTATGACGTAATTTGGGGATTTGTGTGCGTAGAGGGAACAGTATACGGATTATGTTTGCCATATGCTACAGTTTGTTAGGCGTTAAGCTTTGTATTTACTCAAGGGGATTAGCGTATTACTTATTCTTCATATTTTATTGTAGACCATGGAGAAATGTGAGCAAAATGCTCAAAATTTGTTATTTAAATATTCGATTAATAACTGACTGAAAACCAGTCTAGAGTTCTTATGATATGATATAATAATATTATAATATTATTAACAGTTAAATATGTATATTAATATCTAACCTATAGTCTCTATATCTTTAAAAACATCTAAAAATCTGCTTATATTTAATAGTCACAATTATGCATTCTAATTATATATGATTAGTGCTAAAACCTAATCGTTTTTGACTTTTATGACAAAAAGCAGGCTTTGAAGGTATTCGTGATTAATTCACAAAATTCAAATAAATATATTTGAAATTTTAAATTGTATTTATAATACCGTTGAAAATATGTGAGTTCTTAAAACATATGCTTATGGTTTCGTATCAAATTTTTTGGACTGGTCACTGAATTTATGGCATTTTTATCGATGGTAAAACTCAGTGATATGACGACCCGCACAATGGCCACCACCTTTCCCATTGCGTCGTCAGTTATCCCGAAATCCAAATTTAAAATAAATATGAAACACATGAAAGTGTGCAGTCATGCAATGCTGCCCACAAGGACACACTCAAGGGGCAGCCACCTCAGCAGTGAGACAATCAAAATGGACTACACTATCTATCAGATGCCGCACAGTCAACTGAAATCGCCCCCCGTTTTGCTGTTGCACGGATTGAATCTGTCGCGCTCCAGTTGGCGTCGCACGGCGCGTCATTTGGCCAAACGAGGATCCCGTTGGGTTGTCGCTGTGGATGCACGCAATCATGGCGGCAGTCCGCATAGTCCGGATCACACGCCAAAGCATATAGCGGCCGATGTGGAGGCATTTATTGAGGATCACAAGCTGGAGCGCATTGTTGCCCTGGGTCACAGCATGGGCGGAAGGGCGTTGATGACGCTGGCGCTGACCAAGCCGGAGCTGGTGGAACGTCTAATCATTGTGGACACAACGCCAGGACCGCTGCCCGCAGATGTGCTAAAGGCATCGGAGTTGTTTGAGCTTATGGTCAGCGTGGCGCCAACTATACCCAAACATTTATCTCTCTCCGAGGGTCGTAGATACGTAATACCAGCATTCAGTAAGCTCGTTAAGCAGGATTTAGATCTGCTGCGGATCATTCAGAATCTGAAGAAGCTCGAGAGCGGCGACTTTGCTTGGAATGTGAATGGTCA
The DNA here is from genome assembly GCA_035045305.1 of Drosophila maculinotata. Lineage (NCBI taxonomy): Eukaryota > Metazoa > Arthropoda > Insecta > Diptera > Drosophilidae > Drosophila > Drosophila maculinotata. The sequence goes on along the minus strand of JAWNPD010000335.1, from coordinate 22,176,103 downwards.
GGCTATTATAGATGGCTGGGATCAATCAATAATCAACTATGAGCGAACGCTGCAAGATCTTGAGCCCTATCAGGGTGAAACCCTGCTCATTGCGGCCAATAAGGTGACATTTGTGACGCCAGCGAATGTGGAGACAATGAGACATTACTTTCCAAAATTGCATGTAGAGTATTTGGATGCGGAGCATAAAGTGCATTTAGATCAGCCTCATAAGTTTGTACAACTGGTTGTGAATTTCACCAAAACATGCACGGGTTGTAAAGACTGATGAATCCGCTTATTATTAGATTGTTTTAGTAGAGATCAAAGTTTAAGTGGATTTTTAGAAATTACTAGTAGTTCCCCTAGGAAAATATGACGTTTAATTGTTATCCAGCATCCGATCAATATCGTTCTCGATAGCAATTAATCGTTTGATTTCATAACCTATAACAAAATAAATAAAAGTATTTTTATAAGAAGAAATAAAATCAAAAGATTTCGACTTGGATGTTGTGAAAGTTAGATGGGAAACAAACATTGTTAGTTCAAGATTGTTAAGGAGAGAGAAATATAAGGGAGGCCGTTACAGAAAGAGAGAGCGAGAGAGAAAGAGAGAGAGAAAAAGAGAGCCAAATGAAAATTTGTTTTAATTGCTATTGTACTGTAAGTAATAGAGTGCAGAAGAAAGGTAGAAAACTATGTTTATAATGTGAGTGCTTATAATTCTCAAACAATTAAAGCACTGGCTTGCTCTTATCAATATTTAAAAGTATTTAAATACTTAAACAGCTGAAGCGAAAGCTTGTTTAAAAGTTTGGTTTTATATGTGATCCTTTAAGTGGATTGCTTGACTGAATTTGAAACAGTTATTTCAACTGTGGTTAGATTATATTAACTTAAATATGTTTCTTAAATGTCCAACTTTGTGATGGTTGCCATAGTTTTCTTTATATAAAAAGACATGTGCTTACTGCAGGGATGTATATATATATATATATATTGATATTTGTGCATATACCTGACAACACATTCATTCAGAATGTGAGCGAAATAAATGCGCTGTCAGCACATTTGTGGAGACCGCAACCCTCTCGGTTTTGTACCCCTATAAGTGAAGAAACGAGTGCGCAACTTAACTGACAAGGGGATTTAAGGCACAAGAGCGTTGAAAACGAAGTGAGAGTCAAAATCGATGCGAAATCAACGTGGCAGCCAATTGAACCGACAGTCAACCCACTGCCCACTTTCCACCCTCTCCCCCATCCTCACACACACATTGATTTCTTTTTAGAATTTTTGTACAGAGGCGAAAAGCAGCTTCAATCACTTGAGTGGAATGAAATAACAACGACATCGACATCGACTACGACTACGACTACGACTACGATACGATAGCATAAGGTGAGTCTAAAAACCGCTACAATGGGATGCAATTTAGAAGCTTTCGTCTGATTTATTTTTATTGAACGTGCGACTTTCGACCGTTTGAGTTTGAGAATACGTTTAAAGACACAAAGCGAAAAGAGCGCTAACAGGTAATCATCAGAGTCAATATTAGCTTTTTTGGTTGTTCCAAAAAAAGCCATGGATCAACAGCAGCCGCTTTAAACTCACTTAAGTTAAAACTTAGGTATTTAAGAACAGCCGGTCTATAATTCGCAAGTACTTTTGTTTTTCTAATTTAAATACAATTCGTAAAATACTTCATCAAACTCACATACTTGTGTAAAAACGAAACCGATTTTCAATTCTGAGTCAATTTTTGTTTTAGATTAGTCCTCTACGATAATACTACTAATACTTTTTCGGTTGTTTCTTAAAATGAATTAGATTAATTCTACACCAAAATCTTATGCACTTTAATTTATAAAATTTCTTTTTCCAATTTTTAGACAAGTCTAACGATAAACGTTATTCAGAGACTTAAACTATCACAACTTTGTCAAAACAGATTTTCATACTTTAGCCGGAATAAATATTCCTTGAGCTCTTCATTGTACAATCACATCAGCAACAACAAAGTCTAGCTTCAAAGTCAACCTCATGTCAATGAATCGCTTAGGCAGCCTTCGCTTTTTGGGCTTTGTGTATGCTGGGGTCTTAATGAGGATGATGTGAAATTTCATTACGCTGTATAATAAATAAGTAGCAAGTCAAATAAACCGAGACGTACACGGAGAGAGAACGAGATGAAAGTGGATTGAAGCAAATGTTAAATAGACACGCAGGCATATTAAAATTTAGACACGTACATATTTTATTGCATGTATTTCAACACTGTGGGTGTATCACATATACCCCAACACCCCTGGCCCCTCTCACACCCCATCACACACATACAGAGCAGCCAACACAGACTGCGCAACATCAAAATCTGCTGCAGCCACACAAGGCATCCAAACTACAATAAGAGCAAGTACAACAAAGAAGAACACCAACAACAACAACAACAACCACACAAACCGACCCTAGACCCCAACAACAATAACGACAACAACCAATGCTGGTTAATGTTGTTGGCATTGCCAGTTGTCGTTGCTTTTGGCCCGTTGTTGTTGTTCTCTCGGCTGTTGCTAAATTCAAATCCTTTGTTGAACTGGCATTCGCCATCTGCTAATAGCAAATTGCTTTTGCGACACAGTGCCCGCCAGCTGTATGCATACGTCTACAGCTCTCATTAAATACTGTTTTGCCCAAAGCGTGTACGCACAACAAACAATAAATCAAAAGACTTTAATTTCAATCAAACTGATTGTTCTTGCCTCTGTGTGAGAAAATCGAATTAAATGTTTGAAATATTTAAATTGTCAACATGTACTTTTTTTTAAGTTTAAATTACCTTTTAGTGCAAGAGTTTAAAGTTAAAGATAATATTAATCCTTAGAATTGTAATTGCAAATTCTATTAGTAAGCATTTTAAATTTAATAAGCCTTTTTATCACATTATTTTTATTATCATAATCGTTAATTACTTGAAGGATTTAAATCAATACATAAATATTTCTTATATCTAACGATTCGATGCAACGGGCAAATGGAATTGTGCCTAAGTGAATACGGTAAGTTATACAAAATATTACACATATAGAAAAAGTTCACTTTTTGAAGCCTAGTTCATAGTTGCCTCAGTTGTTTTTTGCTTATTTCTAAATATATATTATTTAATATTTATGTTTATTTTCGGGTTTGAAAACAAGGTTTTTTTTTACGGCCTTTCAATTAAGGGTCCCAATCGAGGCAGCTCACTGGGGGGATATGTGAACATTCGACTCCAAACTTGGTTCCTCGCTATCCGATTTGCTTAAGAACATAAACTACAAAATCGGTTAATGAAAACTGCAAATCAAATAGGTTTACATGTAGAGTCGCCACTTTTTATTTATTGCAAACATGGAGGCTAGCCGCCACAATGGGCAAGACACTCCGTTATGAAAATAAAAAATTCGCGGCAGATTCTAATCGTAACCATATATCACTTTCAATTTTAAATAAGGTGTACGCTATATATATGTAGTTGGGCCGAAATTAAACTACTGATGTCTGGCTGACGACCAGCTCCCACTTGTCCCTCTCTGATTCCGAGCTGACCCTCAACTCGGTTTTAGGCGCACTGCAGCGATTGCATTTCTGGCGATACCAGAAGTTCACATTGCAACAATAGTTGCAGGTCCAGTCCCGTTTGCGTGGACGCCAACAGTTCTGTCCCGAATCTGACATGGCGGCAGCTTCGGATCTGCCGACTCTGCACCGATTGCATGCAATGCGCCACACAAAATTGCTATTCCTACACAGCTCACAGACCCAATTGTCGTAGGCGGGCTTCCATTTCTTATGTCGCTGACGGCGCTGGTCGCAACCGGTCTCCTGGGCGTATCTGAAGCGTACGCTCCTGCCGGGTCGTGTGGAAAGGTAGGCGGGCACTACGCCGAGCACATGGCCCAGAAATTTCGCCCCATTCAAATAGTGTATGGCCGCCTGAGCGGCATAGGCGCTGGTATATGTAATGGTCGCCTCGCCCTTCGAGCGCCCCGTCAGCTTGTTCTTATACACAAATATCTTTGGCTTCATGGTCTGGTCGTCAGTCTTGATTCGTCCCATCTTGCCAAAGAAAACTATTATATCGTTCTTTGTCACATTCAGTCGCATGCCCTGCACAAAAATCGTGTCCAGTTTCAGTGCAAATATCTCCTCGCCGATCCGTATGGTCGGAGATATGCGCGGCGAATAGACTTGTGAGGCCCAATCGTTTGGTGGACGATAGCCCATCATTGTCAATATATCAAAATCTATCATGGGCGTCTCCTTTTTCATTGTCTTCATTGTTGCTGCTGCTCCTGCTGCTGGTGCTTCTGCTGATCCTGTTGCTGCTGCTTCTGTTCCTGCTGCTGCTGCTGCTGCTCTTGCAGTTGATTTTGCCATAGCATCTGTTGTCCCATCTGATGTTGCAGTTGTTGCATCTGTATCTGCTTCTGCTGTTCCGGCTGCTGTTTCCGCATCTGTGGTCGTAGCATTGTTGTTGTTGTTGTTGTTGCTGCTGCTGCTGCTGCTGCAGTAGCCGTCGCCAACTAGCAGCGAACCGCCCGCATCTCCACCACCATCTTCACGGCGATATCTATCGAGATCTCCGATCGCAGTGCTGACCATGTCTATGTAATTTTGTTTGTCTAAATTCTGCTCGTGTAGAGCGAAAAAATTTTGAGCGGAAAAAAGATTTTCATATACAGAATCAACTGCTGCAAAGTCCATTGTTTATAAAACTGTAAAAAAAAAAATTGATTTTTATCACCGAACGATTTACGAACCGGTCCCTATGACTTTATAAAAACTACTGACTATTCTCTACTCCACAAAAATACAAACTGCCTATTCGATTATGTTCTTATTTCCTTGGCATGCTAAGCTCCTTTTTTTCTTGTGTGCTTTGATAGATATGATTCCCAAATTTCAGTTATTTAATTTAGCTGAACTTCGGTATTATGAATATAGATTTGCAAGATACTCTTCTATATTTTATCACTTCTTACATAATAAACTTTAAAGCCTCTTTCAACTATTTCTTTAAGCATTGCTAGAAGCATATAGATAAAAATAGTTGTTATGTAAATTCCGAAATTTTTTGTAGCAAAATGGAAAAGTGCAACTGCAACAGTGTACAGTAACTTTCCCCTCGCACCGCCTCCTCCTGCTTATGCATTAAGCTGATGACTTTGCACTTTCGCTCGTTGAGTGAAAAATTGATTCATAATTTTTCACATTTTCACTTTAATCAGTAAAGTTTGATTACGTTTTTATGGCAACGGTGCTTAACGGGCGGGCGTTAAGAAGCCGCCTTACTACCTACCTTAATAAAAGAGCAAATTATGCAATCATTTTTTTTAATGTTCGCTGTAGTAAAGGTGAGCCACTAACGCAATAAAGTTGGAAGATAAAGATGCGCGTTAATCGTAGAAAACTGTTTAATGGCTGATAAGGAAAGAACTACAATATTACTTATATATATTTTTGTATTTCTCTTATTAATTGCGATATTATGTGCTACAAGCACTAGTCATTATTTTTATAAGCCATACAATATGTTTTAATATGTAAAAAGTGGCTTTAATTTTGTATTCCCTGAATCCATTAAAAATGAGAAAAATGTGAAAAGTATGTAAAAGAAAGTGTATAAAAAGTATATATATTATTAACCACTATCCAGTCGATCTAGCCATGCCCGTCTTTCTGTCCGTCTATTGGTCTGTCCGTCTGTATGAACGCGATTACAAAAGCTATAGACTTCATATTCTATATATAGCTATACATTTTTATTTGAACATTTATCGAAAAATATCTGTATCTTTAGATTTGAAAACTTTTACATTAACATTTATGTATTAAAAATTTCATTACGATCGGACAATAAACAAGGAAGTTTTTTAAGATTCAATGTAACATAGTAAGGGGAAAATGGAAGAAGAAGAAGAAGTATAAAACTCTATTTAAGATATACAAATAATGTCATGCAATGATTGCCAGTGTAAGCAACTTTAATAATCTTTAATCATGCACACAAACCAGAGCTGAAATTTATTTTCGGTTCCAAATTCAAGTGATGCAATCTGCTGGCTGCGACTAATCCAGTTGCCGGGTAACACACAGAGTTGCCTCTTGAGCCAATTAGTTGGCAATTATTTTGCTAATGAGCAACCACATTAACCCCACAAGAGAAGCAGAAGAAGAGCCAAAAATAGGCGAACATTAATGCGAGGCCAGCAAACAAAAGTCAACGATGCGTCGGTGAGCAAAAGTCGCAGAAGGAGCAAAGTTCTAGGGTTACCAAGTTTGGCGACTCAGCTGATGAAATATGTGTCGTATTTAGAGCAGCAAGGACATATTTATCTATATATATATATGTATCCTGCGTCTCGTACACGGCGCTGATAAGCGCAAACCCCTTGGCTCCCTTTCCAGTTATTGCCAAGTGGCGTTTCGCTTTTATGGCGACTCTTTACGAGCCACGCCCCGCATGACCTTATCGACATTAGCAGCGACAACAGGCGGCTTCATTAGGAGCCAAGCAACAGGACTCCTCCGCTGCTGTCTGCCACACAGTTTGTACAATTAAATGAAATGCCGCTGCGGCGTCTCAATTTCTTTTTGGCGTCTGCGGCTTGGAGCTCATTAGGTCAACGTTAAATGTTGAATGTTGACAGTTGCTGTTGTTGCTGCTGTTGCTTTTATTGCCGTTAGTGCCGTTAAAGTGTATGTCCTGCGTCCTGTGCGCTGTGTGCTATGCTATCAGTGACAGCAGGCAGAGATTGCACAGCTGAATCATAAAATGTCCTTATGAGAACGCTGCATGAACTTTTTCTCAGAATTGACAAAAATTAAAAACCAACTACTCCACATTCAGTTGAAAAGATATAAGGACAACAACAACGGTCTGCTGTTAGGTGAAACTTCTACGGCTCATAAAAAATCAAGACAGCGAAAATTGTCTTGAGCACAAAAGTTTGACGCTCGTCTATAATTGGAAAAAATACGAAATGTGCAGCAGGGCAGAATTTTGCTTGCTCTCGAGTCGAGTTTATATAGCCTGTCATCAACCCCCATTTTCTAGTGCAATTTTCATGTTGCTTCATCCTTTTCATCCTTGTTTCAGTCGGCAACTTCTGCTAATGAAAATGCAGCAAACAAAGCGCAAAACTTGCCATTGCCTGACACGATTTCGAGTTGATATCTGGGTACAAATGTCTTTGAACAGGGTTGGACAGTTCACATACCTTTGTCCCAAATCAAATTAGCAAATCTGGCAGGCAGACGGCATTCTAGATCCGGCACACTGTTCCATAAATCAATATTCATAATTTGTAATCCAAGTTTAATTGAGATAAATTACGTGCAGTCATCAAAGAGCATGAATCTGGTTATATGCACAGAGTGCCATGTGGATTTTGATTAGAAATAATGGCTAATAAACACATAAGATGGCTATAATTTGGCAACATGGCTAATCGAAATGCAATTGATGGCCATAATTAATGTTGTGGTAAAAGTGATTTTATCAATATATAAAATGGTTTTAAAGACACTTAAAGACGTTTACTGTACTTAGTAAGATACATTTTTCTATAATAAAAATGAAACTCCTTAAAAGTGGGGAAAAGCTTATACAAATAATGGAAAACTTCTACGAATAATAAAAATAATATTAAGTGAACAAATATGGGTACAATATGGGTAAAAAACCTACATGAAGTAACATTTTTTATTGAATCGGAATAAAAAAAAAGTGTTTGCTATTAGAAAAATTTACCATTATTTTTAATACTTATTCAGAGTGTACTAAACTGTCCGTTAAAAAAGTTTTAAATTTTTTTTTAAGCCTTTATTTTATCTTGTTTTTCATTATATTATGAATCTGCCTGTCTTATAGATATATATTTATATATATATAGAAATTGTTCCTTGTATCTGTATCCAAATTTAACAAAATATTTGATAAATGTATTTAAATTTCATTGTCAGCTAATCTGTGCACAGCTGCATTGTCTTTAACGATTTAAAGTGGTTATCCGCTGTTGGATGGAAAACAATGGCAATAATAGCTGACAGTAAATCCATTTAATCCGAGCGACTGAATATTTCAGCATAGCACAAAGGACATGCTAAAAATAAAAGGAGAAAAAAAATAATGGACCTTCTCAGCTCGTAGCTCTCAGATAGTGCATCACCTGCAGAGCGAATCTAATAGCTTAATGAATTTATTTACCCGGACTCATCTTCCTCACCCTGAGCACACCCAGTCAATTGGCTCCGTGGCAAACCACTTGAGTCTGTCCATGGATAGCTCCAGGCGACCGCCAGAATGGAGAGAGAGAGAGAGAAAGAGAGCCTTGAGTCAGTGGCTCAACATTTTGCTCCTGCTGGCGATGAGTTTGTCATGTGATTTAATCAAAGTTTGCTGCAGCCAAATCTCGCCAGTAATCGTCGCCAGTTGAGGGGAGGGTAGGCAACGGACTGTGCATTTTGTTGGGTGTTTGGTGTTGGGGCGGGGTGGTTGAGCCGCAGGACCTCTCTGACCAACTTGTACACTTTGTGTTGTGAATTTACTTAGCACTTTCTTGCACACTGCCAGCTGTTTACTTGGAGTCGGAGTTGTCTCCGCAGCAGAGACTGCAGGATGCAGCTGGATATTTGCGTGTTGCTGCAGGTGTGGTGGCTTCTTTCCTTACGCCGTCAATCCTGCATCAGGACACAGTGTCACAGTTGAATGCCGCTTCTGTCCTTCTGATGCCGATTTAAGTGCCAGCAGGAGAGAGTAACGCAATAAACACCATTAGCTGCAACGGCAAAACGGCAACAGGACCAACAGGACCAGGACCAAGACCCGCAAGTCGAGCCACCAGGACTTGTTTTTATGTTTTACTTTGCAACGAAAGTTTTGCAGCAAAGTAGCACAAGAATCGAGGCCACAAGGTAAGCAACGATAGAAGAAGCCAAGCACCTCGCAGCGAGCTGAAAATGTTGCGGCAACAAAAATGCAAACAGAAAACTTAAGTGAATTGAATGAAAAGTTTTGTCAAACTGCGGGTGCCATAAACTGAATGCGGTTCATAAGGCGAACCCTGTACCAAGCATGAAGCACCATGAAGACTGGTTGCAACCTAAGGTCGAGTTTAAGTAGATTGCGTAATTTGCTTATCGTTCGCAGACTGTTTGCTCTTTGAGTTCTAAAGTATATTTTGTAGGTTTTCTTTTACTTAGCTGATTAGATTTATGGGCACTTGACCAGATTGAAAATAATATAAAATATCTTAATCATTGGCAATTACAAGTATAATAATTCAAATTAATTAAAAATAGTTAAAACTGAATATTACCGAGAGTCCTTATATCAGAAGCAATTAATATATATTATTTTATATGTAATATTTAAAAATACTTAATATAAATTTGTGTAGTTTTTCTACATAATAAAATAAGCAATATTCAAGTTTTCGACACACACAGGCCAGATTAATATTAATATTTTCAAAAAATATTTAAAATGACACTCATAAATAGCAGCTTTCCCGTTATTTCTCGACTTTGGGGGTAGATTTTCAAAAATTTGATAGTCATGCTTTCTATACTTTAGCATGTGTAGCTTTGATAAAGAGTTTAGAGCTGATGGGATGAAAATAAAAAAATACAACAATTTTCCGTCCATTTTCCGACTTTGTAAGCGGATTTTTCAAATTTTAAAACTACGTTGCTTAAAGTTTTTTACATTAAGCTTTGAAAATTAATTTCAAGCTAATCGTGCGCATATTAAAAATTGACCACCCCAATTTCCACGCAGGGGGAAGGAATTTTTGCAACTTTGCAGAAGGATTTTTTTAAAATTTAAAATTTTAATTTGAAAATTAGTTTGAGGAAAATCGGATGAAAATTGAATTTTTTCCAATACATCTTTGACTCCCCGTTTTTCTACCACGGCGGTGGATTTTCCATAAAATGGGTATACAGTTTTTAATGAATTTTAATAATAGTCTTTGCAAATAAGTTTGAAGCCAATCGGATGAAAAAAGTTTCATACAACGGTTTTTCATCATTTTCCAAATTTGCTTCTTAATACGCACTTACTTCCTAAGAGAAAACTTCTGTGAAAATTTCAGCTCTCTACCTCTTATGGTTTGGGTCCTGCTTGGATCACCATCGCCATCGCCAATCAGTGCGAATTCTTTTATATATATAGATGCACATATATGTAATTTGATAAGTATTAAAAGCTGATCCATTATTGCAACTTAATACTTATACATTAAACAATATTAAATATGTAATATAATAAAAAAAGAAACAATTTAATTAACATGCATTAAGCTCTTGCATTGTAGTCTTTCATTAAATATTGAATACATATTTAAATAACAGCTTAAAGCGAATCATCCTTCTCAGCAAAATGCACAATCGTCGTTCAGCTGGTTAAATGTGTTCAAATAACAAAGCCTATCACGTAAATAAATGACAAGTGTAACTGAAAATGAATTAAAAGTTTTCCAACGAAATGCTGATGATTGTGGTGCTCAGTGAGCCATGAAAACTACTTTAATATATGTAAATACATTTATGCTTGTATTATTAAAATCCAAGATGTGATTTTAAAATTCGCTGCCTTTGTGTCCAATTTGTTACATGTTGAATTTTATGCCATATTAAAGAGTTAAAGTTGTAAATAATACTTTAGCAAATTGAATTTACAAAAATAAACAATATTTTCTATTAAAAGGATACAGAACTATTTTATTAACGCCGACAATATTTGCAGGTTTTATTTTACTTTTATTTTGATGCGAATAAAATTTTGTTTATTTTAGATTTGGCTTTTTATTTTACTTTATTTATTAAGCTAAATATAATCTTGAAATTATTTGTATTTTGAGGAATTTATTTGAATTGACTTTACGTTATTTGTTATTTTTGATTCAACATTTGATTTATTATTTATGAAAATATGTATGGCCGTCGGCTAAGACAAGTCATCAATGAGGACTGTAACTGACATGTTATTTTGTAGTATCTAGTGAATTTAAAAATTGGAAGGCAGAGTGTTTCCAAGGACACATCCATGCGATTTTTATGCAAGATGTTTGAAATCAGGATTTCACAAGAAATCTCTTGACCCATTAGCAATAACTTTCTTTCTTTTGCACAGACAACAGCTGCTCCATATAGAAGCAGCCACTGACAGCTCTATATAGTCTGTGTTCCATGTACTCTCCTCTATATTCTCTATTCTCTTCGGCGCACATATCAACCCACTTATCGCTTTGTTTGGGCCGCAAAATAAATGATGCCAAATGCTGCAAAACAATAACAACGTGACTGGTTTTTTGCCACAATTCTCTAGCATTTCTTTCACTGAAATCCACTCAACTTCATGCGCACACACACACACATCCTTAACACACACACACACACACACACACTATCGCACATTCACATTGAATGCAACTCTTGCGGTTCATTGTACTTTACGAGCATTTTTAGCCGTCGACTGAGCTCGCGACTTCCGCGTTGTTTTGCCGCCATTTTGTTTGGTTTTTTGTTATCCGCCGTTTGTTTGTTTGTGTGTGTGTGTGTGTGTGATTTTCTTTTTGTGTGGCACGTGCATCGAACAATAGTTTGAACCCGGGCTTGCCTCAATTGTTTGCTCATAAATAATGGGCAATGTCATCGCGAATGTGGCGACAGTTGGCACTCAGAATTGCCTCATATATATCTGCAGCTGGCTTTAAAGCTACGATTTGTATGCAAATGTCACGTATACGCCGCCTGGCACGCTCCAACTCCAAAAAACTGTCATATTCATATTGCAAATGACACGTTGGGGAGTTATCCATTTTTGAAGTGCGGTTGCATTACGCTGCATTAAGCCAAAAGGCTGACCAAAAGTCTGTTAGCCAGCAACTTTCTAACCACATTTCGGACATGGCGCAGAGTTACACACACATAAAAGAATGTCCTGTGTGTGTGTGTGTGCTGACAGCTGTTCGTGTTTTCTGCCAATGGCGACCATCACATTAGCACCATTTTGCACTCTGCGGTCATAATTCACTAAAATTAATTGTCGCATTCAAGTTTTGTGTGCGCCTTCCTTTGGTTCGAATAAAAACTTTAATTTTTTTTTAGCCATTTTATGGCTGTACATATCTCAGGGGTGCTTTTACTTGCACTATCGATGACACGGCCAGTTTGATAGTTTTTATTTGTTGTAATGCTGCATGCTGCTCAAAAAAGTAATTTATGGCATGACTGCTGTTATTTTCACTTTAATCTCGAAAAAAACTTTTACATCGAAAAGTTTAATTCGATTCGAGCTTATCACTCTGGAAATTTTGAAACAAAAACAATGGTTAGCTACCATTTTGATGCATTGAGGCATAAATGAGTGCCAACATGTCATCGTCGCTTTCTACTGCGCTGAACATTCGGCAATATCTCAAGTTTGTTTGCCAAATGAGTTTGGCAAAGGTTGAACGCTTAGGCTCAATGCCAAGTCCTCATTGTTAGGCCAAACTAACTTTAAGCTGGCAAAAAACTTGAAACAATGCACAGCAAGCAAAGTTGGCAGTTAGTTTATATATAGTTTATGATAGTTTTTACTATGCGCATTATAGTTAAATCACTTTGACAGTTCGCAATCTATTAAAATATGGCATTGTGTTTTCCAATTAAAAAATAATTTAAAATTAACTAATATAGAAAATATTTGTATCTACAATTATTCGACTTTACCAGTCAACATTTTATACATGATTATTATTTCGACCGTTTCAAATTATAGAAAACATTTTCTGAATATGGATGGCACAAGTTGAAGCAATTATGGTACCGAAAAAAAACCTAACAAACTGGAGCCAAAAAATGCCTATTATAACAATTCTGTTGTTTATGCTTTAGGCCTCTTTTCTGCCAGTCAGCCGAAAAATAAAAAAAAAACGGCAAACGAGACAAGGGAAAGTGTTTCGAAAATTATGCAAAACATAATAATAAAATTTAATAAAAATGCCAAGTGAAGAGCTGGCAGTCGGACGCTCGTGGATATTGGCAACGAAGTGCGTTGATTATACCAATGTGGGCGGGGTAGCTTGCAGCATTTTATGCAAATTCCTGTGTCCGCATTTTCGAGTAGCCCAATTTCGAGGAAACTGCCGAGATTATGTGAAAAAAGGGCTGTGGGTACTGTTTCAGATTTGTTTTCTTTTCAACACTTTAAATGAGCATCGCTCTCTTACATTATGTTTATCAGGTAGTTGTTTATACAGCTGCACTTTTGAACTAATTTTATTACATTTCTTAAGAAACTCTCCCGTCTCCCTGTTCGGATTTCTCGGCCCACTTATCGCTCCTACATTGTTGGCTTTAAGCTAATGCCCATTCTTGCACTGTTGTTGCCATTTATACGAATGGCTTTTAAAATAGGCAAATAAGTACTTTGTAAGTAATTTGGGCGCCAGCTGTTTGAAAGAGGGATGAGGGGGCGTAACTCACTTACCGCCCATCGGCAGACACTCATAAAAATAAGTCAAGAGACAGGCCTCGAAACGATGCCATTCAAATGCTAAACAAAATGCGAGCAGCAAAAGGCGCACAATGCAAAAAGTTGAAAAACTTTTGTTTTGTTTTATTCGGTTTCGGGGTTATAAAATGAAACGAATGTAGACAAAAGTTTGCGCCGTTTCAAAAGTCGGCAGATACGCGCCCCCGACACGCCCATTGACGTCGCACCGTTGACACAGTAGGGCTGCTCGGGATCGGTGGCAACATCGGGCAATGTACAGTAGTCAAAAAATTTATTTTTTAAAAATATAAACAAAAAGAGTTGATGTGCTTAAAGAGTTCTTATTCGATTAATTAATGTCGTCTAAATTAGATAATTTTATCTATTATTTAGGCATGCTTTCATTTATTTTTGTCCAAAGCTATCTTTTAGCACAAATTTTCATCTTTCAATGAAAATATATATTTGTAATCATATAAAATAAGAAAATTTATTTTATTTTATTTCATAAAAAACAATGGATTCATTAATCAAATTATTTTAAATCTATCTGTAAACATTTTTAGTGATGATCACTATGTTCTATAATCAAAATAATAATAAAAGTTTTCGGTAATATTTTATTGATTTATTTTGCAAAGTAAGTGTCTAAATTCACCCACTGTCTTCTAACCCTGACGCCTGCCGATTCGAATGCGGCCGGAAACAATAAAAACGATGGTCTCACAATGCGCTCTGCATAAAAACTGCTTATTACTCCGTACAGTAGACTACGGTATTTTTTTGTGAGCCCCCCCACCCACACCCGCATTGTTGGGGCTGCCAAAGCTTGAACAATTGAAATAAATGAATTTGCCGAAAGGATTGCGGGACGAACGCACATAAATTGGCATATTACAATGCAGAGTGTGGAAAAAAACGAATGAAACTTTAAATTTCTGCTGTTGGAATCGGGATATTCAATCGGGTCATGCTCAGAATCAAATGCAACAATTTTTGCACAAATGTACGGCATAAAAATTAAAATCAAATTCATTTCGAAAGTCAGCAAATTCTGTGTCGTACACAATCCGCAAAGGGCCCCCAAAGCGTTAACTTAATTAACTTTTCCAAAAAAGGTGCGTATCTAGCAGAAGGGAAACCCACTTAGTGTTTGTGGGATTACAAACTCACACACACACACACATACAAGCGCACATGGGCAGCACTTAAAACTAAGCCAATTTCATGCGTCGTCGTATACCCCGGGCACAGGAGGCCCACAAAAAGAACTGGCACCTATTTCAAACTCAATTAAACACGGCAGCATCGGGCCATGTCCCAACCAATTGCAAAGTTGGAGTGGTGTGGTGGCAGGAAGGATGAGGAGCTAACACTATTTTCAGTCGCATGTTAAAAGTCCACGTGGTCGCAGCTGCTTTCAACGTGGGTGTATATTGTGAGTATATGTTTGTGTATCTCTTTCCTCCAACTGAGCAAACCCTTTTCTGCCGTTTACGGATTTTACGGATTAACTGTTTGTCAGTTTTTTCTCTAGTGTTGTCGTACGTTCAACTGATTTGGTCTTATATTGTGATCGTAATGCTTCATGATATAAAATGAATTAAATATAATAAAATTCTCGGGAACAAAATTTGTTTTTTTTTTTATGTTAATTACGTTATTTTTTAAGAAAGGTCAGAATTGTTTAATATTTATTTAATGTCTACTAGATACAGTCCATACAGCAATCTAAGTAAGTGATTACTAAAAAAAAAAAATTTAAAAAAATATTAATATTGTATATTAAAGATCATACAAATTGAATGATTCTGCATTCAGATTTATTGATATTTGTTTGTATCATTCTAACTTCAAGCAGGGAACAGGGAATTCACACATGCAGCACACATTCTTTGTGGTTTTCTGTTGATAAAATACAGCTCCTTTCATTTAAGTGACTCAACTCTGTCAGGGTTGAGCATTGTTTATTTGGCTCAAACCAAGAAATAGACAACAGAAATTTACATATGCATGAAAACAGAATTGGACCAACAAGCAGAAAAAGAAGAAACACAACAAAATCTCTACTGTCGATTAGCTTGTTTCTCTGTTGCACTTCATACATTCACAAAAACCCACATATACACACACACACACACACACACACACTCATCTACTAAACACACTTGCACGTTTATACCCTTTTTGGGGGTCAGTTTTTGACCTGCATATGACCACGCATAATTAGACCATTTTTGAGGCCATATTATGGACCAAATATTTGTGCCGGCAAATTGATTTCATTGGGGCTCTTGTTTTGGGGCTTGTTGGGGTTTCCTTTTGTTGTTGTACAAAAGGAAGGTGTTGACCTTGCTTATGTTTCTCTAATGGTAATATTGCTAATGATATGTAAAAAGCAATTTAAGGTAAGCCTTTAGAGCTAGAGCTAATGGCTGTGAAGCTCTCCAGATTCTTTTTATAAGTTGTGTTTTATAATAAACATTTGTGCAACTGATGCTGGAAAATAATGCCTCATAGATTTACCGACTTATTATCTTTCTTCGGGTAGAATTATATAATTTTTGGGGTTGAAGAAATTAGTGTTGCCTGCTAGATATTATTATTTTATTTTTAAGCTGAAACTTTTTCGCTCCATTAAAAAAGGTTTTAACTTTTGCTTAGTATCTTTTGTATCTCAGCTTTCTTTTTAGCCATGCATGAAAGTATTAAACTTAAAAATGAGTTTAATGCTATACTATACAAGGTACTACATATAATTATTATATTTTGTGAAGTTTGATTTTGCAACTGCAATTTGTGTCATTGCAAATAAATATTCTACAAATGCCATTGTGCATTTACCTAGACAATTCAGTGCGTGTCATCAGACATTCGTATCTCGACTACTCGACTACTCGACTAATTGCTTATCCTCAACTATGCGAGCATTGTGCCACGCCCACCGCCTATAGCCGCCGTCCCTTGGGTTGGATTTCCATCAGCTGTGCTGAATAGTTGTGCCCTCAGAAAGTATGCCACGCATCAAATTCTTCAACATTTTAAAATTCCAGCGTGCTGCATTGAAGTCACGCAGCAACAGTGTTGCCAACTCCATTTTTTGTTCGTCAAATCCAGCTTTTCTGTTAGTTAAAAAATTAAAAACACTAGAAACACAGATTCGAAATATTAAAAAACATTTAAATACATCGAATATTCAATTATAGCATTGATATGGCAATTTTTAAAGATCTGACTTTCTTTGGCGATATATATAACATCGATTTATCAGAACGACCTAATTTTGTCGAAAGTTTTGTTATATTGGTGAAATTATGGCTGGCCAAAAAACTGTGTAAAAAGTATACTTTATTTTTTTGTTGAACCGACTCCATTCTTAAGAAAACTATTATGATTGCCATTTTGGTTAACATTTATAAAATACATCATGACATGTCAAAAAAAAAATAAAACAAAATAGTTCTTTGGAATGCTAGGAATGTGAAGTTCGATTTTAAGAATAAATGCTTTGAAAACTCTGTGCTGTGGGCATTGTAAAAACTATTTTCCAAACCAAATTTTATAAATTCTTTTTTTTTCTTTTTACATAGCATATTATACTCGTCAAAAGTTGGCAACACTGCGACAGCAGTCACGCCTCAAGAACTCGAACACGCCCATACGCCAACACGCCCACAAGCAGCGAACTTGACAGTTGCTGACGGAGTTTCTGCTGAGTTCCTGCTGCTGCTGCTGTTGTCTCTGCTGTTGTTGTTGTTGCTCGTATTGTTGTTGCTGCTATTGCTTATTAAATCATCCAATAGCACACCAGCAACTACGATGACAACGATGACATATTTGTGCATGAGTTCGCTTATTGAAAAATTCTTAAGCTATCAAAGTGAAAAAAAAGCAAATGAGAGCACCGACAATTTGCAGTTGCAGCTGAAAAACATGTCATCTGCTTGAGATGCAACGCGAAAATTAGTTGAAAAATAGCAGCAAATGAATGGGCCAGGGGCAGCCAATCAAGCAGCTTTTGTTTCCTTTTTCAATGAGAGGCAACCTTTTTGTTGATTTTTTGCTATTTTTTGGTTGCGACACATTAGCGAAATTGCGTTAAATGTCTGTCGCGGCTATAAATTTAACGATGCATTAAGCTAAGCTAAGCGAGGGCATAAGCTGAGGCGCGAAACTTTCAAATACCGCCCCTCGGGGGTAGCATTCTGTGTCGTTCATTTGCAATCATTTGGCAGTCGTGACTTCAGTTATGCCAAACCGGAAACAGCCAGACGCTTGCCAACATCCGACGGCGGCCAAAGTCGTTGGGAATTTTAACATTTCAACTTGGCACATTTGGCGAATTATTCAAATTCTTGTCACTGCAACACGCACAGCAAAAAAAAAAACAAGAGGAAGAAGATATATACATATATAGTAAAGAAGCCGGAGAAATGAAATGAAAATAAAAGAGGCAGCTGGCTGTAAGAATTGCCAAAAGATTTATGCCAGTTCGCACACAGGCAGCCAGCAACTGGCAACTGGCAAACTGGCAACTGGCAACAAAGTTAAAAGCGCAAATAAAATGTTTGCTCACATTTTTGTAATTTTGGGAAAATTGCACGTTTATTGCCGCATCGCGTGTTTGTCTCAAGATTCAACTTTAAATTCAAGACAGCTAAAGCAGATGGGAGAATAAGTAGAGTTGCCGTTGTTTCCATGACTTTCACCTACCCGACCCATTGAATAATTAATATTGCGCATACGACGTGTTGCCATCACGTAATGTCGCAACACTGTATAGAAATGTCTCATTTGCAACAATGACTGCTGCTGCCACTTTATTATGCTAATCAGCACAGACAATGTGCGTCTGTGAGTTTAACTCACAGGTTTAAAGTGATTCAAAAATCACAATTATAAATTGCTTATTTAGTTAGAAGGGAATCAAGACTTTTAGCGAATTTATGGCTAGTAATCAGTAATACTGCTTGTAAATTTGAATGTGTTTCATAATTGAAATAGTTTGATGTTGTAGTTAAATGTAAACTGTATAATAAATATATATGTATACAGATAGAGAAAAGGCGGGACATTTCTAAGCTGCATCTAGACTTCCTACGCTTTGATTCCATAGAAATGCCATTGTAATCAATCTGATAAACTGCCAAAATTAATTTCAGCTAACGTACCAGTGATTAGGACAAGTTAATCCATAATTTACGCTAAGCTGACAACCTAAGGTATTCGTATTTGGTAGATTGTAAATTATTTAATGCCACATAAATCAAAGCGCACAAAAGCAATTCAAATTAGAGAGGCTACACAAGAACATGAACTGCGCTGGCGCCCACTTTGCACACACACACACAACACAATAACAACAAAATACCAACAGCAAGAGCAACAACAATATTTGGAACACCAACAATAACAACTGCGGCAGCGACAGCCAATTTGTCAACGCACCGCGTAAATAGCAAACGTTGAGTTCGAGTTGTAACATTTTGTCATTACATCAATTCAACACAATTACCAACTAGGAAGGAGTCAAAACCACCTCTGGTCTTTCCCATCCTCCTCCCATCTTGGGAGCTGGGAATTACCTTGTCATGCATGCAAATTGGCAAGAACGGAAGAAAACTTAACAGTGACTGCAACGAGTTTCATTTGAAGCAGCGGAAATTGATGAGGCTGTTGCCAAGGCGCTCAGGTGTACTCCTGTACAGGTGAATCGATTGCGGTGAATGCGGCTGGGAGTATTGGGGCTTTGAAGTTGGTATCAAGTTGTGAGTATGCAAGTATACAATCGCTAGTATTCGATATTTATTTGATACATATTCTATAGTATTTAAAATGGATTAAAATTCGATATTATAAATATAATTGATATGTGTACAATCAATAATAGCAACTTTTTGACATTAATCGAAGAACATTCGGTGTTATTGTATCCTAGGAAAATATTAGAATATAATTAATAAAATTTTAAACATAATTATTTTTAAAACTATTCGATATTCATTCATAACAATTCATTGCTAAATATAATACTGAAAATAATGAGTAAAATTCGATACACTGCAAAAACATATAAAACATATATACTTACATAAAAAACGTAAAGATTTTTAATTTGAAAATAATTATCAATGGTATATATCAAAGAACCATAAAAGTGTCAAGAATATATTAAATGATTGAGAATGGGCCAATTATGGGCCTTTTAATAAAGTGCATTAAAAACCACAGCAAGCTAATTGTTGCAATCTATAAAAGTCAAGAGGAACTGCTGCATTAATCGAGGGCATTTATGCCAGCGTTTAACCTGGATTGAGAGGACCTGCTGAGTGCTCAATTCACAACAATTAAGTGCCTGGCATTACGAGTAACAATTGTTTATTGAATGCGGTGCTGGGTCATTTGTGTTCCGGTGCTCTTCCGGTGCTGCAACTGCGTCAGTTCATTTGTCAATGTCAACTTTAAAGCCAATGTTTAAGGTTGTGCCACAAAATTTAATAACATTCGGCTCTTTGCCACTTTGTTGCTCTTGAACTGCCAGCAGCGGTTGTTTTTTTTTTGGTTGTTGTTGCAGTAGTACGTGCTGTTTGAATTGTTTTTGCCACTTTTCCCTCTTTCTTCCACCTTTCTCTCTTCGGTTCTTATCTTCGGCAGTAGTCTCTTGGCTGTGGTTCAAGAAACTCACAAGTGACACTTGCACGAAAGATAAATGCGAGCGTAACTTTTGCCATCAAATGTTGCCAATCTATGCGCACTCGTCCTTCGTGCTGCGTTCTGCGTCCTGCGTCCTTTGTCCTGCAGGGACTGTCTCTCCACTAAGCCATAGCACAGCCTTCGTTCGAGCCGCCTGCACAGCAAGAGAGCTGCTCATCCTGGGCCTGGCTGCATTTGGACTTTGGTCCTTTTACCTTCGTCCATATAGCACTCAGGTCAGGTCAGGCCAGGATAGTCATCCTTTTTGCGCCTCCCTGTTGCGCGTCAAGTGTTCGACAAAGTCAGTGTTGCCTGAGACTGAGGAAGTCACATTTACTTACTGATTTATGTGTGCTTCCGCTTTGCAGGGTTTTATCTCTCAAGTTTTCGGCGCAATCATTTCGAGTCAAAATGTTTTCAAAAAACACCAAAACACCAACCTGAACCATACATAGTTGCTGGGCAGCAAACCGACAACGACTCGTTAATCAATGACAGTACGTTTATCTTTAACGTTTGCCCATAAATTTCACACTACAAAATTGCAAATCTTTGACAGCAAAACCATCCCCCAAAAATTTGTTTGCGTTAAAGGATTTACAGTTTGGTCAGCTATTTTCCAGAGTTGGCATATTTAAAACGTGAGGTCAAAGTTGCGTCAGGGAAATGTCTGACTTGTCACTTAAGCTGAACTACGAAAGAATTTATTGAAGTATTTAGAAAATGTAAAGTTCTATGTTAAGATTAGCTTTAATGTAAAAATTGTCATTTTGTATGTGAGAGTATTTGTATAGTACTATACTAAATGTATGATTCTACACATACAATTATATTTAGGTATAATAATATTAATACAATCAATATTTAAAAAACTTATATATAGCATCGAATAATTTGATTATTATCTAAAGTCTATTTTAAAGTCAAGATTTTGTTGGATATAATAAAGTCTAATATTATTATTAGCCATATAATTTGTATCTTAATAACGGAATTTTAGCAACAAAACTTGTAACTAACCAGTTTCTGCAAGGCTATTTAAATGTCGGTACTTTAAATACTTGAAGCACTTTTTCCATGAAACCTTAATAATTTGAGTAAAGACTCCACTTAGCCAAATCTCTCTGTCTATCTGCGGAGCACCCGAAAGGAAGCATTCGCATGAAGAACAAAGCCTGCGGAAATTCACTTGCATTTGTATAAAGAATTGGGTAAATATGTTTACCCTTTTGTTTGTTTCGAGTGGCCTCGGGACAGGTCTAAATTAAAGAGAAATTGCCACAGTTGGCAAACCAACCAGGATACAACTCCAACGCCAGCAACTTTTGCTCTAGCTGCTTGGTTTTAATTATTATATTGTTATTTTAATGTTGTAAACATTTTACAAAGAGCGAAAGAGATAGAGAGGAGAAGAGTAGGGATGAGAGTGAGAGAGAGAGGGTTTTTGTTGTTAAGGGGCATTCAAAATAAACATGAAATGTTTGAGCTGAACAAATGAGGCTTTTTGATCATGTTTACCGAGCAATATTTTGATTTAATTTACCGTGTGATAAGGCCGCCAGCCACAGGGCGTATGCGCAATGCGTTGCAAGGGATTTTGTCGATTGGCTTGCCTCGTGCGTTGTCAGGCAGCTAATTAATATTAAATCCATTTGGTCAACGGCATTGAAATGCCAAAAGCAAACGATTTGAGTTTGTCCAGCCAGCCTAAGCAGCCACTGATAGGGTTTGGAGGGTTTGGAGGGAGTGGCGGAATGATTTGTTTCTATTTCTGTTTCATGTCGCGTTTTATTCAATGTGTGTAATTATTTTACGGCTGTGTGAGTTCTGGACATGGACATGGACATGGTCAAGCCGATTGCGTGCCAAAGTATTTAAGCCCATTACGAGTGGGCGTGCCCGTTGGATTAGGGGCGGGGGTGGTTAGTGTTGTACGTGTTCTGAATGAGTTCTAATGAGAGAGGCGTTGAAATAAATTTGTATTATTCGCATGTAGGCCTCACATAATTCATATTAATTAGATTTACTATTTACTATTTAAATTTAAGCATGTATATTAAACGCTGTCACAGGCACACATGCACACACGCACATAGACGTATTACGTATACGCAACGTGCGCTACGAGTAACACATGCGTAATTACAATTGATGCTGATTGCCATGCGGATCACAGCGAGTGCGAAAACTAATTAAAATGTTTATCAACTTTGTAATTATCACACCTTCACCTACTTATGTGATTTCAACAACAACAACAGCAACTTTATGTGCTTTATTTGCATTTGACAATGTTTGTCTGTTTGTCTGTTTGATGTGTGAAATGTGAAATGTAAGCCAAAAGTCATTGGGTGCAATTATATGTAATTATAATAGTATTGCCAAATTTAATCTGACTATATTTGTCAATTGCATGATTTGTCAATACTTAGGGATGCACTGCTGTTTATTGTGCTAAATATTTTCAATAATTCTAGAGAATGAGACATTCTTCGCATTCCTCGTACGTGGGTGAAATAAATTACAGTTGAAATATAGTTTAAAAAACTACAAAACAATCTTAAATCGTAATTCGAACTAAAAAAAAAAGTTAAGGATATTGTGAAAATAAACAAAGAAATAATACCGTTGTCAAAAAATGTGGGGTGCGTTTGTACCACATTTTTATTCTAGCTCTCCCGTAAGAAATCGTACCAATGGATAACCAATAACTTACAATCGGAATCAAACCCGAGAAGTCAATGTTCTGTGCTAGGGTTTTCTTGACCAAAAACTGAAACCGCGAGTGATAAAGGGCTCCGTCACTTCCTCTGACACCATTACCTAGTCAGATTTCTTATCTGTGATTTAATATTTTTATAAATTTTGCGTATTATTGAAAGATTGTAAATTTCAAAAAACAATAATCACAAAAATGTTGAGTATTGTCATATATACTGAATTATAAATTAAAACGAAGCCTGAATGTTACATAATAATTTGTATTGAATCTACGATATATGTTTTACATATATATATTTATATATATATTTATATATATATTTCAAGAGTAAATTTTACAATTTGGAAAATTACTTATAATATTTATGAAGCTTTCCCTTAAAGTAACACAGTTATCAAATCTAAGGGCGATCTCTTACACTTTCTGGAATAGGCAGTCGCACAGTTGCCGCCACGCCTACCAAAACGCTCCGCTGACACATAATTAGGATCCTTATGTATTCCTCGCTGATCCCTCGAACTCGAAGGCGTCAAAATGATGTGCAACAGTTCCCCTAGTAGGCCACTTTCATGGCTCAAGGGCAGCGATGCATGCTCGCAGATCAGACGCAGCAGACAGCTGTGTCCAGGAAGTCCTAAGCTCTGCAGGATCATTTCGATAGCACGATATAAAATCCAGCGATAAATTGAGCCCACTTTGAAATCATCTATGTGCCCTCTGTCCGTAATGGGCTGTGGCTTTAGATAGATGCGCGTTATCTCCGTTGCATTGTTGGGCAGAAAATTCTGCATCCTGAGGGCATAGCCAGAGACGACAGTCTCAAATGGCAAATTCTCGACGGGTATGCCAATAGCGCAAAGGAATGTTACTGGGGATGGAGCTATCTTCGGGTAGATCATCGACCGGCTGTGGCTTTTCAGATGCCCCCAACTGGAATCAATAGCCTGAGCAATGACTGCCAACGATATTACCATAGTTTCCGGATGCATGATATGCCGCATTGAAGATCTAACCAAGAACTAAGCGCTTAGAGTTCTTACTTTAATGGTTTTCTTTCGATTTATCAACTGGGCAAATATTATGATAAAAGTTCATTTACACATTTAATAGTCACGTGTAACAAAAGAAACTCAAATGTGCGATATTTATGATAAACAGAAAACAAATATATAGAATCTCTGTTTCCTTATTTACTTAGCTCGGTATCTACTTCTTTTACTCATGAGTAAAAAAGATTGATAAGATAAACATTAAAGCTATAATCTACCAAAATTTATGTATTGATAAAAGAGCCAATTTTGAATATAATTGGTTGATGGTATGTATATTGTTTTTGAGTGCATCTAGATGAACTATTTAATCTTAAGGTACCATTAATGTTACTATAATATACATTTTATATTACAATTTTCGAAGCACTTCAAAATGAAAACACAGGTTTTTTTTAAATCGCACAAATTAAAATTTAAGTGAGAACGGGAGCAAGGTTGATTTTTATTTAGTATTTTGATTAACTAAAAGTGTCTGTTGAGATGATCTGGATACAAATTAATTTTCTCTTTCAACATTTTGTACTAAAGTAAATACTTTATATACATTGCTAATTGTTTTTAATGGGCTTATCCATTATTGACATGCACTGAACCACCCCAAGCAATGACACTCTTTGTGTAATTAATTGAACTGCACTTTAATTTAAATTTATCACAATCTTCAACCTTTTCAAAAAGGTACAAAACACACTTACAACATAATGGTTATCAATCCCATGGGAGATCTTGGACACTTTCGTCCATAAGCCACCTCACAGTTGCCTCCACGTTTGCCGAAACGCTCTGCTGCCAAATACTCCCGATCCGTATGCAGAGCATAATGATCCGAGGAGCTCGAAGGAGTCAGGACAATGTGCAGCAGTTCACCGAGTAAACCACTCTCATGGTCTAAGGGCAAGGCCGCATGCTCACAGATCACCCGGAGCAGGCAGCTGCGTCCAGGCAGATTCATATTCTGCAACACCATCTCGATGCCGCGATAGATGACCCAGCGGTACATGGAAGCCATGTTGAATGCTCCATTTGTGTCCTCAGCGTGCTTTCTGGCCGTAATGGGCTGAGGCTTGAAGTAAACTCTGGAAATCTCATATGAAGTGGTGGGCAGAAAGTACTCCGTCTTCAGCACATATCCCGAGGTAACAGATTCGAAATGCAGATCCTCCACGGGAATGCCAATGCCGCCAATGAACTGCACACGGGTCGGTGAGGTAGCTGGAAATATCAGCGATCTGCTGAAGCGTTTCAGATGATCATCATTATAGCTACTCAAGCTGCTGGCCAGCGCCAAGGTTGTCAAATAGAAAACAGGAACTGCTCTATACATCTCTGAAGTTGAACATCTAATGTGGAACTGAGCTCGAAGAACTCAAGAATTCTCACACCTGCGTCACTTTCTTTCTGTCTGAGGCGCTTGCGCTTTCCATTTGTTTAACCAGTAAATAAATTTGTGATAAATGAGTTCAATTAGCAAGCACCTGACAGATTGTTACCTGGTTAAGCAGTTGATCCATTTAAAAGTAATTTCACTAAAGATCATAAAAGTATGACAACAAGTTGAATAAGCTGGGTATTCTTGAGGTATTAATTAGCACTGAATATGTTAAATGTTCTCTATAAGATAGAAATTGTAAATAAAAGAATCTTTACTAAAATGAAAGTACTTAGTTCTTTTGAACTTAATAATAACAACAGTCCAATGCAAGACTTTTAAGTCATGATATTTGATAAATGAATTCATAAATAAATAAAAAAGATTCACCTAAAGCAAATTATATTTTATCATAATATTGTCATAGACAAATTCCTGAACTATTCTGTACTGTAAAAACACCTAGTAACTAAAAAAATGAATACAAAAACAAGTAAGAGTGCTCTAGTCGAGAGTGGCCGACTAGGATATACCCTGATCAAAGGACATATATGGAAACACACATACAAACACACGCTGCTAGCTGCGGCCACACGAGAACTTTTATTTCAAATATAAAGTCTCTAGCTTTTGTAGTCTCTGAGAAACAGTCGGAGATGCTTTCTTATGTCCGTTACATACTTTTGCATAAAACCATTATACCCCTTTCCCCCTTTTTAATGGGATCAATGTATAATTACATCATAATCAGACAATATACTTAATAAGAAATCAGTGCTAAATTTGGCTCATGTTATAAGAATATTAAATTTAATAGACTTTATTTAAAATAATTGCATGTCCTATTTTTCTTTGTAAATCTGTTCTAGCAAATTAATTAAATGCATATTTTAAATAGTTTAAATTGTAGTTAGTTACTAGCTCTGGAAACTTCCTTTCTATATTTTCACAAAATTAACTATTAAATCGTATACCCTCTTTTAGCAGACAACATTTATATTTTCTATATGAAAAGCATTCCGAGACTGTCTCTGACTTGTGAGTATCTCAAGAGGCTCAGCCTCAATCCAGTATTTTCTTTGAAAACTTTCAGACATTTTCGCATCATTGGCACAGATTTGCAGCTGCATACGCTTCGGTGTTGGCAACTGTAAATATTTGTAATGCGACTTCGTCTAACACTCGTCGTGCAGCTAACAGCAACACGACCCACACAATTACAGCCCCAACCTCCCTGGGTGGCTCTCAATGGTTAAATAAAGCGTACAAATGCATGAGCTAAAGGATCTCGAAATGTATACATACAAGAAATTGTATAAAATGTGTGAGCATTGGCATTAAAACACTAAGCGCCGAGCTCAGCATGTGGGATGACTATCCTGCCAGGATTTAAGTTCTCTTCTTCTACTTCTACTTACTATTATTTTATTTTTTTTTTTTTTTTTTTTTTGTGGAGAGGAATGCAGAGCGGAAGTTATGCCGACAACGACTTGAGTAAGTTAAGTGAATTGCTGTTGCATCAAGAACTGCAGAACCTAGCCAAAGGAAATGCGCCACAAGGCGCCTCAAGATGAGAGTGGGAATGAGAGTGGGAATCGCTCTGAGCAGAGATTAAAGAGCAGCGCGAATGGAAAGCAGAAAGCGCCCAGTTGCAAGGAGGCTAAAAAGGATGGTGCATAAAAAGAGATGACGTCCAAGTGAACGACGGTAAATGCATTCCTGCAGCCAGCTTAGAGAAGGACACAGGATATATATATATATATATATATACTATTACAACAATTGAAGATGAAGACAGCTATTTATTAAATAAGCGATACCGAGCTGAACATGCTGGACGGTCTCCCGACTGTAAGATACAAACAAATATATAAGTATATACTTAAGTGTGTACATATATAATATTTATAGAAACGATAAAGAGATTATTAAATAAAAACATTTAAGAGCTTTACTGTAATAATATTGTGTGGGTTAAGTGCTCAATTGCGCAGAAAAAACGGAAAAACACTTATAAAAAGCTTACAACTTAAAATACAAGCATGAATGTGTAAAGTCTGTAAGCTTTTATGTGTTTTAAAAAGTTTTCAAACTCTCGAAAGAATAGCAATAATAATAGGTATTTATATATTATTTTTTTCAATCTTAACAATATGTCACATTTATGCGGATTATTCAATCAACATAGTAAATTTCTTGTCTTTTATTAACAATCTATATTTTGATAATAATACATTGAAGAGTTTTATTTTATATTATGTGGGTTAAACATGAAGTTAATGTGTGATTACAACATATATTAAAAACAAATGAAATTAAAATATTATTGTTGAAAAAGAAAGTAGGTATATTATTTTTTTATTGTTTCGAATTTAATTTAACGAATATGATACGCTATTTAATAATGGCCATATTCGTTTTTTTTGTACATAAATATTTGTATTCAATACAATATTATTAAATAATAAAATAATTATAAATTTAACAATAATTGCTATTCGTGACAGTTACATTTCAATATACGTTAGTTTAGTTCAATTATAAGTTATTCTGTTTTTTTATACCATATTAAACGTTTTACCCTCTCATAAAATCCGCCTGAATTGCTCTTTGACAATTTAAATTTCTTGAGTATCCATTTTCTTAGCTTCAAGTTCTGATTACTCATCAATTGCAAGAAAATTTAACTGTCTCCAATTCATCAATACCCAAGAGAGAAAAGTTTAGATTTTAATGGGCTGCTGTGTTTGTTGACGCTTGACAAAATTTTGTCAATATTTTTTCTTCAAATTGGCCGTTTGTCAATGCTCATCAATTTGTTAGCCCACCTGCTGTATGAAGTCAATAGAATCAAACATCATCATTCACTTTTCATGTGCTTTGAAATGTGAAACTAGCCAATTATGTTGTGCAAAATGCCATGAATAATATGTGTGTCATTGTTTAGGTTAGCAGGGGGCGAGGAGATATTATAAGGTGCTTCGGTGCTTGGGTGCTTGTAACCATTGCAAGTGCTTTAAGTAACACTTGCACTAAGTGAAGCAGCTGCTGCTTCATCATCTTCAACATCATAATGATCATCATCTTTATAAGATTCCGGAGCTGCTTGTCCCCGGCACACATTTCCAAGTGTTTTGTTTATCCCTCTCTCTCTCTCTCTCTCTCTGTGTGTGTGTGTCGCACACTCATGTAACGACTTCTGATGCATCCGTCGTTTGCATAATAATTTAACTCATTACATTTACTAGGGCTGCAACAACACGTTTCTCAACATACAGCAACTAAATAAGCATAAGATACATTCATTTGCCAGACGTTGCTGCTGCTGTTGCTTGCCTCAAAAGGATTTATGCTTCACATGTGCCACAATGAGGCATTTCTAAAGGCCCTATGAGGTCAAGATGTGGCAACACACAAACACACACACACCAACTAACTACATGTGTGTTGCAGTATCTTAAACGTTTTCTCATTATACCCTGTATCTAATAAAAATGGCTAAAAGGGCTATCATGAAACAGGAAGAAGATACATACTTTTATTTATTTATTTAATTATAACTATTTGTTTTACAAGGTTTACTTTAAACTTTACTTAAACTACATTTTTAATATTCTGGGTTTTCAATCCTATTTTTGTATGTTTCACATTCTATTATTACAATATTTTTGGCTATCTATTTCTTACTATGTATTTTAAATTTTTAATAATTTTTTAAATTATGAATGTATATTATAATTTACGTATATATTATAAATATTTATTTTTGATCTGTATAAATAGCTAAACCTTGACTGCTTATGCCGATCTCGGAGACTCAAAGATTAAGAAAGCTAAACATATGAAAAGCAATTAAATATTAATTTGTTACAAACTTTACTCACATCAAAGTATTTATTTGTTTATCGATTAATTGAGATATGGTCTTGGATGTGGGATATCTCCTAATTGCGCACTCGTAGTCTTACTGGTTTCGTATTTGTTTGGCATGTAGCATGCAATTTGTTTCTGTTGTTGCAACAACTCATCAATTACTTGTGTCAATTGTTTAATTAGTTGGCCAACTTCTTGGACTTAATTTATTTGACATATGCATCGCTGCTCTTTGGGCACTTTGAAGATCTTTTAATTCTAATTTGCATGCACTTCACTTGGCCCCACTGTGCGAACTTTGCAACTTGAGCGCTGCATGAACTTTTGCGGCTTCTAACGAGCCACATAAAATGTTCCACTTGCAGCTTGTCGCATGCCACTTGCCACTTGCAATCCAAGTTCAAAGTGTTGCAGCAAAAGTTTTTTCAAGGCCCATTGTTGTTGCTCGGAATTCCAACTTTGGTTCCACTCCATTTTGGATTGCCAAATTACAAGTAAGCGTGATTTTTTTTATTTGGCAAAGCTTTTGGCGCATTGGGTCTTATAAGTGTTTGATTGCATGTATTGTAATTGGCTATCTGATTCATATAAATACAAATAATGCACATAAATCTCTATGCTGACACATCGTAATCATAATCATAATGGGAATATTATAATTATGTGGGTGCAGAAATGGTAAATGACTGCCAGCCGAAAGATTGAAATGTTTGATAAATACAATATCTTAATGCATAAGAGAAGTGAAGTACGATTATTATCAGGCCAACAATAAGTATTGATAAATAATATCACTTATGATACTATGTTATACAACTAAGAACGTTGACTGTGGGCTAAAGTAACTCTTTGCTAAGTAGCTTTTGGCACTAGATTAATTGTGGTACTAGGCAGCTGCTTGACCTCATAGCCTTGGCAAGAACTTGAACCGAGAGCAAACTCACTTGAACAGCTGCCCATTAGCGCCATTTGAGATCTCATTAATTATGTCGCTGTTGTCAAGCACTCAACTGCCTAAGCCTGATAAACGCAACATTTTCGTCAAGCGGGCACCCAAAACAATACTCAATTGAGTTATGCAATATATATATATAGTATATATATATATATATTTGTGATGCCCAAAATCTGCCTTAAGGCGGCTAAAAGCAATTAAAGCGCAGAGAGTCAATATTATTGGTGTATATATAGTATACACACATACCCCATATATGTATATCTTATATCTTTGAACGCATAAGTTAAACGTGTGTGTTGTGCAGGATAATAATTTTCTGGCTGCTGCCTGCCTGTGGCGAGAAGTACTCGTATCCTTGAGCATTTAAGCGCCGCTCATTTATCACACATTTCTCATTTGCCTCTCTATCTCTCTCCCTCTCTCGCTGCCGCACAAGTCGAGCAAAATTAATATGCGAAAATAAATTATCAAGCCAAATGAGCAGCGTGTTTTTCCCACAAGGTTTTGCGCCAAAAAGGTTGGCTGGCTGCGAATAAGGATGCGGATGCGGATGCGAATGCCGATGCCGGGGGAAAAAAAGATGGCAGTAAGAAGGCATTCCATTTGCACACGCATGTTTGGCCACATGGAATGCGTTTGGGCCTTTTCAGCTTCATCAGCCACAGCATTAAACATCATTTGTTATGCCATTTTACGCACAGCAACGTCAGCAACTAACTGGCCAATAGCTTCCCGGATGTGAGATGGTGCAAACCGGCGGCAGTAGTCGAAGCTTTAAATGGCCGGCAAATAATGGACACCCAGCCATACAATGTTTACTAAAAAACACGAAATCAAACTCTGTTTGCAGCATAAAGATTTTGAAATACTCTTTCAAACCAATCTGAAGATTGAGGTTAAGTATCGTTAATATTTTGTATAAGCATAATCTGTAACTGTACAAAACTAACACTTAGCTGTCTCAGTTACTCAAGTAATCATATTTAGCAGGCACAATTACTACAGTAATTCAATTTTGTATCGTAAATAATCGCGTAACGTGCTTGAAAAGAACGCTTATATAAGTAATTAACTTTTAGGAACGTAATTATTCAAGTATTTAGACTTAGCAGGCACAGATATTCGAGTAAAATGATTTAACATTTTATTTAATTAAGTTATAACAATATGAATATACAATTTCATCGCATTATAAGTAAATAAACTTAAGAAATTGGTATAGTAATTTAATTTAAATCAAAACTTTACTCATTCGCAACTTAAGTGACTGTTATCAATATATTATTGAAACGTATTCAGTTCTTTTAAGTTACAACGAACTCGTTAGAAGTTATACCTTACCATACCAACAAGTATTTTAATGAAAGTTCAAATACCCCCCGAGTAAGCGTATCAGCAATGTCCGCTGGGGCTACATATACTTATTTGTAGGGTAATTGAAAGTTGGTCAAGTGTGAACGACAGCTCTGAAATTGGATAGGGATATGTGGAGCCTCTGCTCTCACCCTTACCCTCCCCTTTCACAATATCGTGTCCAACTCCCTATCCCTCGCACTATCTAAAAGCTAACCTCCTGGCACTGCTTGCCCATTATGGAGACTCTGCTTAACGGCTTGAAAAACGATAAAATTCAACTAGGCTCACAGCTGGGCAGCAGCTTAAAGAAACTTCTGTACAAGTATTAAGTAGTATTTAAGGATCTTTAAAGAGGCTTCCCGTACTCCCCTCCCTTTATGAAAATCCCAGCTCATAACAGCACACATGCTATTCGGGGGAATAATCTGGCACTGTAATGAGCCTAATTTGGGCGCATTCATTTGGAAAATTAAAAATTAAATTGCTCTTGTCTCGCTGTTCTCGCTGTTCTCGCTCATCGTGAAAATATTGTAACAATCTGTTATAATAAATCTCATTAACGTGCGACAGACAACAAAATGGAATAGCAAAGAAAAAAAAAAGAGCTGTCAGAGCTCAATTTTTGGCTTCGAGTATCAAAACTGAGAAAAGAAAATAAAAAATACAATTTTATTTAGCTTGGATGTGCTTTTCCTGGAAGTGTTTAACAATTGAAGAAAATATCAAAATGCTATTACATGAATTAGTCAAAGCCTCGTAATGCTTTTGTATTTGTGTATTGGATTAGACTTAATTCTAGTGCTGGAAATTTTAAATTGAAAACTCAGCTCTTTAAAATGTTTGCACGAATTTTTATAAAGCTCTGAGTAAAATAAAGCAACTGACAATAAGCCAAAGCTGTCACATAAAATCAATCAAAGGCTTCATCAAACTTTATATGCAACCCCCTCGTCTGACCGCAAAATGCCGCCTTATCAATGATGCCTTGATCAAATTATTGTATAACATATAAATGTATTGCAAAAATATGTTTTTTATGCAGGTATTGCCACGGTAAACATTTGCATACCTTTAAAAAAGGTAACTCGCACAATTCGCTTATGGCAAATGCATGTTTGAAATTGTATTTTATCGGCTGCCAGATGCTTGGCAACAAATATGGCCCGTAAATATACACAATAACCGGAAAGCAATTGCTTCACGCCATTCGAGCCGCTGAAATATTAGCCTCGTTTGCCCGGCGGCCCAGCCAGTACCAGTTGTTAACCGTTTGTCCCCTCGCTCCCACTGACACTCCTGGCCAAGTTAAGGTGGTAAGGCAATGCACGTCGATGATTTACTTTTCTGTCTTTTACTTTTTTTTGTACACTGATTGAATATGGCCAGACATCTGCTGAGCGTTAAGCGCCCCCCGAAAAGAGGTATTGAACGTTTTGCGCATGAATTGCCAAAATAAATATATACATTTTTTAGCAGCAGATCCTTTAAATTTATATTTGCACGCACTTTGAAAGCCTTACATAAGCTTTTGGGTTTAAATTTAAGCAGGTAATTGAGAAGGGGACTCGCAGATCGATGCTGATTGCGAATGCTTATATAATGTAAATATTTATCTCAAGAAATATGACAAGGGCTTAAGAAATGAAAGGAGACATGCCATAATAAAGGAAATAATTATGTATTTTGTCAACTTCATAGAAATCACTTTTAAACTACTTGAAAATTTGATTAATAGTTAAGTGTTTTTAAGCATTTGATTGATTTATAAGTATTTCATGGGTATTTCACACAACATGTATGCATGTGTTTACATATATCCCTTTTGATCCTTTTCAAATGTATAACAGATTTTCAATGATTTCTTCACCATGCCTAGTTGAAAATGTATTTCGTATTTAATCTTCAATGTAGCTTATGCCGTTTTTTTGACAACATATTTATTAAAAGTATCAAAACTGAATACAGAAACAACAAGTAAAAAGCAACATAATTTACAAAAAAAATAAAATAAAACCATAATAAAATTAATATGAGGTTGTAACTATAAACATTAAACTAGTATAAACAAGTAAGAGCGCTCAAGTCGAGAGTGCCCGACTAGGAGATACCCTGATCCAAGGTCTTACCTTCATTGAAGTTATTTATCTGCATTCATACATACAAACAAAAGCTGCTTGCTACGCGCGTCATACATTTGCTTTGATTCTTCTTCTTCCTTTGGCTTTAAACTATAGTACATTGAATATCAATCCTACATTTAAAGTTTATGCATTATTGAAAGTACAATTTTTTCAAATATTTTTGCAAAAAAAGCATAAGGGGGGACCCTTACAAAAATTGATTTTTCAAAAAATAGATTCTTGAAATTCTTTTTTTAATCGATTGTGGGTGTCAAAATTAGTATAAAAAACTATTGGAAAAGTGATTCTGAGGTGTTTCATTTTTCTGTCAAAAATCATGCCAAAATGACAAAAAAAAATAGCTTGTAAACGCCTTAAGTCCATACAAATGCCCTTCCTAGACTTCAAACTCCCATAACTTGGTCAAAATTGAGCCGATTGTCAAGCCTGAGGCCATTTTGTTCATGGTTTGTCGTATATATCAATCCTACATTTAAAGTTTATGCATTATTGAAAGTACAATTTTTTCAAATATTTTTGCGAAAAAAGCATAAGGGGGGACCCTTACAAAAATTGATTTTTCAAAAAATAGATTCTTGAAATTCTATTTTTAATCGATTGTGGGTGTCAAAATTAGTATAAAAAACTATTGGAAAAGTGATTCTGAGGTGTTTCATTTTTCTGTCAAAAATCATGCCAAAATGACAAAAAAAATAGCTTGTAAACGCCTTAAGTCCATACAAATGCCCTTCCTAGACTTCAAACTCCCATAACTTGGTCAAAATTGAGCCGATTGTCAAGCCTGAGGCCATTTTGTTCATGGTTTGTCGTATATATCAATCCTACATTTAAAGTTTATGCATTATTGAAGGTACAATTTTTTCAAATATTTTTGCAAAAAAATCATAAGGGGGGACCCTTACAAAAATTGATTTTTCAAAAAATATATTTACATTTAAAGTTTGTGCATTATTCAAAGTACATTTTTTTTGAAATATTTTTGGGAAAAAAGCATAAAGCAAAATTTATTTTTCAAAAAATAGATTCTTGAAATTCTTTTTTTAATCGATTGCTGATGTCAAAATTAGTATAAACAAGTAAGAGTGCTCTAGTCGAGAGTGCCCGACTAGGAGATACCCTGAACCCAGTTCTTTCATTCAGTATTCTTTATCTGCATTCATATACATAAACACATACACACACACATACAAACACACGCTGCTACTGCGAACGTCATGCAATTGCTTTGCTTCTTCTTCTTCCATTGGCCCAAATCTATGTTAGATTTAATCGTAAATAACTTCTTTGTTTATTGTCCGATCGTTATGAAATTTGTAGAACATAAAGATGGCATACAAATATGTAAGTATGTAAAAAAGATTTTGTACTTTTGCTGTACGAAAATATATATTGTGAATATGGTGCCTCTAGCTCTTATAGCTTTCAAGTTATACCCAAAAAACACTGGTCTGGAATCGAAATTTATCGATAACTTTTGAACGGGTTAAGATATCGAAAAAAACTCATATTGACCCGGCACTACGAGAACTTATATTTCAAATATGAAGTCTCTAGCTTTTGTAGTCTCTGAGAAACGTGCGTTCATACAGACGGACAGACGGACGGACAGACGGACAGGGCTTTTGCACAAAACCATAATACCCCTTTTTTCCATTTTTAATAGGATCAGGGTATAAAAATATAAATAAATATATCCAAGTTTTTGTATACATGGAGTTAGTTCAAAGTTAATATGACCTGGCTCCATACTCTGTAAGGAACACTACCCTTCATAGAGACCTCGGCATACCCACCATCGCCACCGAAGCTATCCGCTTCCGCGCGAATGTGCTCGACATCTGTCTGCTGGACAACAACCTCGTTCCTCGTCGCCTGAACCTACCGTTCCGAGTACCAATGGATTTAAAATTATCACTCGCTCTTTTGAATAATCTGACATTATCGATCACAACGAATTTGCGTGTTGACTGCAGACTGTAAATAAACATAAAATAACAACAAAAAAAATAAATAAAAAATAAACATAAAGACTAGTGCGCTAAGCTATAAGTTTTACTTGTAGAACTAAGATGATAAGATGAGGAAATAAATAAATTAAATGAGTGAAGATATACTAGTTTATTACAACATCCAAACGCACATCTATCTTATCAAGCTAAGCACATTTGCTATACTCGTTATATTCAATAATTGCTATAACACTTTCCATTACATTTGGCAACTAAGCACATTTTCCGCTACGTAGTATACCCGTATCAATCATCCAGTGTTTGCCCAAATGAGACTTCAAAGCCATAAACCAATCAAGAGCTCCAAGCAAGTAGTCATGGAAATGTTGACGTCTCACCCACAAGACTAACACACAAGTAATTGAGCAAACTCTCAACGCACACAAAGCAAATACGTTAACACATCTTACTATTTTGTTCTTCATTTTTTTTTTGTGTGTTGGCTGTTGGGTGTTGGGGGTTGAGTGTTTTGGTCAAATAGGTTTTTTGGCTTTTTGGGCAGTAATAAACTTTTGGCTGCCTTTCAAAACGAGTCCCACAATGCACGCCCAGCCGCAACCTCCATGGCATCCTGTGTGTCCTGCCTCCAATTAGAGTTGTGCTGATTTGGCGCACTTAGCAAACGGCACGCCTTGCTGCCCGTCTGCCCACACACCACTCCTCCTCCAATGCCCCCTTTTGCCCTAGGGTGGTGTTAGGCTGATTCGGTTTAGCTCGATTTGGACTGCCTGTTGTTGAAAACCCATTAAGATCATGCTCCATTAATTGAGTACTAATGAAAACGCCAGGCCAGACCAGGCCAGTTCAGGCCAGTCCAAGCCACACCCGGACAGCCCAGGCCATATGTACTTGTAAGTGGGCGTGGCAGGGGCGGGGTGGGTGTCAAAAATTGTGCATGTACCAAATGGTTTTTGGCTGCTGTGGCTGGGGCAACAAATTAAGTTACACTTGCAAAACGCCAAACGAATCGTGGTCAGAAAAAACGAGAGCGAAAAAAAAAACAAACAGAGTGACTGGAACAGAGCTCAGAGAGTGGCCATAGAAATGGCAAATGGAAACGGAAAATGGGAAATGGAAAAATGTGTGTAGGCAATTTGCCAGAAATTTTTGGACTACAGAGAGAATAAAATATGCATGGGTATGTTTGTAGGCTTGATGAGCCTTTGTCGCTATTTTCAGCAATGTCCCTACCCCTTCCGCAAAAGCCCGCACTACCCCTAGCAATTTGATGGGATCGTAATTGTAATTAGCGTTGAAACGAATCAGCCGCACAAAGAATTCATTGGATGAGGCTGCAAAATGTTGTAGTAGTCGATGTGGGTGTG
This sequence comes from Drosophila maculinotata, assembly GCA_035045305.1. Lineage (NCBI taxonomy): Eukaryota > Metazoa > Arthropoda > Insecta > Diptera > Drosophilidae > Drosophila > Drosophila maculinotata. The sequence continues at coordinate 22,139,095 of JAWNPD010000335.1, read as the reverse complement.
AAATTGGCACAGCTCTTAAATTGTTCTAAGTGGGTTAACACATTAGATAGAGAGCATATGAAATGAGATAGAATTGTGGAGCCGATATCATAGAACGTTGAATAGAAAATAATTTATATATCTTTATTCCTTAATAATGTATTTCATTGTTCTTAGATCATTGTTGGGGAAACTTGAAAGCATTGTTAGCTAATTTAAGTTTTGCCTTTGAAAACGCTTAGAGAAAACCTTTTTCTTATTTCATTTATAACTAGGTAAAAACTAAAATCACCATAGAATCCAAACATCTATCTATCTGTATCACCTAATCTGCTATATATGCCACAGATATTTTCATTTTCTCTTTAAATATTCATAATCTTCATTTCCAAATCTTTTTTGTTGTATCCTGTGCTTGCCCCCGGGAACAGACGGAACAAAAGCTGCTGCGCAACATGCACAAAACGTTTGCGAGCTAAGGGGATTAAAATGAAGTTGGTGCCTGCACTTAACCAAACCGCAATAAATCAAAACACCTGCCAGGGTGCTTATAAACTCTGGCAACAACAAAACAATGGGGGAGGGGGGCGACAGTAGCGGCAACAGAAACAAAAGCGAAATCAAAACTTTTGCGGCAGGCAGTATCTAGAGAAAAAGCAAAGTAAGAAACAAGCTGGGGCCAACAACAACAACAACAAGCTGCTAGTTAATACAACAATAACAACAGGTGTTTGACACAGTTGCTAGCACGCATACACACACATACACGCACAGACCACAAGCGCTTACCAAATAAACATTTTATGTTGCCTACTTTTGAGCGCCACCTTCGCACGTACAACTTGGCGTATGCGTGTTGCGTGTTGCGCGTTTTGTTTTAAGCCAGCATTTGTTAAGCTGCATTTTGAGACTGAAAAACAAAGGGCATAAGAAATAACAAATAACAAACCAACAAAATATAAGAAAACAAAACAAAACAGCGGCAATAGCCCCGCATCAAAAGTGAAAAACTTTAAAGCTGTAAAGTTTTGTGGCAAAAACTTGGCTCACACCTTTTGTGGCAGCGATGCTGTTGTGTGTGCGAAATGCAGTTAAAAACTTGCAGCCTCAATTCAATTAAAACTTCAATGTAATACCTCCCCACACACACACACAAACACACAAACACATGTGCAGAGGCATCTCAAACAACATTGAGATGAAATGCCAAGTCTCTGGCAACCTTTTTGGCCTCAGCTGTCGCCATGTAAACAAAACGCCGCCAAGAGCTGGCTAAAAGAGCAGCGCACACAGCCGGCATCCTGTGCATCCTGTGGATTAGCTTGTGTGCTCCAAGTCCTTTTTTATCCGCGCAGTCGCAATGCTGCCTGCTTGGCGCTCTATAAAAGCAGCTGCCCCAAGCAGTTGGCAATCAGTTGGCTCGCGGCACGTTCACAGAACAGTTCAAAAAGTGGGCTAAGATCAAATTTATGTTGGACAACTTGTAGATGGTTATTTCGTATACGGAATTGTGAAGTGTAAATTTATTGTGGCTTTGACAACAGATTGACTCGTCCGCAATTGCCAATCAAAATCTAGACAAAAATATGCAAACCTATAAAAAAGTTGAGATTAAAATTGTACATTTTGAGTTTTAATTAAAATTGCAACAGTTTGTAGAGCGCAATGGAATTTGGTTGCAGCATGTTGCGAAATGTTATCAAATAAACTGTAATTAGTTTTCGATTGTGGTTACGTGCAATTTCATTAGCTCAACAAATAGCTAGGCAATAAAACTCTTTCATGAAATAATGCGATAAACGAGCGATAATTGACAAAACCATACAATTATTTTAGTTTATGGTTTTCCAAATGTGTTACTAATTAAATTTGCTCAAATAAATACAAAAATTCCTTTGTAGTTTCGTAATCGAATTGTAGTTGATTGAAAAACATATTAATTAACTTTAATAACTTTATTTGTTTCGCTCTTTATGTTAATTTTTCTAAACCATTATTCAAATTGAATGTATCCGTTATATTTTGTACATATATTTTACTGAGTCTTAATTTTGCTAGTTAACTAATCCCAGAATATATTTTAAAAATTTTTAATATTCTTTGTGTACCTAAATTGAAATAAACGTCTGCTTTATTTTAATTGAATAAATTATACAAGGGGCCAACTATAAATTATTCAAGCGTATATGGCAATATGCAGAAACTACAAAGGACGAACATAAACATTTAATTAAAACTTTCAGATTAAAGGAAACAACTCTGTAAAAAAATAAATTTTCCTATGTGAACTTATTAAATTGCTAAGATACAGTGCTAGGATAACTGTGTGTTTCTTCGAGTGTGAAACTCAAGGAATGAGCAGCTTAAAAGAGAACTGCAACAAGAATAAAATTACGAATCTTCAGCCACAATAAACAAGGCCATAATTTAGTGTGTGTATTTGTGTGTTTCTCTGTGTCCACTGCAGACATTTGCAAATGTTATTTACACGCAATCCTAACTTTCGCCTTAGTAACTGAGAGCCCGAAATTTATTATGATGGATACTTAATAACAACGTTGCGAGGTCAGCTCAAACAAAAAGACAAAGGTGAGTCAGTCTCAAGCAGTATTAGAATTAAACATACACTTTATCTTAAAAAAAGACAAATTATTAACTTATACTTTTTTAACAACCAATTTTAGCTTCCATAATCCTTTTTTTTCTGTAGGTGGCATGAATTATAGTAAAGCCCTTATAGTATGTATCATTGGGCTGCCCAATTACTAACAAATTTGAATATTTAAATCTACATAATGTTAAAGTATAATTTAAAAAACCATTCAACTTGATTTTAGTACAAATATCCTTTTATTACATGCTTTGACTAAGCTTTTTTTTAATATGATAACTGAACATTAAAAAACAGCTCAAAGAGTATGAAAGGAAATACGCAAAGTAACCACAAAAAATAATATATGAGGATGCTATGCTCCCTTATAGCCTGCTTTGTAGATTGATTTATGCGCTTGTCGTATCTGTGTGCGTGTATGTGTGTGTGTGGGGGGCAGGAATATGCTGCAAAGGACACATGTGCCGCATTGTGCATAATTGAATATGAGGCAGCACCAACTCGCATTTAGCAGCTTGTTTTTACTTATTTTAAAGTCACAATTTCATATTATATTGCGAATGGCAATGGGAAAAATGAGAACCGCTGCTAATGTGAAACACAAAATAGCAGAAAGTAATAGAAAAAAGATAAGGATAGTGAGAGGTAAGCAGTTAATGTGTCCGCTGTTGTAATGTGGAAAGTTTTGCAGTGATAGCACAAAATATGTCACGATTTGTACATGTGAAACGCAATAAAATAATGTATACATATAGATAATGTAGAATAGACGCAATTTGTGTATATGTGCGTGGCTCTATAGCACCCTCATCATTGTGGCATTCTGATCTATGGTAATTTGCAAGCTAAATGTCCTTAGCGATAATGTTCATAATTTACGAGCGCAAAAAATACAGGAGCGGAGTTAACCACTTAGACACCAGTTTGGATGGCGCACTAAAAAAAATCACATAGATAAATTTATATGAAACTATATTTCGAAAGTATTAACATAAATGCTTTTAAAACTATTTGCCAAAAATACCAAATAAAAGTAAAAAGTTTGCCTTCTTTTAAAAGAACAACTAATACTTAAAATTCTTTAAAATGCAATAACTCCGTCATTAAACACATTTACGGCTTAACATCAAGCTAAAAACTCACTAAACATTTCTGCACCGCTCCTGAGATTTAAACGCAGTATGCCGGCGGCATTTAAGAGGGGCGCACACAACATGGTTATAGCTCTTGTACCATTAAGTGGCATTATAATTATCATCTGCACGGCGAGGAGAACTAAGTGCAGAAAGCAAAAGGAGCATTTCCAGTTAAGCGGGCAGCTCTAGCTATAAAGTTCGCATTTGATGTGCTCATTAAACCATGATGAAGGCCACTTAAATCGCTGGGGCTAACGGTTAACATTAATACTGTTGCTACTTTTGCTTATCAGCCAGCAAATAATTATTTGAAGAGGTGCCTAATCAGAGCTTGTCGAAAATTAAGACCCCCGACCACATATTAAGCCGCTTAGATTGTAATTAATTGGCCTGACGAGACAGAAAAAAAAAAAAAAATTATACCCTGTAGCCAAAACGTGTCTGGAAATGGGTATGGTAAATTTAGGGGAAGCTGGCAGATGATATATTGCTGTTAATCTTGTTGCATGCTTGAACTCATGAAACTCAGAAACAAGAGCTATGTTTATATAATTAATATGGCATATAAGTTCTCTTATGTTAGATTAATTTCCTATTTTGAATAAAGTCCTAGCTCCTCTCAGAAAATATAAGAAATAACAAAATCAGCCACGTTTTTCAAGCTAAGTCCTTGAGTTTCCCCACATGTTTATTTTTGTGTATTATTCTGTATCATGAATATGTGTTGAGAAGCTTTTGACCTATCTACAGGATACCTACTAGTCCAGCACACTCAACTACGTCAAAACTTAATTGTTTACTTCTTGAGTATATCAATAATACTCGCAGACGGCAGGTGTATATTTTATATACTCGATGCGGTATTTGCCGCACGAATCCCATTTCTCTGGTAACCATGTTGATATTGTCTGAGATTAGGATTTTAAAATTAATTGTGCGCATAAATTTGCCGGAATGCGCTGCGGGCCCAGGGCCACATTCAACATCCTTTCAGTTTCCGGCGCCAAGGCATTTGGTTAATGGAGCACACAACCTTTTGGCCTTTTGTTTTTGTTGTTGTTGTTGTTGTTCGTTATTTGTTGTTTGTTGTTTGCTGCTGTTGTTTGCTGATGGGCTATAAATTTACTTTCGTTTCAAATGACTTTGCATAATACAAAAGCTGAAAATTGAAATATATTCGACGTCTCCGACTATCCGTTTAATGCTCTTATTTGTTTAGTTATTAAGTGGATTTACGTTAAATCATTATTGTTGAAATTGACGTCAAGATAAAGTAATTTAGATGCCTAATAAATGCTGGTATTAACGAGAGCATAAGTTCCTTTGAGTCTCTTAAATATACGTAATAATTCAGAGCTCCGAAGTTTTTGAGTGAATCGACCAAATATTTATTTAGATAAAATATAAATACAAGAAAATGGGAACTGGCCTTTTAAGTCCATCAGTTTTGTAAATATTTCGAAAACTTGGTAAATAAGTTCAATTACAATTAAAAGTTTTGACCTTTGAACAAGACTCAACAACGTTTTTAATATAAACAGAATTACTAAAATTATTTATTTAACGGAGAGTCAATAAAATGTTAAAGTTCATCAAGTATTCATCTCAAGAGTAACACAATTCCAATCCTAGCATAAAAATCAATAGCTTTCAAGACTTTTAAAACAAATTCAACGTTTACCAGCACTTGATGTTTAAAACGAGTAAAACAAAAGCTTTTTAGTGATTATATTATCATTGTCAATGCCGAGACAGATGCGTAAAGCTGTTGCTGCTGTCTAAGTGAATAAAAAGTAGAAGACACATGAGATATAAATCAATAAAATCGGAATTTAATATAGCCACAATGCGTGTCTCAACAAAAAAAGCGAAAAAGAGAACAGGGAATAAGTAAATTCGGCATAGAGATGTTTAAATACCCTCAGAGACATTTTTAAAAACTTTTTCCAATTGTAGCTATAAAAGATACCAACCGCAATTAAAATAAAATTGTGTAAGTGTAGTTAGGGTATGATAGGATATATATTTCAAATTTTATAGGCAAAGCGTAAAATCATTATGTAAGACTAAGCCGTACAGATAATATATTTTTAATATTCAATTTGATCTAATCTAGTAACTAGCTAAAACATGTCCAAAAAAAAAGAATTATTAAATAAAATTTGTTATATTTTTTTTTATATTTTGTAATAGTACATTTTCGTTTGTATATATTAAAACTTTAAGTTTAGGAGCCTTTCTGTATGACCAAGCAAGGATACACTCCGGTAGAGCATTATAGCAGAGCAAAGCAAGCGAACAAAATGTTATGCAGGAATTTTTTCGCTCATTGATAAAGTTCGTCAGCAAACAAGGGAATCGTAGCGCATCCCATACCCCCCAAATTGTGTAGGGTGCAAAATAATTTACATATTATGGCAGCAGGAACAAAAAGAAAATAAAACTGCACGACTGCGTGGCGAATGGCATGGAATGGGAAAAAGGAACCACTCGATTGAATGGCAGACGTCGTTGCCTGACAGCGGAAACGGACACCTTTCAACTACTGAGATGTCCTTTTTTATATCATTTCTATGGCATGTGGAATATGCGACATTAAACTAGAGCTCTAATGTGTGTGTGTGTGTGTGTTTTTTTTTCATTCGTTACGTCTCTCGAATCTGTGCAGCATATGCGTTGGCAATTGGTTATTTTATAGCAGTTTTTATTGTGGTTCTAGTACGGACAGAAAGCGCAGAAAGCATTATTTATGCACAGGACACGAGTATCAGCTGCCGTAATCCGCATAATGGTGGGGCAGATTACGACACGGCGAATGGCAATGGCAATGGCGATGACGATGGCGATGGCTCTTTGAGGTGACACTATAAAATTAATTTTAAAACATTTCGAGCTTAATCATTCGTGCTGATAAAAGGCGACAGTTGTCCCCGAGGATAATTGCGTATGCGTGTGGAACGCACAAGGACCTTCCAAAACGACTCGTCCAAGGGGCATTTAAGGCATAATTTGTGCACAAAATATATTTGCTGGCTTATGCAGAAAATTTGACTCCCATACAGACAGACGGACAGACGGACGGACACAGAGCTGAGACCCAAGTTTCGAGCACAATTCTCCCTGCGCCACTTGTAGAACTTTAGGAAAACGTGCGGCGCTTTTCAACTGTGGGCAGGCGTGCGAGCGGGTGGGCGGCTATCAGTTTTACGAGTCCTTTGAGAGTCGTACTTGTTAAATTTTCGACCCGTCGCTCCTCACATTGTTACCACGGAGGGGTGTTGGGTGAGCAGGCGGGGGTCGGGTTGGAGGTTGTGTGCCTGGGGAACCGCTCGAAACATGCCAGAGATTTGCGTTTGGCAACTGGCTTTTGATATTCAATCATGTCGAGCATTGCTAACAAATCGACCAACTTACGCACACTTACACACACAAACACACACATACACACACACACACACATACACAAACACATTAGGAGACATTCAGCTGGCCTTCAATTTATTTGCAATAATGGTCTCTCATTTTTTAATGTTGCCTTTTTCCCAGCGTATTTGTTGTCTGCTTTGCCTTTTATTAATCAATCGTATACGAAATGTATTTTTATTTCCATTTATTTTTTTTTATTTTTAAGGTTTCTTTTTATTGAAAAACTGAAATAGTCAATGTTTTTTTACGGTTCAGCGACTGGCCCCATATCAAATTGATTGAGGCAACCATTTCCTTTTAAAACTTTTTACTATATTTTTAATTTGGGCCAAAAAACATTTGATTGTTAAATGGAAAAACCTATTTTTATGACAAACAATAAAAATGTGAGAATAGCTAAAAGTTACCAAATGAGCAGGCAAATGGCATCAGCGAAAAACAAGGATTACCTTGCTATTAATTATTAGATACAAACAATTTACCTTTAAGTTTCAAAAAGTGTCTAATGTTTTTATACAAATTTGTGTGTAATTAAGCTGCTTTCTCAATTCAAGAAGTTATAAATGATAAGTAACTATTGAGGATGCTAACTGGATATATGACAGATGAACTGATGTCATTGCAATTTCCATCGGTTAAGCCTTAGAACTAGTTTATTTGGGACTCAACTGCTTTGGACAGATTGTGACAAGTAGCAACCTTAGTCAATTTGCAAAACAATCCAAGAACAAGAAAAAAATGAAACAAAATGGACAATGTACAATGTACAAAGGGCAATGGAAATGCAAAAAACAATAACAATTACACTGATTGCCGCCCCCGGAGACTGCGATGAAAGTTGAGTTGAAAGTGACCTGACGAATGGTCACGAAATGGAAATGCTAACGGAATGGCAAGCAGCAGTACCGTATTCGGATATACGGGCACCACATAGACCGTAACTCGGTCGCTTCCACGGTAGACTTGACCGGGCTGCTGTCTATATATTTTTTTTGCGTTCCTCTCTTTTACTGGGTCAGACAATGCTATAAAACAATTGAGAGCTCAATTTTGCACGGCTGGTTGGTTTTATTTTACATAACTCCTTCTGCTGGCGGAAAAAAAGGATGCGCCTGCAGCGCAGGATATGCACATACCGAATGATTTCAGTGCCAGTCGTAACTTTGTTAGCCCTACACACACACACACACTCAAACACACATACAGCCTGGAGGCAGGAGACAACATTTATCTGGCAAAATGTTTTGCTCTGCCATTACTCGCATTGTTTCAGGAGCAGGCTGCAGGCAGCAGGATGTGCTGCCAGTATAAGGCAGGGATGCAGCGTTTATGTGCGTAAAAATTCTATTTGATTATTGCACGTTTATGTTGGCAAGGATGGACCAGCAGTCAGCATCCTGCAGCCAGGACAATGCATTCGCATTGCGTTTCATTTTGTTTGCTGCTTGCCCAGTTTAGTGCTACGAAATATTTAATCGAGATATTTATTTCCTCCAGCAGGATATGAAAGCGAACCCATTGACTTTGATGGCCAACACACAAAGTAACCCCCTCTCTCGAGAGGGGTGAGTTCGTGAACTGACCAAAGCAAATATCTTAAATGGACTGCACCAAAGGATTGCGTTTAATTATTTCTGTGGTCATTTTATGGGGTAGGGGCGGGGTATTTGGTTTCGGTTTTGGTTCTTCGGCAGCAAGGAGTTAAGGCACATGACTACGTATCTTCAATTATAATGGCTGCAATAAATTGCATACTGAAACATTAAACATGAGCCAACATCACTGCAATGTTGCACGTTCCTCCGATGTGACCACAAAAAGGGGAAGCGTATTTAATGTAAATGTGCCAATTGCATGGGCACTGTGCAAATAAATAGCTGTATTCTGGTAGTGGAAATTACTTTACAAAGTATATGCATAAGTTGTAGAAGGTAATCAAGAGCTATGGGGAAGCTATCTGAGTTATATCGACCACCTTAACAGCACATTAGGGTTGCAGTTGCAAATGGATAAGTTCAAAGACTGTGTGTTTGGGCAATGATTTCTTAGAAATGTATAAGAAATGAAAATAGATTTAAATACTCCACATCTCACTTCACTCCTGACTTTTTTACTCAATCCGCTTCAGGATTCGCTTTTTGTGCTTCTGTCTTTTTCCCCCATCTCGCTTTTCTTCTGTCTTTCTTACCATATCGCTTCTTGCTTCGCTTTTCAAGCTTTCGCTTTTTGTGCTTCTCACGTTGGTTACTTTGTTTCAAATTGCTTCTCTACTTCCTTTTTAATTTGTATCTAGCTGTATTTAACTCTACTTCTCATATTACCTTTTATTTCGGGTGTCACTTCAAAGTCCGATTCGCTTCTCGCTTCTATGAACACTCTCTCACATCGTTTCTCCCGTCACATCTTGCTTCACTTCGCTTCTCCCTTCACTTCTCAGCTAACTTCACTTTTCGCTTCACCTTTCACTTTACTTCTCACTTCGCTTCCCGCTGTGCTTCTCACATTTCAGTTGCTCTCCGCTTTAATTTTAACATCTTGCAACATGGCTTATCGGACGTGCTGTCCTCGCTTCTCACTTCATCTTCTCGGACTCCTTACATAGTCATAAATTATAGTTTGCCTAAGCAAAGTATTCAATTTATTTAAATGATTTTTACCTATTTTCCCTCCAACTATCTATATATATATGTATATATTCTATCGCTATGTTTGTTTTATATTATCGTTGCAGCATAGACATGAATGTCAACGCGTTTTAAGTGCGCTTTGCACTCGGCTTGAGCCATAAAGGAATCAGGACCGGAACGTGACTTTTGGCGAAAGTAAATTGAAGCCACAGAGCGGTAAAAACTGCAATGCCAACCTGAGCGAAATTCGCTTGCGCAATCAAACAGATTTAAGATATATACATATATATATATATATATATTCATATATATATCTTGTGGGCTGCCCATGGCGGCCACTCCAGCTGCATCAGGGATGGGGACGAGCGCAGCCAGGCGACATCATCTCCATTCCCCCACACACTTCCCGGCCATTTGGATGCTGCTGCTGCCACTGCTTGCAGCAGCTGTGACAACGGCAGCGCCGACTGCGACGTCAACGGCGACCGCAGATCGGCGCCGTTGTGCACACAAAGGCGTCGCGGAGCTGATTCGCACCAGTCCCGTGATTGTTAAAGCTCTCGCCGCGCGCGTTTTCACCGATGCCGAGCTGTCAGCTGATGCGTCAGGCTCCGTGTCGCAGGCTGCCACAATTTTAATAACATTAACACCGGAAACGATATACAAAGGCGCCTCGCTGCTCAAAATGGCCAACAGCGCGGCCGCCGGGAATGGCGATGGCACCTCGGGCACCGATGGCAACAACGGCAGCGGAGCGAGACGCAGCGGGTTTGCCAGTGTCGGCGGTTCGAGTGCTTGGAGCGGCAGTGGTGCTGCCTATCAATATGAGGGGTAAGTGCCACACTCAGTAATTTGCGACACCATTTGGCACATGTTAAATGAAAATCTAAAGTTGATTACAATTTGTAAAGGAATTCCTTTACTTGGATATAAGCTTTAGGGTGCAGACTCTAAGACATAGTTATTGAATAGATTTGTAGCCAAATTTATAAACTCTAAATTCCAAACATTATTTCCGATTTGAAAACTAAAAATAAAATAAAAGTATTATATTATACTTTAATTTAAAGGCCAAAGCTAATAAGATATAATGCAATATCGTTAAGCTCTATTGCAAATGATTAAAAGACCTCGTAATACCATTACTTACCACTTATCATATCGAGATGGGTTACGAATAATATCATAAGATTCTGAAATTTAAATAAGAAAAAGCTTAGATGCCCAATCAATAAAAAATACAAATTGATTAAGCTTATTTCTAAAAACCAGGCATTTTACCACTTTGATTAAATATTTAAAAATAAAATAGTTGATGAAACTATAAAACTCTATAGTTCTTTAACATTAAATAATTATACAGTTGGAGGAGTACCACAATTAATTGACACTTTATTGCATATTCAACAGAAGCACCGAGTCCACCTTTAGTGGATGTGCGGTATTTCATTTAGTGCTGACTCTTTATTGGCTCCCACTAACTTCCCATCCTTCTCGCTGCCTCTCTCTCTCTCTCTCTCTCTCTCTCTCTATCGTTCTTTTCCTGTGCTATAGACAACTGAATGCCACATTGCAGCCACTGCAATGCTTCGATGCTAATATGCTGAAAATGCTGCCCACGGAATTAATTGCTTTTGGCAAATTGCTGCCTGCCTCAGCGGTAACCGGCAACGGCTTCCCTCCCGCCAACTCGGCTGTTGCCTCCAGGCAGATGCAGATGCAGCGACCATCACAGGAATCAGCGTTGGGCGGTGGAGCTGCTGACGTGCCCACCGATAAGGACGTGCTCCAAATCAGCGTCAACGGCCTGCATCGCTGGACACCGCAGTTCGAGAATCATATCTGGAAGCATTTGGGTAAGTTGACCCTATTAGGTCACCCCACTTCTATATGTTGTTGTTGTTGTTGCGCTGAGAGCCATTTCCGCTATTTAATCGCATTTCGCTTGTTGGTTGCATTGTTCAGCAAATCTCGTTTGCGGATGTTTGTACAGTTTACGAGCATCTCCGGCTCCGATTCGGTAACTAGTGAGCGTAACTAACCAGATGGACAGCCCGCAAGGCCAATCAAACCTAATTGCCAGCCACGAATACACATCCACATAGCTCTAAAGTTTTGTCAGAAATTGCATGCATATATACCAAATATGTTGCATACCTTCATGCGTTTTTTGTTTGCTGGCTAACTGAAAGTTGTGAACTATTTTGGTTATACATTTTGTTGGCTACCTGAAAATTGTAAATTGTTTTCTAATGTTTTATTAATTATTTTATCATATACAAATATTAATTAAGTTGCAAAAATATTAAAAATATTTTGTTTTAGCATAAATGTTTTGTTGTTATGCAATCTTTTAGTTGGGCATTTCAAAACGAAATTAATTATAGCCCGACAATGACTCATCATTGCTATATCTCATTTTTATATGCTTCATTGTTTGGTAATGCATAAATAAAAAAACCTTTACTAAATTATGCTACAACTTTTAGAGATTTGATGATGTGAGGCTTTTACTTTCATCCCTTTCATATTTATAATCAATTAAGCTGGGATGAAGATTAATAACGGGCAACTCATCGAAATTGCTAAACAACATTTTCATCATGTCTGTGTGCATAGACAGGCTCTAAAAAAATGCTATGTTATATACAGCGATATTTCGATGCTGATGACTCAGCATGCGACTAGCTGCGGGTCCGTGTGTCCGATTATCCTCCTGTGCTGACAGGACAAGTATGAGTCTCTTTCGAGCAGGCTGCAGCACTTGTCGGAAGTAACACTTGACTTTTGTGTCAAGAGATAGATAGCATACACCAGCACACACCACATACACGAAAACACACATACACACACCACATACACGAAATCCCACACACATACACACACACACACAGACTTACGAATAGTGGCAAAAATTCAAGAGTTCTTTGCGGTAGAAGGCATAAAGGAAAGGCAGAACATAAAAACCAAACGCGCTAAGGTTATATTTTTAGTTATGTGAAGAAAGAAACATGGATACAAAGAAACATCGATAAATACATAGAAAGCTAGTACTTCTTCAGAAGCATTTAATTTTCCAATTCCCCTTAGTAATACATTCTTAAATGTTGTTCTAAGAAAAAAAATACATTTTTTCAAATCATTGCCTTCTGCTTTTACTAATAGCTAGAACTTTAAATCTTTTTTGACACATCCTTCAAGCGGTTAAAGAATAACTTTGATAACTTCCCAGTACACCTAATTCTGTTTTTACACGGTTTTAATTTAAAACAGAATTAGGTGTACAGTCAAATATATCACCCAAAAATGCATTGAATATATAATTATAGAAGAAGGAGGTACAAATGACAATTAACAAATTCTTAGTTTCCCGAGGAATTTGAGTTATCTCTAAAAAAAAAATTGATTTGCTTATCATTTTGTAAACTTATTTTTTGAGTTGATTGCTTTTGTAAGTTAGATATGTTAAAGTGGTCTACAAATTATATACTCCTGTAAAGTTGGAAAATACGGTTTAGTTAATGCTCTTCAAGAATCCAACTATTGTAAATTGCATAAGTACAGAAATATCCACACATTCTAATAAATACTTTAGCTCACTTTAAAGCTGTATTATGTGAGAGCTTATAAACTGGCCATGGATTTGAGATAATTGAGCAATTTGAAGCCCAAGTGATGCATTCATTCATTCATTATAGGCTGGGATGATTGGAGCGATTTTACGCTGTGCAGCGTCACCTGCGGCAAAGGTGTACAACAGCGTTTCCGTCGCTGCCTGTTGGACAATCCACTCGTGGACATCAACATGAATATGAATCTGAATCTGGACGACGACGATGAGGTCGAGCAGGAGGAGGAGCAGGAGGCGGAGGAGATGGATGAACAGGTGCAGGATGTGCTGGATGTGGAAGATGCTGAAGTGGTTGCTGACGGTGCAAATAATGATGTCAGTGCTGCTGCTGCTGCTGCTGCTGCTGCATCGGCAACTGCAACTGCAACTGCAACAGCCACATTCAATGCTGATAATAATGAAGTGCTCAGCCATGACGACGATGCCAACGACGAGGTTGTGGATGCTGAGGATGTGCTGCTGATGATGCAGCCAGCAGCTGGTGACTTCCAGCAGCCGATGAGCAAACTGCTGCATAAATTCACTCAGACAACGACAGCAGCAACATCGACAGTTGCAACGACAGTTGGTCTAACAAGCGGCGGTAATGAGGCGTGGGGCACAGGTGTCCGCTTTGTGCCAGCAACCGTTGCACGTAATGACCGTCGCAGGACACGTGCAAATAATCAGCACAAAAAACGTAAAGCGGCCAAAAGTCTAGCGTTCTCCACTTTGCTATGCGAGGGCTACAACATCGAGCAGCGCAACTGCAACAGTTTCGAGTGCAGCGGTAAGTGTTGCAAGTTCCAAATTGCCAGCTGCAACATTTCATATAGTTACTACACTTAATACACAACTCCTGGCATATCCCTTACTGCCCTTACCCATTTACAGATGATATCAGCGATTTGCTCAAGTTCTATAAGAAGCTACCAATGCCGCTCAACGAGGAGCTGCCAACTGCGTCCAGCAATGACACAATGCCAATGGGCTTGCCAGCTGAGTTGGCAGAGCTGACAACGCCATTTTCTGTGGGCGGGCCCTCTTCGTCGACGCCCTCGAATATGGGCTACGTACGCAGCTGGAGGAATATGCTCAACTTTACACTGATGATCACGCTGAGAGCAAAGGTATGAAAAAGTCAACAGACATTAAGAGTTTGATTTGAAATTAGCTAATTTTGGATTTCATTAATGCACTTTGTCTTTTAATAGATGTATAATACAAATAAGATAGTTCTCGACTGCTAGCAGTAGTCTTTAATTGTTATTGCCATTAATCATTTGTTATTAAAAGGTTGCCATTGAATATACATATATCGCCATCCACAAGGAATTCATCTGTGTATATCGATATCAATATGGTTTTAAACGAATTATAAAAGTTACTGTTACTCCGTCATGGGTTGGCCTGCTGTTGACGCTTATCGAATATTTATTTATTTTTTATTTTAACAGCTGTCGACACTAAACTACAAAAAAAAACCAAAAAGGCAGATTAAATATTTATAACAATTTAAAAAGTGAATATAATAATTATCTAGGCGTATTCAACTTGAAAAGTTGTTCAAAACTTATTGCCAGAATTGGGAAATCCCAGAAAAATCTGAACATTTGTTAAATAACGAACCGGCGTTAAATTTATATAAACTTAAAGCAAGCATATAAGTATTTTTATATTCTTCTGCATTGTCGAAAGCATTCATTTACTGTTCACATTTTACACCGATTTCATAGAATGATACGAAAAATGCGTCGACAATTTTCTCCATACGCAATGCGACACACAATCTGTATCTGGAGGCGTGCAAGGATGGACTGCGTTTGTATCTGGAACGCGACAATACAACGGAAATGTTGCCGGTGAAATTCAATTTATATGATTATCGCTGGCATCAAGTGGCCATCAGGTGAGTGTGCGAGCGAGAGAGAGAGTTGTTCTAGATTGACAATCAATGTTTGAGTGAGTCTATGTTTGTGTTTAGAAGAGTGTATGTGTGTGTGTGTGTGTGGGTGTTTGTCTGCGGTATGATGGCCAACGCCGTCGTTGACACTTTCATTTTATTTGCATTTTCAATTTATTAGCATAAAAACCAGTGCCAATGAAACGCACACAGACACACAGACATACTGACACACACACACACAAAAGCACACTTGAAAACACGCACTTGACACACATGCAAATAGCACACGCACTGTCACACATACGAGTGCACACACACACACACACACATATACATATCACACCCGCAGTTATATGCACTCATACACATGAATATCGAGAGGTGCTCTTTTATTTTTTGGGTGGTGCGGGGGTGTTTTTATTTGCAACACAACACCAGCAGCCAAATTGACACTTGGTTAAAGTGGGCGCCATTTGTCATCGGCCGTTGGCACATTTATCTATGCCACTGTGTATAATGCTCGTATGTATTTTAATTATTTGCGCCGCGTTCACACACATTTTGTTCATTTCTTGTTGTTGTTGTTGTGGCTCTTGTTGTTTTTCCCTTCACACACAGCATACAAAATGGCGATTTCATATCGATTTACGTCGATTGCTTGTGGACAAACAGTTTTGTTGTCTCGAAGCGACTGTTTACGCTGCCCCTGGATGCGGATGTGGAAATTGGACGTGGCTTTAATGTGAGTATTGGGACAAATTCAATAATAATTGACAAAACAGACAACAATTAATTGTGTACACTGTACAGCTGGTTTGATATTATCTTTATTACCGATGGCCTAGCACATATTGAGGTAGATTAATCGGGATCTCATTAATACTTTTTTGAAAGACAATTACAATTATTCAAATAGCAATGATTGATATTTATTTGTGTTATTTTTCGGGATTGTTTTTTTTTGTATATAATATGCTAGCGATAATTCAACATTACTTTAAATAAATACTTTAGCACATAACTACTTACAATATCGATGGAATCATTAAAAACCGTTCAGAAAATAGCTTTAAAGAGTAAACTTAACTTTTATGTCATAGTTGCACAGTTCCTTTCAACGATTGAAAAAAGTTTTCAACATTTTCAAGCAAGCAAGGAAAGAATGTTTTTACAATTAATTTCCCAATCGTTTTTTACCCATTGTACCGCCCCGTGGCGCTCTGTAAAACAATGTGTGACATTTTACAAGCAATTTCGGAATTGCAGCTGCAATGATACGTTGAGTGCTGTGGTAGAGAGGGGCGAGGCAGGGGGAGGGGGAGGGGGAGGGGGAGGGGGAGGGGAGGTACCATAAAATGTGCAAACAGTTTAATGCGATAACAGTGCATGCAACGCTGCGTATGCTTTATTCACTTTCAATTCTGCATGTAGCCGATAACGCATACGCCTCGTTGGCCCATAATAATTCTTAATATGCAGATGATTACCGCACAACTTTCACTATATATGGCAATTGTCTGTTCACACAGGGGGAACTGCAACAATTGCTGGTGCTGCCGGAACACCAAGAGCGGCTGCAGTGCAGCAATAAAAGGACATCGATTAACGAGGTGAAGCGCTACATAATCGACACATTCATCGAGGACTATGGCAGCAATTGAGGCGTGCGAATTAAATATGCATGACAAACAAACCGTATGCAAATCCAAATGCAAAACGAAAACAAAAACATTACCAAGAGCCAAATCAAATGAAAATCATGTATTTGAGTGGCAAATACAAATTTGAAATGAATAATGAATAATGAAAAACATTCTGAATGTAGCATTCAAATTCAATAGAATTTCAGTCTATAGAAACTACTTATACGCATACACAAAGATAAATATAAATATTAATATAAATATATAAACTTGAAATATATATAGATGTATATTGTGATTGATGTTTCCTAGCAATGCATTCAAATACTGTAGATTACGCTCCACATATTGCGCGTGTGTGTATATGTGTGTGTGTATGTGTGTTATTTTGTAATTATGAATGCAGATCAGCACAGGCACTGAATGTGCATCGAGTGTGTATCGAGTTCTCATTATATATACACACGTATGTATGTAATCATATGTAAATGAGAACAATTACGATTAATGCTTACAACTTTGCACTATATTACATTGAACACACGTATGTGAATGCCAAAAACGTATTTGTAACAACTAAGTTAATTTGACATCAAACAATAATTATAATGCAAAAAAAAAAAAAAAATAATAATTGATGTAAACTGCACTGGAAAACGCGAAAATGTAATACGAATATGATATAAGAATAGAGGCAAAACAAAAAACTTAATCAATAAACTAATTAATTAGTTATGCATAAGTGTAAAGAGCAAAGTGTTTTCTTTTTTATTGTTATTTTTAACAAACAGTTTGTGTTTTTAATTTTCAGCAAAGCTTTTTGTATAGCTGCATTTGACAAGTTTATTATACAGGTAAGTAAACCAGGATATAAAAATGGATAGAAAAATAAAATGTACTAGTTAAACTCGGTGCAATTTTAATTGAAGTATGCTAGAAACTTTAAATTGAAAATATCAATTCATTTTTTGTGAATATAAATATAAAAGCCACATTTTATGGGGAGATATTTACTCTGTTCTTTTTGGCAATGCTAAAAAGGCAATTAGGGGAGCCAAAAAAAAAACAAAATATATACTCTGGTATCTTGATTTTCACTTTCTTTTTGTTCTTTTTGGCGATATTAAAGAGGCAATTAGGGAACCAAACAAGAACAAAATATATACTCTGGCATCATGATTTTCACTTTCGTTCGTAAATATTTCTAAGGCGACATGCTTTTTATTCCTTATACTAAATAAACACATTTTTCCGATGAAAGATTAGTCTACATTTTTAAGAATTATTTTAATTCCTCCAAATCTTTCAATTGAGTTTATATTCAACCTAGCAGTTTTTCCATTTTCTCTATACTCAGTATGCAAAATTTCAAATAAGAATGTATTCTAATAAGCTAATCTATACACAAACCTATTTATTTTTTTTGTGGATTTTTCTTGTATTCTTGCATCACTGGCTCTGTCTGTTGTCTGTTGGCTGTTGCCTGTTGGCTGACTAAGCTCATTTCTGGCCACACGAATATGTAAATTTACATATTGTTGAGTACTTGCCACAGCCACACACGGCAGTTGGGTGGATGGTTAGTTGGTTGGTTGTTTGGTTGTTGGTTTGATTCGCTCTCTTTGCAGTCACTTTTGTGGATTTTTCGCATTTGAGTGCGCTTGACTGATTTGACAAAGGATCATGTTGTTAATTTTACTCTGCGCTCTACCCGCCCAGTGCCACTGACAAGTGCCAAGTGACTGGACAAACAGACAGCGGATTTTGAGACAACAAACATGAGCCATGTCAGATTAAAATACTCCCACATAAGTACATACAATTTTTTATTATTTCTTTTGTGTTACTTTTGTGGGCTTTGCTACCGGAAGTTGCAAGCGGTATATGTTTAATCTGCATACAAAAATGAGGCTTACGTTGAAGCTATTGTCGGAGACATCGCAATCTCCACACAGAAATATTTTTGAGTCACTTTAGAATATAACTTTAAGGCAAAAGCAAATTGTAAATTGGTTTGAAAAATAAAAGCTTTATGACAGTTAATATAATTATAATTTCTCAAGCATTGTCAACAACTGTTTAAACTTCTTAATTTACATCGAAAACTTGAAATACCTTGCATAACATTCCATATCTTTTTCCTAATTAAATATTTATGGCACCCAGCATGTTATCAAAATATCTGCTTTACATAAAATCAGTAACTTTAAAAAAATTATAATGTAACAGCGAAAAGCGACAACGAAATTCATAATTTCCTCTTGTCTAAAAAGAAATACAAATAAAAATAAAGGAGCAGTTGCTTCGCATCCTTTTGCGTGGCTTGCTCGCTGTCTCCGGCCCGTAAACAACCACAGCCCCATAGACCACGTCACCTACTCCAGCCCCCATTTATCCATTTCCCCTCATCATCATATCCTCATTTACTGGCATTCTACTTATTTCTCTGTGCATCGCTTCTCAGTCTTGTAGGCAATTTCAAGCTCCGCTGAAAAATGCTGCCACATTGGGAGTATGGCGTCGGCGGATGTGGGCAACAGACGTTGCAGACATTGATGAATTTCCTGTCGCATCCTCATCGCTAGTCAGTGTGCGCTACCAGGTGAAGCAACTGAATCCGCTCCAGCTTCAGGCGCACCTGGCGAAACTCAAATATATTTTTATCTGCACAAATGTCTCTGATGCCGTTGCCCCATTGTGACTTAATAATTTCCTACTCACGTCCTAACGGTGCATTGAACTGCGCTGCGGAAGATGTGCGCGACTACGGATGTGGGCGGAGGAGGGCGTGTTTGGGCTCCACTTTAAAGTTGTTACTTTTCACATGTATATAATTGTTGTATGTTTGCATCTGCTTACATATATTTATATGCGTATATATATTTTCACATATGCTGCCTTGACAAGCCTCCTTGCTGTGGGAGGACACATGCGAGTGTCCTGGCTGCATGTCATGGCAAAAATATTGCAATTAGTTTCAGTTGGTTGGCAATGCACAGGAAATGCTCTTAGCCAAGTTGCCTAACTGAAAAGTTGAAGCAAACATAAACAGAGGTAACTCACTAAAAATATTTACATATTTAAACAAATTTCGTTACAACACTAACTGAATAGACTAAGTGTAAATAAATAGCAAAGTTTTAAATTCTAGGCTGGAATTATACCCATTTACATATTAACTGTACATTACACTCGAAAATATTAATATAATAATAGTTTTATTTATAATAAGCATTTAAAAAATACTGCTTTTAATTTCTAGACACTCTTAAATTACATATTTACAGTTGTTATATCTTCAAAAATGTTCTCTTGTATTGATTAAATATCTACGATTCTTTAATTTTGATTAATTGAACTAAGGGGAAATTGTATGAAAGTTAATTCAAGTTGGTTATAGTTTTAAATATAGTAAATTGGTATATATGTGTTTTTTGGTTTGCCTAATGAGATTAGAACTGTTGGTTATATAACACAGTCTAACGAGCTGTCTGATGGATTATTTATAAATATTTCATCCAAGTTCCTACATAGCTTCTACGCTTTCATTACTTAAGCGACCTCATTACATTACTAAGAACTTTCGCTTTCTTTTCACTTAATATTACTTACATTATTTTTCGGTGGCTGCCTTTACGCATTTGTGTAATGTCCTGTAATCCGAACCACCCGCATTAGTTTCATAAATTAATAGGTTGACAATTACTGGCATAATTCTTTGTCCTCTCTTCCGTCCGCCTCTGATTCTGCAGTGGCCATTTCTCCATTTTTCCATCTCTTTCTCTTTCTCGTTCTCGTTCTAGTTCTCTTTTGTTCCCTTGACTTTACGCGCAACGTGTTGCACTTGATGTGCTGCTCCCCTTTTTGGCCTTTTCCAGCTTCCCACTGCAAATTGCAAACGTAAATCTTACCAAGTTTTTCTGGGCAACAACAAGGAAAAAATTGTGGTCGAAATTAAAAGTTTGCTACCACGAAGCTTAAATACACTTGCAACTAAATTATAATTATGGCAGTGTTTATTTTCTAGCTCTAAAGATTACTTACTTACTTACTTATTTTTTAGAATTCATGGCATAGTTATATTTATTATTAATATAAACATATACGTACATATATATCTTCTTCAAGTCATTAACCGCATTCCTAGCGAGTATTTCAGAGTATCTTTTGGGCTAAAGCCAAGACAAAGTCAAACGACGACTTAAGTAATTCATTTCAAAGTTTTATAAAAGCGCAAAAAAATGCTCACCAAATTGTGTGCCACACACAGCCATGCCATGACATGCACACACGCACACACGCACACAAGGACATATATATATATATATATTTATATATATATATACATAAATAGAATTTCATTTATTTATGACTGCGTCGGCAGCAGAAACAACTTTCACACGGCTTCACGCGCACAAATTTCATTCGCATTTGGCCGATTTCAGCTTGGACTCAGCTTTCACATTTCTTTGCTTTCTCTGCGGGCTGCAAATTATCGTCTTCTTTTTTTTTGACTAACAATGTAATTTAAATCGTATAATGTCAACATGTGGTAGTTTCAACAATAGAATTTATTACTCCACACTCATTAAATAGTGGTTTCGAATAGGAATCTCAGAAGAATTGTTTATCACGAGAACATGAGTTATAATCAGTTTTTACTCAGGGAAGATTAGTGGATTCGTTATCACTACATGTTTGATTTACCTTAGTATCTCAGCACATTTTTATCCATATAAGCTGTTTTTTTTTAAATATCTAAACGGCCTGTTTATTATCGTCCACATGATTGTATCCTTGTGAAATATTCACGAGATGACTTGCTACTTTCTAAATTAGTCTGTGGTTAATTTGTATATATTTTCGACGATATATAGCTGCATAATATCAATAGTAACTATGTATATATCGAACTAAGTTGTTTATATATATACGTCTTATAGCCTACTCATTTACTGCAATCAGACAACAATTTTTAATTATTGTGCAGTTTAGAGTGCTTTCAATGGAACAAGACTTCAAAAACAAATTGAAACCCACAAGGAGCTTAGGTTAACTACAGAATAAGATGCAGACAAATGCTAATATACTTTGTTCTTTATATGTAGATACATTGTACCTATATTGAGCCCTATCTCTGTCGCTTGAGCGGCTGCAGGGGAGCACCATAAATTATCAATCAAACTGAAGCACTTAAAGTTCAGCAATGGAATTTGAACTCTGAACCGGAGGCGGGTTGTCGACGGAGGGGCTTCTTTGAATGTGGCATGCAAAGTTGGCCCGCAGAAGCCGGCAGAAAACTGTTTTGCCAATGCCAATTCAATGGGCCATGCCCACAAACACGCCCACGTATATATGTAGATACATACATATGTACAGCTCCAACTGGCCAATGGCCAAGGCAAATACAAGCCGGCCCGGATGAGTTGCTTTACGGCGGGGATCTGCTTTGGGTAGCTGCATAAAATGCTTTATTTGTCGAGGGCAAACAAAATGAACTGTAACAATATTGATACAGCTGACATTCGAGGGTTCAAGCACAAAAGGATTGTTGTACGTAACCCGACAACCACTTGCAACTTCCAACTCCCGACTCCTGCAAGCGCCGCGCCGCGCCGCTCCGCTCTCTCCCCTCTCCCCGTCTAGACGGCTGCCATTGTGCATTGTGGATTTTTGATTTCCGCCGTTGAGCGAACTAACAAAAGCGGCTTCATTAAGTCTGCCCACAAAAGTTGGGTTCCACGTGATTAAAAGCAGCACAGAGATAAAGTTCGAACCGTGTCCTGTTTGAAAAGGAGACTGAGGATGCTACTGCTTTAGCAAATGATTTTGCATGCCAAAACAAAATCCAATTTATTTGCTCCGTTTTTATTTTTACCCAAATTCGATGTGCATAAAAACAGAGCAGTAAAAATGCCATTTGATGTCTATAAATTGAACGATGATCGCTTAAATCCAATAAAAAACGAAATCAAATCGACTGACCGCAAATTGTAAATGCAGCGACGCACCTTGAACAGGGTGGAGAAAGGGCTGGTTGAAGGGAGTTTGGGGGCAAATAAGTTGAACAGCCGTGGGGTAAATGAAAATACAGGAAAAAAAACTGTTTTCCTGTTCAGAAGCTGATTTTCAATCGCCATTCGACGCTTTTTGAACAGGATTTATCTCTGAGAGCTGGCTGGAAATTGTGTCCTGCTGTAATCCCGAATAGTTTCCCTAACTTCCTACTTCCGATAACAACACATAAATCTAAATCTCTTTGTCGACTATTTTACAACTTTAGACACAGCACAAAGGCTGAATAAATACGCTCTCATATGTTTACCACTAAAATATTCGACTAAAATATACTCTATACAAAGGTTAAATGAAATCTTGACTCTGGCAATCAATTCACATTCATAATTTTTAACTAAATAACTTCCTTCACAATCTATATACAGAATCGACAAGATAAGCTAGAAAGGCTCCATAAATCTTGTATTAAAAATACAAATATTTTACGGTTTTTATAAAGATTATAATCTCAACTCATAAGCCAAATAATTAATTTATTTTATACATTTGTAAGCACATTTGGTTACATAATGCCACACCAAGAATATGGATATTGTGAATCAGTTTCTATAATGTTACGGCCCCAGTGCTTCTTCTTCATATTTGTTGGGTTGCCGATATGTCTTAATCGTGTGTTCTGGCTGCTCCTCATGTTGCAACAACAGCATGGGGCTTCAGTCGGCCTCCCCAGCATCTGGGTCTTGTAACATTCATCAAAAAGTCCTATTTTTGGTATTGGTGGCCGAACTTCCTTGTCAGAATTCACACCACACTTGATATTCCTGTTCGTGGGCAGACTTATAGGATAGGGTTTATTACTTCTGCTTAAGGGAGGAAATCGTTCGTTAAATTGACAGCCGTCTAATATATATTCATCTCGCTTCTGAAAGGATGTTTCCCATGCACTTATCCACAAGTCGTGGCCACATGTACGATATTCCATTTTATAATAATTTAAAAAATATATTTCTGGATTATTACCAATTTTATGAATTTCAAAGCGAAGCTATGAATTTGAACAGAAAATGAAATAATGTATTGTTATGTCATTTGCTTCAAAAGTTATCAAAGATTTATTTTTACATTCAAAAAAAGTTAACCTCGAATCTAATGACTTTTTCAAGAGTCGGTAGATAAATATAACTTTCTAAGTATACTGCACTGTAATTCACTAATTTCTACTACGAAGTAGAGATGAGTAACTAGATTTGGAACCCACTTGGAAAAAATTTAATATGTTATCTCTAGTCATATATATATCATTAAGATAATTATTGATAAATATGTATATATTTAGCTTTATTCAGATTTCAATTGTCTGATACAATGTTGTCATTCTTCTATATACATACATAACATGAAATGAATTTAATAACTATTCACTTAGAATCTAATTTAATGTTAATGGCAAAACAAGGTAAATACATTATAATTATAATTTGTAAGTGTGTGTGTGTGTGTTTATTTTTACTAGCGTGTGAGTGTGAGTCAATGAATGAATGTGTGTGTGAGTGAGTGCTTGTACGAGATTAATGTATTTTTTAGTTTTAATTTCATTCGCGCTAATTTTTGGTATTACTTTTTTTGCGCCTTACGCATCTGGTAAATGTCTTGTAATTTTTCTATATATTTGTTTCTAAAGATTAGCCAAAGGGTATTACGGGACATTAATTTTCTTTTTCTTTTTTTCAAGTATACATGAGTTTATTTTCTTACTAATGTTATGATTATATGCATGTGTGTGTTTTTATATTCGAAATTTACCTGTGTCCATCCGAAAGTTATATGTATACAATATGTATAATCGTTTAATGTGGTTTATGTTTATGTTTTTGACGTGTATCTGTATATAATTGGAGCTATAGATTCGAAGACTTTAAATGAGAGCACTGCATTACTTAGCTGGAAGGAAAGAGGGCTCAGACTATATTCGTTTACAGTTTCGAGTTCTGAGTTAGCTGGAAAGAAAGAGTCATATACTCTCACTTGTATGGTTACAGTTTGAGTTTGGAAATTTTAGATGTGAGTACTACAAATGTGGCTTTGCATATGAATTTTAACAGTTTTGGCTTACATAAGCAGTGACGAAAACTATTAAGTGAACTATTGTTTTTGTTTTTACCATGTTTAATCATAATGTTTACATGTGGATTATGTGTGCTATAAGTATCTTATGTGTAGATGTGTGTGAGAGTTTTCGTGTGTAAATAAACGAAATGAGAAATATTGCATACAAGTGTGTTTACATATATATCTGTCTGTATCTGTGTGTGTAAAGCTGCTAGCGGCGTTTTCGAGTGATTATAGATTACATTGAGTTCGGTTTTTTTTTCCCAGTGAGTGTTTAGTTTTGAATTTAGGCTTTTTTGTAACTTATGTGTCTACAAATAAAATTAAACAAATATTTTATTTGTTGATTTTTCTTAAAATATATTGCTACAATTAAGCAAACATTGTAATAGTATATGTTTAAAAAACGCAATCAATACATATATAATTACAAAATTATATGTAAAACTATGTACAATATTTTCAATGGTTGATTTTGTATAATTTAATTTTTTATTTAATTCAAAACTTAGGCTTTTTTTGAGTGTCTAATGTGCGTGTGTGTATAATAAATATTTTGCTTATGCATTTATACGTAATGTGCTTTTTTTTTGTTAATGAGTTTTTCTTGATTGAAAAACTGATATTTCGAATATGAGTTTTTTTTTGGAATTAGAAATTTTTGCTCGACGTTTGATTTGTTTTTTTTTTTTTGTTTTTGTTTATCGCGCATGTTTAACATTATTCGCATTAGAATGTTATTGTGAAATTAATTATTATTAACGTGCTGCAACATCATCAATGTCCAAACACATTTACAAATCTAATATGAATATGTATATATTTTCAGTTTTGTGTTATCTTTTAATCTGTTTGTTGGTTTTTTACAATTTAAGGAGGTACTAATTTGTTAACACTTTTGCGCAGAGTTTGATCCACGCTTTATCTTTGTTTCATATCCATTTCCCTTATACGATTTCCAGTTTCCGATCATTGACGATTTACAAAGCCATATTATTTCGTCGTCCATTTACCTTATTTACTAGATTGCATATTTTTAAGGCTGGGCCCAACTTCAGGCCCATATATTTCATCATCATTTCAGAGTTGAGTAACAGTAAAGCTTTGCCATCGATTTCCTGCAATTCAGAAAGGAAATTCACATAAGTATTAAGTAAATATATATATATATGAAATTAGCGCTATCAATTTGAATTGTTTAGCATTCGTTAAGCATTCGGCCTCAAACTAGGTTACATTGATGGCATATAAATGTGTGAGTATGCAAAATCCGAAGGTCATACCTCCCAGGATACGTACTTTTCGATTCCTGAGGGTTTGGGGGGAGGTATCAAAAAAGTCAAATATTTTCTACTTCTGTATGCTTAACGAGAATATACGTAGCTCTTATAACTTTCAAGTCATACCCAAAAAACACTGGTCTGAAATCAAAATATATCGATACCTTTTGAACTACAGCACTACAAGAACCTATATTTCAAATATGAAATCTCTAGCCTTTGTAGTCTCTGAGAAACTCGCGTTTATACAGACGGACGGACGGACAGCCAGTCGGACATGGCAAGATCGACTCGACCGTTAATAGTGATCAATAATATATATACTTTATGGGGTCGCAAAGGTTTCCTTATGCCTGTTACATACTTTTGCACAAAACCATTCTACCCTTTTTACCATTTTTAATGGGATCAGGGCATAATAATGGAGGAACTACGACCCTCATCGGAAAATACTTTCATTTATCTTTTTAAATGCACATCGAACGCATAAAATTGATCGTCAGAAATCATTTCATTTAATTTACTGTATACTAAATTATTGTGCGTACAAATAACGTATCCACAATTTAGAAATATGTATGTATGTGGGCATAATAATCAACTCTGAAACCCGTTCGAACTTGCGACCGATTACTGTACTCACATGCTTTCTGAAGAGATCGCCATGTACGGCCAGTGAGTTGTCATTGCTCTCAATATACTGGATGACCTCCTCGATGGACCAGTCGATGGGCTTGTCGCGCAGTGGCGAACAGACCGCCGATGTGGGTGTGCTGTGCTGGGGTGAGGTAACGGCTGTGCTCCCATAGCTGCTGGAGGCGACAGCTGCCGCCACGGGAGCCGTCGCTGCCTTGGCGGCGCTTGCAGCTGGCGCAGCCGGACAGGCGGATTGTGACGCGGTAAGTGGCGTTGATACTGAAGAGGGAAACGAAGCGCTCGATGATAGGGTTGTCGGGGATTTGTAGTAGCTGCTTGGCGGCTTGACGCTCAGCTGCTCCGGATGCACCTCGGCGACCAGCGGCGCCATATATTTGACATTTGATGTGCCGCCGGCGAAACTGCTGCTGCTGCTGCTGCTACTAGACGTGGATGAGGTGGGAGAGGAGGTGTTGTTAGTGTTGCTGTTTGCAGTCAAGATGTTGCTGCTTGCATCCTGGTTGCAGTTGCCATTGCTGCCGCCGTTGTTGTTACTGTTGTTGTTGTTGTTGTTATTGTGATGCAGAAAACGAACCTTGCGCAGCGCCTGCGCCTGACTTTGATTCTGCGTTGCGACTGTCACGGATGGTGAGACGCCATTTGGTTCCGTTTTTATGGAAAGATTGGAGCTGCTGTCACTATTGCTGTTGTTGCTGCTATTGTTGTTGTTATTGTTGTTGTTGTTGCTATTATTAATGTTGTTGTTGCTGCTGTTACTATTGTTGTTGTTATTGTTGTTGTGGTTCAGCGCCTCTTTAGGTTTTGTTGCTGTCGTCGACTGCGCCTTGACGCCCGCCTCCTGCTTGATGATCAGCGTCTTCTCCTCTGGAGATGTGGGCGTGGGCGTGGCTGATTTGGATTGCCGACTGCGTTTCTCGGACTGGACAGGCGAGGAGGGAGGCGTTCCCGTCTGCAGCAGCTGTCGCTTGCGACTGTGCGCACACTTCTTGCACTCCTCGGTCTCCGGCAGCAACGAGATGAAATTTACACATGCCCGGCATGTGGTGCACAGCGTCTCGATGAACTGCGCCAGAGTCTCGTCATCCTTCATGCGCATCGGCGAGGGTATTTTGACCTAAAAGAGCAGAATATTAGTCACTATGTACTTAGATTTGAATTAGAGTAGAGTTGTCATTCGTGTTTAAATAATCAAACAGTTTAACTTCTGTTTTTAAAACATATATTACTACTTTATCTTAATCTTCTGTTTTTGAAACATAAGTTTAAAAAAAAATAAAAAAACACAAACTAATTCGTTCAAAATTTATAATTTTGGATTCGTTGACGTTTAAAATTTCTGGATGTTGCAATTTCCTAGCGACCACCGATTACATTGATCAGCAAGATAGCAAAATAACCGTCACACATCAAACTAAAGATTAAGGGTTTGGGAATTTACCGTAAAATTCTTGCCAGCCGCGGTTACAATGTGCACATCGCCGTCGAGGGCGAAGAGTAGTTTTGAGAGCTGCTGAGTATCCGTGCTGGCGGCGAGCACCTCTTGCAGGCAAAGCTTGGCAAGCGTCTGATGCGTCGGCCCGGTCACCATAGACGGCAGCTTGGAGCCATTGATAAACGGACCGCCCTTGCAGTTGGTGTGAAAATGTGCCGTTACGGGCGAGGCAGCGACCATGGCATCGGATTCGGCGACAACCGTGTATCTGGGACGCGCGCAACGCTGTTTGCCAGAGCTGGAGTCCATGCGGGATTTGTGACCAGGCGGTTGCATTGGATGGCAGCTGCGGGCACACCAACCAGCTGGGAAAATGTCGCGCGATCGATAATTACACCAGTAGTCGAAGGCGCCACGCCAGCCATCGAATGTGACATGGATCTGGTCATCCTTGATGGCATCAACTGTTGCACAGCAAATCAGTTGAGGATTCTTTTTGTCCACCGCCTCCAGCTTCTGTCCGACCTTAAAGAGATTCACTGCCGGCGTGGGCGGCTCCGGCTGAAAGATGTCCTCGGGTGCAACCATTGCATTGTTGAGTATCTTGCAAAGATAGCCAGGCCAACTAGACGCATTCATGCGGAAACCCAGCGGCGGCTGCAACATGCCGTCATTCTTCTCACAGTGTCCGATGGCATGGATCTCCGCAGAGTCCACAAGTCGCCAGAAATCATTCTGTGAATCACTGCCGTCCAGGCGCAGCCGCAAGCGGGAACCCAAAACACCCACTACGGTGGCAATGCAGGTGGAGGTGACGTTGCGCGGGTCGAGTGCCTCCAGTTTCATGCCAATCTTGAAATCATTGTTGGGCGGATTCAGCGCCTGCTTAAAGCACTCAGCAGGCGCCGCGTCGCTGCCAGTTTCCTATAAGATTGGAGATGTTAAGGACTATGTTTGGAGAGTGATCCTGCATAGATACTCACCTGTAGGTAGGCATCCCAGTCAAACACATGGAAGCTTTCGTATTGAAATGGACCCGTTGGCGCCGGTGCTCCGCTGCTAAGCAGCTTTCGATCCCCATCGTGGATGCTTCCGGCGGAATTGAAGGCACCTCCGCCTACCCCGCTGTGCTGTCTTGTGGAACCGTTCTTCTTCTGGTGCTTGTTCATGCACATCATAGAACAGAATTCCTTATTGGGTGCACATTCCCGAATCACATTGTCGCATTGTGTACAGGCCCCCTTGCTGTACGCCTTCCGGAACTCGGCGATGCAGGTTTCCGAGCAGAACTCTTTTTTGCCCATTGACGTCGGCAGAACATACTGCAGCGGGAGTTTCGCCTCCCCGCACCAGGTGCAGGTTGCCCGCTTTGCGGGGCGCCCCCTTGCCCTCTGCTGCGGCGTTGTTGTCGTTGGTGTGGAACTGTTGCCGTTGTTCCCGCCAGACATTTTGGTCGATTTTAGAGGTTTCACTGCACTTTTACCGTAATTACTCAGTTTTGCATCCTCTCAGTGACGCATTTAACAATCGCACTCTTGCATTTGCATCGATTACACGGTTGCATTTTTCAGCCAGACATTTTTGTTTAGTTTTAGTTGCTGTTTTTCGGTTGTTGCGACGTTTAACTGCACTTTTACCGTAATTACTCAGATTTGCATCCTCAGCGACGCAATTGAACGATCGCACTGTAGCATTTCCATTGATTTGCACAATCGCATTTTTAGCAAAAACACTTTAATTTTAGCGGCGTTCTCGAGGTCACGTAATAACAAATTTGTATTTGTATTTGTATTGACTTTGCAAATTGCATTTCTGCACTGTTATATACACTATTCACATTCAAGATTGCACAGTATATTTGTTTACTTTATATTATTTTACATAAATACGTTCTTTGATTGCACATTTCACGCGTTTTTATGATGCTCGCAATTGCGAATAAGTTAAGTTTTTTTTTATTTTTCTTTGCATTTGCGTTCCGCCATGTTTGTTTTTCTAGCGATGATAGCACTCTAGATATGCGCAGCATTCTTGTAACTGTTACTTATCGCGGGTAGAACAAGTATCAGTTCACTGTTATTATCAATAAAATAATCGGTTTTTGAAAGAAACCTGTACATTAACTGTGTATTTACATTATTATATACAATAGGAATTTAATTCTGATTATAATATTGTGCATCTTACATAATGCCAATGCCTGGAAAGTCTATCATATTTCGTTGTTATTGCAATATCCAAGTAGCTGTAACGGTGACTGTGAAGTAAGAGTTTGCTCACCTCTATCAAGATTGCCTGGTGGTGATAAATGTGTATCGATAGCAAGTAAACGATATATGCATGGTTAGGCAAAAGAAACTTTCGCAGATTTGTACGATCAGAAATAATATTTTCTATTTATAGCAAAAGTCTGTCAATAATACATATGCTACAATGAGTTATCGATTATTAAAAAGAAGCAGTTGTGCCACCGTTCAGCAACCCCTCAGCAATGCCCAATAAGCGCCATCTACATTTCGTTTCTGAATTGCTGCTCAACAGTTGTGCCGCTGATCACAGTAAGCTGAGCGCACGAACGAAAGGCGCCAACTTATAAAAATACTGTTAAGTCTGGAACATACAAAATTGTAGCTCAAGTTAAAGGGGTCTTATCATATGTGACCTACTTCGGCTGATATTACAATGAAATTAAGTGCGCAGCTATAAATTGCCTGGCCCAACACGATATACACCCAAATAATGCAATTAGGCACAGCAAAATGGACCCACACTCCCTGCTGTGACAGCTTCCCGCCCCCAGCCCCTATTGATTTCTCTGGCTTATTTCTGAGCATATTTCACATCGTGCTCATAAATCAAATTTTCGAGCGGCGGTTGACAAATGCTTTGGCACAGTGGGTGTGGATTGATATGTGACCCACTGTTCGCACTTTTAATCGCTGCCAACAACAAATCAACGCCAAAATCACACCCACACTTACACACACACACAGACACAATTTTTGCTGCCTCTCTCTCTGTGAAATATATTCGTCAGCTTTGTGCCGCCATATGTCCATCCATCTGGCAACGCTTGCAAGCTGTCATAATTTACACACACACAGAAGCAGCAGCTGCAATGAAAAAAAAAACCGTTGAATGCAAATAAATTTCAATGAACTTTTAGTTGCCTACACAAAAAGCGAGCCATAAAATAGAAATAGTTCTGCATGCCCAAAATCCCACCGGTTCATCTGTGTAAATAAAAGGAATATAGATATAATTCCCAGCATTTATATTGCAGTCACAGTTAATGCTAAAAGTTAACCACTTTGGTAGCTGCTTAAGCTGCTTAAAACTTATACACGTAATTATTGCTGTCCAAGCAAAAAACTTTTTTTACTCTGGTTTTCTTAGTTAAATATTTCGCTTTGCTTTTGGGCAAAACTTTTGTTGGACCAAACTCCTGCCACAAACTGTTGCGGGATTTTGTTGGCTTTTGCGTTTGCTTAACTTGGCCATAATTCGTTTCACTTATGGCGTTTCGTCGGGCTAAAACCGAAATAAGCCGCTCTAAAATTATGACGTTAATCAACTGAAGTCTAGAAAAAGTTTTAGCCCAAAATAACTCTAACGCTTTTAATTGTAAATTATTCGAGAGGAAAATTCTAAATGGATTCGTTGTTAGACTTTTCGCTGTTAATGTAGCATTTCAAATTGTTTTGTTAGTCAGTTAATAAGTGCATTGGCTTTAATTGTAGGATAAACTAAATTTTTGATAACATTTTCGACGAAATCGTTTTGAAAATTTCATATGAGTATTTAAGAATATATTATATATTATATGTTATTAATTTAATTATTTTTTACTTAAAATTGTCTGTCTAAAAAATAATATTTCATCATATTTTTTATTTATATTTATATACTGTGAAAATATTATTCCATGTAGATTTTATTTGCAACTGTTGACAGTTAATTGAATCTAGTCAATCAGTAAATCAATCAATCTGTTAATCGATTAATAAATCATTTTCTGCTCATTAACGCAACTCTTGGCAGAGAAACTCGCGAGAGCCTGTCATAATTAAATATGTCGACAGCAGCTGTGAAGATGTCTCTACTCAGGTTCCTTGACACTATAAGCAAAAGGGGGGTTTCCCTATTAACACGCATAATTGAGCTAAATGACGTTTACCGTTTACCGTTATAGACGCTTGTCAAATTGACGCTGCGCAATTAGAAACTGTCTTTGCACCCAATGTGACAGCCCCCATTGACTTATTACGCAAATCAAACAAAAGATTGACGTTTAGAGGATGGCGGGTGTTTGAACCTTGTCGTGATTTTAATCAACATGTTAATGAGTTTATCTCCATAGCCAGCTCAAGTGCTTTACAGCTTAAATGCAGTGTTAATGATTCTGTTATTGCTCCACGGCTCCGACGGCTACTGACTGACAAACTGACTGACTGACTAACTGACTGACTGACTAATCCAAGTTGTTGCCCCTAGCTAATGAAAATATTTGACTTTGACAGCATGCAAGCTGCCAAAGTTTGCTGCGTATTTAGTGGACAGATTTGACGAAGCTTGCTAAATTTCAGCAGATACTTTGTAATTAAGCAGAACTAGACGATGTTTTCGAACACTTAAGCAACTGAGGTAAATAGCTTAGGCAAGTCATGAAGGCTTTGTGTAAGCTTTAAGATACCTCGATAATAACTTAAAGCTTCGAAAATGTACACACACAAAGCTCTAAGTGAGATTCATTGTATTCAGCGAATGAACTAAAAGCTAGCGCTGGTCACTTATAGACGCAAACATTTATTTCTTCATGCAATCAATGTTTAAAATATATATTAAATTTTTAATTTTTTTTATTTTTATTATAATATTTAATTTTAATTTAAGTATATATTTAAATATATATATTTTATAATGTATCAATTTGTTTGCACATCATTAAATTAAATCAGTGAAACTAATATAATTTGATACCATTCACTCTATAAATAAGCTCTTATTGCTACATAATGATATAATCCAATGCTTAAGTCCCACTTTCAGCCAGGCTCATTGACATTCCATTCTGGTCACTTACATATGTAAGTATAGTGTATAATCCTTCACAGTTTACAACTCAATTATAGATAGCTTGCTATTTTCCTCTGCTTTTACGACAACAGATTACAATAATAAATAACAACTAGACACACACACACACACACACACAGCCTTAAGCACACACTCCACTTAGATGTTGATGCGGCAACTGGTGTTGAAAGTGTCAGCAACTTTTTGACAGATTTCAATCAGCCACAAGGCAAATGGCTAACACAAAAGGACAACCGCAGAGTTGGCGTTTGGCCCACCACGTGTTTAATTACACCTGGCCAAGCATTGACAGCGATTAAAAAGCATGTCAAAGCTTCAGCTTCTGCTTCAGCTGAGCAACAGGCATGATGACTTCACAAGTGGAGGTGGATTCTGATGAATGATGGCAACACTGTTGACGATTTATTTCAGCAAAAGGTTAACATTTGCGGGGGCAAGTGCATAAATCCGATGCCAATAAAACTGGTAAAACTCATAAACTGAAGACAATATTAATGGTTGTCGTGCAAACAGATCAAAATAGATCAACTTTTGACAAAAAAAACTTAGCACTAAAAACTTTGCTCCTCAGCAAACAATTTGCCGGAGGGAGCTAGAAAGAAACGAGAGATAGGCTACCTTCGGAGATCCCTTGCAGTTGAAAAAAAAATGACAATGCTACCTTTAAAATGCATTTTCTTATTTAAATCAATGTTTCAGACCGATTGTGCCCATGGCAGCTATAAGATATAGACGTCCGATTTTGACCAAATTCAACGAATCTATATAAAATATAATAAAACTTGCAATTACTGAGTTTCGTGAAGATAAATCGTGAAAAAAAATGTTGTTCATACAACGACTCATTTTTCAACAGATTGTTCCTACGGCAGCTATAAGATATAGTGTTCCGATTTTGATGAAATTTTGTAAGCGTGCTTAAATATTGCTAAAACTTCAAATTGGTAATTTTGGTTAAGTTATCTGAAAAAAACAAAACATTTTCGACCGATCGTTCCCATGGCAGCTATATGCTATAGTGGCCCGATCTGGCTGGTTCCGACATATTATATGCGATCAGCAGAAATAGGCATCTGTACTAAGTTTCATCAAGATAGCTTCAAGACAACGGTATATCGACTCGTCTTGTCGTCCTGATTTTATATAACTATCAAAATATATTTACTCTTATATAAAACTCAAAGTTCAATTTCAATTAAGGGAATTTTCGTAATGATTTACTTAAACATATTTCACAGTATTGCACAATTGGAAAATTATTGTTTTTTTCATTTTTAAAAGGAATATATATTTTGTATGCATATAATTTGAATTAAACTGAATTTTGTGAAAATTGAATTCATTTCTTAATATGGTAAAATAATAAAACAATTTAATATATCCAATAGAACATAGGTAATAATGGAGTAGAATGAACTAAAAAAGTGCATTAAGACTTTGGTAAAGGTTGTTAATTTAGCGATAAATTTATCCAAAAATTAAATTGCTTTTATAGTATACAAAAAGCTTAAAGCAAGACACATCTGCTTGCTTATGAAAGCTTAATTTGTTAACATTAATTTGTTGATGCATACCACTGTAACTCTTTTATTCGAGATGAAGATGAATGGCGAGCAATTTCACACCTGAACGCTGATCACCCACAGAGCTGCCAAATGCCGTTAGCCACATGGTCACCTAAGGACCCTTTTGACCGGCTTTAAAGCAAACAATTAATGTGCAAATAAAAACCCATTAAATATTAATTGAGTTCGATAATTACGAGATAACGCACACAACGTTCAACAAATATAACAACGATGGCAAGCAAAATGTTGCGGCAACATTTACCTGTTTACAGTTGACAACATTTCGGTGTGTGGGCAACATTCGCTTTGAAATTTCGTAACTGGCATTGTCCGTTTTCGATTATTTTGGGCAACATGTGGAGACACCCACGAAGGTGTGTGCCGCATGGTTTCATTCATAACTAGTCGCGTGGCGCAACGCTGTGGCATCATCCTCGTCCTCGTTCTCGTCATCGTCCTGTCGCTCGTTCGGTGTTCAGCTTCGTGTTTTTGTGGAGCACTTCGTGTAGCGCTCAGCGTTCAGCGTCCTTGCCTTGCAATATAAAAACAAGCGTCCTACGCTTGGAGCTCTGAGTTCTTCGCTCGTCGTCAGCCTGTTGCGTTCGAACATAGCCCCAAGAAAGGCAGTCAGAGCAGCTTAGTAGGCAGAACAATACCAAGTCCTATATAGGACCAACTTTATAGCCCCAGTCAAAACTCAAAAGCTCTTCAAAGTGCAGTTGAATTGTGCGAGTTTAATATTCAAATTTTCCCGATCTAATTTCGTTTGATTGCCGTCGCGCGTGAACACATAAAAAATTGGGCCAATTTAACAGCCAACAACGGAAATCTTGAAAACCATAAATATTTACCCAGTATTAAGATCAAACGAAATTTTCTTGGCCATTTACCAATTGATAACGTGACAACGTTTTATGTGAATACAAATTGTACAAAATAACAAATATATTAAATAAACGTGACTTATCTGCATTTGGTGGCGTTTAACGCGTAATCAAACTTGCGATTCACATTTTTTGGATTAGTCTATTCTCAACAATATAACTGGTAGGTAGACGAATTTAACGTTTTACCTATTTCATTTAATACAATATATGTGGTTAACTAGAGTTACGTTCAAAGAAAAAATGGTTCAAGTAATACAATCAAGTTATATAAAAATATATTGAAATTGAAACCGTTTTTACTCTTTTGTTACCAGTTTTAAAGCCGTTTTTGTAGCATAGAATAACTAAAGAGTTAAAATATTAATAGGAATTCGCTCTATTAAATTACAATAAAATATTAAATTTAATTTAAAATTTATATTTTTAAATGTAACTTAAATAATTTAGGACAAATTAGGATTTATTTGAGATATTTTTAACTTATAACAAAACTATTTTGTACTTTGTAGTTATTTATTTATACATTTAATTAAATGACATCTGTATTTTCTTAGAGCTTGAAGAATAAATTGCAAGTCAGCTTAAGTTTAATGAAATGTTTGCAATTAATTGTGCTTGTGGTTTAATCTATGGATATCAATTGGTCAAGCAACGCTGGCCAATTTAATTATATAAAGCCAATTAATTTTCTACTTAGTTGCTGGCAAATGGTTTGCAATTTAATTCAGTCGGGACCATTTTAATATCAGGTGTAGAACATTTTAAAGTGCGTGGAAAAATGTTAATTTCAAATTGATAAGCATAGCGAGCAGCGAAAATGTGATAGATTTTCAATGGGGAAACACTCTTCAGCTAATTAGTTTTTTTCCGTTATGCAATTTACACAGTGTTCGGCAGCTTCTTGTGCGCGTCGAGTGTCAAGTGTCCTGAGCCTGTAATTTAATAGACTGCAAACAATGTTGAACGATATTTTCAAACTTTGATTGGCTGCGAAAACTTGTTGCCCTGTCATTTTCCACAAGAAACTCAACGGTGACGTCACTAGTAATATGTCACCTTTGCTTGGCCTCATAAAAACATTGTATTATATCGCTGGTGAAACACTTGCGGTTGAAATGACGGTTAAGATTTAAAGTATTCACTATCTGCTGTGAATATTAAGTGTTAAGCGGTTAAATGAGTGATATTCAATAAGAGAAAAGTTTCAAGATTCTAGACAAGATTCGACAAAAAATATAATAATTGCATATGCCTTATATTCTCGCACAACTGTTGAGAAAGGAAATTCACTCATTAATATTTGAGAGTCTAAAATGAATATATTGTGCCTGATTAAAATAGTTGCAAATATCCTCTCAACGGTATTTATAGGATGTATTCGACTACAAACTGATAGACGCCTGACCCACAAAAGAGTCTAACATAAATCTACATCAATTTAATGGGTATTTGACTGGCAAGCTTAACTGCCCATCAGTAAATGTTTAAATCGGAGCATTTTGCTTGAATCACAACATTGAGCAGTCAGTGAAAACATGCATTCATTCAGTTATTCAGTCATTCGGTTATTCGCCATGGATCAGCGGGCAATGAAATTATTCGCTCGTAAAAATCTTTTTATCGACCAAAAAAACTTTGGCTAACTTCGCATTTATTTGCATACATGTTAAATGCAAATAGACACCGAGACTTTTGCTTGCGATGTATTATATGTATATACATATACATATACATATATATAATATATATTTTGGTGTTTTAACTGTGCAGATAAGAGCGAGTGAATTCGTTGGCGCAATTGCTGCAGGCAATCACGATTTCTCAGTGGGGCAGTCCCTTTATTTTTTTTGCTTTTTTCTTAGAGAGTGGGGCACACATATATCACAGTGCGGCAGGGCAGTTTTTATTGCGTTGCCATATTATGCCAAGCATTGTTTACCGCACCGCTTCCCCTGACAAAAAATATTTATTTGCTCAACTTCAAATGCAGCCATTTTCCAATTATGGCATTTTAACAATGTAATTTCATTTTGGGCTGCCAAAATTTGCAGAATGGAATTTCAATAGGATGAACTTTAACATTTTATTAATACCATTTTCCGCAATTCGAGGAAGGCAGGGATATGTGGTGGGGGTCGGAGGTACTAGAAATTGACACATCAATGAATTTTGCCATACGCAGCTGCTGTCAACACTTCAATATTCGCAATCCTGCCACAAAAATGACAGGTGCCCGAAACTTAAATGCCATTTCTGCCACTTTTTACAGTTACTTACATATGTCTGTTCATGTGCATGTGCCAAAAGCTTCCAAGTAGTTAAACATCCAGAGATTTGCGCTTAAGTCTGACGCTGACAGCTCAGCTTAAATGGAGCTCAAAGTTTTCTTTTCGTGGCAAGGTAGAAAAAATGAATGGAGTGGAATAAGTACAACAAATAGTAAAATCAATCATAATTCCAATCACATAGGAGTTGTACTGTTTTCTCGTTGGTTCAATAACTATTAGGTTCATTCGAAAATCAGTATTGAAGCAAATGTTAAAAGGTTTCCAAATTAATTTCCAACCATTTATTCGTATAGTGATCTTAATTTTTCTTGTACTTATTGTATAGGATGTAATACTTAGGACGAATATATTCTGCTCTGTTTCCAAGTTATAATAAAAAAAAGAAGAAACATGAAATGCTATATACTCAGCGATAATCTGCTCTGTTCATTTGATTAATAAATAATAAAAGATATTTATGTTGTCATAATAGATCCTAGTCTTATCTAAAATGAGTTGAGATATTCTGTAAAAAGTCAAATATTGTGATATTAAATATGCATAGTTCTTACGAGCTGTTATACGCTCTTATAAGATTTTATTAAAGTGTATAACACATAATTTACAAACTTCAAGTTATTGTAGTCGATCAATATGGGATACTTTCCTCTAACCTACTTCTATTTATAACCTATTATAATTATCCTGCCTTTAAAGTCAAAGAAACCGCAAAATACAAGTCGCACTTTAAAAATAAATAAAAGTGTACTTAAGTATCGCCCCAAAGTATGCAACGTAAATTAAATAAAAAGTGCGTTGCGCATACGTCACGTTGTACACGTTGTATACTCATGCTGAAAAAAATAAGAACTTATCTTGATTTGATGATAATTCAAAGAGCAACTGATAGAGAGACAGATGACGCACGATAACTTGAGGCTGTCATTTCGCTGACATTCAATTAACAGGTGGACAATCAAACTCAAGATATGCATATTTAAAATGCGTACGGTTATAAATATATGTATATATTAAGGCATGTCCATTAAATTAGGCTATTTGAAATATGACAGAAATGTTGAGAAAACCGCTACAGATATTAAGATAGCTCGTAACTAAATATGTGACGCGGGCCGCTTGTTGCACACAGGACGCAAGCCCTCACAAATGAAGCTGGAAGCTAATCAAAATACTCAAAGGAAATGATGATGAATAAACCAGTGACAGGAAGCACAAGTGGGCAAAAGCAATGGCGAAATCAATTTCCATGCACCGAACCAATTTGGGTTAAGGCCAAAAAAATAAATATATATAAAGAGGATGCAAAACTGTATTTACACGGTTTTGGGTCTATTTATAGATTTCTCCAGATTTCAGGGATTTGTGCTTTTCCTGCTTTGAAGCTAAGCGGAAATTGTAAGCCAATCGCAAGTCACGGGTCCTTTTTGGGCTTGTGTACAATTGGTCTTTTTCGGTCTAGGATAAGTAGTTTGCATAATCGAGCTGACGCACAAATTGTCCTCAAATCCTTTCATTTTGCCAGCTGTGGCATAGCGATAACTCATTGTGTCACTGTCTAGTATCTTCACAGCTCGACGTGTCTCTTTCACTCCACTCCACTCCACTCCACTCCACTCATCTCATCGTTTCATCGCAGCATCTTAGCATCTCCATCTATTTATGTTATTTCCACACATTACGTTTATGTTCCGCTGCGGTAAAAGTCATTTGGTGGAGAGTCCATTGAGTTGCTGTTCCAGCCAGCTGCCAGTGGCTAGTTCAAAGTGGGGTTAGAAGAGGTCATGCATGTGCATAAGTCATAAATTATATGTACACATCAACGATATCAAAAGGTTGTGTATTTCTCATAGGTTGCCACGCAGCATTTTCCACATTTTCGCACTTTCACATCACGCCTGCAACCTACAATATCAAAGTCAAAGTCCAGTTACGAGTCGTGCTTGCACTTTATTATATTTTTGCAATAATAAATATTACTTGAAGTTGATAGATTACTCTTAAATGATGCTGTAAACTGCTGTTCAGCTTATGCAGGAAAAACTGTTATAGAGTTATAAAGAGTTCAACATGTGTAAGTGTCAAGTGTTGGGATAACTAGTCAAGTATTTTAATATATATTGTATTGTATCCTTAAGGCGAATATTATGATTTTATTTATAATTGTTTAGTACATTAAACTTACTTCTCCATTTAAATATCTGTGTGATATTTACTCTCAGATTTTGCGATATGTACTTGGAAATTGATAA
Source organism: Drosophila maculinotata (assembly GCA_035045305.1). Taxonomy (NCBI): domain Eukaryota; kingdom Metazoa; phylum Arthropoda; class Insecta; order Diptera; family Drosophilidae; genus Drosophila; species Drosophila maculinotata. The sequence goes on along the minus strand of JAWNPD010000335.1, from coordinate 22,098,572 downwards.
AGATAATCCAAAAAGCAGTGTTATTAATATATGGACACCAAAAGAACGATCTAATTAACTAAAATTAATATACACATACACTCATTAATTGACAGAAATTCAGATAATAATTGCATCAATTTGACATGCAGAAATAACTCGATTCAGTTTTAATAAAGTCATCGTATAGCAGAGTAAATAAAGTACACTTTCCCATGAAAGTCCATACCTGGAAACCTTATTAGTAAAGAAATTAAATTAAATACATACATATATTGCAAACCATTTAATTTAAATCTCACATTTTAGGTTATGTCGACATTGTTTTAATATTTGAAAGATTTGCATATTGTATTGATTTCACAAAAATGTATTTAGTACATATCGCCAAAGTTTTGTTTAACAAAAAACGAATAAATAAAGTTTATAGATATATATTTTAGCCTCAGCGACTGTTCAATATGCAATTTTTCAAACAGGATAAAATCAAATTTTTGTTTAATTTTATGCAATTGGTTTGCGTTACGATGTTCGAGGGTTAATCGTCCGATTCATGCATCCGTTGATTTTTCATGCAATTAATACTTAATTTTTTTTTCAATTGCAGAATGATGAAAGCCACAGCGTGGTTTTGCCCGGTGTTATTGACTTTACTCAGCGCCACTAGGCTCGTTTGTACCGCACAGCGGGGTGTGGCAGCAACAACGGGCGGAGGGGCAGGAGCAGGTGGCTCAGCAGCAGCAGCAGCAGCAGCAGCTGGCGGCGGTGGCTTTGCCAACGGATATCCTCTGGACTATCTGGATGCACAGGCCATACAGGTGCGTAAGTCGTACACCCCATACTCTTCTATTTCCACCCCCCCCCCCACACTTTTTGCGGTTTTTCACCAGCTGTCGCTCATTTTTGTGACAGTTTTTCGAGGCTCATATTTCATTGGACGTTTCCGTTTTTTATGGCCTTTGATGTTGCCATCAGGGAATATATTTTAATTCATGTTGAAAACAAACTGCAAATACATTCGCCTTGTAATTATTTCCGTTTAAGCAAAATAAAACTATCATATACAGTACATCAATATTTACAGCAGACAAACAAATATGTCCATATGGATAAATGATTTTCTTAGGAACGATAAGAGCTAAAAAAACTACATTTGATATACAGTTTCTAATAGAGCACTAGCAGTTTAAATATAAATTCCAAAAAAAAATGTAATCTTAATATACATAATTTTTATGAACTATTTTTCAACTCTGACCTGAGTGTCTCATAGTTTATAAAAGCATTAAAAACTGTTCTTTCACTATGGTGTCAATGATAAAACTCCCAAGTATTACATATTACAAATGTCAACAAATATATATATATATATATTGAAATTCCCTTATTTATTTATATCCAAGTAGTTGCCTATTTATAGATATGTGTTATCAGTAGCCCCGTGTAATAAGGCATCTTATCGCATGCATCGATGTTGTTTGTTTAGCTCTCATCAAATGAAATAGAGTTACCTGCGAAGTTTTCTTATCATAACATTTTAATCATTGCAACTACTTTGAAGTAGGATTTCCGATGAAATAGCTCTTGATTTCTGCCAGAGACGCAATAAATTCAAAACACTGAAAGTATTCTCAATATTATCAGAAATAAGTGAGACGCATATTTTGTAAATAATACAACCAAATAATCTTATCGACAGAACTTGTATCGTGACCACCGACTTGACATGAAGATTGGCAGCCCTGTAACACAAACAAATTAGTCAATGTATAAAAATGGATTTTGTATTTTTTGACAAACAATTTGATAAAAACGTAAAATAAATGGAAAATTTTTAATAACGATTTATGTATGCTTCATTAGACCAAAAAATAAAAATTATAACAAACAAATGTAAACAAATGGTAAACAAAATATATTATTGCCTTGTTTATTTACCTTTGACAAGAAGACAAATAAAACTTGTAGCTTTGTTGTTTTACAGCGTGAATAAATCGCTTGACAAAGTTGACAACAAAAGTTCAAGTTTTCACGCTGTTTAATTTTCACAACGCGTGGGTTTCATTGAGAACAATATAATTGAATATGCTTTCTCTACTTATCATACTGACAGCTTAGCTAGTAACTTTCAAAGGACAAACTTTTGGGCACTCACACCGCCTTAAAAAAATACTTGCGAATGTGGTCATAATTTTCCTACATTTAAGGTCAGACTTTAAAATTTGATCAGCTATTTGCCAACTGCATTACAAATATTTTATCGAGTTAAGCATTTAAGGCAATGAAAACTATGAAAGCTGAGCTAAAAGTTTCATAGCGTGCAAATCTCAAAATGGAAACTTATGCGGCAAGTTTGAAAAAACAATTTATAACAATTTTAAAAATGAAAACTAGCAAAAAAGTAATAGCTAAGAGTGTTTGACTAGCGGGTGCTCTATTTTTATTCAATGTTTTTATTAATAAGACATTCAGAGTTGACATGGCTTAAATGGCTTAAATCCACCGAAATTAGATCATATGTGAAATGTAGTACCTCTAAAGAGATATAATTTGTTTTTCATGTATCTTTTTATGTCTCAAATCCACATACAAAATTAAGTACGTTTCCAGAGAATTCATGTGTTCAATTAACCATCTTTAAAGGACAAATTTCTGTGTTCCCTTTAGCTAAAAATGAAATATTTGTAATTCAGTTAATCAAATTATAAAAAAAGTCCAAATTGAAGTCGCAAAACAAATTTATTTATGGAATGCTACATTAAACAACTTTAGACAGTATGGAGCAACAATTGATTTCAGAGGTTGCTATTGTCCTCAGTTGGATCATTGATTTCTTCACTTTGACTATCATTCTGATCATCATCATCATTACTAGAGTTGCTGTCATCCTGGTCCTCCTCATTATTGTCGTCACTGTCACTGCTACTACTATCATCATCGCCTTGATCGTTGCCCCCTGGTGGGCCACGTGTTGGTCCGCCTGGGCCACGTGGTGGTCCTCCTGGTGGGCCACGTGGTGGGCCATGTGGTTGACGTCCGCCTGGACTGCCAGGACCACCAGGACCACCAGGACCGCCTGGACCGCGATCTGCCACTACGGCGACTAACAAAACTGCGAAGATAACAAGTGAAATAGCTCTCATGATTAGCTTTTAATTGCTTTTACTAGTGGCCCTCGATCTTTTATAGGTCCAATTCCAGATGCACCGTATATTTGCACAGTTGCCGCGAGTTAATAAAAAACAAGTACGACGTAACTTTGTTATGCATATCTAGAGACATTAGGCAAATAGTTCTACAATTCCGTCAATTGGTGTTGCAATCTAATCGCTTACGCAAAAAGTTTTCCATTGTCATTACCAATAAAAAAATCTTTATGTATATATATAAATCGATTGAATCGATGATGACTAACAATGTTAAATACCAATTTTATTGTTTTATGGCTAGAGATTAGAACTGCCCTGGACTCATTGTACGATCTGTCGGAACTGATGATGACAATGGTTGAACGATTAAAATTCTGAATAGCAACAAGAAATAAGTATAAAATTTCTTTATAGCTGAAGCTACTTAAGAACTCTGCAATCTCAAGTGTCAGAGTCTCATAATGATAATGTCATATTGACATAACAAATTAATATTTTAGGGCGTATTCTTCAGTTTAATCTGCGAAAGTACTCAGCAAATAGATAAAGAGTCAGTTTATAGGGAATTTTTTTTATAGATAGTAATAATTAAAATAAATTCAACTACTTATAATAACATAACATTTTGTTTCCTAACTATAAAAAGCAATCAGTATGATTGATTTCTAGTTTTTGGCGAATTAATAATGAAATTCTACGAACTATAATCTGCACATAACTTAATGCTTTAATGTCCATTCGCTTATCTTAAGAGTTTCAAGGTAGGACTTATGTACTCGTCGATCCACTGCCCTCTGGTGCCTCAGTAGTTGTCTCTGCGGGCTCACCGGAACCTTCGGTGGTAGGTTCCTCGGGCTCTTCGGATGCCAGGGTGGTGGCTTCAGTACCAGAGCCATCAGTGGTTGAATCCTCTGGCACTTCTGGTGCCTGGGTGGTTTCTTCAGCACCGGAACCATCGGTGGTTGAATCTTCTGGTTCTTCGGGTGCCTGGGTGGTTTCTTCGGGTACTTCTGGTGCCAGATCGGGAGACTTGGAAGTCTCCTCGGGAGCTTCAGTTGTGGAGTCTTCGGGAGCCTGAGTGGACTCATCCGGAGCCTGGGTGGATTCTTCTGGAGCTTGGGTAGACTCTTCTGGTGCTTCAGTTGTAGACTCTTCAGGCGCCTGGGAAGATTCCTCGGGTGCTTCGGTTGTGGATTCCTCTTGACCTTGAGTCGATTCTTCTGGGGCCAGGCTAGATTCCTCTGGTGCTTGAGTAGATTCCTCTGGAGCCAGGCTAGATTCCTCTGGTGCTTGAGTAGATTCTTCTGGAGCAGGGGTTGATTCCACGGGAACTTCTGGTGTCTGAGTAGATTCCACTGGCGCTTGAGGCGACGATCCAATAGGTGCTTCAGTGGATTCCACTGGAGTCTCGGACGTGGCTGGTGGTGCTTCAGTACGCAATCCGTGTCTGGGTCCATTGTGATGCTCCCAGCGATTGTCTTTGTGCCAGCCACTATCATCTCTGTGCCAGTTGCCAAAGTTACCGTGCCATCTGTCTCCGTTTTGATTCCAGCGTCCATGTTGAAGATTGGCTCCCCAGCCACCATTCCTTTGATCTCTGTCTCCATCTACATTCCAGCCACTACGCTGCACATTTCCACCCCAACCGCCGTCGCGGTTACGTCCCCAGCCGAAGTCGTTCGGTCTGGCAGCGACAAAGGCGCAAAGGAGCGCGAATACCGCAATTGTTAGAACCTTCATTTTGTAATCGTTCGATGTATACTAATCGGAACTGTCGCCGCAACGGGCTTTTATATGAAGAAAGCAGGTGGTCGTGGTTCGCAACAGTTACTATTGGTATTCAGACATTCTGGCCATTCACTGCAATACTTTTATCTAATCGCAATCGCAATTATTGTAGTGTCTGATAAGCAAAAACGCCAGAAAGTGAAATTTCATGCCGTACTAGCTAGTGATAGGTCCGACAGATCCAATAGGCCTGCTCTAAAGCTGTTTCGATTTTCTTTAATTTTTATATCACTTTATATTTGATTTTTTTTTTAATTTTAGCAAAAGATAATCTTTGTCCTTTTATATTCACATATTTTAAAGTTAGCAGGGTTAGTTATCAGCCACTTTACAACGCAGTTCCTTAACCTACAGTTATTTTCGATAAAGTAGTTAACAAGGTTAAGGTTTAATATCGCAGTATTTTTGCCAGTCGGTTAACCTTCGGAAATTTTCCATATTTTATTCCGCTTTATCGCACCTGAACTGGCAGAGGGGTGAATAATCGACAATGAATTACCAATCGCAAGACTTTAAATTTACTGCAAATTATCAATTAGATTGCTGGGGGCGTTTACAATTAGTCAGTCTAATCAGACAGTAGTTTAGTTGGTTATACAAATAAACTGCTCACCTTAAGTTTAGATACCACGTGATATTTCAACATCCAAATAGTGATAGCAGTTATTGTTTTGTAATCTTGGTCTGCGGTTAATAAAATTAAAATTAATATAAGATTAAATATCAAAGATATTCATATCACGTGATAAATGTTCGATCAAAGTCCTGTTAACATATAAATGTCAAGCATTATAATGTCGATATTGATACCCTTTTTTTCTATATTATAATGAAATCTTTTTTAGCTATCATCAAATATTAATTGATCTTAAAAATTGCACACATTCATTACATACATGTAACTACGATATCATTTATATTACCAGCAGTTGTTTGCTGGCCCTGATCATCATTTGATTGCGTGTTTACTTTCATTAGTCACTCAAATCATCTAGAATTTTTCAATGTTATCTTCATTGAGTTGTTTACACATTTTGTTATCTGAAAGCTGTTAGACTTTGCAAATTATTGTAAATATTTATCTATGTACTTGCAAACAGTAGACAGGCTGTGAAAACATAGCCCATAATCATCTTTTTAATTAGGAATATAAAAATGGAGTAGTTACCAAGAAACGCTTATCGGAGAAGGGTTTTACCCATCATGCGAAATGATTTATCATTTGATAATTTAAAATCCATTTACAGTTGTGAATTTAAATAAATAATAATTTGGCAGTTGATAACAAAAAAAACCGGACACCTTATCAGAAAAAGTGTTCTCAATTCCAATTTCGTTTTTCACTTTAAAGAAATATTCTTTTATAGAGCTTTAATTTATGAACTTTTAGTAATCTTAGCAATGTTCCATTTTACTACTTATTTTGTCATTGTAATCATAAATTGCCTATTCATCTAACTACATATAGCTACCTAGCAACTGATTAACTAACTCAAACACTTTCAAGCTGGCAAACTTTTTGTATTATGAATTTACAAACATTTATTATGCTGTGTACTGAGAAGTTAAAAATGAATGCATAACAATTGTTTTGCCTTTCTTTCTTTCTTAATTTCTTCGCAGGATGAGTATTCCTTGGCAAAGCGGAATAAACCGTCGCTGTCCATTGTCAATCCGTTGGATGTGCTGCGCCAGCGGCTGCTCCTGGAAATAGCGCGCAGGCAGATGAAGGAAAATACGCGGCAGGTGAGTTGAGTGGTGCGAGTGATGCGAGTGGTGCGGTGGATGGGTGATGCGTTGTCCACCTTGGTATTTGTAATAAGCGCGAGTGAGCTGAAGAAAAACTTTTCTTTTTATTTTTATTATTTTGTTATTTTTTTGTTCAACTTGCAAGATAAACAAACGGAAAAACCAACGCAAAGTAAAAATGTTGAAAGTGCGATTTAATGTAAATAGAAAATTGTAGCAGCTAATCAAAATTAGAGCTGCAAATGAAAATATCAAATAGTTGGCAAGAACTCAAAAGCACATAAACTTCACAGCGTTTTGCGAAAACTTTTCCATTTTCTTGAGCTAGCTAAAAGAACAATAAATTTATGCTTTCACAAAAACCCATCGAATGAATGCCTGCCCAGTATAAAGGTCACGCTTCGTTTACCGTTACCCCATTTCTCACTATGTCGATGGCCATTTGTCAGACAATGGCCTAAAGGCGCATCTTATCGCTGGATATATTGACAGGCCCCGCATGCTAGCCATGTAAATAACACACAGGTAGATATCAAAAAGAGAAGCTGAAGTAAGCAAGAAAGCTTCAGCACCAAGAGTGCTCGACTTGTAGATACCCTGTACCTGGGTCTAAGGTACCCACATATATATTACATACATTTTAAGTGCTGCAGTACACAATAATGCCTTTAAATATGAATGTATGTATATACTAATGACATGCGACTTACTTTGACATTTTCTTTAATTTGGCATCTAAAATTAACAAAAAAATAATTGAATGAAAAAAATAATGGATTTTATAATCTAACAATGGAAATAAAACTTATTAAAATAATAAGTTCCTGAAAAAAAACTTTAAAATTTTGATCCCAATTAATTTTCAAAATGAAAACTAAGCTAAAAATTTATAAATTTATTTGCCAGTTACAAGCTTTTTTCCATATGTTAAATACCCTTTCTTGGCCATCTATACAGGGTACAAAAAGGCTTCAAGGGCCTATGACGGGTAGCATCTCAGCAAAGGCTTAGTAGAGCATTTTGCAAGCGTAAAGGGGAAACCAACGCGTCGTATGCGTAATACAAATATTTCGTCTTGGCAACAAAGCGAAATTTATTTGGTTACCAAAATGTTGATGCAGCCCACGGCGTTAGAGAAAATGTGGAAAGAAAATCAAACGGTTTAACGGCAGGAATTCAAACGATTTGGCCCTTGGGCGCCTCTCGAATAACGATCCTTTACTAGACGCGAGGAGGGTGCGGGGTTTATACCAAATTGTACGCTCCACTTACACATGTCGCATTCATACATACATATGTATTGATTTGTCAAAGGGATGCGATAAATTGCTGCATGAATGAGAGCTCATGAAAGGACTCGAGTGAGAGCTCTTGAGTGCATCCGAATAATTGAGTTTGAACAAAGCAAATATTCAATACACATGTGATTTAAAAAAATATATATTGAAAAAATTTAAATATTTAAATATTTATATATTATAGAGCATTTAGTAATCTAAAGCGTGGTGTTTTCTGCAGGCTCCAAGGTCGTGGAGTCCTCAGGCTCGACGGTTGTGGAATCTTCAGGTTCAATGGTGGTGCTGTCCTCCTGTGGTGGTGGTGTGGGACGATGTGGAGGACGGTGGCCATGAGGGGGACGCTGCTCATTGTCCTGAGGTGGACGTTGTCCATGTGGCGGACGGTTTTCATTCTCTTGAGGAGGACGCTGTCCATTAGACGGTCGCTTGCCAGGACGCTCTTTAAATAAAACTAAATTTGAAAATAGCTCATTTATAGACCAAATGAAATCACTCACCACGCGATTCCTCATCGCTATTAGGTCGTCCAGCTTGCTGCTGATCCTCACCCGAGTCACGTGACGGTCCTTGCCAATCTCCAACTGCTCCGCCATTATTGAATCTTTCTGGTCGCGCTGCTACCAGCACTACAAATAGGCTTATAGCCAGCACTCCAATTACTATAGCTTTCATTCTTTAGGTTCTTAGTTCTTAACTGATGAAGTATTTTGTTTTTTGGTCGCTTTTATATGTCTACGACCACTAAAGAAATAATTTTATTAAGCGGGAAACAGAATTGTTATCTTATCTTAGACCAAACATTCCAGGGAATATCCCAAAAATGACTACACATTATTTTATTTAACAACAGCCAGCCTGCTGAAGTTCCTCAAGTGGCAGAACTCATTACACATAGGTCGTTGTTATTGAAATTACGCTATGGGGTATTCCAATGACTATCTGCACTCGTCTGCAGATAAGAACATTGATAATGCAGTTGCTAAAATTAATGCAATCAATTTATATAGTTGAAAGCATTTATTGTATACATATGTAGATATATTAATCTCGTAATCAAACACAGAAAATCAATGCTGTCGACTATTTACATTTTAAATATATATTTTAAATATTAACTATTACAAAATAAAGAATATAACATTTTTAAGCTGAGATTTTGTTCTGGCTACACAATAGCAATATACAGCATACTTTTAAGTTGGTAAACTTAACTGCAAGGAATGAGGTATACTTTTCGGAGTATTTTGATAAGTATATAATGAGCAAATTTAAAAAGAAAAAATTGAAATAATCTTCTTAATCTAGATTAAAAACGAACAAAACTTTTCCGTTTTACTAAATGTTATTTAAAGTGGAAATAACCAACAAGTATTTCAACTGTTGACAAACTGCTAGTTACAAATGCAATTAAAGCGAAATTCAATTTGCAGTGTGTAAATTAAATATTTATGCCATTTAAAGTAAATGTTTGCTTCTTGGGCGCTGCGAGGGGAGTCGCTTGGGGAGCTGTGGTGTGTGGAGCTGTGGGGCACACATTGCACATTACTGCGTATATATGTAATGCAGCAATTTCCTTTAATATCAACCGTTTTCCCTCTTTGCCCAGGTTGAATTGAATCGTGCCATACTGAAGAACGTGGGCAAACGTGTGTTCCTAGAGCCGGCAACTTGGGGCAACAGTCGTTATCAGCAGCAGCAACGGCATCAGCAGCAACTGGAACAACAGCGGGAGCAGATGCGTCGTCAGCAGCTGCAGCAACAGCATTTCCCCAGTCAACTGTGGAGCTTTGACTGGCCGCAGTCCGGCTCCGGCTCTGGCTCTGGCTCTGGCTCCAACTCTGGCTCCGGTTCGTCTTCTGCCCCAGCAGCAGCCTCGTCACGCTTTTTTGATTTTCTGCAGCGACCGGCAACACAGCAGGCAAGACAGCAGCAGCTCGACGATGCCAACAAATCCCTAAACGCCTTCGGTGCCCTCGGGCTGGGCGTGGCCAAACATCATCAGCAGCAGCAGCAGGCAAACGGAAATGAAATTGCAAACGAAACAAATCATGAAAACGGCAATCGCAGAACGCTGACAGTTGGCAAAAGTGCAACAGGCGACGATTCGAATGCTGACGAGGAGCAGGGCGAGGACGATGTCCTGGATGAGCTAAACTTCAACTGGGCCAGCGAGCAGCCGGAAGTTTTGGACAGTGGCCCAGACAATGCGGACAATGCAAACGGACGATTGCCTTGGCGTCTAATCTATCGCATGCACAAAAATCCGCACTATGCTAATTAAGTGACAGCAGCTAAAGATACAGATACAACCACATACTCATACAAACAAAGATACACACAAAAAAAGACACACAAACATTCACACAGAGACAGTTTTAGTGGTTAAAATAGATGTTAGTAGTTGCTATATTGACGGTTCCTAATGGCTGGCTTTAAGGCTGGCATATTGTGTGTGCAACCCTCCGATAAACCAGAAATCCTATTCCCCCCTCCGTCCTTTGTGACCTGTTGCTTAAATATACTCAAAGCTCACACTCACAATCGCGCACTCACTATTTGAATTTCGTATTCGTATTTGTATTTGTGACTTACTAAATGGTTTATGTAACAATTCATGCTACCTCTTTCTCAGATGCTCTTGAATATTAAACACAAAACGAACGTTCCCTTAACTCTCCGCCGGAGCCTTGCCTCCGGCGCTAAGTACTACGTAATTATACTCAAAAAAATATATAGATCTATTGACTAGCAAAAAGTTTAAAAATATATTACAAAAAAATACCAAAAAAAAAGAATCAAAATATATACATATATACCATATGTACATGAACTTGTTTAATAGCATAAATGACGTTGATTGATCAAAGATTTAAAAAAAAATACATGTGTAGTTTTTAAATCCATACGAATATGTATGCTTGTATATGTAATTAAATGATACAGCTTTCGAGTTTATTATTTAATAAAATTTTTTATAAATTGATTTGCTTATATTTATAGTGATGGAATGCTTTTAAAGCTTTTTGATCTATCTGAAATTTTTTATAGAAAACAGAAAGTAATCCGCAGGCGGAAGTCATATTTTTGAATTAATTTCTATAATTATTCTTTAATAATTATTTTTCAAGACAGTTAATATACCAAAGTCATAGTTAATTATGAAGTCAAAACCCTTCATACGCTAATTCTATATGCTCAATATTTCATACAATAATTTCTACAATTTTAAAAACCTTTTAAAAATTGATATTATTTTTATGATTTTCAGTATATCCTCAGTTTTTTTTTTTGGCTTTTACATATGAAAGTTGTAAGAAATATAAGAAACATGTTAAAGAGAAACAAAATGGTTGCAAATCATATAAATACGACTAACGATTTTAATGTAGATGAGCTACTTAACGTAATCCCAACCTAACTTACATAACTATTTATGCATGTGCAAAATCTCAATTAATCTAACTACATATATATGCTAACTATGTGTTGACAAAGGATCGAGTGGATTATTCACACATACACACACACACAAATACACATACACACAAATACTTATGTAAATTAATGAATTTTATGCATAACAACAATATTAAAAGAAACGGAATTAATTTTCTATATGTAAATAAACAATTTACTCATAAATAAAGCAGAATAAATGAAATTAAAGCAAGTCAAATGATTGAAATTCAAATTATATTATTACATGGATTATACTCGTATATATACGTATGTATATGTATGTATTTATTTTAATGAAACAAATGAATAAAAAATTAATAGTATTGAAATGGCATTCAATTAAAAGCGCTTGATTTTTAATCGGTATTAGGCTGAGGGCTTTCAACTTATTTTGTGATAATGGTTGGATTATAAAGTAGTCTTATGTTTAAACTAATCTCAGATTTAAAAGATTTAATGTAATTCGTTGAAAAAAAAACAAGTACTTGAGTTTTCTAAAGTAATGATCGAAGCTGAGCTTTTTTTCAGCAGCTTTGCCGATTTCTACGTTGGAAATGAAATCTAATCTCGCATCGCGATTTTCTTCACATTTAAAACTCTTTACAAATTTAAAGAAATACTTTAGTAAATTATATAGTCGTCTCTTCCTAATGAGTAGCATTTTGTCAAAAATCTTTTAAAAGTTGGCAAACATTTATTAAAAACTAAAACTTGTATTTATCAATTGCTTGAGATAATACAAATTCTCTGAAAATGTCGAGCAGATACTAAAGTTATGATTCCCCAATCAAGCGGTTGTCTTACCAATCGTCCATTTTTCCACTTACGTTTTCAACGATGTCAACTTAAAACCCATATCCCAAATCGAATTAAAATTCAGATAAATTCTCTAGATACTAAAAACGAAATCTTTATTTCAGTTAAGAAGTGCATTTGAAGTGGTGTAGTAGATTGCGCCCAAAACACTTAACCGTAATTCTAGACATGGGCCAACAGCTAATTATGGTGTACGATAAATGCTCCCTTGTGGACAGCAAAACGCCTCTTGAATAACTCAAGGGCATAATTAATAAACTGGTATCTCTGACGCATTACACGAGACGTTTAACAGACAGCCCCGTCGCTGACATAAGAGGGCCTATGCGGAATAGGATGCCTCCACAAAAAAACGATAATTATCACAGCACCATTACGAGAACGAAGCACGTACAAAAGTTGACAGCAGAGCAAACAATGACAGGGACAGCCAGTGGGGGGTGTGGGGGTGTGCCTTTGTTGTGCCTTTTGTTGTGGTGGCTCTTCCTCATTCATTTGATGTCACAGAGCAGCGCAACGCCGCGCAGTGTCCAGTGTTTGGGATTGAAGTCGGTCTCGAAATCAATCGAACCGACATACTTGAGGTCGGTGCGCTGCGGCTTCCGATAAATTGGGCACTCATATAGCTTAGGATCCTTGCCGGCGGTTGTGTTAATTGCATAAATATATATAACCGGCATTTGTTCATAGAGCACCTTCATCCTTGACTCAATCAGCTTTCCACTGCGTCGGTCCAGCGAAGCGCCTGCAAAGCAACAAATTTAAAGCCATGTTAGTATCTTCTGGCACCTAATTGTTTCAATGTCAATAGGTTGCCCCACGTAAAGTTAGTCGGCCAACGCCCGGGGAATTCATGTTATAGCCCACGCATGTTTCTGTGGCCCAAAAATCTTTATTAGCGCACGGCTTTGGGGCGAAATTGTCGTATTTTAATATACAGGCGCAAAGCCAGCAGAAGCCCTCATCCCAAATGGCCCCACGTGGTGGGACCCACCTTTAAATGGACAACAGAACTTACATAACAGCTTACAGTTTATATGGTACACATGTACCACAATGCGTATGCGTAATTTAATTTTCGTTATTATCAATCGTGGACACGTATTTGACGCTGCAGTTGGATTTATGCAAATGCACAAATTGCTTATTCAGCTTTGAATGCATTCACTCTTTATTGTCATATTCAATTTCGGCTTATTACGTCACGTAAACACAGTTAGAGAAGTGCTAGCTGGTCGCCCACGCTTCAACAATTCAATAGTACAATGAAAGTGTTTTTGGCTATTGCATAAATTGATCTATAGAAAACATACAAATGTACATTTTGAATTGGATTGCATATTGAGAAGGCTAACAGTACCAGATTTGTCATAGCAAGAGAGGGAGAACTTTCAGAATAGATAGCTAAACTTGTGACATTATATATACATATGTAGTATAGCGAATACCAACACCATATCTCCTAAATGTCGGAAGTAATTCGCTTTTATGAACTTTTAAAGGGGGAAGAAGTTTCGACAAATTAATTGTACCTCCTCCCTTTTAACATTGTATATAACATAATAATTTGAGATTTTTGGTCAATAATAATACTTATTAAATAAAAAAAAAATGATTAAGTAATTTAGCTCTTTACTAAAAATAAAGTCACTCACAATGGATATATATAAAAATTCAAAAAAAAGCGTTGCAAATTAACAAAAAACAAATTGTTTGAAAATCCAAAAAAGTTGTAAAATATGTGACAAATATGCACAAAGGACATGCTTGTCCTTATCATCCTCATTGTTGAATGCTAGAAGTTTTGAATAATCAGCACCTGACCACAACAAAGATCTATTGCACCAACAGAAGCGACGCAAAGTATGCCTTTAACATTCTTATTATCACACACGGAGTGAAGTCAGGCAAAAAAAAGGAAGAGAAACCGCACAAGCCGCAACCAATTTGTAGGGTCAACAAAGGGGCATGAACCTAGACCAAGGACTAAGATCATTGTATAGCAAATGCGGATACATTGTATACAATACATATATTTCGCACCGGTTTGGCATTTGAATGCAGACAAGTTATTATTGAAAGGGGTTGGGATTGTACTTACCTTCTAGAAATAGTCCATTCACGTATACGCCCTCAGTGGGATACTCGGTAATGTCCTCCTTGTTGTAGCGCGTTATTTGATTCTGCAGGACGACCGAGTCGAGTGCCCAGCCTTTGTGAGCTCGTGTTACCTCCTGACAATCCCAGCGGCACACGCGACGTATACGCAATGCCAAAGCAGCAATCAGCAGGAAGCAGGAGCAGCAGGTCGATAAGCACCGGCAATTGGTTGAAGTGTTGCCAAAGCAGCCCCAAGACAGAACAAAAAATATGAAAAGAATTGCACAAATGTGTGAATAACTTGCAAGCATATTGAATGTCGAAAAACGTGTAGGGGCAAACAGTTTACACGGCATGATTTACAATTATTTTTACGGGTAACTAAATACTCGGATTAAATGATTTCTTGTAATAGTTTTTTTTTTAATAGTGTTTGGCACACCATATATCAAATTAACAACTATAGTTTTTAAATACTCTGAGCTGAAGAGTTTAACGAAAAGAATAACCATTTTATGTAAACATAAGAAATGGTTATATGAATTTCCCTAGGGTAGTTAATAACCATGTTCAGTTTAGCAATCAAGAATATTTCCCATTTGATAGCGTTTTTTGTCAGTGCCTATTACATAAATAGGTAACTGCAAAGTAAATTTCATATATCATATATGTGTCTGCTTCCAAAAACGAATTTCAATTAAAAAATGTTGCATTTACAGGGTAGCCTATAGTCACTCCATTTTAACTATATCCAAGCCCACGTTTGTTAAACGAAATGTTTAGAATTTCCCCAGGGTAGCTAGCGTGCTACGTACACAGTAATTATTGACAGGAGTGTCCTATGCAACTAGGAATAGCTTATTATCCAGCTTAAATGTAACTCAACCAAGTTCTTAAATCCTTACGGGTTGTGTTTGGCTTACTTATGCAAATACATATTTTTATTGTTATGCGAGAACTCTCTTTTGAATTCGTTGCCATAACAAAAATGGTCCACAAATCTGTCTACTGTGTGTGGACGCAAACAAATGAAACATTTTTTTTTTTTTTTTATACTCACTTGTCGCATGGCGGTCAAAAAACCTTGTGGATTAAAGAAGCCCGTCATCCAGAATACCTTATATTTTTCCCAGTCGTGTGCGTTGACAAATTCAACAAAAACACAAAGAGTTGAAAGGAAAGCAAAATGAGCAAATCAAGAAAAATGTATTAAACAATTAGCGAGTCTCCTTGCCAAGTTGGCCAAGTTCTTGTCATGCGTAAGGGACAGGCGGAGGATTGAAGGAAGAAGAGCTGGCCTTACCTTTGGACGATCTGTGGATATCCAGGTACGAAATTGCGCATTTCGCTCCAGCAGCTCGGTGTACCAAAAGCCAAGCGTGGTGGACTCCCAGGATATCTGGAAGTGCAAGTGACATTGACATGAGGCAACATTATCTGAGCGCTCTGATGCAAAGGACAAAACAGTTCCCAGCCATTTATTGATATATAAAATGCATGTGGGTATGAGTTTGAAATGTTATTCAAATTTCGTTGTATCTAATTAATAAAGCCCTTGCTTATTTTGATGTTCATGGCGCGACAGAAGTCCTCCATATCGCGAAAGGCTTTCAGCTGAGAGTCCCGAACGGAATGCTTGGGAAGATTGTATTCAATCCTCGGATGATACATATCACTGGTCTTCTTGCCACGTGTTATGGTGAACTCGCCCTCGTGGAACAGCTTTCGCTTCATCTCAAATGACATTTCCACATTGCTAGCACGCTGGGGAACTAGGTCGACATACGATTCACGAGAATTCGGTGAAGTTGCTGTAGTTGAGTCTTGATATTCAGATGATATTGTAATCCTCTCGGCATCCTGCAGCCGATCCATCAGCATTTGTGGATCGAACGGATTCAATTTCTTCGGAAACGGAGTGCCCGTATTGCTAGTCTTCATGAAGCCATAATCACGATGTCCCAATGGAATACGCGAAGTTGCATCCACATTGACATTATCGAAACCCAAACGTTTTGATGGCAGTCGAGTTACGCGCTTATCAGTTGTTTTATTAGTGGCCCGTTTCAACATTTTCGTGAATTGAATCCTCCAGTTGTATCTGTTATAATTATCTTAAGTACAAGCCCAAATGAAAAGATGCAATGTGCTTAGGATACATACCAAGAAAAATATAAATAAGTATAATTGCAATGAGAATAATTCTTTTATTCTTTTTTTAATATTTTATTTAGATTGTGTATTTTTTTTGTGAATTCTTTTTTAACTGAATCGGGACTAGATATATATATACATATTTACTTTCCAAATTCAACTTTCTCAACGCTTGCTCTTTTCTATTCTTTGCAACAACAAAATATATATATTATACATACGTATATTTATAAGTTCAAAGAAAAAAATGTATCACATTTGTATTACTAAATAATGTTTTACTCAAGTTGAAATCCACCAATAAAAATTTAAAACTCCAAAACTTCTCACTCGCAGTCTACCGATTCATTTTAATAACTATAATATTGTCCTTTTAAATGTATATTATTATAAAATAATTAACTAAATGACTCCATTTATTGAACGCTTAGTCTAATCCTTTAAATGTATGCTCTTTTTGTCATCTATATTTCGTGCACTCCATACATTTTAATCTCATTATATACATTAAAACTTTGTTATCCTCATTAGTGTATGGCTAACACCTTCCATCTTTTTTATAAATTTACATTCAGCCCACCAATTTTCTTATAAATTTAACCAATTTGAATGAACATGAATTAATTATCTTATATTCTGCTCGTAATCACACACAATTTGAACCAATTTTTGCTTTGATCCAACCCCCCATCGAGCTTTGCAAATTATTCACCTTAACAAAAAGGAAATAGTACCCCAAAAATATATAAAAAAATCTCCGTGTCAATTAAAGAAGGCGTTAAACGTTTATATGCATAAATATTAAAGAAAACGAAGTGCAAAATCAATCAAGTTTTTATAAGCGTCAATTGAAAGCAAGCCACCCAAACAGTGCCAGACTCGAGACTACAGTAGCTGCTGTATATATACTATCTATAAACAAAATATATGTATATATATATATATATGGGGTATGTTTGTATGTATATATTTGTGTTTTTTGTTTGGGCAGGTCTGCTCACAACTTTGGGGCTAAATTTGTTTGCGCACCGATAAAAATCTCGTGAGACAATAAAAACACGCCGGGCCCACGCTAAGGAAATCGCACGTTGAGATTACTTTGGGCCACGTTTCTGTGGGCTGTGGTACATTTACTGCTGGCCAGCCAGCACCTGAGAGACCATAAAATGTGGGCACACAACCGAGGCTCACTTAAAGCTAAAAACCAAATGCCTAGTGCGTAAAATAAGCTCTAGTTTGTGGGGCAGGCAAAAAGACACATACGCACCTTCATCCAGGTTTCGGGTATGCGGGCATCATACATGGCATCCAGTGACTCCTTGAGCGCTGGACTCATCACAATGGTGCCATCGATGGCCAGCTTCAGATCGCAGAGGCACGTATAGACGCGTTTGATGACGCGCTGCATCCGATCGATTTCCTGCCTACAAAAACACGAAACCAAGTGGGTTAATCACACTTCACACACACACACACAAACACTGACACTCCCGTGGCTCACCTGAGAAAGATGTTCATAGGCAGCAGGATACCCATGCGTGTCAGATTCTCACGCACCTCGTACTCATTGTATTGGGCCGGCAGCTTGCGCAGCATGTCCTCAGCCAGTTGATAGACGATGCTCTCCCGCGTCTCGCCGCCACCGCCTCCGCCCTCCTTTGGCTGCACACTAAGTATGGTATCGAGTATGCCTAACAACAGAAACAACAACAATACACATTTAGTCGCTTAATGCAAATGCGTTAATTGCCACATGTGTGGCAAGCTGATTGGTTTTTCTTTTAACCCTAAAATAGATCAAGCCACTAATGCGGCAACTAAAATTGCTACAATATATGTATACATTAATTGGTTTCACACCATACACACACACACACACACACACACACACAGCACACACACACACGGCAAACAAACTCATCCCGCTGGTAAATACATATTGTATATTAAATCAAAAGCATTTATAATTCATGGCCACAGAACTAAAATGTGGCAGACACACAGATAATTAATTACCACTCAGGTTAATATACATGGTTGAAACAAACGTTCACATTATCGACTAGATGATATCCTGTACCCAAGATAATATTTAATTGGTACTTAAACTAATTTATTTTCATATATTACTTGTTGGGAAATGCCTGTGACTAATATTCATGTATTTGGATATACTCTTATATTTGGGATAGGGTATTTAAATACCCTTGAGCATAGGTATATATTGCAGATAGCTTTTATTGTGTCCATACAATTTAGTAATGTAATCTTATCAGAAATTGATCAAACTGTTAGTCATAGAAAATATTCAGTATTTTTGCAGATCTTATAAGGACTACATTATTTAAAACTTGGTATATGTAGAAGATGATTTTTCACTTACATGACATTCAAAAATGAATGAATATATAATATATGCTCTTAATGGCTTGGATAATGTAGTTGCTATAATGTTTCACAAAGTTAAAAGCTATAAAACCAATAATAATATATGCCAAAAAACCTAAAGCTAATTCCTATCAATTAAAGCTGAGGTAAATTTCTTAAGCCCTACCAGCAGGAGCAGAAGTCATTGACCCGACCACAAAAAACAGAGCGCAAATTTCAATTGCCTGAAATGTCCAATTATCGAAAAGAAAACCAAAAACAAAAGTCAGGGCTAAATGTAGGTGACTATCTCTCACCTTTGGCCGAGTTAATCTGGTACGTGATGTCAGCATTGGAATGCAAACCAAACACTTCGGGAGTGTCGTAGGCGGGCAGACTGTTGATGTAATCGATGAAGCCCTGCAGACTCTTTGTGTTCGGCACCTTGTAGCCCTTGTAGAACTCAAATGAATTGGACAACAGCTGCTCGCAGAACCACACCGAGGTGAATGTGGTCAGGAGGCGCTTGTCAAAGTCATCGGTCACCCGACCGCCGTACTGCACCTCGCCAATCATGTAGACGAGCGTTTGCCAGGAGACGCCCTTCTTGGGATCCATTTCATCCAAATGATTCTGTACAAACTGCACGCTGGCCGCAAAATCAGCCTGATTGAATTCGTAGGGTACGTTCCAGCCGAGCGGACCGAACTTGCGACGCTCCTGCACTATGGTGTGCAAAAAGGCAACGGTATACAAAAGCGAAGGCCACTGCGTCGCCGAGGTGTAGTCCAAAAAGTCCTGCGTAAAGGACTGCAAAGGGAAGACAACAAACGAAAAGAAATCGTATTAAGTTAATTTAGAAAATTACACATTAAGAACCCACCTGATAACTGCGCTTCAGACTGGCCCGTATGCCCTGAGGTGGCTCATTGGTGAACTTGAGCGCCATCTGCAGCAGTCCGATGGGAAACTCGGAATGCGGCTCAGTGGTGACCCACATCCGAAACGTATCATCAATGTGCTCCGTCTCGACCAGCATATCGATCACCTCCGTGCAGAAGGGCAGCGATAGATGCACATTCTGCAGCAACACCCAGCCGCCAATCGCCATCGATTCCATAATCATTTTGCGCGCATGATATTCCTGACCCTGACCCATCGAGACGCATTTAAGAACTGAAATAATATAATATGGTATAAGTGAAAGCTAGAAAGAACTCTCTTCTTATATTACTGTGAGAGGAAGGTTAAATTGCAAGTCCCATTTTCAACCTAACCTATAATACCTACAAGACAGTAGTTGCTCCCATATATATACTATGTAGCTGACCGATTTTAATAATTAAGATCGAAAATTATGAGTTTAGTTTACTTACTAATGCCCTTTTGCTTGGCCAGCGCGCCAATTTGCGTTGTCGGATCGGAGCCAATGGAGAGGAGGCAAACGAAGGGCGTGCGTGGCTCCGACTCGGCCCAGGTGGCCTCCAGATCGAGGATTTGCATCTCACTATACTCGGGGCCCAGAGATTCTGTGGAAGCAATGAGCATTATAAGTAAATAACAAGTTATTCAGCAGTAATGAACAAACCTTCAATGTACTTCTTGGCCTGGGAGATGGTGCGATCCGGGCACCAGGATCGGATGAGCAGCAACTTGCGAAAGCTGTCCAGCAGCACATTGTATCCACATGGAATCTCCTCGTTCTCTGGCTTCTCGCACTCGTACCAGCTGCGCCAGTCGCGCTCATTGAGCTCAATGATCTGCAGCACTGTGGCAAACGTGTCCAGTTTGCTAATCTCTACCAGATTCAGCCAGGTGATGTCCAGTATCCAACGGAACGGCTTGGGCGCCACAGCATTCAAGTCCAAGGAGGCGCCACCCTTGATAAAAGTGAGGAACTCCTCATGGCTAATATTGCCATTATGATAGTCAATCTTTATGGCCAGCATCAGGGTGAAGAGCTGCTTGTGCCGCTCGTAGAGACTGCGATTGGTGAACTTGTAGACCTCGTAGGTGAGATAGCGTAGTATTATAATGATGCGCTCCTCGGTGACACTAGACTTGGTCGACTTGGTGATGGAGTTGTTAAATATGACCAGGAACTGCTTGAGTGAATTCTGGTACATGGCATTCACGTTGCTCATCTCGACAATTAAGAAATAGAGAATGGAACCCCGCTTGGCCACCAAACGGAACTCTTCGCGTGCCTTCATAATCTTGCGTTCGGTCACCTCGGATATCTTGAGCTTCTGGTTGACCTCCTCGGCTGTGGTTTTGGTTACGCGCAGCACCTCAATGAGTGCCTCATCGTCCACCAAGGAGCCCTGAGAGGAGCTCAGGCGTAGCAATAGATTCGCCTCCAGCTCCTTCATATTACGCTGATTCTGCATGACCGTCTCGAAGAGGGCCACTCGCTCCGCTTCCAAGTCAGACTTCTCCATCAGTATGACACGTCCAAGCAGCTGATCCTCCAGGCCACGCATTGTAACGGTGAAATCAATAATGGAAGTCTTGGCGCTGACCTCTGGACTGAAGGCAGGATTGGGCAGCTTGGTGGTTATGTACAGCATAAATCCCGGCATTACATCGCACTCCTTATCGCCGACCAGGACCTTCTCTATGCTGCCCGACTTGATGAAGTTCTTCTCCAGAACATTGTCTATCACCGGATCCAGATCTATGCCCACATCCTCAATGAGCAGCGGTCTGCCCAGTGAGAGCGAGTCCTCCAGATGGGTGCGAAAGTATTTGTGATTCAGCGAGGTTATCTGCAGCTCATTGCGATCCTCCTTGCACTTGATCCAGATCTTGCCCTGTGTCTGCGGATCCACCAGCAGCGGATAGCTGCTCGACTTGGTCGCAATTAGAGCATTCTGCACGGATAGATCATCATTGGGCAGTCCCTGCAGCGTCCACTCGGACACCGTTGAGGAGTCCACCAGCATATTGATAATATTTAAGCCCGTGGTAAAGGGTATGCACTTCTGCTTGAGTATGCCCATCCAGGTCCTGATCAGATTGGCCCGAAACTCCTGATTATAGGGACCACAATAGGATAGAAATCCAGTTGCGAGCAGCACATCGCCCACCAGCCTGCCCAGCTGTATTTTGAACTCCTTGCTCTGATTCGTCCACCGATGCTTCTCATCCGACAGCCCATTAATGAGCGCCGTGGCTGCCGTCATCTTTCGCAGACACACATTGGCCGCATCCATTAGGCGCTGCTTTTCTCCTACAGCCTTGTCGTACTGATCCTTGACTGCCTGCAGGGCGTCCTCGCGCTCCCGCAGCTGCTCCTCGGCACCAGATAGATCGTCCATGGCAAGCTAAGTGGTGAGTTAGAAACATGCCAATTTGGCTTTTATACTCCCACTACTCCAAAGCGAAAATGGGTATACAGTGTTCGCTCTAATATTATAATTGTTCAGAAATTCAATAAAAATTTACAAATTCACTATAAAATATATTATTTTGACGAACAATATATATAGCTTAAAAAAGTATTCTCTAAAAACCCTAAAATATTGTTTTAAACAAAACACTTGAATTTTAATTATATATCAATGGAACATTCAGAGATTAAAATCACAACCGAATCAAATAATTTAAAAGTGAGTCCTTAAAAAGTATAAATTTTAAAGTGTTTCAAATTTTTGAGCGAAATTTTTAGATTCCAGCTGCAATGGTTTTCTCTATGCCCCACTTACCTTAAGACGCGCTTCCTGCATCGTGAGATTCGACTTTAGCGGCAACACCTCCTTGTTGACGCTGTGAAAGAAGGACATGGCCTTGGTCCAGGAGAGTAAACCGGCAACGTCACCGCAGACGCGACGTGCCATGTCCATGTTGTAGTCCTCCATGCGGAAGTAGGGCTGCAGCAGATCAATCATCTCATCGTTGATCGTATCCTTGGGATAGTTTTGCAGCTGCAGCAAAAACGTGGCACTAGCCATCATCTAGGAATACCAGAGGATTACCTAGAGTAGAGGATTAATTGGATGGGAGATGCGACTGACCTTGAGTGACTCCTGCCACGACGGTTTGGGGCACGGAGTGCTCGAGTCTGGGATGCAGGGATGCAGCTTACGTTTAAACAGGATGAGCACACAGTCCATTATCCGCATGATGAGATGCGGAGGTCTGCCCAACTTACGCACTGTGGCTATGTGAGCGGGTTTGATCGTATTGAGAGCGTTTTCGGCCTCCTCGAGGGCGGGCTTAGCCGCCTCGAGCTTCTCCTCGGCCAGGGCTTTTTCGTGGGCTATGCAGGCGACTAGAGCCTCGGCCTTGTCCTTGACGATGAGCACTTGATTCTTGACTATTTCCGCTTGCATTGCACGCTCGGTGACCTCAACTAGCACGGACTCAGCGTTTTTGGAGGCTTCGACAAGCTCTTCCTCCATGACGACGAGATCTTTCTTTAGGATCTCAACCGAGGCGGAGGCCTCTTTCAGTTTCTCCAAACCGGTATCCATCTTCTCCACACCATCGCGCAGCTCTTGCTGCTTGAGCTGGTAAATGTTCTTATAGCCGGCAATGAAGTTCAGATAAGACTTGGGTGTCACGTGAGTGGCGCGACGGAAACGCTGGAAATATTCGTGCGAGGTTTCCGCGACAATGTCCTGAATGGAGCCGAGCGCATTCACTAGCTCCTCCTTAACGGGCGGTGTACACTCAATCTCGAAGTGGCTGAGAAAGTGTCTGGCAACCGAGACCAATGCGTCCTTGGGCCACGGATGCAGCCAATCGATGGTGCAGCCGGAGACCAAGGCGGGAAAGCGCTGCACCCGCGAACGGAATGTCTCACCCACCGGTGAGAAACAGAATGCCACATGTAGGTTGGTGCAGGTGCGCGCCAAAAAGAATTCCATCACACTTTCCGGGGTCGCTGTTTTGCGTTGATTCTCGCGTTTCATGACCGGCGTCAACTCCTGCACGATTTCGGCCTGCTCATCGCGCGAGAATAGATTTGAAATGACGCCGCTCGAGAGTATATTATTGAGATACTCGAGGAAACCTTCCTCTTTGATATCCATGTCGGTGAAGAGAAAGGTTGTGCCCTTGCCCTGTACGCCGCAGGTGCGATAGAGCAGCTTTAGGTCCTCTAAAAAGTTGGCCACATTGTACGAACGCGTCAACGCAATTTGGAATGTCTTGTAGCCGGCAATGAAGGATGCCAATTTTGTCAGCGACTGTTTTCCGGAACCGCCGACCCCGACCAGCATGACGTTGCCCCTCGGATGCCGAATGATGCGGGAGATCTTCACCAGATGCAGCATTGCATCGGGGAAGAAAACCAAATCCATTCCGGAGCCTCGCACCATCTCATTGAATTGGGCGAGGAACATAACGAGACGCTCGCGTAGCGCTTCATACGAGTTATGAGAGTTCACCGGTTCGTAGACCTTGGGCAATTCCATATCAGTGTCCTCACCCTCCTCGCCCGTCGGCTCGGGGGCGTCCCGCATGAAGTCAACAAACACCGGATTCGGTATTATCATTTGGGAATGGGACTCGCCCAGCTCCTCGCGCACTAGCGCCGCCAACTCTGAGCCGAACCACTCCCTGTCCTGGAACGTGGTAAAGCGATCGGCAAAAACCCGCGTACACTCATGCTTCCACAATGACATGAGTACGCTCTCCGCTGTGATCACTGTGGATAAGGTGCCAACCATGCCTTGCCAGATGCGCGACAGATCACGCAAGCTGAACACATAGTGAAATTTCGCCGGTGTTGGCAATAGTTTCTCGCGCGTACGCTGCCAGAGATGCCGTGTCACCAGTATCAATTTCTTGACCAGACTGCGCACCTCGGGCACAAAGCCGCGCTTGGCATTGTAATGACCCTCGCCGATAACGCGGAAGATCTTATCGATGGAGTCGTTGTCGGGTATGTTGCAATTGAATACGCAAAACTGTCGCTTCAGCCGAGATGGGACATCGTTGCGACCACCGCCGGGCAGGCCCATGGCTGCCACATATTGTACATCGACAATGGTGGTGAAATCGCCCGGTTTCTCCAGGCTATAGAAACCCTTCATGTCCATCGATTGGCGGACAATCTCGTTGGTTACCTGATCGCCCCACTCATTGATCTCGGGCAGATTGATGTCATCGATGAAGACGATCAGTTTGCGCCCCCCCGGTGGCCCAAATGTGACACCGACACGCTTCTCCACATAGCTCTCGATGGTCCGCTGAAACTGATAGGGGCTAGTGGCCGATGAGAAATTGAACGACCTGCCCATATATGTCTCAATGTTCATTTTCTTCATGAAGTTCTTCATGATGACCGTTTTGCCGGTGCCCTGTTCACCGATGACCATCACGGCGCGCTCCTGATTGGCAATGGTGCCGATCAGATAGTCGATGCGCACATTATCCACAATGGGCACCAAAATGCTTAAATAGTCCGGTGTGGAAAGCTCCGGATACATGTAGGGTGTGACCAGCGTCTTCCACGACTGCCACACGCCCGTTGGAGAAACGAAAAAGTCAAATATTGTATTCTCTGTGGCGCTACCCTTCGGGTAGTCCAACTGCGGAAACGTTTCCTTAACATATAGATTCATTCGAACGCGATCGCTAGTTGAGAGATAACCGCCCAGACCCCAGGCCAGTGCAAATACATACAAGCGGTGCAAGTGCTCCGGCGTACACATATCCTCCTTCTCCTCCACGGCGCTCTCATCGGGCAGATCGTCTGTTAAAGTTCGTAAAACTCAAAGTTATGAAACAATTACCATACATATAATACAGCAAGGACACACATCGATATATACATAGATATAGCACATATATGGACGACAAGAGTTACGAGGTTAGTGGAGGACGCAGACACAGGTTTACATAGGAACTACAACAATTGGACGCACACAAAGTGGAAAAGAAATTCGAATTTGTGGCAAAACTAATGAAAATAAAAACAGTTAACTTCGAACTGCCGAAGATGAAGGCATTCGGTATGTAAGTGAACGTTATAATATACTAGTCGAATATAATATACTGATAATACCTGAAGTTTGTAAATTTGCTCAATATACTTCTAACAAAAAAGATTTTCAGTCAACAATTCATTTAACAACCCAAAAGGATTTATTTTAAGATCGAAATAAAATAAACTAATAAAAGGAAGGTTGCGGCAATAAATCTATTAATGAGAAACAAAAAGTCAGGATAATTGTAAAAACTAAAAATATTTTAAATACTTTAAATAACTAACATTTCGACCAATTATTCTAATTGGATTACATTTTACCCAAAATTATAATATCAAAAATGAACTCATAATTGTTATGACTGGTCAAGGTATTTTCAAAACATATCAAAACGACTCAATTCGGAGACTAATACTAACAGTTTGTCAACAAATTCATATTTCTTTTCCTGAATAGAGGAACACATGGAATAGTTTACAGGGTGCAATTAGTAGGGATTACTTGGGCATTATATACGGTTGAGTTTAAGCAACTCCAGCTCAAAACAAACACATAGAAGCAGTTTTAGCAAAGAGTTAATTTTAGATTTGTTTAGTTAGTTAGCTCTACAAGAACAGCTTTACTTTTATCTATTAGGTATTACGAATTTTATACTTTACCGACAATCTGACTGCCAATCGATTGCCGTCGCGCTACCTCGATTTGTTTTTGATGCTCAAAACGCTTGGCCGCTGAAATGTTTCAAATGATTTTTTTGGACCGCCAGAAATTGTGGATGGTTGGATGGTTGGATGCTTGGATGGGTACAGCTGCGATGGCTATAATCTCAGTAATAACAAACTTACCATCCTGGCTCTCCTTGCTGGACAAGCTCACAGCCGGCTCATCATCCTTTTTCGCGGGTATCAAACCCTCCAAAATGAACAGCATCTGCTGCACTATGTTGCACTGCAGCACAGGCATCTGCAGCTTTACATTCTGCGCTCCCCAATTGTAGACGTCGACAAAGGTCTGATCGAACAGATTGGAGAACGTGGACTTCTCACCAGGTGCGCGATTCTTAAGCCAAGCCTGAACAACTGCAACAATAAAGAAGGGTATATTTTGGGTACAGGGTATTAAAAAAAGAGGGATTTCTCTACACTCAGAAAACTTACTCGGTCGCGAGTCCAAGCCGGAGGAGCTCATATAAACCATGCCATTGCGGGAAACCGTTGCTGGCGATGCATTATCAATATTATGCGGCTCAAAGATAATCTTAACTGTGGGCGCCATTGTCAACCGATCGCCATTCGCCAGTGTTAAGGTCTTATTATCATCCAGCACAGAGTTCAAGTTCTCTATCCAAATGCTGTCAACGGGACCGTCTAGAACCAGCCAGACATTTTCGCCCGCCTTCAGCTTGAGCGTCTTGCGCCACAGGGCCGAGAAGATGCCATCGGTCCAGTCATTGGTGGCCACATCGAGGCGTCCGAACATTTGGGCCGCCGTTATTGCCTTGGGATTCATGCGCATCTCGCGATGATTTTCGCCCATCTGTGTCATGGCTTTCATCAGGGTGTGTATGCAGGTACTTTTGCCAGCACCACTGGGGCCCAAGGTCATGATGCCGTGTCGCACATTCTGCGTCTCGTACAGCTGTATCAGCTTCAGAACCCAGGGAGGATGGTAGACCAGACTAGCCTCTTCCGTTTGCTGTAGTATAGCCGCCTCCAGTTCAGGGTAGATGGTCTTTTCGAGAGTCTGTATGCGTGTAATAGAGTCAGATATAAATATTTATATATATATATATATATATGACTGACTGACTAAATTCGGATTCCTGAATTATGCACAACATTTATGTAAGAGCTTGCAAAAACGTAAAAAAATAATACCTATCGGTGATATCGGTGAATTCACCGCTAAGGTCGAAAACATTTGGGAAAACAGTTATATTTCATTTTTGAGCATTTCAAACTCATTTTCAATGATTTATTGTAATTTCATTAAGGATGTGCCTAAACGCATTTAGTCGGAAACAAAAGTGTAAAAACTGAAGTTCAAAATTTGAAGAAAAGATTGAACCGGGAAAACATAAATACGAGTATGTATGTATGTATGTATTCTGAGCTCACCTGATTGGGAAACAAGTCCGACACAAGCGATATGAAAAGTGGCTCATCATCGTCAATCAGTTTGGAGAGATTCATGTCGCGCAGGACCCGCATCACAATCGTACTCTCGCTATCCTTAGAGTTCCGGCGCTTAGATGCGCCCAAAGTGCGCAGCACCGACAATATGTTCCTTAGGCCAAAATCATAGTGGACCTGTTTGGTAAGCTGCTCCTCGCACAGCTTGTACAGGGTATAGAATTTGCGTGCTAGCGTGATGTTCTCTAAAAATCCACAACTGGCCAGTTTGACCCTTATGATTATCTGTCTGTCCGGCACCATCATGGCCACCGTGCGAAATTGAATTTTCAAGTTCTCCGGCAGCTCCTTGCGACCAGCATAGCCCGGATTCTGTATTTGACGAGGGAAACATTTTAAAGCGATTTACACAAGTTTCCATTGCTGTATGCGAAGTGCAAATAAATAATAAACGCTTGCAAATATTGAGCATATTAAACGGAAAATCTTGTATAAATATATGCTGTATACAATATACATAACCACATACAACCTAGTTCCACACAACGGTCCACCCCCCACACCCCTCTGCAGCCATAACTTAACCAACTGATGGAACATTTTGATGCATCTGCGAGAGACTCGCACGAGTCGCAGTCATCAATAAGTTTATCAAATGCAAATTGATTTATCATACTCGCACTTTGTGTGCACCTCACTCAGTCAGTCAGTTAGTCAGTCTGGCTGTCTGCCTGTCAATCAGCCAGAGAGCTGACAGATTGTTAGGGAATGAAATAAAGTTAGAGAAATAGTACGAATAGTACGCAGAAATGCATTGCATAATTTAATAGAAAGTAGAGATGGGTTTCTTAGTTCCTTTTAATATAAAAAGTAAACTTTCTGTATTTTCATTAATTGCGGGATTGGATTTATTCACGCATTTCACTCATATTCACGCATACGTCACGAGCCCAACTCTAATAAAATGTATCTGAAAGTAGCTAAAACTATTAAAAATGCAAATGTTAAAGATTTAAGATAGATGAAAATAATTCTTGTGAGTTATAAATAAAAACTTAGGCACAAAATTTAAGAAATATATAATTCAATGTTATATTAATTTTCAAGAGAAAACTAATTGGGCAATTTTAGATAAATAAATAATAAACATATATGCACAAAAAATAAATATAAAATATAACAAAAGAAAACATAAAAATTAAGAAAAAGTCCTAAAAAATGTTTAAAGTGTTTCTTTTAATATGACTGAAAAGCTTTCGTTCTGTAAAGCTCTATAAGTAGTTGTAATAAATATCTTATTGAAAACTTTATTTTATATTATTTTGAAAAAATATTATTCAAATCTCTTTGTACTCAATTGAACCTATTTAATTTACAGGAAAGGTATATTTAATATGCTTCAAATAAACTAAAGAGATTATATATCTTGGCTCTAACGAATTAAGATTTAAATATAAACACATTTTATACACAATCTGTCCACACTCTTTAAAAGTTTTTAAGCCAACTCGGTGCTTTTCAATTTAAAGAAACATTTTATTGCCGGAAAATGCCAACCAATTAGTAAGTGGCCAGTACTAATAGCTAAATACTAAGAATATTATTCAGACAAGCAATCAATTTATTGGCCAGAAAAGCTGTCACACGTTAGCCAAAAGTGAAAACTCATTTGTCAATTTACGGGGACATTTGATATGAGCAACGACTGAAAACTAGCAGAAAACAAAAACGCAATCGATTTTGTGGGACGCTAATCCAAGTGTAAACAGTGTCTATGTGGAGGGGTGGGCAGGTATTAAGGTAAAGGGTACTAGTGGTAGTAGGGGTAGTAGGGGAAGTAGGGCGTGGCAAGCGCATGTGACAAGCGTTATTGTTTGGCTGCCTGGCAGTTGCCTACTATTTTTTCTCCGTAAGTAAGCAAAGCAGCCACAACAAAGGATTTAGCCAATAAACTGTGTGTGTGTATGTGTGTGTGTGTGCAGGTGTGTGGCCGTGTTTATGTGTGTGCTGTCACATAATGTTTCATTAGAATCAAAATGCAGGCTAGGAGCTAAAAATGTTACATAAATGCGCCCAATAATTCAGTTGAACAAATTCAAATTGCGCATACGACCCGTGTGCGGGAGCAAACAAAACGTGAACTAGTACGAGTGTATCGAGCTGATTGGAACGTATGAGTGTGTGGGAGTGAGTGTCTATTAGCTAAACACATTATACAAGAGGCAGCCATTAGCAGCAGCATTGTGGCATGCTGCTTAATCGCATTACCCAATGATAGTTCGCCAGCGAAGGTAATTAAAATACGGCACTAGAAACATTTTTGGTTGCCTGCCTTTTACTCTTCTAAAAGCCAGAAATAATTACATTTCACATATGCTGTCGACAGCTACTTGCTAGAGCTCATCACAAATGTTGCCCAAAACCAAAGTAACAACCTGTCTAGGCCTGAGCTTGTGTGTGTGTGGGTATGGGTGTGTGTGGGTGTACTGTCAATTTTATTATCGCTTAAGTTGAGCAAAATTTCACATGACTAATAACGCGGCATTGCTAAAGCCCCCCTTACAAAGCCCCATTAACGTGTTGGCTTTTTATGCCAGAGATTGCTGGCGCTTCTGTATACAATTTTTATGATTTTCAAAAAAAAAAATACTTTTATGTATATTTAATAAATATCAATTTGGCCTGAAAGCTTCGCGCTTGACACATCTTTTTGGCCTGTTATTTTTGTGTTTGTGGGATGATGCAATGCATTTTTTGTCTGGCTTTTATATTAAACGGATAAAGGCGTTTTAAAAATATATTCACATGTTGTTTATAAAATGATCGGGAATTATTTTATTTTTACTTTGGAATGTGTGGCGTATTCGCTTAGTGTTGTCAAAAGACTCGTAAAATTAATGCTAATATAATGAGTGTATGAAATATGTGCTAAAAACTCAAAAACATGCGGTTGCTTGACTATGAAATATCCTATGCTGAAGCTTAAATTAAATTATTTCAACATATTCACCCTGCTAGCCTCGGCTTCTTAAATTTAAGTTATATTTAAAAATCCATAGTAGGGCTTTTAGCTCTCATGTTATATGAACTATGTAACACATTCAAATCGGGACAAAATTACACTTTTTAGTTACTTTTTTAGTTTTTATAATAATATAGTTATTATATAATGAAAACACTTTGATTGTATTTTTTTTGATCAACTTGATAAGTAACCTGATTTAAGAAGTATAGTATTTAAAATCAAGTTGATCTAACCTTTATAGCTACTAAAACATTGAACTCAACAGAAATATGGCTGGAGAAAAGAGTCAACTCTTAAAGCTGCTAATAATATAATAATTTGCCGAACTCAATAATACCCTTCATATACAGTGTTATGGGTTCAAAGTGAAGTATTAAACATAATAATAAACGAATTTATGCCTTATATAAAAGGAGTGCGGGATTGTTCATTGAACTTTGGGGCATCGTTGGTGTATTGGTGCGTTGATTAAGTATTTTCTTATTAGATCAAGTGCAACACCCATGAAATATTTTGTTGCATGTGGCGTTAGAGGCAGTCACAACACAAAAAGGTGCAACTTTTGCAATTTGCTGTGTAGTTTAATTAAATAAGCGTAAAATGCAATTGCGACAGAGTTGAGTGCGTGATAAAAAGCGCTAACTGAATCAGGATGCTCATTAACGTGGCACTAAGCATATACTATGCAGCAAAATGAAGCAGCAGGTATGGATAGCTCCACTGATATATTGTATAAATTAAAATGCGAACCATGGTTATGAAGATGCCAAACTCGACATTCATTTCGATGGTGTCGCCATCTGTGAAAATGAAAGACTTCTTCTTCTCCTTCTTGGCGGTTAGAACAACGGCCACCTGTTGGGCAGCCACAGAAAGAACGGGCAGCTCGATGCGATTGAATTCGTCGAAACAGCCCCAGCTGCCGGACTGTGCCAGACCCTTGTAGATGCGTCCCAGGCCCCTAGAAAAAAAAAACAAAAAAAAACAGCGAAATTGAATGAGTTGCTGCGGCGATGTGGGCTGCATTTTAAGTGTTTTCTGTGGTCGTCGACGTACCTGTAATCCATTTGATCGGAGCAATTAAAAACGACAACATACTTGGCCAACGTCTTGCCCATATCCTTGACCGTTTCCGTTTTGCCAGTGCCCGCAGGTCCGCACGGTGCGCCGCCCATGCTAAGTGTCAGCGCCTGTGCCAAAGTAATGTAGCAACTGTAACAGATAAGGAAAGTTGAAATGGAAAGCGATACAGATACATAGCCTCGGAAAATTGCATTTAAAATGCAAAAGACTTAAAATTAATAGGCGCACATTTCTGGCTGTATTTATTATTTCTATAATATTTACAAAATGCCAACGTTTTCCTTGGAGGCAACTGAACTTTACATGAAGACAAATTATGTAAGCGCCACCCATTAAGATAAAGCAGGTGCTGCCAGCGAAAATGCTAAGCAATTCCCTTTGGCAATCGCTTGTCAGGATATCAAAGTAGGCGCGAAATTTACAATGACGTGCAGTAAAGCATTGAGCACAAGGACTACGCTCGGCAAGATAAACCATGGCAGAGCAGGAGGCTGTACCAGAAAAGAACGAAAGCCAAAGGACAAAGGTTTTGGTATGATTAAGAACTGTGAATACCCTAGCAAGATTTAAAAGTTG
Organism: Drosophila maculinotata; assembly: GCA_035045305.1. Classification (NCBI taxonomy): domain Eukaryota; kingdom Metazoa; phylum Arthropoda; class Insecta; order Diptera; family Drosophilidae; genus Drosophila; species Drosophila maculinotata. Next base: position 22,065,959 of record JAWNPD010000335.1, on the reverse strand, counting down.
ACTGATTGATTTAATGAAAATATACTTCAATTAATAATATTATTTTGGGAAGACAACATTGATAAAAAGTATGTATACCTTTTTGTACGAATAGTTGTTATTGCGTTATCATAAAGACGTAAATGTTGACTGACTTTAGTAAAATGTTTCTATTGCAGCAATTTAATAGACATCATAAAATTTACATCAACTTGACAGCTATGTAGTAAAGTAGTTCAATGTATTTGATGAGTACGGTTAATATACATATGCATAGTATACATATCATACAAATTGTCAAGTTTAGGACGAACAAATTTTATTGGAGCTACTAGGATAATGTGATATAGACATTGTCATATAGACATATCTGAAGAAATGTATATAATATACATATGTTGCTTTACATTGAGTTCTACACTGCTCAAAAAATGTGTGATATCCTCGGCAAGAGTATGGCAAATACCGCCTCGGGATGTTTGATGAAATATGCCGTCACTTGGTTCCCGTCCAAAAACTTTATTTATATGCCGCTAAGTGAAATTTATCTTCAGGAGCATGTCAACGACGACGTCGTCATCGTCGTCATCGTCATCGTCGTCTTGCGTAGGCTGCAAGTCGCTGACTAGCGCCATAAAAAGGATTCCACAGTTGCTGCCACTGCCTGTTGCCATTTGGTATCGACTTTGAACTTGTTTAAGTGCTGGCCAGCAATTGTTGGCCATGTTTGACTTTTGTTTGCCCAACGCGGCGAAAATGCGTGGAAAGTGCCACAAACACACATACACACACCCAAATTGTTCGATTGCTGTGCAAAAGTTTTTGCACGTGCCACGTGGAATGTAAATACAATAAATTAATTAATCTTAAGTTCATGTTTTTCCTCTTGTTCGCTGTGTGCAGACAATCAAGTCGCATGATATGACAGCAGCTATGAGGATACAATTTAATTGTAACTCGCAGTTATTTATGGGCTAGTAAATGCTTATAACTTAGCTTATATAGTTGGCCTAGGGTGTGGCATATATGTATTCCAGTTAAAAGATACAACAGCTTGCAAAAGATAGATTTTAATAATGTTGTGGGCGACCTAATTAATGCGAGTTGTAGTATTAATTATATCCCCTTTCCAATATTATTATGAAGCTGGTTTAGGCTTTCAGATACAAAAGAAATAAGTTACGATGGGAGTTTCTATATCTATATATTTATATTAATGTTTATATTTACTAACCAATAACATTTATATGCTTGGCTAGATTGTGTTTTTTTCTGGGTTTTCCCCAATCCTTGCAACAAATGTGGAACCAATGTTGATTTCAAATACCCCCACAATTTTGAATCTTTTACTTAAATTTTAATTGTCTTCGTAAGCATTAAATAAATAAAAGAAAATCTTTGATATATCCTCCAACATGTCAAAACTCTGTTCCTTCTTTAGATTACAATTTCATATTTAACAAAATATTTTGGTTAACCTCGTCAAAATAACAGTCACAATCAAACTCTTCACACATTGTATTACTCATATGAATCTCTTTAAAGGTTATAAGTATTTAGGAATGATCTAAACTCGTTTAGACCTTAATCCATGCAACTGTTTCCATTAAGCAAAAAAGTGAAAATATGTTTATGGTTTTAACCCTTATTATTTTGCATTAGTCTACTTTTTTATAGTTAGTTACAATATAATTACACGGCAAAGTTAAAATCAACTTTTCCGAGCTGTCTGTCGACTTTATGAAATTTTATCAGCAACTTTTTAATTAAATTGAAAAGACAACCACATGACAAAATCTGATGCTATTCAGCTGCTGGCTACAAATTGTGTTAAATTGCTAAATACAACTTTTTTAAATATTTGCCATGTATTGAAAAGCAAAATGAAGCAGTCGGCGATATGAAAACCTATATAAATATTACAAATTCTAAAGCTACCACAAAATCTATATATATAAAACAGTTAGAGAGCTGAAATTTGCATAGTAGTTTTGTCTTAGTCTGAAAGAAAAGCTCTGGAAATGAGGAATACACGTTGTGTGTAACTTTTTTCTACATACCAAAAAATTAAGGACATTACTTTAAAGTTTTGGAAAATTCAAACAAGAAAGTTTGGAAATGGCGAGAAAAAAGTTGTATGCAACTTTTTGGATTTTTAGTTTGATCAACTCCAAAATTATTTTTAACACGAGCGAGATATATCCTGCTATATATACAAAGATTTAAAATGATGAATCTAAAAGCATTCATTACTATATAGTATGACACATACCGATCCGTTAAAGGCGTTATAACCAAGCGATCTGTGCAGCCCAAATACTCATTCTGATAGGTAAAGGTAACATCTGTAACAGATATCCAGGTCTTATCCAAATCCTCCTTAAAGTAGAAGCGACACTGCTTCAGCCACTCAAAGTCATTTGAGGATTTAATATTCATGCGGCACTAACACAGATAGAGTATACATATAGTATGTGTATATAAAGAGCATTATATAATTACTTACCAGTATATCAAAGATATCTCGCTGATGTACATGTATGGTAATTAGGGTTTCAAAGTTGGTTCTCTCACGCTTGGTTAGATTTCGGGTGGTCTGATCGATGAGGGTGTTGAGCATTTCCAGAAACTTGTTGTTCGTCTCGGACATGACCTTCCTCTCATGCCTGGCCTGCATCAGAGCCATTTCTGCATCTCGCGTCCAAATCATCTGTATACCCAATAAACCGATTTGAGCCGGCGCCTTCTCTAGAAAGCTCAGCAGTGTGAAATTCGGATCGTTTATTGTCGCATATGCAGTGCGTATTATAGAATGCAGTGACTGCTGTGCTGTGACCAGCAATTGAGTTAGCCATGTCTCGACCGAACCCTCGGCACGTATGGCGCGATCCAATTGGATCATCTCGCCCTCACTGCTTATTATGGCCATCATTTTATTGTACTCTACATCATGGAATCTGCAGTGTAACAGTGTAATTTAATTAGCAGAGGTTTACACTTAGTTTCATTCCACTCACTTGACGCTTTTGGTATTATCGAATATGTTTAGCAGATGATTCTGTATTGTATGCGAATCGGAGCCTTGTCCCAGGATCTCGAGCAGCGCTGGATCCGATACGAAGAAGAAACGCGGGAACATAATGCGTTTGCGTTCTAGATAACCACTCAATGATTTCTGCCAGGTAATGTCATATAAATTGTAAGTATATAATAATTATTTGTTTAGAAACAGATAATAATATTTGAAAATATAATTTAAGTCTTATATAAATAAACACACACTTCTTCATGCAACTTCTAAAATATGTGTATTTTACATAATGGAAGAAATTTATTTTTTGTTTTTTCCTATGTAAAAATGTTGGCGTAGAACTAAAATACATAAAAACTTAAAAGTTTTTCTTTAAAAATCTTTCTGTTATAAATGAAGAAAGTCAGAAAAATCTGGATTTTCAAAATGTATATTATTTTGAGGTCTAAATATTTAAATATATGATTTGTAAAAAATTAATAATACTTTCCAAACTAAATTATAAAATTGATTCGTGCATATATGTTAAATATAAAAAAATCGAGTAATATCAAACTTCATTCAACATTTTTTTGAATCAAAATAATAATTTTCAAAAATGGTTAAAAGTTAAGATTTAAATATTAATACTATTGAAACATAAATATTTCAATAAATGGAAGAAAACACAGAAACATAAAATTAGTTCACAACTTAAGTGCCCGTAGTACCTGACAAATCTCTAGCTGCTCCTGAAGATGAGGCAGCAGTTGCTTGAGCAGATCATCGCCCACACAACAGGCCACAACGCCTGTTTTATGATTTAAAATTGAGTTTTTATATCGTATTGGTTTTTTACAGAAATGGAAATGGATTTTTTGGAAGTTTCGTAAAAATAAACCAATAATAGGACGATTTACTTACCTGGAGTCTCGTGGGCACGCTATATAAATTGTATTTAACTAAATGTGATTTAAAAAGCATATATAATGTATTTTGTACCTGCATGATCTTTTGCCAGGACTTGTCGATTTTGGAGAATCGTTTGGCCTCCTTCGGCAGCTGTTTGGCAATGTCGCCGCCCACAAAGACAGCCTCCAGATAGACCCACATGTTTTGGACAAGCAGCCAGCGTTCCAGTATCTCATTGGAATTGGACAGATCGTAGACCCATTGCTGGATTTGTTTGCGAAAGGGCGCATTATAGCGATTCGATAGCAGTGAGCCGAGCACCATTAAGCTATCCTCCAGCTGGCCAATGGTCTCGGCTGTGGTATCACCACGGAGCAGCAGTTCGCCGCGATTGTTGAAGCTCATGAATTGTAGCTCGTGAACGGACCACTCGTTGGTCACCTGTTTGAGCTTCGCTTCGATATCCTTCTCCTTCATTGCACTGATGCAGATATCCTCAATGTCCTCTTTGTGCTTGAGCAGCGGCGCCTCCAAAATGTTCTTAAGCGAGAAACCCTCCGAGTCGAACTCGAAGATGTAGCGAGTAACGTCCATGATCCGCTGCCAATGGCGTGGCTTCATGGCTTTATTCGCCATCAACTCCAGTAATGGGCACATGTCATTGAAATCATCGATGGTCTTTTTCAGAGCATGAAACGCGGGCCATTCCTTCAGGCCCTTGGGTAGCTTGCGACAACGATTCTGGAACTCCATCAACTCATTGTTGATTTCCTCAATGTCCACCTCGTTCCACGGTATATCATAGTAGCTGCTGACCCGATCAATGACATCATTGTAGAGCTTATATAGCTTCTGCAGCAGATTTAGCTCCTTGCGTATTTGGCCCAGCTCTGGATAATCGGTTTGGGGTAGACCGAAGAGTTCCTCGCCGCTTTGGTACGTCTGCAGGCGGCGCCACATGCCCTCAAAGCGATTCTGGAACAATATCAGACGGTCGGAAGCCTCGCGCGGCGTTAAACCCGCCTGCATGGGTCCCGCTGTGCGATATTCCGTCACATAGGCAATCTTATCCTGCTTAAAGTTGTCTAGATTGCTGCGCAAGTCGCCCTGGAACGCCGGCTGCATATCCAACAGCTTCACCTGCGCCTGCAACGCTCCCGCCAACAGATTCTGAAACGTGGCACGCAAATTGTCCACCAAATCGAATTGTTCCCGCTCCACCTGCACCTCGTAGCGGGTTAGCACATTGAAGGCCTCCTGCAAGGTATGAAATTGATATATACATAAAACAGTTTGTCCTGATTGGTGATTGGTGATTGGTGACTGGTGATTGGTGATCAACGCAGGGCCCAAACCATAAAAGCTAGATAGCTGAAATTTTCACATTAGTTTCCTCTTAGTCTGAAAGTGCGTACTAAAAAGCGATTTTGGAAATTTGTCTTCATTTCAGAAACTTTAGTTATTTGCAAATTAAAAGAATCAGCAAGAACATTCAATAGTATCGTTTTTGAAATAGTATGGAAAAGTATAGATTTGCAAATAGTTGAGTCACTCACCTCAATGGGATCTATGCGCAGCTCCATGTCCACCTCCTGTTCACGTATCTTGCCCAGTGTCTCCATTATCATACGCACATCGTCCAGATCTCGTATTGGTCTATCCAGTTTACGATCCATTTCATTGATCACCGCATAGACATAGTCCATTTCCTTTTTATACTTCTTCTTCATGGCCTGGCCAATTTTGTGGTTGCATGCTGAAAACAGAAGCAGCGGAAAAGTGTTTACACCTTGAAAAGGATATTAGGACCCATTAATCAATGCGTGCCTAGCCGACAATGCCGGAGGGTAGGGGCTAATTGAATTTCGTTTCTCGCATTCATCAGGACAGCAAGCAGACTTGGAAACATATCCTGTGCCTGCCACATTTATTTCTGGTGCTTCCTTTGCGTGGCTTATTCGGCTAAATATATTTGATTACCTAATTGGAAACCAATAAATTTGAATAGCTGCCTCCTTACGAGTATTTATCTTGGAGTTGTGTGCGTGTCTGTGTGGGTGTCAAATTTGTGGCTGATAAGCTGATGAATGCTGTAGGTGTTGCCAACGGAAATTGGAAATCAAATTTACATGGGTAAGGAGTCAACCTCGGGTTGATAGGTCAGGAACAAATTCATTATTGTACACATACAGAGCGATAGAGCTGAGGCCAGATAAAATTGAAGGCAATCTAGTGTACAGCCTACGCACAGATTTGGCTAGCTGTAAAATAGGAAATTCTGAGGTCATTCGCTCAGCCTCTGATATATAAACATTGAATACTATAGACATAATAGCCATAAAATATGTGTGTGAGTTGAATAATTATGCAGAAAAAAACAGGAAGGTTCAGAACAATCTATTAGATGGCAATAACAGTGAATGCATTCTGGCTACCTGAGGCAATAGTTTAAACTTTAAACCATTACCATAACTAATACACAAACATTTCATATTTGCAAATTCGATTTATGGACATGTTAAGAATTCCAGGAATAACATTTTTATATAATTTTTAGAGATATTTTCTGTGAAATTTTAAACTGTATGCAGAACGCAGAAAATTTTAAAAAGTTACAGATTAGTGTTGGATAAGTTCATGAAGTTTAAATCGATTGTAAGCTATTTCTCGTTTTTATCTTAAGATTTGAAATATATACTGTTAATATTTATTCACCACACAAACTCCGCTAAACACTATCAATAATGGGAAAGTTACAGATTTGAAGTTACTCTTTTTGAGTGACAACATTTTCTGCTGGGAATAGTAGGAAAATTGCGACTGCAAAATTTGTACTTGTTTAATTTCATGTAACTAATCACATGGTACTCACTTTAGTACTCCGTTTTAAATATCACAAATATATGGTCTACAACTCTACAAGCTGATTATCACAGGATTAGACTACTCACACTTGATCTCAATGGCCAAACCATACTTGAGCCTTTCATTATATACCGCCACGCACTGTCCGAAGACCTCCATGTCGGGTTCGATGAGCAGATTAGCATCCAGTTCCGCCAGGCAGCGCAGTGTGGACTCAAATTGCTGCAGGCCAAACTCCATCAATTGGCGCGTGGTGCGATCGTTCTTCCAGAGAAAATGATACGGCTTCCAGCGCTTGATATAGGTCTGTATTTCGGGTTTGATGTTCTTGGTGCAGCTGGAGAGCTGATTCAATGCCTTGGCCACCTCCTTGTTGTCCATGATGGCCGAGTAGAAGCTCTTGAGCATGTGCGGCATCTGGGGCCGCTCCTCGGAGGCCAGGCAATAGATCTTGCGGCGTCGATTCTTTGAGCCACCGGTGGCGGCATCAGTGTGATTGCGTCCGACGCGCGGCTGCACCGTCATCGAAACTTGCTGCGGTTGGTAAGACAAGATTTTTGTGAACATTGCGAAGCTATTTAGCGGTGTGGTACGAACCGGCGGATCCTTGCCGCTGGTCCATTGCGCCACACCCTTCGCAATGCCAGTGATATTCTTGCCAGCCGTCACCAATATATCCTGCAGTTCGTCCAGACTCGGCTTGATCACCACATTGGGTATCTGCAGCTGCGCGTGCAACGCAAAGATCGGCTTCTTTATCGCCGTCTCCTCCTCATCCGCGATGAACCGACGCCGCATTGTGTCCAGCGCCGCACGTATGACCTTGATCAGCACATCAATGACCTTGCGGCTATAATAGCGACGCATTTCTACGACCGCATTGCAGACCATATCCTGAAAGCGCGACAGAACCAAATTAATTATTATTTATTATTATTTATTTGAAATATGTTTAAATAATGAAAATCTCAGTGGAAAATAAAGTTTCCGGGCTTAATGCCAGGCAACCAATTAAGACTTTGTACCATGCCAGTTTTAGGCATCAATGAAGCTAACATTAATTCCGGGCTTTACAGAAATATACCTGATTCAAGTACTTGATTTTATAGAATTCAAATTAAACAAACTTCAAACATCGCTGAAAAACGATGTAAGTACTACAATCAATCCTTGCACCCACCTGCATGCCTTTGGGTAGACTATCTGAGGTGGAGAGCAAAGTCAGCGGATTCTCAAAACAGGACCACAATATGCTCCAGTCCTGTTGCTGTCCGCCACCACCACCACCACCACCAGAGCCTCCTCCGCCTCCAGTCGCTGGTGAACTTCCTGCTGCAGCGCCCTCCTCCACTTTGCGTCCCCCCGAGGCCGTCTGCTCGCCCTTGGGAGTGGCTATTGGGCAGAGAGAGATTCGCATACATTTAATTTAGGTGCATAACAATTGCAGGACTTACCGTCGAACAAGGTAACCACATCATCGCCAGCAATCTCCTTAAAGGTTTCCGTTGCCTTGTCCACCAAATTCAAGACTTCCTCTACCGCCTCCGAGACCATTTGACTTTTGCGATTGAGTTCAATTGCAGCTTTTCTGTTAGACAAATTTTAGTATTTACACAGTTGCTTGATAAAAACAAAAAGCTTTTAGTTGCTCTTGATTGACCTTGCATTCGCTTGGAAAATATCTTTAGAATAGATAATAGAAGTGTAAATCAAATAGTTCAGCTTTTTTAAGGAATTTAGACTATTTTTAGAGGATATTCAGTTTGCACAACATTTTAAGAGTTCTCTTGAAAAAAGCTTGGAGTACCAGTATTAAAGGCTCGATAAGAAAAATGTGTTTAAAGTGACTAACGCGATCATTTATACGCACATCTGATAAAAAAGAATTGAATAAATAAATAAAAATAGGGTAAATAATAAGCTTATTTCAGCCTAAAACTAGATATTTGTATGTTTGTCAACACTGTCACCAGCAAAGAAAAACTCTTTTTTCCATTTCCAGCCGCTGACACTCTTTCACATGCAGATCAACTTTTCTGTGTATGCATATGAAAAACCTCATACATAAATTAAAATTGATAAATTCAATAAATCAGACAAAAGCTAACAAAGTCAACCACAGGCATCTCCCCCCTATTTTCCCCACAAACTGGTTGTCGGCAAAGTTCAAACGAGTTTTGTTGCCACACGCCACACACAGACGCACTCTGAGCTGACAGGTAGGAAATTTCACCTGCATGCCTCCTCGCTGCGCTCCAGAAATTCATCAACTGTCCAGATTTCATCGTCTGCGTGGGGCAAACAAATGTGAAAAGTTTGTCAAGAGCATAAAATTAAATGTAGACCCTGCCAAGAGGTGTTTCACCAATTAAGAGAGACAGCACCTACCTGCTGGCAGTATCTGCAGTGAGACATCCTGCATCCACATGAGCACATTCAGTATACGATTGGAATAGATGTCGTGGACTCGCTCCACTAGCACCTCGAAGGTTTCAATGGCCTGTTTGCATCGCTCATAGAACTGCGTCCAGTTCGGATTCGTCCACTGCAAAAAGCGGAAGACCATTTGTTGAGTTGCAAACTGTGAGAGACTGAATTGTGTGGCACTTACGTTGATGCTTTGCAGGCCCGGCTTCAGCATCGCCGTCAGTCGCACCAGTTGTGGCAGGAACAGTGGACGCACCTCCAGCATGACAGCCTTGACCGTTGACAGGAACATTTTGATAAGGCTCTGCGAATTGAAATTACAATCACAGAGGAACAAAAGAAGAACAAGTTAGCGTGCTCTAGTCGTGAGTGACTGACTAGTAGATACCCTGTGTTTAATAATTTTACAGAGTGTTAGTCTTACTTAGTTGTTAGTATTGAACTTACAACAAATCAAGGCAGTACATTAAAAAATTCTTTGATTTCTATTTTAAGTTGATATGCTTAAATATCATGTGTACTATTCTTTTTTCTAAATATATATATATTACTTTTTATTAATTAATTTAATTTTGAATTTATGTAATTATTAATTTTAATTTAATTTTTGTTTTGACTGTTACTAATAGACATTAAATAAATAAACTTTTTCTAGTTACGTAATCAAATAATCTTCATTTTCTCTTATATTAACTACACAAAATTTATTGGTGGCCCTGATTTAGAATATACGTATATACATCGGAGATGTCACTTTTACTGGGTACAGGGTATCAAAGGTAGTAAGCACTTACATTTAGCGAGTCCTGTATGGTAATGAAGTACTGATGGCGACTCATCAGTGTGGCTGCCACAATGGGCAGCTCGATCTTCAGCTTGGCCAGCATCTTGGCCTCCCGTATGAGCAGCGGAATAGTGGGATGCAAATTGACAAACAGACGATCGCCCTGCAGGCAGAGGAGTGGCTGCAGCAAGCAGGCATCCGCAACACTAATGTCCTGGTCCAGCCAAATGGAGACAATCTCATCCTCATACTCCTGCAGCACGCCCATCACATTATTGAAGCGCACATCGAGATCCCTGGCCAAGGGCTGTGTGCAGAGCACCGCGTGATCCATTACAGCATCCATCAGTTCGGAGATGTGCAAACTTAAAGCCCGACACCAGTGAATGCGACCAGCAATGGGCGGAAAATTGCGAGCCAGGGGTGGATCGTCGCGTTGCCTGCGAAACGTCTTCAATATGCGATCCACCTCCTTTTCCACATAGCGTAGTATCCGCGTGTATTTCTCATCCATGCGAGTCAGCGGAATCTTCTCGCTGACCTTCTCAAAGCGCACCAGGAAGCGTATGCACTGAGGTGTCTCCCAAACCGTATCGAAATCCCGCTCGATCAGTGTGGCAATGGTGTCCTTTAGGGAATCCGTTTTGCTTATGAACCGATCGAAATCATCATTGAAGTCCGCATTGCGATGATCCAAGTAATCGTATTTCTTGGATGTTATCTCTTTTTTGGCCTCCTCAAAGTGATTGGAGGCATCCTCCAGAGCCTCGCCAAGCAGCAGGCCCTCCAAGCGGCGCTCAAACAAATGATTATAGTCGTCAATCAGATTAAACATACTTATGATCTTTGAGAGACGCTCGCAGAAAGTGTCGAATTTGCCTGGAAAATACAAATAAATAGTTAAGATTAAACATGAGACTATGTTTTTAATATATCTATCTAACTATCATCATTGTACATATCATCATCAACATGCAAATATTTTATAATATTTCAACATACCAAAAACAAAGTTCTCGGAGAAGCCAAATGGTGTCTGATGGGGCAAAAAGGGCTGTTCCCTAACGGTATAGTAGGTCTCATGGTAGATGTGATTCAATTTGATGCAGTTGCTCAACTTGGTGCGTATAAGGCTGCGATCCTGAGACCAAATCGTCTCCTTGCAGCGACATGTGATGTAGGATTTGCATGTCTCGATCATCTGGTTTGTTATCTGTAAGATACATATGTAATAAGATTTAGTTATGGTATATTTCCAAATACAAATATTATTAAAACTTTTATGTTAAAAGTCTTTTTTTTTGACTGACATTATATAAAACATTGAAAATTAATAAACATATGTATATGCAAATTTAAATTTTTGTAAGAGTAAACTTTTGACCGCCATAATGAAAATCATTACCAGGGCTGCAATGTGCCAAAAAAATAAAGCTTACATTTTCTATTCAATGAAACCTTTCGCAGCGTTTTCCAGCATTGTTAGCCTCTTTGAATAATAATTGTAAACGCATTCAATTCTATTTTCGCATTTAATGCAATTATAAATACATTTATGGTTGACAGTCGAAGATTACAACAACTCCCACGTTCCGACACGTCCGTACAATGAACTGGGCAGAAACACCGTTTACACAACAGCAACCTTGAAAGGGTCAGCGACTTGGTAATATCCTTGAAGCTATCGCAGCTCAATCAGAAGTGCCAGGTTAAGTGAACTACACCTATTTCTCTCATGTACTTGTCTATAGAACTGGAAATCAATGAAAAGGCGCTGAGCTGCCACAATAAAGTACAGAGCTTATAGCAAAAGTCGAAGCACGTGATATATATGTAGAGCTGCAAAAGTGAATTGAAGCGGAAAGCAACATAGAAAATATCAAAAAAGAATTCAATTCAAGTTCAAGCATAATGACCCGTTTATGTATGTAAATGTTGACAAATTAAAGAAACTTAAACTAATGCTAAAGCACATATTACGGAGAATAGAAAAGTATCGTTAGCCATCCAAGTTAATCAAACGATGGATCGAATGTAAAAAATGTAATTAAGAGTCTATTCAATATTATAATGTAGCAGATGCAACAAATAATAAATAATAGACTTTACAGATTTTAATTTGAGAATAATTTAAACATTTGGAAAGACGATTAAAGTTGTAACTTAACGACAGTTGTATTTATTTTTTTAGACGAGTTGGCAGTTTTGCTTTAGAGCTTGTCAGTGTTGGGAAACAAACAGGATACAGCAGACAGATTATTAATTAATTAAAATGCATATTTTAAAAGTGAGACCTGATGGCCCAGAATCAGCAGGCACTGATTCTATCTGGATTGTATATATATAACATGTAAATATGTTAATTTTTGATTTTAACTCACCTTCACCATTAATGCAGAGGTGCGTTCAGAAGTGTTGTAAAACTGTGAGACACTGTAGATGAGGCGCACTGTTTGAAGCAGACTCAATATGGACTCCTTCATGCTGACCGGATCGTCCAGATATAAGGAATGACAGCACGTTTCCATGGCCTGTATGAATTTGGAATTATCTCTTGCTTCATTATAGCAAAAGGTAATCTTGCGATCGGTTTCCTTCCATTGCCGCATGACTCTTGAACCGGCTAGGAAGAGGCAGTGCAGCGTGAATTGCACCTCCTTGTCCTGCAGATGGGCCAGCAGCTGTGAGAACTGTGCGCCACGCTTCTTCCAATATTCCAGCTCATCTTGGGGTCCACTGTGATCGTTCTCCTTGCGCAGCTGTTCGCTCTCGCCGAGTATTTTGAGTATGCCCTTTGACCAGTTGTTGACTCGCTCCTCCAGCTGTGTGCAGAACTCCTGATTCTTGGCCATGTCCTTGACCTCCTCGACCACAATGCAGCCATCGAACATGTCGCAGTTATCGGCAAAGATATTATGATGATCACAGACCTGCTCACAAACACGCAATGCACTGCAAAAGGATCTCAGTCCTGGCAGCAGCTGTCCCTTAATTAAGCCACAACTGACGTCCTCCTCATCCCCTTCCAGGCTGGGAAAGGCCAGAGCCTGCATAAATACAAACTCCACAATACGCTCAATGGAGGTGACCAGTCCAATATTCTTGGCATCGATGACGCCACAGTATCTAAAGACGAGCAAAATATTCAATTACCAATACCCTCAGCAGGGCTTGTCTGTTTGTCAGTCGGTCGACTGTGTGTGTGTGTGTGTGTGTGAGAGTGTGTGGTTGAGGGTGTGTGTGTGTGTGCAGCATAAGTCCCCGATAATCCTCGTGCCAACAAATAAACCAAAAATTGGCTATTCTTAGATAACAGTTTTTCAGTTTAGCCAGAAAAAAAAAGCAAAAAAGAATTTGACGTATGAAAGATAAACAGAGGCGCAAAGTAAGTTGAAAAATAGCTAAGAGTGTTCCATCATAGAAAAACCGACTAATAAATACCCTTTACAGAGTGAATACTCTTGTATAAGTTTACTCTAGCCACCGTAGAATTATATATAAAAATTGTATGCTATCCGTATCTGTAGCACCGTTATATATCATCCCGAAAATGTACCCATTATAAAAGAGCTAGAAATTGTTATTTGTCGTACTCTTTTTTAACGGAAAGGTTATGAGAAATGTTGTAACAAAATGTATACAATACAAATTTCAAATTAAATTTAAATTTTTACTGTGTACGTATGTATTACGAGAACTCATGTTTGAAGTACACAGTTCTTAGCGTCTCTGAAATCGAGTCACTCATACAGACAGATAGGCGGACATGGAGGACATAAGGGACATGGCCACATGCTGTGTAATAATAAATATATTATGCTCAGAGATGTCTGTTTAATATGCTTTCATCAATTTCTAATGGCTATAGGGTATAGCAACAAACTGCAGCAGCACAAAACTTACAAATCCTTTTGGAATCCCTCCTCGGGCAGCTGCTTGGATGTGTTCACGCGAAAGATATAAATACAGACGCCGGTAAAGGCACAGGTCCAGCCATCGGTTAGGAACAATTTCTTATGCTTCTGTGGCGGCAAGCCGCTGGGCGAGGCGCCACCTGAGAAAGAGATTGGATTATATATGGGTTCACAAAATATCGGAGCAACATACCCTGAGGTGTTTTGGAGCTGCTCGAGGCCATGCCGGTGCGTGAGGGTCCTGGCTTATTGGCATCCACCACTGGAGGCGGTTCCGGCTCATCCGTCTCCTGATAGAACCACAACAGCTTGTTCTTCATATTCGGCATAAACAGCTGATTAATCTCATCGAGCTGAAATGGAAATAATTTCAGACTGTACGTATAGTTGAGAGTGCACTCTAAGCTATCACTACCATATCCCCTTCGAATATATAGTCCATGAGCTGATGCCGAGGCAGCTGAGTGGCATCTATCAGCAGCTGGAATGTGAACTCCAAACGGGGATCCATCTCCCCACGCCTCGCTTTCCGCTCGCATTCTTCGCGTCTTCGCTGCGCTTCGTCCGGGTCCATAGCCATGGTTTTGTATATGTATTTAATATATTTTGTTCACCAATATCCCATATGTATAGAATATTTATAGGTAATTTTTGTTGTACATTTTTTAAGATGTCAAACCGTTGGGTTTACGAAAAATATGCGAAGCAAAATGTTTTTAGGTGCCGCAGATTTTTCGTATATATTTTATGATAATCAAATATTATTATTTGATATAATTTTAGTCAAAATTATTTTTTTTTATTATTTATTGTTTATTTATTAATTTATATTTTTATATTAAATAAGAATTATTATTTAATTTAATTATTATCAAATGTAGTTTATATATTTATAGTTTTTATATTTTTATTCATAATTTTTGTGTTTCGCCATTGCAAAATTCAAAAACGGGGGAAAGACCAAAAATATATTAGTTTCAAAAATAGTTTTTGTTGTTTTGCTTGCGTTGCAAAAAATTTTGGACGCAATACTACAAAACCAAATAATTTCAAAATACAAAACTACTCACAACATCAGTTGACATAACAAGTAGTACAACAACAACAACTAGTAGAACAACAACTTTTACAGTGCAGCTAGAAAAAAAAAACAAAATTTTTTCTAGTTCACTTAAAAAACACAAAACGCACTTGGAAATTACAATTGTTTTAAGTTTATGGTAGTGTATAGCTAAATACTGTCTTTAGATATTATATATCTTGAGTTTTTTTTTTGTGTTTTTTTTTATTGCGCAGCTAAAATGAAATTAAAATAATTGGGTTAGTTAAATGTAGTATACATAGAATTGACCATTTTCATAAGCCAATATTTCATTATTATTTTCAGCTTAGTTCAACTACAACAAATATTAACGAATTTAACGGCTTTTCATTTTTGTACACCTTGATAACGATTACATAATCAGCCAACGAGTTACAAGGATTAAGAGCTAAACAGCTAAGGATTACATAGTACATATTTTCTTACGAAAGCAATAATTATTTATAATAATCTTGCATTGAACTTGATACGTTTTTAATTAGCAACTCTAATTAGCGAACTAATTTTGCTATCAATTTGGCACCTGCAAAATGTCGCCTTCGTCCTCCTCCTCCTCCTCATCATCATCGCTTCCACTGCCATCATTTGCTCTCATTGCCAACACATGTTCCACAAGTTTTTTCTTTTGTACAAACATTGTGCCAGCAATACTAATGCAAATTAAAATCAAAAACAAAATTATTCAATATTATAGATTTACTAGATATTAATTATATTTTCTGTCACTGCGTATTTCGCACACTGCTGTCTTTAAAAATCAATGCACACAAAATTTATTGAACAAACAAACTTGCAGCAGGAATTGAAATGCGCGCCCATTGCCATGGCAACAAAAGTCTCCAAAAGGTCTCCAATACGACTGCCGCGATCGTTTTTAGCGCCAAGATTCAAACTGATTTCATAAGCGCACTGTTTTCCAGCAATATTCATACGTCATTTTGCAATCATTTAAACTTTGAACAATTTATACTGCTGAAAATACTTGGTAAAGGGCTTTAAATTTATTTTTTTCTTATTTAAAAGTTTACTACACCGTTTTTCAACACTAGCTTATTAATTACAAGTTATATCGATATTAACGCATATCGCACCTCGTTGTTTCATCCCTGGCTTAGCGCTGTTAAATTTGAATTCATGAATTCCATCATTTGATTTTGCCAAACTAACGAACATTTAAATTTGAACAAAAGATCGAAGCGATATTTATATCATACCTTAGCAAATTCAACTATAAAATTTGAATACTTAATAGTTTACAGAAAAGCAGAAACTTCAGCACACTGTTAACATAACAGTGATAAGGGTGGCGAAAAATTATGCGAACCAGATGAGCGAACACTAGGTATTCAGCTCGCTCATTCGGTTCGTCAAACTTGTTCTGACCGAATTAATACAACTTGAACGCGTGTTGTTCTTTATACAGAAAATATCAAAAGTGCCGAAACAAACAAAATTAAAGACTTGTAATAAATTCTAAACATCTAAAAAAAAAGGTAAGTTGTGCATTTAAAATGTTGTGCAAGTATTACAGCTCGAAAATGCTGTACAAATGTTGAAATGAAAATGAGACTGCAGCAGACGCAAAAAACCAAAATGGCGTAAGCGGCGCAAAAAATAAGCAAAGCAAAAGAGAGAAAAAAATGAAACACACAGACTTAACAAACAAATAACAAAAACGAAACTCTTTTGATTGCCTAAAAATAAATAGTTTAAGTTCCCAATATAAATAATTGGGTAAAAACTTTTTTATTTTGTTTTTCGCTGTTTCCACTGTTTTAATGCCGTCATTCTGCAGTTATCTACAGTGCCTCGAAGCAGATGTCGTACAGATGTAAAATTAACATATAAAGACTGAATAATAAGACTGTCGGTAACTATTAAAGTTATCAAACAAATTTAAATATAGTCTTAATATTTCAAACATAACTTTCTTTATTCTTATAAATTCATAGTACATACTGCGAAAAATATATATTATTGAGAGCTTATTTCTTTCTATTTTTACACAAGGAGCTAATGATAATAGTAGTCAGTATAATAGTCTTAAGGACCTTAACCAATTCTGATAAAATGGGAAAAATTAGACCAATATTTTGTTTAATCTTTAGCCATTTCAATTCATATTATAAACAATAAAGGAGGCTCAATTTAAATTATTGTATACTGGAATTTAAGCCCCATTTTGTTTATTAATCTGTGCTACTTATTTCGTTTGAAAATATTTTTTTAACTTTTTTATTAGCTATAATTGTTTTCTTTTTACTGGCCAAACGGCAATACATTTTTATTATAATTCGCTCAACTTTACAGAAGTATTTATATAAATTTTGTAATACAAAGAGCTATTTTGTTTTGCCATGAATTACTTATTTTGCAGACATTAATGAATATTATGTACTTGTTTTTTACTGATTTACTCACAATAGCCGCCGTAGCATTATGTCAAACGCAGACGTGCAATACAATCAGGGATTTGTCCAGAATCAGGATAACAATGAAGAAGACTATAACGATGACAATGACCAGCAGGATGACGATGAGCAATATGAAAATGATCAGAACGATGATGACGATAACGATTCTAATGTGAAAATCGGCAATGTTGGAGATAGTCCGAAATTTATAAGATTACGGGGTTTACCCTGGTCGGCAACGCACAAAGAGATTCTTGACTTTCTGGTGAATGTGGAGGTTATCAACGGGTCTCAGGGCATACATCTGGTTACTAGCCGGGTGGATGGCAAGAATACGGGTGAAGCGTACGTCGAGGTCTCCAGCCAGGAGGACATCGAGGAAGCGCGAAAGCTGAACAAGGTCAGCATGGGACATCGCTACATTGAAGGTACGTCTCTCTAGCATCTCATTGTTGGTCATCCATATCACTTAATACGTATATTTCACTAGTTTTTACTGCCACGCCCAAGGAGGCAAAGGAGGCGATGCGCAAGACGGGCGGTCCTGGCCAAGCCTTTGTGGTTAAACTTCGGGGTTTGCCCTATGCCGTAACGGAGCAGCAAATTGAAGAGTTCTTTACCGGTAAGTCTTTTAGCTAGCTCTGTGTGTGTGTGTCTCGTTTTATTTAGACGCATTTAGCGGGCAAAGCCGAAATCACTGTGAAACGTACCGATTCGAATGCATGTGTAATATCCATATTTAAAATATATATATAGATCCGTACAGTAATGAACGCTTTAAAATTGAGTTTAGTCTTGGGCTCCTTTTGAGTTGTATGCCCAACGTCTGGGGTGTTTGCATCCAAGGACCAGGGTTCGATATATGCTTAAATCACATCAAGCATTTTTCATTATCCTTTATTTCATTTTCAATAAGCACACACACACACACACACGCACACAAATATACTAACACCACAATTCTAACATTAGTTTTTTCACTAACCAAGAACTAAGTTTTTATTTTTGATACATTTGGGATTGTTGATATGAAAAAATATATATAAAATATCGATATAAGTACATATTGAATAAATAGTTACGGTAGTCGCTTGAAAGTTTCATATGTTATTCTAATTAAAAAATATTTTTTAGTTTCTATACAAAAATTGAAATGAAAAGCCTGTATAGTCCAATTTTGATTAAAATTTCTTTAGGTTATAAAGTCAAGAGTCTACACAGAAAAAAAAATCCATTCTAAAAATCAAGTTTAAAATACTTGATTTATCCGACAGCGTACTTGAAACTTTTAAGTATGTATTTAGGATAAAATTCTTAAATGAAGTCTTTATCAGGATTAAACACCAATGACTCAGCATAAAAAAGGCCAAATAAACCTAAAATACATGATTCAAGTACGAAATTCTTAGAACACTCCCGAATATAAATATATTAGCTGAGAGATATATTAAATTGGCTCTCTTCTGCTCGCGCTCTGTCAATTTGTTTCGCATTCTTTTGCTTTATAGGACACCGTTCTTGAATCAAGTATATTGTACTCGGTTTAAGAAAATTCGAGATCACCGTACTTCTGACACTGTTTGGGATTATTTTTAGCCCGAAATCCCGGATTTTGGCTTTCTGTGTACTGTTTCTTTTTGTATCGGTTAAGTGATAATAATGGATAGCACTCTTTAGATTTTGAGTCTGCCCATACATTTTTTTAATTTCATCGCAAATTTTTTAAAACAACTCTAGAAAATTCTTAAACTGATGTACAAATTTGCTTGAATAATAGGATAATATCAACAATCCTAAAATGAAAAAATATGATATTGAAAAGCATCTTATAACTATATTTATTTCAAGGTCGTTATTTAAATGTAATTCTTAAGCCAACTTTTAATTAGGTGGCATTCTGGAACTGTTTCAGTTCCTTTCGCTCAACAACAAGCAAAATACTTCACCGAGTTTGCTATAATTATAAATCGCCCTCTCTCTTTCTTTCTCTGTATCTATCGTTAACCTTGCATTATATATATATATATATATCTCTATATTTGTATAAATCTTTGTTGGTTATCGTCATGGGCAGGGTTGGAAATCAAAACGGATCGGGAGGGCATACTTTTTGTTATGGACAGAAGGGGTCGTGCTACTGGGGAAGCTTTCGTTCAGTTCGAAAGCCAGGATGACACTGAGCAAGCCTTGGGCCGTAATCGGGAAAAAATTGGGCACAGGTGGGTCTCTTACACATCATCTAATACCAACTACAACAACAGCAACAACAGCCAAAAACATTCAATGGTAACATGAAACAAAGAAACAAAATAAACATTTAAATTGTTGCAAATTATCTCAATAAACATATCACATAACTTATATACATTCCTATTTCAGTTGAAAACAAAAAAAAAAAAAAAAAAACAAAAAACCGCTCAATTGTTTAATTAAGCAACAATTTAATTGTGCATATACATACATGTAGAGCACAGGCTATGGGTCTGGTTGGGTACAACAACAGTAAAAACAGCAGCTAATCGATAACGCCTATTAACCAGAGAAAGCCTTTTGATAAGTTCTATATAATTGAATTAATTTTCTATTACCCATATATTATATATTCTTATCAAAAGTCTCAGAGCATTGACTGTTTATGTTTATCTAACCAAGGATACACATTAATATAACGGATTACTGTGTTATTAACCCAGAAAAAAGCCATAGCTACTTTTTTTATTTAAGAACTATTCACTTCTTTACTTTAAATATGTTTTAATATGTTTTGTGCTCTTTTCTTTTTGCCTTCTCTCAGGTACATTGAGATCTTCCGCAGCTCCATTGCTGAGATGAAGCGCGCCACTGGCAGCGGCGGAGGCGGCGGTGGACGCCCGGGACCATATGATATACGCGATCGAGGAGCCAATCGTGGCGGCAACGATTTCGGTGGACGCAACGGTGAGTGTGCCTTCAGCAAATTCCAAAATGGGTTAGGTCTTCAGTGAGTTTAGCTTCGGTTGCTTAGCATACACATTTCTAATTAAAATGTGTGTTATTTATTTCCGCATGGTATGCTATAGCTTCAACTATACATATTCGGGTTGACTGACTAACTGATAGATCGACTGACTAATTCGTGATCATGCAAAGCTGAATTCTTGGCAAGTGAATGTTGTTGTTTTAAGGGTTCCACTCACTAGCGTGAACAATTTAGAAAACTGCTGCAAACTATTTTCATTCCATCCAACTTTTAAAAACAAATTAGATGAAAAATTCTTTGGGTGAATTTTTGGCGCACCAGTCATCTATGTGAAATTTGGGTCATCAAAGTTGTAAGGTGAAATTTCAAGTCTTTTATACAATCGGTATATACAAAACTAATGAGATTTGTGTTTCAATGACCTTAACTTTCGGAAAATATGTCGAAATCTGTTAAGTGCACTTATTTGCCGATATGGTTAAAACTTATTTTCAAAATCTATGTGAAAACTCATTGAAGACTTGTTGACCGATTTTTGGGAAAATCATCCATCCGCCTGGGTAAAAAACAGGTGGTTAAGATATTAAGAAATTGTCTAGAGAAGTTCGACTAATGTTCACATTTGGAACATTCTCTTTTTGCAGACTGGGGCGGTAACAGCAACTTTAGTATGGGCACCAACAATATGTTGGGCTTTAATAATTTGCCCAGTTTAATGAACTCGGGTAATTTTGGCAATAACTCTGGCGGCGGCGGCATCGGTGGTGGTGGTGGCGGCGGCGGCAACGGCGGTAACAATGGTAATTTTGGTCAAAACTCTGGTAATTTTGGCAACGATTTTGGCGATTTTAACAATTTTGGAAACAATCGCAACAACAACAATGGCAACAATTTTGGTAAGTAACAACATTTCTAAGAATCTTTGGGAGCAGTTGAATCTTCGGGGCAGTTTTGTAGGTGCTTCGCTTAAATCTCTACTCAGAGAAAAATACAGAAGATAGTAGTATCAATAACCCAACTGACCAGACCTTAAACTAAAACCCCTTTTAAATATTCATTATAAAAACTTATCTTATTTGCTTTTTAGATATGCCCAATAATTTTGGCAACAACAGCGGCGGTGGTGGTGGTGGCTTTGGTAATTTTGGCAACAATTCCGGAGGCGGTGGAGGCAGTGGCTTTAATAATGGAGGCGGCGGTGCTGGAGGCTTCAATAATGGTGGAAACGGAGGTGGCTTTAACAACGGTGGCAACTCCGGTGGCTTTAACAGTGGAGGCAACGGAGGTGGTTTTGGCAACTTTGGCAACAACTCTGGAGGCGGCGGCGGTGGTGGATTTAACAATGGAGGTGGATTCAATAGTGGTGGCGGCGGCTTCAACAATGGTGGAGGTGGAGGTGGGGGTGGTTTCAACAACGGTGGCTATAATAATGGCGGAGCTGGTTTCAACAATGGAGGCGGTAATTTCGGACCAATTGGCGGCGGCCGTATTAATGATGTGGAATATTGTACAATCCATATGCGTGGACTGCCTTACAATTCGTTTGAAAACGATGTGTTCAAGGTGAGTGCAAGATGCGAGATGCGCAGAAGCTGAACTGAACTGAACTTCAATGCTAAAATTGTTTTTCCATTTTGCAGTTCTTTGATCCCATTCGCCCGGCTAACGTGCGCATAAACTACAATAAGAAGGGCCTGCACAGCGGCACCGCTGACGCCTACTTTGACACGTACGAGGATTCACAGCTGGCCATGAAGCGTCATCGCGAGCAGATGGGCTCCCGCTACATTGAGTTGTTCTACGATGGAAAGACCCGCGGCGGTATTAATGTTGATGGTGGTGGCGGCGGCGGCAACGGCAACAATGGTGGAGGTGGCGGCGGCGGTGGCGGTGGTCCTGGCAATATTGGCGGTGGTGGTGGCGGCGGCGCTGGTGGTGGAAACTTCTCGCGTCGCATTTAAATGCTTCCTTTTACCATAATTCCTTATATTTACGTACGTTAATGTAAACGCAAGTATTTTATAAGTTTGTGGGCCACATCCGCATCCGTCGATTGCGCACCTAAACAGCAGACACGAGGCAGAAAGTCGCAAGTGCATAGATTAAACTCTTCGATTGCATAAGAAGCACCATATTTTATATTATTACCTATAAACACTTATATAGATATTTCAATCAAACTGTTTACACTTGTATTTTAGTCGTTAATGCAAGAAAAGTTGCTGGCCCGAAAAAAAAAAACAAAAAAAAACATGATAAAACTAAGCGAAAAGGGATATAAACAAAACAAAAGTCAATTTTTATAATTTCTGTATCAATCCCGATATGACAAGCAATAACATGGAAAAACATCAATGATACAATAAAAACTATAAACAAAACATTGTAAGTTGTAAACTGCTTGAAGTTTGGACAAATTTAGTAACACTTATTTTAAGATCGGTGCTTAATCAGCAATGAGAATATCTTTATCGACTATTACTTTTTAAAGTGAGGATCGGTTATTACTTTAAACTAATGGATTAATTTGGACTCGGCAATAAGAGGATCAGATAGTACATGATGAGATGAGGATCGATTAATTAAACACAAGATACGAATCAGGTCGTATTCAACGCGAAGTACTTCAAAAGCCGAGGATCGGATTTGAACTTTAAGGATGGGCATCATTTAGTAATATACAAAAAAAGCAACGGTTAAAAAACTTATAACTACTAATAATAGCTCGATCTGAATATATAAATCATTCAGGTTATCTGTAGTATATCTTCAAAATATTATCCAAGCACTTGCTCACAATTGAATTGAGTCAAACCAAATGTGCTAAAAATTTTGCTCAGTCCACAAGCGACTTGAAGCAGCAAGTATTTCCCAGACAATACTAATTACAGGGCTATACTATAGTCGTCTAGATCAGCAATAGATAGATCTACATACAATACCGTAGACTTGGTCAACAAACGCTGCGGCACTTGCATTATTGTGTTTGTTGTTGTGGCGATCGCGCGCGCATTCCACGTATCGAATAATTTTCCCCCTTGTTGGATGAGCGGGGGAACGAGAGGGGATAATTTGCGATTTCGTTAAACGCCGCTCTGGAATAAGTCGAACGCAAGTAAAGACAAATGCTAATACAGCAAAAAATAGAATATTTTTGTACGGAATATTTGATGTAAAAATTGAATATTTATTATTGTGCTGTTTTTATTGCAAAAATGTGTGAATTCCGATCAGTTGTTTTTGTTTGTTTCTACTTTCTGGCTCAAGCGGGGCGAATAAATGTGCTAACTTTAAGCTTGTTAGCAGAGCTGCAACAAATGCGATTAAAAAAGTATAGCGAATTCTACGTCCAATGAATGGAAGTGTTAAAACGAAAGTCTTGAAAACATGACAGGTATTTCATATTTATAGAAGTACTACTTGATATGTATTATGCGATGTAAGCATGTCATTTTTGAAATAGCTTTAAATTATACGCTGTGGGTGGTCTTGGTTAGCATATCATATTCAAATGATAGAAAAAATATAATATTATTGGCTTGTAAAGTTTACAAATAAATCGAAAATGTATCTACTATTAAGAGATTAGTTTATATAATGTTGGTTCACATCGGTTCACAAAAATTCCCAACATCAATCAGGCGCTTCCATTTTTAAACGTCTTCAACGATATTTATAACCTTTTGTAATTGCTTGAAAAACGATTGCCAGCACCCATCCCCTAATTTACGATTACATAACTAGCAAATGTCAATTGGGAATTGTTTTAGGTACGTCCTATAAGCTAGACATTTGTATCAGAACCCATTGACAGGCCTCACATTTCACTTTCTTTCAAGATAGTATCTCTATGGGTGACAACTGATAGATAAGTTTTTGGAGCACAGCTTGGTAGACAATGGCAACTGATAATTCTCGCTAATTATGTCAATAAAATATGTACGAATATGGGCCCCAAAATAGATAATGCCGTCACATTCCTGTACGTAGAGTCGTTCTATCTCTGTGGCGTCTATAAATTCTGATCACATTGGAAGATGTGATTTTTAACCGATTCTTTGCGATTTCCATTCGCACACGCATTTATAACAAACAATAATACAATAGACAAGTGGGTGGGGTTCCAATAAAATGCGGCATTTTAATTGTGGGCACAATAAATTCACATGCCCAAGGACTATACGACTACATCTTTACATAAGACCCAAATTATATCACTCTAATCAGTTGTACATATTTGCCAAGTTATTTATGCACTTCACGATGTGAAAACAACGGTAAGAAGCAGAAACCAAAATACAAACAATTGTCATACAACATTTTTGTTGTTGTTTTCTGTGTTGGTTTTCATCTGATTGTCACGGCGTGTGTGTGGAGTTTATTTATGAAAGTACTCGTAATTTATAAATCAAATCGTTTCGTGTTTAATTTTGCAATTTTGCCTAAGTATGTGAAAGCACGATATCTCAGCTGCGGTATGCTATATCAGATAAGAGCTATCCAAAATGAATAAGATATATACTTGAGGTATATTAAGCAGATATTATGTAGGAGGGGAATGCAAATTTAATATAAAGCAATTATAGCTTAAATAATTGTATTTTCTTATGTTATTTCAAAGTTTTTAAAAGTATCTTATAGTTTTTTATAATTTAATATTCATTGAAGATTATAAGTAAATGTATTAAGTTATTTTTCGTCCATTTTTCAATATATTGAACAATAATCAAGTAATTAATCAAAATATAATAAATGTTCGTCATCTTTATTACTTTACAACAATTTCCAATGTGCTTATGATATGCACGTACAAATATTTATTTATTATGGAAATAATAACAATTCACATGGTTGAGTTTTACTCAAATATTATACATATATAGAAAATATTTATAAATATGGAAAAACTGTAAAAACAGGTAGCTGTGAGTACTTTAAAAGGTACATATTATAATTGTGGATAAGAACAAATTATATAATATGATGTACACACATACAAAAATATACATATCTAGTAGTGTATAGATAAATTATCAGCACATCATTAAGTATGGTGTTATGGGATCAGTAGTAGTAGTAGTATGAGTAATAAAATATAGATTTATTCGATTTAAAGAAGTTGAAATACCCTTATACCCTAGTTATTCTTATTATATATAGCAAGATTAATAATAAAAAATGTAATATCAAATAAAAAAATTGTTATCACTGCATTTTTATTTAGCTAAATGTAATATACATTTAATATTAACTTATTATAATTTTTATTACATATTTGTAATGAATATTTTTGATTCAAATTTTTGTTATTCAACATTTTGCTGTGTAGCTTGCTATTAATCGACATTAAATAATTATATTCATAGAGTTTAAAAAAAACCCCCACATATTTATCACTATTCACGAACAGTTAAACGTCGTATAAATCACAAACTGTTTAACTATGCGAAAGTTTTATGAATACTGGACAAAGACACACCAAAAATCTATGCATTTGTGTGCAAAACAGCGAGTTTTATTTATGAGAGCAGTTAAAACAAATAGTTGAGCTGGGCTTTAAGCTTCGAATTGTGATTGCATTGGATGTTTGATAGATATTTGGCAAGCAGCGCCCAAGGCACTTAATCAGAAATTGACTGAGAAATCAGAAATCGTAATCGATGGTGACAAAAAAAAAAAAAAACATTAAAAATGCAAATCAGCCGATTGCGACTGAGCGCTAAAAGCTCCCGTTTTGTAGATCAACAACGTCATCAATCGAAACGGAACGAGCTGCCTGCCGCTGACCGAAGGTGATAACCGGGTCTGGGGCTCCAAAACACCCAACAACAGCAACAGCGACGGCGACAACGACGCCAGCAGCAGCGACAGCAGCAACGGCAGCAGCGACGGCAATAGTCAATGTCAGAACGCGAAGCGGCCGCGTTGACAACGGAGCTGCTCTAGAATCGCTCGTCCAGCTACCAACTGAGCAGCTAATTCGCATATTAGCGAAGATTTTGTAACGCGGCTAACGGCAATCAAAGCGTCAATCAAAGCGTCAATCAAGCGCATATCAATCAAGCGATCAAATGTTTACAACAACAAGTGTCGGTGACAACAATAAACAACAACAACAACAACAAGTGAGCTGAAAAATCAAAGCACGCGTTCACCAGGTGGCACACCTGACGGAACCGGTGGGGCAAATGGGGGAAAATCTGTTTGTTGTTTGACTAATTTTAATTTGTAAATTTACATTTTGTTTTTGGTGATTTTGTAATTATATTTAAATTTCGCGTTAGGTGTTGTAATTACAGTGTAGAATTGAATTGAAAAAGAATCGAACCTGAAACCTGACTATAACCAAATTTAAACTTGCAAATAATTGATATGCATATATAACGGAATATATGTACATATGTATGTACATATATGAGTACTACGGATACTTTGTATATTATACATTGTTTGAACAATCATACCACATATTTGCCTTAACTCAATTTTTATAATTTATTTGCAAATTGTTTTAAAATACTTTTTGGCAGACGCTTTGTGCTTTGTGCTTAGTAATGTGATTTTTATTTGCATACTTTTAACTACAGTGGATATTCAGAATGTGGAACGACCTGGAGAATTCTTCGAATAGGATGAATACAAACTAATATAAACTATATATAAATTAAAAGATAACATTTTTAAAAAAATATATTTTTTGAGCAATTATCCCAAAACAAGGGACAGTAACTTTTGATGTATAACTTTATTTTAGAAGTTAAGATTCTTATAGTATTATTTTGTTGTTAGTTGTTGCTTATCTATATGCAGAACCAGCCCCAACTTTAGTTTTCGAGTGTGACAAAAGTGCTGTAATTTGTATATAGTAATACACTTTTCTATATTATAGAATGAGCAAATCAGCAAAAAAATATATATAGATTAGTATGCTAACGATATCGCAATCATAAATAAAAATTAGCTTATTAAAATAACTGAGATATAATAAAATATTCTGACACATATTAAGCTGTGTATTCAATACAAAATTATAACGCCGTATAAAATCTTTAGTTAGTACCTTATTAAGCTTCAAAGCAACCCCAAAATAAATGGAACAGCTAACCAAAATAATTAGGTAGCGATTTAAAAGCGCTTATTAACGAATTTCGCAGAACCATAAAAAGAACATCCACTTAATGGAATCGAGAATATCTTTAACAAAGTATATAAAGTATATATATATATACATGCACATATGCCACACATTTGCATAATGCAGTTTTTTTTATACAATATATAGCATATATATAAACTTCCAAAGCAAAACAAAAAAGCGAATAAAATCTGAGTATGCGGCTTATTATCAGCGCGTTGACGGACTTAAAAATAAAAACCGGCCAAATCCGCTTACGGCTTGTTATTGTTGTAACTCATATACGAATTTCATATGCTAATTCCACACTAGGAAAAGGGCCTGTGATACAGTGTACATAGGGTTAGTGTGTTTACTCTCGTCGTATAGTTGCAAAAAGTAATACGCCCGCTTCATAAATCTTTTAAAAGCGGCGCAATAATGCTGACAAAAGATTAAAACATTTTAATAAATCTTATAAGCAAGTTCCAGTTCCAAATGTTAATAATAAAGACATCGTAAATTAATAAGTATTAAGGCACTTGGCTTTAGGATTCCTGTGTTACTCAGTTACTGGCATTACGATAAGATTTTCTGGCATTATCTGGGAGTAGTAGAGTAGGAAATAACCTCGCAAAGCTCAACAAAATGTGCACAGAGATAAATGTGAATATAAATCGCTCTGTAAGCGTACTATGGATGCTATACGATATCTTTTCAGAGTAATTAGAGAATCCGCAAGATGATTTAGCACTGTGCAACATTGCTGGGGTTTGAAGGCCTTAATGTACAGCTTTAGTTAGCTTTAGCTTAAGTTTATTGTATTGCTATATTTTTGTGGTTTAAAATTATGCTTCAAACTTCTAAACTGAATATTACCTATAAATTAAAAATTGTACTTTGATTGCACAATGAATATTTTATTTATTAAACTATAAACCTAAAATTTGTTTTTTTAAATGTAACTTTACACTTATTTCATAGCACACAAATCCGTAAGAAATAGATAGAGGGAGGGAGATAGAGCGAGAGAGAGCGAGAGAAAGGAGTAACTCTCCATAGTATTTTTATATTTTTGATCTGCATATTAGCTTTGAAACCCCAATCCTTTTTACTAGTGTACTCTAGTGTAAGCTTCCAGATATCGCATGGTGCATTTTCTCTAACGGCCTTGCGCTCTTAATTTACACTCTCGACTCTAGCGCACCCACTCTCTCATTACACACGCATCTCTCTTTCTCTCTCTGTCTCTTTCTTACAAACATGAAACTTGTTTTGCATACGATTTCACATGGCATTTAGATTAACATGCCGATGCCGCATGTGTGTGGGTGATTGTTGTGTGGATGGGGGGTGGGTGGGGTGGCTCCGGTCATAATTTAATTAGCTGAGCTAATAAAGCAGCTCATATTCAATTATTTATAGCCCGCTATATATTTTCCTTTCATTTCAGGCTAGAACAATAAATTCATTTCCGCAGTGAGAACCAAATATTGAGCACAGTTAATTAATTAGTTTGGAGATCGACAATAAAAAACAGTTGCGAACTTGTTTGCCGTTAATCCAGTGCAAATATACATACACATGTACATACATAGATACATATAACACATAATGAGACTGTTATACATTTTGGGCAATTTGAGTTGTCGCCGTTGTTAATTAAGCCTTCACACGCTCAAGTGCGCCACTTCAAATACGCAGCTCCCCGCCCGATTCGCTTCACTATCTTCACTATCGCCGAGACAGCAGAAGAACGACAGCAATAACTCGGCTGCGCACGAAGTTATCACCGGTAGCAGCCGCCGTCGCCGCTGCCGCCGCAGCAGCAGCAACAACAACAGTAACAGTTTGCCCAAACATAAACAGCGCTGCTGACGTCGCCGTCAACTGTAACAGCGACTGCGCTGTAAGCTTAACGCATTTGTTGTGGTTACAGCGCTCGTCGCACTCAGTCTGTCTCCCTCGCGCATTGCGCCAACTTCACCCACTCGACTTGGGATGCGTTTGCTGGATTTGGATTGTGACGTTGGCGTCGCCGCCGCCGTCGCGTCGTCTGCTGCTACTGCTGCAAAGGAAGTCGATCTTGTGACTTGGTGCAACAAAAGTGCAGCTAATTGAATTTAATGCACAAGCAAAAGGAATTTGATTTCATTTTTACATGTGACGCATAATAAGCAGCAGAGGCACAAAATACGCAATGCGGAAAGAAAAGTGCAAGTGACAATCGAAGCAACAGCAGCAACAACAACAACAAATAAAACAAACAATTTAAATAATTAATATTCAAAGCCGTCTGCCTTTTTATATTGTGTAATTGCAACTTGTTAAACACACACAAAACTCAAAATGAAGTTCAATAAAAATGGACGCGAATCTATGCTCCTCGTGCCCTCGCCGAACCACACGTTCCCCGTGCGCACGTGCTCCAACGCATCCTCGCTGCGCCTCAATATGGGTCACGACCACGACAAGATCACCGATGATGCCGAGGAGGGGGGTCTTGGCTATACGCACACACTGGTAAGTTACAATCAAATCAAAATAAAATTGAAAGTAAAAGTAAAAGTGCTTAACGGTACTTGATTTTGTTAGTTGCACAATAATTGCCAAGTGCTTAGCCTTAAGATTCAATTTTAAAGTGAACAAAACTTGGAAATTAATTGTACAACTTTTCCCACTCAATATCTGATTTGATAGTTCTTTAGAAATTAATGGGATTCAACTAAACTGCAACTTTGAATTAAAGTAAATTCTTCAAGTTCGTTAAAATTAATTAAGCCTTGAGTCTAAGCTTTAAGTCTTAGAGACGAGGAATTTTACAAAATTTATAAAGCTATAGATATATTTATCTCTTTATCTTTCCCTCATTTATCATTTACCTTAGAGACTATAAGAGCTACAAATATCAAACAATTTAGCAAAGTAACCATACATAGATAGTTGATAAAAACCGAAATAAGTTCAAAACCTGACAGAACAGTCAAATTATCTATAAAGAAAAGTTATGTATTTTCATTAGTTAAAAACTTCAATTTAAAACCTTTTTTTATGAGCTTTAAATTATTTATTGTTACTTAATATTAATTTACAGTTTTATTATAAAACGATTTTAAATATTCTATTAACCTAACCTTACTCACTTACATTTTGCTGTTCTCAAAAAGACTACCCTAATTTCAAGATTATTAGTTAATCTTATTTTATAAACTATTCACATATAATAACTGAATTGCAATCTTATTTATTTGATATTTTGTCGCTATTTTATTGTAAAATTACTCGAGTTGGCGACTATCACATGACAGTCTGATCATAAGTTCATACATACATACATATGTATGTTTGTGTACACAGATTGTGCACATGATCAGGCTAGGCCAGCAAGCCGGCAAGCTGGCAAGTTGAGTAAAGACGTTGTAGTATGTGGTTAATATGTTGTACTACAGGTGTGGGCACATCTAACTGCGCTTTTGCGGTTCGTCAGTCAGGTTTTACCCCATGCCTGTTGATAGGCTGAACGTCTTTGAAATTTATACTGAATGCGCATTACTTTTTTCGAAAATAATTGTTGGGTTTTTATTTTATTATTTTGCATTTTACCAGGGAACCCCCTAGACAATATAGACAATAACAAACTCATTTGAACTTTAAATATAATTAAATGTATTTAAGTATAATAAGAGCTCTGTCTCAATCCCAAATTTCTGCCCAGTCAGCGGAAGTTTGCGCTGATTTTTGTTTTGTTATTCTTTTTCTTTAGATCTACAAGTGGCCAGCATAGCACTCACCAGTTGTTGTTATACCCTGCAGCCAGAAAATTTGGTAGAATGGGTATTATAAAACCATGATCACGTTTGCAACTGACTGAAGGAGGCAACTCAATTTATAGACATTCTTGACAGACTTCATTTAACTCCCAGCCTATAAGCAAGCAATATCGAAAATAATTTAAAATCTATAAGATATAACAAGTATTAGTGCTCCAGTCGAGAGTGCCCGACTATGAAATACCCTGAACCCAGAGACTACAGAAGCTAGAGACTTCATATTTGAAATATAAGTTCTCGTAGTGCCGGGTCAATACAAGTTTCTTGAAATTCTTTTTTTTATCGATTGTAGGTGTCAAAATTGGTATAAACTATATTAATCGATTAGTATAAAAAACTATTGGAAAAGTGATTCTGATGTGTTTCATTTTTCTGTCAAAAATCATGCCAAAATGACAAAAAAAAATAGCTTGTAAAGGCCTTAAGTCCATACAAATGCCCTTTCTAGACTTCAAACTCCCATAACTTGGTCAAAATTGAGCCGATTGTCAAGCTTGAGGCCATTTTGTTCATGGTTCGTCGGATATATCAATCCTACATTTAAAGTTTATGCATTATTGAAAGTTAAATTTTTTCAAATATTTTTGCGAAAAAAGCATAAGGGGGGACCCTTACAAAAATTGATTTTTCAAAAAATAGATTCTTGAAATTCTTTTTTTAATCGATTGTGGCTGTCAAAATTAGTATAAAAAACTATTGGAAAAGTGATTCTGAGGTGTTTCATTTTTCTGTCAAAAATCATGCCAAAATGACAAAAAAAAATAGCTTGTAAAGGCCTTAAGTCCATACAAATGCCCTTTCTAGACTTCAAACTCCCATAACTTGGTCAAAATTGAGCCGATTGTCAAGCTTGAGGCCATTTTGTTCATGGTTTGTCGTAAATATCAATCCTACATTTAAAGTTTATGCATTATTGAAAATAAAATTTTTTCAAATATTTTTCCGAAAAAAGCATAAGGGGGGACCCTTACAAAAATTGATTTTTCAAAAAATAGATTCTTGAAATTCTTTTTTTAATCGATTGTGGGTGTCAAAATTAGTATAAAAAACTATTGGAAAAGTGATTCTGATGTGTTTCATTTTTCTGTCAAAAATCATGCCAAAATGACAAAAAAAAATAGCTTTTAAAGGCCTTAAGTCCATACAAATGCCCTTTCTAGACTTCAAACTCCCATAACTTGGTCAAAATTGAGCCGATTGTCAAGCTTGAGGCCATTTTGTTCATGGTTTGTCGTAAATATCAATCCTACATTTAAAGTTTATGCATTATTGAAAGTAAAATTTTTTCAAATATTTTTCCGAAAAAAGCATAAGGGGGGACCCTTACAAAAATTGATTTTTCAAAAAATAGATTCTTGAAATTCTTTTTTTAATCGATTGTGGGTGTCAAAATTAGTATAAAAAACTATTGGAAAAGTGATTCTGATGTGTTTCATTTTTCTGTCAAAAATCATGCCAAAATGACAAAAAAAAATAGCTTGTAAAGGCCTTAAGTCCATACAAATGCCCTTTCTAGACTTCAAACTCCCATAACTTGGTCAAAATTGAGCCGATTGTCAAGCTTGAGGCCATTTTGTTCATGGTTCGTCGTATATATCAATCCTACATTTAAAGTTTATGCATTATTAAAAGTACAATTTTTTCAAATATTTTTCCGAAAAAAGCATAAGGGGGGACCCCTACAAAAATTGATTTTTCAAAAAATAGATTCTTGAAATTCTTTTTTTAATCGATTGTGGGTGTCAAAATTAGTATAAAAAACTATTGCAAAAGTGATTCTGAGGTGTTTCATTTTTCTGTCAAAAATCATGCCAAAATGACAAAAAAAAATAGCTTGTAAACGCCTTAAGTCCATACAAATGCCCTTTCTAGACTTCAAACTCCCATAACTTGGTCAAAATTGAGCCGATTGTCAAGCTTGAGGCCATTTTGTTCATGGTTCGTCGTATATATCAATCCTACATTTAAAGCTTATGCATTATTGAAAGTACAATTTTTTCAAATATTTTTGCGAAAAAAGCATAAGGGGGGACCCTTACAAAAATTGATTTTTCAAAAATTAGATTCTTGAAATTCTTTTTTTAATCGATTGTGGGTGTTAAAATTAGTATAAAAAACTATTGGAAAAGTGATTCTGATGTGTTTCATTTTTCTGTCAAAAATCATGCCAAAATGACAAAAAAAAATAGCTTGTAAAGGCCTTAAGTCCATACAAATGCCCTTTCTAGACTTCAAACTCCCATAACTTGGTCAAAATTGAGCCGATTGTCAAGCTTGAGGCCATTTTGTTCATGGTTCGTCGTATATATCAATCCTACATTTAAAGTTTATGCATTATTAAAAGTACAATTTTTTCAAATATTTTTCCGAAAAAAGCATAAGGGGGGACCCTTACAAAAATTGATTTTTCAAAAAATAGATTCTTGAAATTCTTTTTTTAATCGATTGTGGGTGTCAAAATTAGTATAAAAAACTATTGCAAAAGTGATTCTGAGGTGTTTCATTTTTCTGTCAAAAATCATGCCAAAATGACAAAAAAAAATAGCTTGTAAACGCCTTAAGTCCATACAAATGCCCTTTCTAGACTTCAAACTCCCATAACTTGGTCAAAATTGAGCCGATTGTCAAGCTTGAGGCCATTTTGTTCATGGTTCGTCGTATATATCAATCCTACATTTAAAGCTTATGCATTATTGAAAGTACAATTTTTTCAAATATTTTTGCGAAAAAAGCATAAGGGGGGACCCTTACAAAAATTGATTTTTCAAAAATTAGATTCTTGAAATTCTTTTTTTAATCGATTGTGGGTGTTAAAATTAGTATAAAAAACTATTGGAAAAGTGATTCTGATGTGTTTCATTTTTCTGTCAAAAATCATGCCAAAATGACAAAAAAAAATAGCTTGTAAAGGCCTTAAGTCCATACAAATGCCCTTTCTAGACTTCAAACTCCCATAACTTGGTCAAAATTGAGCCGATTGTCAAGCTTGAGGCCATTTTGTTCATGGTTCGTCGTATATATCAATCCTAAATTTAAAGTTTATGCATTATTAAAAGTACAATTTTTTCAAATATTTTTCCGAAAAAAGCATAAGGGGGGACCCTTACAAAAATTGATTTTTCAAAAAATAGATTCTTGAAATTCTTTTTTTAATCGATTGTGGGTGTCAGAATTAGTATAAAAAACTATTGCAAAAGTGATTCTGAGGTGTTTCATTTTTCTGTCAAAAATCATGCCAAAATGACAAAAAAAAATAGCTTGTAAACGCCTTAAGTCCATACAAATGCCCTTTCTAGACTTCAAACTCCCATAACTTGGTCAAAATTGAGCCGATTGTCAAGCTTGAGGCCATTTTGTTCATAGTTTGTCGTATATATCAATCCTACATTTAAAGTTTATGCATTATTGAAAATAAAATTTTTTCAAATATTTTTCCGAAAATTTTTCCGCGTTTATACAGACGGACAGACGGACAGCCAGACGGACTCGACTATTGATAGTGATCAGTAATATATATACTTTATGGGGTCGGAAATGCTTCCTTATGCCTGTTACATACTTTTGCACAAAACCATTATACCCTTTTTTCCCATTTTTAATGGGATCAGGGTATACAAAATGTAAATAAATAAGACTTGAAGACAGGGTATCTTCTAGTCTCAAAACGCTTACTTACTTATTTGTGTATCTAAATTTGCGTCATCGCAGCGAACACACATGAAAATTATGAATATAATTTGATTTAATTTTCAATGTTTATGTTAGGGGCGCCCCCTTTGAAGTTGCTTGACCTTTGCTGGCTGCTGTTTGTGAACGCTGCGAGTGGGTCACCAATTTATCTGTTTGCTTCGAAATTATATTTGTGAGTGTTTTGCGTGTGATAAGGAGCAATAAGCGTGTGAGAGATGCCCAGAAAGCATATTTATAAGTTAAACATTTACACAGAACTTAGCCCATGGCTGATGGTATCTGAAAGTTGCCAGAGATAGATAAAATGGAAACAGAAGGGAAGATATCTATATAGTACACATATCTCGTCATTAAGTCTAGTTTGTTTAATTGTGTTGTAGGCTTCAAAATGATCTTGCTTTTGCGCAGTTTGTAAGTTACTGAAAAGAATAAGAAACCAACATATAATAACTTGTTTAATTTTGACATCTGTTTTCCGACTGACTCTTTCATTTTGCTGTTTTTCGCACTTTTATAAAAATTACCAAAAATGTGCTACTCATAAATTTGTTTTAATCTTCTTAGCTATTTATTATACACGCCAATTGAATTGTAGTTGATTGATTGATTTAGCACAATGATTGAAATTTCATTTTTATCGTTTAATGAATAAATGAAATAATTTGCTATATTGAAAACCTTGAAAAAACTAAGGCAAGAAGTGCTTGAACATCAAATTAAAAGCCAACAACAAATAATTCTACTATGAATTTTGTATTTTTTTTTTAAGCTCCCATGATAACAGCAATTGCAGTAGCTCATTTATCATTAATTTGGCATTAGTTAGAAAAACCAAATTGGTATTCAATTGTTTCTTAAATGAATTTAGTTTTTCCAGAATTATGTGTATTTTGTGACTTGTGCGATATCATTAATGTGGGGATTGTGTGATTGCTTTTTATATTTGCCGACAAGTGCGTCAACAAAGTATATTTTTTTCTTTTTTAAGATCGCGGTTTTAAGCTGTTCAAACATGCGAACGACAATAAGTTACATAATTTTGTCTGCCAGACAGATAGACAGATAGTAAACTG
The DNA here is from genome assembly GCA_035045305.1 of Drosophila maculinotata. Taxonomy (NCBI): domain Eukaryota; kingdom Metazoa; phylum Arthropoda; class Insecta; order Diptera; family Drosophilidae; genus Drosophila; species Drosophila maculinotata. The sequence goes on along the minus strand of JAWNPD010000335.1, from coordinate 22,029,886 downwards.
AAAATGCATGGAAAAACTAACAAAATATATTTACAATTTGTTAATTACTTAATAAAGAAAATGGAAATGTCATCAAAAAAAGCAATAGTAGAAAAATTCACAGCATTAAAATTAAAAAATAATATAACAATATATAAAAAGACTAAAATTGGATAACTGCGCGTATGAGTAATATATTTATATTTAAAGAAGATCAGATCAGCATACACTGATGCTTTATTCAAAAAAATTCATATTTTTAAGAATAATGCCGAATTTGAAATATTTGGAATTTAACCTTATTACGTGCTTTTAGCTGCCGCCCAGCTGGGCGTATGAGTAATATGGAAGTATTTAAACGAGTTCAGTAAGACTCATCTTAAAACCTGACAGCGGTAACTAATTAAATATTGAACAAAATTACACAAATTGAGGTACGCAATTAGCACCTGACACAAAGCATATATGTAAATAATAACTGAACGATTTTAGCTAAAAATTGACATGTCTAGTACATATGTACATAAAACAAGTTATAAAGTATCTAAATTGTATCTAAATACGCTTAAAAATAGCCCTGCTCAATTGCTATTTAAATCGCATGCTGTTTTGTTTAACTTGTTTTGTTAGATCTTAGATTACTGGCCTCATCGGTAGCACTGTCTGAGTCAACATAATCAATCAAAAGCCTATTCCCTATCGCTCGGCACTTTGATTTAGTGGCGGCATCGATAGGGCGCAAAATCCGAAGCGATTTGATTTCATGCTTTCAATTGGCGGCCCGATTCGCTGCACTCATTGATTATGAATGTTTATGGCCGGTTTTATTGATTAATACAATTAACAATGTGCTTTATTGTGGGGCCTTAAAAGCTGTCGACAGCCATTTCGTTGCGTTTGGCTGCCAAACAGTTGTTTCGAGCTGTAAAAATGAATTGTATTCAAGATTATCACGTATTTATTAAACTGCTCGCTATTTGAGCTTACATAATTCCAAAATTTATCTATTGAATCCATGCAAATATTCATGATTACGCTATTTGCTCTGCGAACGCATTCAAATTTTAATTAATATTCTTTACGCTTTGCTTTGTGTTTTTGTTGTTGCCACCTTTAGAATTTTTGCACAGGTGTTGTTGTTGCTGCCGTTATTCACGCCTTTATCTTGTCCAGATTTTTTTTGGGGGTGTTAAAGGTGGTGTCTGTGGTTGTGGCTGACGATGCTGCGATCTTCAGTTGCCCTGGAATTGTTGCCAAGTTCGCTTTATATTGTCGCCATTAATTTTCAAATTTCTTTAAAGTTTAAATAGCTGTACAAAAGTTTGTTGCGCTATGCTTAAAAGAAATCGTAAGGTTTGTCGACTATCAGTTATAATTAGTTAACATTAATAATACTCAAATAAGAACCAATAGTGAATAAATATTTTAACTTTAATATTTTCATTAACTTCAACTTATAGATTTAAATGTTTTTTTTATTAATAATTTTGTTTCAATTCTTGTTACATATAATTCAACTTTCTGTGCCGACTATTACGATTAATTAATTATTTAATAAATAGATTTTAAAAAATAAAGAAGTTTCTTTTATATTGTTTTCAAACAATTAATGTAATAAACAAATTTAGGGGCAACAAATTAATTAGTCTGAATTATCAATGCAAAAATTTATATTTTATTCATGCATCATTTTTCTTTAAATGCTCAATTTAGTTTCTAACATAAGGCAATTAACATTGGAAATCTAAGACATACAGGTATAAATATAAAAAATGTTGGTATAATTTATTTACGAAACAATATAAGGTACAATTTTATAATAGGGCTAATTATTATTTATGGACAACCCGAAAAAAGCTTTTGCATATTCTTGTTATATCTATTAATCTTATTTATAATTAATACTATATATAATTTACATAAATATTAACAAGAATAATCTAATTGTTAAGTATGCTTGAAGCATATTTATCAATTTCATAACAAATGAATTCGACTTTCATTTTCAATTCTGACATTTTCTGGTGATTACAAATATCTGTTAGATTCTAGCGCAACGCTTATAGTGGAGACCTTTAAATTTTATGTATGATTATATACCATAATAAAGGAAATGTCTGTGTCGCTCATGCGAAATCTATGAATCAATCGATTTTGTAAGAACCGAGTGTGATATCAAACATTATCTCTCTAATTTCTTATCAACAAATCGTGTAGCGTAGCGCTCTTAGTTTATGCTCTCTTTCATTCTCTTAACTAAACAAGTGATAAAATAAAATTGAATCATTTTTAAGCGACTTAAATTAAACTTAAGAGCACTGCAACAAACCACAAATTAATAATATTAAAGGCTAGAAATATATGTATAATATGGAAACTAGTCTATGAAAAGAAAATTACTATATGTACTGTTTACTTATGTGTGATATATGTACAAACTGATTTATACATGTAATAGAAGTGGCAGGCTATTCAATTCCAAGCCCCTAAATCTGAATTTATGTCGTTTGCGAGAATGTACACGGACAGAAACTTGTATAAACTAGAATAATGAGATAATAGGTAGTGTATTATAAAGGATATCCGTTATAGTATGTCTTATTATTCTAGTTTAATAAACAATATATAATAGGCAGTGTACCACAAAGGATACCAGAATTATCAGACGAATTAATTTAGATGTGGAATTTCGATGATTCACTCAAGCTCTGTCATTTATTATCTAGATACGATTTTATTTCACACATATTCGATATGCTTCAACGCTTCACTGGCTGCGAATAAGAATAAACTATTCCTTATATTTCAACTACTATATAATATGTATGTATTCTCGTTTAAAAACACACAAATAGATACTCTATTATATAAGCACTGTAGATAATTGTAGGGTGCTTGCGCAATTCCAACTGATCACCCACAAAAATATACGTCAGTGTATTCAACCTATTTAGGGTTAGGCATATCATTAATGCCGTCATTTGGTCCAGGCGTCGTACTAAATTGAGCAATTCAATCAAAGCGAAACTTTGCACTGTGCTCGCGACAGTTACAAAGCAAAGCAAAAAAAGAAGAAAAGATCAGAAAACAAAAAACACAAATATTATATCTGAGAAATGCCGCATAGACAATCACAAACATGTGACTCTGAGCCATGTGCATAATCCACCTACACACACATAGAAAACACTTGAAGAGATTAAAGTAAGACGATGTCGTCGAAAACTCAGCTCAATTTGAGCTTTTTAAGTGACATTGCACAGTGGGTCAAGCTTGCTTAACGAATAGGAATTTCAATATATTATGGTCATCATTTTCAATGCATTATAAATCATCAATAAATTTTGAAAATTCAAATTTATATACAACCATTCATTTAAAAATATAAAGAAATTATTATTATTTGCCAACAACAATGTACCAACTTTAATTAACAATATACATTATTTAATCGCATTTATTGAATCTTCTTACAAATATTATCAAATCTTAAACTAAATATGTAAAAAATATACCCACATTAGGGTAGATAGTTGCTACCAACTTTTGAAATTAAAATTATTGTAATTTGCCCCACTGTGCGCTGGACTTGTTGTCAACCCAGGCGTCAGTCATTTTCACTTTTGCTCTAGAACAGGCGGCAAATTATTAAATTTATGAAATTTTATTGATGTTTTACACACAAACTTTGACCGCTCAAGTTTGGATGGTTGTTTGTGTGTGTGCGGGTGCGGGTGTGTTAGTGTGTGAGTGTGCGTGTGTGTGTGTGTGGGGGGCAAATGCACGTCTGATCTAAGCACTTGAGACTGTCAGGCCGGGTCGCAGACTTTCATGCTGGTATTGGTGTGCTAAATTTTTGTAGAATCTTGAGCTTAAACTATGCACATCCAAGTCAGTTGAGTTTAAAACTTTGTCCGAGGCACACGCAGCACAAGTATCTGTCGGATACGAAAAGGCGAATGCAATAGATACGATACCAAGACGGGAAGCGTTCAATTAACTCAATTGCATAACTAAGATACGCGACTTGGTCCAAAAACCCAACATATTGATTAGCCATGGCAATAGCCATATTCTGCCGGCCACACTTCGTTTGATTAGTGCAGAGAACGAGAATCGGTTTTCCCTGTCGATATTGGATCGTTTGCGGTCGCGTCACTTACACTCTCGGTACTAGTTACTCTCCACATCCCCACCTCCCGACATGGTGTACTTTGCCACTCGCGATAATCGCAATCGCAATGGCAAAGCCAAAGCCAAACAGCAAGTCGAACGCATCATACACGATGAAGAGTTTGGCGAAGAGAATGTCGAGCTGGTCGACTCCGAGTGGGCCGATTTCGAGAAGTTCATTCGTCAGTTGCGCCAGCGACGCAGCAGCAACAATTCAATGGAGGTGGAACTGCGACATGTCCAACGGCATCCCAAAATCAAATCGCAGGCATTCTATCCCTGTCCGCCACCAGCAGAAAATGGTCCCGACTCCGACTCATCATCGGACGACGATGATCCATTTGGATATATCGATACACTTGTAAGCACAAATCTTTCTAAATACAATCAAACTTTTCTATCGCAAACCCTTTGCCAAAAAAAAGGACTTATAGACCATTTCAAATAGATGCAAATTAAAAAAAATCAATTGTTAGTTTAACATTGAAGATTTGTTACGAAATTTATAACGTTATCCTAAAAAGAGGGATTGATTTCGAGTTATATACAATTTTCTATAATATTATGAATATAATATCTATAAACCGGATAAAATTTGCTTGCTCAATCATAGAAAAATGTTCTTTTACACAAAAGCTTCTTTTTTATCTGGGCATATAATCGAAATTGAGTTATTGTGTGAATAACTTTTTGTTTTCCTAAATATATTAAAAAAAAATTAATAAAATAAAATTAAAATATTCAGTTTAAAATTTGACTTTTTAGAGATTTTTTCCACTCAAGAAGAATAAATTTTACACAACATTAGTATTAGTATTAGTATCGATTAGAGAAGTTCGCTCTAATCATATGTACATATACATATACATACTATATACACTACACAATGTTCAGTTGTCTAGTTGTCTAGTTAGCACAAAACTATTGTTAATCTATTTTGCTAAGACATTCGGCTTATTGATAAGATTTCTTGGCATATATGTAGGTTACCTAGTAACAAGTTCGTCAACAACGTTATCTTTATATCTGACATGAATGGAACAATCTACTAACAATAATGTCTGGTTATAGGCAATAACCGTTTTACTGATCTTGTTTTAGTTAACAATGTGTGATTTGTATAATTGCTTTATCGAAATCAGTAAACAAATTAAGAGAATGACGTAAATTAAATGTACTCTTATAAAGCAGTCATTGTCATTTGAGAATGAGTAAGTTGAAGTACTAATACAAGAATTTGATCATTTTCAATTTATATTGTATTTAAACTTTTGAGCCAATTCAAAATAGAGCCTTATATGAGCAAAATTAAATAATTCATCGAAGTCAATTCTGTTTTAGTAGAGTTATTAAAGATTGGTAATAAAATATTGTTAAAAACTATATCATATCAGAATTTCTTTAAATATTGCGTTTTATAATATCAAGAATCAATTAAAAATCAAATCTATACTCTACGTTTCGTTATAAATTTGTTTCAATTCGGTGACAATTTCATTTAAAAAGTTGTACTTCATACAACTGTAAGGGTATATAGCATATGCTATAATATTTTCATGTGTTCTTGAGTGTTTCTATACTTTTTCCATTTCCGAGTATGTGTAAAAGCAATGAAAATAGTGAATAAACGGAAATGGGAAAATGAGCAAAAAATATATTGCTATTTTTAATCGGCTTATAATAAATAATATTTAGTATTTATTATAAGTTAAGAAATAATTTCACTGTAAAATTCAGTAGGCTGCAAGAAAAAGGGTGACCATGCTCTTATAAGAATTTTTACAGATAAATAGCTAATTATGTTAGAATGAATTAGGAAACCATTATACAAAAAAAAATAGGTAAATTTAATTAATCATTTATTTTATGTCGACAGTCCACAAAAAAATAAATAATTAGTCAAGAAATTCTAATAATTAATTTATTTATATTTGTTTTTTTTATCTATTGAGTTGTTTTGATGAAAAATCAAAATAAAGTATAACCATTAAGAACAATTGAGTTCCTAATATCTTTTTTCCACGCATAAAGATTCAAATCGTTAATTTTTATAAGCCCAATTCGAATTTTAATTTATAGCAATTGAATTGCTTTGAAATGTTCAAAAACCACTGATTTTTTAACAAGTGGCAAGAACTCTAAAAGCTTTCTAAACATTTTAACAATTTATTGTTTACTTGTTGTTTTTGTTGGCTGTTGAGATTTTGGCACAGCTGGTTACCCTGTCGTCCAATGCATGGCGTCTCGTGTGCCTGGTGTGAACGAAAGAAAATTTCAATAATTTTTCACACAAACGGAAAGCTCGAGAGCGCCAGTTTTAGTTTCAAAAAAGTTTTCGCAAAGATTAGAACGTTGTGTGAATGTCGGAAGCAAACGTGAAAATCAATAGAGAATGAAAAATCGTTAGATATTATAGCCATAGTGAAAGTGTCTAGGAAAAATCCTAGAAAAAAGATACAACTGCTGTGAATAGTCAAAGAAAATAAATATATTAAAGAAAGGTGTTTGATTGGGAAAACATGTAAAATAATTGTCTATAAATATTGTGATTAAAGGCCGTGCAGCGTTGTAAAAATGTTAAAAATAAATTGCAATGAAATTTACAACTGTTGTGATGACGAGACGGACCTCAAGGGCAGCGACATATAATTACGTCTTGCAATGAGAAATATCAAGTGAAAGAAACGATTGCAACAAGAACAACAACAACAACAACAGCAGCGGCCGAAAACTAAAAATAATTGGCAACAAAATGCGAGACAGAAATTCGGCCAACAGCCGCAGGCATGTCAAAGGCCGTAATACGGATCTATGCGACTGATACACGGAGCAGAATAAGATATATATAAGATATACGATCTACTTGAAAACTGTCATAGAACAATCATATCGTATTCGAGTTCGAATTCGCAACAACTTTGTGTGCGGTAGTCAAATCGCCATTTGCTTCATGTTCAACAACAGTCGCACTCACCAGGATGAGTACATTCGCGAATATACCTTCGAGCCGGAGCTGCTGATCAATCGCGAGGAGTATCTGCGCGACGAGGAGCGCGCCCATAAAATACCCTCAACGCCAGTTCGACTGCGCTGGGATGAGGCCATTGCCAAACAGAAGCAGCAACAGAAGCGCAAACCCCACGCAGACAATGCCAACAGTGATGACAAGAATCAGATTGAGTTCGAAATTGAGGCTTTCTACTATGTAAGCATATAGAAAATATTTACCCACCCACCATCGAACCAACCTCAACCTTCGCCCAGACCTCAGGAAAAATTAGTAGCGCTCTTGGTTCGTGTCTTATTTTTGTAGCACTTTCTTAATTTTTTGTTTTCTTTCTTCTTCTTCTTATTCTGCTTTGTCGTATACATGTGAAATTTGTATTTATCTATGTACATATTTCTTTTTATTTTGACCGTGGCCTGTACCTTTCTTTCTATTTATATTTTTGGATTGCATTTTCAATGGGTTTTACTTGATGCACTCGTAGAATATTTTTAATAGCTGGCTTTAATTTTTTGGAATTTTACGAAAATAGGTTTATTTTAAATAGGGTTCAGGGAGTTTTATTAAAGAAAAATTTAATAAAAACATATCTGTAAGCTTCGGAAAAATAAATTAAATAGTTTTTAAGTGGCTGCAATTTATTTCGATTATACTATATACATATGTATAGCATATATGTATGTATGTATGTATCTATACTGTAAATAATTTTATATTTTCTATGATCTTTTGACAGTTTCTGAAACTTAATGTACACTTTTTTTCGAGTGTACTAAAAAACCAGGGTTTTCTCTATCAATTTGTACTTTTTGATTCCCCTAGAAAGCTTTTCTTATACTTATATGTATTTTATTTACTTTTGACAACTTAATAGAGTATTTATCTGCCTAATCATTGTCCATTTTCTTTGACATGCCACATATTTATTTTATTTAGTTGCCATGCTTGCCATATAATAATCTTTTGGGAATTTCCGTACGTAAAAAATCGCTTCATGACGAAAATTCTTTGCGGCACAAATTTTTTGCCTATTGGATGCGTTTTTGATGTTTTTTTTTAAATTTTCTTGTTTTTGTTTTGTTTATTTTAAAAGACGAGAGTTTTTTAAGTTATTTATAATGTATGTATATTGGACTTTTGCCTGCTGCCATGTGATCAACAAGTGAAACCAATGGGTTAGTAAGTGTTTGGTATTCTTGGAGGATGGTGGACGCCGTTTATTTATTTGTATTTTCAATTGCTATATAGAATTGAGTGGCTAGAGAAAGCATAAAGACGTGTAATAGCTATAAGAACTATCCAAAATCGAGTGTTACATACATTATACTCTAACTCTATATATTTTATTTTGTACAGATGTATGGTCGTTATACGAAAGATCTAGGAGAATTTGCTAAAGATGAAGCCAGAAAACTCAAACTACTCGAAAAGCGACGAAAGCAAGAAGATAAACAAAGGAATAAGGTAAATTTGAATAGTAGAACAAAACAAAAGACTTTCTTTAATCATGTGACAATCTATATATATGCAAACGTAATGAGCAAAATATAAATACTTAAGGTAAAGCATACAATTTAAATGTATATAGAAATAATAGTCAAAAAAAAATCAAAAGAAAATTTCGCTTGACATCAAAATGCTATTCATGTTCAATGGCGACAAAAAAAAAATGATGCAAAGTACTCGCATTCATGAATTTGAACGCCATTTTGATTCTGCAAAAAATATTTGGCATAGATCCCAAATACGTACCCCATTGACAGTAGTTGTTGCTATGTGTAATATATGTTGAGATCATTTTGAGCGCATCGGTTTATAAATCAGCAGTGCTGGGAAATATTTACAGGAACTGCTGGGCAAACGAGCGACGCGTATAAAAAGCATCTCATCATGGATCTGGAAACATACGTTGGCTCGCCTCGGCGAGGATTGGGTATTCCTCGCCCTGCTCGGCATCATAATGGCCCTGCTTTCCTTCATCATGGACAAGGGCATATCAATATGTACAAATGGTAAACGCATTCCAAGAATCCACCCTACACACCCCTTGGTATTTTATTGCACTAAACATAAAATGATCATATATCATTTTAGCTCGAATTTGGCTCTATCGCGATCTTACTTCACAGCCGTTCATACAGTATATTGCTTGGGTCTCACTGCCGGTCTGTCTAATATTGTTCTCAGCCGGCTTTGTACATCTCATCGCACCGCAAAGTATAGGTAAGTAAAAAGCCATTCATGTAGGTCAAGACTGTAGAGTCTAGACTCTAGACTATTTAATGTATATCAGTTGTTTGAGTTAAAGTATAGACATATGTTGGGTTTAAGTAATTGTTTTTAAATAATCTTAGAAGTTTGTTTTACCTGTTGATAAATATTATTTTTTGTAAAATTTTTAACTCTAGTTTTCATTTATCTGGTAAATTAAAGTAGTTTTCTTAGTAGTTCTAGAAATCATTTCCGTAGTTATTTGATTTTTCCAAGCCATTCAAAGAATTCCAAAACTGAAAACTAAATTAATTTTTTTACTTACTTACTTACCTCGATGGTTGTTTAGGATTTGAAAAAGATTATTAAAAACAGTTGTCATTTTGTGCAAATATTTCAGAAATATAGTTTATTTGGAAAAAAGTCTAAAACATTTCCGGAGAAACAGTTACAGTTTCCAACTATAGAGTTTCCATTTGTTAAACCCATTTGTACCACTGCACTCCGGCAGCTGCCCGCACCAAGCGCACTTGGCACCTCCAATAACTGATATACCCATTGTGTCTTTATGTTATATACTCAAAACTAATAAACAAACAAAAAAAATATATGTAGTAACTCATGCACTACGCAATATATGTATAGATCAATACAAATTCTACATTGTATTACCAACTATGTTTAGGTTCCGGTATACCTGAAATGAAGACCATACTGCGTGGCGTTGCGCTGAAAGAGTATCTCACATTTAAGACATTAGTGGCCAAGGTAATTGGTTTAACGGCAACTCTGGGCAGCGGTATGCCATTAGGAAAGGAAGTAAGTATGAAAAATTGATGACAGACACCATTTGGAATACTTATACTATAACAATAACAAAACAAATCAACAAAAAACCAAAACACCAAAACACGACTGTCTTCATCTTTAGGGTCCTTTCGTACATATAGCAAGTATTGTAGCACAATTATTAAGTAAACTCGTCACATCATTCCAAGGCATCTATGAGAATGAGTCCCGCAACTCGGAAATGCTAGCGGCTGCCTGCGCCGTCGGCGTCGGCGCCTGTTTCGCTGCCCCCGTTGGTGGTAAGTAGTACACAGATCCTATTGATTAACTGAGAAACGGGCAACAATCCTCTGCAGGCGTCCTCTTCAGCATTGAGGTAACCACCACCTATTTTGCGGTACGCAATTACTGGCGTGGTTTCTTTGCCGCCGTCTGTGGTGCAACTGTATTTCGACTGCTCGCCGTCTGGTTCCAGAATGCCGATACTGTGCGTGCGCTCTTCCTTACCAATTTCACCACCGAATTCCCCTTCGATCCTCAGGAGTTGTTTGTTTTCGCACTGATCGGGTAAGTACCACAGTGGTCCCTGATTATAATTCATAAATAAATATAATCTCTGAATCTGAAGCTATAATTTCTATATAATGAACAATATATAATGATTAAATAAATTTTCCTATATTTTACAGCTTAATTTGTGGCTTGGGTGGCGCCACATATGTTTGGGTACATCGCCGCTATGTGCTTTTCATGCGCTCTAACAAACGAATGAACAAATTTCTACAGAAAAAGTAAGTAAATATTTTAAAGAATCGATAATTGTTTGTAATCAGCGGATACATCCTTAAATAAGCTTTAAATTTGCAACTTACTAAACACTGGCACAAAGCCATTATCGATATTTATGTAAGGAGTAGGTCAGTGTTTTGAATACTAAGTGTGCATAAAATTTGTAATCTATCAAATAAATTGAATGATGTCGATGTAAACATTTTGTGAAGCAAGCACTAAGTGAACACTGTTACAAACTCGCTAATTATCGATATTGACTGTTAGGGGGTCACACCAGTATTATTAATACTGGGAGCTGCAAAATAAGTGAGCAGAATGATTTGTTATCAATCGATTTATGTTTTTAGTTGAGAGAGTCCTTAAATTTGAAATTAAATATAATTTAACACTGTTATAAATGGTTGAATTATGGAAAATAGATACTTAGTATTTATAATAATGGGAATATGCCACTACACTGTTTTCAATTTGTTATTTATTCATATCGACTGTTAAAAGTCACACCAGTATTTTAATACGGGTAAGATTTAGCAACAAGAGCAATATATATTTGCTGTTAATTTGTAACACTATTTTAAACACTGAACTAATTACAACTTTTGTTTCATTTATTAGCCGCTTCTTGTATCCTGGTTTTCTGGCGCTGTTAGTCTCCAGCATTTCATTCCCCTTGGGCACCGGCCAGTTTCTGGCTGGGGAGCTCAGCACACACGAGCAGGTGACACAGCTCTTCAGTAATTTCACCTGGTCACGGGACGATTTAACCGTGGAACAGGCAGCCGTAGTCACACACTGGATGACCAGCTATACGAGCGTCTTTTGCAATCTAGTGATCTTTACGGTATTTACGGTGAGTGCTCTTATTATTACTTTACCAATAGCAGAAAATTATAATAATAATTGTACATTTTCGTTTAATTGTAGTTCTTTTTTTCGATAATTGCGTCGACGATTCCGGTGCCATCGGGCATGTTTATACCCGTGTTTAAGATTGGAGCCGCATTTGGTCGCTTGGTGGGCGAGCTGATGGCCTCGTGGTTTCCACATGGCGTGCGCTACGGCGGTCGATTGTCACCCATAATGCCCGGTGGCTATGCTGTTGTGGGCGCAGCTGCCTTTTCCGGCTCTGTGACGCATACGGTCTCCGTGGCAGTGATTATCTTTGAGATGACTGGTCAGATAACGCACGTAGTGCCCGTGATGATAGCCGTCCTCGTGGCCAATGCGGTTGCCTCTTTGCTCCAGCCCTCGATCTACGATAGTATTATACTGATCAAGAAGCTGCCGTATCTGCCAGATCTGTTGCCCTCCAGCTCCGGCATGTACAGCATCTTTGTGGAGGACTTTATGGTGCGCGATGTCAAATACATTTGGCACGGCATCTCCTATCAAAAGCTCAAGGAGGTGCTCAAGATCAACAAGACGCTACGCTCCCTGCCACTGGTCGACAGTCCGGAGAATATGATACTCCTCGGCTCTGTGCAGCGCTATGAGCTAATTAAGATCATAGAGAAGCACATTGGTCGCGAGAAGCGCATGGAGGTGGCACAGAAGTGGCAAAAGGAGGCCGAGGAGCGTGCCCTGGAGGAGGAGAAAAGAAAACAGGAGGCGGAACTGAAACAGCGACGTCCTTCACGCTTCGAGGTCCTCCCCGCACCGGATATACTCAGTCTGCGGCAGATTGCCAACGATGAGATGCTGCCGCCCAAGAAGCGAGCCGAAACAATGCACAGCTCCCTAACACCCCGCAAGTCCATACTGAAGAAAACCAACTCTTTCAATTTGAAGACCTATGCGCCAGCATCGCCACATAGTCCCAGCATCACTCCCTATTCGACCATTACGGGCAATTCGGAGTTTCGCATACGCTCCGCCTTTGAGGCGATCTTCAAGAAGTCCACAACGCTGCAGGATGTGCAGCCCGATCCGGAAATGGGCTCCATTACACCACAAAACGAGGTGCAGGCGCAGCGGGCACCCAGTGTGCCCAGTACGCCCGGCATATCCAAGAAGGTTCAGCTGGTGAGTGCTATATGCTATTTAAATTAGCTACTTATGATCCATAGATATACGCTTAACTACTAACGGGAGCTGTGCACCTTTTAATTGTGCTTTATCTGTAAACATTTTGCCTTCCAAGCAAGCACAAACCAATTGGAACTTTGTTACCGATCAAGTCATGCTGGTAAGTAACTCATCCAAATAAATAAAAACACGAATTTATGCGCCCTAACATTCACTTTTGGTATTCTGATATATGTCACTAATCCGATTCCATATCTGCAAGCAAGTAAACACAACAAATACTACTCAAACGGAGGCCACAAAACACATGGTAATCTTTTAAGCTGATACATACATATATTCTAATATACTTCAGTGTAAATGTAGCTGCAGCTTCTGTTTTATCTGCTTGAATATTTCATAGTTTTGGAACTGTTTGGAATGTTAACTTAACATGCACTGTAAAATGCGAATGTTAACTGAATCTGTTGAGTAAAATAAATGTTAATCCATCCATCCAATAGCATAAAATCAAAATTTAGTTGCTTGGTAAATTTATCCAATTTCCAGTACATGAGAAACATTTGCATTAAATTGTATATCTTTGCAATCCAGCTTGTCTCTATATATATGTACATATTTAGTACATTTATAATAGCTTGCGGTCATTACTCTAAAATCAGGTGATCTTTTATTAGCTTGTTCTACGCAAATTAATATCAATAAAATGTAATTTGTTCATGCTTTTGTTCATGCCGCGCGATAAGGATGACAAAGATGATACTTTAAGCGATAATACAGATTTCGATAGTAGGCCAAACAAATTGCCGCTCAGCGAAGTCAATACAGATAAGACCTGCATTAAATACAAAACAAATAAAGTTTCAGATATTAACAGACAGACCCTCGAACCGGCTGCTGTGTGCATTGTAAATGAAAATCACGTAGAAAAACCGAAAAAGCCAAAGAAAAAAATACAATTCAGCAGCGATGTTAAAGTTAAAGATTTACAAAATCATAGCTATAAATTGGAAAAGTTATCCGATGAGCGTGAGGTAAATGAAACTGGTTATACGATAGAAGATGTCGATGATAAATCAATTCTTGAAAAAGAAGATATCTTAAATGTGGTAAGTGTTTTGAATGTTACCTCACTGTTTGTATCTATGTTTTGTACTATAACACATATGTATTAACCGATCTAATCTTTATAGACAACATTTAACTCGAAAACATTTTCTATTCTCTCTATTATCCGCACCCTGCACCCTATACCTTGTTCTTGTAAATATAACTCAAAACGCACACACACACACACACACACACACACAAAACCCATTAAACAGAATACGACCATAAAAAAGGCGAAATCGGTGCAATTGGTATGTACAAATCTATTGATAGATCTATCGATTAATTCTCATATGAATATAGAAATAGAATTGTATAAATGTTTATTTAACCATTTAAAATTATTCTTTTAGCCCAGGGAACGCGTCATAGACATGTCGCCAGAGGACCAGAAGCAATGGGAACTGGAGGAAATGCTGAAGCCCATCGATCTGGAAAAGACACAGTTACACATTGATCCCTCACCCTTTCAGCTGGTCGAACGCACCTCCATTCTCAAGGTGCATTCGCTGTTCTCCATGGTGGGCATTAATCATGCATATGTAACAAAAATCGGACGACTTGTCGGCGTGGTGGGCCTAAAGGAGGTGAGTTCATGGCAAACTTAACTAACATGCACTTTTCCAACCGGCTTGTAAATTTCACCAATCTACTCTGCAGTTGCGCAAGGCCATTGAGGATATTAATAGCAACAGTTTTGTGGCACATCCACGGGATGGGGAACTGGTTACGAAGCCAGCTGTAGAGCAGCCTCTACTCTCACCCAGTGCTAGCGACAAGGCCGTTGACATGACCATCACTTCAATGGACTCGGCGCTATCTAACTCAGACAATTGTTCTGATATTGAAATGGAGCACATCAAGTCATTGGATACGCCGGAAGTATCGCTCACTATGCCGCCAACAGATACAGATACAACAACACAAGACACAAACAATACACAGAACCTAAACAAATCGGTTTAAAATAAGGTCCACATCTTACATATGTACATATGTATATGCTGTATACATACATGTATGTAAACTACGGCAACAATTGTTTAATGTGTGTAAAGATTCAGTTAAAATGTAAACTAAGTTATGTCATAATTTAATTAGTATATCAAGTTGTTATGTATTTATATCTCGTTAGTGCATAAAGTCAAAGATATCGTGATCTATATTTAAGTTGCAAGCAATGCGAAATACAAGTTTAACAAATATTCAAAACCAACTTAATTTCTTATTCTTGAATTTTCAGCCCTGGAGATATTTTGACTATCTTGTGTATTTCATGAATGGGTACATTTTATAATCGATTTGCCGAATTAATCAATCAATTTCCATACCGCTAACAATTAATTTAGTTGAGTGTAATAAAAAGTTTCAGGCCATATTGTAACTCAATACTCAATCGCCGGTATTAAAGTATAATTATTCGAAATCTTTGATCTACAAGTCTTCAGTTCAGTTTTCAAATAAATTTTCAAAAATTAATACAAATCAACTTTCGTATAAGAACAGCAAAATGACATCAAAAAAGATAATTCACTGTGAGCCCATATTTGATACAACTTTGACCAAACTATGCGAGGGAAAATACCCATTAGATATTATACTAAAATATGGGAATCGTTTAGTGACGCAAGATGAGCCCTACGTTATATTCAAATCGGATAGCAACATGTTTTTAGTATCGATGGGAGAAAGTGCACTTCGTCATCACTCGAAAATTCAACTCACTTCAGATTGGATGTTCATTCAGCCAAAATCGGAAAAGTTTATTGAATATGTGACTATTATTACCTGTGTTCCCTATAAATTTAGATGGACAGATGACCTGGTCAACGAGTGTACGGGTACTTCGGGTCCAACTGCCACACTATCGGCGCTCAACTACCCCCTATATTACGAAATGAAGGATAGGCTGCAGAACCATTTGTCGATCGAGAGTTTCTCCAGAGTCTCCGTTTGGCCAAGCTGGTCAATAATTGTAATTTGTATATTCCTCGCCTTCATCATTACTGCATACAGATTAGGTTTTCCTAAATAAAGTAAACTTCTTGTTCAATGAATATTTTTGTAATTATTTGAAATATATTTTTACAAAAATATGAATTTTAGGTGCACTCTTTCAGTATCATTTTACATTTGTGCCGAATTCACAGACAACATGCAATTCTGCCAGAAAAATTATAAAATATTCTCTGTTCGAGTTACACAAAATCAAAAAACGAAAGCTGTTAAAGTTAACAGAGTCATAACATGATCTTTACAGAACGAGAGCATGCTAACAGCATTTAAGCTGCATTTATTTGGCTTAACATATTTATTTATTTCTATGGCTTAACATAGCATGTAGATTAAAAGCGTGTTAAGAGTAGTATTTAAATCCACATGTAAGCGGCTAAAGGAATGTTACAAATGTCACAGCTATCGAATACCCTTTAAAATTTGAGTACCATTTGTATATACATAAGTGAATCGATGTGAGTTATGACTGGGTATTCCTGCAATTATTTTGATTATTAATAATTTTTTAAAAAGCAGTATTGTTGATATCTCTCTATATTTTATATTTATTATTATATTTTCAACAAACAGGCCATAGCTTCTTCATACTGACGAATTCGTCTGCAACTTAATTAATGTTTTTAATTTTATTTTTAACGGGTTTTTATTTTATTTATTTTTATTTTTAATTAATTTCATTTATTCCAACGTTATAGGCAAAGCTTACTCGTAATATGCAATTATTATGACAAATAAAGTCTGAATTTCAGAAAAGTTTTATTTGAAGAACATTCTAAGGCAAACATAAATTTTGATATATTTTTTATATATGGCAGATCACTCAGCTAACATCCAATTAACATACCGCACGCATGGATCATGTTACAGGGCATAAACATCATCACAGCTTGGCGAAAAATGAGAGCCAATGGGCGACAGCAGTTAGTAGGCTTATTGGCCAGTTGGACTCTCACAGTTATCACCTGCGTCCAAGTCGACTGAGGCAGCAGCCGCAGTCGCAGCAGCAGGCTGAGGGCAACAGCTGTGGCAACTCCAGCCGCATTTATTGCTTTAGGTTGATAAACCCATTTTGGCCGCGCTGGTGGTCGGATGTCTTCCGCTAGTCAATCCACAGTTGGCTAAAAAGTGCAAGTGCCGAAATAAATTAATTTTTCACTCAAAATACAAATCTTTACAATTCGATAATTAAATTCATTAAGACACTTATCGAGTGCCTAGTTTGATATATAACAAAATGAGACGCCATAGCCACGAAGACGATGTGGAGCCGATTGTAACATCCTCGCGGCAGGAGGCGCCCACCATAGTACAATCGCCAGATACATATTCCAATGGTTCCGCATCGCGGCAGGAACAGGAGAAACGCGAGATTGCTGGCGATGATCAGGAAGATTTGGGTTATACACATACGCTGGTGAGCAATAGGTGCATTTAGATATACAAAAATATTTGGTAAAATCAGATAAGAGTTATTAAGGACATTAAGTATACGACATGTATGCAGCATTTCATTTTAAGCTACAATCTAGCTTAAAGTTAAAGAGTATCAGGAAAAATGTGACAGCAAGGTGTCCTTGAAAAAGTGTACATATGTAAAATTTGAATCCTCGTTTTATAATAAGAATATAAATTATAAAACCTTATTCATTACATCAAATGACTCTTTAAAATTACTAGTATGCCCATTATTTTTCAGCATAATAAATTCACCAAAAGTTAACAGCTCTATTTATTTTTTTATTATTTTTGTAAACATTAAAGTTAAGTGACTCACTTTATTATGCAATACTTGAACTAGATTTGACTAAAATATATAAAATCGAATGTAAATTAAATTAATAATAAAAAAATACTTATATAAACATGTAGATCAGGATCTATGTCCAAATTACCTACTCTACTTAAATGTCCTTACTGGCAAACATTCAAATTTAGTGTGCCTATCTATACGCTGATTATAAAAGCACAGCGAAGACACAAACCTGTCGAAAGCATTCACTAAATGAAAGCTTTTGATCAGCTAACTCTGAATCACAATCTAATAGCGACTGGTACGATTTAGTTAAATTATTCTAATGACAAAAACAATTTAACCCGACAAATAGGCATAACCAAAGAATTTAAAATAAATTATTAGATAAACCCCAAAAAATATTCAATAAGCTAAAATTTATTTTTTTTGTTTTGGGTTGGGGTTGAATTTGTGGAATATTCACAGCTAGTGGTTATTGTGTGACAACTAATTGGCAAACAGCTAGTGATAATTTGTCACTTATCTGGTCTAATATTTGATAGTATAGTATTGTGACAGAAGTTGGGAGCACGCCCCAAGCGCGAGGCCTGACTTCAATTGTTGGCATTGCTTTTTAGATATGCCAATATTTATTTCACCCGCTTTGATTAATGTCACACTTTTTTTTTTTTATTTATGTTTTCTCTTTATTGTTGTCGGCATTTTGTCCATATTTTTTTGCGATTATTTTCCGGGGACTTGCGTTAATTGTGCCTAATTAGCATAGCTTAAAGTGTTTAATTCGTTGCGCATGTAAAAAATGTGACTCTTCTATTGACAATTCTTTTATTTTTTGCTACAAAATACAAGTTCTATATGTTTGTAGGTACGTATGTACATCTGTCTCTGGCCCAGGGCTAGATGATTCGTATTGTACGACTATCTAAATATGTTAATTTTTTAGCACATCGCATGTGACAGATGCTGTCTGTTTTTTATTTGTCCTACCGTCTGATATGTATATGCATGACTCATTGCTTACCTTTCGGTTTTGTTATTTCTCTTGATCTTTAGATGTATGGCCGCTACTCCAGGGATCTTCAACAATTTGCAGGCGATGAAGCACGAAGATTGCGGAAACTCGCCAAGCTGCGAAAACAGGAGGATAAGCTAAGGAGCCAGGTAATTAATATATATATTGAACTAATATGATATATAGATCTGATAAAAAACCAAAAATAATATGTCCATGCATATGTATTAATTAAATTCAATAATAAATTAAAATAAAATATATATATATAAAATATATATAGTTGCTGCAACTGGAATCCAATGAGCCCACTCGACTGCAGAGTATCTCTTCATGGACCGCCGATCGCCTGGCGAAGGATTGGATATTTCTGACAGCCTGCGCCATTATAATGTCCATTATATCGTTTGCCATGGACGAAGGAATACGTTTATTTATAGCAGGTAATTTTCTTCGAACTGCCCATGGCTATAACTTTTGTATCTGTATATTTTCTTATTTAATGGATTGCAGCACGTTTCTGGTTCTTTAAGGATATTACTTCTGATCCATTTGTGCAGTATTTCGCTTGGGTCACAATACCCATTTGTATGATATTATTTGCAGCAACATTTGTGCAACATGTGGCACCCCAAGCTGCAGGTAAGTGCCAATTTATAACCAACTTCCCTTAGCTAGTGCTATCATTGATACAAATTTCAGGTTCTGGTATACCCGAAATGAAGACAATTCTGCGTGGCGTTCCACTAAAGAATTATCTAACATTTAAGACTCTGGTGGCAAAGGTTGTGGGTTTAACTTTCGTTTTGGGCAGCGGCATGCCACTGGGCAAAGAGGTGAGGTGGTCTCGTGTTTGTGATTCGCAACTGGTTTAAGCTTGATTTTGTTTAGGGTCCATATGTGCACATTGCCAGCATTGTGGCGAATCTGTTAAGCAAGCTGGCAACGCCATTCCGCAGCATCTATCAGAATGAATCTCGCAGCACTGAAATGCTGGCAGCTGCCTGCGCCTTGGGCCTGGGCACCTGCTTTGCGGCTCCCATTGGAGGTAAGCCGGAGTAGCCTCCATATAGTTTACCATATATTAACTGTTACTTTTTCAGCCGTTCTGTTTAGTATTGAGGTGACCACCACTTATTTTGCTGTCCGCAATTATTGGCGTGGTTTCTTTGGCTGCGTGGTGGGCGCTTCGTTGGTGCGTCTTTTGGCCGTATGGTTCCAAGGAGCAGACACTGTAACCGCTGTCTTTCCCACCAATATTGCCACAGAGTTTCCTTTTGATTCCAGGGAACTTGTCTTCTTTGCCTTGACTGGGTAACAACTTTGCTTTATCTTTTCTACTAAACGCCATTTAACCTTATTATTTGTATCTTTTTAGTGCTCTTTGTGGCCTGCTGGGCGCCTCCTTTGTCTGGGTGCATCGTCATTATGTGCTCTTCATACGCTCCAGCAAACGTCTGAATGAGTTCCTGCAGAAAAAGTGAGTATATCTCTTAATCTATATATTGTACATAATAGCATTTTCCGGCTTTCGTTGCTACGCCCCTTCTTTATTTAAAAAAAAAAAAAAAAATGTTAATATTACTTTTATAATATCTTATTTCCTCACCAGAGAGAGAAAAATAGCTCGTTTTTTTCAAAGCGATTTCCCCTTTAGGACTAAAACTTTGAAAATCAATTTAAAAACAGTTAGAGTGCTCTAGTCGCTCTGCCCGACTAGGAGATACCCTGAGCCCAGTTCTTACATTCATAATTCTTCTTCTGCATTCATATATAGAAACACACACACACACACACACACATACAAACACACGGTGCTAGATGCACCATTGGCCCCAAACTATGTTATATTGAATCGTAAGCAAATTTTTTGGTTTATTGTCCGATCGTAATGAAATTTGTAGGACATAAAGATGGCATATAAATGTGCAACTATGTACAATTTTATATATTAACCTTTGTATGCTATAGTAGAATATACCTACCAAATTTAGTGCCTCTATCTCTTATAACTTTTAAGCTTTACTTAAAAAACACTGTTTTTTAATCATAATTTATCGATAACTTTTGAACAGGACGAGATATCAAAAAAAATTCTATAATACTTATATTTCAAATAATTGATTGATCAAGAATATATATATATATACTTTATGGGGTCGGAGATGCTTTATTATGCCTGTTACATACTTTTGCACAAAACCATTATACCCTTTTTCCCATTTTTAATGGTAAGATAAGTATGATAAAAATCAAATCGTACAAAATATGAAAATACAATAAGAAAATTCACCTGGACAAAAAAAAATCGAATATTCAAATCCATCTTTTACACAAACCATTAAAGCAAATTTGTTTAATTTGTTACTCCTTAATTTCCTCCAAGCGGTTTCAAACTTAATGTGTTTAGGTTTTTTTTTGAATATTTGCAGAAAATCTTATATATGTATGTATCTTTGAATCTAAGAATCCATCTAAGAGCTAACTATTTATGAACTTATTACTTTCACAGTCGTCTTATATATCCCGGCATTTTGACCCTGATTATATCCACACTCACGTTTCCCTTGGGCACCGGACAGTTTCTGGGCGGTGATATCAGCACTGAGCATCAGTTGACTCAGCTCTTTAGCAACTTCACGTGGACCGATAAGGATCTGAGTCCGGAACAGGAGGAAATTGTCTCCCACTGGACGACTAAGTTTACGAGTGTCTTTGGCAATCTTCTGTGCTACACTCTCTTCCATGTAGGTAGTCATTTACCCCACCTGGTAGGCATCCAACTCACTCACTTCTTCTTTCTCTTCTCAGTACTTCTTTTCCATAATTGGCTCCACAATTGCGGTGCCACACGGCATGTTTATACCAGCTCTCAAAATTGGCAGCGGATTCGGCCGCTTAGTGGGTGAATTTGTTGCCTGGACATTTCCGCTGGGAGTGCGCTATGGTGACTGCATGTCACCCATTATGCCGGCGGCATATGCGATTGTTGGTGCCGCTGCCTTCTCCGGTTCTGTCACCCACTCCATATCGGTGGCAGTTGTGGTGTTCGAGATCAGCGGGCAGATATCATTTGTGGTGCCGGTCTTGGTGGCTGTGCTGGTGGCGAATGCGGTGGCTTCACTCCTCCAGCCCTCCATGTACGAGAGTGTCATAATGATCAAGAAGTTGCCATACTTACCGGATCTGCTGTATACAAACTCCTCCCTGTATAATAAGCATGTGGAGGACTTTATGCTGCGCGATGTGAAGCACATTTGGCAGGGCATCTCCTATCAGAGGCTCAAGGAGGTGCTCAAAATGAACAAGAAACTGCGATCGCTGCCATTGGTGGACAGTCCGGAGAATATGATACTCCTCGGCTCGGTGCAGCGCCAGGAGCTGGTGAAATTAATAGAGCAGCAGGTAGGACGAGAGAGGCGCATGGAGATGGCGCAAAGGTGGCGCGAGGAGGAGATCAAGGAGCAGGCAGCTGAGCGACGTCCTTCGCGCTTTGAGGTTATACCCACACAGGATATGATCAATCTGCGCCATATGACTGAGGATGCCGAGCAACACAAATCCATCTTAAAGAAAAACCGGGAGCAACAACAATCCAATGATTCACTGAACAGCAACCAAAGCAATTCCGAGTCGCGCTTGCGATCTGCTTTTCAGTCCATGTTCAAGAAGTCTTCGGAACCGGTTCTTGATCTGGAAACCGGTTCCAATGAGCATCTTCAGCCAGTGGTTAGTGCCTCAAAGCGGGTTCACCTGGTAAGTGTTTGCCTAATATTAAAAAGTGATTGCTTGGAAATAAAAAAAATAATTTATACCCTCTTGAAATAAAGGAAGAGCTGGAAAGGTCCTCTCTTATATTTGAATTCACGTTGTGTCCAAGTCCTCTCTTATATTTGAATATCCATTATGTCCAAAGCAATAACCGTAATAAACTAAAGAAACCGTTTCTCAACACTAGATTGGTGATCGCGTTGTCGACATGTCACCGGAGGGCAAAAAGCTTTGGGAACTGGATCAATTGGCCAAACCGATTGACTTTAAGACGTCAGCGGCACGCGTTGATCCGTCACCCTTTCAGCTGGTGGAACACACCTCTCTGCTGAGAGTACATTCTCTGTTCTCCATGATGGGCGTGAATCTGGCATATGTGACCAAGATTGGTCGCCTTGTGGGTGTTGTCAGTCTCAAGGAGGTGAGTAAACTTTCAGCTAACAATTTATTCTCTGAAACTAAGGATTACTTGCCTAACAGCTGCGCAAGGCTATCGAGGACATCAACAATCTGAGCTTTGAGGCACCGCCTCGTGAACAGCCCGCTGATGTGAAGCCTCTGCTGGCCGCCAGCTCCAGTGATGAAGGCGTCAACTCCACCATCACCTCTGTGAATTCCATGGCTGGTAATCTTAGAGGAGGTCAAGTTAACGGCGCAGCTAATACGGAAACCCACACTAATGTTTAGCTGAAAATAAGTAGCGCAGAAAAACAAAATAGGTTACCTGAACATTTGTGAACTTGGATGATTACAATAATAATATTTAGTATGGAGCAGGACTCAAAGGAACACTTGTTTGAAATGCAAATTAAACTATGTATATAATGGTTAACAAAGGTAAATCCAAATGACTGGACTCATCTGGTACCACAGCCTTCGAACTTCCAAAACTTGACAATAATTTTAAGAGCTTATTTCTTGAAAATATTTTGAAGATTGTTTTACGATTATGTTATTGATTGTTAATAAATATTTTACAATTTTGTTGAAATATTTTTAAATTATTTCAGCCTAAACAGTTGAGTGAAGCCGACTAGCATATACCCTGTACCAAGCACATTCATTCACAATTACTTATCTGAAAATTGTATCTTGAATAACTTCTGTGTTTATTGTCCGATAGTCATGAAATTTGTAGGGCCTAAAGATAATATGCAAAAAAAAGCTTGATCTGACTTGAGGTTGACAGTACCAGAGATCTTATACTCAAAATGTGCCTCTAGATCTTAAAGTCTCTGATCGGAGATGCTTCCTTGTGCCAGCTGCATAGCTTTATGATACCATTTTTCCCCGACTAAAATTTCTAAATAATATGTATAAACCAAAAAATTTCGGAAAATTTTGAGTGAAAAAAACTTTTACATTTGAGACAATTCGTTGCGTTAGTGATGAACCAAAAAAAATTATTATAATATATAAAATTCGAGTTCTTTAACATTTTGTATATTTTGCATTTTTATTGACTCTTTCTTTGTTTTTATGTATAAAACAATATCTCATCTTCCTTCTTTTATTTTTTTTGTTTGGTTTTCTTGTAGTTTTTTTTTCCTTAGCGTTCGCTTCATTTCGATTTCTTTTTGCCGTGTTTTGATAATTTAAAAAACAATTGTTCGCATACAAACATATTCTTCGTATAATGTGAAACATTATTTGCATTCGATTACAGATCTTACAAACATTCATGCCGTTTCACAACGCTCTCAAATTCATTCGCTCGTTGGCTATTCACACACTTTCTATACACTGTTCCCAATGGGACAATAAAGTGTATATTGGTTTTGTTTCTTTTAAAGAGTAAAACAGCGCGTTTTTGCTATAAATGTTAACGCCTAAATATTACTCGTGATTTTAACGGACACTTTGTAAAAATTAAAACCAAACTTTGCTTATAATTTATTTATATGCATGTGTATATTGTATGTATGTAGATGTGTGTGTGTGTGTATTTTTAGTAATGTTGTGTAGTGTAAAGTAGTGTGTAGTATACGATTCTTTTTGGAGCGCCGCTTGATTAACATGTCCCTCGCTTAGTTTCTTTTCTTATAAGTGGTAAATTTTTTATTTTTTTTTTTTTTGTTTCGTTGCGAAACATTTCTCACAGTTTTACAATTTAAAACAGGAGCGTTCCTTAGTTTTTGTTGCCATCATCATATATAATCGTGAGGTTTGTTTACAATGCAAATAAATTTGTTTTTTTTTTTGTTTCTTCGTAGGAATACATATTTGTATAAATTAATTTTAAATTATCTGGGGTACTCGCACTTAGGCATTAAAAACATTTTCAAATTGTAACTGAATTTATTGTTCTTTCCAAACTAATATTTGTTAAAATTTAGGTATTATGAAATTGTTTTTTTTTTTTATGCATAGCAATAGTTTTATTCGCTTTCTTGCTTTCTTGTGGAACTATTTAAAGTTTTTATTAGTTTTTTTTTACTTTTAGTTTTAGTTACAGTTTTGTTGGTTGGAAAAATAGAAGTATGTTCTTATGTACGTATTTATATAAATTATGGTGAGGCGCAAAGCATTCTGACAATCGAGCTACTTTTGGGGCGTAAACGTATGGGAAAAAAACCAAAACAAAAATATTATAATAATAATTAAACGAATTTCGTTCTTTTTTGGGTGAAAAGTTCTGCTCCCCCTCGCTACTACTACGTTTCACTGTAGTTTATTATTAATGTTATGTAGTTGTTGTTGTTGTTGTGGTCATGTTTAGTTTTTGTTGTTGTTGTTGTTGTTGATGGCACAGCGTCAGTTGATAGTTTTTTCTTTTCTTCAGGTGCAATTTACATTTACATTTTATATCACAATGTTTTTTATTATTATTATTATTATTTTTATTTTGTAATTAACACATGTTTTCCTTTTCAATTTTTATTATTTACGCCCAGCAAAAAACTTGTTGAGCAATGTGTCAAGAATTCTCCCTGCTTTTTTTTTAAAGAAAAGTATGAGTATATGTTTGAAAATGTTGGAAAATGTTGGAAAATATGAAAGATTTGGGGTAGTCCTGCAACTGTTTTAACGGCTCTGAGCAGCTTAAGCAGTCGCAGCAATACCTCTATTTAAATTTGTAGTTAGAGTTCTCAATATGCGTTTAACATTCATGTTAAAGGAATGGGAAATGTTTTAAGCTTTTTTTTTATTTTTCAACATAAATCTTAAGCGCACATTGAGCTTAATGTGTCAAAGCAGAGCTTAACGTAATGGGCAAGTATTTTATAAGCAATTATTATATAAATGTTCAATATTTAATCCAAATTGTATTATATAAAAATTGCTCATAAAATAGCTAAACATTTATTAAAGCCCACTTAGGCACATATCGTGTTGTGTGTAGTTGTGTGTGTTTTGTTTTAGTGTTGGGCCCAATCCACTTTCAGGCCCTGTCCGAAATTTAACTCAATTCTTCAACTTTCTGTATTATGTTTTTTTTTCTCCTCTTTTTAGCTTTTTTGTAACAATTACTGTTAATTGAAATTAAAAATATATCAAAAATTTCAACAGCATCTTTTTGTTGTACATTTTGGATTTTCGTTATGCAAAATTCTTATCTTTTTATACATTCTTTAATTGATATACTTCGATCCAAATACAAAACAAATTTATGCAACAATTTTCGCGTCTTTCGCTTATTTAACAGAAAAGCACAGTAATGTTAATATTTTTGGCGACAACTCGTTTAACTTTTTTTCGATTTTAACCAAAAAGAGAAATAATTTCTACGTATTTGTGTGTGTGTATGTGTATGTGTGTATAACTCGCTTAAACACAATATGCATTCATGTTTTCGTTTTTATTTTCATAATAAAAAAATTATAGCGATTAATTACATGTTTTCTTTTCTTCTCTTTTTTAAATCTTTTTTATAAAAAAAGTTTGTTTGTTGATTTTTTTTTTATAGTTTTGTTTTCGAACGACTGTTTGGCTTCATCTTCTTAAATAAACAGCATTGTTTGGATTGCTTTCTTAAGGCGCTCTTGATCGGCTCATCTTCTACATCTACATCTGCATCTGCATCTGCATCTACATCTTCTCCAAACTCTTTTCTGAAGATCTTTTAACACAATTTTTGCTCTGCATTAAATTAAGACGGAATTTTAAGTAGTTTCTTTTTGTTAACAGTTTTTGTTTTGTAAATAAATTTTTTTGTTTTTTTTTTTGCAAATTATAATTTATAGTTTGCTTATAGTTTGTTTTTTTTTGCTGCTGTTCTGCTTGATACAAAATAAAAGTGTGTGCAAAAAAAGAAACACATTTCAAATGTTTTTTTTTTATTTTTGGCCAGGACGCCGCTAAATGTCCACAAGGCTGCTGGCGCCTGCTCACAGCTGCTGTTGTTGTTGTTGCTTTTACTGTTGTTGTTCCACTTAGCCACTAGCTGTGGCAGGCTCACAGAACTCGGACAAGTCGCCCGGTCGCTGCTGCTGCCGCATGCGCCGTTGCAGCAAAAGGCTCTCGCTGGGTGGGGACAAGCCTATGCCCAGAGTGGGCGGCTCATCCAACAAATGCGGCGGCACCTGAGACGGGTGCATAAAGCGTCCAGAGCCAATACGCCCGGCATATTGTTGTTGCTGATGCTGCTTTTGCTGGTGATGGCCGCGTTGCATGCTGCGTGGCTGTTGTTGATTCATGCCACAACCGCGCATTGGCGCATAGACGCAGTCCTGGCGCCAGTTGCGTATCTGCGTAGCCGGCGACGATGAATGCTCATCGGATGGCGGTGAACCGCCGCTGCTACTGCCGGCGCTATTATGGCGCAGCTGCTGGTGCTTCAGTGGCAGCGGCTGTGGTGCTGGTGCTGCTACTGGTAGTGGTGGTACAACTTTGTAGCCAGCGGCTCCGCCGCTGTGCGAGAAGCTGCCCAAATAGTTGCGCTGCTGATTGCCATAATGGCCGCCACCACCGCCGGTGCTAAACGGGGGACGATACTTGCGATAGCCACCCGTGTCGGTGGCATACGGCGGCTGTTGCTGCTCCGATTGATGGCTTCGATAGCGCCAGTTCTCCGTATGCGAATGCTCCGGACGTGGCGATATATAGCGCTGCTGCTGTTGTTGTCGCTGTTTGCGCGTGTACGCATTGCAAATGGCCGGCGGTGGTGGCCTTAAAGCAGAGCCGGTGAGCTTTTGATCATTCACAGGTGCCTCATCGTCATAATCTTCATCATCATCATCATCCTCATCATCGTAGTCGTCGTCCTCTTCATCTATGTCGGCATCCTCATCGTTCTGATATGCATCCAATGCAAAGTAAACATTGCGCTGTTGTTTATTATTGTTGCTGTTGCCAGCAAGTTGTTGCTGCTGTTGTTGCTGTTGTTTGCCAAAAGTCGTTCGCATTGTTGTCGCCTCAGCAGCAGTTGTTGTTGCATTCAAATCATCTTCATTTTTATCGGTATCGTTATCGTTTGGTGGGCATGTTGCTGTTGCTGCTGCTGTTGATGTTGTTGTTGTCGCTGCTGGCACTGCCGCTGAGTTGACAACAATATTTGCAGTCTCATAAATTTCAGGTAGCTTTTCATTTAAATCACTAATACTATCCAATAGTTTAACATCATTATCATCATCGTTATTATCGTTATCATAATCATAATCGTTATCCTTAACATTGCCAGTTGTCTGAACGCCGTTGTTGCCATTCGTTTGTGTTGTTGTTGCGGTTATTGTAACTGGTGTTGTTTGTATTTTGCTGTTGGTATTGGTATTGGTGATTGTAGTAGCACTAATATCACTTGATGCTGATCGTAACTTTAGAGCCCCATCAACATCATCGTTCTGCCTCTGCTTCTCCTCATCCATCTCCTGCGCATTTTTGCGCATGGTTGTTGTTGTTTTAGCAAATTCGTTTTGCTTTGTTTTTTCCATATTATCAATAATAAGTTTCTCCTCCTTCTCTTCCTCTTCCTCTACCTTTACCGCTTGCTCCTCATTCACCTCAACTTTAGCTTCCAAAAGCTTTCGATTGTCCGCTTCATTCTCTTTCTCCTTCACCTCCTCCTCGTCGTCTTCATCTTCTTCAGCAATGTCATCGACGCGCTGCTGCTGTTCATAGAGGTAATCATCGCCCTCATCCTCGTCCAGCTCGCGCCAAATGTGCTTATAGTGCTGATAGTCCTCGACCTCTCTTCCCTCCTCCTCCTCCTCTTCATCCTCTTCATCCTCCTCCAACTCCTCACCCAGCTCATCCATCTCAGCCTCACTGCAGCTGCCATTAACGGACTGGTGATCTTCCAGCTGCTGTTGCTGTTGCAGTTCACGCTGCTCCTGATAGCGACGCGTCGACTGCACCCACTCATCATCGACACCCTCGTCCAGGCGTCCAAAGGCCTCCAGTGCCTCTTCATCGTCGTCGTCCTCCTCGTGCACATTGAGCGTCTTGAAGTTCCCGCTGTTAATGAATATGCTCGAGCCATTGCGCGACGACTGACGACTCTGGCTGCCGCCGGCGTTCCTTGGCGCCGTCGATAAGCGTCCACCGTAGCTGCACGAGGAGACGGAGGCGGGGGCAGAGGCAACAGCAGCAGCTGCGGCTGCTATGCGCTGCGAGCGACTGCGCGAATAATGAGCCGGCGGCTTTGGATTATAATTCTCATCGCTACATGCTTCCACATAAGCCTGCGAGGGCTGATAGATGTTTGGGCGCTCCTTCATATAATCGTAGCGCATCGAGAAATGCTGCAGGATCACACGCTTCACGGCCATCGCTGATTCGGCAAACTGCGAGATCTCACGCGCCGACTGATGATTGCTGTTGAGTGCAGAAAGGGGGTATTATTAATTATACATTTTTATTACAGGTAATTACGGACGCTCGAAAATTACAACTACTAGAAATTAAAATTAAAATAATATTTTCAATGCCTTGAATATTAAGTTCTTATTATATTTTTTGTATATAAGCGAACTGAATTATTTTATTACTACAGTGGGAAATGTGTAATTTTTATACTTTACGTTTTTAAACACTTTGGTTTTATCAATACAATTTTTTGAACAAATTAATGACTTTATCAATCTATATCAATTTAAAGCAACTCTAGCTTTCAAGCGACCACATGACTGAATAGCGACCTACCGTCGAATGTTGCTCGGTGTTTGCAGCGCCTTATGGCGGCGCTCCTTCTTGCTGGCCGGCGGCTCCTGTTCGCACATGCGTATCCAGGTGTGATTAAGCACCGCTTCGGCGCTGAGACGCTTGGATGCCTCCTTAACCAGCAGACGGCAAATTAAATCTTTGGCCTCCTTGCTCACATCATGCCACTCGGCTTCCGGAAACGCAAAATGTCCTGTAAAATGAAATAATAATGAAAAACAGCTCGAAAAAGGGTCTTCACATATAAATATATACCCTCTTGAATGGACTCAAAGAGCAGCTCCTGGCAGGTGCGGCAGTTTTCACCGCGATTCCAGCCGCAATCCTCGCCACAGTTGCCCGAAAATGGCGGGTAGCCGCAAAGCAAAATGTACGCAATAATGCCCAGGGACCACAAATCGCAGCGCTTATCATAATAATTAGCCTCGCCCACAAACAGATCGACGACTTCGGGCGCCATAAACTCGGCGCTGCCGACCTGTTAAAATGGGACAAATGCATTAAAAAAAAACCTAATATATCGCGTGTTGGTTCTCTCCACTCACTGGTGTCAATAGCTGCGGCGTGGCTGCTGGCGATGAGATGTCCGTGGTAAACTTAATTCCCGAGCCCAGATCAAAATCACATATCTTGATTGGGCACAGCGAGTCGGTTTTCACGCACAGTATGTTCTCCGGTTTGAGATCACGATGAGCAATGCCCTTCTTGTGCAGAAAATCTAAGCCGGACGCAATCTCTTTAATGATCTGCGCCGCCTCATGCTCCGAGAAACAGATATGTTCCTGGATGCGCGTAAGCAATGGGCCGCCATTGATTTTCTCAAACACCAAATAGAATTTCTCATCATCCTCGAAGAACTCGATCAATTGCAAGATTCCCGGATGGCCATGACAGTGATGGAATGTCTCCACTTCGCGAAAGACGCGCGCACGCGCATGTCCCGGTATCTTATCGATCACCTTCACAGCATACTCCAGATCGGTGTAAATGTTAACGCACGTCTGCACCGATGCATAAGCGCCCTCGCCTAGTATCTCGCCCGTCAACTTGTACAGCTCTAAAGATGAATAATTTTACGTTTAATTATAATTGTGGATAATATTGAGATATTATTTAAAATGCTTACCTTGAAATGTTGACGAGTGCAGCGACGAACTGATACGCTTTTTGCGTCGCTTCTTTTGCATCTCCTCCTTGTGCCGGTTGAGCTCCGCCTGACGCTCCACTTCGGTCATATTGGGAGCTTCGCTGGACTCGTTGCCGGACACATCTTCGCTGCTGTAGCGCGTTAACTCATTCTGACCGTCTGCAAACAAAGGAAATAAATGTATTTTTAAAAATGCAATTTATTTACAACTGATTAATAACAGCTGTACCGTTGTTAGGTATTATTATAAATATGATGAAATGGCAGGCAACTTTATCTTTCTTGATAGAGGTGAAATAATAATAGTTGCTGACTACAACTGCTTGGGACAACGACTGGAAGCGAACTGAATTGAATTGAACTTAGCTAAACTTGTAGGCCCAAAATCAATTTCATTAGTAGATACAATACATATATGTATGTACCACACGAAAATATTTATTTAATAGATGAAATATTTTACAATGATAATACGATATATCAGGAACATGATATAAGAATATACATATAAATATATTATATTCTGGGCTTTACTGTAATTTTGGTTCCGTTCTGCTCGGCAATTCAACGAGTGTGACTCATTCTTTAAAAAAGGTTTCATTTTCATCGGCTCTCTTGTGATCGTGCGTGAAGCGTAAGCAAAGAATGAAGGCAGCTGCTTGCAAATAATTATGAAATCCCTCTTAAAACTTTGCCATAGAATACGAAATAAGAAATTGCATCATATTGAACTGATTTGCATATGAAAGATTTTGCATAAATATTGAAAACCTTTATTTTTATTATTGTCTTTGATTTCAAAATATATTTATATAAAACTTTTAGTCTATATATGTATATATATAATAATAAACCAAACTACAATCAACTTTAATGTGAAGTGCTTCACATTTTTACTAATTAGTAAAAAATTAATAAATAAATAAAAAAAGGAAAACTTCCAACTCTCCACTTGCTTATGTTGTTCTTTAGTTGAATGATCATGTGATTTGATCATTTTATGTTGTGCAGCCCTAACCAATTATGTATGTATATATGTATATCAAGTGCTTGAATGGTACCGTCTGGTCGTTTATTTATTTTATTATGCGTCTCATCATCAACTCAATTCACTCAGAGGCCAACTACCTCTGGCGCTGAAAGTCCACACAACAAATGCAACGATGCATATCAGCATTAGATTTATTACATACATACACACACACACCATTTTGCACTCCCTCCCCACACAACACCCCAGTGAACTCGACTAGTGCTGCATATGCTGCTGATTACGCGTTGCATTTTGCAAGTGCAATTGTCGATTGTTGGGTGGGCCAGCGATCTGTCTGCGACTCCTGCTCCCACTCCCACTACTCCTCCTGCTCCTGCTCGTTAAACATTTTAAAGTGGTCAGATTGTATCTGTATCTGGTCGTAAGTGCAATGCTTGCTATAAATAGAACATCGAACGCACACCCGTGCCTGGTTTATGACAACAATTAAAAAAAATAAAAATAAAAAAGAAGATACGTCGACGACTTGTCCACGTTAATAATGATTTTGATTATGATCATTATCATTGTCAGGCTTCGATCGACGCCTCTGGGCCTCGATCTTAACTCAGTCAGTGGCCTTACCCCAACCCCCTCCCACTCCCACTCTGCCATTCCTTGGCATTTTCACAATAAACTTTTTGCATATATTTTAATATTTTACATATTTTATTTTGTATTATTTCGCTCGGCTTTTGCATCGTGGCGACTTGTTTACGACACGCGATTTGCTTTCTACGCAGTTGCGCTAAAAATTATGTACTCGCCCATCTATCCATCTATGTATATATATATATATATATATTTGTTACTACATACATATTCTCGTTTATTTATACACATTTATGCATTGATAAAAAGTTGAAAATAGGCATACAAATATGGCAAGTGGTCGCGCCGATAAATCTGCGCAAATATTTATTGTGTGCCGTGCCTGAGGAGCCGAAAGCCGAAAGCAAAAAGCCACCCATCTGTTGTAGAAGTGTTTTAGACTCGACTCTTGATAAGCACTTGTTGCTGTTGTGCTGGTTGTGTTATTTGATTAACATTTGTTTGTTGTATCTCCATTTAACGCTAGCATACGAAATCGAAGGCTGGACAGAAATCTAAGCAAAGAATTAAATGCTCATATGTATATAAATTATATCTTAACAAGTAAGAGTGCTCTAGTCGAGAGTGCCCGACTAGGATATACCCTGATCCAAGGTCTTACATTCATTGAAGTTATTTATCTGCATTCATACATAGAAACACACATATACAAACAAAAGCTGCTTGCTACGCGCGTCATACATTTGCTTTGATTCTTCTTCTTCCTTTGGCCCCAAACTATGTTACATTGAATCGTTAATAACTTCTTTGTTTATTGTCTGATCAAAATGAAATTTGTAGGACACAAAGCGTATTTTTCAATTTCTGTGAGATTGGAGAGGGGTATCCAAAAAGTGAAAAAAAAGCTTGTAAACGCCTTAAATCCATACAAATGCCCTTCCTAGACTTCAAACTCCCATAACTTGGTCAAAATTGAGCCGATTTTCAAGCCTGAGGCCATTTTGTTCATGGTTCGTCGTATATATCAATCCTACATTTAAAGTTTATGCATTATTGAAAGTTAAATTTTTTCAAATATTTTTCCGAAAAAAGCATAAGGGGGGACCCTTACAAAAATTGATTTTTCAAAAAATAGATTCTTGAAATTCTTTTTTTAATCGATTGTGGGTGTCAAAATTAGTATAAAAAACTATTGGAAAAGTGATTCTGAGGTGTTTCATTTTTCTGTCAAAAATCATGCCAAAATGGCAAAAAAAATAGCTTATAAACGCCTTAAGTCCATATAAATGCCCTTCCTAGACTTCAAACTCCCATAACTTGGTCAAAATTGAGCCGATTTTCAAGCCTGAGGCCATTTTGTTCATGGTTTGTCGTATATATCAATCCTACATTTAAAGTTTATGCATTATTGAAAGTACAATTTTTTCAAATATTTTTCCGAAAAAAGCATTAAACCATAATACCCCTTTTTCCCATTTTTAATGGGATCAGGGTATAAAAAGTAACAACTGGCAGCCCGACAATATATGTACATTGTTAGTTTCAACTATTCAAGATTTTTGCAGTTTTTCCAGCTTTAAGTTGTTTAGGTCAAACAGATCACAAAGTTCAACACAAGGGTTATCCCCATTATCTATAGATACTAATCAGACTCACATTTTCTAAGCCGAATGCGATCAGATCAATCATTCTTATCTCATTCTTTTAAATGCCTTTATGCCACTTGCCAATCACACACATACATACATATTCACATATGTACATATGTATGCAAACAATTTCTTATGTGACCCAATTTCTTTCTAGACGTTTGTTTGTATTCTTCCGCCTTCTACAACGGCGTTGGCAGGCAACAACTAACTATTTCTCTAGAACGCAATACACGCAAAACGTTGATAAACAACAAATAAATACTTTAAAATATTTAGACAGACAAGCTTTCATTTTTTCATTTCATTTTCGAGGTTTTCTTTCTGGTTCCGGTGCAGCCAACCGCCAAACAATCTGAATCTTTGCACCATCATCCTCGCCACCCCCTCGCCAGCATCCCTCTCTACGCATCTTATCAACAATTTTCTCGGACGTCATTTGATTATAAAATTCTTGTTCTTATTGATGGCTCCTCTGGCTTTCATTGTGTCTCGCATTTGCTGAATTTTGGCTAAAAGCCCACCATCCGTCAACATCCCCCACACGATTCGCGTCATCCAGCGATGCCATGCCCATTGCACACGTTTGTTGCTGCGCCCACATGACGCACACACCCACATCCACACTCACATGTGTGTTTTTTATTAGCCGTGGCCATTCGGTCTTATCTAAATTTAAATTTGGCCTATTTTGTACGTTTTTTTGTGGTTGTTGTTATTTTTTAATTCTTATCAATTACGTAAATTAAATTTTGGAAGCAACAAAGACGCGTGCTTTGAAGAAATAACGAAAAATGTTCCTTCCCCTTCTTTTATTATGTATTTTTCATTGCTTTCATTTTTCTTCTTCTTTTTGTTGGCGTCTCTTGCCATATTTTTTGCGCATTTCTTTTATAAATTTCTGCAAATCATTTTGTTTACTCAGTACAATTTCTATCTGTTGATATTTCACACCATTTTTATTTCCTAAATTGCTGTCGTAGCAAAATTAATTATGATATATTTCCGTCGATTTGTTGCCGAAAGATTTTGACAAATTACATAGATTTCAATTTGTTTAGAGTAATTGCATTTGTCGTTTCGGCTTTCTAGAAAAGTGAAACTCATGGCGTATACGTTGTCAAGAAGACTTCTTTTCTCTGCTAAATTGAAATTAATGCAATTTCTTTTTAGATCCACGGAAAATGAGTTTTTTGAAGGTTGGATTTTTCCTACTTTTAACTAAAGTCAACCAAAATATTCATGTGAAATATGATATACCCCGAACTTCAATCAACAACTTTTGAGTTTCTTTCTTTATGGATTAATTCATTCATTTTATTCTCTTACTATTAATTGGCATTATGAATACAAATAATACCTGCCTTAACTTATCAAGTTTTGAATCTGTCGCTAGACAACAGCGTCACCTGATTCCTAATTGAAATTCAAATTGATTATAGACGTATTATGAAACAAATGCATCATATTTCATCAGCTTGTTTTTGATGTATCAAAGAGACCCCTCAAAAGTCTGGCACATTGTTTATTTTCTTAAATGCGAAATCAAAGACAGCAACAGAATTACTAGAAGCTGTCTGATCGGGTGGCTGACCAGCTTATCTAAGAGACGCCAGAGTCGTTTACAGTTTTCGGATTGTTTTTTGAACTCTCATGTTACCGATTATCGGAATCACCTTGATTGTGTTTCGGACCCTTATAATATGTAAGAGACCGCATTGCATAAACAAAAACATCAACAACAAAAATATCGCCTGTTGTTTTGTTTTCGTCAAACGTCAATTGGAAGCCGTAGAACACTGAAACCAAAACAAGCAAGTTTTTGTTTTTTTTTTGTCATAATATTTCTTTGTTTTTATACCCTGTGCCCAGTTGAAATGGGTGAAAAGGGGTATTATGTGCAAATGTACAAATATGTAACAGACAGAAGAAATCATCTCCGACCCCATAGAGTATATATATTCTTGATCAGTATCAACATCCTAGTGTGTGCTTCTGTGTATATAACTATGAATGAGTGTAGGGGCTGTGTACAGCGTATCACCTAGTCGGGCACTCTCGACTAGAGTACTCTTGCTTAGAAAAAAAATAACGAAAAACTAGTATGTAATTGCTTTGAGTCAACTTATTATCTCTGACGTGTTTTGCCGGCCGGCAAGTGGCGATTGCTTCGGGGATTGGGGCGAGAATATTGGGGGGCTTTAAGTCGCAAGATGTACTATCAGGATCAGGTTCTGGTTCTGATTCTGGCCTGGCGCATGTGCTTTGACTCTATATACATTTATTGCGACGTACTCTTTAAAGCTGACGCTTTTTTTTGTTGTTTTGCTCTCAAGCGAAAAGAAAACAACAGCAAAAAGCGCAAAAAGCCAATTCAAATATTTGTAGAACTAACCGTAGGAAACCAAAATAATAAAAATAGAAATAAAGCAAAAACAAAACGCAGTATGTGTACCGAAAATGGCAGAAAAATAATATGAAGAACGTTGCCGTCAATATAAGTTGACTGTGCAATACTCTGTTTTTAACTTTTTGAATATGGCTATGAAAGCTTCTTCTTAAAATACATATCAATCTAGATTTAAATCTGGTTTAAATATGTTTAACTTTGTACAACCCATTTTCCAATTAGGGAACAGTTTGTAAAAATGTAAGAAGTTCGCAATTATTTACCCACAATTAAAATAAAAAAAACAACATTAAAAACGACCACTGTAAACGTTGCATTGCGTAATTTGTACAAGTACTTATACGAATGAGAAGCTGAGACAAGATTAATAACAGCAATGCGATGCTCGACTAGACGATAACCCTACATCAATTTTAAGACTAACAAAAGTATTCAAGTCTACTCCAATTCAAAAATATCTTAAATAATGTTTGCCAAAGCTTTATTTAGCTTGCTCAACAATCTGCTGTTTAGTTCTGTACCTAGTATACCCCTCAATACTCTTTTTGTATGGATATAAGATGATAAAATGATGCCGGCTATTTGTTCAACACAAAAAGCCTACAGAAAATATGTACATATGTAAATAAAATGTTTTTGCTGCCTGTTGTCTTTTTGCATTAAATTGCCAAAACAACTCTATAAACAAAGCTATGCAAGAAATATTTGCAAAGAGATTGTGTGTACAAATAAGTAGAACTGTATGTACATATATGTACATATGTATGTAAATACATATGTACTTGTATAAAATGCAAGAATTAATAAACTGCGTTTCAGCCATAAATACGCTATGAAAAAATGAGAGAAAAACAACAATTGCCGGCCTGTGTTTGCCCAAGAATTGCAAACAGAAACAGTTGTTGGTAGAGCCCGCCTGTTGTTCTGTACTATTATACACATACTGATACTGATGTACATAGCAAATAGCTACGACTGATGATGATGCAACGGGTGGAGGGAGAGTAAATAGGCTAGTTAAAAGCGAGGCGTAGATAATACATTACAGTTTAGCGTAGGTTATTGCACATAATTCACAGCAGCAGTGAGAAGCCCCAGAAATGCCAAGAATAAGAAAAACTAATTAACCAAAACAGTTAACAGCTAATAAGAAGAAGGTCTGGTATGTGGCAAGTAATAAAAAAAAATGTATGCGAAACTGCATTCAAGTACCCATAAAAAATAATGAAAAAATAATGAAAAAATAATCTCTAGAAATTAGAATTGCCGAGAAATTAAATAATTTATGAGCAAACCTCTCTTTTACAATCTCCTGTTTATTAACACATATGAATATAGAATTTTTAGATATGATAAGAAGGTTTTTTTTGTATTCATGTAGATGTTTTAACGATTGGAAAATTAACACAATTATTGAATGAAACCAGGGAACGTAAATAATGATTATTTTTATTTAAATTCTCTTTTTTTTCGAATTTTATGTATTTTAATTGTAATTTTGTCAAATAAGTTTCTGATTGAAAAATAAATCTCAAGCAATTAGTTTTACTTTATCGAAAATAAATAAAAGTCAATAAAAGTGTGTTTTTTTTAAGAAATATATAAATAAAAAAAAATAATAATACAATAAATAAGTCTTTAAGTTCTGGGCAATAACAAACTCATTACTGTAACGGTCTCTGAAAAAAAACCTTTTTTTTAGAAAACAAACTTTATCTGCCAACTTGATTCCTTTTTAAAAATTATTTTTGCTAGACAAAACTATTCCAACAACCCGATACTAACCCAGTTTGAAGCAGTATTCGTTGCTTTCAAATTAATTAAATAACCATAATAATAAGCTAGATACTACAAAAACTATGCTCGTAAAGAACTCAAAACAAGGTCAGACTCTGAAAACAAGTCACTTAAAAATAAACAAGACAAGAGAAGAAGAACACATAAAGCATACGAAAACAATAATATCGATTGACTTATATTTTTGATGGTGGCTCAGGCGATCTGATTGGATTCTTGTCTGGCAGTTTCTGCTCAAGGCTCAAGGCGTCTGCCAATTTTAAATTGAAGGCCTTATCACAACGAAGCTGATAGCAAAACAACAATCAAAGAAAAGGAACAGCACTATCAAAACGAACATAAATTGAAAACAAATTATTAAAAACAAAAGTGCTCTAGTCGAGAGTGCCCGACTAAGAGATACCCTGATTCCAGTTCTTACATTCATAATACTTTATCTGCATTCATAGGAGAATATACGTACTAAATTTAGTACCTCTTCATTTTATAACTTTCAAGGTTTACCTAAAATACACTGGTCTGAAATCTTAATTTATCGATAACATTTAAACGAGTCAAGATATCGAAAGAAATTATGAGCTTGTATTGAGTCGGCAACACGAGAAATTATATTTTAAAAACAAAGTCTCTAGCAACACTAGTCTGAAATCGATATTTTACGGGAACTATAGTTTAAATATGAAGTCTCTAGCTTTTGTAGTCTCTGAGAAACTCGCGTTCATACAGACGGACGGACAGAAAGACGGGCATGGCTAAATCGACTCGGCTGTTGATAGTGATCAATAATATACATATATGTATACTCAATGTGGTCGGAGATGCCTGTTACATACTTTTGCACATAACTACTATACCCTTTATCCCATTTTAATGGGATCAGGGTATAAAAACAAAAACATGAAGCAAAAACCGTCAAGTGCCATAAACAGTAATAACAATAATTAAGCAGAACAGACGAAACAGTAACAGCAAGTGAGAGAAAGAGAGAGCAAACCACTGCTCAAGATTAGCAAAGCGTGGCGAAGAAGCACAGATAAAAAAGACAGAAACACAAGGAAACAAAGCGAAAACGCACAAGCAGCAGCAAACAAAATAAATTGTTGGACAAAATTTGCTGGAAATTTAATTAAAGTAAAAAGATAACTCGACAAAAGTAAGTTCCAACAAGAAAAACAAAAAACATGCGGTCTAAGAGAGCGAGAGTGAAGCAGTCAAAGAGCAAGACTGAAACAAGCACTCTCTTCTCTTCACTCTCTTGGGGTGTTACTTCATAGCGCCATAACAAAAAACACCAACAAACACAAAATTCACCGAAAAGAAGAAGAAAATTATTGCGCCGCCGAATGAAATTGTAAAAGCAAAAGTTGAATAAAAATGGCGAACACACCGAGCAAAAAGAAAAAAATAACAGCAAGCAAAGCCAAAGTGAGAGAGCTGTGTAAAAACAAAAGCAACAACAAACTAAAAATGCATAATTATAATATGAATAAGAAATTATATTCATACACACATAAATGTGTCTCTATATGTGTGTGCTTGCTTGTATTTGTGTATAGGCCGTAGCAGCGCTCAAGGTCAACATTTGTGCTTTGTAGGAACAGGGGGTGGGTGGGCGCTGCAACGCTTGCCTGCGTATTTTGTGGGTGTGCCTGTAGAGGGAGAGCTACTCCCTCCACATGCTCACTCATTATCGTCTCCCAACTAGACACACGTTGAGCCTGTTCGCCTTACAACGCATATTCTTATTGGAGTCTATTTTTCTGACTAGATGCTGTGACTATTTAGTTGGGTTAGGGGGAAAAGGGCTGAGCACCCAAATAATATGTTGACTAAATACAAATGCCATATTGCTCGAGTCGGCACGTAGTCCCACACAATACACAGATCCAAATACAAAAAAAAAGATACAAATGTAATTTATGCGATGTGTGTAAATAGAGACAAAGTAGTCAAAATCCTTGGCCTGATCTTTTGCCTCAGGCGCAAATTGAATTGAATAGAACGAATGTGAACTTAACCCTATAGTTAGTGTTAGTTTACCTATTTGCAATATGATAAGGCAAAGAAACAACGGTAGCCACTCCAAACTAGTTTAAACTACAAATTTCTAGTCGTTTGTCTAAGTAATAAAAATTTTGCTTTTCTGTGCAATTTTATACATTTTAATTAAAAACAATATACCCCTAATTATTTGCCATCCATTGTGTTCTACGAATTCAATTTCTTAATGTTGCTGTGAACAACAAATTGAAATAGCAAATGATTTTTTATAAAAATCTCCATTGTTTTTTCTAGAAGAAAAATAGCCTATTTATTATGTGTTTTAGTAATAATACAAATATGTTAACTTCGAAGGTATTAGTTAAGTAAATTTATTCTATTAGGAAATCCTTTTAGCACTATGAAATAAAAATTAGATAAATAATATCAATTTTTACTTTTTGTGTATTGTAGTTTTCTGTATAATGAGCAACGGATTCTTATTACCGGCATTTTCCTTATTCTGTGAAATTATTCAAATAACACATGTACTCTTATTGGACTCGTATCACTCTCTTGGAGTTAAATCAATTCTCTTCATGCTACCATATTTTTGTAATCGTTTTCTTATTGGATCGTATATCAATTTATTCCGTTTTTGCAAGTACTACAGTTACTTTAAATAACTTGACTTGTCTAGCATTTTTAGTGTGCTCAAGTACTTAGATACCTTGAAATAGTGCACACAAAGGCATTAGCCCCTTCCACTTGGACTTTGCATAAGCGTGTAGTTGTATATGCCATGGATTCCAATTGGAATTGCAAAAATATGTTTACTGTTAGCTGCGCTCATGCATATGCATATGAAGAGAATAAATTTCACAAGCCATTTAGTGCCTCTCTCTTTGTTCTCTGAGAAAAACAAAGGGTGGGGGGGGGCGGGGGTAGCAAGACAACAAATAATAACCGTAGAAGCAGCAACAAGGAAATGCAATAAATGTGCATTAACAATAACAAATGCAGCAGCAGAAGCAGAGCAAATGAGTAAACGACACACACACACACACACACACACATGCAGCTAAATAGCGGAACAAAAGGCAGAAACACAAATGCAAAAACCGGCATTTTAATCGATTCACAGTAAATGGGATATGGGATATAAATATATGTATGTATGTATGTACATACGTACGTGTATGTATGTATATAAGTATGTCTATAAGCTTAAAGCTTCTATAATAGGTAATACACTATTTTTTGTATTTTATTTTTTTTATTTACCTAACATGTTTGTTGTTGCTGGGCGTTTTGCTTTTAGCCGCAACGCAATTTATCTAAGCAACGCCCGCTGCTCAGTCGACGTCGCTGCCGGCGTCGCACGTTTTTTCGCTTTTTGGCGTAGATAAAAAAAACTGCGCACACTTTTTGTAATAACTGTTAAACTATTGGTTTTGGTTTTTTAGATTTTTGTTAAGTTGAATTTTGATTAAACGGCATCCGTCATTTTAACCGAAAGAACTACAATTCAATGCCGATATCGAATTTCGAATTCGATTTTCGAGCGAGCTTTGATGAATGAACGAATGTTGCCGAAATAAACACGCGGAAAATCTCTAGATTTTAGTGGGAGACGACGATTTGTTGGGAGTTGTTTTAGGGTGCTGCGGCCGCTGCGGGAAATGTGTGTGATAAAACCGAATGAATGGTGAAAATTATAAAACAGAACAATTCTTAGAACACGGACAAAATGTAGCCGGACCGTCGTCGCGCGGCGCAAACGAGGAAAGAAACAAACACGCGTCGGTTGTAGAGCTCAAAACAGCAGCAGCAGCCGAAAAACTAACGAGGCGAGAGAGAGAGAGAGTCTAAGTGTGAGAGCAGCCGCAGCAGTAAGAGATAGAGAGCGCGAGCAAAAGCACAAAAAGCACTGGGCACAGAGTGAGAGTGACAAACGCATTTCTAATAAGATAGAGAGTGCCGGGCACACCGCCTGCTGTCTAGTCTTGTACAACGAAGGGGGGAGGGCGGTTGATAAATTGCTTTGGGTATTTATGCTGCACTCTTTGCACGTGCTAAAGAGAGAGTTAGCGGGTCGCTGACGCCGCAAATGTTTGTGCATATTTTGTGCTTACGTGACTTTTTTGACACTTGATGATGTTTAA
Source organism: Drosophila maculinotata (assembly GCA_035045305.1). Classification (NCBI taxonomy): domain Eukaryota; kingdom Metazoa; phylum Arthropoda; class Insecta; order Diptera; family Drosophilidae; genus Drosophila; species Drosophila maculinotata. The sequence continues at coordinate 21,987,417 of JAWNPD010000335.1, read as the reverse complement.
GGCAAAATAAACTGTTCTTACATACGTAATTTCAATAAGTCCACATGTACATACGGAAGCTTTTGTGGTTATTGCAATTGCAAAAGCGAAAAGGAAGCAAATTAAAGACGGTTTAAGAATTTTAAATTCAAATATAAAAACAAATAATAAAAGCATTTAAATAAGCTTGAAGCATGCATAGCGAACTTAAGTGTGAAAGATACACTAGTTAACGGTATTTGATGTTTTGAGACTACATTCCACTACAGTAGTTAAATCTCCTCTCCCCCCCCCCCCCCCCCCTTGCAATCATAAATACAATTGAGAACTTTGCAATGGAAAGATTTTCAATTTGATTCAATTAAAAGAATCGATACATACATATGTAAATATATTTCTACACACATATGTATGTATGCAAATAAAAATAATCAAAAAATCTGCACAGCGAAAGAGAGCAATAGAAATTTAACAAAAGTGCCATCAGGGCGTGTGTGAAGGAGTGGAAAGCAGAAGATGAAGGAAGATCGTGTTTAATGTTTAACGAATTTAAATTGCGTTCTATTAAATATAATGAAATCTACATTACAAACAACAACAAGAACAACGAGAGCGTAAGAGAGCCGGAGTGAAAGAGAGCAGCTGACGGTTAACAGGCCGATTGATTGGAGACTGACATAATCGCCAAGCACGTTGTTGTTTTGTTTTTATTTTGGCTGCACGAGAGAGAGAGAGAGAGAGAGAGCAAGGAGAGCCGAAACATAACCAGCTGAGCAAAAAGCGACAGCCGCTTTGTCGCTGCAGCTCAAAACAAAAACAAAAACAGCAGCAGCAGCAGCAAAATAACAACAAAAGCGACAAGTGGTAGCCCCACCAGACCTGCTAGCGAGGGAGAGGGGCAGTGAGGTGAGCCGGAGTGAAAGAGAGGGAGTCAAGATTGGGCTCTGCGCATTGAAAAAGACCGGTATGACCACGCAAAAAGCAGACAGCAAAAATAGCAGCAGCAGCCAACGAAAGAGCGACCAAGAGACAAAGCCGAACAAACACACAAACTACCTCTCTGTCGCTCTCTGTAGTTTGTACCTGAATATATATATACAAGTGTGAGGCACACACACATACAAGCGCAACATCACGTAGGCTGCTGACGTGCTTTTGTTGAGGGCAGCGTGAAAAACGAGGTTAACGCAAACATCGACTCGACTCGACACAAACACAGACACAGACACACACACGCAGAAATATCATCGCCTGATATGCGAATTGCGTTCAAAAACAACCGAATGGAAGGGCAAAAAAGCAAAGCAGCGAAAGAAAACAAAAACACCAACTACTTTTAATGGAGCTTTGTTTGCATAAAACAACAACAACAACATACATCAATTTGTTTGAATGTGACTGCGATTTCTTTTACTTGAAACATTTGTAGAGCGTTGCCATATGCAAGAAAAAACGTTGCGCTCAGGGCAGCGTTACATTTACATATAAGAGGCTGAGTGTGTGCGTGTGGGAGCAGGAGATATGCATCTGAGAGGCTGCACGTACGCATTTGTTGTTGGCTTTCGTTTTTAATTCAATATGCAAGGCTCTTGCATTGATGTCGACTATTGCCATTCATTAAGACAAAAAAAGAAAGAAGAGAGACCAACGCATGGGCATGGTGGCAGCCACCCACAAAGCGCTCGTCCCCAAATAACGGTGTCTGCGGCGAAAAAGAAAAAACTTTCATTGTTGCCTTGCGATACAAAATTGCAAAATAAATTATCGACTGCATTCAATCCCGTTTTTAGCAGCTGCAAATTGCTGAATATATTCCCCCACATCCGCTCTCCCCCTGCATAAAAATTTATATGCATTCACCTCAGTTAAGGCGCTGATAAACGTGATTTTTATTGTTTATTTTTTGTCCAAAACTTTTTTTTTTTAGGTTTGTCATCATCATCCTCTGTTGCAGCGCTGTCGCTGTTTGCTCAGTCGCAACACGTCAGCAGACGCCTGGCTCGAACTCGGTCAGCGATGGAGCGAAGCGGCGATGAGTGGGTGAGCGAGGGGGTTGTGGTGTTGTTGTTGTGTGTTGAGAGAGCGGGCGGGCCACGCTCATCGCGTTGTCTTTTGTTCGTTTACGTTCGCTCATTTTGTTTGCTCGGTTTGCTTTGGCTGCCGTTCTATTTCGGGCTGCTGCTGCAGCAGCGCCAAAGTGCAATAAACGTCATCAAGGTTATATGCTGCTGCAGCGCTGCCAGCGTCGATGTTGCAGTTTGCAGTTGTTGTTTGCCGCGCTAGTTTCGCTTTACAGTTTATTAACACTTTGATCCGTTTTCATTTGTTAAGCTCTTTGCTAGCTGCTTGTTCGAAAAGCTCGCACAATGAATCATTTTTGTATTAATTGCCTGCTCACTCAACGAAGATAGATACATATACATACATACATACATATATGTATATGACCGTCTCGCTCGCACGCCTCTTGCTCTTTTATACATACTATGTTGGTACTATGAAAATGCAAATGAATTTCGTCAATTTGTCGATTCCGGAAATAAGCCTCGGCGCGCAGCAACAACAACAATAATAATTCATTTCACGCTGCTGCCCACTCGCCGTTGAGTCAGTCTGCCCCCCTCCCCCACTCCACTGCTCCTTCTTCTCCACACTTTTAGCTAGACTTGGTAGACAAAATTCTGGGAAAGTTTCTTTTAGCTGTTGTCTGCGTGTCTCCCTCTCTGTGGCTCGACAGCTGTTTATATGTAGTGCGCATTTCCTTCCAGATGTTAATGCATCCGTAGACACTGTACAGCGGCAGAGGGGGGAATGTGTTCTCTTATCTTATCGCAGGCACTCTTTTTTTACTCATTCTCAAAGATAACCCAATCAATTATGAATTTCGAATAAATATTGTCGTACTTGGTAGAAGTTATTGATTGAAAGAGGGACACTTTCTGGGGCCTGGCCTATAGATAATGCAAGGGCGTTCAGAAGCTAGTGGGAGAAAGTCCAATACAAGAGAAATGTACACTGAATATTTATTAAATATAAATATTAATACCAAAGTACTCTATATGTACATATGTATTTTAAATGTAGTACATGTAAATATCGTATATTTTTTATCATATTTATAATTATTTATTAAAAGATATTTCCTTTTCCAAATACTTCTCGTTTCTGCAAGCTTACTATGCAAAAAATGGGAAATAAATTTTAATTTAATAATTACTGTACAGTCAATATATATATATATTGTACATATTACTCTCGAATATCAAATCAATCAAACAAAGGAGTTTAAACTAAGCCTGTAAAAAAACCAATTGCAATTTTAAAAACTTGCATTTGATTTTAAAAAATAATTAAAATAAAGATTAGTTTATTTGAAAACAAAAAAAAATGGATCGAAATAAGGTCGTTGCTAAAATATAAGAATTATAGTCCAGAGTTCAAATGTTTTTTTTTAAAACCATATTTTGAGGTTTTTAAAAATACTTAATAGTAATACATAGAAACATCCCTAAGACAAAAACTGAAAATATAGATTTCAAATTTTTAATATGCGTGCAACCACAGTGTTATAAAGGAATATACATGGAATATTCATTTAAGATTTAATCATATTATTCAAGCTATAAATATCCCTGTCTTTCCGTTTACATAACAGGGATGTCATTTCATTTATTTTACATATTATACATTTGTGCTTATATACAAGTAAATATAAGTAATTGTGGAACTCAATTGACGCTCGTCTTTATAAAGTGATGCAATCTTTATTTTTGACGTAGCAAAGTTTATCAGTTGACTGAGGAATGACACGTGTTTGCCTGTATGCATATATATTTTATGTATAAATTGTTTGTTATTCGTTATATGCACATTTGTATTTATTTCAATAAAAGTATGACATAAAGTCGCGACTGCTATTATTTTAGCAAATAAATATACATATATGTATGTATATAACTTATTGCCGTTGAAACTTATATAAAATTGCCTGATTGTTTCGGATGCCACAAGTGTGAATATGCACGTTTACAACATTATGTTATTTCAGAAGGTATTTCGTTAGGTGAATCGACTTTTGGTGAAATTAAGCGAGTTTTTATATATGCATGTTTAAAAACATTTCTAGATTTTACTGATTTCCACACCTGAACAATTTTTAGGAATATTAAAAACAATTGTTTTTCAGACATTTAAATCGATATTTTGAATTTATTTGGCCCTGTAAAGCCAAAGTTATCATTTCCAAGCTTCTTTGTTTATTTCTTGCTTTAAACAATTCGATAATTTAATTTAGTTTTATTTTATTTTTTTTTCGAACTCAAGATAAAATTAAATAATTTTGTTAAATTAAAATGTTTTAATACAATACATTTCTTGCGTTTTTTGGTAAATATGTGACGAACAAAAATTTCCATTCACATTAAAAAGAGTTATGATAATAAAATACAAACTCCTGAATTATTATTTATTATTTGAATCATCACAATACTATCTATAATAACAACAATAATGAAAACAGAATTTAAATCTTTCTCCTTTGTACTTATAATAAACTAAGTATATTATAAACAACATACGACATTTTAAATAAAAGTTTAAATATTACAAATTCTCACGCATTTAATAAAGTTTAGTCCCACAGTAAGTGCGTAATTCCATACGAATATTTGTAATAGGCCTGTGCGAATCAAAAGTTGACGCGTAACAATTGATGGCTAACCAAACTTGATGCCAAAAATTGGCATATACATATGTATATGTATGTATGTATGTATATGTAAACTATAATGTCGAAGACCTCAGGGATGCCCAAGCACACACATACATAAGTACATACATTTAACAGAAACATATGTGAGAATTCTAGGAATACTGTGAAGAGGGAAACATAGAAAACATTACTCAATGGATTGTTGCCAGGGGCCTACTCAGCTGTTTGGCCGAAGCACTAAAAATACAGCATGAAAATGGAAAACACACACACACACACACACACACTGAGGCAAGTGCACTGCGTTTCCAGAACATTCAACAGAATACAATAAGAAGAAGAGCTGTGTTAGCGGCATTAAAAACGACGCAAGGTAAAGGGATGAAGGTAAGTGAGTCTGTCTCGCTCTCTCCAACAGTGCCCAATAGCGCTGCGGCAGCTGCAAAAAAGTTTCAATGCAAACTGAGAGCGCGCGCACATTGGGACAACAGTACGGTTGCTATTTGAATAAAATATTTTGTACCATTTGTGACAAAAGTGCTCAAACTTATGACATGTACAATATACATTTTAATAAGTTTAATTAAACGTATTTTGTATATATATAAAAATATATGTATACCCTATATTTTTTCACTTATTATTATTTATTTATTTTATAATAACGAACAATTAAAAAGAAAAAGCTTACGTATTTGACTTTTACGTAAGACAGAGTCTATCTTATCCGTTAAGCTACAACACACCAAATTTAATGCAAACAATATAGTTTTTCGAAATGTTTTGAAGCCTTTTTAACGATTGGATACGATGGTTTTCCGCATTACTCCAGAATTTAACATTTGTTTTTAATTAATACTTGCAAAAATATTCACATAAAAAGTTAACGCTATGCATATCAAAAAGCACCATTTTCAAAAAGAGTAATTTACCAACAAATTTCAAGTGTACCAGTATTGGTACCATTGTACCACAAGTGGCTAGAAATGCATCGAAAACACAAAATTCTTAGCAAGCGAAAGCCAAAGAGAGCGCCAAAGAGTATCAGGAAATAGGGGTAATGGAAAATAACAAAAAACTTCAAGTATATATAGAATTAAAGTTAAATAATATTAAACATTTTATATAATTAGGTTATAAGTATAAGTAAATCTTGTATCAATGGCAATTTTATATAAAAAAAAACGGTAACTTAAAGTTCAGCACTCACCTGATTGACTTTGGCTGCAGCTGTTGTCGGTGTTGCTGCACGAGACATTGCTGCCGCCTACGCCGCTGTCGGCAGAGCCGCTTGCGTTGTTGCTGCTGCCGCTGCCGGCGTTCTGTCGCAGTGACGCAAACTCTTTCGCCGCAGCTGTGCTGGCATTTTTTTCATCCAAAATGCGTTCAACCATCTTTTCTTTTTGGCACTCTTACAGTCTCTCTTTCACACACACAGGCAAAATGCACGCAGTTATTTTTTTAACAGAATTTTAACAGCTGCAATGCTCGCTAATAAGAAACAACGTTGACGTCAACGTCGCTGCTGCTACTTCTGCTGCTGCTGCGTTGTGCTCGCTCGCTCTCTCTCACTCTTTTCGCTGCTGCGGTTGTTGCGCTCATTCAAAATGGTGGCTGCTTTAAGATTTTTTGTCGCTGCTCTGCCAAGAAATTTAGTTGAATTTTGCGCTACTGTTGTTGTTGTTGTAGTTAGTGCAGCAGCATCAAAAAATTGTCGCAGCAAATATTACAATTTTGTATCCACTGTGCGGCCGCTGCTCTGCTGACGTCGACTGCGCTGGACTGTTGTCGGTCGGATATTGTTGTTGTTGGTCGTGGTGGTGTTGTTGGCTAGAAATTTTCTCATCACAAAGCGAGCAAAAAATTTTGGTTTTCTTCTTATTAATTCCTTTTCTGCTTTATTGTGGTTGTGGCTGTTGTTGTTGTTGTAGTTGCAGTTAAAATTGATTTTGGATATTGCAAAATGGGACTAAACTGTTGTTGGTGGTGTTTTGGTCGTTGTAGATTTTGTTAAAAATTTACTGCTGATTACAACACAAAAAAATCGCTGAAATAGCGGACAAAAGCCGTTTTCTTTGCGTTTTTCGCTTTAAATTATCTCTGCTAGCTACCGATCCATTTTTTAACGTTCGAAGATGATTTCCGACTGACTGACAATAGCGATGCATCATTCAGCAAGTATCTAATCATCGATATATTTGTCTTGAAAACGATACTTACCGATGGTATATCGATAATGTTATAATCGATATGTAATGTAAATGGCGTACACGTATTCTCTCTCTATGTTAAGCTTTTTGAATAATTAGTATATATTAGCCATTAATATGATTTGAGTGTGTGTCTATCATTTGGTTATGCTGCCTTAGATATATGTCGCAGGATTGTTTACTTCGTATGCCGCTGATGCTGTGTGTGTGGAGCTAACTCTGTTATGTGTGGAGTGAATATGTTAGGTTGCTGTTAACTAACGCTTCCCAACACACATTTAACGATGTATAAATTTAAAAGTGCGCGTTGCATTTAAATTGCTTTAATTAATTGCATTATTCAGGTTTCCAGATGAGTGATTCTGATAAGCAACGCCCCAATTGCAACCCCGCCTTGTAGGTGGAGCCAGCAGCATTGCACAACCACCAATCACATTCCACAGGACCTGCTTTTATATCAGTTATCTAAAGCGCCTGCGTAAGTCAACAAAGCGCCAAATTGTAGTTTGTCTTTGAAACAATTGCCCAGCTCGAGTTAAAGTGTTTCCAAAATTTAGTTTCTTTTCGCAACGCATTTGCAACGCTACAAAATAGATAAAGAAAGGACGGTCGCAACTTTTCTCAATTATCTGGTTTAATTGCATCTTTTGCAACAATGGCCGATGATAATTTTGATAATGTTGATAATGTTGGACAAGTTAACGGTAAACGCGCACGCATCGCAGGCAACTCGAAGATTGTGAAACCGGTTGAAATAAAAACGTCGAATCGGGTGCCGAAATGCGCCCGTTGCAGAAACCACGGAATTATCTCGGAGCTGCGGGGCCACAAAAAACTTTGCACCTACAAAAGCTGCAAGTGCCCCAAGTGTGTCCTGATCTTCGAGAGACAGCGGATTATGGCTGCCCAGGTGAGCCTTTCCCAAGGTCAAATGGAAAACCATAAGCAGTATCTTAACAGCAATAGACAATTATTTTAGACAATTGTTTTCGACCAAGAGGTTTTTTATCTCAACATTTAATTCAAAGTACACATAAATTTATCTAATTTAATTATTATTGCTTTTTTAGTTACATAAATAAATACGAGCACTGTCACATAAAATGTTCATTAGAAGCTAATATTTTTTTATATTTAAATATTATTTTAAATTACACCAAATTAGCCAAAATGTTAGATTTCTTTGCACAATAAGTCTGAGAACAAAAATATTTATTACTTTTACACCTAAAAACAAAAATCTATGTTCAAATTGTTCATTCATATCTTGGTAGATAATTTGGCTCCTGGACCGATACAGATATAGATACAATAGTTATAATGAAACAAGGTATTATTTGCTAAAATTAAAAACCAAATTTCAAGATACTTAATTTTAAAAACCATTTTTTTTTCAAAATTTGTAGTTATTTTTACCAAAATAAATTCAAAAAATTGTATTTTCAAACTCTATAGGTCAAATAATGACCAAATCGGTACAGTTTTGGTAAAGTTATGGGAGTAATTTGAGGTCTTAAAAAGCCTCTAGTGTTTTTGAATATGCAATTTGAAATTTTAAACAAGTTTTTAGTTTTCGAATACTTTTAAATGTATCACAATTTCAGTGGAATTGGTCGATAGAAATTTAGGCTTTTTTGTTGTCTAAAACATTTCCATTAACTTGTTCGTTAATTGCCATACTTATACTGCTCTTTATCCTTTCATCCTTAACTTTTGTTGCTATCGGAATGCTCATCATACGCTTTCCACATGATAATAGTTATTCTATTAGTATTGTCTTTAGATTAACCACCGCATTGCTCTAATTTGAAAGATAAATATCCTGTGGGCAACTTCCCCTTTCCACCCCCCTCAACGCCTGCTCTGCACCCGTTTCGCTTGCGGTAAAATGCAAACAAATGAAATACGAAGTTTTGTCCAGATTTGTGTTAACCTCAGTCTGGTCCTCGGGTTTGAGCTGATGATGATGGAAAGTTGTCAAAGCGTACGAACAAATCGACCAAAAATATCCGCTTACCAAATGTTTACACAAGTGTTGCCCGGGTTCGTATTTCATGCGGGGACGGGAACGGGGACGGGGACGGGGACAGGGACGGGGCGAAGGAGTAAACTGTATTAAATAAAGACGGTTTGACTGGTTCCAAATTGCACGGAAAATTGGAGTTTTGAAATCATCATGATTTTTACTGTCACGAAAAGAAGTTTTTCTCTTAAAAGAAACTTTTTCGATTTATCAATTAATTTTTATTATTAGTACAATTAGAATTTGAAATCGTTATGTTTTTAACTGTATAAAAAAGTCTCTTAAAATATAATTTGATTTATCAGTTTTGTTTTGAATGTATTGCGAAAATATTTTACTGCCCCAAAATAAATTATGTAAAAAGTGAAAAGATTTGAAGTTTTCTACATACGATTTTGTAATTTTCTATGTTAATACGCTTGCTTGAAAATTACTCAACAACCTATTTAAAGTAATACATTTATTGAAAGCTGCTAAAATTTGTAATCTTAAAAAAATTGTGCCCAAAAATATAAATATTCATCATAATCCAAATCAGCAATTAAAAGCATTTTTAATTAATATTAAAAAAAGCTTTTAAGTATTTGTGAGAAATATCGAAATTTTGAATTAATTATATACATATGTATATAATTATATACATATGTACATAGTCTGAAGAGCTTAGAAACTAGAACTAATTTTTGGCTGCAAATAAATTTGTAATATTAATAATGTATTATTTCTATATATAATATCAAATTGAGTTATGGGTTAATATATGTATAAGTATTTCAAGTCTCAAAATTCTCAATAATTTGGTTGGTGTTTCTCGATTTCGGAACACCCCCTTTCTATACTATTCATGAGTGATACCCGAAGGAATTGCTGTTGTTTTCTGTTGTTTACAAAGTCCGCACAAAGTCAAACAGAGTTTGTGGAAAGTCGCCTCCAACACTTGTCGCATATTAATTTCAATTGGCCATTTGGCCATTTGGCCATTTTCTGCAGGTCGCCCTGAAGCGTCAGCAGGCGGTGGAGGATGCGATTGCGCTGCGCCTGGTTGCCAATAAGACTGGTCGCAAAATCGATGCACTGCCGCCGGGCAGCATTTTTGGATTAGCTGTAACGCAGCCCAGGGAACAGCAGCTGGCAACAGCAGCAGCTGAAGTGCAACAGGAGCTGGAGGAGCAGCCACGGCAGCCGCAGCAGCAGGAAGCTTTAGTTGTGCCACAGGATCTGAGTGCAACGCGTCGGGAGCAGGTGTCCCAAACGGCCATCGATATGTTGGCGCAGCTTTTTCCCCAGCGCAAACGCTCCGTGCTGGAACTGGTGTTGAAACGCTGCGATTTGGATTTGATACGCGCTATTGAGAACGTCTCGCCGCCGGCGGAGCAACTGCCTCTGGCTCTGCCGCAGCCGACGCCACCGCTGCCGGCATCGCTGCCGTCATCTCTGCAGCTGGCTCTGCCGCCGCGCAGCAGCGCCTTTAGGCCAGTTATAGCCGAGCAGGTAATTGAATCCCCTCCAGCTTTCTACTGCTTTGAGATCTCACTCCTCTCCATTTGCAGTTTGCAGCGAAATCTTCGACGGCAACCGCTGCCATTTGCGCCTATCCCAAGTGGTTTGTGCCCTTGTCATTTCCGGTCACCATGGGTCATCTGTCCAATCTGGCGCCCCGCTGCACTTTGCCCAACTGCAACTGCCTGGAGAGCTATCAGTTTCACTAGCATCAACTTAGCTAGCTGCATACCCTTTTACTTATACCCTTGCAGTGTATATTCAAGTCGTTGCTTGGAAAAAACTAAAACTCGATCTTTTAAAAATAAAAATATATATTGTTTTTGGATCAGTTTCTTTTAATTTTGAAAGTCATTATAATGATTAAAATGAATGTATTTTAAGTACATTTTACTAAAATGATTATTTTGTGAACCTTCGACCTCGATTTAAACAATCGCTCAAAACCGAAAACCGTCTTAGGCTGTTTTCTATTATTAACCATTTTGTTTATATTTTTTGAATTACTTAGTATTTTAAATAATTATTTCCTTGGTTTTTAGTCCAAATGCCAAACATTTAAAAAAAATTTATTTTGAATTCCAACCGGAAAAGTTTGGATTCCACTTATTTGAAAACTTTTCGAACCGAATTATAATTGAGAACAGGTCTGAACAGTTTTAATCTTTTTTAATATATATTACAAAAACAAATTGTCCGAATTTGGGTTAGTTGTTGGGTATTCCTATGTTGGGTATTCCGAATTTTCATCAGTATCAACAGCCGAGAGAATATAGCCATGTCTGTCGGATTTACTCAGTTTTGAAACTTTCTTCATGAATCTTTCAATATATGTTCGCTCCGATCGTATCATTATGTCTTATAGCTTTATTGGAATAATCTATCAATATTCGATTTATTAGTAGTAAGATAATTTTATATTTTGTTCCATATTAAACTCTTTTATCTGTAACTCCCAAACCTCAGTGTTTTTCCACACTACAATACTATTTCGTGGATTGTAAGGGTATTCAATCTTCGGCCACCCGAAGACAATAATTGCTCCTTGTTTAAAATCAAATAAATTTATTTAAACTAAATACAAAGAACTTAAGTTTAAATTAACTTTTAACTGGCGCCGCAACCGCCCCCGCACCCATCTCCGTCTCCTCCTCCTCGTCGTCGTCCCCCTCATCCTCGGACAGAAACATGCGATCCTCATCATCGCTTTGCGCCTGCTGCACATTCCGATTCCCTCGGCTCGATCCCGACTGCGCGTAGACGGAGCTGCTGCTGCTGTTCGAGCTGGGCGTGGCAGAGGCCACATTTGAATTGTTGGCACTGCGTTTACTTTGATTGGCGCGTCGCCATTTGGCGCGACGATTCTGAAACCAGGTCTTCACCTGACGGTCCGTCAGCTTCAGCTGCAGCGCCAAATGGCGACGCTCCTCCGGCGACAGATACTTCGAGCTGGAGAATCGATTCTCGAGATTTTTCGTCTGCTGCGACGTGAAACGAATTTGACCCCCTTTGCGCTTCACCCCGAAATTGGACATGTAGAAACTGGCAGCCGGATAGGCAGCATTGCAGTAGAGGGCGGCGGCAGCTGATGCCGGATTGCTGAAACCTGCAACAAATAGGTAAAATATATATAAGATACTATACATAAATATGTGTAAATATATCTATATATATATATATATATATACATCCTTATACATCAAACAAGTAAGCCGATTTTAAAAAAGGTTTAGTTTAAAATTAAATTGCTTTGTTTTCTATATATGCTAAGCTTTCGGAAGGGAATTTGTATTTGGAGTTAACTCGATTTAAAATGGGAAGCAAATGTTTTAAATTGTTTAATTTTAATTGTATTCCATTGTAAAAATGTGCAATATAGTTTGTATATTTTTGCTAAATATCAAGTTTTATTTTATGTCTTATATTATTTCGTGTCTTATAATATTATATTATTTTAATGAGTTTCTACTTTTACTTTTTTGTATATAAAAAATTATGATAAAAATTTAAAATAGTATGGCTTATCTAGCTGCCATGTCCGTAGTTAATTCTCTCTCCAACTATATCGATTTGAAGATAAAATTATTATCAACATTCTCCAGTTTATTTTGACATTGCAATTTAATTTACTTATCGATTTTAAGGATGCAATTATTTTTAGCATTTTCCTGCCAAAATAAGCATTTCAATTTGATTTACTTGAATTACTTTTTTTTTTAAATTCTGTAACCTATTTTGATCTACCCAAATAGTATTTTTAATTCAATTACATTTTCTCTTATTTAGCTGTTGAATTTGTAATAAATCAAAGCAAAAGTTCTTTCGATTTTGATTGGTCGCTTTGATAGCGATTTTTGCGTCTCTTTTGCACTCGTCTAAGGGCCATCAGCTTTGCTGTTTCATGTGATTCGCATGCTTGTGGGGCGATTGGGGAACGCCCACTTACATAAATGGAGGCACCGTCCAAAGAGTTGCGCGCTGCGGCATTGGGGCAGGACTGACGGCAATTGAGGGAGAATCAATTGCCATAATTGTTATCAGGCACCTGGCCGACAACTAATTCGATTGTATATTTGGCTCGCATAATGGAAGAGTGTCGAGTGGATGGCGTGATAAGGTACGTAGTGCGAATTTCCCTATCCCCCCCCCCACCCCTAAACACCAATCAAAAAACAAAAAACCAATCGTCATTGGGTGGCGGAAATTCGCACTCAATTCATATTAAACCACCTTATAGAGAAATGCGCTGAGATAACTATCCAAATTTAGACAGACTGACCTCAGATTGCAAAATATAGTGCTAATCATAATATCTATAAATAATAACTATACATATGTACATACTATAAAACAAGTAAGCGTGCTCTAGTCGAGAGTGCCCGACTAGGATATACCCTGTACCCAGTTCTTACATTCTTAATTCTTTATATACATTGAATCGTAAATAACTTCTTTGTTTATTGTCCGATTGTAATGAAATTTGTAGGACATAAGGATGGCATATATATGTGAGACTATGTAAAATCCGAAGGTCATACCGGTTTCTGGGAGATTGGGGGGAGGTATCCACTCGGCTATTGATAGTGATCAAGATTATATTATACATACTTTTGCACAAAACCATTATACCCTTTTTTCCCATTTTTAATGGGATCAGGGTATAAAAAGTAATAATGCTCGCGATTTAATGTCATAATTTAAATTGTACAAATACAATTATTAACGTTTATTTTTATTAAGTGGCTTATAGCGTATGTGCGATAAGCTTATAGTTTAAACACCTTTCCCATACCCGCCCGGTTCCTCTCCCACCCATCTTGCAGTGGTATTTTTTGTAGGTTCTTGCACTTGAGAACAATTTGTTGTTAATCGTTCAAATATTGAATGAAGAGGCGACAAACTTGTACCCGAAAATAAAAGTCGAGGAACGAGGAACGAGGAGACGAGGAGACGACAGCGGACGGGCTTATCTCAATCTAAATCGAATGGCAATTGTCGCCAGAAGATGATGGACAGCGCCTATTAATCGCCACTAATAGCATTTTTCGTGTAGATAAGCAACAGAAAAACATATATGTATTAGCAAAGATTGCGTCAGGAACTCAATATGCACTGTTCTGAAGTTGGGGCTATCGCTATATAGAGAAATTATCGTGGAGAAAAAAGAATGAACTAATTACAAATACATACAAAATATTTGAGTATATCCTAATTACTGTAATGTAATTAACCAAGAAATAGATTCGAGAATAAACAGATTTTTGTTATGATTGATCTGTTCCTAAAAACTTATTCTGCATTGTATGAACAATATAATTTACATAGATGCTGAATAAGTAATGGAAGCTGTTTTAAGTTTTGAATTTTGAAAACTTCCTTTTTTTAGGTTATGCTCATCATATATAGTTTAAGATCTCAATTTAAATAAATATACAACATGACTATGAACTTGGGACTGTGATCTTAACAACTTATTCTATATCATATTTTTTAACGCTTTTTAAAGATTGTTCTCATGCTTTATAACTTTGAATCTTAAATAAAATATATATAGAATTTGCTATATGTATTATCCGAAATTCTTTTATTCATTCATTTTATAAGCACTTTAATAAATATTTGTTTGGTTCCCTTTTTACTTATATCAACACAAGGTTTTAAAATCATTATCTAAATATTAAAACTATCGATCGAAAAAGTTGATGGGAAAAAGCAAAAAGTAACGACCCAATATTAACTGAAACTATCAATTCTCACGGCTCTCAAGGCACAAAACTTATATTTTTGACTACCTTTTTAAATAGAGGAGTCTTCTATATCGGTTTGTAATATAATGTTCGAGAAATGGCAGTTGTCACCCCCCATTAAGCTGAGAACGGTAAACGTAAAGCTTTGTAATCCTAAAGATTATCACATTTCTATGTATCTCAACCATGTCACAGTTTTTCCGACAAATTCCGTATACCTTTGGCTCCCCCATTGATTGACTGACTCTCACCTCAGTTTCAAATATTTGTCATTTTGATAAGGCACCCAAAAATATTGCGTGTGATATGAGTTCTTGGGAGTATTTGGGGTCTGGGATCGTAATGTTGCTTAACTCTCGCTCCCATATGGCAGATATGGTGGCTAATCTGGCTTCACACATTGCACTGGGAACTGCACACAGTGTGGGCGGAGAGAGGGGCGAGAATTCAAGTGGTCTTTGGCGCCAGCACTTGACTTTGACAAATATCAATGCACATTAATCATGTTGGGGATCTAGCTAGTTATATTTGTAATATTTGGGTATTGGAAAAGTGTTGAGAGTGCATTTAAATATGGGTCTCAAATTGAATGCGCTGTATATCAAGGTCGTTACTTATTTAAATGTTAAATGATTATAGTTTTTAAGGGATTAATTCCAAGTTCATTGACTTGAACTTGGCAGTGTCAATGCCCTAAGTAACGGTATTTAGAAAGCGGCAAAAAATGTTGGTCATTTTTAATGATTGTAGAGATAATTCTCTATGTTAAACTTATGTTTCTCAATATTTCAGTTTTTAAGTATTCAATATATTACATTTTAGGGAAAACTAATTTATTTCTTTTTATTATATTGTGGTTCTTAATAGTTGATATTTTATATTTTTATTTAGGGCGCTGGAAAAGCTTTAATGATTTTTGAGATTTTTCATGTTTCAGTTTTATTTTTCTCTTAAATATTCCACAGTCTTTTAATTCGGATTTCAACATATGTACATATGTATATAATTGTCATTATCAAACTGTGAATGTTTTATTAGATATTAGGGTTTGGACTTTTAACCTTGCCAGTTCTGCCTTAATTAATAATTATGTACTTATATCGCTCGTTCATTATGTGTGCTATGAATGCTCTGACTCATATCCTGTATTTCATAACTCTGCATGACCGAATGATACCTTTTAGTAGCCATTAAAAACTTGGACTTTGATAATAAACTCACACTCATTTGGGGTTTCCAGTTTGGCCCCTTGTACTAAACAATCCTGCTTCTGATTCTATAAACTGATTCCCTGTATAAAATATTTATGACATCTAAAAATGCCTAGTTTCATATAAAATAGAATACATTTTTTACAAATATATATTGTTTTTAACAGTCTTTAAATATGCAGATCTTTAAGTCGCTGTTTATGTGAGTTATTCAAATCAAATCAAAAACAATAACTATCAACTTATATTTAAGTTTTATTTCAGAATTATTTTTAACATCTTTACGCATTGATTTTGATTTTCATAGATTACAATATATTAGAATCAAGACTTCCTTGAAAGCTTTATTCGTTGCTCTTATAGAGAAGTTATCAAAGTATCTTCAATTTATAAAGTGTAAGATGAAGATCGTTAATTATTCAAAACAAAAAAAAATTGGTTAAATATCTTTTTTAATATTATAACAATGCTATTTCATTTTGATATCACTAATATTAATTATGTCAAATAAATATAATCATATAAAAATGATAATAACAAAAAGCTTGATTTTTATAGTCGAAGAAATTGTTGACATCTTGAATTTAAAGTGATAACTCCAGCAAAATTGCTTCTGCCTAATAATATCTCAAGAAGTCTAATTGATTTGAAATATGTATCATCTATACATATGTATAGTTTTTAATATTATAACAATATTATTTGAAGATTGCTATATTGATATAAATTATATTATACTCAAGTAAATATAATTATGTAAAATAATCACTTTTTAATAGAAGACATCTTGGGTATCTTAAGTTAACAGCTACTAATCATGAATCACATTTGAATAGAAGAAATTTGGATACGTTGAGCTAATATTTATTAATCATGAATGCTAGTAATTCATCAGAAGTTTTCAAAGTTTCTGCCAAATGAGATCTCAACAAATTGAAAGTATCTAAAATATTGTATATCTCACCTTCACAATCCAGAAACGGGCTATACTGATCACAATAGGCGGCTGGTTGAGCTGCCGCTGCAGCTGCCACCGCTGCGGCCTGGAAGTGTGTCATGAAGTGCGAAGAATTCTTCTGCAGATTCAGCATTTGCTGATAGAATAACGAGGCGGGATCTGAGTAAACGGGATTGAAGCGCAGCGTTGTCGGCGATAACAGTGTGCCCGTATTGGGCTCCAGATTCTTGAGAGCATATTCTCGAGATAGATCATAGATGGATGCTGGGCTGGTTGAGGATGTGCTGGTAAAGGCAGTCACTGGAGGTCCTTGCACAGGACTCGAGTGCGATTGTGTTTGAGTTGGTGTTTTTTTGTGGACTTCACTGCTTTGAGTTTTATGCTCCAAAATGTTGTCAATGGAGAATGCAGATTTATTTGCTTTAATTGTGTTGTTATCCATGTTGCTGTTGGGTTTATCCACAGGCCGTGCCCAGTGCGCCGAGGAGCGGAAGCGAACGGTATTTTTTCAGAAGCAGCGACGCGACTTGTACGGACGCAGACGGTGAACTAATTGGTTGGCACTGTGCGCAGGGCCCAATAAATTGTACTAAATCAGATTTCACAGAATATAATAGATTGTACATATACATATAATGTTGTGCTAATGGGTAGATATCTATATTAACAATATTATAACCGACGGCTATGTAGATACGTATGTACATAGATAATGAATGGGCTTCTATCATCGATAAGGTCGCTCGGTCGCTCTGTCGCTCTGTCGCTCGGTTGGGATCGACACTCGGTTATTTTTTTCTTCTTTTCTTTTTTTTACTGTTGCTCGCTGGTAGCCCAATCGCCGATCCACCAGTCATATAAATCAAAACACTCGGGGCTTATTAAACACACTGCTAACGACAATGTGTATTGCCATCTCGCTCGCACCGCTCACATTGTCGGTACTTTTGATCGAGTAATTGTTAATCACCCGCTTATCGGTATCGCTCGGACGTCGTCGTTTGTCGTTTGAGTTGTCGTCGGCATCGGCGTCGTCGTTGTTGTTGCCTCTCGTCCTCATTGCTCTACCGTTAATTTTGTATACCCTGCAATCAGACTTTTTAAAGGACATGTTCATATTTAGTTTAGATCAGAAATTTTAGGATTCTTTTAATTAAAAATAAAAATAAAAGTTTTTTATAATAAATAAATATATGGTAAAAAGAATTTTGAATAAATATTGCAACGGGTTTTACCCATTTAAAAAAATAAATAAAATGAAAACAAAAGTTTTTAAGAAAATAAAAGTATTATTAAAAGAAACTAACTCTTAATAATGTTTTTTATATAATTTGAGCATTAAAGGCTAAATTATATTTATGATTTATTTATAATTTTCTAAGCATTCTTATTCAACAGATTCTCAGCTTTCTATAGAGTATCTCAAAGTCGCGTTCCGTATATATACCCACACTCAGTACTCGTATGCATTTATTGTAGTTGTAAACAAATTAAAATTACCAATAGGCTCTCACTGGTCTATAGCGCCCCCGCAGAACTTTCCACCCCGCTGCCATCCACGAATGTCGTCATCGCCATCGCTTTTGATTGAGTAATCGAGTTGGTGCTATGATTTGAGCCTCTGGTTACTAGTTATGTGTGTGTTATTATTTTATTTCGGCAGTTGGGACTTTCGAAACAATTTATGCGTTTGTATAGCTGCGTTGAGCGAGGGGCGGGAATGTTGTGGGGCATGGCGAGGGGGTGGTCTCTTATCAGCCGTACTCGGGGTCCCCTTAAAGCCTCTGAGATGATGGATTACTTTTGATTTTAGGCATTGGCGTTTGCGATAAAATATACAAAATAAATGCGCCTAATTGTTGTTATTCTTGTTTACTCGCTACCTGAGTGCGATATTCTTTTCAGGTCGCCGTTGTATCTTTTAGATACAAGTATCTATATAATTTCGGGGAGGGCAAGCTTAGAAGCAATTGTTAAACTAGTAGCCTAAAAAGTGAAAGAGATGATATGTTGAAAGGCACTTGGTTCCAATCATTTCAATATTTTCCTCTTAAACATTTTTTATTCTCAGTGAAAAATTTCCATATCTGATAATTAAGTTAAAATATCTAAAAATATAAAAAAACAATTGTACCTTTCATAGTATTTGTTTGTTTATTCCCTTATTAAACAAAATTTTGCTCAACATTTTATTATCCAAGCCATATCGACAAGCTTCTAGTTCCGGCAAATAATAAAAACCGAATATGCTCGTATAACCATACAAATTGCAGTTATAAACAATTAATTCTAATAATTCTGAACTACCCGAGGGTTTTTTTTTTTAGATTTGTCATTTCATTATTCGTAGAACAAAAAGTAAATTTGCTGATTCAAATTTTACTATTGCGAAAAAGTTAATAAAAGACTCATTCGGTAAATATAGAAAAAAAGATGATAGCAATTGATAAACATATTTTGAAATACTTGACATTTAAAGGTATGATAATTTCGTTCTCGAATACTTAATGTTATGAATGAACACAGGAATCACGATGATATTGATTATATGCGCTATCAAAACTACAAAAGTCACAATTTAAACCAACAACAGACATGAAAGAAATGGCTCCCAAGGTTCAAAGCTCATACACTCATATCTGTGTAATTGTGTTCGATATATTTATCAATGAATGCTAGCTAGATAATACAGTGCTCCAGTTTCGAATCTACGCACATACTTGGGGAAATGTCAATTACTTTTTTTTTTTTTTTAACCAGTGTTGCATAATTTTAGTTTAGCTTGCTCGAGTATGTTCCTATTAGCAACACTTTTAGCTGATCACGCCAGGTCAACACTAATATTTGTAAGGAAGGTATATCTCCAGAGTTGCCACCTTAAGTAGATAAGGCGTTGCCAGCTTAATAATTTGTAGCTTTCGTTGACTACCTGTCAATTTGAACATCTATTGAACTACTATGAAAAATCAACAAAAGCCCACTATATATTCTATTATATTAATCTATATATTTTGCGCACGGTATATTCCACCATTTTGTTTTCGAATGCATGAATCACAATTGGTATTTAATGTGCTTATGGGCATTGAATGGTATGACAATCGCTGCCTTCAAGATTGCTGCATAAACAAGCCCCAAAAAAAAAAAATTGTACTTAAACAAATTACCAAATAATGAACCTTGATAAAAGCGAAATAGTTTCGAATGGAACTGAAAAGTCAGGCAAACAACACTGGCTGGTGATAAATATTAATGCACCCGATTCGGGGGAATTGATCGCTGTCTGTGGCCCAAATGCTAGTTGGCAAATAAATGATAATGTTTTGTCGTTGGAGCGGCTTAAGTTCGTCAAGTGACACTAAATTATTAGCAATTATCAGAGGCAAACGGTTCGAAATGACTTCAAAATTGGGCATAAATTTGCAGTACAATAAAGGGAAGAGCTCATCGAATTTATTATGTGTCTCAAATTGAAGACGGGGCATGTGATAAGAAGCGTCAGAAATATAATTTTGATAGGCGCGTTACGATAATTGGCTTGTTTTACATTTTGAATGATCGTCAGAGGCGTGGGGCGTGCCCAATACATCAAAGTTCAATCATTAATGTTAAGAAATTAATATTTTGGCTCTTTATTTATATAACTTTATTCATTCTCATGCTCCACCATCGCGTTTTACATACATACATATTTATATATGTTCAATTGATTTCTGGTTCTTACAGCTTGCTATTCGATATTTTATATTTATATATGTATATGTGTAAAATTGTCGTATTACACTTGTCAACTAATTGATTAAATTGTTTGCGCAGCATTTTGAATTTCTTTTTTCATAACATTTATTTATAAATTAATGCATACGAATAAATATTTATATTTATGTATATATAGCACTAAGATTCTGCATGTAATTTTTAAGCACTTTGTATTTATTGAATTAAATCAGTTATTGCATTCGCTTCTGTGTACAATACATTTATTTATATTTATATATATTTATTTATATGCTTCACAAGTTGTTTAATATTCCATTTTTTGTGTGTTTTTTTGAGAGTTTGTTTTATGTTTTGAGTATTTTTCTTGGATTCTTGTGTGAAATTACATAAAATAATATGCGAAATAAATAAATTATACTATAATTTCACACATAACTAGGCATGCACATATTAAGTTAACAGTTTCAGTTTGAAATTCATATTTGTTTTAATTTTTTTTCGCTGTATTGGATTAGTATTGTTTTTTTTTTCATTTTTGTTTTTGGTTTGAAAAGCACTACAAGTTACAATGTTGACAAATTTCTGAGTATTTATTTTTTTTGTTAAAATTAAGCGGTCTAGGCATACAATTAAATTAGTTTAATTAGTAAGAAAATTCGAGTAGCAAAAATTAGTATAGTTAAAGTTAGGAGTTAGTTAGGAGCTGTTGAACCACTCAACATTGACCTTTGTATAAATACAAATTCAAGTAGGTAATTAAGTAAGTTAGGAAAGGTTAATAACGTTTACATATATGTATAAATATATATATATAAATATATAGGTATGCTCATTGGTATTGGTTAGTTTGTTTTAGACCTAAGCGGTGTAGCTATCAAAGCTCTCTAGACCAGACTGGTCACATGCGTGGTGTCCATGTGCTGTATTAAGACGTGTATAAAGGACATCTCCTTGCGCGCATTCTCCAGTATCACCTTGGGATCATCCGAAGTGCAGCGCAACAAATTTGGCGCAAATACCATGGCCAGATTCGACGAATCCATTTTAGTGCAGGTAACCACCTCCGGAATGGAGAATTGTTGCAGAAAGCGTATTAAATACGTTAGGACCTAAGGAGCAAAGCAGAAAACTCAATTATTTATGGGACAATTTACAGTAAAGCAACTATAAACTAACCAATTGATTAATCTGTGGCAACTTATTAACTATTTCTTTGGCTTTATCGGGGTCCTCGGTATTCACGCAATCCTCATAATAATCATCGGGTATGAGTGGATCGTACAGTTCGCGATACCATAGCTTAAGTAGACTAGCGGGCGCATGTGCATCAACTGAAGAAGAATAGGAATCAATATATAAAGCGACTGTTTGGGTTACAGCTAACTGACCCATAGTGTTCTTATAGTCAGGAACATCCCACCGATCCAAGCGATTCTTAATAGAATTGACTTCATCCACATCAGCGGATACACGAAAAATGCCCTCCGTTTGTTTGCCATTGAGCAGCAGCACCTTTAAAGGATAAATTATGTTAAGGAACTGCATTGTTGAATTGACTTTGAATATTTCATACATGCTCTGCGAGCGTGGTTTGTATCCAAGGCAGTTTGCGCTCTGGAAATTTATCCCTCTGCAGCTCCATTACCTCGGAGAGCGTATTACCAAACATACTGTTGCGCAGAATTTGTTGCTAATATAAGAAAATATATGTAAATTATCGAAACTACAAAATGCAATACTAAAGTAATTGAAAACTAACCCGCGCCTGCTCCACCTCATCTACGGTGGGCTTCTTAGCCAAACGGCGTCCACTGCTGCCAATGCGATCCAAGCGTCGACAGCAAACAGTCGCATAATGCGAAATCTGCACGTGTATGGGCCATTTGCAGACCTCCAGAAAGCCAGTGGCAAACGAGGGATCACGATGACGATTCACATAACTGGAAAAGTTTCAAATTGGTTTCAGTTAGCATCATTTTAGTCAAAACTTGTCAAACTTACTTGAGCAGCGTGGGCTGAAACGTGGGCGAGGGCGGCACAAAGGACAAACAAATGGCCATCAGCTCCCAACCGCGTATGAGTGACTCGCGCTTGGGATTCTCAGTGGTCTGCCGGCACAGCTGCACATAAAGCTCATCGCGTAATCTGCAAGGAAAACACATTTTATTAAGGAATTATAACTTCCAATTTCCGTATTGATGTTTGACTTACTGCTGCTGTGGCAGGGAGGCCGTGATGATATCAATGGCCACCGAGTTAAGGTTCATGCCGGAACGCGCCTTGCGATCAGCCATGTAGATCTGCACCAGCTTAAACAGCTCAATGGCCGTCTTCTTGTCGGCCTTATCCCGGGAGAGTGCCAACATTGGCCGACCGATGGCCTCCGCCGTCCAGCTGAGCATGTCGCGCACGGACGCCTTTTTGCGGAAGATGCCCTTGGAGTGCAGATTCAGATTATCGGCGGCGAACTTCTCAATATCACATTCCTTCATGCATGCCAGCGTTGTGGGCGCTCGCTCGCTGGGCGGAAAGATCTGCTGTATGGTGGGCTTTAGCGATGGCGGCGCCAACTTGTGATTGCCGCCACGGCTCAAACTGCTGCTGACCGCCGGCTGTGCGGCATTTACAGTTGCCAAGTGCAGATGTTGCTGTGGCAGCTGCTGCTGCAGCTGCGATTGTTGCTGCTGCTGCGAATGCAACTGCTGTTGCTGGCCATGATTGGCGTCCTCTTTGGTAAGCTGACCAGCGACTAGGCGCGAGATTTGACGATTGGGCGAAGGCAGCGTCTGTGATTGCTTCTGCTTGGCGGTGGAAGCATCGCTGGGATCCAAGTGCAGCTGCTGCTGATGCGGCGGAGGCGGTGGCTGGCCCAAACCATGAACATGACCGCTAAACGGATACGAAGGCGTATTCGAGTATACCTGCTGGTTGTGCTGATGGTTATAAGGATGATGCCCTCCCTGGCCCGCTGACGATGATGGACTGTGCGAGACGGTGTCGTAGTATGAGATCTGATAGCGGGTCTTCGGCTTGGGCGCCGCGGCGGGATCCGTGTTGCCGCCAATGCCCTCCAGCACGGCCTCCACATTGTCGGAGCTGTCAATTAGAAATATATGTTAGACATGGATTGGATAAAGGATTCGCTTTTATTGGCCTTGATCGATTGATTTTCTTAACATGCAAACTACGAAGTTTCCACAGATTTTATTCTGTAGCCTTAAAAATATTAATATTAAAATATTTTTTTTTAAAAATAAATTGGAAGCCGATGGAAATTTTTACAACAGTTTTGCATTCATTATCCGAATGTTGGGAAAGATTTGAAATCGATCGCAGTCCAGTGGTTTTTCACAAATCGGTACGAAATGTACGAGACATATCCATTAATTTTATTGGTAAAGTTTTAAAGCCGTTCCAACGAAGTCTAAAATTTTATATGATTCTATCTTGAAACTGTCAGGTGAGTAATTTGTTTAAAAATATGTCCTGAAGTCAGGCGCTAATTTAATTTCAATCCTCATAAGTTACGTGAAAAGGGCAGCTGTCTAGCTCTTTATATTTATAGATCTATCAGGTATTGCTTACATGTCCTCGCGTCCAGCTGGATCATAGGGCGGATACTGATAGGCATAGTAGGAGACGCTGTCGCCCATATTAGCATAGTCATCGATCATGCCATAATTGTGCTCTAAGTAGCCGCCATGCGTATCTGAGCCACCATCCGAGTCCTCATTGTCCGGCTCATGGCCGGATAGCGAATGCTCCGACTGACTGTCCGAGTGATACGAGTCCGAGTCGCCAGCTCCATCGCCATCGGCGTCATAATCGCAGCGACCGAAAAGCTTGGCCTGCTCGAGAATATAATGCTTGAGCGGCAGCAGATGCGGCATCTCCTGGCCACAGTTGCTGTAGAGCGGCGAGATGTTGCCATTATCGTACTCCACATCGCTGTTGTCCGCCTGTAAGTGGTGACGCTGCTGCTGCTGATGATGATGATGCGTCTTGGAGCGACGCGAGTCACGCTTCTCGCCCGAATTTTGTAGCGGATGATATCCACGCTTGTCCAGGCTGGAGCTAGCGCTGTGCCGCAGCGAGCCCTGGCCAGGAAAATTATGCGATTGCGAGCGATTCGCCGTCGAGTTATTCGATTTCTGACGCCGCGCCGCTGAATCATTGGATCCCCTTGACGAGTGCGTCAGCATGCCGAGATTATCTGAGCCACCGCTGGGTGAAATGGGCGCCGCTTTACCCAGCGACATGCGCTCGAGACTAAGCAGATCCAGGCCGCTGGGCTCCTGGATGCGCGGCGAATGCTGCTGCAGTTGAAGTTGCGGCGGCGGATTTGTGGCGCTCGTTTTCGCCTGACGCGAGCTCTTCGTCTGCGGACTGATTGGACTCTGCGGACTGGAGTCGCTTGAATGCTTCTTGTGGCCGCTGCTGCCGCTGCCAGCGGTGCTGGTCGCCGTGTTGCTGCCACTGGCCGCACCACCATGACCCTTGGCATTGGTCGTGTGACGGCGCCGTGAGAGCGGTGTATTCTCCACAGACTTGAAGTACTTTTCGTGCATAGAATCATCGCTGGCGGCACCACCGCAAATGCCTCCGCTGCCTACAACGCCCCCACCGATGGCAGCCCCGCTTCCATTTGCCTCGGCGCTACTTTTGCGATAGGATTTGCTGTGATGTCCAGCAGCGGCAGGATTAATGGATGAGGACATAAAGCTTCCGGAGCGCGCCAGTGAGACCTTGTATTCACGATCTAAAAATATGGGATTGTTTAGTAAAGGATTTTCAAAAAATTATAATCAAGAATAATAGTTATCTTCAGCATGTCAAAGATGAAATACCCTTGCAGAAAATGTACAATATATTTGTGTTCTTTAAAATCAAAAAGAACTTCAAGGAACTCGATTTTCCGTCCATGATGAGTGGATTATATGCTATATGATATAATACACGGAAGTTTAAAAAATTCTTAAAAAAATTAAGCATTAAAAAGATTGTATACACTATGGGATACATTATAAATTAGTGTGATGTTGATATTCTGATTCCAAAATATTTGGAGCATAATGCTCTTGAGTTTATTTATGATACCTTGTTAAGTCTGGTCAAGAAATATTTTAAAAAAAGATTTACTTTCTTAAAAAAATTAAAATTTTCGACTAAGAGTTCCTATGGCAGTTATAGGATAAATTAATCCCATGTCGATAAAATTGTATTGAAATATTTTGAATTTATTATAACATCTAGAAAAATAAAATAGGTGTTACTGAATTTTCGAATGATTGACAAACTTAGACATATGTACTGCCTGCAGCTAAGTTACTAGCCAAGGCAACTTTCATTAAAATAGACAAGAAGCTGGGAGACATCATCCTGATCAAGGTATATGTATATATTTGAACTTTTATTTACCGCCCATAGCTGCTGCAAAGGCTTTGCCTGAAGTGGGAACAACTCCAGCGACTGCTCCTGCTCCTCCTCCGCCACGTTGTGAGTTGCGTTGCTGCTGTTGTTGTTGTTGTTGTTGTTGCTGTTGTTGTGCGTAGTTGTACTGACGTTCGGCATCTGGTGATATCTTCTTTTTCTGCGCCTGCGGCGTATGTATCGAATGTGTGGGTGAGGCAATATCGGATGACTTGGAGGAGCAATAGCCCTGCATGTGGCTCGGCAGCAGTGGATGATCAAAGTACTTGTTGCTGTCAACGACGACACTACCACCAACATACGATATGCACGTGGACGAGCCATGCGGTAAATTATGTGAACTGGTGCTTTCTTGCAACATTTCAAAGCTGATGGCAGATAGCGGGAGAGAAAGGGAGATGGCGATATTGGTGAGATGAATATTAATTATGTGTGTGTGTGTGTGTGTGTGTGTGTGTGTGTGTGTGTGTGTGTGTGTGCAATGTAAAGCATGAGTGTGTGTGTGTGTGAGTATGTGTGTCAATTTGAGGCCTATTGCAAGTTTATGCCCTTTTCTATGTTACTCGCTATAAGCCCACCAACCAAACCATCTATAGTACTCCAATCTTAAAGTAACAGCCTGCTACGAATTTCACTGAATTTCCTTAGATGAGAGTTAAAAACATATGTACAAATGTGCAATGCTTAACAGCTGTTGAATAAAATCTATAATGCTCGTACTTTTAAAACCTTTAAAACCTAAAATGCGTTATACTAAAGCCAATCTATATAAACTGTATCGCCACTAAACTTTACATGCAAACATATTTCTCACGATTTTGAACAGAAAATCCGGAAACAGTAAGTGCATACATTTTATGTGGAAATTATTCAGGGAGTCAAACCGTAACCACAAGAGTATCGGGATTACAAATTGGTTTTCGGAAAGTTATAGGACTTTAACATTTGTATATGTCCAAACTTGTTTCTTGAATATTTACAGAAATTCCGAAAAATTAAAGTAGTTTTATATGCAGAAATAATATAAAAGACCAAATATTACCATAATGTTATAAAAATTTAAATTCTTAAAAAGGTAATTTCTCGCCATAATAATTTAGTTTTTTTATAACACTACAAAATAGATATCTTAAGGCAGCTTAAATCATAAGCAAGAAAAATATTGACATGGAAATAAATTGTATAAAAACATTATCCATACGCCTAATTAGCCCAAACACATCAGAAGCTTGGTTTTAGTCTAGCAACCACTTGCAGAAGAAACCTTCACTTGATAACTATCACAACTTACGCGCCATTATCCTTGCCAGCGCGTTGCTGTTTCTGCAAGGAGCCCAGACGCAGTCCATCATGGGGAACGGGTGCACCATTTGAGGCTTCATTGAAGCGACGATAGCCATGGGCGCTGGACAGACTCGAATCACTCGATTTGCCCGATTCCTTGTAGTGATTGCAAGAGTCTGTAAATCAGAGACGGATGCAGAGATGAGTCACAAGGGCAATTTAATGACGTCAAAGAAGGCTGCTTACCTTGTGAGCGTCGGGAGGCGTAGCCTTGTTGTTGTTGTTGTTGCTGCTGCTGCAATGGCTGCTGCATGTCCATCGAACGGGATGAGTCACCGGTGCCGACGCTACAAAAGATGCGCAAAAAATAATGTAAATAAATAGACAGAAAGTAATAAACAGATACAAAAACAGATGCAATGCTCACCGAAAACTTTGACGGCCCCGTGGACTCGAGATCATTTCGTTGGCCGTGGAGCTGCTCAGTTTCTCCTCGGAGCTGGCGACGGTGCCATTGCCACGCTGGCCACGCCCCTTTTTATTAGCAGCCACCGACATGGGTGATGGCTGCTGCGGCAACGGTTGCTTCGATTGCTTCTGTGGCGTTGTCTGCTCCCGTCGCTCGCTGGGATCGGTGTTTTGCTTGAGCGTCTGCAGCTTGGCCAGCGGAATGATGTCACACTTGCTCGGCCGATGCCAAACGGTCTTCTGCGTGGCCGCATTATAGTAATAGAATCGCTGCGTATTCGTATCAAACAATTCCCACCATTGCGATGAGTCGGTGCGCTTAATAAGCACATCCTGTCCACACACACATAGATAGAGATGAAATAGAAATGAGTCCAAGTGAATCAGATGCGTAAATCTCATATATCATAACAGCGTTTATATTCATAAGTGTGTGTAGGTGT
This sequence comes from Drosophila maculinotata, assembly GCA_035045305.1. Classification (NCBI taxonomy): domain Eukaryota; kingdom Metazoa; phylum Arthropoda; class Insecta; order Diptera; family Drosophilidae; genus Drosophila; species Drosophila maculinotata. The sequence continues at coordinate 21,959,233 of JAWNPD010000335.1, read as the reverse complement.
GTGTGTGTGTGTGTGTGTGTATGTGTGGGAGGTGTTATGACAGTAATTATGTGTGTTGAAATTGTCGCGTGCGAGTGGATTATGATGCGCTCATTAAATGTCATCCGCATAAGTCATACGTTTACCATAATCAAGGAATTGACTAATGGATACCTTTGTAAAATAGGTTCCTAGCCAAACAAGTTCTTAAACAAACTGTTTTTTTTTTTGTAATTTATAAAAATGTTTTAATCCTATAAAATTACCATCTTTTATCAATATTTGCAAATTATCAAATGTTATTTTCAGATTCTAAGAGGAATCTTTTGATTAGGCTCTCAAACTAACAGCTATTCCATAAGTCTAAAAGTAACAAATTAGACATTTAGATAATTTGTTTAATTCAGAACTACATTTTGTCATATTTCAGAACTCAAATAACTGTAATTCGCAGTTTTCAAAGACTATACTACATGAAAGTGGTATGGTATCCTTACATATCCAAATTTAACGTTAATCAACCCGTAATGGTCTCTCTTCGATGAGTTATATTAGGGATGACAGTCCTCATAGTTAATTAATTGACATTTAGAACCGAATATACATTCATTTTCGTATTGATTAGCATTTCTTAGAGATCAACGATTTAACAAAAATTACAATACATCTGATATCAACTAGAAATTTCACATCAGCACAAAGCGTAGCAATATCTTCCATAAGTTATGAGCACGTTTGCAAAACCTCCCCTTTCGATATTATATTTCAAGAGAACTAACGTAAGCCCCCTCCCTATCTCTACTGCTCTGATCTGTCTGTCGTTTATTTTACTCGACTATAGAAATTATTTCAAGAATTCTTGTGCAAACAGCTTTTTTATACCCTGAACCCATTAAAAAAGGGAAAAAGGGTATAATGGTTTTGTGCAAAAGTATGTAACAGGCATAAGGAAGCATCTCCGACCCCATAAAGTATATATATTATTGATCACTATCACTAGTCGAGTCGATCTAGCAATGTCTGTCTGTCCGTCCGTCCGTCTGTCCGTCTGTATGAACGCCAATAGTGCCAATAGGGTCAATACTAGTTTATCGATATCCCTTCCCGTTCAAAAGTTATCGATAAATTATGATAAAGGCCGGTGTTTTTTGGGTATAACTTGAAAGCAATTAGAGCTAGAGGCACCATATTCACTATGTATATTTTCTTATAGCATACCGAAGCACAAAATGTTTTGTTTTTTTGATACCTCCCTCCAATGCCCCATAAATCGATAAAATACGTATTTTTGGAGGTATGGCAATCGGATGCAGCATACTCACACATTTATATGCCATCTTAATGTCGGACAATAAACAAAGAAGTTATTTACGATTAAATGTAACAATAGTTTTGGGCCAATAGAAGTTCGCAGTAGCAGCCTGTGTTTGTATGTGTGTGTATGTGTAGGTGTTTATATGTATGTATGAATGCAGATAAAGAATTATGAATGTAAGAACTGGGTTCAGGGTATCTGCTAGTCGGGCACTCTCGACTAGAGCGCTTTTACTTGTTTTTATTTGACTTTTTACTCAAGGGTTTCTCTTTGATTTTGGCTTAATCAGCAATTGTAGAGCCCAATGTAATCAGCTGCATCTTTTTGTTGTTGTTGTTCTGGGGTTTATAATCGTCTCATCAACTCTTGAAAGCACTTGACACAAACTCAAGTTTACTTTTTGCCCAGGCCCAGTTTTGCAGCTCAGACACGCTATCTCTTTCTCGCATTGCCAGCTATGTCTACCTGTCTCTATCTGGCCTGTGGCGAAGTCAGGGTTATATTTTTGCTGCTGCTGACCTTGAACTTTTCAGCTGCTGCAGCTGAGTGCGCCCAGGCCCAACGCCCAGCATCAGTTGCAGCCGAGAGACAGGCCCTGACCCAGGCACATGTGTTTTCCTCTTCTTTTTTTTGTATTTTGTATTTTGTTCGCCCTCTCTCCCCTTTTAATCTGTGACATTGTTTGTTGTTGTTGTTTTGTGGTCTGATAACAAACATAGCAACAAAGCAAAGCGGCAGAACCGCCCACTACCCAGCTGCACATTTACATTGAAAGCTTTCAGCTCGGCTGCTTTTCATTTCTGGTTTTCGTTTTCATTTCCATTTCCATTTGGAGCTGCACAGTTGCATAATTTTTAGTGGGCGCGCCCAACGCGTTGATTGGGACAATGCTGCCAGCAGCCAGCAGCCAGTTGAGGCATCATCGTTACGCTTTTTGCATTGTTGCGTTTGCCAACTGTCAGTCAGTCAGTCAGTCAGTCAGTCAGTCAGTCAACCATTCAGCCGGACAGCCATCGCATAAGTGGGTCTATTTCTCAGTTTTGAATTTTTTAAATTCTCTCAGCGCGTGCCACATGCAGCAGCCAAACAAAGAAGAAGCAGCAGCAACAGCAGCCACAGCTAAATTAATACAAATTAGAAACTTATTTACAGCACATCGAACCTTGTATACTCTTCATTGGTACTTTTTATACCTTCCAAAGATCTTTCAGGAATAGAATCTTATATCTCCCTGTCGCGCACTCTCGACTAGAGCACTCTTACTTGTTTATATAGAATTAGAGAAAGCACATATCAATAAATTTTATATTTTGCTAAAATCTAGAGTGATATTGAAATGATGAATTCATCTAGAAAATATCGATATGTCGATTTCAGACAATTTGATTCTTTAAGTATTAAAAAGGTGCAGAGGGAAATTATAGAATTTATTTACATCTTTTTTCTGATATTTAAAATGTATCGATAGTCTTAGTACTGGATAATATTGATAATGAACCCATAGAATTGATCCAATTTATCAGTAAATTTTCATCGATGAGAATTTTATTTCCTCAAATCACCTTATTTAAAACAAAACTTGCAAAATGTTGCACAGTTTTACTGAAATGTCCCTCGGAAATTTGCATTCCGCAAAGAGTTCTTCCAGACTATTTAATTGTCATTAACGTACATTCAATACTTTACTGAACTATCTATAGTGCTAGTATCGATTGAAACTGACAGTTTCTGTAAATTTCAATACACCTAGGAATATATGAGCATACAAACAAATATTCGTTAGACCCTATCCAAGGTTAGAGTATATAAAATAAAATTATAGACTGATGGCTGTATCTCCGTTGGCTGCCTCCGACACGTCCCCATGTTGGCCTTGTGCGATATACCGAATATTTTGTAATTATGGAAATACAACTGTAAAATCAACAACAAGCAAACAAGAACAATGAGACTACATCTTTATCTCATTGATGGAACTTGTGTTTTGCCTCCATTTATGAAAATTAAATAAAAACAGCACACATTGGCTGAAAATTTGAGGAAAATCTGTCAAAATTAATATGCATGGATTATATTTATGTACATATTGGTGGCCGAGGGTAAAAACATGAGAAACTGACAATATTTATAATTATTAGTCAGAAGCAAATACGCACAACATTTAACTATGAGTCAAAGACCTCAGAAATGGAAAATTTGTATAAATTTTATAAATATGCATTCAATTAATAACATATGATGAATGTACTGAAATAAAAACCAACAAGAATTGTAATTTATTATAAATGTACAAAATATATTTCCCGTTACTTAATAACAATTTGCTCTTAACAATAAAAATCCATCAGAGTATGTTTAAGGAATTCCTTGGTTCACATATTATCTTATTGATTAGAATATTTAGTATTGCTAGTTTAGATAGATATATAGCGAAAAGCATTTAGAAAATTAAGAGATCAAAAATAACGTAAAGATCTATTCATATGTAATCTATAGCTAAAGCATAAATTAAAAGATTTAAAACTTGTACATCTCTAAAAGCTTTACTTAATTCAAATTCAACTACTTAAGTGCTTAAACAATTTTGTAAATTTTATTTGTCTGAAGGTGTTCTATTCTTAGTAGCTACATTTTCGTTGGAAATGATTTTATTGATCAAATTCCATTACTCCATTTGCTGTTACCAACCAAAAACCCAATTGCTTATGGATAATGCACATTCCTAGTCATTATAAATTCATTAAATTTGCTACTTTTGGATCTCGTTACTTAGCTCTGGCTTATTGAAAACCAATTTAGCTTCTTTTAATCAGTGGAAATACAAATGGGTCGTACGCTGGTGGCATGAAGCACGCACAATTCTAATCAGCAACGGGGCCGGTCGCCTATCAGCGTTTGTCTGCCTATTGCCGAGGTCAGTAATGGACCCCTCCCCTCAGCCATAGCCCCAATCCCAACCCCATTAGCTCAACATAAATGGCCAGCACATCTGTGAATCATGCTCAAACAAAATAGAAAGAGGGAGAGATGGGAAAATAAATGAAACGTATACAAAAAATTCGTTCATAAACATCAAGTTCTTGTTGTTCTTTATAAATTAGGTCATCAACGATATTTAAAAAAAAAAAACAATTTAGACAAAAAAACATGAAAAAAAGCATAAACTTCAAGCGCAGCACAGACACAAATTTAACAGGGGCGATAACATCTGACTGCAATAATGAAATACACAACAACAATCGAAATATTTCAAGTATTTTTTTTGCAAAATTCATTTAAAATGTGTCACCAGTTGAGAAAATGTTATGTTCAAGAATTTTCTGCGGGGTTTATAGTTTCGTTTTTCTATAAATTATAATATGTGTAAAAATATATTTTTATATGTCTGGCGTCTGTGTGTCTGCACAAAAAATAGCTCAAATTTGGTATATTGGTATCCAACTAAAAGAATATAAAAACGGTATATTCGATCTTTGTTGCTGATTGGTATATAAATTTATTTAATGGACAATGATTGAATTTATCAAAATTGGATCAATAATTTTTTTTTTAAATATATTAATTTTAACAGTTTTTAAGTTTTTTCTTTCTATATGAGATATTTAGTAAATAAGGGGATAATAAACCCCAACAAGAAAGTTGTGCGAAATAAAAGTATATAAAAATTTCAAGTTTTCAAATCAATGTTGAAAAACTTGTATTTACATTCTAAAAAAAAAGTCTATATAAAAAGTAAATGTAGTACTCATATGCCAGGCACTTGCTGATAAATGTTTATAAATTCTATAAAATTCGTAGCGTAGCTGAATGTCACATAGACTCAACTGGGACACATTTTCGTTACTGGCGATTGATAATGATTTGAATTAATGGCGCGTGTACAGTTGCAGACAATATTTATATTTATATTTAAAAAAGTGAAAACAATGATAAATATAAAAAACAGTGATGATATATATTTTTATCCGATTGCCAATTTTGTTCATGGTTTGTCGTATATATCAATCCTACATTTAAAGTTTATGCATTATTGAAAGTACAATTTTTTCAAATATTTTTGCGAGAAAAGCATAAGGTTGGACCCTTACAAAAATTGATTTTTCAAAAAATAGATTCTTGAAAATCTTTTTTTAATCGATTGTGGGTGTCAAAATTAGTATAAAAAACTATTGGAAAAGTGATTCTGATGTGTTTCATTTTTCTGTCAAAAATCATGCCAAAATGACAAAAAAAAATAGCTTGTAAACGCCTTAAGTCCATACAAATGCCCTTCCTAGACTTCAAACTCCCATAACTTGGTCAAAATTGAGCCGATTGTCAAGCCTCAGGCCATTTTGTTCATGGTTTGTCGTATATATCAATCCTACATTTAAAGTTTATGCATTATTGAAAGTACAATTTTTTCAAATATTTTTGCGAGAAAAGCATAAGGGGGGACCCTTACAAAAATTGATTTTTCAAAAAATAGATTCTTGAAATTCTTTTTTTAATCGATTGTGGGTGTCAAAATTAGTATAAAAAACTATTGGAAAAGTGATTCTGAGGTGTTTCATTTTTCTGTCAAAAATCATGCCAAAATGACAAAAAAAAATAGCTTGTAAACGCCTTAAGTCCATACAAATGCCCTTCCTAGACTTCAAACTCCCATAACTTGGTCAAAATTGAGCCGATTGTCAAGACTGAGGCCATTTTGTTCATGGTTTGTCCTATATATCAATCCTACATTTAAAGTTTATGCATTATTGAAAGTACAATTTTTTCAAATATTTTTGCGAGAAAAGCATAAGGGGGGACCCTTACAAAAATTGATTTTTCAAAAAATAGATTCTTGAAATTCTTTTTTTAATCGATTGTGGGTGTCAAAATTAGTATAAAAAACTATTGGAAAAGTGATTCTGAGGTGTTTCATTTTTCTGTCAAAAATCATGCCAAAATGACAAAAAAAAATAGCTTGTAAACGCCTTAAGTCCATACAAATGCCCTTCCTAGACTTCAAACTCCCATAACTTGGTCAAAATTGAGCCGATTGTCAAGACTGAGGCCATTTTGTTCATGGTTTATCCTATATATCAATCCTACATTTAAAGTTTATGCATTATTGAAAGTACAATTTTTTCAAATATTTTTCCGAAAAAAGCATAAGGGGGGACCCTTACAAAAATTGATTTTTCAAAAAATAGATTCTTGAAATTCTTTTTTTAATCGATTGTGGGTGTCAAAATTAGTATAAAAAACTATTGGAAAAGTGATTCTGAGGTGTTTCATTTTTCTGTCAAAAATCATGCCAAAATGACAAAAAAAAATAGCTTGTAAACGCCTTAAGTCCATACAAATGCCCTTCCTAGACTTCAAACTCCCATAACTTGGTCAAAATTGAGCCGATTGTCAAGACTGAGGCCATTTTGTTCATGGTTTGTCCTATATATCAATCCTACATTTAAAGTTTATGCATTATTGAAAGTACAATTTTTTCAAATATTTTTGCGAGAAAAGCATAAGGGGGGACCCTTACAAAAATTGATTTTTCAAAAAATAGATTCTTGAAATTCTTTTTTTAATCGATTGTGGGTGTCAATATTAGTATAAAAAACTATTGGAAAAGTGATTCTGAGGTGTTTCATTTTTCTGTCAAAAATCATGCCAAAATGACAAAAAAAATAGCTTGTAAACGCCTTAAGTCCATACAAATGCCCTTCCTAGACTTCAAACTCCCATAACTTGGTCAAAATTGAGCCGATTGCCAATCCTGAGGCCATTTTGTTCATGGTTTGTCATATATATCAATCCCACATTTAAAGTTTATACATTATTGAAAGTAAAATTTTTTCAAATATTTTTGCGAAAAAAGCATAAGGGGGGACCCTTACAAAAATTGATTTTTCAAAAAATAGATTCTTGAAATTCTTTTTTTAATCGATTGTGGGTGTCAATATTAGTATAAAAAACTATTGGAAAAGTGATTCTGAGGTGTTTCATTTTTCTGTCAAAAATCATGCCAAAATGACAACAAAAAAATAGCTTGTAAACGCCTTAAGTCCATACAAATGCCCTTCCTAGACTTCAAACTCCCATAACTTGGTCAAAATTGAGCCGATTGTCAAGACTGAGGCCATTTTGTTCATGGTTTATCCTATATATCAATCCTACATTTAAAGTTTATGCATTATTGAAAGTACAATTTTTTCAAATATTTTTCCGAAAAAAGCATAAGGGGGGACCCTTACAAAAATTGATTTTTCAAAAAATAGATTCTTGAAATTCTTTTTTTAATCGATTGTGGGTGTCAAAATTAGTATAAAAAACTATTGGAAAAGTGATTCTGAGGTGTTTCATTTTTCTGTCAAAAATCATGCCAAAATGACAAAAAAAAATAGCTTGTAAACGCCTTAAGTCCATACAAATGCCCTTCCTAGACTTCAAACTCCCATAACTTGGTCAAAATTGAGCCGATTGTCAAGCCTGAGGCCATTTTGTTCATGGTTTGTCGTATATATCAATCCTACATTTAAAGTTTATGCATTATTGAAAGTACAATTTTTTCAAATATTTTTGCGAGAAAAGCATAAGGGGGGACCCTTACAAAAATTGATTTTTCAAAAAATAGATTCTTGAAATTCTTTTTTTAATCGATTGTGGGTGTCAATATTAGTATAAAAAACTATTGGAAAAGTGATTCTGAGGTGTTTCATTTTTCTGTCAAAAATCATGCCAAAATGACAAAAAAAAATAGCTTGTAAACGCCTTAAGTCCATACAAATGCCCTTCCTAGACTTCAAACTCCCATAACTTGGTCAAAATTGAGCCGATTGCCAATCCTGAGGCCATTTTGTTCATGGTTTGTCGTATATATCAATCCTACATTTAAAGTTTATGCATTATTGAAAGTAAAATTTTTTCAAATATTTTTGCGAAAAAAGCATAAGGGGGGACCCTTACAAAAATTGATTTTTCAAAAAATAGATTCTTGAAATTCTTTTTTTAATCGATTGTGGGTGTCAATATTAGTATAAAAAACTATTGGAAAAGTGATTCTGAGGTGTTTCATTTTTCTGTCAAAAATCATGCCAAAATGACAAAAAAAAATAGCTTGTAAACGCCTTAAGTCCATACAAATGCCCTTCCTAGACTTCAAACTCCCATAACTTGGTCAAAATTGAGCCGATTGTCAAGACTGAGGCCATTTTGTTCATGGTTTGTCCTATATATCAATCCTACATTTAAAGTTTATGCATTATTGAAAGTAAAATTTTTTCAAATATTTTTGCGAGAAAAGCATAAGGGGGGACCCTTACAAAAATTGATTTTTCAAAAAATAGATTCTTGAAATTCTTTTTTTAATCGATTGTGGGTGTCAAAATTAGTATAAAAAACTATTGGAAAAGTGATTCTGAGGTGTTTCATTTTTCTGTCAAAAATCATGCCAAAATGACAAAAAAAATAGCTTGTAAACGCCTTAAGTCCATACAAATGCCCTTCCTAGACTTCAAACTCCCATAACTTGGTCAAAATTGAGCCGATTGTCAAGACTGAGGCCATTTTGTTCATGGTTTATCCTATATATCAATCCTACATTTAAAGTTTATGCATTATTGAAAGTACAATTTTTTCAAATATTTTTCCGAAAAAAGCATAAGGGGGGACCCTTACAAAAATTGATTTTTCAAAAAATAGATTCTTGAAATTCTTTTTTTAATCGATTGTGGGTGTCAATATTAGTATAAAAAAACTATTGGAAAAGTGATTCTGAGGTGTTTCATTTTTCTGTCAAAAATCATGCCAAAATGACAAAAAAAAATAGCTTGTAAACGCCTTAAGTCCATACAAATGCCCTTCCTAGACTTCAAACTCCCATAACTTGGTCAAAATTGAGCCGATTGCCAATCCTGAGGCCATTTTGTTCATGGTTTGTCATATATATCAATCCCACATTTAAAGTTTATACATTATTGAAAGTAAAATTTTTTCAAATATTTTTGCGAAAAAAGCATAAGGGGGGACCCTTACAAAAATTGATTTTTCAAAAAATAGATTCTTGAAATTCTTTTTTTAATCGATTGTGGGTGTCAATATTAGTATAAAAAACTATTGGAAAAGTGATTCTGAGGTGTTTCATTTTTCTGTCAAAAATCATGCCAAAATGACAACAAAAAAATAGCTTGTAAACGCCTTAAGTCCATACAAATGCCCTTCCTAGACTTCAAACTCCCATAACTTGGTCAAAATTGAGCCGATTGTCAAGACTGAGGCCATTTTGTTCATGGTTTATCCTATATATCAATCCTACATTTAAAGTTTATGCATTATTGAAAGTACAATTTTTTCAAATATTTTTCCGAAAAAAGCATAAGGGGGGACCCTTACAAAAATTGATTTTCCAAAAAATAGATTCTTGAAATTCTTTTTTTAATCGATTGTGGGTGTCAAAATTAGTATAAAAAACTATTGGAAAAGTGATTCTGAGGTGTTTCATTTTTCTGTCAAAAATCATGCCAAAATGACAAAAAACAAGAGTGCTCTAGTCGAGAGTGCCCGACTAGGATATACCCTGATCCAAGGTCTTATATTCATTGAAGTTATTTATCTGCATTCATACATAGACACACACACACATATGGCTACGCGCGTCATACATTTGCTTTGCTTCTTCTTCTTCCTTTGGCCCGTCGTCTCAATATAATAATCAAAAAATACGACAAATACTGGGCGAATATTTGACGATTTTTTGACGACATATCTCCGCTTTATCCGCTTTATTATCTATGACGTTTAACAAACGCCAAATCTCCGCCAACTATGTTACATTGAATCGTTAATAACTTCTTTGTTTATTGTCCGATCGTAATGAAATTTGTAGGACACAAAGATGGCTAATAAATGTGAGACTATGTAAAATCCAAAGGTCATACCTCTTAAAATACGTATTTTTCGATTTCTTGGAGATCGGGGAGGGGTATCCTAAAAGTGAAATGCATTTAACGTCTGTATGCTATTGGAGAGTATATGTACTAAATTTGGTGACTCTACGTCTTATAACTTTTAAGCAATACCTTAAAAACAATGTTTTAGAAACTTAATTTATCGATAACTTTTGAAAGGATTGAGATATTGAAAGAAAAATGAAAAACTTGTTTAGAGCCGGCAGTACAGTAACTTAAACTCAAATATAAAGTTTCTAGCTTTTATGACTTTCAAGTTATACCCGAAAAACACTTGGCTGGAATCGAAATTTATCGATAACTTTTGAACGGGTCGAGATATCGAAAAAAAAATGATAAACTGGTCTTGTCCCGGCACTACGAGAACTTATATTTCAAATATGAAGTCTCTAGCTTTTCTAGTCTCTGAGAAACGTGCGTTCATACAGACGGACAGACGGTCAGACGGACAGACGGACAGACGGACGGACAGACGGACCGGGCTAAATCGACTCGGCTATTGATAGTGATCAAGAATATATATACTTTATGGGGTCGGAGATGATTCCTTATGCCTGTTACATACTTTTGCACAAAACCATAATACCCCTTTTCCCCATTTTTAATGGGATCAGGGTATAAAAATAGCTTGTAAACGCCTTAAGTCCATACAAATGCCCTTCCTAGACTTCAAACTCCCATAACTTGGTCAAAATTGAGCCGATTGTCAAGACTGAGGCCATTTTGTTCATGGTTTATCCTATATATCAATCCTACCTTTAAAGTTTATACATTATTGAAAGTAAAATTTTTTCAAATATTTTTCCGAAAAAAGCATAAGGGGGGACCCTTACAAAAATTGATTTTTCAAAAAATAGATTCTTGAAATTCTTTTTTTAATCGATTGTGGGTGTCAAAATTAGTATAAAAAACTATTGGAAAAGTGATTCTGAGGTGTTTCATTTTTCTGTCAAAAATCATGCCAAAATGACAAAAAAAATAGCTTGTAAACGCCTTAAGTCCATACAAATGCCCTTCCTAGACTTCAAACTCCCATAACTTGGTCAAAATTGAGCCGATTGTCAAGACTGAGGCCATTTTGTTCATGGTTTGTCCTATATATCAATCCTTCATTTCAAGTTTATGCATTATTGAAAGTACAATTTTTTCAAATATTTTTCCGAAAAAAGCATAAGGGGGGACCCTTACAAAAATTGATTTTTCAAAAAATAGATTCTTGAAATTCTTTTTTTAATCGATTGTGGGTGTCAAAATTAGTATAAAAAACTATTGGAAAATTGATTCTGAGGTGTTTCATTTTTCTGTCAAAAATCATGCCAAAATGACAAAAAAAAATAGCTTGTAAACGCCTTAAGTCCATACAAATGCCCTTCCTAGACTTCAAACTCCCATAACTTGGTCAAAATTGAGCCGATTGTCAAGCCTGAGGCCATTTTGTTCATGGTTTGTCGTATATATCAATCCTACATTTAAAGTTAATGCATTATTGAAAGTAAAATTTTTTCAAATATTTTTGCGAGAAAAGCATAAGGGGGGACCCTTACAAAAATTGATTTTTCAAAAAATAGATTCTTGAAATTTTAGTATAAACAAGTAAGAGTGCTCTAGTCGAGAGTGCCCGACTAAGAGATACCCTGAACCCAGTTCTTACATTCATAATTCTTTATCTGCATTCATACATAGAAACACACACACACATACAAACACAAGCTACTGGCTACGCGCGTTATGCAATTGCTTTCCTTCTGCTTCTTCCTTCGGCCCCAAACTATGGTACATTGAATCGTTAATAACTTGTTTGTTTATTGTCTGATCGTAATGAAATTTGTAGGACACAGAGATGGCATATAAATGTGGGACTATGTAAAATCCGAGGGTCATACCTCTAAAACTACGTATTTTTCCAAAAGTGAAATGTATTTAACCTCTGTATGCTATAGGAGAATATATGTACCAAATTTGGTGACTCTACCTCTTATAACGTTTAAGCTATACCTTAAAAACACTGTTCTGGAATCTTAAATTATCGATAACTTTTGAAAGGATTAAGATATCGAAATATATAGATATCTTAAATATAAAGTTTCAAGCTTTTATGACTTTCAAGTTATGTTCGAAAAACACTTGTCTGAAATCTAAATTTATCGATAACTTTTGAACAGGACAAGATATCGAAAAAAATGATAAACTTGTATTGACCCGGCACTACGAGAACTTATATTTCAAACATGAAGTCTCTAGCTTTTGTAGTCTCTGAGAAACAGGCGTTCATACAGACGGACGGACAGACGGTCAGACGGACAGCCAGACGGACATGGCTATATCGACTCGGCTATTGATACTGATCAAGAATATATATACTTTAGGGGGTCGGAGATGCTTCCTTATGCCTGTTACACACTTTTGCACAAAACCATAATACCCCTTTTTCCCATTTTTAATGGGATCAGGGTATAAAAAGCCATCTAATAACATGTGCTTAACATTATCAATTATAAATGTGAGTTTAAAAATACAAAGAAATCTGTGAGCCCCACTAAGCAAGTTTCAAGTTTCTATAGAACTTAAGCATCAATAAAGTTTCTTAAGACCCCATTGCCCTGTATACGATTTCATTACTAACGCAAGTGGAGCAACCAATTCAATTGACTCAACATTGGCAGCGGAAATGGATAGCTGTTGCAACCAAAATTTAACGAATTTGAATGACAAATAGTTTGATTTATAATACTATTCTTGAGAAAGTGACAAAATGTTCATTTTGCAATTTATAACGAAAAAGAAATTCGTATTTTTCTTAATAATAAGCGACTATCAATCATATTTAAATTAAATTACCTGTTTTCAACAAGTCGTTAAGTTTCCTGTAACATGGGCCTAAAGCCGCACAATGTAACTACCGCTAATAACCGAAATCCATTAGTGATATTTATGCCCGATTAATTGCCATTGTAATTGCCAACAAATTTATGCAGGCCATGCAACCACTTGGCCAGGCTCATAGCCCAATTGGCACAAATAAAAAAAAACAGGAAGCAGCCGCGGCCAAAAACGGTAATGGCGATAACTATGCGATAGTCTAACGATATATGTATGTTTGTATTGTGAAAAAGAAAACTCAACAACAATTTGAAATATTTTGACGATTGCGTAGCATGGCTCCAAAACCGTAGGTACCCCCTCACAATGGAGTGGTTAGCCCCCTGCAGCAGACTTTGGGTTACTTTTGGTCTGCTTCGGCGGACGCACACAACATTATCGCTGCCCGCTTCTCTTCACTTTGGGTCGTTTTGTAACACTAAACGAGCGTGTGTGCAAGTTTTCTGTGCTTCTTTCATAACCGGAAGTTTTACAAAGGCAAATGAGCAAAAAAAAAAATTGAAACAAAAACAGCCCGGCAAAGAGCACTGAGGGGAAGTAAGCCAAGAGTTATAATAAAAAGTTTAAGTGCAGCTTAAAACTAAAAGAGCGGCTATGACATACCCTGTAATTGTGTAAAAACCGAGTTTGTGCTCAAAAGCATAAATCTAAAGCTTTATACTTAATATGTTGCATTCATGAGAATGATTATATCCACTTTAAAGTAGAGGAAAATATAAGGTAGAGAATTTGCACATATCCATAGTTTTGTATCTGTAATTTGTATTGATCTTTAGAATCTTTAGTTTAAAATAATATACAAATACAATTATTAATTTATAATATTTGTTTATTAATATAATTACTCTACATATGCATTTGCCTGTTGCAATCAATATACTCTATTCGAAATTATGAATACAGAGCATACCAAATAGACAGTAGACTCAAATTGCTGTGCATAAATTTCAAATCACGTACAATGAACGCAGCAATTGTTGCTGTCTTTGTCTTCATTGCTACCGTTGTTGTTGCTGTTGCTGGTGACAGCAAAAAAAAAAAAAGAGCAGCAGCAGCGGCAAAGAAGCAGAAGTTTAAAACAGAAGAAGCGCCGCAGCGGCGACGTCATTAAAACAAAAAAGCTGCCAAAGACAAAAACTTTGTTTGCTAATTTAAAGCGCGTTTGCAGCTGGGTGGGCGTGTAAGGGAGATTTATATATTTATATATATATATATAGAGAGAGAGAGAGAGAGAGAGGTAAGCGAGTTAAAAGAGAAAGTGAGTAAGTGTGTGAGTTGTTCCTTTTGCTTCCTTTTGCACGCTGTACTGCACCAAATGAATAGATTATATTGCGCAGCTAAAAGGATTCTTCATTCACTTCCTCATGGCAACTCGACAATAACTGCAGCGACATCTGCGTCGGCGCCAGCAGAACTGCTGCAGCAGAACTGCTGCAGCAGAACTGCTGCAGCAGAATTTAGGACATACATATGTTTAAGGCTATGTACTGTGCAGTGTTGGATAGTGAAGGCATAATCAATTTTAGATGCGGTTTGCTTGTAGACTATGCCAAATTAATACAAAGTTTACAAAAGAGGTTACAAATAAAACCTTTAAGTAAATCATGCACTCAAACTATGTATGTTTAAATGTACCATATACATTGTACATGTATTGTAATGCTCATAAGATATATTGTATTTAAAAAAATATGTAATATTTTATAAAAAATAAAATATTTCTGTCTCTAGTTATATTTACAAGTTTAAAAATAAATTTGAATTTTAAAAACAAATTGAGTTTGCAGTGTATTAAAAGCTGCGACCTGTGCTCAAGTGACATATCAGTTGACGCTCACTTCCTGCAGTCTGCAGCGCCACACGCGGTCACACGGCGAACCAGGCAGAAGTGTTGTGAAGTGTGTGGGCGATGACTCAAAAGAGAGCGAGATTGACAAAAATCCCAAAGCCGACTGGCAAACACACACGCACACGGGCAAATTGAAAACACACACACACACGGAGGAATGCAAGTGAAGAGAGCGCATACAGAGGGCTTCGCTGTTAAAGTTCTGTGCGACTGCATAATGTACATATGTATGTATTTATGTATGTGTATGTGTATGTAAAAGGGTCACAATAAATCGCAGCGTGAAATGGACATTAAAAATCCAAGTGAAGCCAAAGGCAAAGCATAGCGCCGTGTGCCGCATGTCCTGTGCATGCAAAACCTTATCATTAAGGACACACGCACACACCAACACACACACACACACACACACACACATGCACACAGAGGCAGCAGGCAAACAGCGAAACGAGGACGCAGTCTAGGACATTGCAGGGCAGCAACAAAATCAATGAAATTTTCACTACTTCCGGCAGTACAAAAAAAAAATATTAAAAACAACAGCAACAAAGAGCTTGTGTTGGCTGTGTTTGCTTTAGAGCTTTTGCCTTGGCCAGACATCTAAAGTTATTAGCCTGCGACACCTTTTGGTAATGCCGCATTAGCCAAGCATGCCACATGCAATATGAAAGGACATAGCCAGAGCTGTTGAAAGGAGCTGTGCAAACAACTTGCAGCAGTCTCTCTCTCCCTCCCTAATGATGCTGCACAGGATGTGTGCTCGGAAATCAAAAGTTGGTGACTACATGTTGAAGCAAGGCAGGCAATGACGTAAAGTAGGGTATTACATGGGTACATACATGGATGTACTAAATAAATATGTATGCCATAAATTATACCTATATTCGATATATGTATGTATCATTTAACTATGTATGTAAGTATCATTACACAATGTTGTATTTTTATTTTAAATAAAATTCGTTTTTTAAAGCTTACTTGTGAATTTTTAAATATATGCATATTTTATTTCTCCTCTGTATTGTTACTACTTCAATATAAGTGACTATGATAATTATAATATTTATTCTTCAAAAATTAAATAAATACCGATACTAGAGAAGCCAACAGCCAATATGAAAGATTGTTTGATTAGTTTATTACAAATTCAAACCACTAATTTAAAGCTTTTCTAGACAAGTGTCTAATAATGATTTAAACTTGTCGCTCTTAATTATATTTGCACCTTTAATTTTCAACCCACCTGCCATTAACCTATTTAAAAACCCATTTTATGGATTCATGCCCTATGGCAATCGAATGAATGTTACGCAAAGAATTTCACAATTATTTTTCTTTTTTAAATACAATATACAATATAAATTAATTAACATTGTTCACGCCATTGACGAACTGGGTCAAATTATTTTCCATATATGTATATACATGTGTATATTTTGTTGTAAAATTTGCAAAACAAGTGACCCAAGTCAATTAAGCAACAGCCCAAACAAGAAATACAAAGCTTTGTGCAACATGATGAACATTTAATACTCTTTAAATACTTACATATTACTTGTATAATAAGAGGTATCATTATTCAAATTTGATAAATACTAACCAACTATTTCATAGAATTATAATAAATATATTAACAACATTTAATAATTTCAATTACTATTTAAAATTCAAATTGTTGTTCCTATAACTATAATAATTAATATTATTACTATTCAAGGATATCAGAACACCAATTTCATAGAATTCAAAAAAATCTATATTCAAAGCTATTTAAAAACATTATCAACTGTATCTATAAGTTTCATAGCTATAACTCTAAGATTCTTAATAAAGTATGCAAAGATTTCTAAAACCTTGATATTCCATGGCTGCCAAAGCGATATTTATGCTAAAATGATACTAACCTCAAAGCAAGGGTATAATAATAAAGCTGATAAAAACCAGTGGGTTCATTAGCCCCCACGCAACCAATTGCGACATTTTGGCAATTAGCATTGCAAGTGTTAATGAAGCGCACTCTACAAACAGATAGATACATACATACATGTATGTATGTACATAGATGTGTACGATTTGTGTAAATAATATAATGAATTTGATTATTTATTGAGTGTACAGGGCGAAATCTTACCTCGGGTGGATCCCAGACGCACTCGCCAGTTGTTAGGTTGGCGTACATGTGCTCCTTGGTGCGCGGCTCGATGATTTCTACCCATTCTATTCTGTAAGCCAGAAAGAGACAGAGAGAGAGAGAGATATGGTGAGAGTGTGAGTGTTAGAAAACGTAACATAAATAAAGAAATTAACATGCGGCTATTTTAAAACGTTAAATGGCATCTCTGGAATGCAGCGCAAGACGCACTGTAAAAAGAAGTACAACAACAACAACAGAACTTATACAAAACTTGGCGCACACGCAAACAAATTTCATTCAATGTTTCATTCATTAATGCAAATACCCACTGAAGATGTACTGCAAAAGGGGAACAAAAAACGCCCAAAAATAAAAATACCACCCACAAAATAAAAGTACCAACTAAATTGCCCTGTGCGTGAGTCTCAACCGCTCTGTATGTATATATGTATGTGTGTGTGTGTGTGCTGTTGGTTTTCCCCCCTTGAATTCCTTGTTTTGGGCTTTTCTCTACACATACAAACATGCACATACAAATATTTTTTTGTCAAGCATTTTCCGGTTTTTCCTTATTCGAAGCTGCAGTTCAGAAAGACCGCGCCGTCCTTACACACACACACTTACAAACACAAATGTAAAGAGCATTCGCTCTCTCTACGGTCTCTCTCTCTCTTTTCCGCTCAAACAAAAACGACGCTTGTTGCCGCGCCTTGCAAGAAAATCGATTTTGCAGGCACAAAATGCATAAATTTTAAGCCAACTATCATTTAATTAAGCGAAAGGAGCGAGGGCATGGGACAGTGGGCGGGGTACAGGCGTCAGGAGTAAATGCAACCCACACGCACGCACTCACACACACAGACAGCTGCGGCTGGCGTTGCCATCTCGCCCTAGAGGGAGTGGGGCGAGGAGCTCTTGCTCTACTCTCTCTATTAAATTGCATTGCGTACAAAATTTTCGCACTTCCCAACACACGCACACACACAAATAGAAATTTACAGTTTTTAAAGCAAAACAATTGTACGCCCTGTTATTGTTGTTGCTACTTTATTTGTATACACATTTCAACATGTTTCGCTGCTGCTGTTGTTGTTGTTGTTATTGTTAGCAGTATAACGGCACACACCTTTCACAACTCATTTTTCAACGCTTTAATCGCTGTCTCCTTTTGCTATTTCTGCAGCTGCTGCTTCTTCTTCTTCCACTACAAATATTTTTTTATTTTTTTTTTCCACTACAACTACACTTTATTTTCCGGGAGGGAGCGATATGCAATTTTTCTTCTTTCTTTCAATTGATTTTCTCTCCCACTCGCACTCCTTTTTTCACTGCGCCTTTTACACTTTCACATTTATGATATAATTTACAGGCCATATTTTCGCTTTGATTTTCGCTTGCACAAATGCATTTTCTTTTTCAATTATTTATGTGACCGTGTTTATAATTAAAAATAATTCATCCGTCTTGCATTCACACGCCGCGGCCGCTGTTAACGAACTGTAAAGCGTCAGCTGTTTGCAATTGAGAACACAATCGATAAAAATGGCACATCGATTTAATCGTTTCTATCGAGTCTGTTAAATATTAACATTCCTCTTAGCGCCAGCTGTTTTCGTCGGTTGAAAAGCAAGCTGTGAACGATGGCCGTTTAAATTTATTAAATGTACGCAATTTTGAAGCAGAGTAAATATAAATTATTTAAAGATAATGTAATTTTAACAAAACACATGGTCTCATTATATCAGATAAAAAGTCTCGATTTTATGGAGCTGTTAGTTTTGAGCAATGTAACCATATCAAGACAACATTGCTCATAATTGCGCAATTGTTATCGTTTTTCCTTAGCATGTTTGGTCACTTTTTTTTTGATTTCCGTTAACTCAACTAGTTTAAATATATAATTTTAACTTTTACTTGTATCACCGCTGAAATAAAACCAGTAAGTTTTCATTTATTTTACGTTCATTGAATTTTATTGAAATTTTGCGAGTTAATACAAAAACGAAAACGGAAATTATTGCAATTAACATTAAAAACGCCCGCTCACCATTACAATGCCATTGAAAAATTTTTGTTTAATACTATGGTTAACTGATTTTTACAATTACTATAAGAGTGTCTCGGTTCTTGTCTACAAAAATGTAAAATAATAGTCATATTTAAAATTGCATAATTCTAGACAATTCTAGACAAGTGATGTTAGATTATGACGTACATATTGTTGGAGAAGTTCTCATGCATAAAATGTTTTTGGTTTTTGTTGTTTTCTTTTGTTTGTTTGTTTGTTGTAATTGTTTAAATCTGTTCTCGACGTAATAATTTCGAATAATTATGCTTTTATATGCTTGAAATTTTATTGCATTTTATGTAATTAAATATATATAACGTACATCTACATCACGAATCACAGCAAAACTTTATATTATTTTTGTTATATTCCTTTTTTATATACTTTATGATAAGCTTTTGATTTTGTTGAAAAGAGTTTTGAAAATATAAACTAATAAAAGTTAGAAAAATTGGGCACACTTATAAGTGCTGTTATTATTGAAGTTCCAGAGAAGAGGTAGCAAGAAACCAATGCAGGATAAGAAGAAACTGAAAAATATAACTTTAATAAGGAAATTAGCTTGAAAATGTTTATTTAAGCTGTTTGCTTCTTAGTTCGGTTGATTGAGATTTTATTTGTAAATATATATATATATATATATATATATTTATATACTCGTAGGTAAGTATGTCAGTGCACGTATAAAAGGTATTCAATTCATATTCATGTATATATGTATATATATATATTTGCTTTTATCTTTTTCTTTTTTGTTTTTTATAACGTTTTGTTTTTGTTTTTGGTTTTTTTTTACTTTTTTTTTATTGTGACAAAAAAATAAACATTTTCTTCTACTAATAAAATTCTAGAAAAGCACAACACCTTTTATAATGGTCTTTTGGAAATACCATTTACATTTATGTAGATTAAAAATAAATACACACACATTTTACATACATATATATATATGTATATGTATTAGTATATACTAGGTATCAAGAATTGTTTTTTGTTTCTTCACTTTTATGCATAGCATTTAATAAGGATTGAAAACGTTTTTTTGTTTTTTTTTTTTTTTTTTTTTTTGGGGCGCAATCCGAAAAGTGCTCGTTGTTGTTATATTTTTATTTGCTTCTTCTTGTGAATAATTGGCAAAGTCAGCCTCGCTAAAAAACGGACCCAATAGCAATAGCGTAACCTTATTTTCTGGGTGGGTACCGGAAACTGTAGAACCGTGTTCAAAGTTGTTGTATTTATAGCAGCATATAGTTAATTAAAAAAAATAATAAGAACAAACTTCTGCTATAAGCAACTCATCGTCTATGCTCATATTTATAGTTAGTTATTTAGTACTGCCTGAAAATGCTAATCTATTTATTTAATATATTTTGTATGTATGCTCTATATATGCATTTGTCACAAAAAAATCAATGCCATATATGTGATATAAAAAACGTTTTTGAGTTAGTTTCAATGGTTTGATACGAATGGAGGGCAGGAATCATTTCAATTTACTTGGTATTCTGTATTGTTAAGTTTTTTTTTTTTTTTGCGCTTTTTTTGTTTTTCTGTAATATATATATATATATTTTGTATATATGTTAAGCATGTTACTTGTCCATGCTTATCATCGTTATTGTTATTATTGTTATTATTATTATTATAATGTAATTTGTGTGCCGCTTAGTACTAGCACATGTATATTGTTAAAAACGTACGGATTTACAGGCTAGTTGAGTGTAGTGCATGTAAATATCGTATGCATATACATATTTTAAGATACACCATAATAATAGAAGAAATCTCTATATAGATATATATATATATAGCTATACATATATATGTATATGTTCTTATACATATATATATATATACATATATACATCTGATGCTCGGCCAGCGTGCTACTTTTAATAGACAAGTCACATTGATTCAAATTCAAGGAGGTTTTTGGTGTAAGTACTTTATGTATCTATATATACCATAAAAACATAGAGCATGATTAACATGGTAATTACGCTTGTTTATTTTTCGAATTTTTGAAAAGGCAAAACTACGGAACTGGAGCTGCCGGAGCTCCGCATTCAAGAGTATTCGCGTCTTCTGTCCGTTCATGATGCACTATGTTGTATATATGCGGGTGTATATATGTATGTATGTTTGTATGTTTATATAGCAATTGCATAATAACGCTCACGTCTACGACAATACAGTTAAATAAGCCCACCAATATATATGTATGTATGTTTGTATGCATGCATGTATTTGTATTTGTATTTGCGATCCTAAATTCATATTCATATTATGTATGTGTTATCGCTCAATTTGTATATATATACTATATATATATATTTGAATATATATAATTATGTTGCTCATTCCATTTATTTTGTTTTGGTTTTAGTCGATTTCAAAGATTGCTTATATGTTTCAAAGTTAGTTGCTTTGTTTATATATAGTTATGTATACTAATTGAAAAATGTTTTAACAGTTTAAACGCAAAAATTTAAAGAGTTGAATATCCATCTTTTTTTTGTAGTAATTATTTTTCCTTTTTTTTGTTTTGCTTAGTGCAAAAAGAAGAAGAACTTCTTCAGTGGGTTCAGTTCGTACAATATACATATAATTTTTGTTGTAAGTATAAAATTAAAATGCAATGCAAATATTATGTATGTATGTATGTATGTATATAAGAAAACGTAAAGCATAAACAAGTACAAATATAATTGTATATTTTCCATTTTTTTTTTTTGATTTTTTAATTTGATGTTATAGTGTTAATAATATGTATGTATGTATGTGTGTGGACAGCAACATTTTAAAATACACCATTTAGTATAGGTAATGTATGTTTTTGTATATATAGTATGCACTCGCTTTATTTATGGAGCTGTTACATGTAATGCAAGGAAATTATAAGCACAGGCGGCAGTTGAGCCCAAAATTATCAACCGAATAGCTTTATAGACGCTTTTGTTTTGTTGTTTTGTTTTCTATGTTTTGCACTGTACTGTATGATAAACAGTAAACGATTTTGAATATTCAATTTCTAACACATTTAACAGAAATATCGATTATTTGCCATCGATAACTATATGCATGTTATGTATGTATGTATGAAATCTTGGTGGTATGAATAATTTGATTATAATTACATTATTACAATTAAATGTGTTTTTTTTTTTACCATTACCTTCACTTACAACTACCGCCTAAGTAAGTTCTACGACAAGCTATTGAAGTGGCCTGGCTTAAAGGGAAGCGATTTGGCAGTTGGATTCGTTGCAATTATTCAAATAGGCTAACTCTGTGAGTGTGTTTGTGTTTGTGTGTGTGTGTTTGTGTTTGTTTCATATTTGTTTGCTTATGTGTGTGCTCCATTACTTGCTGCACCTGGACGACGTGGCGAAAGCGTTTGGTTGTTGTTGTTATTGTTGCTGTTATTTGTTGTTATTATTATTGCTAGGATTGTTTGTTCTAAGCCGCCTGACTCTGCTGCGAATTGGAGCCGGCTGCTGCAACAGTCACTGTTGGATTGTTGCTGTTGCTGTTGGCGGTGGCAGCGTTGCCAGGCAGGCTGGTTGTTCCCGCTGAGGTGGCAGTTGCCTGCGCCTGCTGATGATCGACGCTGTCAAAGTAATCCGAGGCATTGCCACGGCAAATGGGGCATGTGCGATTCGACTGGAATAACACAATAGAGAAATATATAAGTATTTTTCAAAAGTTTAATCACGGTGCTGCCAGCCTACAATACATTTCGCGATTAGTTGGCAACATCTCGTTGAAGAGTTGGCAGGACTGATCGATAAATTGTACAGTTCATAGTTCAGTGCCAATCGACCACTATTCGATGTTTGGCTTGAAATGAATTGAAGCTGGCAACATCTTATCGACAGTTCAAGCCGATAAATTCTATTTCTGTTTGGTTTTTTATATTTTGCAATATATTAAAAGGCGGTAGCTTACACTAGAATATTAAAGAATATAAAATATATTATGACTTACGCGCAGCCATTTGTCCACACACTTAGCATGAAATTCGTGGGAGCAGGGCAAAACGCGGAGAAGCTGCCGAAGCTCAAAGTCGCACATGCAGACCACGCAGGAGGATTGATCGCCTGTTGGGAATCAACGAAATAAATGGATATGTCAGCACAGTATTAATATAGGAGGCGCCAACAATTCAAAAGAACTCCTGAGATGATTCTTATTCGCAAATAGTTATAATTTATGTAATGTAGTGTATGATAAATTTAGAATGAGTACAAATTTAATATTAAACCAATTTCAAACGGGTTTCAAAGAATTCTATGCTTTTAAACGGAATTAAATTTATGAAGAATTAATTATTGATCATGAAATATTTGTTAAATTATATATCTCATAACTATGCATCATATATTATAGAATAATAATTATTTGTGTAGAATTATAATTTATTAATGTTGGATTATTCATTATGTCGCGATATATATAAAATTTAATAGGTTTTTGATAATTGAACATTAATGTATAAAATAAATAAGTATTTTAAATGTAATGAATTGAAATATATTAAAATTTCTGGTATTACTCATTTTTGGTTTAGTTTCTAAATTGTAAATATTTTCCAGAGCACTAAATTTAAATAAATTGTATTAGAAAATATATTTGAATACATATGTACATATATAAAAACCATTTTTTTTAGAGATGACTGTGGTTGCGTCTTTCGACTTACCGTTATGCGCTTCCGGATTGAACTTGTAGCTGGGCAGCTGATCAATTTCGTTGCGTGTTAGGCCACGTGGCTTGGCCTCGCCCAAACGCTCCGCTAGACTGAGCAGCGCCTCATAGTTCTCCGTCTCGTTGGTGTCGGCCGAGTTCAGATCGTGTTGATTATAAGGTGAAAGCGGGAACATGGCGCTGCAAAGGTCAAGACAATTAGACAATATAAATATAGGGACACGGAGAGATGTTAGATGACTTACAGGAAATTGAGCAAGAAGCCCGGATTGATAATGCCAGCGGTGGTTTGGATCTGCACGGGTGCCTGATGGGCGCCCAGCGATTGGGGCGGCAGGACATGCCGATGTGGGCCGTGATTGGCAGGCCAGAAGCGCGGAAGGCGCCGATGCGGCGGGAATGTGCGTCGTTCCGACGATATTATGATCTGCTGCGGTGCCGCCGACATCTGCGTCACATGGGCAGCAGCTGTCGCTGCCGCGGCATTGGAATGTAGATGCTGTGCGGCAGCCGCGGCGGCGGCGCTCATCGAGGCGATATGAATGTGGCTCGCCTGCGGCATATGATGTGCGTGCGGATGCGGATGTGGATGCGGATGCGAATGCGGATGGGAGTGTGGATGCGGTGCCTGGGCACCGACTGGCACTGATGCGGCTGCTGTTGCGGCATCCATATGATGAGCACTGGGCGGATCAAATGTCATGTTGGCTACCGCAATGGCGGTAACTTCGCGCCGATGCTGCTGTGCCGTAATTGTGGCCTGTTGGAGCATGTGCTGAGCGGCTGCCGTAGCGGCGGCAACCTGTGTCGGCGTCGGCACCTGAGTCACCTGCATGGGTGCGGCAGCTAGGCCAGCGGGTGCGGCGGAGAAGGGTTGCGTGTAGATGCCATGCAGATGGCAGGGAGCGATGCGTGCCGGCGCCGGCAGCGGATACGTGCAGAAGGAGGCAAAAATAGGCTCGTGGCGCAGCGCCAGATTGAGGTCAACCAAGAGCGAGGTGGGCGGTGGCGGAGCGGCTGCTGCCGCGGCAGCGGCTGCTGCTGCTGCTGCGGCCACTGCCTGGTGATGTGTGGCTGCCTGCGGCGGTGCCTGCACCTGCTGCAATATGGCGCCCACACTAGTGCTGGTGTTCGGACCGCCACCATTGCCTCCGTTATTGCCCACAGATGGACCATTGCCGCCCAGATCCCAGGGCGAGCGATGCGTGTGCGGGTGTCGGGGATGGGCATGTGGATGTGGCACCTGCTGCTGTTGCTGCGCATAATTCATCGAATGGAAGTTGGGCTGTTGATGCGGCTGTGGTGCATATTGCTGTGGATGCGGCGGCAACTGTTGCTGCTGCTGTTGTTGTTGTTGCTGCTGCTGCGTGGAGGTGGCCACATCACGCAATCTTGGCCGACGCAGCGGTGGACTGCCCTGTTGCATCTGCAATAAAGCATAGCAAGAAACTTGAGTTAGTATCGATACAAATATAACAAGAAAGAACGGCTATCTTTTATATTTTATTCCTTCAACCGATAATTCCTATGGCACCTATAAGATACAGTAGTCCGATCATGCAGAAAATAGAAGTCCCTGCCAAGTTTCATATAACAGCTTTAAAACTTAAATAATAGATTGCATCGAAACATAATATATCGTATCGAATCGGTTTTTGATACTGATTTTAAATATTTACTTTATTGGCTTGAATATGTCTGATTCAATCAGTTACAAACAAAAATATAATACCCTCTATAAGAGTGTGAAATAATATTCAATCGGTTGTTAGATAAATCATATACTAGCTTGAACTTCGAAGTTGATAAAGCTCTAGTTTAGCTAGTTCTCTTACGAAATCCTGTAAAACTTAAAGCTGGTAATTTATGAGTTTGGTTAAAATCTTTGTTGTTCAAAGTGCTGGGAGCATTATCTCGCGTAACTGGTGATTTTTGTTAAGATATCTCAAAAAAGCAATACAAATGGTAAACTGTATTAC
Organism: Drosophila maculinotata; assembly: GCA_035045305.1. NCBI lineage: Eukaryota > Metazoa > Arthropoda > Insecta > Diptera > Drosophilidae > Drosophila > Drosophila maculinotata. The sequence goes on along the minus strand of JAWNPD010000335.1, from coordinate 21,933,386 downwards.
AGGAACATCATTTTTTGACTTATCAAAGGACTGCTATATAATATAATAATATATAAATACGATATATATATTATATACAATCTCAATTCCACACAATTAAGATCTATCTGCTAACTCTTGGGGCTAATACTTTAGGGGATCGGAGAATTTCCTTACATACATATATCGTTACATATTTCGTAATCAAATTATAGTAAAATATGGTAAATATTAAAGTTAATACTGACCATGATGCGCTGTGAACGTCTCGGTTCCCAAAGAGCCGGAGGCGACTGGCTAGGACGTCCCGAAATACGGCGACGCTTGCGCGATGGACTGTCTGAGTTGGGACCATTGAGTCCGCTGGGACCAAGTATGTTGCTAAGCGAGAGCGTGGAACCGGACAAGCCGGAGCCTGAGGGCACATCGCCCATGAGGCCGGGACCAGCGGAGGATGTGGATGCACCATTGTTGTTGTTGTTGTTGTTGTTGTTATTGTTATTGTTGCCATAACCATTGCCCATGTGTTGGTAGTGGGCACCATTGCGACCATAGCCTCCACTATTGCGCATAAAGCTATAGCCATTATCGGATCTATGGTCCAGACCTTGATCCAAACTGCCATTGCCAAAGTGCTGCAATAAGTCGTAAACATAATTAAATAGCAGATTGAAGATAAAGTGGAACTAGTGGGCAGGGAAGATATTATAAGACACCCTGTAAGCAAGCGTTTTACAAAAATGTATTTTGAATTCAATCGAAAAACATTCAATCTAGATCTAGATCAAATTTAGCAAATTGATCAAGTTTAAGATCAAAGATTTCTCAGATTTTGGTATATTTATGAGCATTATTATTGTACCCTTTCTTATATAAAGTACAGATTTCTAATGCAAAATCACTGTTATCTGAAATTCTTTTAAATGTATCTGCATATCTAATTCAGTGGGTGTACATTTTGGAGTAAATGGACTTGTTGTATATGTTCATATGCATATACTATTAAATGATATTGCTTTTCAAGGCGGTTTATCCTTTTATCAGATATACAAATACATACAAATTCTAATTTGGAAAACTTCTTAGTTTTGAATTAATTTGAAATGTTTCTTGAGTCAAGTCTAATTTATATTATGCAAAATACAAGTCGAAAATGTATTCTGAAAATCTAATTATTTTTATCGATCCGTTCTAAATTGGCGTATTATATTCAAAATTCGTTGAAGCTTTAAAGTTTTCCGTTTACTTTCAAGTTGTACTTATATTATTGGCAGGGAGAGGGTTTAGATTAAGAAAATCTCTTAAAGTTAATGCTGTTCTTAGTTAAAAATAACTACATCGATCCAATACCAAGACAAGGTGATACCATAAAAATGTATATATAAAACATATGATATGATGTGAAGATTATGAAAATGTTAGAAAATATGAATGTTCATACAAAATTTGTAATACTATATTGATATAATAATACTGCATACAATTGCTTAATAGATAAAAGATTAAAGATATTGAATAATTTTGATTATTGATGGAACTGACTTGCTAACTCACATTATTGTTCAGATTCCTGTCGTAGCTGCCATTATGGCGACGATTGTTGTTGTTGTTGTTGTTGTGACCATTGCCTTGATTGTTATTGTTACCGTTGTTGTTGTTGTTGTTGCTATTGTTGATGTGACTACGCGGCAAAGAGGGACAACTGCGGCGGTAATTCAGGCAATGTGGATTGGTATTGATGCCCAACCCATTGTTGTGGTAGTTGCGATTGTTGTAGGTGCGCTGGTTGTGGTGTCCCACCTGTGGGCCGAAGGGTCCTTGGCTGTGGCTATTGATGGGTGCATTATTGGATGCATGGTTAATATGAGTATCAGTCAATTGGTTGAAGTTTATCATAAGAAGAGACGGCGACAATTGTTGTTGTTGTTGTGGGGTTTGAGATCGTCGATGTGGTTGTTGTTGTTGTTGTGGTTGTCGTTGTCGTTGTGAACACATTTGTTGTGGTTGTTGTTGTTGTTGTGGCGCAGACGACCCATGAGGAATTATATCGGTACAAGAATTGACATTCACAACATCAGTAGAGTTACTATTTGTTGTTGTATTGTTGGAATTGAAAGTTGTTGCGGTTGTTGAATTTGAATTCGTTCGTGTTAGCGGGAGGGATTGGCGATTAGTCGGTTGTTGTTGTTGTTGTGGTTGTGGTAGTAGTTGTGGCTGAATGTAGTTGTTGTTGTTGTTGTTGTTGTGATGATGGGTGCTGTGATATTGATGATTGTGATTTTGATTGAAATTATGCGTGTGATTGATGTTGATGTTATTCAGATTGGCTGGAAAGGATAGTATAAGGGGCGTGGAACGGCGTTGTTGCTGATTTAAAGGCGGTGCTGTGGGCGCAGGCGCAACAGTAAAACATAAGCGTGCTGGATTCAGTCTGACAACGGACACGGACATTGAACCATAAGCGGGCGGGGGCAACGGCGGGGGCGGCACACTGTGGCACATATCATAGTGATAGCTGTGATTCACAATTGGACTCTGATTGGGAAGTATTGGTAATGGTGGTTGCTGATTGGGATTGTGGTTTTCATTGTGTATGGTACGAATACTACTCAGATTACTGCTAGTGTAAACAGTGCAATTGTTGTTGTTGTTGCTGTTGTTGTTGTTTAGTGCAGTGTTGGCAATTGTATGATGATAGCTGTTATTGTTAACATTAAGACTGTTACTGTTATTGTTACGATTATTGTTACTGTTACTGTTACTGTTATACTGTGTGTTATGGTTATGGACTGGTGATTGATGACTGTATGTGTTGGTATTGTGATTGTGATTGAGGTTAAGGCTGTTGTTGTGATGATGCGTTTTGCTATTGTTATAAATACAAGTTCCGCTAGAATTACTTGTTTGTACATCGCTGGATTTTCGATTTAGGTTTGCATTTGCGTTTTTTTTTTCAGATAATATGTAATACATATAGTAAGATAATGTATAATATATATATATTCGGTTTTACGAGATACATTTGAAAATTGTTCAATCAAATCAATGCAGTAGCAGTGTGGTGGTAGTATTAAACACAACCCATATAAGTTATTTTTGTATGCATATACATGTACAGGTAGTAGGTAGTAGTAGTAGTAGTGTATATATGCAGTAGTGGTAGCCACACATATACGTTATTTATATAGTTTTTTTTTTTTTTATTATTATTTTGCAGTTTTTCGGTTTTTTTTTATGAAGAAGAAAGAAAAACGAAAAAGATAAAAATAATATATATGTAAATGGCAAAATGCAATAATTAGATTATTAGTTTAATATAGATATATATATATAATATATATATATATATATGTAATTATATAATATCAATATATACACACACATATAGTTTATAATAATATAATGGCAATGCGTGTATATGTAGCGAAAATTGTTGTTGCTGTTGCTGTTAATATTATTTACTAATTAACTACATATACACACATATACAATATGCATTTAGTAGAAACAAATACGTACTAATTTTGCATATATTTTTAAATAATTTTTTTCGTATTGTTTTTGTTGTACTTATGCATTTTAAATAGAAATATTTGTTAGTTTGCTATTTTATTTATTTATTTGTTTGGCTTTTGCTTTAATGCACACTACGCTTACAAAAAATAATTCAAAAATTAAACAACAAATGCGAGTATCACAGTTTTTAGGTAACTTTTCAAACGCAACGCTTTCACTAGCTAAACATGAGAGATATATATAGAGAGAGAGAGAGAGAGTTATATGTACTTATAGTAAGAAAGAGAGAGAGAGTGCTGTACATGCTCAAAAATATACAAAAGAGAACGCAAAAAACGTAAACCGTTATTTCAAGTACAAGATTACTTATTTTGAAAAGCTTGGGAGCATGTGAGTGCGGCGCTCTGAAGAATCAGCTTTTCGGCACCCAACGCACAGATTAATCGTAATACGTAACGTATACGTAAACGTAAGCACAACAGCATGCGTATGCGAAGCTTAAGAGAGTAATTATTAATTGTGACACAGGTCGAGTGATCGAGCTGGGATATACGAGATTATACTATAGTATATATACACACACACACACACACACACAGCAGCAGTTTTGGGTGGGCGTGGGCCAAAAAATACGTTAACGTTTAACACTTACGCACTAATTGCAAAAGCTGCGACTGCAACTCAACTTGGTAGTGTTGAAAACTTAAGAGGAGAAATTATACATATACATATATGCTAAGTAGTTAACAGAGTGTGACAAAGTTCAAAAATATATGTATAGCTATTGCTTTGATTTTAATTGCGCTCACACACACAATTACATATTGAATATATTTAAATATGATTACCATAAAGACATAAGTATACGGGAAAAAAATAGTAACGCATTTTCTATATGTAGAGTTGATTTTTTTTCAATTAATAGCATTGGTTTTTGGTTTTTGATTTTTTTTTTTGGATTTTCTAGTTAGGTACATAAAAACTTTTCATTGAACATTCTAAGCCGCAGTGTGCATAATGCAAATAAATAAGTAAAACATTAAGCTGAGTTTCTTGATCATTAATTATGATTTTTGTCAACTTTAAATATAAATTTTGTTTTTCCGGCACCACAAAATGCAGTTAAGCAATAATACAAATTACACCAATCTATAATGTCTATCAATAACAATCAATAAACTCAACTAAAATGCATCATCATTCATAAAATGTTGAATCGAAAGAAATATTACAACTAAGTATTTACTGTACGGTTTGGATAAAGAGGAAATTTTGTAACTAAATTCTTTATATACTTGGCTTGCACTTGACGGTTGCATTTATATATAATCACATTGTTTTAAACATCACAATATTGGTTTTAAAGTATTATTATTATATATTTTTTTTTTTTTTTTGTAAAGTTCATTTAGCATAAACGTGAAGCAAAACTATGCGCAAAACAAAAAATAATTTAACGGGTAGGTCAAAGTATAAGAATAAAAACAACAGTAAAACAGAAGCTCAAAATGAACTTAACTACCTTTTGTATACAGGTGGTAAGTTACTCTGTAACTAGTTCGCATTGCAAGCGGAAGCAACACAACTCGACACAATGTAGTGTATTCATATAAGAATTATATTTTTTTTTTTGGTCTGAATATGCATGAAAAGCTCTTGCAATCAGGAAACACGCATACCGTTTCCTTCCGGAATCCATTTCTTTTTTTTCAACTGTGAAAACTACTTTTTTTCTGTGCTTTCATCCGTTAACGTTTGGTAACATAAAAGCAACCCCAAAATTATTGACTGATATACTGTACCATGGTTGTATGTAATGCCTACTTTTAGAGTCAATTTGGCTGAACTTGTTGCATGTATTATAGGCTTATATTGATTGATTGATATATGTATGTCCAAAATTTGACTGACTATAGCTAAAATACATTATTAGAATCAACAAATTGTCTAAGTGGTAGCAAAAATAAATATAATTTAAAAATTTAAATTGAGCTATAACTGAAGTGACTTGCATTTTAAATTCCACTAATTTTTAGTTTCTAAAACTGATCATACCATACATTTTCTTAAAACTATTATTTTATTTGAGATCTGAATTGGATTTGTAATTTTCCAGCAACCCCTTTATTAATATAAATTCTTTGAAAATTGTAAATAAAAAATATATCACATATCTGCCTTAGCAGTATTTGAGTTCATATATGTTTTTTTTTAATTTCCATAACCAAAGTCCATAAAAGTATACAAAGGACGTAGCGTTAAACTAGTTTTGTAAATAAAGCAAAAACAAGTTAAGTATATGCAAATTGCAATTAAAAAACGTATTTTTTTGTTACCAACTACGGGAACAAGTACAAGTTTACACAGAGTTGAGTTTTTATTTGGCAAGTAGCACTCGGCCAAGAAAATTGTTGTGCCAAAACTTGCAAAATATATGTTGTTGTTTGTTGATGATGGCATGCTTGGTAATTTTCCGTTAAGCGCGCTTTACATACATACATATGTACGAGAGTATGTAAAAGTATTTAGTAAGTACGTATATTAAGAAGCTTTTTTGACAAAGAAACAACTACAATAAACTTAGGATATTTGCTACGTATTAAGATTTGTTCGCCGTTTTCAAGTGCTTTTCATGCATTTTCTTTGGTTTTTGTTTTTTAGATTTTGTTTTCAACTTTTTAAAGTTTTCTAATGGTTGATAAAATTAAAGAGTTTCTGGTAAGTTTTTTGTTAGATGTAAATATATATGTATCTACTACGGAATTTTGCCTGGTATGTATACATATTTGTAATTGAAGCGGTTAGAAAATGTACATACGATACATTTAGGTATGTATTTTAATATTTGTTGGAGCAAAACGAAAGTTGTGTGTAGAATTTGTTGTATGTAAAATGCAAAGATAATAGATACATCGATAATTAGTAGTTATAGGTAATACATATGTGCCAATTGACAAGAACAAAACATAAAAAAATGTACAGTACGAAAAAGAACAAAAATTACAAATGAACACGAATATAAAATAAGTAAACAATCAAAGCAGCTGCAATCAAACACTGTGCAACACTGTTGGCACTCAGCTCTTAAAGATAGAGAGAGAGTACGAGCGCATGGGAGTGAAAAGCTTGCTGCGTAAGCTCGCTCTCTGTTGTGCTGAACTGCAGCTGCTTTGTTGCCGATGCAAGTTTTTAGTGCTTCGAAAATTCAACGGTTAAGGGGCCAAAACAAAAGTTTTTGGCTGCGCTTTGCTTTTTCTGTTTTTTGATTATTTTTTTTTAATTTTCCTTTTTGGACAACACGCGATTAATTACAAAATTCTCCCTTTAACCTAAAAGCGATTTTCATTCATTTTTGAGGTGTAGTTACGTAGAAGTTGTTAGATATATATAGTAGAGAGAGATAGATAGATAGAAGAGTAGAGCAAACTGTTCTATAGATGTCGTGGGGAGCGTGGGAACGAGTTACAAGGATGTTGTTTGTTGTTGTTGTTATTTTTATGGCAGATCGTAGGCAATATAGTTCGGTGTGGGATTAACGGCGGGATAAGGGGGCACTTGGGGGGTAGTGGGGTGGTTACTTCAAATTCGCTTTTTGTATGTCACTTAAAAGCTAACGTAATTTCTGTCATTTATTTTTTTTTGTTGTTGTTTTTGTTTTGTTTTTAAATAGCATAAGCTGAATAACGGCTCTTACCAATTTGCGTTTCTGCCATCGATTGCATCTTTATTGGCATTATTGTTGTTGTTGCCGGCGTTGCTGTTGTTATTATTGCTGCTGTTGCTGTTGTTGTTGTTGTCATTATTGTGGCGATTCAGATTGACATTGCACCAGGGACTATGACCCGGCACAAGGCCATTGTTGTTATTCCTCTGCTGCTGCTGTTGTTGTTGCTGTTGTTGCTCTTGTTGCTGCTGTCCGTGGGGATTCGGCGGGAAGAGCAATCGACCGCGAATCGAACGAGCCAATGACGAGTTATGCGAAAATGGCCGACGGCTGTTGCCCGAATGATTCGCATTGGAGTTCAGCATTGTTTTTCCGGCTGCTGCTGCTGCTGCTGTTTGCGGCTTGAGACTTACTTGTTGTTGTTTATAGTTTTGAATTGTCTAGTTTTGTTCATTTAGCTGCAAGTTGTACAAGAGGTAAAACGGTAACGTTTGGGCGTTTTGTTTCATAAAGTTAGCAACTTGAACTAAGTTAAGTTACGCGTGTTTTTAAAGCCGCGCCACCCGCGTTCCAGTACAAGAAAGCGAATAAAACAACCAACAAGCCGACATGCTCAAAAGTAATATATAAAAAGAATTCAAAATAAAAAATAATAAAACCAAACGCAAAACAAATACAAAACATTTATGGAGGGGGGGTAGGGGTAAACACTAGTACTTACTTAAGAAAGAGAAATGTTTATGTGTGTGTGTGTGTGTGTGTGTAGTGGTAATTATGTAAAAGAGTATAGGGATATATATAGAGTTTATATATATTTGTCATAAATAAAACAGCAACAATTTGAGTTTTGTTTTGAACAGTGTAGCTTTAATAGATTATCAATAATAAAAATGGAACGGAATGAGAGAAATACGTGCGTGGTTAGTCTCTTGAGAACTATATAGAGTACACAATATGCCTGATATGTGGGTAGAAAAGTTCTTTTCATACATAGCTAATAGTAATATTAAAAATGCATTGGTATGTGTGTGTGAATGTGTTTGTGTGTGTGTAAACATGATAATATATGTAATAATAAACAAAACACATTATTAGTAAATGTTCTCATTTTTTTTTTTTCTTGGAATAGAAGTTTGATTACAAAAATTACTTATCAGTTTGTTTGGACTAGTTACTTGAGAGAGAGAGTATAACACTTATCTTACATGTATGTATGTATAGTATATAATATATATGTATGTACATCTGTAAGCGACAGTCCAACTTTGATAATACATATTAAAGGCTATGGCTTTTCAGCTATCACAGTTATTACGAAACTATTCAAATAAATTATTTCTATAATTAAATTACATTTCTTATATGCAATCTTCATGTTAATATATATATATTTGTAATTTATGATAAACTTCCAAAAATATGTGGTAAACTTAATTTAAGGTTATGTCAACTGCTCTGCCCGACAAACATTAAAAGCTCTTTATTTTCGGATTAGAGTAGAAGCACGGAGATTAGAATCGTAACATATAATTCCATATCCTGTGTCGAACGAAACTAGTTGACATTACAAAAATAAATGAAAATCAAATAATAAATAATTTTCGAGCGACTGTATCTGTATAATTAATGCGTCATATTAGGCCTGTTTATTGTACTCCAAATCCATACGATCATATCTTTGTACCCATTAACTGCTCGTTAAAACTAAACATGATTATAGGTCAAAGTTCACACCTGACTGAGACTTTTAGAGCAGCTTCCATTAAATCGATCAATGCATCCTTTATCAATTTAAATTATTATGCAGTAAGTTTAGTTTACAATATATCAAAGTTGTACTGTATTAGGTATATACATATGTTTATATGAATGTGCAAAAACAAACAATGTGTGTGCTATTGGATGGTATATATGTGGTTAGAGCAGTATTGGAACTAAGGAACGTAGGACAAATACAAAAAATTACAAGTTTAAGTTATGCGACATTAATAATAGAAATTTACGAAATATTTTTAACATTAATTTGGACAATCTTTAAAGCACTGGCATAAAATATTGCCAGCTATTTCATGCTAAATGTTCATTCATTAATTTCGCATAGACTCTATCAAATAGTACATATTTAAGATAGTCTGGGTCTTTAAGAGAAGTTTCATTTTAAAATGAAGTTAATAATGAAAAACCATATCTGGCAAATGTCCACCTCGGCTTGGCTGTTATTCGTTTAATGAAACTGTTCACGTTTTCGCATTATGTCCGATCTATTTCACAAATATCAGCTCTCATGTTGTCTTTGAGCACTTAAATCGTTGCCGGAGCATTTCCGTAAAATATCTTTAACGTACCCCGAAGGACAAAGTCTTATGTTGTTGAATCACATGAAGTCTCCATTTCGATAAATCACACGTCCGGGAAATTTGGCACGCAATTGGATAGTTTTATATATTGCTTCAACTGTGTGGAATATTGCGCCGTCCTGTTGTCTTCACGTCACTTAGATACCCGAGACGTTCAAATTTATTAAATAACGAACTTTGCAAACCGTTGCCACGAAATTTGAATTTTATTTTTTGTTAGTGCTTTTTTACTATTTCCATGCGTTTGTCAAGCGTACATAAACTCATTTCTGAAAATTTCCTAGTTTTTACTTGTCTAATTATATGTCACTGTCAGTCGTTTTGATGAAAGTTGTAAATTGGCTCGAAATTCAAAATGAAACATTTTGCTAAAGACCCTTTCTTATATGTTTATCAAATTTACAAAAATAAAGCTTAGTAACTAAAGCCAGATACTGTTGCCAAGTTGCAGTAGAATGTTGTTGATGGTTGTTGTTGTTGTAGTGTTTATTGGTAGTATTTGGAAGGCAGTACGAGGAAAAATACGATATATATATTTAAAGATATATAAGTTGGCATGTATATATATATATGTATGAAGGCGAGCGAGCGTTAGCGCTCTATATAGATTTTAATAATAACATGAGCTAAGGTTGAGGTTGAGTTTGAGGTGTGTGCAGTTTGCGCTTGCAGTTACAGTTACAGCTGGTCAGTGAGATACAGATACAGATACAGATATACGCGCGGCATTTATGGCAGTCTTATGTGGTATATATCGTACTTAATATCCATATCGGTTTAGTTTTAAAATAAATATATATATAAATATTATTTCGTTTCTTTTTTTGGTTTTTACATGTATGTAAATAGAAAAACATTTGATGATCGGTTTTCATTGAGAGACGTGTATTTTGTGTGTTAAAAGCGGGCACGTCTTGCCACGGCCATTAACAAATGCAAATTTACCACCAAAACCAGCAATAAAATATTTGTATGTATGCTAAAAACAAAGAAAATAAAAGTAAAAGAAACATTTGCAATTACATTCAGTTTTTTTTTGTACATTAAATTGTTATTAGATTGATTAGTTCAAAAAAATACATAGCGCAGGTGTCACTCGAAAATGAGAACTTTGAAGGAAATTAGTATCGTAATTTATGCATAGAAAATACAGTTTGTATGTTAGAGCAAGTCTTTTTATAATAAATACATTTTTTTAACAATTTTGATTATTGAATTTTATATATTATTTACTATAATTATTACTCCGGAATTTTTTTATATTATTTATTGTTTTTGAACTATTTTGAATATACACTAATATATTTAAATATTATTTACTAGTTTTAAAGATTAGTAATTTATCACTTTCAGAAATTAGACATTACTCTGAAAACTAAGCCTTTAAATTTGCGAGTGACAACTGTATGTATGTAATTTGTGTTTAGACGCATGTATGAATGGATTTATGTGTATATATATATATATATAAAGCGTGGTTTTAATTGCCAAATATAATAATGCATGGTTGTTATATAAACTATTGAACTATATAAGTTAAGCAGGCAGTTTAAATATATTCATAAATATATATGTATTTTTGTATGTAAACAAATTGCAGAAATCGTTATTGGACACCAACAAAATGTATTTTAACTTTTGCATCGGTATGAACGTTTGTATGTATGTTTTGTATCTGAACACATTTATGTAAAAGGCATTTTATGTGTGTTTGTGTATAAAAAGTTGAACACACTTTGCCACCCTCTCAAAATTAAAATAATAAATTATCAAAAAGAAAATATGTATGACTATAAAAAAGTGCACATGTATGTGTATGCATACATACATACATCACGTTTGCTTTTTACTCTCGTCAGTTCAAAGCCACATTAAAACGAGAGAGTGAGAGATAAGTAAAACCAAACAGACGGACAAGCACACACACACACAGCTTGAACTGAACGAGAGTGCGACGGCAATGAGCAAGAGAAAAGAAAAAAACCCACCTAACGAAGTCTCGCTTGTCTCTTGTTGTTGCTATTGCGTAGTCATGGTAGTCCCAACTTCAACGACAGTTGCTCTTTTTTGACACACACACACATGTATACATATGCATACATCGATTATATGAATACGTGAATATGTATACTATAACAAATGTTTGCTAACTTTGCATTACATTTACAGAATTATTAAATTCCAAACGTTAACATTATGCACACAACGATTGACAAATACGACGGGGCGAAAAAATAAATAATTTCACACGAGAAAAATACCAGCACGGAGAACAGCTCGCTCGATTGAACAGACAAAGAGGTAGTGTGGTAAAATTCTCAGACAGACCGTTTGCTTCAACTCTCACAATTTGTATGTGTGCCTCTCTCTCTCTCTATGTCTCTTTCTTTGTGTGGGGAGCCAAAGCGTATCAATTGTAAATGCGTTGCAAGTATACATAGATATGGGTAAAAAGAAAAAAAAATCGAAACTCTGCTTCGAACCGCTCCCCTTTGGCCATAGCTCACTTAAATCAACACAAGTTCACATATGTGTGCGTGCTTGTGTGTGTACACATGCATTTAAAAACACACATACATACGTACATACATACATGTATATGAATTTACAATGACAACCACTTCGTCACCCATTCGGATAAAAACTGGCATTAAACAATTGCGTTTTATATAATATCACTACCGTAAATGCGTATACAACGACGAGCACAATTTGAATTCACAAAAGATCTAGTGAAATTCTACATTAAATAACAAATTACACTTGAAATAAAATAAAAACTTAATTTTTTATGGGAGTTTACCTCTGCGATTTTCGACCTGACAAAAGCGCTGTATATGTGTGCACAGATGTATTTTTTGCTTCATTACATCGGTCACACTGTCTGTGTCTTCGATATATCGTGCACACAGTGCTGCATGGCAAATATATCGAATATGTGCAATAAATCATCCCTATCTTACCAAATCATCGTGTGATGGCTTAAAACCGATATCGATAGAACATCGGCAAATCGATGCGAGAACGCCATTGAAAATACAACCTAGCATTTTGTGTTTTAAAACGTTTGTTTTTGCAAACAACTTCCTGACAAATTTGCCAACTTATCACAGAACAGGTCATCCAGTAACAGCTCAACTGCAAAATGTAAGTACAAACTGAATTTTCACGTCGACATTCTATGACCAACTCTTATTTTGTGTCGTATAAGGGCGCGTGCCCGGTCTCCCGCTGCCGAGGGGGGCGAAAAGGAAAATAAAGAGAAAGAGAAAGACATTAAAGAGAAGGACGCCGCCAAAGCCGCCGCCACATCCAATTCGTCGTCGTCGCGCAGAGAGCGGGAACGCAAACGCCGTGGTTCCGCCTCCTCCAGCAGCGACTCAAGCAGAAGGTAATACAATTAATTGGTCTTCCCCACTTTATACCCGGCTTCCATCAATAATGTGTGCGTGTGTGTGTGGTGTATATATTTGGAAGTTGTGTCGGAAGGAATATGTTATTGATCAGCACTAAAAAAATACAACAATTGGATAAACCGGTATACCATATGTAGATGCAATTTATTTCCCGCTTTTGTAATAAATCCTTCCGGCTTTACAAAATCAATAAATATCAATTTCCAACTTAACATTTTTTGAGAATATCTCAGAGATTATGTGCACTAGGGACTGCAAATTTGGTATGTCAGTTCGTAAATATCATACGAAAATAAAGTTTTTTGTATTTGTTTTAATAATACATATTTTCTCATTTTATTTATTTTTTTTATTGAAATTTAGAAATTGATATTAATTCAAGACTTATAATTAAATTATATGGACATTTTTTATTTAAAACTATAGATTAGATATAGATTTAGGGTAATTAAAAATTTAGAGTTCTAATCTAATCGAAATCCTTGTATCCTTGCCAGCTCATCGGGCAGCTCCTCGTCGCGCAGCAGCTCCGGCTCAGATTCTCGCTCCAGTTCGAGCAGCTCCAGCGATTCATCGAGCAGCTCAAGCTCCTCCACCAGCGAGTCCGATCGCAGCGGCAAGAATCGCCGACGTGGTGGCGGCGGCAGTGGCGCCGCTGCCGTCAAGGATGCATCCCGTTCGCCGCGTCGTTCCACCAAATCGCCGAGGGCCACAAGCAAGGCACGCAAGGATACGGAACGGGACCGCACCGATCGGGATCGTGTGCAGCGCACTCGGAGCCGTTCCAAAGATCGTGCACGTCGCAGCTCCAATGATCGCAGCGGCGGGGTTGCTGGTGCTGGTGCTGGTGGCGAGGTGAACAATGTGAAACGTGATCGTTCCCGTTCCGCCAGTCGCTCACGTTCGCCACGTCGTCGTGGTGGAGGTGGTGCTGGGCGTGGCACAGTTGAACGCACACCGCCGCCAAAGCGTCGGGAGCGCTCACGTAGTCGGAGTCGCAGCCGTTCACGTTCACCCAGTCCAAAGCCGGTGCGCATCCATGTGGGCCGTCTGACACGTAATGTGACCAAAGAACATGTCGTGGAAATTTTTAGCAGTTTTGGCACTGTGAAGAATGTGGAGTTTCCCACAGATCGTTATCATCCGAATTTTGGACGCGGCATGGCCTATGTGGAGTACACCACCGCCGAGGATTGCGAGTCGGCGATGAAGCACATGGATGGCGGCCAGATCGATGGCCAGGAGATAACAGTATCGCCAGTCATTGTACCAAAGCAGCGACCGCCCATGCGACGACCATCGCCACAGATGCGTCGCCCCCAAGGCGGACGTTGGCGTTCCCCGCCGCAATTCAATCGGTTCAATAACCGCGGCGGGGGCGGTGGCGGCGGCGGACGACGCAATTCCCCACCGAGGGGTCGTCGCTCTCCACGGCGTCGCTCACGCTCACCGATTCGTCGCCGGCGTCGCAGCAACAGTTCGGACAGCTCCCGCTGAAAGGAGTTCATATATAGTAGAAATGATACATAAAACCACATCAAGCAACAATAACACATAAAATGCACTTCAATTCAAATTTATGCATTATCGGGAAAACAAATATTAAATGTAGACACGAAATATATTAAATTACAAAACAAAACTGGAAGGATCATCAATTGACTTAATTAGGGAAACCGAAGAACAAAACTGTATTTAAAAAATGTCCCTTCATTAGATATCTTATTTATTAATACAGAAATTGCTTGAAAATTATAAAACTTCTGTTTCAGTTGTAATTTTAATTTGCTAGTAATTCCAATTTATGACAATCCTATTTTTCTATACAACAAATTATATACTTATGACTTTATTATACTAAATTATACATTTTGTAATTTCAAGTGTGTTAACAATTTTTAAAATGTTTAAAATCATGATTTTTTTTACTTAAAATCACTTAAAATGTAACGGATCTGATACTAGAATATTGAGAGTATGCATCGAATTTATTTATATTTAAATTGCAAGTACCATCGGAATTTATAACTAGTGTATAAAAGAGCAGTCTCTGTCCTCCAGCGGACAGCCCTGTGGATGGTGTAGCTTAAAGAAACAGAATCGTTTCTTAATCGTGAGCAACTTTCCGGCGGTTTGAATTGCATTTGCAGCTTTAGGCTTTCGTATGCCAATTCGATCTCCGCCGCAAAACTCAAATACTTCATGCTTATTGCGCAGCAGGGTTTTAATGCCGCCACACTCGGATTTGATGCCACTGAGCTCCTCCCTGGTAAATCCTAGTGCAATCTCACGAATTGTTAGCTGTTGTCCTGGCAGCCAGGAGTCATCAACTGTTGCTTGATTACCAAGCAACATGCGAAAGATTTTCAGGACGAGCGCATCTAAAATGCTCTTTTCAACTTGGGTGCAATTTCTCACGATCTCCGTTTTCTCTCGCAGCTTTACCGTATTCGCCACGTTTTCCGCGCACGCTTTGTACTTTTGCAGTTCTTGCTGCACAAAATACTCCAGGCTCTGGGTAGCTTTAGCTGTTTGCTTTAGACCAATCAGCGCTAAGCGTTTAGTGCTCGGTATTTTCAGGCGATCCTGCAGTGTTTCAAAGCCACATTGATCGGAAACTTGACGTGCGTAGAGAACAAAATCCTGATAGGCGCTTATGCCAGTATTGCGACGTTGAAACTTTAGACCGGAAAGCTCAAACGGACAGCAGGGCAGCAGAAAAAAGCTGGTTTTCAGACGCGCTGCAAGCACGGGAAGCCAGGGTGAAAGCTCATCGGAATGATTTCCAATTAGCCAATCGATGCCTTGGAAATCCAAACTAAAGCTGTTTGGTTCCACGGTTTGTTCAATGAGGCATGCATTGGTTTCCGCCGGATAAAGTGACCACAGTTTACGCCTGCGCACATCGTAGCCGTATCCCTTATAGCCCTCCGCATTGAGCACGTGCACCAGCAGTCCATTGCCGCAGCCCAAGTCGGCAAATGCCGTTGGCTCCGATTGCGTGCCACTCCACAATGTGATTAGATAAGCCGCAATGGCCAAATCCTCGTAGATGAACTTTAACGGATCTGTGGATTCATTAGCCGTTTCCCAATACTGCAGCAGACGCTGCGCATGCTTTTGTTTGAGTTTCTTATACAGATCATTATACTTTTCCACATCCAGCAAACGCAGTGATTTTTGAGCGCCTTCGTCCCGTTTGCTTTGCGACCAACTGCAGAGCTTTGGCTTCAACACAAACTCGGCCCAGCGCGAGCTTTGCTTTGTTTCCACTTGCAAATCCAGTCGCTTCTCTGTTAAAATGGCAACTTCCAGCTGGCCACCAATGAAATGCACGGCGAAATCATCAAAAGATTCTTCGCCTACAAAATGACATACATAGCTTTGCTTGGCAAAATCTGTAAATTAAATAAATTAAAATTATAAACATGAAGTATTATTGATTTTGTTTGTATTTTTAACTTAAAAATCAATCGTTAAAATTATTTCAAATTGGTATTTTCAAAAATCATTTTTTATAATATATATTTAATTTTATTTTTAAAAATCAATTATCATAATTTTTGATATTTATCACTAGGCATACATAGTGCTTTTATTTTATAACAGTAACAATTAATATTGACTATAAACTTATTTACATTATTGAGAGCAATCATTTTTCGCTCAACTCACCTACAATTCCATTGGCCAAAATATTTGTGGCCAGCTTTTTGGTCAACATTTTGAAGTTGATTTTAAATCCGTCACATGTTCTCTCATTAGCAGCAGTTTGCAGCTGCTGCTGCAGCTCATCCTCGTTTGAATCGGTACATTTACCATGCTCCTGTTTTTTAACTTCTATTATGAGCACCTCGAATATTTTTTTATTCAAGGCATGATAGTTATTTATTAATATCGCAATTGATTGCCAGAATTGCGCCTCGTCTATCTCCACAGCTGCCATTTTGCAATGTTTACCAACACTTTAAGGCTAGTATGCTAATCACACGCAGCCTGCTGAATACATATTTTTTATTTTACCTATATTGTCAATAGAAAAAATAGAATAAATTAAGATTTAATTGTATATTGACTCCTGTTTGCTATAATATTAGCTTATTATAATTCTAGACAGATTGCAAATAAATAAATTAATCAAAACACAAATATTTAAAAAATTACTTTTGGGAAAACTTATATGCTAAATGTAAAATATTAAAAAGTTCCACGTCGATTTTCTTTTAAATTGGCAAATTTTATGTCTTAACGGTTGCTTATAGTGTATATATAAATAGAATGTATGACGTGTTAATTAAATACTTTAATTTTATAGAATAAATATTTACGTTTTTGGAGAAATAATTATTTATTGATTGAAAATTCTGTAAAGAGCTAAATATAATGCTTTGACTGAACATGCATTTATAAATAACAAATAAATATCATTACATCAATATACATATACATATATATATATATTACATAAGACGTAATTTTATTGACTTATAATTTTGCTCTGGCTTTTTATGCGTGCAAAGGTTATGTGCTGCATACCCCGCTTAGCCGCGCACTTGTTGCGTAACGCAGCTGATTTGTAGTGGAAGACAGCAGCAGAGCACGCCGCAGTCAAATAAATAATTTATTTTCCTTTCTCCTGTTCCTGTTCCTGTTTCTCTTTTCGTTATTCATTTGTCAACATGTCACTCCTGCGCAATTCCGTTAATCTGTTGAGTGCCGTTAGACAAAATGTCAAAATGGTGCGTATTTCAAATGGAAAATTAAAGTTCAAAATAATACATATTCCAATTGGAAAACGAATTGTGGAACGGCATGTGTTTCGATTGAAAATCAAAGTATTATAATTGTATGTGTTCCATTTGAAAATCACAAAGTCCAATTGTTATTGTAAGGTCAGCTGGTACCAGCGAGCGGACAGCGCCACTACACTAGTTCCAGTGGAAGGACAGCGAATGAACTGTCCGCATTTCCAGGCGCTCGGGATGCATCATTCGTTAACCAGCTGAAGCTGACAACGCCGGAGGATTATGCACCGATTCCGATTTATCGCGTTATGGATCGAGATGGTTATCTGCTGAATGAACAGGAGGATCCTCAGTTGAGCCAGGAGGTGGTGGAGAAAATGTTTCGCGATATGGTGCTGCTGGCGACAATGGATAAAATCCTGTACGAATCCCAGCGACAGGGACGCATCTCCTTCTACATGACCAACTCCGGCGAGGAGGCGTCTCACATTGGCAGCGCCGCTGCTCTGCAAATGCGGGACATTATCTACGGGCAGTACCGTGAGGCGGGTGTCCTTGTCTGGCGGGGCTTTCGCATCGATCAGTTTGTCGATCAGTGCTATGGCAACGATGATGATCTGGGTCGTGGCAAACAAATGCCCGTACACTACGGCTCCAAGGAGCTCAACTTTGTTACCATCTCCAGTCCGTTGTGTGAGCATCACTTTTACATTTATTCAAACGATTTATAATAATCCTTATACCTTCCTATCCTGCTTAGCAACGCAAATCCCACAAGCTGTGGGCGCCGCCTACGCTTTGAAGCGTCAACCCAACAACGATGCCTGCGTCGTCTGTTATTTTGGCGAAGGTGCCGCTTCCGAGGGGGATGCACATGCAGCTTTCAATTTTGCAGCCACACTGGAATGTCCGGTCATACTGTTCTGGTGGGTATTAAACCGGGTACCTTACTTTCGGTTGAAAACAAAAATGTATATTACATCTGCACGAAATAAGCTGTGAGCCACTGTACGTTTTTAGGGTCAAAAGATGCTTAAAGTTATAATATTCTATAGTATTTAGATACGTGAAAAGAATGTTGAGTTAAGCTTTTACCCAAAAGAAGCTTTGGTCTTTACTCAAACGTATATTTATATAGATATATAGTATATATATGTATACAGATTCTTTTTTACAACGATTAGCTGTACAAATATGTTTTGAATATTCATTTAGCTACCAAACTTTCTAAAGACGAAACCCTTCCAAACTCGTAAACTTATTATTGTTACCAGAGCTTCTTAATCAAGATTCAAGAATTTCCACAAAAATGATTTCTTACAAAATTTACTATTTAACTATTGAACAAACGTGAAGCACTTTCTTTTAAGGGAAAGGGAACTATTAATGCCAGGGATAATAAGCGAAGTTAGACATCCGTCGTCAGATTTAAAATCAACCGTAATTGGCAGCATTGATATTAGTGAAATCAATTTTCTAAACAGTTTACTCACATTTCTTAATCTTTTAGCCGCAACAATGGCTTTGCCATATCGACGCCCTCGAATGAGCAATACAGAGGCGATGGCATTGCCGGTCGTGGTCCGATGGGTTACGGCATTGCCACCATACGCGTCGATGGCACCGATGTCTTTGCCGTCTACAATGCGATGAAGTTGGCTCGCGAATATGTTCTGCGCGAGAATAAACCGATTGTGTTTGAGGCGCTGGCCTATCGGGTGGGCCATCATTCGACATCGGATGACAGCACCGCCTATCGTTCGGTGGAGGAAATTGAAGTGTGGAACACGCTGGAGCATCCCATAACGAAGTTGAAAAGCTATATGGTGCACAAGGGCTGGTTCAATGAGCAGCAGGAAAAGGAATTCGTTAGCGGTGTACGCAAGCAGGTGCTCAAGCAGATAGCCGTTTCGGAGAAGAAACTGAAGCCCAACTGGCGTGAGATGTTCGAGGGTGTCTATGATCAAATGCCCGAGCATCTGCAGCAGCAGCAGCGCGAGCTGGAGCAGCACATTGAGGCGCACAAGCAACACTATCCGCTGAAGAGCTTCAAGCTTTAAAGCCTGCTGAATATCCTACAAAAATTCTTAACCGGAGAGACTCAATCAAAAAGTGCATTTATTAAGCTTAAGCAATATTTTCGTCTTTGTTGGTTACAAACCAATTATTATTTGTTGACTTACACAAAAACCCGTTTGTGCTGGTTAAATACTGGTTTTTGTTTTTATTTTGAGGCTTGCCATGCAGGACCGTTTTAATATACAAATGCAACATATTTTCTCGAGCATTTAGCTTAGCTATAATTACAATTTGTATGTTTTTGAAAAAAGTGTTAAAATTTATTAGTTTGATTTACATACAAAATACAAATATAATACGCAGAAAAAACAATATATATTTATATTTTTGGGCTGTATTCCTGCAAACGAGTAAATTGAAATTTTTGTCAAAATAGTGTTGTAAGCAAATCAAATTGAAACTGCAAAATGCATACATAGATGACAGTAGACAATATAAGTTGAACGGACTGAAATTGAACATTAGAAATGATCAAATTTAAAACATAAATTACAATCAATATTGTTTATGGAAATGGAGATAAAAATGAATCAGGAAGTATCAAAACGTTCTTGTTAACGAGCGTCCACTGTGTTTATATTTGAATATTTAGATTTTTAACATCAATTATTAAAATTTTGGACATATTTTAGAATTTGTTTACAATCCGAATTTTAAAAAATGGCTAGTTTCTTTATGTTTAGTAAGTACACCTGCCTATGGCAAATAATTTTTTTCAATTTAAAACTTAATTAGGACATTAAAATATTTTAAAATGTTTGCTAGAAATGCTTTAAAAATCAATTTACATAGCAGCTGAAGAGCTGTGGGTTTGCATTTGCAGGAACAGCTTTAATATACTTTTGACTTAACGCACAAGTGAAGGTGAAGAAGCTATCTAACATAATCCTAACTCATACTAGACGAAATAAAAAGGATACTTTGCTTAAGCTTGGCTGGAATGTGTGTGTTTAGTTGGTGCGCAGCTGATAATCGCCGTTCTGTGTGATATAGCGCACCCAGGGCAACGCCTGATAGCCACTCTTCTCAATGATCTTCAGATACCGCACTTGTATGCCCGATGTGGTAAAGTAGGGTATCTCGAAGCGCACCTGTATTGGTGGCTTACCCTCGGCATTATCCTCGTTCTCGACGCTGGGCAGGCCAAAGTGCGCGCGCATTAAATACTCCTTGCCGCCAGGGAACGATTTGACTGTCCATATGATGGCATTCTGTTCCGGCGCATATTTGCAGCTGCCGATTGTGGTTTTGAATTTGGGCGAGTCTGCATCTGCCGGCACGGGTATTACAATTTCCACATTATTTGCCGTCGATCTGCGCTTGAATTGAGATTTTGCCTTAATCATGTACTCGACGCGCG
Source organism: Drosophila maculinotata (assembly GCA_035045305.1). NCBI lineage: Eukaryota > Metazoa > Arthropoda > Insecta > Diptera > Drosophilidae > Drosophila > Drosophila maculinotata. Next base: position 21,912,270 of record JAWNPD010000335.1, on the reverse strand, counting down.
AATGGGCATGCCTCTCAATAACCGATTCTATCCAGATCAGGGGCTTCACCTGGTTGTTAAAAGAGGAAGAACATTTTTAATAGTTGCTTTAATATTCACAGCTGCTTTGACATGTTTTTGACAAGTTTAAGATACTCTATTAAGTAAAGTTTATATCGATTACGTTTACTTTTTTTTAATACTAATTTTGACACCCACAATCGATTAAAAAAAGAATTTCAAGAATCTATTTTTTGAAAAATCAATTTTCGTAAGGGTCCCCCCTTATGCTTTTTTCGCAAAAATATTTGAAAAAATTTAATTTTCAATAATGCAGAAACTTTAAATGTAGGATTGATATATACGACAAACCATGAACAAAATGGCCTCAGGCTTGACAATCGGCTCAATTTTGACCAAGTTATGGGAGTTTGAAGTCGAGGAAGGGCATTTGTATGGACTTAAGGCGTTTACAAGCTATTTTTTTTTTGTCATTTTGGCATGATTTTTGACAGAAAAATGAAACACCTCAGAATGACTTTTCCAATAGTTTTTTATACTAATTTTGACACCCACAATCGATTAAAAAAAGAATTTCAAGAATCTATTTTTCGAAAAATCAATTTTCGTAAGGGTCCCCCCTTATGCTTTTTTCGCAAAAATATTTGAAAAAATTTTACTTTCAATAATGCATAAACTTTAAACGTAGGATTGATATATACGACAAACCATGAACAAAATGGCCTCAGGCTTGACAATCGGCTCATTTTTGACCAAGTTATGGGAGTTTGAAGTCGAGGAAGGGCATTTGTATGGACTTAAGGCGTTTACAAGCTATTTTTTTTTGTCATTTTGGCATGATTTTTGACAGAAAAATGAAACACCTCAGAATCACTTTTCCAATAGTTTTTTATACTAATTTTGACACCCACAATCGATTAAAAAAATAATTTCAAGAATCTATTTTTTGAAAAATCAATTTTCGTAAGGGTCCCCCCTTATGCTTTTTTCGCAAAACTATTTGAAAAAATTTAATTTTCAATAATGCATAAACTTTAAATGTAGGATTGATATATACGACAAACCATGAACAAAATGGCCTCAGGCTTGACAATCGGCTCAATTTTGACCAAGTTATGGGAGTTTGAAGTCGAGGAAGGGCATTTGTATGGACTTAAGGCGTTTACAAGCTATTTTTTTTTGTCATTTTGGCATGATTTTTGACAGAAAAATGAAACACCTCAGAATGACTTTTCCAATAGTTTTTTATACTAATTTTGACACCCACAATCGATTAAAAAAAGAATTTCAAGAATCTATTTTTTGAAAAATCAATTTTCGTAAGGGTCCCCCCTTATGCTTTTTTCGCAAAAATATTTGAAAAAATTTAATTTTCAATAATGCAGCAACTTTAAATGTAGGATTGATATATACGACAAACCATGAACAAAATGGCCTCAGGCTTGACAATCGGCTCAATTTTGACCAAGTTATGGGAGTTTGAAGTCGAGGAAGGGCATTTGTATGGACTTAAGGCGTTTACAAGCTATTTTTTTTTCTCATTTTGGCATGATTTTTGACAGAAAAATGAAACACCTAAGAATGACTTTTCCAATAGTTTTTTATACTAATTTTGACACCCACAATCGATTAAAAAAAGAATTTCAAAAATCTATTTTTTGAAAAATCAATTTTCGTAAGGGTCCCCCCTTATGCTTTTTTCGCAAAAATATTTGAAAAAATTTAATTTTCAATAATGCATAAACTTTAAATGTAGGATTGATATATACGACAAACCATGAACAAAATGGCCTCAGGCTTGACAATCGGCTCAATTTTGACCAAGTTATGGGAGTTTGAAGTCGAGGAAGGGCATTTGTATGGACTTAAGGCGTTTACAAGCTATTTTTTTTTGTCATTTTGGCATGATTTTTGACAGAAAAATGAAACACCTCAGAATCACTTTTCCAATAGTTTTTTATACTAATTTTGACACCCACAATCGATTAAAAAAAGAATTTCAAGAATCTATTTTTTGAAAAATCAATTTTCGTAAGGGTCCCCCCTTATGCTTTTTTCGCAAAAATATTTGAAAAAATTTAATTTTCAATAATGCAGAAACTTTAAATGTAGGATTGATATATACGACAAACCATGAACAAAATGGCCTCAGGCTTGACAATCGGCTCAATTTTGACCAAGTTATGGGAGTTTGAAGTCGAGGAAGGGCATTTGTATGGACTTAAGGCGTTTACAAGCTATTTTTTTTTCTCATTTTGGCATGATTTTTGACAGAAAAATGAAACACCTCAGAATGACTTTTCCAATAGTTTTTTATACTAATTTTGACACCCACAATCGATTAAAAAAATAATTTCAAGAATCTATTTTTTGAAAAATCAATTTTCGTAAGGGTCCCCCCTTATGCTTTTTTCGCAAAAATATTTGAAAAAATTTAATTTTCAATAATGCATAAACTTTAAATGTAGGATTAATATATACGACAAACCATGAACAAAATGGCCTCAGGCTCGACAATCGGCTCAATTTTGACCAAGTTATGGGAGTTTTTTTTTTAAAAAATGTATAAAATACATATGTATACAGACAACTGAATCCTGGAATTCCCACTTCAACGAAAAATTAAAAAAAAACATGTAAGAGTGCTCAAGTCGGGAGTATCCGACTAGGAGATACCCTGAACCCAGTTCTTACATTCATAATTCTTTATCATACACACACATACAGACACAAGCTGCTAGCTGCGCGCGTTATGCAATTGATTTGCTTCTTCTTCTTACATTGGCACCAAACTATGTTGCATTGAATCTTAAATGACTTCTTTGTTTATTGCCCAATAGTAATAACATTTTTAGGACAAAGATTTCATATAAATGTATGCCAAATCGAAAGATACATCCACACATGCTATTTTTTCGATTTCATGTTTTCGGTAAATTACAAAAAAATGTAAAGGGCCAAGCACTATAAAGTGCCTTATCAATTACCTTGAAATTAACCTTCCAAGACTTCAAGCATCCACAATTTTCAAAACTTAAGCAATTGTCAACCCCAAAGCCATTTTGGTCATTATTTATCCTCTACTTTAATTCTACATTTGAGGCTTAGGCACCTTTAAACATTTTTTTTGTCGAATTTTTTCATACATTTTTGATGTGGGGGATAGGTCGTACAGTATTACCAGATTTGTTAGCCAAGAAATATGCACTCACATGGGTGTTAAGGCGATAGGACATCAGTTCGAATTCGCCATCAGGTGGTATGAATGAGATGGTGCGATCATTTTCGAAACGGGAGAGACGCACACATTGATGGAACTTGACATCCTCTAGTTCGACGGACTTGGATTTGCCGCGTCCGGTGCTCTCGAAGAGCACCTTATCATTGAGGCCTAAACGCAGTTCCGGCATACCAGAAAGATAGACGCGCATTTTGATGGCGCCAACGATTTCGCTGCGCAGGACATTGCCATTGGCATTGGCCAGCAGGTTGACCGACTCGATGACATCGAGGAATACCTCATTTTTGCGATATTTAATTCCCTCAGAGCGCCAGGACACGGCATTTGTGACCGCAACGGGAATGCGCGGCTGAAGTTCCAATTTGTGACCCTCCTGCGTGATATATTCCTGCAAGATTTTCGAGTCTGTTGTTTGTGGATAGCCAAAATCAATCAGCTCATCGAGCAGCTCGTAAATGATGACAAAATTATCCCGGATAGACTCCTCCTCCAGTTCCTTGAAATACTCGACAAACACCTGTGCGATTTTGTGTAAAAACACAAATACCAGTGCAATGTTCACATTCTTATTGCGGGGCGTCGTCGAAACAATATATAAATTATTTGTCTTAATGTAGGCAAACGTTGTTTCTGTTGTTTGTAGGATAGGCGTAACGAGGCCTTCCTCCTCGCGTTCCATAAGCAGTGGCATGAATTTATCGATCACTGCCATGTCAATGTTGTCACCGCGATAATTACGCGATATCAACACTTTGCCCTTCACATCCAGCACAAATATCGCTGATGAAGACATTTTTCCAAAGCTATAGTGTTTTTTTTGCCTAAAAAGCTTCCAGCTGCCACTTGTTTTCCTGTTGTCCAAAATAATTTGAATACCTAACTGGGTGGGTTGCAAGCCTGTAAGGTTGATGATAACCGTACTTGTATATTACATTATTATTGCATTGCCGATTTTAAACGTTGCATTAAAGTTTAGTCATACGAAAATTACTTACGTCGTCGACGGGTGCTTCTTCTTTATGCGCTCATTCACTTGGTGGCATTGTGCAACACTGTTTGAGTAATGAGTACAAATTCGCATGCATAATTCTATGTACAAGATTACTCCAAGAAATGTAACACAATCCTTATATTGTCAGCTATGTACCCAATTTATCTTTATATTAGGATATGTGTGTTTAACTGTTATAACAAACACATATAAAAGAAAATAGCTTAGCTTACTACACATGGTAATTCAAGCATATGCAGTCTTGACGTCATGAGCTAGTCTATCGATAACTGTACGAGAGGTAACCTTTTTATTCGTATCATTCTTGCAAGTACACACAGCGCTAGCCAAAAGTATCGAATAAGACGCTGCAAATGTAAGAAAGATAAACAAAAGCGGCAAACAAAATAATTATAATAATTTGGAGCATGCAAATGAATCCGAGCATTACAATCGAAAGAAAACGCGTTGAATGCAACGCATTACCAAAAGGCTGGCAGCGCGAAGAAGTGCACAGAAAATCGAGTTGCAACACTGGCGTTGATGTTTTCTACTACAGGTAACCCAAGCAAATTACTCGGCTGATCTTTAAGCTGTGTGGCAGGTGCGCTCGGTGTAGGTGACAACCTGGCAACTAACGTTAACTGTAAAAAGAAACACACACACGCACACACAGACACTGCGATAACGAATACTTTTTACTCACGCTCACTACCTTTTTTTGTTATTACATTTACCACACACACACAAACACCATACACACGCACAACCACCCCCTCAACCATTACTCCGCCCCTGTGTACACAGCCCCACTGGCAAAAGAATTGAAAGTAAACCGCAACTGTCACGTCAATTAAGCGCCGAGATGTTTGACATAAGTAATTTTGATTTTCAAACCGGTAAAATGCAATTGCAACGGCAAATGCCGTCGCCATCAATATCGTTATATCGCTGTAATGCAGCGGGCGCCATTATTGGCAACGCTGCTCAAGGTGGCAACGCTGCCAATGCACTCAAACGTAAATATAGCCGAGCTCAAGCTCAAAGCTCTAGCATCAACAACAACAACAGCGGCTTTGGCATTGGCATTGCAGCATCGATAACAGCCACATCAGGAATATCGTCATCGGCAGCAACAACAACAACCACAACAACTGCAGGGGCAGCTGCCAATCTGCGCCAGCAACAGCAGCAGCAACAACAATTTGAATTCAGGTAGAGCCAAGTTGAATATCCTTGGCTCCAAGAGCTTTTTGCTCTCTTGCTCTTTGCATGCGCCTGCCTGACAACCTAATTTTTGTTACTCTAACCCCACAAAAAAATTCAAACAATCATAACAATTGGTCTTTTATCTACTTTGTGTTTCTATCCACTTTGTCTCTATTTCAATTTATATCTAATGGCATGTACTCATTTATTTCTTAATTGTTTTGTATTAATTTGTTATTGTTAATGTAAAATAACAGATGCATATATGTTGGTAACAGCGTGCTAAATATGTTGATATTAAATAATCCTTTTGTTAAAGTGACGCTGTTATTTGTTAATATATTTAAAATGATAACAACGCCAAATATTTGTTTATACAGTGGTCGTATAAAAATTAGAACTTCTAGAAAATTTTAATCATACATTTTAAGTGCTGAATTGAAAAAAAAATGTTTGTTTTAAAGTATTTTTGAACTTTTAATTTTTGTAAATTCTGTTCATGATGCTTTAAAATCTATTAATTTCAAACACCATTGTTCATAAATTTAAATTAACGAGCGCCCACTGTATTAGCTAAACATACATATATGTATATGTTTTGCATTATCATTAAATTTCAACATATTTAGAAAAGTTACACTACTATTTTTTTATCACTTTTTCTATTATACATGAATCTAATCTACTAGTGCCTTTACAGCCGAGCTCTGCGCACTGATGTCTCACTGGTGCCGCCGATACGGCAGACAGCTTCTATATTCAAGCAACCGGTGACTGTGGTGCGCAATCATGAGCCTAGCAAGGTCAAGCACGATGCCAAGCACGGTGGCCAGGAGAAGCCCAAGCAGCTGTTCTGGGAGAAGCGCTTGGAGCGATTGCGTGCCTGCCATGATAACGGCGAGGAACAGGACGATATATCACTGCCAAAAACGATACGCACTGTCGGTCCCAATGTCAACGAACAGACTGTTTTGCAATCGGTGGCCACGGCGCTGCACATGCTCAATGCCGGCGTGCACGGCCAGAGCTCCACAAAGGCTGAGCTGACCAAGAATGCGATGGCATTCATGAATCCCGAACAGCCGTTAATGCATGCGGTTATCATCTCCGAGGATGACATACGCAAGCAGGAGGATCGCGTGGGCGTCGCACGACGAAAACTACAGGATGCGCTCAAGATATGAATATCCACGAAACTAGGACATTCATTTAGATATTCCAGTACGGCTTACATATATTATATATTCACTTCCCATTAATGATTTCCGTTTAATTAACAAATCAATTTGGCAAACATTTAATACTAAGATTAGTTTTTTAATAAACATTAATTTAGTCTAGCAAACAAAATCTCAAATCCGCATTCCCATATTTAAAAATCGTTAAAATTATAGTTCCATATAATTTTAAATTTAGAGTTCCCACTTTTCTATGCAAGAAATATAGCAGTTTATGATTGTAATGGACTTTATTTAAAATTTAACGATTTATATACACCGATTTCGTTAGGACTTGAAAAGTTTGACATTCATAGTACCAATTAAAATAACTGAATAATTCTAGTCAGTTGCAAATAACGTAAACAGCGTCAGTTACGATTTATTTCGCTTTGGTTGCTGCTTGGTTTCTAACACAATTTCACATAGGGTAAATAGTTCAAAAACGAATGGCAAATTGGGTGCGCATTAATAATTTATATAGCATCAAATCGTATTTACAATTATGCGTGTATCTAAACGAATTGCCTGAAAAAATGAGCGCCCGTTTTGTTTCACTGTTCTTTTTTTTTTTTGTTTTTCTTTTGAGTGTTTTAACTATACATAGATAATTAGAATCTAAAAATGTACAGATCTGTAACTATTCCAAGATCTCCTCTAACTCATCGTCCTCATAGTCGATGCCGTCGTAATCCGTTGACGAGCGAGTTAACTGAAAAAGTAAGGAATATATAAAGATAAATCAGCTATGAATAATCATTTTGTTAACTTCTAAATTTTGCAAAATGTGTACTATTTGTTCTTTGATTCTTAGCGACCGCTTTAAAGTCAAGCAAAATATTTTATCCAAAGTTTGTGACTAAATTATTTACAATCATTGGATTTTATTTAACAAAGAATTCCATTTAAATATATTTACCTGGGTGTAAATGCCACGCCAAGCTGCAAATGCTCCCATTGCCAGGACAGCGCCAACGCCGGCGACAATCTTTGTGTTTAGCTCCGTCTCCATAAACTTGCGCTCCGACGGCGTCAGTGTGCCGTCAGAGTGGCTGGAGGCTTTGGTTAGCTTTGTCGAACTGTAACATTCATTCCTGAATATGTCCTTGGTGATGCGATTGATGAAATTAACTAGATTTTGACAGCCTTTTATGTGATTCTGCAGCGGATTATTGGGCAGTGTTATTTTAAAGATAATGGACAGATAACTGTACACAATGGCATCCAGTTCGCTGTACGTGTCGCCAAAGAACCAAACCTTTCGTCCCAACTTGCGCGATAGCAAATTGACGCACTTTTTGGCATTGGCCGCCAACTGAAGAAGTTGAGAAGATAAATAAGATTATTAAAATAAATACCCTACATGATATACGGTATACAGAAGAATATACATTTCTTCAATGCGTTACACATTTCATGACAAAATCTTAATATTCTTCTGCAAAAGTACATGTACAGTTGTGTGCTAAAAAATAGCAGTGCCAGTGGTCACAGCATTTAAAACAGTTTTTTGGGGTTTTCCTAATTTTGCATTGAGCCAATGCTCACTTTTTGAAAAGGTCATTATGTCTACCTAAAAAACCCCAAAAATTTCCGATGCAATTGCGTCCCGGTAGGTTTTTCAGACGCATTCTTGTGTATGTACCAAAATGCAGCGCCCCAAAATAATAGCAGTGCGTTACAAAAGTATTCGAAAAATTGGGGAAAAAAAATTTCAGCTCCTGTTAGTAAGTGTTTTTAAGTAATTCAACAATATTATGATATAATTTAATCCTAAATTGGTACGTATTGATGTTTTAATGGGTATAGGAAAGCGTTGTTTGACTGAGAAGCGGGATCTTATACTTGGGCTACGAAATCAGGGAAAGCCCTATCAAAGTATCCAAACCAGTGTTGGATGCTCCTCGACGATGATACGAAATGCTTTTAATTATACAAATAAAGCTAAAAATCCTAGTCAGAGACGCTATTTTTCCCATTTGGACGACAAAAGGATTGTGTGGTGTAGCAAGATCAACCCCTTGGAGCATTCAAATTGGATAAAAAATTAACTTGGCCTGGCGGTCTGAACATCAACAGTTAGAAGACGATTTGCTGAAAATAATTTCAATGCGAGCAGTCCCAGAAAGGTACCCCGCTAGACGCAGGAGTATGTCGACACAAAAACAGATTTGCAGAAAGCCATCACTCGTTGGCCAGCCGAGCAGTGGCGCAATGTGCCATGGACAGACGAGATTAAAATTTGTCTGGCCGGTGGTAGAGGCTCCAGGCAGTATGTTAGTGGATCACCAAACACGGAATTCCACCCTAAGTACACAATTAAGACTGTGAAGCACGGTGCAATGCGCACTACGGTATGGGCTTGCATTTCCTATGTTAGCGTGGTCCCTATTCATGTAATAAATGGATTAATTTGTAAAACCGGTTACGTCAATATATTAGAGGATGTAATGATGTCATATGCCTTGAGGAATATGCCTTTAAAATGGACATTTCAGCAGGATAATGATCCCAAGCATACTAGTAAAGTGGCCAAAGCATGGTTTGCATCTGAAAAGATCGACGTGATGCTATGGCCTGCGCTGTCTCCAGACCTTAATCCGATAGAAAATTTATGGGGAGATGTTAAGCAAACTGTATCAATAGGAAACCCAATAAACAACGGCCCGTTATGTCAAGTAGTTAGAGAGGCATGGGCTCAAATCCCTGTGAAGCGCTGCAAGGATCTCATCGACTCCATAAAAACGGATTTACTACTAAGTATTAGATCGAGAATAGCATATAGAACATGAAATGATACCGTTAACCTAGTTTTTAAACTTTTTATATTCTTTTTGAGTTAAAACTGCTATTTTTTTGGAGCGCTGCATTTTAACATTTTTTTTTTAAATTTAATCATGTAAGAAAACTATATTAAACATATAGCTCCCATAACTTACAAAATCTCGGAAAATGATTGCAAATTACTATTTTAATAACTTTATGGACCACAATTTGACTTAAAGTGCCATTAGACACTATAACAGGTGGGGCGCAACGGCACTGCTATTATTCAGCTCACAGCTGTATATTTCAGCATTGTTTACTTACATAGTCGCCCTCATGCTTTTCCAGCTTATCGTTGATATCAAAACCACCCAGGACCTGGACCACATCGCAGGCATCGCGCTGATACGTTGACGGATAGTAGAAATTGAAGGGGAATGGTGTGCGCTTGGCGTACAAACCACGTGTGGTCGTATCATAGTTGTGGGGATCACCGTACAGGAAGTAATGATAGTAGGCATGCAGCTGTGTAAATACCCAGTCCGAGTATGTGGAGGACAAGTGCTTCTGTTTCATATTTAAATGCGCATCCACTGGATAGCCCTGAAAGACAAAAACAAAGGCAAAAACAAATTAAATTTCGCTTTTAAGTGGAACATATGCACAGATATATACGAGCTATCAGGCAGTGCTATAAAAAGCCAAGAGGTTCATTCACCCGATATATTTTTGCAAATAAACGTCCAAAAGGCTGTTGCATTTTTTTGAAATTGTTCTCTTGAGCTGCTTTGAAGATTATGTTATTATATTATAATTAAAATAAAAACAATTGCGAATGTTGGTTGGTACGAATGGTACGAATTTTAAAAGATCTAGTATGAAAATATGGTACAATTGGGTTATTTCATATATTTGGCCGTATCTTGCGTTCATTTTTAAGATTTAAAAAATCAGTATCGCAAAACAAACCCAATACATACCTTATAAATTGCTTATTGAGAAAAATTAAACACGTTTATCAAAAATATTATTTTTTTTCCACCATTTTTACATCATTTTGACATCTTCGGGATGATTCGAAAAAAAATAATGTGAATACTTTAGCGCATGGGTCGTATATATACATTAATTATACGTCTTATTTGTTGAAATCTAAGAATAAACGGACAACGTACATAGATTTGTTTTGTTTTGTTTTACCTTAAGATCCAACATGCGTTTGATTTCCTTATATCCAACTAATTTATCATTGCCAATTTGTAGATAGGGCAATTTCCCAGCACCCGAACGCAATGGATTTGTATTTGTATCAATTTCCACGGGACAGCGAGTGAAGCGCAGCAGACACTGTTTAACAGTACACAGATTAATAAATTTATCGATAAATTAGAGAGACTGATAAGAGTTTTTGGAGTTTCTGCTGCCGATTATGATGCAACTAAACTTACCAAGGCACGCATACATTCGAAATCAATGGACGGCAGTCCCCACTCCCCCTTATAAACATGTAGTTTGGAGCCCAACTGCATTGTGTTCTTTTTTCTGTTGTTTGCTACTTGTTCAGCAATGAACATGCAATTGCATTGTTGTAAAATATAAATCAAAAAATAAATATATATAGAGTTGCCAAAATTTGCCGGACGAGTCGGAGAGAGAGAGACTTTTGATTGGCACTCACTGCCAGTGTGACTGTAAGCAGCAAATTTAAAAATACACCAAATCAACATTAAAATATACCTTAAAAATACCGTACAGAAAATGAAATCGGTGCTGCCAACTATCGATCACTGAAACAGGACAGATCGACCAGAAAAAATACCTAAGTAAGGAACAAAAACATTGAAGTCTGGGTGACTTAAGCATTTTATCGTTATAATTGGAAGCTTATCTGAGAAAAACAGAGCTCATATCGACAGAAATAGTATTGCTCAATTTTGTTGAGATAGTGGCTGTTTGCTAACTCTGCCGTCTTACTAAAATTAAAAGAAAAAAAAGGTTAAAATGGCAGCACTAGTTTAAATAACTACCTGCACAATAAATATATCGAACACTATCCGGCAAGTTTTTGCGCCAGCATAAGAAATTGATTAAAATGATGTAAAATGTAGTGTACAATAGAATTAAATGTTGTTGCTGTGTGTATACATTTCTTAAGAGTTGTCTGCTCAAAACATTTGAATACAATCACGCAAGTGAAGCGGTCTTGTTGTTTACAAATAATCGATTGTAGAACAGACATATGGTCACTCTGTAAATGCTTAGCCGGCTGGAGCAACTTGCCAACCACAAAAAGTAAACAAATAAATATACCTAGATTATGTCACTAGTGGCATACGGCAGCAGCTCAAGCTCAGAGGGTGAGGAAACAGAAAACATCCCAGCCGCCCCTGTCAGACTTAAAAGGTAATGTTATTAATTTATTTAATGTCGACTAGCGACAGTCAACATAGCAAATTGAATTAAATATAAACATTAAAAGTAAAATTTTTAAAAAATAAAACAGGATATTAAAATAAGTATCACTAAAACTAAAATACAAACTATATTAACATTTTTAAAACTAAAAAAAAATAAAATGATTGCTTTAAGATAACTAAAATTAAAAGTTTATGTTAAAAGTTTATTTATTAAAAAAAAATAAAATTAGATAAAAAGTTAAAAAAAAATTAGCCGAATTCCTCAGTTCCTAGTGTTTTTTCCAAATTAGGGTGATAGTTTATAACAACACCATATACTTTATAAAATAATAATAATAATAATTATAAACCCACTAGACTGGGATTACCCACAGCAGCCTCTTTGCTGGGCGCCAAGCTATCAAAGACAGCAGATGAGCACGGGGAGGAGGATGATGACTTTGATAACTCCGCAATGCATGGCGGGCGGATACGTAGCTTCAAGCACGAGCGTGGCAATTGGGCAACATATGTGTATGTGCCGGTTTTGGCCTGTGCCGAACAACTGGAGGATTTTCAGGAGGAGGCCATCGAAAGACTAGCGCCACAAATCGAGTTGCAGGCGAATGAATCATTGCATCTGAGTTTGAGCAGAACTGTGGTCCTGCAATATCATCAAATCGATGAGTTTCAACGATCGCTGCAGCAGGCGCTGAACAGTTGCGTTGGGTGTGTATTCAGATTCCTTAAGGAGTCCTTAAATTATCCTGTTGATAATATAATTATTGTATATCCCTTGATTTCCACAGCTTCAGCAGCACGCTGCATTTGGTATGTTACTTGAGCTGAGCTACCCCACTGATGTATCCTTTCATATGTTGTCCTTTCTCACTTAGCTCCGAGTTTACACAAATGAGGAGCGCACGAGAACCTTTCTAGCTGTGCAGCTGGATGCTGCCTATATGACCAAAATGTCTGCTCTTTTGCGACCCGTGGATCAAGTTATGCGCGACTATCGCCTGCCTCAATTTTATGAGCAGCCTTCATTTCATGTTAGCCTGCTGTGGTGCGTTGGCGATCAGCAGGCATTGCTACAGGATAGGCTGCAGGAGTTGCAGCAATTGCTGGATGATCATGAGACACTTAAATTGGCTGTCAATGAGCTGCATTGCAAGTGTGGCAATAAGGATTTTACTTATAAGTTGAAATAGCAATGAAAACTTTCCAAATATATAGCGTTTCTTTTTGAAATAAGTTACATATATTTGTTGCTTAACTTGAGCCTTTCTTTTTGTTGCCATTACCCTGCTTGGCCTGCTGCGCCTGCTCCTCCAGCAGGCGCTCGTCTGCCAGTTCCAGAAAGCGTTGACGACGCCGACCGAGCGGAGTTTTTGACCACCATGATTCGAATGCTTCCTCCTCCTCGCGATACACGGGATCGCGAGTGCTGCAAGGAGTAAACATAGATCAGCATAATACATATTGTGATTTAGAATTACCCACCAGAGAACATTGATGAGCTCCGCATTTGTGAGCGGCTGGGAGCGCAGCTGCAGCTTGCGCTTACAGGTCATAACCTCGCGCAGGCATGCATCAACTGCGCCTATTGTGTAGCCATCAGATATTTTGGCCATGGCACTGGTGTCCAAGTTCGATATGCCGCCAGAGTACTCACTGCAAAGTAGTGCAATGATTATTAGAGACTCTTGAAATTAAAATTGTCATTAGTCTTTTTGTGGGAAGCATAAAATTTTCTCAAAATACATACGTCCTATTACAAATTCGAATGGGTTCTAATTTGGATCGATTAAATTGCCGATAAACTAATTATATAATACCCACTGGAGCAGTGTTTTCCAGGCATGCGACATGGCGCCGTAATCCGGACGTGGAATGTATATGAACCGATTGTAGACCGACTGCAGGAGCTTCTGATCCGCCTCCCAGGGTAAGGTGGAAGTGCCTACGAAAATAACCCGATCCTCGGGCGCAATATTCTTAATGAGCTTGGGTAAATCTTTTTTCAAGCGCTTGGGATCTGTGCGATCCGTTTTGGGTATTTTCTTCATAAACGGACGCTCTGCATCGCCCATGTAAATAACTGCCGGCTGCAGCAGCCGGGATACTTTTAGGACCAAGTGTATGAGCATGATCAGACCAGATTTGCCTGGATATTTGCCCACAATATTGGCCGGCGTTAGATCAAACAAAACGGCGCCAATTTCCGTACAGATTGCATGGAGCAGAGCCTTTTTACCAGATCCTCGCGGACCAGCCAGCAGCACGGACCGGATCAGTGGCGTACAATTGTGTATGGCCTCCGAGCCCAGTGGCAGAATGCAGTATTCGGTGAGCACCTGGCGTATGTCACCCGGCGACGGATTCGTTCCACTGCGAGCGGTTAGCGCCTTGTCGCCCAAAAATTGCTTCAGCCTTAGCTCAGGATATTTGCGTATAATGCCATTGGTGACCAGCTCCTCGTACAGTGACTCTGTGGTGCGATCCGGCGTCAAATCCTTTTCCTTCTTCTTTTTGTTCTTCTTGCCGGAGCGACGCGTCTTCTTGTTGCTCTTCTTCGCCTTTTTGCCAACCATGGTCTGCAGTAGCTCCAGCTCCTGGCGCATCACATCGTCGACTGCGCGTCGGAATTCTAGCTCTACTTCTTGATACTTCTCGGTATATATCATGTCCTCGTACGCCGCCTGACTGAGCACACCCGTTTCGTCCTTGTCGCGCCAGGTGTCGTTAAAGCTGGGGGGGATTTGTCAGGATAATTTTATTTAAATTTTAAAACTCATAGCTTTTAAAAATGCCAATCTTTATATTTACAAAATTGATATTTATTTTACAATAATCTATAGTTTTCTTTACTCACAATTCAATCTCCGCCCTTATGTCGGGCAGACAAACAGAAGGAGCCGGCTGAAAGTTAATATCCTCTTCCTGATTTTCGTTCACGTTTAAATCTCCACTGCGCGCTGGAGATTTTGATTTATCCTTAGTCTTGCGTGACTCCTTGGATGAGCGTGCCGAGGAGCGACTGTGCTCGCTCTCTGTGCCTGGCCGACTGAATATGTGCAGCGAACCGCCCTGATCCTCGGAGGGGAAATCAGGCAATTTTCCCGTCTTGTCATAGCAATCCTTGATCCAGGCGCGAATCTCATCGGCAATGTCCTCTTTCATGCTGGGGCCATGCTTCAGCCTAATCTCCTCTAGAATCGTCACTTGACGAGCCTCAAACTGAGCCGCATACGTCCGCTGGGACACATATCGCCGCTTGACGTCGTGCTCGTTGTGCCTCTGCAGCTTCTCGGCGCGTTCCTTGAGGACGGCCGCTGGTGGCGGAACCATGCCAATCAATATCATTTCATCCATCTTGCGGCGTCTGGTAATCCGGCGAGCCGTATGACCCCGCCACATTTTCTGTATCTTCATGGCGGCCATGAGGCCGGAATCGCTGCGCTCCTTATCGCTGCGATCCTCCGATTTGCCCTTCTCCTTGCGTATCTCCTTCATGAAGTGCGCCCGGAGACGTCCTTGCCGCGCACGCTCGTGCATTTGCAGCAGCCGTATGGCCTCGATCTCAGTGAGCGGCTCCTCCAGAGCATGCTCCTCCAGCCAGCCCAACCTGACCAGAATCTCATGCATGCTGCGCTTGCGGAATTCCAGCTCCTGTTCGCGTTCGCGCAGAAAGTAGCGAGGAATGCGTAACTCCGTCTCCATGGGCGTAAGACGCAGACGCTCCACTACCTCATCATTATAGCTAAACTCCATAAGATCAATGTTGACCAGATCGTGTTTTAGTTCCACCACTCGGCCCAGGCAGGCGTCCAGCAGCTTACGCACCAATTCCCGCTTCTGGGGTTGGATCATCTGCAGGCGGATTGAAAAAATATAATTCGAATTATTTTAAATAATAATTTAAAGATAAAATCAAAATTTAAAAATGAATACGAATTAATTTGCATAATATATATTTTAAAATTTAATATTAAATCTCTGGTTTATAAGGTTATTATTTGGCATTGAATTTAATTCCACATTTAAAGTTTATGCACTTTTGAAAATGGATTTTTTTCGAACTTTTTTGGCGAATAAATCAATTAATCATGTACTCCCTCATCTTCGAACTGCCATAACTTTGCCAAAACTGAACCGATTTTCGATCCAGAGCCCATTGTCGTCATTATTTGGCCTATACTTTAATTCCACATTTAAAGTTCATGCACTTTTGAAAATGGATTTTTTTCGAACTTTTTGGCGAATAAATCAATTAATCATGTACTCCCTCATCTTCGAACTGTCATAACTTTGCCAAAACTGAACCGATTTTCGATCCAGAGCCCATTATCGTCATTATTTGGCCTATACTTTAATTCCACATTTAAAGTTTATGCACTTTTGAAAATATTTTTTATTAGTTTATTAATATTCCTTGATATATTATGATAAGCATTATCATCCATTAGATTTTTAGATTTATATTTACTTAAACACAAACCCATTTATTGATAAGAAAAGTAAATAACATACATTTATAAACTTCAAGCAATTCTTATCTACTATTTAGAATCAATTAATGTATACCAACTGTTAGAGGTAAGCTTTAAAAAATCATACAATTATAAAAATTGAGTGGAAAACCTGTAATGAAAATATTGCTAATTATCTTTTCCAGGCGTTCAATTAATATAAGAAGTTAATGAGAAATCAAATCACTTTCAACCACAATATGAAATAGAATTCGAAGCAACATCAAATAATATTTGCGTTAAATTGTTAAACATATTTAATTTAAAATCAAACCAGATTATAAATAATTAAAAATATATGATTTTTGACCTTAAAAAAACTACATTTAAAAAAAAGTGGGATATTTATAAGGATTAATTCAATAATATTCCCTTTGATACTTGCATTATCATAGACCTCCTCCAGGCGATTGCTCAGGCATATATAACGCAGATAGAACTCATAGAGACTGGCCTGGAGCAGAGCCTTGGCATCGGCGGCGGCTGACACAGAGCTAGAAATGACGCCAGTAACGCCGCTAATGGTGGCCACAGTGGTGTCCACATTCTGATGCTGTCGCTCATAGTCGATAATGGCCAGTTGTTCGCATTCATGCTGCGACTGATGCCAGATCTCGTTGAAATATCTGCTGGACATGACGAGACGAGCTCGATTTTCACAATGGTTGTTATTTGAGTAAATGGGTAACCGGTAAAGCCGTTGTCAAGGTGCTGTTTGAGTCACCTCTAAGGGGGGATGGTAAACTTTATTTAACTGTTGCTAAATATTATTAATAAAAATATTTATATTTCATATGGATTTATTGTTAACGTATTTATAACTGATGATACATTCAAATTATACATAACAATGATTAAAATATAAATAATAATTGGTTAAAATAAGACATAATTAGTTAACAATATTTGTAGATGTATTTTATAAGGAATGCGCCTGGGCTCTTAAATGTTGTCTGCGGAGCAATACTTATGCATTGATTTGGTATGTTTGAAATGTATACCGCTGGTGGCGGTGAGAACTTCGCTGATAAAGCTCTGGGAATTGTGTATGGTGGTGCCGCCGAGGATGATTTTATGGCCAGCATTATTTAGCTGATGCACCGTCAAGGCCTCCTCATAGGTGGCGCCACCAATGATGAAGACAACCACCTCCTGTGGCGGACGTCGGAATGGCACTAGCTCGGAATTAATAGCTGGATAAAGTGGATCTAGATCGCGACCCTTGAGCACATCGTCGAGCGTTTCCTTTAGCAGCGGCGTGTGCTGAGTAAAAACGTTCTCCACACCCTTGAGGCCTTTGATTAGAATACGGGTCAGCTTGACGGCATCCGTGATGCGGACATTGTTAAATAAATCTCCTTGGCGCACATGCATGCCCGCATACTCAATCAAAGCGGGCACAACTTGTGCATTCCCACTGCGACCCTTGATCATCGCTAGCAGTCCGGAAGTATCACAATTGGCATGGCGTTCGTAGCGCAAAGCATACAAAGCCACCAGTTTCATAGCATCATCAAGGCTGTTGCGTTCGTCGGCAATTATTTTCTTGATGCGCAACAGCTGTGCGGCGTGCTCCGCCTTGCAGGCAATCTCCTGCTCCAGTTCGGATATCTCGAATAGCTTACGGTTATTCGTAATGCTGGATAATTCGCCCATCACACACAAATGTTTCTGCACGGTGCCGGACATTTTCTTGAACTGCGGATACGATTCGATGAAGTTTTTCATATCGGCAATGCTCTCGACTTTCTTGTGATCATCCGCCTTGCGTTGAAACTCCTCCATTAGCCGCTTTATGGTGCTGCCAATTTCACCATAATTGGCGTACATATTGTTGCAATAGAAGTCATCCTGATCGCCGGATAGCACTACTTCCATGAACTCTTTCGGCACATTGGGCCGTTTAGAGAGGTCAACTCGATTGTTGCGTATTTGGAGCAGCTCATGCACCATAGCCTGATATGACCACTGATGCAGCAGTGGAGTAACTGGATCATCCCGGCGATCCAACAGCAGCAACATTGGCGGCGCAGCACCATCCATATTGCCGCGAAAGTCAAAAAGTGACGACTCTTTCGTGGTCTGATCATGGATCAGCTTGGCCAGCAGTTGGGCAACCTGCGAGCCGGCACGATAGCGTATAACAGGATTGAGCTTAAGGCTCAGCAGCACGGCGGTTATGCCCTGAACGCTGCGTGTCAACGAATCCGGGTGCCAGCTCAGATCCCTCATACAATTGGGCAGGTTCAGTGAAAATAAATTAGGATTAACGCATAAAAAATCGGCATACAATTCCTTAACCTCCCGCACCGACTCTGACTCATCGCATTCAGCCAAGTATTTGATATCCGTGCGTGGTATAATGTTGCTAAAATCTGTTAATAAAACATATATTATTATGAGTTCTGGTTTAAAAGTTTAGCTATGTTCAGTTAAGCTGATAGCAGTAAGTATTTAAAAATAAAAACAGACAATAACTAGAATATATTAAATATCAGATAAAAGCCAAGTTTCAATTAAATTACTCATTAACGAATCAAAAGAATACATAGGTTACGGAATGATTCATGTTGAGCGAAGCTGGAATGATGAAAAACTGAAGATGAAAAGGGTTTTAATGGCTAGTCGGATGGGACAGGTCGTAGAAACTAATAAGGCTGACAAGGGCACTGAATTTTACCTCACTAGGGAGAAGTTTATGGAGGAAGAGAATTCCATGGCAAATCCTACGGCTTTTAAGAGAGAGAAATGTTAACGCAGCCTATTATCATAGAACGGAATATGTCTAGGTTACAAATTGCTTTTGAACAGATTGAAGTTGGTCATGAAATTTTACCAAGCGCGTATACCTAATGCAGTATCCATATTCTAGCATATGCCTGACGAGATTAATAAAGTAATTTATATTAATTATATTATGCAACCGCTTTAAGGGAATGTTATCTAGTTGATAATCAAAATTGTTTGATTATTCATTTTTTTTACATTAATATGCATCATAACTCGCGGATTGATGAACATAATTTGGTGGTAACACCCCATATAATAGACATTTATCCGAGATCTTTAACAGTTACTTAACAACAGACACTTACATATAAAATATGAGCCATATTTTGGATTACGCAGCTCATTGGCCAGCAGCTGAATGTTTTCCTTTGTGGGCCGTAGGAACACAATGCATTTGAGGTACTTCATGCGCTCTTGGGAGCGTCCAGAGTCTATGCGTTCGAAGAGATACACCTCGCGCTGCAACATATCCGATTGGCTAAATGCCACGGATATTATGCTAGTCTACGAATCGTATAAAATGTTGATACAGTGAAAACATTGTGCCATCAAAATTAATTTAATTTGTGTCTTTCTTACGGTCTCCTTGTCCAGCAATATAATTTTCATGCCTGGTCCGGACTCTGCGCACATTTTGTCAATGTACAATTTAATGCCATTTATTAAATTCATTATGAAAAATTATTTCTATCAACGAATCTAAACTTGCAATTTTTATGTGTGTAGATTCAACAGCTGTTGACAGCGATGTGTGAAAATTTCAACGCCACCTTTGACTGAAGTAGTTATTTGCTATCGATAGCGATACTTATCGGCAAGTGAGCGCGCCTGTTCAAAATTCAAAAGCTTGGTTATTTTGCATTACTTTCTACAGTCTTGAGAATGTATTTGATTATTTTTATTCTTCTTTTTTTTGTCAAAAATCACAAAAGTCTATTAATGCTACGTGTAATTAAAATATACGCAAAGCCTCCAACATTTACAACTTAAGCAATACGAATCACGATTTGTAAGGCAAAAATTAACCACTAATTTCAAAAAATGGTCAGTCGCTTAGACTAAAAGAAAACACAACTTAAACTGAAACGCAATGAGGTTCGATATGCATCTTTTGCGTTGCTTTGTGCGTGTCCACATCCAAGGGTTATTTATTGTGCATTCATTGTTCATTGCGTCACCGCTGGTTTTTCGTCCTGCTCTTTCTTTAGCTTTTCCTGCTCCAATTGGTAATTGTAGGCACGTCCCAGCTGCACTAGTTGCGTCAAGCCCACAAACAGATTCACGGCAAATAAACTGTAATTCTTGGGTATAATGACCAGTGAGTAACGTGACCAAATAATGCCCGTAGCTGCCAATGCGCCGCAGCTGGCTACGGAAATTGAATCCGCGGGACGTGCCAAATCACTGAGTCCAGCCGCGACCAAGCCCTATATATAGATAATAATAAGGAATTTGTAAACATAAATATGTTGATTAGCTAACAGTTGGTGTTAAGATTACAGCACCAGACAGAAATTGTTAACATATTTAGGATTACAGCGCTAGCATATGTTATCGTCATTTTTGGAGTGTGCAAAATTTGTAACTAGTTCAAAACAATAACAATTTAAGAACACAGACTGATAACCACACACAAATTCACACACACGTACTTATACATATACGCACTTATCGCACGTTCGCTCTCAATAAACGGAAAGCTGCTTAATAACAGCAACCAACAAGTTTATTGTGCTGGAATAAACAAATATTCCTAAAAAAAAAAAACAAAATCACGCAACTGGCGGCACTCTCACATATTTCTATATAAATGTCATTCAGATTTGTAGTCTATCAGCAGCAGACAAAGATAATGAAAATTAGCGAAGGTCATGCTGTTCATATTATGTAAGAGGCTGATAATCTGTCTGTATGTTAACGGACTGTCGGTTAACTTACCCATTTGAATATTGGCGCCCAGAAGAAAATCGTTTTAGGACCTAAAGAACAACAACACCATTAAATTGAAAGCGACACGTGGTATATATGTATTTATATAGAGTTTTCGTTTTTAGCTGACCTGCTGGATGCATCCAAAGGGGTCGCATCTTGGCGGGTACAAATTTGTCACAAACACCAATCACCCCATTGTAGATCTTTGTATGGATGCCCTTTCCAGCGGCAGCAGCTGCTGCTGATGAGGGTGGTGGTGGCGTTGGGGGAACTGGTGGTGGTGGCTGAATGGCTGTCGAAGACATTTTGTTTGTGCGAATTTTTCGAAATTGAATTCCACCCAACTGAGAGCTAGCTACTACCGTACGGACAGACAGTTTCACCCGTACTGAGCACAAATGGATTCAGTGTGAATAACAAAAGCGTTGAGTTGATTAACATTAGCGTCGGCGCGCAAAGTTCTCTCTCTCTCTCTATGTGTGTGTATGTTGCTCTCGCGCCCCCACCTCTGCTGGCACACACACACAAACACACAAAAACAGCTGAGAGCCCTGTTACATGAGTTTTAATTTGACTTTCTAAAAAAGTCCAACAAGAAAACCAAACCTGTTTTTAGCTTAAAAAAAAATTCTCGAAATTGTTCAATTCGACAACGCCTCTCATTCAAAACAAATACAAATTCAAATACAAACAAAAACGCAACGTCCTTGCCCTTGACAATCGCACGCAACACTTGTCCGACATTGCCATTCATTCGTTTAATGCCTGCGCCAATTTCCGCAGCGTAATGTTGACGGAAGCTAAATACGCACTTAAGTGCATTCATGATACTCATACATACATGCATACATATGTACAAACTGCATGCACACATGCATGCATCTAAAAATAAATATCAAACTGCAGCAGGTTGTGTCTCTTTGCTCAGCGTGCATCACGTGACAAACTGATATTCACATACTTAAAAAAATTGGAGTACACGTCTTCTTAATCATGAGAAGTGATTAAAAGTCTAAATATTGCATTTATCATAAAAACCAAAATTATTTTTGTTTAGGGTTTTTCAAATTTGTTAGAAACAATATTATAAATTTTCCTTAAAAGTGTTTTAGTGTTAGAGCAAAATTAAAAAAATTAATCAAGCTTCATGTTTATGAAGAAGCTACTACTTTCTGAAATGATATTTCTTATAATAAATAATTATTAATAAACAAAAAAAAAAATCCTTTAATGCAGTTTCTTAATATAATGAAACACTCTAGCTTATACAAAAAAGAATGACAATGCTACCTTTAAAATGAATTTTCTTATTTAAATCAATATTTCAGACCTATTGTTCCTATGACAGCTAAAAGATAAAGTCGTCCAATTTCGACCGAATTCAACCAATTTATATAAAATATATTAAAACTTTGCAATTACTGAGTTTTGTTAAGATAGTTTGAGAAACAAAAAAGTTGTTCCTACGACTAATTTTTCAACAGATTGTTCCTATGGCAGCTATAAGATATAATAGTCCGATTTTGATGAAATTTCGTGAGCATGCTTAAATAGTGCTAAAACTTATATTTGGTAAGTTTGGTCCGATCGTTCCTATGGCAGCTATTGTGGTCTCATCCCGCTGATTCCGACATATTATCTGCGTGCAGCAAAATTTAGCAGCTTTACCAAGTTTCATCAAGATAGCTTTAACCCTGAGTGGCAAGTTTGCATAGAAACAGACAGACATGTTTATATCGGCTCGGCTGTTGATAGTGATTAGGAATACATAGCTTATGCGGTTGGAGATGTCTCCTTCAATGCGTTACACAATCGACGATATAATAAAATAATAATTAGTGCAAGGGTATACAATGTACATTAAATCGATATAGCAAGTGATTTAAGCTAACGATAATTCCTTTATGCTGATTAATGAAGTGAGCATCACATATCTTGACGGTGCAATTCAGGTCCACTCTAATTCCTATCAAATGTATATGTACATAGTGTGATTCACGCACACACAAGCACACTCATATGTATGCATGGAATCAACTCTCAGCACAGTGTAGCAAAATATATATACGTAGATCATTTGGATTTGAGCAACTATTGCGCATTAACGCAAAACGTGTATTGTTATAACTATGACGTATTTACATATATATGTATGTTTATGCATGTGCATGTATGAGTAACTTCGTTCGTTGGAAGCCCCACCTTAAAACTGTAGCTACCATATTTCAATTGTATAAATAAACTCAAGTGTTTTTCTCTTTTTTCAGAATATCAGGTGTTTGTTTAGTTTTCCTGAAAATGTGAATAAAACTGCACAATTTGCCGTGTTTTTTTTATATCGTTTTTCATGTTAGAAATGTATATGTAATTCCAATTACAAATCAAAATCGTACATATCAATAAAATTATTCATTACAACTCAAATAGTTCTACAAATTTATCATTCCTGTGTGTGTGTGTTTTTATTTCTGATTGCTGTGTTTAGCACATTTGTTTGTTGCTGTTGCAATGTTTCGTTTGCGACTTTGCAACCCGTTTGAAGAAAAATATATACTTATATACCGAAGATACTTACTATGAAATTTTAAACATATTCAATTGTTGGAAAACATAAATAACTAAAAAAGGAATTAACTATTGCAACATGCATCAGACAAACGTTCAACAAATTGATTAATTCTTTAAATTTGCTTCACATGGTTACATACACATCGCTTCGTATGTATGCGTATAAATGTTGTTAACACAGAAATTTAAAATGGTTGATTGCTGCAACGATTTTAGGTTTATCTGTAGTATGTTGTTATTGTATATATAACCAAGCTGTCATATAGAATGTGCATATTATTTCTTTTTTGTTTGCTGTCAGAATTGTTGTTGTTGTTGAATGGGCACAGAGTATCGCTCGAAATCTTATTGCTATATGCTAATCATCAATAGAGTATACACAAATTAGTTGTGTATACGCAATTGTTTGTTACTGCTCATCCATGGAGTTTAAAAGTTGTACGAGTTCATTGGTAGTTTCTCTGTATTCGGATCAAAGTTGTATTCTGTGCCATCAGAGGACGGTGCCAGGTTAGATTGTTCGCCCTGTAAATGGAAAGTTAAAAGAGGTTAATCGAATTAGCTAAGGCTAAGTAAAAACATTTTATATTTACCTCTGAAAAGTATTTCTCAATGATTTCGTATGCCAGCTTGTAAATCTCAACATTCTCATGGTTCTGCAGGCGCTCAATTTTGGCGAGTCCCTCGCACTCCTCAATCAAAGTAGCAACCTCTTCGACATGGGATGCGGCCACTTTGAGCATATTATTGAGACCATCGAGCACAACCTGATTAGGACAGAATAACAATTGAATAAAATAGTAGAATTAAAATATGTATAAACTCTTACATTGATCACTTGTATGTCCTGGCACGAAAGCAGATCGCAGAATGGCGGTATGACGCCCTCTTTGATTAATGTAAACACCTGTTCGGGTCTGCCGCTAATGGTTAGATTACTAATAGCCCAGGCGGCCTCCTTTTGCGTCTGGAATTCGCCCTTGCTCAGGTTGTCAATGATTTTCGGCAGCAGGCCGATATTGATGACAGCCTGCACCTGTGACTCGTTGCCGGCGGTGATGTTGGAGAGGAACCACACAGCCTCCTTGCGTATCTTCTCCTTTGGATGCGACAGCAGTGCTGGAAAATACGACAATGCCTCGTAATTGAGCACCACCTGCGTCTGTTCATCCGAGCCGGTCACAATGTTGCCCACTGCACGCAGTGCTGCCGTCTGCACTTTAACCTCGCTGTTGCCCAGCAGAGGTATCAGCTTGGGCACAACGCCGCTATCGATGACCATTTGGATTTGATCGTTGCCGCCATCGGTTAAATAGCTAATGGCCCATACCGTATCGACCAGGATGTTTGTGTCAGTGTGATGGATCAGCACATTTAGTGCGGGCAGGATTTCGTGTATTGTCGCAGATGGTGGCGGCGGATCCTTGTTCCGGCACAAATTCACAATCACCCAGGTGACATTGCGCAAGAAAGATATGGGTATATCCGGTTTAATAAACGACAACAGCGGCTGCACAACGCCATGCTTAATGACAAAATCACGCAACAATGGACCATCGCCGATAATGTTGCCCAGCGCCCACACGGCTTGTTCGCAGACATTCGGAGCGGGTGAGTTTAGCAGTTGAAGGAAGAGTGGCACGGCCCCAGCTGCAACCACCTACAAAGATCCAACAAATACAAAACAAATTCGACATGCAATTAGTACGCAAATTTCAACTACTTGCAGCAAGTGACACAGCAGATGTTTGCGATAGCTATATCACCTATATATAAATAGGTAGTATGTGCAATATATGGAAGTCTTTATGTAAACATAAATTAGTATATTTGTGTGAATGTGATCTGTGAAATATGAGCTGCTCTATCATGATTTTAATAGCCTGTTCTTGCCTATTTATAAAATGTATGCCCATATTTTACAATATTTACTAATTGTAATATTTCAAATTTTTAATATAGGGACAAATTAAACGGGGTTTTCTTAAATGCTTAATCTAGACGTTTAACAACAGACAAAATCAAAATAAACTTTAAAAATTAAGTAAATTTCGAAAAATAATTAAAAACTGTAATATCTGCTTAAAACTTTCAATTCAAATTTCGACACTTCTTGTTTGTAATTTATGTTATCGAACATGATATATGGAATTGCTTACGTGATTGGTTTGATCGGAAGTGCCCGAGGCGATGTTGGTCAATGCCCAAGCTGCCTCGAACTGTAGCATTGTGTGATTATGTTGCTTCAGACATTCAACCAGAATGGGCAATATCTCGCTATCGATCAGATCATCGATAGGTGGATTCTTATCGGATGACAGCAATTTGCGTGCCGCTTGAACGGCAGCCAACTGTTGATCCGGTTTCGACAGATCGGCGGCTGCCAAAGCCAACTTCTTCAAATTTATCGACTTGGATAACTGTTCATCCTCATCTGTGTTCGAGTCCAGGTTGGGCACATTTCGACGCTTTAAAATTGTCTCGTCGCGCTTATTTTTGCGCAGCTCCACAGTTACTTCATTGCGGCGACGACGCATCTCCTAGAACATATTTTTATATTTTATTCTATTTTTATTATTAAATATTTAAATTAACCTACATCTTGATCCTTTCCTTTGTTTTTAAAGTTTTGCAAACGATTTTGATCCAGCGATGTCATTTTCACTGTGTGTGTATGTGTTTATTTCTACCAATAACCTCCAATTAATATTTGAAATGCTGGTGCTGTTACTTTTTTTTTCTTTCGTTGTCTCCTTCTTGCTTAGTTATTTCAATTAACCAGCAACACCAGAAAATTTCTACACACACACACGCACGCATACAAATACCGACACAAACAAAAGAGCAGCAGAAGCACGGGGCATGGCAGAGTCCGTTCGTTAAATCGACATCGAGAGAGCGAGAGAGAACCAACACAATTGCATGGCAGAGCGCAAGCAGCAGCACGATGACAATGACAGAGTCGTCGTAGAAGAGGGCAGAACCATCAGGCGAAAGAAAGAAAAAAAAAGAAATGGCGATTACAAATGTTCCCAATTTGCAGCCAAATGGCTGTTTTAACACATTAGAAACGCATTGTAACAAATTGTGCTTACATTTCCAGTTTGTTTACTCCGTATTTAGAACTCGACTGACACTTAACAGGTCTTTCAAATAATGAATAAACCTTTTTTTTAGATATATATAAAAATTGCAATTCGTGACAGCGACGTGACTAAAGTTGGCTGCGCTTCACAACGACTGGGTCTGCCAACTTGGCTCAAAATTCATGTGTTAAAATTTATAGCCACCACCATTAGGTATGAGCAAAATATGTTATCGATCTATCGATTAAAATGGCTTAGGCGTGCAAAAAAAAAACTGAACAATTTGTGTATATATATACATATATAAGGTATAATGCAATTTAATGACTGCTGCCAATGACTGAAAAGACGGAAAATGTCAATCCGCTGGAGCAGGACACCACCGTACCCCCGGCAAATGCATGGCTTTCGCTTCCGGTCCAGGTGAAATCTGAGAAGATCGATATCGAAATAGAGGCAAAACTGCGTTCCCTCAAATCCGAGAGTGCTTCGCCCCCAACGGGGGACAGCGATAGCAACAGCAACGATTCCCTGCTGGAGGATAAGAAACAAATCGAGCCAGTTAAATCCTCAAATGAGATTCTCGCCGAGCTTTTTAGCGTTTTCAATGCGGCACCGCCGGTAGAGCTGCTGGATGACAAGAATCTGCTGAGGAAGCACAAGAAATCAAAGCGGGACAAGAAGAAAAAGTCGCGCAGCAAACCGGATAAAGCGGAGAAATCCGATGGCGAACACTCGGAAACGGATGTGGTCACATCCGGGAAGCACAAGCACAAGCGCAGGAAGCATAAGCATAAGCACAAGGATAGCAAGGATAAACACAAGGATAAGGATCGGGAAAAGTCCAAGGAAGAGGTGGAAACAAGGAAGCGACATGCGACTAAGGAGGCGGAGACGGAGGTGCCACCAGTGCCCGTCAAGAAGGATCAGGAGTCTAGCGCGGAAAAAGAGCGGGATCGGGAGCGAGAAAGGGAGCGGGAGCAGGAACGAGATAGGGATCGAGAGAGAGCACGTGGCCACAATAGTTTTTATAATGGGTACCACGAGGGTAAGCGTGCTCACTCCAAGGACAACCCTAGCAGATCCACAAAAATCAAACTGGAGCGCCGTCAATCCGATGAGCTTTCGCTCTCCGACGAGGAAACATATCTGCGGGAGAAGGCCAACGGGCAACGACGACGCTACTATGGCAATTCCTGCAAGCCGGAGCCAGGAGGTGAGATTAAACGCCATAACAGCTCCGCCCGCCATCCGGGCAGCTCCAGCACCAGACAGCGCTCCCGTTCCCGCTCACGGGATTTGGGCATTGATAAGAAGCGACTGCTGGAGATTGCACGCCGCAATGCTATCAGCATGTTCAAGCGCGGCAATATGGCGGGAGTGGCGGAGATGACGCCGGAAGTAAAAGATAAGGTGCTGCTCAAGATGCGCTATGGTGGTCGCAGTGTACAGGATCTGACGGACTTTTGCAAGAAGATCAGCAATGGAGAAATGTTGTCAGATCTCAGTTCGGATGAGGATTCGGATGTGGACAAGCATGGCAATGCTAAGGCCTTCCATCATCCGTTCCAGCTGAAGGAGCGCGAACCGATTGTGATGCATATACGGAATGCCACGCCCATTGTGCCGTCGCGACGCGAGGAGCAAACCAAAGCGATAACCATGCAGTTTCCCGTCTCCTCCGGCCAAGTGCATCGCATGTCCGAGGTTTGGGTGCCCGTCGACCCGAAGGATGCACTGGCGCCGCTGCCCACGCTGCCACCCGCCAAACAGGCCACTAATATATTCAAGGATGTGCAGAAGAATGTCTTTGCCAAGACTCTGCCCCAGCAAGAGCTGCAGGAGCCTGCCTTTAAGTCCGCCTCGAATCTCTTGGATGCCGATCTTAATGGCGGTGCATCGACACCAACGCCTGTGCCGCTGCCGGTGGCCCTGCCTGCAACAACTGTTGCTCCTGCTCTAGCTCCTGCAGCTCCACCACCTCCAGTTGCTATGACGCGTCCAACTCCCATCAAGCCGCCGGTGCCTTTTGTGCCCGAGGTGCCTATACCATCAGCGACAGCGGCGAGGACTCCGGCGCCAACGCCTTCCATTTTTCCACACGCAATGCCGCCCAATATGGATGTTTCCAGCATAATCACACAGCGTCTAAGTGCCATAAGGCGACTCCAGGTGAGAGCAGCCAACAGCTTAAAGACTATATATGTATATCCTGTAATATATACAACGACTAATAGGGTATAAACAAATAATGTCAATGTATGCAACAGACAACCTTTTACCTATTACTAATATATTTGAACCAAAGCTTATATAACAGCTAACAGCAAAATTAATTATTCTACTCTCGTTGGTTAAACAACTTTCTGTGAAAGAGATAATCAGGCCAGCTTCCGCGCCCGAATGATGTTGAAAAACGTTTAATATAGCAAATTCGAGTCGTTTTTCAATAGGAGTTCCCAAATTCCTATCAATTTGCTTCCGAATCATTGTCGATAAAGGCTGATTTTCCTTATAGCATTGACTTTGGATAAATCCTCTAAACTTTTAACTACGACTTAGTAAGGTAAATTATAATAGATACATGTATTATTGTTAATCATATTTTTATGGAAAACTTATTTGTTTTCTAAAATAATATGTAGATTAAAGTTTATTTTATTTTTTGTGTAACCTACACCGTTTATATACCATTAATAAAAATCGATATCAATAATTGAAAAATTAAGTAGTCCATAAAATTGAGAAACAATTATACGTTGAACTAATAAATGAATTTCTCTGCCTTCACACAGGATAATCCCGCCGATTCGGAGGCACTGAAAATGATGTTCAACGCGCAGCGCGACATGTCCTCCTGGGCCTCATCGAAATATCTGCCCGGCCAGTTTACGGGCAGCACTGGTGCTCAGGTGCTGAAGGTGCATCAACTGAATAGCGGGCCACAGTTGTGGGCGCGTCGAGATCAGCTGACCTCCACGAAGCCCGTTACGGGCGGCATGGGCATGGCACTTTTGCAGAAGATGGGCTGGAAGCCGGGCGAGGGACTCGGACGCACCAAGACGGGCTCGTTGCAGCCCCTCCAGCTGACAGTGAAGCTGGACAAGCGAGGTCTAATCTCTCGCGAGGATATCAAACAACCGCCGCCACGGCCCACAGCCTCAAGGAACACAAGTGCTTCTTCAAATATCGCACAGGCTGCGCTCACAGCTCAGGACAAGCATCCTGTCTGTGTGCTCAACGAACTGGCATCGAAGAATAAGTGGTCGCCACCGCAATATACGCTAAGGGACGACTCGGGGCCATCGCATAGCCGCATGTTCCTCTTCTCCGTCGAAATCAATGGAAGATCATATACTCCTGCCCAGGCTTGCAACAACAAAAAGAACGCAAAGTTGAATGCGGCCAATTTGTGTTTAAGAGCTTTGGGCATTCTGCCGCCCAGCTAGTGAGAATTATCTGATTTATATTTGCGGGGTCTAAAGTTCACACTAATGTAAGTATAGTTATAAATATATAAATATGTATATGCCAGTGTAAATAATTATCAATAAACTAATACTAGTTAACTTTAAAAGTCTATGTCTAATGAAAAACCAAAAAGAACAACTATTTTAGGCTGCGTAACACGAAATACCCTTGCAGACATATGGTATATGAACGATATAACATTTTATTGAAAAAAACCCAGCATGTTTTTCGTAAAAAAGACTTAATTTTCGATTGATCCTATGGCTGATAAATGATAATTTTAGAAGATTTTGATTACTCATAAAAACAAAACACCTATTGGACATGACCTAAATTTTTCAAAGATTATTTCTATAGTTAAAATGTTAGACCATTATATATATCTTGTAATTTCGGAGTCTGACGAAGATATATGATAAGACAACGCAACATATTTCATAGTATTCCGAATCGGCTGATCCCGATATTTGGACTGCCTGTAGCCAAAACATCAATATTGCTTATAGATATACATTTTGATTGATTTCCAAATTCTTTGGCAGTATTTTAATAATCTGCTTTTGCGAACCAAGTATCGAAATCCAAGCAGCCGTTACATTTTAAAAAGCTTTTGTTGAGTGCAAAAGCTTTTCGCTCTTTTGCTTACAGAAGGGCGAATTTAACAGTGAACAGTGCACAGTGGGACACATTCGCTTTAAAATGAATTGAAAGTGATAAAAAATGATTATAATAAAACTAAAGAAAAACAAAATAAAAAAGAACAAATGAGCAATTGTGGGGTACAAAAAAAAATACTCAAAAATTTTCTGATGCACTTATTAATATTAAATTTGCATGCTGGTTTTACTTGCTGCGCAAAAAGAAAGCTTTTGCTTGTTTTGCTAAAATTGTCAGCTTCATATTGGCCATCGTCAGGCTTTTGCGCAAGTACACAAACAAAGCAAAAAACAGCTGAGTGCACAAAGCTGATGTGGGGGGGCAGGGCAAGCACCGACACATGCGCCCAGCTGCAGCAGTTACATAGATGTTGAGTATGTGTGCGTGGGAATTGAATCTTTCCACCATGGCTTAAACAAACATTGAAGGTCAGTTTACGCGGGACTGTGCCACAGAGAACACATCTCGCATTTGCCGCCGCAGGATGTGGTTAAAGCATCCCGATTGCTGGCACTCCTCCTCCTTCTCCAATTCGTTGGTGTACAGGCACAAAAGTTTTATGAGTGCCCCAGGTTCATGGCACAGTTAGGCCACAGCATCCCACAAATTGCCTCAACTTTTTGCCAAATGCAAACAGATGTTTGACAGCAACTCCTCCAGCTGTAAAATTAGCATAGCATCTGTATGTGGGTGTGCGTGTTTTTAGAGTTATTTCTAAAGTTGCATAACCCTACATGGGACACATTAATACATACGTATGTATATGTATATGTATATGTATATGTACGTATGCATGTATGTTTGCTGGCTAACAATTGCAATTTGGACCTGGTCGCCACGGATTGATGTTCACGGTGGTTCAGTTTGTTTATTGCCGCAGCCATGGAAACGTGTCGCACTTGTGCAAGGTGCGATTTCGAAAATGGCAACAACAACTATTGGCTGGACTTGTTCCACCCAACGCGCTGGCAAAGCGAAATGGCACAAATACGCTTGGAGTTCGTCAACTGGAAGTTACAGGTTAGTCGGCAAAGTAATAACAAAAATAACTCCAAATGCAATTTGTGAAAGTTTGTGCGTTGCATTTTAATTAAGCTTTTGATCGTGCAACGGTGAGTAAGCGGCACCGATAACGATTAACGTGCGTTACTTATCGGTTTTTTGCAAATGATTAACGATTGCAATTTTTGAAAGTTTGTGCAATGCATTTTAAAAAAGCTTTTGATCGTGCAACGGTAAGTATGCGCCACCGATAACGATTAAAGTACGTTACTTATCGGTTTTTTGCAAATGCTTAACAATTGCAATTTTTTAAAGTTTGTACGTTGCATTTTGATTATTTCGCGGATCCCCACAACGGTGGGGTGGGGTGGGGTATCGATATCTTTTTGCAATTGTAAATGTTTGCTTGATTTAAGCTAACTCCTCTATAACCTTTAGATCTCACCTAACGATGGACTGCCACAAAAAATATGTAGCGATTGTTTTACAAAATTCTGCTCGATTTATACGTTTCGCATGGCCTGCCAGGATGCGCAATTAAAGCTCTCGAATATTTTTGATAAAATCGATGCTCATATGCTGTATGACAAAACCGAAGAAGAGCAAATCGACGAAGATGCTGATGAAATAGAAACGGCAAGAGAAATAGAAACAAGAGCAACAACGACAACAACAACACAAAACACTGCCATTATTGAGGCCACATCGCCAACGCCCATAGAAATATATGTGGAAGCGATAAACATAAACGAAACAGAAGAAGAATCCTTACAACTAGATGATGAAACAGATTCAGCTGCAGATTACAACTCATTGAACATTAGCTATGCTTGTAAATTTTGCCACAAGCCACAGGAGAGCTATGAACTGCAGCATATGCTTTTAGAGCATATCAGTAGTGCCCATGATCCGGACCAGCCCTACAACTGTCCGGATTGTGCAGAATGCTTCCAAGATGCTGCCTCCCGTACCGTTCACATGAAGAACGCCCATGTGATTAAGCACTACGCTTGCGAGGTGTGCGGCAAAAAGTACGGAGATCGTCATAATCTTCAGCATCATATCGAGAAGTATCACTCTGAAACGGACTTCGAGTGCAGCATGTGTGAGAAGCGTTTCTTTACACGCAAAAGCCTGCATTACCACATGAACTGGCACAAGCCGGAGCGGCAGCTGAGATGTCGCCACAGTGGCTGCGACAGGCTGTTCATCAATCAGCGACATCTCAAATGTCACGAGGCCACACATTCAACGGGCTCCCGCAAGAGTGAATACTGCGGCTTTTGTGGCAAAGGTGCGTGGGTGGTCCGATATATATATTATATTATTAATAGCTAAAATCTACTTATAGCTTTCATACATGTGAAAACCTTACGTTGGCATATCTATCGACAGCATGGCGGTGAGAAGCCCTTCAAATGTGCCATCTGCATTGAGGGTGAGTTAAATCTATGCAGCTTCGTGCACTTCAGCCGAATATAGACTTTCTATCAGTACACTCAGAAAAATATGTGAATTTTAATCAAAATGACCATTTTTTTTTTTAACAAATTAAATAAATCTTGTCAAAAATAGCTTATGCTCATAGAAAGTCATTCATCGAATAATGATGCTATAATCGTATAGGTCTTAGCAAATTTTGAATTTTTGTAATCTGTAAAAAATTAAGCCACTGAGCATACGATACTACTTTGTACTATAATATTGTACAATTCAGTATTATTTTGAATAGATTAAATTATTGTGCACTTCAATTGTAAACATTTCATACAATACAAAAAATTATATAATTTTTTTCTCTTTAATGTCAACCATTTTCAGTTTGTGTAGAATAATATCTATGGCGCTAAATCAGACCTATTTATATACAAATTCTACCAATTAAGGTACACATTTTTTTGAGTGTAGCTGTAAAATAGTTTCTTTGGGCTTTTTACGAAAATTATGTATTTGAAAGCTTCGTTAAGAATGTCTAAAAAGGCTAAAGTGCTAACTTATAAAAGTTCTTTCACTGTGCGAGCTTTAAGCATTTGCTCAAGAGATCGTTTGAGAATTGGATTTTTAAGCTCACACAGCGAATATTCGCTTTTAAAATATAAGAACTCATTAACAATAACCATCTGTCGCATATCATCATAACATTCATCGTATACGCTTTAAGATTTTCCATATACTAACTCTGAAGAAGCCAAACTTTTGCTGCTTTTTGTTGTGCGTGTTATTTCTATATGCGCCAAAAGCATCCTAACGGTAAACATGGCTCAGCTCTTTTTTAATACACCTATTAGCCAAAAAGCATGTGAACAACTTCATACATAACGTTAAAACTTTTGCAATTTTCTTTATAACTTTGACACTATTTTAACCAGTTTGTTAATCAAACACCTTGCATAACCAACAATGTCCACCGTACGACACCCACCCCCTGAGGCGCAGCATGCAAGCAACTTCAGTGGTCTCTCGAAATGTTGAACTCTTTAGAATCCAAAAATGATTCTACTTTGCAAAATTTTTTACATTTTGTTTGATCATGGGTTTCTATTAAAAATAGTAACAATTTTTTTTTCTAGTATTCTATTCCTTATATGAAATATTTGTAAAGGTCCAATTTTTATTTAAATTCGATATACAAAGGAGCTTAAAAAAATTGATTATATAAATAAAATTGTACCTAGTAATAAGAATATAACAAGCTTTCGAGCGACCACTGTAATATTCAATTACCGTTTCATGACACCCCAAAATTCAACAGTTTCTGCTTCAAAACTAAAAGTTGTTTGCCTTTTAAATATTTTGCTTTAAAAAAGTTTTTGACTCGTATGCGGAAAAGCGCATTCATATGCTTGAGCTGCATACGGAAAATCTGACGCATCAGGAGCGCAGCGAGTGCATGTTCCAATCCTGTCGCCAGGAGTTTGACAGCGAACAGGAGCTCATCCAGCACATGAGCGCCGAGCATCTGCAGCGCGAGCCACCAGCTCCAGTCATTGCGAATAATAAACGCGTGCTCCAGCGGAAGCGGGAGCGAAAGTTTACTGGTCTCTTCCAATGCGTCAGCTGCACGCAGCGCTTCAACATGAAAACGGCTCTGGAGCGGCACATGGCAGTGCATTCAGTTGACCGACTGCATGCCTGCAGCCACTGTTCCAAACGCTATAAGCGTGCCCAGGACTTGAAGTGGCACATGAAGACGCATGCCAATGAGAAGCCAAATGTTTGTGATGTTTGCGGCAAGGCATTTGCCCTGAAATATGTACTTACCCAGCATATGCGCAGTCATGAGGGTGAGTAACCACTAACACTTAACGGTATTTATAATACCACATTACATATTTCAGTTCTTGAGAAGAACTTCAAGTGTGAGACCTGTGGACGCTCATATCTGTTTGAGAAGTCGCTGCGGCTCCATCAACGCGTTCACACGGGCAACACTTACTACAAATGCGATTTGTGCCAGGAGCGTTTCGTCACTCACATCAAATTTAAAAGTATTACAAAATATACATTCAATGATCCCTCCGAAGCTAGAACTTCCAACAATTAGAATTGTACTTTTTTCAATGCCTTACAAATGCCTTTTAGTTCAAAAATTTTGTTTTTAATTTTGTTTTATTTATCTTTTGTTCCTTAACCCTTTCGAATACCGTTAAAAAATATTGAATCTTTACACTTAATTTTATGGAAACTATATAAAAAATTGAAAATTGTATTTCCTGAAATTATAATTACTATTTCATAATTAGAGCCAGCTCTGATATCGAAGCTTTTTAGCGACCATTATATTCAGTATATATTTCTTCGCAGTATATTCCTTTAAATACAAAAATTAAATCCTGTTTTTGCCATTGCAGCTCATATGAAGAAGGCACATGATACAGACCAGTCGCCCGCCAAAGATTCGCTGGATGATTTGATCAACATTGTGATTTCCTAAATGTACCAATGAAATAATCCAAGTGGAACAGCAAAGAAAAACTAATTTTGAGATAGCATAGCATCAAAACTACCATAATACTATTTGAAGGGTGAAACGCTTTGAAAAAGCCAAGCCCAACACAGAATTTTGAAATCTTAGACCCTCCATTTAACCCTATCATTAGACTAATCGGAAATATATATATACATACATATATAGATCAGGCACAGGGTACGTTAATTCGTTAAGAGTGCTGAAAGCTTTATACTCTGTAGGCAGACTTCAATAAACTCAAATGTTTTCCGCTTTCCACTCACATTCCATTTCAGTACATTTCATACACAAACTCGTATAGTATTTTACCATCCATACAAATCTTAATCTACATTTACATATTTCTGCACAATACAAGACCATTTGGTGACCAATTGGTGACCATTTTAGTGATAAGTAAGAAAACGTTATAAAACGTATTTAAGCTATAAGGCAAGCAACATTTTAATGCTCAAAAAGATATTGCATTTATTTAATAAAACTTAACACACATATTTACAATTACAATTATGAGAAAACCATATTTTAAGAAATATCAAAATAGAATACAAAATATATATTAGTAGTGGTAGTACAATATATATTTACCAAATTCGAGTTCCATATTCATATAACATGTTTTATTTAATTTAGAATAAACTGCCATCAAATATAGGCATTCAAATAAATATAACGCGATATATATCGCCAGCTGTTGTAACAGCCCTGTGCTCGATAGCACTGCCAGAAGATGTAATGTCATATGCCGCCGCACTGTCTGGCAACGCCATTTCTTTGGCCTCTTGTACGAGCTCGCATAACACGTCAGTGTTTAGGTTTTTAAGCAGCAAGTTCTATCAAAATTGATGCAAACGTATTGCTAAAGTGCAAAGGCGAGTCGGCTACCGATCGAAATGGACAAAAAGTGATAAATTGCGCAGTAGTACATTATACATATATGCATAAATCAGAGACACGACCAATTTCTGTTTATGATTCTAAAAATTAAACGGACAACAACAACAACAAACAGCATCTAGAAGGCAGGTGCAACGGTAAAGATTAGCAGCTGTGATATACGGACAAAAGAAGAAGAGCAGGAATCACTGCCACGCCAAAGTTTTTTCAGACATAAGTTTGACGTGTGTGCGACAATTTTGATCGCAACTGGTTAAGACGCCCACACACACGCCCACACAGATACAGACAGCATAATGGCTTTGCCATTAAGCGATCTGCTACTTTTTGGCAGCGGCGAAAAGAAATTGGTTGCCTGTCTCGTTCTGCTCCTTATCGAACTCTTCATGGACGGTGAGATCTCTTAAACTTTATTTTATTTGTTAGTTATGTATATATATTTATTTATTTATATGAAGTAAAATATTTTAACCATAAGTTCAATATTATTTAAATATAATTGAATTGAGTCGGTTCAGTAACAACTTCTTCCCTTTGCCTTGCGTAAACTAAACTGGGATCCTTATTTCCGATTTCCTTCATACTCCAGTCGGCTTCTGCTTATCAATCTTCCGTCATTAATAAACCGTTTTACAACCTTGGGAGTTGTCTCCCTATTTTTCTGTGTCTCCTTATATTTATTTACACCACTGTAATTCTCTTAAGCTTATAATTTTAATTATATTATATAACATATATATATATAGTATAAAAAAAAAATAAATAATTAATATTACATTTATTTGTTTGGTTTGATTGCATACTGAGTTTTCCCCCATACTTGCAACAAATATTGGATCAATGCTCATTTTAAATACATCCATACACTTTAAATATTAATTATATATAATTTGAATTTTTGTAATATTTAATTCAATTGCCGTTCTTGACTCTCTCCAGTCAACATTAAACAAATAATTTATAACACGTCACGTCACATTACAGGCGCTGATGCGGCTACAAGTCAGGCGGACATTGACAATCATCTGGAGCTGGGCAAAGATTTTCTGGCACGCGGTCAACTGTCGGATGCACTGACGCATTACCATGCAGCTGTCGGTGAGTAAAAAACTGTAGCAGGAGTAATCTCTTTATTTTATGTCTATGCGAAACAGTGCTGCAAGCTTTGAACAAACCAAATTTGATTCTAATTGGGATGGGAAAAATCATGAAAGAAATTATAAATTATGTTCTGCATGCTTTTTTATGTTGAAATATATTATTTTTGGAGAATGGCTCGATTTTCTGGTCGTTACCATCTCTATCTTTATTCAAATCCACGGCTTGAAATGGTCGCCAGATCTTTGGCTACAAAATATTTTATATTTTATGAAACTTTGTGTTTTTTATGTTTATTTATTTTGTGTTTAAATTTCGCTTCCAACTTAAAACAGCATATAATTGTCGATAAATTGAATATAAAAAATTATACAAAATTTGCAGCACTGCATTCAGAGATGTACAAAAGAACCGTATTACAAATTAAGTACCACATGTTAACCGATTCACCTTTGCAGAGGGCGATCCCAACAATTATTTGACGCTCTTCAAGCGCGGCACCGTCTATCTGGCGTTGGGCAAGACACGCTTTGCCATTCAGGATTTCAGTCGTGTGCTGGAGCTGAAGCCGGACTTTACAGCAGCGCGCAGCCAGCGGGGCATTGTGCACATGAAGAGTGGCGACTATGATCTGGCGCTGGTGGATTTCGAGCATGTGCTGCGCGAGGAGCCACAGAATGGCGTTGTGCACGAGTACTATGCGCGACTGCGTCCGGCCAAGGAGCAGTGGCAGCTGGTGCAGCATCTGATGAACAATAATGATGAGCAGAATGCCATTGGCATGATTAGCCAACTGCTGGAGATCTCTCCGTGGTCAGTCGCCTTCCGACAGGCGCGCTCCGATGCTTATCTTAAAACGAACGATCCGCTCTCAGCGATTGCGGATTTGCGGCAGGTGAATCGCTTATCGCAGGACAGCACCGAGGGACATTATAATATAGCACACTTGCTATATAATATTGGACATGCCACCAACGCGCTAAAGGAGATCCGCGAGTGCCTTAAATTCGATCCGGAGCACAAGCTCTGCTTTCCCTTTTACAAGAAACTGCGCAAAGTGGAAAAACAGATGGTGACAGCGGAAACGGCGCGCGAGGAGAAACAAGCGCCCGAATGCATAGTCGCCGCGGAGGCCGTACTTAAACATGAGCCCGAGGAGACAATGATACGCTATGAGGCGCACAAGCTACTCTGCTCTTGCTATACCACGGATGAGCAATACGTCAAGGCCTTGTCACAGTGCAAACAGGCGCTGGAGATACTGAAGGATGCCCAGGTGTATTGTGATCGGGCCGAGGCGCTGCTGGGCAGCGAAATGTATGATGATGCCATACACGATTTCCAGTCTGCGCTCGAGCTCGATGAGAACAATGCGCGTGCCAAGGAGGGCATTCAGAAGGCGAAGAAGCTGCAAAAGCAGGCGGAACGACGGGATTACTACAAAATACTGGGCGTTAAGCGTAGCGCCAACAAGCAGGAGATTGTGAAGGCGTATCGCAAGGCGGCACAGAAATGGCATCCCGACAATTTCAAGGATGACGAGAAAAAGTGGGCGGAGAAGAAGTTCATTGACATTGCCGCGGCCAAAGAGGTGCTTACAGATCCGGAGAAGAGGCGACAGTTCGACCAGGGCGAGGATCCCTTAGATCCGGAGAGCAATCAACATGGTTTCCGAGGTGCCGATCCATTTGCGCATTTCCAGCACGGTTCGCCCTTCCAGTTCAAGTTCCATTTCAATTAAATGGGTCCCGAAATTGCCATTGTTGAGCACGTTTTCTTTTTGTGATTTCCCCTTTTGATTCAGTCACGTTTAAAATACCCTATCCACCTTTCCTTCAGCCCCTTCCTTTCTGCTCACACCCAACAATTGCTGCATTTTGCCTACGTCTAGTCCCCAAGCTGCACCGATTTTACACTTGTTTGTGTTTGCAACTCTTCAATAGCGTGTAAATAGTAGCCTAAAGACAATGTCCGATAACTGAAACGCAAGACACAAAAACAAGAATTCTAAACAAAGCAAAAAAACACTGAGAACATTTAAATTTAATTAGTTTATTTAATAAAATAATTGTAATGTAGTACATTTTTCTAATTATATAAAAAAAAACGATTAAGCGAAAGAACAAACATTTTTAAATCTATTGTTCAAAGCGGGGATGAGGTGTGTTCTATTATCGAAATGATATACGTGTCCCTCAGTTTATCTATAGAAAACAGGTAAAAGCTAAACATAAAGGTTAAGCGTCATATTCAAGAATAGCGGATATTATTTGTATACAAATCTTAAAATCAAATTCTCGATTTAGAATTTAATATGATTTCGAATTTTGTAAATACAAAAAGTAAGTATTAAAATTGAACATGTTCATATAAATGAAAAGAAATTAATTCGTTTTTAGCAGATTTTTATTAAACAATTTCAATGCAACTTTTATAGGAAGTTTTTAGATAATCTATTAAAAATTAGAAAGTCATTCCAATTCGAAGTTAGAGCCGAAAAAGATATTTTAGATGTTCCGATCCCTGATTTATAGCGTCTGTCTTGATTTAAATGATCCAGAAAATAGATTTAATGTTAAGAGATTTAACTAAACAAGTTCTGTATATATGATTATAACATACCAGGCCATTACAGATATAAGATATTATAATTAAAGCATAACAATTTAAGTTAAGACCACATAAACCAATGTGGCTAACATAACGGCCACAGTTAGATAAAAGTAAAACTTCAGATGGTATTGATGATTCAGGTTTCCGAAGAATGTACGCAACTGCTGCATGGGTGAATTTGGATCCACCTGCTGAATGGTGTAGCGCATTTGTGGTCTGGCTAGGGGCGATGAACGTTTTTGTGTATCTAGCTGACGCGAAAAGTGACTTAAATAGGGGGACTCAATGTTGCCGCCAGGCAAACGCTGCTGGCGTTGAGTCTCCGGCTCCACGTCGCTGTCCGTATCCACGTCCATGGGCTGCGCTCTGATGTTGGTCGGATCATAGAACTCATTGAGCTGCGGATACAGCGAGTTGACTTTGTAAGTGGGCTGCAGCAGGCGACCTCTGGCCACTCCGCTCTCTCCAATCGTCTGGCGCTGTCTCATCGAATATGCGGCTTCACCTGCAGCCAAATTCAACTGCTGGCCGGAATAGCTGGTCGAGTTCATTGGCGTTTGAGTCATACTTTGCCGGGCTAAAGCTGGCGCATAGGATCGTTCTATACGTGGCTGTGCAGTTGCCACCTGTGGACGCTGATATATTTGGCTTTGCGGATGATCCACCTCATTCTCGTGGTCCGGTTGCTGCACCTCACGCGTATAGGAAGTGGTCAGTACGCCGGATTTGGTCAAGGAAACAGAGCGACGCAAATGCGGCTCATCACGTTGATAGTGGGCTGATCTATACTGATCGTAATCATCATCCTCCGACTGTGAGCCCACATCCGAAACAGTTGTTGTTGTTTCCACGGAGCGCACCGAAGAATTCGCCAGCGGATAGTATTCGCTGGGCCTAACATCTTTTGTCCGGTGATTATTGTTACTATTGCGACTTGGACTTGTAGCTGCTGAATTCGCATTTCTAGTGATTATCTCGGCAGCCGGTGTCGCATTACTGCTGTGTCGCGTTTCCCGTTTCGTTGTCTTTGCAGCAGCATTTTTACTTTTGTTCAACGGAGCCCCGGAAATTTCAGCGCGCAAGCGTCGCATAATCACCTGACGACTGGAGTCGGTTACTGGTGTATTGGGTAGACCATATTCGCGGCATTTCGCATGCAGTTCCTTGTTTGAAAGCGTGTCCAGATAGGATAAATCCGACATTATTTCGTCTAATTGCGAAATTTCTGTACACAAAAAAAACGATGTCGTCACCGTTTGAGAATGCGAAATGTGAGTGACCTTCCTTTGTGCTGATTAGTATTCAAATATATGCACAGCACTTGTAAACGCAAAATAAAAACAACACTTGTTTTTTTATTGAATTTTTGTGGACTTTTTCCAACAAAAGGACGCCGTATATATAAGCGACGGTCTGTTCAAAAACACTAATCGAAGTGACACAAATATTCGATTATATATATACGTTCAATAGTTATCGATATAATTGCAGTGCTTTGACTGCTCTGTTCAAAAACAAACTAATCGTAGTGATACAAGTGTTCGATTAGCTATCGATATATTCAGCGAAAAACATACCAATCCTAGGGACGCAAATAGTATTTTCAATAGTTATCGGTAAATCGTCGATCGTTTGACAGCCCTGGTAAAAATAGTTGTCTATCGACCCACAAAAAAATACCACAACAAAACA
Source organism: Drosophila maculinotata (assembly GCA_035045305.1). Classification (NCBI taxonomy): domain Eukaryota; kingdom Metazoa; phylum Arthropoda; class Insecta; order Diptera; family Drosophilidae; genus Drosophila; species Drosophila maculinotata. The sequence goes on along the minus strand of JAWNPD010000335.1, from coordinate 21,870,142 downwards.
ATTGTAATTTTTGATTTTCAAACAATTTAATTTTTGTGTGCCGCAAGCATGTCGCTAACAATGCGTATATACACAGCATCACGCCATGGTTAGTCTACAATGAATTCACTTTAAATTATTCGAGTTGTACCATTTAATAGAATGAGGTTATGTAACCTTATGTCATAGTAAAACAAAATAATAATATATGTTTTACAGGTCAGCGCATGTTTGGCACTAATGGCGCACGCATGCTGGCCGCCAAGCGGGCTGAACCCAAGGACATTGTCTTTGTGCCCAAAGGATACATTTATGTCAACAACAAGGAGCTGAGCATGGATATGAATGAGATCACGGATCGGGCGGCAACTTCGATGTTTCTTGGTGAGCTATTTCGCGGGTTTGCTGTGACGCTGGCGCACATCTTCAAAGAGCCGGCGACAATCAATTACCCCTTTGAGAAGGGACCACTGAGTCCCCGGTTCCGTGGAGAGCACGCACTGCGTCGCTATCCCAGTGGCGAGGAGCGCTGCATTGCCTGCAAGCTGTGCGAGGCCATTTGTCCCGCTCAGGCCATTACCATTGAGGCCGAGGAGCGTGCCGATGGCAGCCGGCGTACAACCCGTTACGATATTGACATGACCAAGTGCATCTACTGCGGTTTCTGTCAGGTAGTTGATCTTTATACCAATACAAGCAACATGTTTCATTTGGTGTTCCACTTTGCAGGAGGCCTGTCCCGTCGATGCGATTGTTGAGGGCCCCAATTTTGAATTCTCGACAGAGACACACGAGGAATTGCTCTACAACAAGGAGAAGTTGCTGTGCAATGGCGATAAATGGGAATCGGAAATTGCATCCAATCTGCAGGCCGATCATCTGTACCGTTAACTATTATTGTACATCTTAGAATTTTTGTTTAGAATGATTTTCCAATTAAAGAACGCCGTTGCCCCGGCTAATCCAACAGCGTGAACACATTTTCCGTGTTTAATTTAATTTGCTTAATGTTGTTTTCAGGCGTACACAAATTGATTGAACTTCACGACAAAAAAAAGCTGCACGTAAATGTTTGACAGATTTTAGTGGGCGGCTAAGCGAGTTACACTGTATTTGTATTTAAATAAAAACATTGCCATAACTAGATAATACAATTCGATATTGGAAAAATGCACTTGTAAATTTCATTTTTGTGTATTAATATTCATTGGCCTGGACCGGCCAGGCTTTTCTCCATGAACTTCTTCTTGGCAAAGCAAGTCCACCACTTGTTTGGCTTGCCATCCTCCGTGCTGAACACTTTCTCCACAACGCGATTGCCCGTCTCGTGACGGAGCTGGAGCAAATATTGACGCATCAGATCGGCATCCGGTGCGGATTGTGGCTTTGCATAGACAGAGTTCAATGGAAACCCTGCGTCGCCGGGTATATCGAACTTGGAAATGGCCAAGCTGTACATCTCCTGTTGACCCTGCGCCTTGCTGGTGCTGCGTGTCAGTCGCTTCAGACATTCCGTTATATATAGCGTGATATAGATGAGCACTCGATCCACTTCCGACTACATGCAATAAATGAAATATATATACATATATATTATTTATTTAATGTGAATTATTTTTTTAAAATTTAACTATTGCAAAATAGTTTACTTTTTGAACTCTGTATGAAGACAACTTAAATTTTAAGCAAAAACAAATTTACATATTTAAGATGAGCAGGTTGATGAGTTGTCTAGTGATCCAGAAGAATGAGGATATGGGCTCAAATCCCAGGCTGTTTGATGCATGTTATTCGTGTCTTAGCCGAAGGCCTTAAGCGCTTAGTGTTTTTTCCAAGTTATACTACAATAATACAATATAATACTTTTCTATTATCCAGAACCCACCTTGACTTCGTATGTGCGGAAAAATACATTTGCTTTGAAAAAATAAAGTGACTCATCAATGATGTCGCTGTCAACATTGGCAGTTGGGGCTGGTCCGCGTACCTGGGTACGCAATGGCAGTATGGCCATGTTGCCCACCTGTTGGCGAAAGTCCTTGATTTGCGAGTGATAAGCCTGTAAATAAATAAGTAAACAATAGGTAAGCATTTTTATCAATTGCTCTGCATGAGGTCTACTTTTATACTTCAAAAACTAAACACATTTACCATACGAAACTATCAACTCTTGTGCTGGTCATGTTAACAAGTTAAACTACTCACCGGCATACTTAAATTGTAATCGCTATATATCTTTAAATTAAGTTATTTATGTTTTTAATTAAATATGTGGCCAAAGCACCCACTTAAAATAACATTCAGTATAACCGCGTTAGGCAATTTCTGAAATACCATAATTGTACAAAATACCAAAAAAATTTATGTGCGTCAAGCTAGCGTCGATCATGTTAGTTTCGTTTATTTGGCAAATTGGAATCTTTATTTAAAATGCAATTATTTTTAGTTTAATTGAGTTAAATCAAAAAAATTTAAGAATTTTACAAAAGTATGCACCAACCTCGTAAAAAACCCTATACAAAATCGACTCGAAAAATGAGCCTTGTATATGAACGCAAATATCTCAACTCAGAGTACTTGCCGTGCAATAAGGCGTATACCAAATTAAAGATTGTTGTTTTAAGCAACGTTTAAGATATAAAAGATAAAATTCCTTGAAGCAGTTATGGAGAAAATAATTTATTTGTAATCCATCCAAGGGCATTTCATGCATTGCTGTTCATTGAACTAGTAGTTCGCTCTTGAGCGGAACCATTGCTGATTCAGTGCTGGACAACAGTTGGGGGGAAGCGCGATTTTTGAACTCAACATAGCTAAACACTAGTAAGCCACACCCAATTATAAAACATTATATAAAAATGTTAAAGGCACCGACAAATGACATATATTTGGAGGCCAAAATGAAACATGACGTGCAACTTGACAACGTCAATTGTGGTATTTTCATTTTACAATATGCCGAAAGATATATCTCAAACATGTGTCTTTTAAATGTAAAGCCATGTAAATTATTTCGAAGAGGAATGTTTTAAATTTTGGAGATTTTTTGAATGGTTTATGTCTGAACTGCTCTCGTAATTGTAAACTTTCTATTATGCAACATAAATGTATATAGCACTGAAAAAAAAAATTATTTGCGAATGTTGTGAATACAATTTTTTGTTTAATATTTGTATTTATTAAATAGTAAAAGTGTGATTGTGGATAATGCCACATTAAAAAAACGCGCCTTAGATTCTTCTCCTTTTAACAAGTTTCAAAAAATAAAGAGCATAACTAGGCGCCTTATTTTTAAGAGCGAAAGCCTATTGACAAGCTATCGATAACTTTTACCACACTCTGTTTTGAAACAGACCTGGTCACACTGCTATTTTGTTTTGATTTTGTATGAAACAGCTGATTGCCTATCGATAATTATAGCGAAATCAGTTAAAAGTTATATTATAAAATGAATAACAAATGAAATGATGAATTAAAAACTGATTCCTAGGCATGCCTTAATAATTTACATATTTCACATTCAATAGTCGCAGCATTGATGGCCATTCGCCCCGAAAAGTGCGAGGGTGTTGCAAAACGCCCATTGATTATGCCAAAATTGTACAGCACTGAATTTATTTACGTAGCACGCCGATAAAAACCATTAAAACCCAACAAAAGAGACAAACATCTTGTCAACTGTTTACCAACTGGACGCATTCAACTACAGCAACACGCCACGCGACTGAGAACGCGCTCCAGACGCTCCAAAGGCTGGTCAATTAGCCAAACGTGACAAAAATCGTGGTGTGGAAAGCACACACACGCAGAAACACACACACACGCACACCCACAAACAAACACAACGACCACGCAAGAAGTAAAGGAACTGAATTTAAAAAGCAACAACAAATTACAATTTGGCAGCTAGACAAGAGAGATAGTGAGAGAGCCAAACAACAACAACAACAGAAACAACACTACGACAAAAGGCCAAAGCAACGGAATCAGCAGCAACAACAACAGCAGCAATAGCAGCAGAGAGACAATTAACCGATTCATTATCCGGCAGAGCAGAGCACTGAGAGTACGCACAGTAGTCCAGGGAACGTTTGCATGGCGATGAGCATGGAGAAGGTGGCAACCAAACAATATGAATCGTAAGTGGATCCACAATTTACCGTTTCGTTTGTTAGGTTATGTTTTAATGTCAAAGGCCCAACAAAATACTCGCCCAGCAGACAAAACTTCTAAACTGATACTCACTTTATTTGATCACTGAACACATTGATTTGATTTAATGTGATTTATATAGCTTTGGAATCGGTTTTTATTTTAATACATGATAGATGTATAGAGCTCCCAAAATCCATCTTAAAATATCAAACAAATACAATCAAAAGACAAAGAAATCCGTTGACGATATTTCCAATAATCATTAGATTCAAAATGAAATAACCCAAATCGCTTGTGGAATCAAGGCGCATTTATTCATTTAACGTATTCGAATTCATTCATTCATTTTTAAGATTTGTATATCTGCATGTTTGAAGATCTGCATCTTTAATATCTGTACAGAAATTTAAATTATTTTCAAAAATTAAATAGCTATCATTAATGTTGTCAATTTTTTATCATAATTGAAATCATTTCTGAAATTAAGGCCTTTTTAATTAATTCATTTTCGTTTTTCAAGATTTCTACATCTATCTATCATATTTATATTTAATATCTGTCACATCACGTATGTCCAACTGTTTGCCAAGTTACCAGTGGAAAGTCAAGATGCTAGTCAATGCTAGTTAGCCTCCTCGTCTGTCTCGCGAAAGAGTATATCGGCAGCTAGTTCCTCATTCTTGTCGCATGCCAAATAAACGGGCACGACGACATTCCGCTCAAATCCCAGCGCCATTAGACGCTCCACGGCCGCCTCATCCTCGTTGCTCAACTCCGTCGCCATTGGCTGATTGAGCATGTCCACAAAATCCTCTTGATTGTTTCGTATGGCCTCAAATGCGACTGGATCCGTCTCCCGCAGATGCGTCAACACCAGCTCGAGTAGCTCCGGATTCTGACGCACCATATCGCGCACATGCGCAAATCTTGGATCTGTGGCCAAATAATTGAGACTCTCGGCTGCTTCACTAGCCTCATTCCCTGCGGTGGGTGCAGTGGTTGCTGCCTGGCTTATAGTCGCTGCCTGATTGGGTATGCCCGTAATCAGATACTCTATGGCACGCTCCGGATGATTAAAGCTGGCACGCAAAGCGGCGCGCACATCCTGCTCCCCGTAGCCCATTGTCATGAGTTCACTCACACGCTGCTCATCCGGCGTAATCGACGGACGTGGCGGTTCAACTGGCGGCACTAGTTGCTCCTGCTTGCCCGGCTCCGGCTTTGCCGGGTCTTGCTTTGCCAGGTCCTGCTTTACCGGCTCCTTCTGTGCGAGCTCCTGCTTTACCTGCTCCGGCTTTGCTTGCTCCTGCTTTCCGGGCTTCTGCTTTGTCTGTTCCTGCTGTGGAGCCTTTTTGGTCATTAGCACTATAAACTTATCCTCTGCTATATTATAAGCGGACAGCGGCATCTCATCTTGCATTATGCGACCGCCGTAGATTAACTGCAGACATTCCACCTGATGTTTGATCTCCGGCAATGCCACCAAACGTTGCTTCAACTGCAGAACCTTCTCTGTCTGATCCTCCAGCTCCAAGGAGATTGTCTTTTGATCCAGCGTGCGTATAGATAGCTTCATTTTGTTATATTATATTTTTCACTAATTTATAGCTTAAGCAGTTGTCAGTGAGATATTTAAATACAGAGGGAGACAGATGTGTTTTGGGGCTTTGTGTTTTAAGAGAAAACAGGGAGAATAATAATACTCCCACATCGTTACGACATATTAATCAAAAAGGGTTATGCCTTCAATGTTGCGTTGCAGGAAAACCTGGCCGGATTTTGTCGACAGCGACGACAGTGATGTGGAGAATGAGATAGATGTGGACAAATTGCCGCCACTGGAGGTGGGGCCCAACGAGAATCGCCTGCAGCACACATACTGCCTGTGGTTCTCGCGCAAGGGAACACAGCGAGCTGCCAGCGATTATAGTAAATCGCTGCATGTTGTGGGGCGCTGTGCCAGCGTGCAGCAATGGTGGTCACTTTATTCGCATCTGATACGACCAACGGCGCTGAAGCCCTATCGGGAGCTGAGCATCTTTAAACAGGGCATCAAACCGATGTGGGAGGATCCGGCGAACAGTAAAGGCGGACAATGGGTTATACGTTTGCGTAAGAGTAAAATTGAGCGGGCCTGGGAGAACGTTTGCATGGCCATGCTCGGTGAGCAGTTTCTTGTTGGCGATGAAATATGCGGCATTGTGCTGCAGACAAAGTATCCGGTAAGTCGAGCAACTCTTTATTATTATTATCTACAATTATGTTCATGCCTGAAAGCCATTCAAATGTGGCGCGCTCTTAGTGCTGTGCAACGCCATTTGATTAATATCGATTTGTAATCGATATACAACCGTGCCATCTATTTACATGATTTGTTTTTATTTATGAATCGGTCCTGCAAACGGCAATGCATATTGTAAGTTTCTGTTTCAGCTGCAGATTTTAATCGCATTAATTGCAAGTGCCGGCTTCCATTCATAAAACTACGCAACTCGTTCACTTACGAATGAGAGTGCGAGACGACGAGCAGTGCAAAAAATAAGTTCCACAAACAAACCGAACGCTGGTCGCTGTCACTGCTGTCACAGTTGCTGTTGTTGTTGTCATCGTATGTAGCGGCATTTGATCGTTGACGTAACGCCAAATGCTTTTGGTATTATTTTGTACATTTTTGTTGTCACTTTTGGTATTTTTCCCCTTTGTTTGGCAACAAAAGTGAAAACAAGAATATCAGTATCAAAAGAAAAGGCAAAAAAATGAACTCGAAACAGTCCAATAATTGTACAATTAATATTGGCATTAAAAAACAATTAAAAGTGATCGCATGAAATAAACAATAAATTTGCCGCATCTGCGTGTCATTAAGAGAGGAAAGAGAGCTATCAACAAAAACGAGAAATACTACAGCGAGAGAGAGAGAATCGTAAATCGTCGTGTTGTTGAGAGAAACAGCGCAATCGTACTCCACACATTATCCACATTCAAAACACAGCATAGAGGTCTTGCCTGCACCGGAAGGCGACGCGTCTTTCAGATTGACGAGAGCCAGCAACGCGTCGAGTGTGCTTTTTAGCGACGTGCGCGTAAAACGTAAAACAATAGGGCGATACGTGCATATATAACTACTAAAGCAAAAGTAACAAAAACGTTAGAAGAGAGAAAAAGAGCGAGAGAGTGTTTTGCCACCCACAGCACCTAGCGGCGAGAAAGCGAAAACCAAAGCGAATGCGTAAAGTGCCCGCCGACTAAACTCACTCTCACACACACACACACATGCATACATACATAGAAACGCTCTTACAAGCACACGCGCACGCAAAATAATAAAACACCAAAACGGAACGCAAAGAGAAAAACGCCCACCGTACCCCCCTCTCGCCAACCACACCACCCCTTCTTTGCCGTTCCCGCGCGTGCAACCGTTGCCAGAAGCAACCATCACGTCACAGTACCCCTCCATCCATTCGAAAAGAACAGAGACCCGCCGCCGCCGTTGGAGCCCTGCGCAGAAATCGATTTTTTTTTGCCCATTTTCGTACGTGTTTTGCGTACGAAGTCAACCTCAACTAAAATTCTTCTAAAACACACACACACACACGCGCACCTATGCATTTTGTTGCTGCTCCTCTCGACTATGCAAATGCAACTATGCTGAGAGAGCTAAGCGGATGCAAACGCATTGCAGTTACGTATTCGTGTGAATAGCTCAATTAACTAACTGTAACGTGATCGATCCCGATGCCGAAAACGACGCACTTCTGTGAATGCTATTGTGACTGTGAATGCGAATTTGTTAGTGACGGTGATCGGTTGCTAACAGTGAGCAGCTAAATTGGCAACAATAAAACAAAAAATAATAAATAAAGTTAAATCCTACGCATTGTTAAAATATCTGTGCAGCTAAAAAATATATATAAACGCTATTTCTTGTTGCTGTCGCCGTGAGTCATAATTTAACAGTAACTGTTGTTGTTGCTGCTGATTTTGCTCACTACTTGAGTTGCTGCCTGGCATTGAGGTGCTCTCTTTTTGGGCGCTCTCTTTGAGCGCAAAACACGCGCGCCGTTAACACGAAAAAACAGGCAAAACGAAAAAAACGACAGCTAAAGAAATATATATATATGTATATAAATATATATGTGTGCATGTATTATTAAGCAAAAAGTAAGCTAGCAAAAAACAAGACGCAGCAACAAACAAACAAACAAACGAAACCAGTTAAAAGAGCAAGTGAGAAAGAGAGAGAAGATATATTTATTTAGGCCACGCTGCATGCGAAAAACCATTTAGCGGTCACAAAAATCTACGAAAAATCAATAGTCACTTTGAAGGCAGCAAACAGAAGAAGAAGAAATAACACAAAAAAGGCAAAAAAGTTGAGCAACAAACAAAAGCTGCAAAAATTGGCAATTAACTGCTAAACGAACAACAATAACATTAAAAGAGCCTCTCAACAAAAGCTTACGTAAAAAGCTCTCTCTGTGTGTTAGTTAACTGTAAATTGCAACTGCAACTACAACGAATCAAGCAGCAGCCAAAAAATAACAGTAAATTATCAAGCAGCCGTTATCAGTGCTGCCTGTTTCCGTTTCTTACTTGAATCCCTCTCTCACTCACAATGACGAAAGACAGATTAGCTGCGTTGCATGCCGCTCAGTCGGACGATGAGGAATCGGAGGATGTGGCCGTTAATGTGGATGGTCATGATTCCTATATGGATGACTTCTTTGCCCAGGTGGAGGAGATCCGTGGCATGATTGATAAGGTGCAGGATAATGTGGAGGAAGTGAAAAAGAAACATTCGGCCATATTGTCTGCACCACAATCGGATGAGAAGACCAAACAGGAGCTGGAGGATCTAATGGCCGATATCAAGAAGAATGCTAATCGTGTCCGTGGCAAACTCAAGGGCATCGAACAGAACATCGAACAGGAGGAGCAACAGAATAAATCATCGGCCGATTTGCGTATACGTAAAACGCAGCATTCGACATTATCCCGTAAATTTGTCGAGGTCATGACCGAATATAATCGCACCCAGACCGATTATCGGGAGCGCTGCAAGGGTAGAATACAGCGTCAATTGGAGATCACAGGGCGAGCGACCACCAACGAGGAACTGGAGGACATGCTGGAACAGGGCAATCCGGCCGTCTTCACCCAGGGCATCATTATGGAAACGCAACAGGCCAAGCAAACGTTGGCCGATATCGAGGCCCGTCATGCGGACATTATGAAGTTGGAGACATCGATTAAGGAGCTGCACGACATGTTCATGGACATGGCAATGCTGGTGGAGTCGCAGGGCGAGATGATCGATCGCATTGAGTATCATGTGGAGCACGCTATGGACTATGTGCAGACAGCAACTCAGGATACCAAAAAGGCGCTCAAATATCAAAGCAAAGCGCGTCGGAAGAAGATCATGATACTGATATGCTTGACTGTGTTGGGTATCTTAGCGGCTGCATATGTTAGCAGTTATTTCATGTAAATTGATGCAATTACTTAACACACACACATGTACACACATATACACATGTACACACATATACACACAACATGTACACACATACATATATACACTCTCGATGTCTGTCTATGATGTTGTGCAACCCACCCAGAAATGATTCAATATTACTATATGTGTAATACTTAAAAGCGGCCCTTGCCAGTGAGCTAATACACACACACAGACACACACACACACACACAAACATACACTTGATACTTTAGGCTCTATAATTAACAAGAGAGATATATATACGCATTATATAGCTAATTTGTATGATTAGTTTATAGAAACCTTGAGAGAGTCTAGCGGCAAAAAAAAGTGCGCATATATGTTGTTATTATACGTAGGGCGCAGGATATGCTTATCCGTTTGTTCAACTCACACACTAACACACATACACAATCGTTTAATTAGCCAGCCACAAATTAAAGCCAGATTAAAACAGAAGAAGAACCGAACAAACCAAAATAAGAAGCAATTAATAGAGTCTAAAAGCCTATATAAAAACATACATATATGATCAAATTCAATTCTATATATACAAATATAGAATCAAAATACAAAAACAAGCAACAAAAGTAATTGCAAAAGAATCAGGAAATTTAATTATTTATTGATTCAATGCAAAGCAAAAAAAAAATTCAAAAATTTAAATCAAGTTTTTAGTAGATTTGCTTTGCAAACATATTAAAAAACACTACATACAAGAGCATCTTGTTAACTATTTATTTTTCGTTTTGGTTTCGATTTCCTAAAATATGCATTTAATTTTGTTTGCCTTTCAAATTCGAAATCTCAATGCTTATATATATATATTTGTAGTTCCCCACACACACAGACACAAACATAAAATGAAAAACAATCTCACAGATAAAATCTCTCAGTACGCAAATCTCATGCAAATGCTATGTATTTTAAAACTCTAGTTAACTTCTTGAATATTTATTAAATGGTTATTATGATATATATATATAAATATATATGTATATATATAATAACTATAGTGACTATTTACTAAATGCTATTTACCCAATCGTGTTCATATGTATTGAATGCACATTACATAAATTATACAAAAACAAACACATAGAATATTAGATAACTCGACACAAAACAAAAAAAAAAACAACTAAATTACAACCGTATGTACTTTATGTATATATCAAATATATATAAATGCATATATATTTATTGAGGAAGCTGTCGCACATAAAGCAAAACATATTAAAATGATATAATATACCACAGACTCAAACTAATCGGTAAACTGTAAATTAAAACTTGATTATTTAGTTTGTTGCGCAAATAAATGTCCAACATTTATCTCCATCAAAACGGGTTTTTTCTTTTCCTTTTTGTGTATTACATTTCCGTTGATTTTTTTCAACTACAAAACTTTTTTAGCTGCATTGCAACACAAAAATTGCTGGCAATCAAATGTAATCCAAATTGTTTAATCAATCTCCAGAGTTGTATTTTGTTTCTCGCAGAATTCTGAAAAACATGTTAGCTGTAGTTTCTCGTGCATATTCTCGATATATTTGTTTAGTTTTGCCAGTTCCAAGCTCACGCACACACAGACAAATAACACACACATACAAGCACAGTCCCACGCATTTCACATTTAAACAATATTAACCCACTTATTTACTTATGTATTTCTTTTGTTTTTTTTTGTTTTTAATTTCAAACGTTATGACTAACAACCGCCAACAACAATCGCAACACAATTGGATACATTTTATTTAACCCTACTGCATGCCAAATCGTTTGCCAACCGTTCAAACAAATTGACAAATTTTCAATAATTTTAAATATTATTTTTTTTTTTTTCAAATTTATTACAATGATGCCAATAGTATCAAAGCAAGCAAGTAGCATGCATAACTAAGACGTATTTGTAGTGGCTAAAAATTAGATCTAAACTAACAACACATGAAACACTAATTAATGAAATCATCGAGAAATGTTTAAGCTTAAGTAGGAACTGCACCTTTAAGCACACCTTAACAAAACAAAGAACAAGGCTAAACAAAACTACAACAAGCAACTACAAATAAACAAGAGAAGCGCAATTAATTTCTAGTCTACTGCGAATGCAACTGCAACTACCCGTGCACGTTTCTTTCGATTCACTTTAACCGAGAGTAAATATATGCAACAACTGCCACCCAATAATCACCCAAGAATAACAACAACAACAACAACAGCAACAGCAACAACCAGCACACACACATACAGCACACACCTGCATCGATAGTAGTAGTTGTGCAAACGAGAGTCGAAAACGAAACAACTTCGTATTATGGCAGTCAATCATGCTGCGTTAGCCTTTGCCGCATTCAATGTGTTTTCTCATGCCCCATCTCGAACAACAACAACAACAACAAAAAAAAAAAACACAAAATAAGAGTTATTCAAACATGACAACACAACAAAGCGACTCTGCCGTCCAGCCTCGCCACAAAAAAAAATTAAAAAAAAACCAAATCGAAAATCAAAACGAATTCGAAAAAAATATATCAGAAAATAAAAAATACGTATAAATCCAAAGTGGTTGCCGCACATTGGACAAGAGATTGCAGCCTCTCCGCTTCTCTACATGCAGCTGCCAAGCGTCATTCCCCCAACTGAGGTGAGTAATAGTATTTTTTTTATAGACATTTAAGTATCTATATTTTTGCCTGCAAAAAAACCTCGACAAATGCCTCGTATTCTCCGTTGGTTTGTTGAGAAATTTCGCCTATGAATGCCGTCACATTGTTTGCGATATCTCGCGATTGGAATATCTGTGTTTTAAGAGCGCGGAATTGTCGCTTAGTTTGTGTCTAATGCGCACTTCAAGCGCCATAATTATCTATAAAATATTCCATCTATCTTGAGCCTTGACATGCTAGAAATTGAATGTCAATTATATGAATGTTATGAGTGCAATTGAGTAGAGCGCTAAGTTAATTGGGTTCGTGAGAGTTAATGCGTATATGATTAGATTGTAAGTAAATTGAATTGAGCAATTGGGATAGGAAAATGCTTATAATCGAATACAATACAAATAAATGTAAATAAATAAATATATCATATCATTATAAACTGGAAAAGATAGACACCATTAACCAGTACATACTATACTTGGCGAGACTATAGTTTCTATTTTTATGTTGCTATACGTTAATTTAGCAATTAAGCTGGCAAAAGTTAATGATAGAAAACAATAAAAATAAATGTAGAGAAAAAAAAACACAGAGGATATGCTTATGCAAAATAATAGTTTATCAAGACGAACTAAGTGGGTCTTGAATCTTTTTCTCTGTTAGTACTTTCGGTTATACTTATTACAATATTCTCAACAATTGTTATTAATGAGTTTCTCATTCGCTGAAGTTCAACCCACGCTCGCAACACAATTCTCACATATTATTCTCCATTTATCTCTTACATATACAACTTATATATTTGGCGTTAAAATCCGCTGGACGCGATGATCTCATATTATCGAGTCATTGTGGCTTGCTCTTTAGAGTTTGAGTAACAACTGACGTTCATTTCATATTTATAGATCTTGAACATTTTTTAGACAGTCATCATTTATCCACTGTTCTCTTAGAACTCGCACCCCAATGCTGTTTAATATGTATTCGTTTTATCTAATATACATTTATATATAAATCTCATGCCAACATGTATCGTTTCTGGTATAGTTTTCTCCGACTTCCTGTTGCCCGGCGCCAGCCCAAACTAAATAAACTGACCCTAATGTGACTTTAACATGAACCACCCACATTTACGAGTGTTTTTCGAATACAACCGTTGAGTCATCAACTGCCCATCAAAAAAACTGACACGAGCCGCGATAAATGAAAAGAATACTATTTACATTCTGTGTTAATTAGTTATTAAAAGCTTATTGTAGAAATAAAAAAAATAATACTCACATTCTGAATGAATCATGCGACCTGCAACAAAAATTGATAAGCATGTTTTTTTTTTTTTTTTGTTTTGGTTTTTTGCCTGATTGTGAGTAATTTTAACTCATTGGTAGATAGTAGTAGCACGAGTGCTTGAATTTGTATAGTTATAGAAGGGAAACAATTCGAATTTGCTTTTTTTCTTTCTACTATTCAAGTTTGAGTACATCTATCAGAGGTTTTACCTTTTTGTCATGCTCCTATCTCCGACTGTTGTCTTAAGCTCTCTTAAGCCACCACTTTTTCTCTGTCTCTCTTTCTCTCTCTCTCTCAGTCTTTCTCGCACTCTCTTTGTTTAACCACTTTTTGCCAGTAGTTTTGTTTCTGTGTATCTTTTCAATGTTCTGCCATGTTGCTCATCATTTGTTGTTTGTTTTTTAGCTGAAGTGGTATACCCTACAAAAAAAAGGAGTTTTTGAGTTGTCCATATGCTTGGCTAGCTTTAGCAAAACTAAATTTTATAAAGCATTTTGAGATTATTTAGAGAGAAAACTAATATTTCAAAATTATAATATAGAATTTTGTAGCTAAATATATATGTAATAAATTTGTAACTCTACTATTAGACGTTGTATATACTATATACAATAGCAGTACGATATCGAAACTAGTGCCCATATAGAGCATCTAGTTAGCACACTCTCAATGTTACATTTCGCACCGACATATTTCATGTTGGTTTTTGTTTTTGGCCTTCACACTTGAGTTTGATGACTGCTGCAATGCAACAAACCCCTCTACACCCCCCCTAGGTACACACTTGTAAGTTGCCTCGCACAGCACCTGCCCTTATTTGAGGCATCGAGTCATGAAATCAATTTATGTATGTATTTAGCTTTTGTGTTTGTTATCTTTTTTTTTTTTTTTTTTTTTTTTGTATTACCATTGCCTTTGGCCATCTGTTCGCTCGTATGGTGGACTTAGTCGATGTTTGTTGGCCAAGACCATGGCTAACAATTTTTGCCATTTCACTAAACGTCCAACTCTTCCTGTCTGGCTATTTCTGTTTTCTGTTTTGCTGTGTGACGTTGGGAATTTTTTTCACACGCCAATGAGTCATGAAGACTTGAAATGCTTTTCCATTTCTTTTGCTCTTTGCATTGACTGTGCTGTGCATTCAAATTATTCAAAGGGCTAACCGTCTCGACCTTTTCGCTGCAAACTTTTTTTCTTTCTTGATTATCTCAAAAAAGTCAATTCTTGGAGTTGCGAAACTAGAAAAAAATATATGTGTCAACTATCAACTGTTGCCTGGCAAAAGTTTTTTTTAACCAGGCAAAGAATAATGTGCATGACTGGAATCGAATATAACTGCTATTTTTGCAAGATTTTTCGTTTTCATAATAGATGTACAAAGTGTTTTTTAGATTTAGTCTGTTTAATATTCAAGCAACTTTTAAGTGGAAGCATTGAATAGAATTGTAAGTTTCAATTTGAATATAACCCGAACTAACAATTGATCAATTTGATGCGGCAGGATTTGGGCCTCATTTAGTTTGCCGTATTTGGACCAAGCCGAACTCAATTTAAGCCACCTGACAGATGTGTTCCATGTATTCACGTACATATGTCACATATACATATGTGCATCGATTTTTCGTTGTGTTTCCAAGAGCAAACAGTTTTGTTAATTGAAAACAAATTTAGACAGCAGCAATGGGGCGGGACATGAGGCAATCTACATGACCCTAGGGGGCAATCGGTGTGACCAAGCATACCACTACATCAAATAGCTACATTTATATCTACACATGTGTGCGTACGCTTAAAATAGGCAAAGTTTGCTATGTACAAATAACAGACTAAAGTTAAAGAGTGTTTAATTATTTAGAGCATCAAATACAATTCATATCAAATGTTTCCAAACGTTGTAGGTTGGTAAAATAATAGCTCGATTTATATTACTACCGACATTTTATTGGGGAAGCTTGCTTAGAGAGACAATGGTCCTCCATGCTGCCTCCAATAAAAGTAAAGTTTTTAAGTCCTCGGACCATTAAACGACTTTACTTTTTATAGTAGCTGAAAATATCTCAAAAGTGGTTTTAGACACCATCTGAAATTTTGTATACTAACTGTTGTTTTAAAACTAATTTAATCTCGTACAGGCTTAAAATTTAGTTAAATCCGGATTATAAGTGGATTAAAACCTGTATATATATTTTAACTCTCTAACTGTAAAAATGTTTAAAAAAGTGTATTAGTAAGTTGTGGAAGTGTATGTAACTGGCAGATGTACCTCCGGGAGGTACCTCCTCCCCGACCTATAAACTATATATATTCTTGGACAGTATCAACACACACATACAAGCGATATATGTAGGTGCTTCTTGACCCTTTTATTTTGTTGCTGGCTGGTCGGCAACGGAGTTCATTCGCCTGCTCGGCAACAGAGAACCTTTGAGGGTCTCCCCAACCCCCAACCCCCAACTGGGCGCGGCCCTTTGCCAAACTATATGTATGTGTATTTAATGTATTGCAACAACAAGAGCAAAATATAGTACGAGTACCGACCTCGACTGTTAACGAGCAGTAGCACATTTAAAATGGCAACGAAGCCCAGAAAGGCAATTTCGTCGTATCGGTTTAAAGTTTTGTGTGTGTTTTTTGGCTGACTTGGCTGCTGCAAGGTTTCAGGTAGGGCGTGTAAGGTCTTGATGACTTTTGCTTTGGTTGTTGTTTTTTTTTTGGGTTGTTTTGTTACCTACCGAATTTGTGATTTCGGTTCGAGAGTCAGCGAGGCGAGTACAGCACAATTTCCACAATTTGGTAGTCCACAATTTTTACATTTAAATTCCATGCGCTTTCCCAACATCAACATCAACTTCAATTTCCTTTCTTTATTGTTTTGGGCCATGGATATTTTTGTTAATTTTTATATTGCACAACCAAATGTAAACGAGGCAAACAGTGAAAAGAAAGAGAGAGAGAGTTGAAGTTTATGCTACGTTAACTTTTAAGAATCCCAAAGCTTTTTGATGCTTTCAAAAAATGCATGTGAATATCTATATATATTTTCGTAACGCCCTAATTGCTCAAAGGACTTTCAGGTCCTCGTCACGACAACTTTGACAATTGTCCCAAAAACTTTTGCTTCGATTAACAGCTTTTTGTTTGTTGTTTTTGTTGTTGTTGTTGAGTTTCCACGCCTTTGTCTGGCGTCTTAATTAAAGCGAGCAAAGCTCCCAGAAAGCTGCACGAACTGCAAGCTCATTTGCATCTAGCATTTTTGTGGCCAAAACTTGGCCTTCCCAGCCAGCAGCAAGCAACAGCGCAATCAACAAAAAAGCGCTGACTAATTACTGTTGGCCCTGAAGTAGGAGACGGGGAAATGGAAACGCACAGCAAAGGAGGCGCCAAAAGACCCAATTGACAATTGTGGCCAACTGTTTTTCGATGTGCTGGTTGGTAGTAAAAAAGCGGCTAGCGTGAAATTCAACCAAACTGCAGCGAAGCAACAATCTTGAGTGTTGTTCTTTGTAGATGAGTTTTCTAAGAGTGAACCAGTCCCAGAGTCCCAGTCTAATCAATCTCTAGCCAGTGCTTTTTCAAAGTTCGGTTGATAGTTAATAACTAGCAGTAGAGAGTGTCCTGTCAGTCAGGAATGCGTCTAGGGGTTGGCGCTGTCAATGAACTATCTGCCTATATATATATATATATATATATATATATATAGCCTGTATCCAATACTCATTTCACATTGACTCAGCAAATGTTGACAAAGAGGAAACAGGAAATTCAGGGGAAGTTTGAAAGACTGGGCGACATGAATATGTCGAGTCATGAACACATGCTTTATAACCGCAATTTCACGGTTTCAATATTTTTAAGAAATGAACACATCATAGAAGCACGTATTATATACATATATTAACTATCTGTTGACTGGTTCGGCAAAAAGAAAGCAAAGAGAAATGCAGGAAAAGCAGCTACAACAATATAGGATGTGGAATCTGGAGTTGTATTCGCGTTAAGTCCATTTCGAATATATAATATTGCAACTAACTGTTTTACTTTACGAGCTGGCATATTATATGGTCCCATTAAGCACAAAGGATGCAGGACGCACAGATCATTAGCATTGCATACGCCAAGGCGCGTGCGTGTTAAAATTTCTCACGTAATGCAAAAATGTAGTTTTGAGCTACGGTTGCCAAAGCGCCATCCACTAAGAGCATTAATTTCATGGCTAATCGCTTTGTGTCCACTCTCTGCTCTGCTCTCCACCTGCCCCTCCCCACTGTTGGGGACATACAGTCACGTTATTCATTTACTCGTCCGTTGAATGTTTCAGTGCCTGCGGCGTGTTAGGCATTTAATTTCCTTCATTTTGTTTTCGCAAATGCGATGCTGTGGTCGCCAATGCTGCCATTTGGGATGGAGGATGGATTCGAGGATGAAGGGAGTCGCGTCAACTTTTATTGTTTCAAACGGACAGTTGCAGATGTTGTAGCAGTTGCACTTTTCACTTTTCAATGCGAAATGAAATTGCCAACAGTGACTTTTATTAATGTATAGCAAAAACAGAAAATGGGTATTCGTTGCTTGCGGCATAGGAGAGAGTCGGATATTGCGAGATTGCAGTGATGTGTCCTTGTAATACCCTTTATCGAAACTAGGACCAAAAAGGCCTATAAAAGCTATGCAGGTTTGTTTACATCCTCTAAATGTTATCACTTCTCCCGTTGCTGCAACCTTGATGGAGAATATATATGTATGTACATTTATATAAATAATATTTAATCATTCCTACTTGGGTATCTTGTAGCCAATCACTCTCGACTTTACAGCCGCTTGTTTTTCGTTTCCCATTTCCCCATTGCATGATATAATAATAATAATTGAACGGCTTTTATTGCATTTCACATTTGCTGTTAAATAAGGTAATAATATTCCCTTTGAATCACTTTACACCCGACGGTGTTATATACATATGTACATACATACATATGTATGTATTTTTGCATACTGCAGAAACTGATGATGGAATGTTCATTTTAATTGCAGTCTCCAGTCTGCTCGGAAAGCATAGACTTGTTTAAGGTTTCAGATTAGAACAGGCCTTATTATGAACTAATTAATAATTTTCCCTTGCCCAATTGTGTCCAAGGCTCTTCTCACGCATCCCTTTTATGCCAACTACGGCGTGTTTTTATCCAGATAATCTGATGCTCAGGGTTAGTTGCCGCACATCAAGCCTCATTAATTTTACAAAAGTCGTAATATTTTGAGCGTAAACCTCAGCAAATTTATCACATATGCAAAGTTTTTTCCATATCATTTTACTGTACTGTTATTTATTGTTTTGTTGTTTACGACGAGGCCAGTTGTCTTTTGCATTGGGGTCCAATTTGTCCAGTGTGCTTCCTGGGGGCGCGTGTGCTCGCTCGTGGTGATGCCCGACTGTCGACTTCCTTCCCTTTTTTCTTCCGGTTTGCGGCGGCCATTTTCTGCGTTAAATAAAACTTAAACAGAACAGAAACAGCGACAACGAAAACATTTTGTGTTATATGTGTGTGTGTGTGTGTGTGTGTGTGTGCGGAAGGTCTTCTGATTGAACGAAACTTCAGCTTTGTCTGACATCATATTTATTTGATTGCTGTTCAACTCTTACAGCTCAACGGCCGCCATATTTGCCAATATCAATGGCCGAACACAAAATTTTGTGCTGTTAAATTCATTCACAATCGAGAGGCGAAAAAGCACGGCGAACGCATGAGGGACTTGCCATACATTTAAGCAGTAGCAGACAGAGTGCTGCCGACGTTGTCGTTGTCGTCGCGGTCACAATGTCAAATATAGCAGTGTAAACAGCGCAACGCAAGGAAAGGACGCCTCAATCCGCATACGCATACCAAGCCATAAGCAAACACAGACACACCACACTCACAAGCACGCACACTCGCACACACACAGAGGCGAATTGGAGTCGACATGCGCCTACCAATGAGCCAAACATGAACCAGCGCTGCCCGCCGCCAACCCGCCGCTCTGCCCGCCAGCCACTAATCCATTTCGCTTGCTATTTTTAGCATGCGCAATAACAACAACAACAGCAAATACAGCAAATCAAAAGCTGAGCTCACACAAACAAACACACGTTAACACGCATAGGCCTCTCTTTTAGTTGCGCTCAATGAGCGCAACGCATGGCACCCCTCACTGAACGAGCTGGCTCCTCTTTCAGTTCGCTCTTTTGCTTGCTCATTGCTCTCCCAATTGCTAAGCTTTGTCGTGCTATGTTTTTTTTGAATTGTCATTGCCGCTGTCGCAGCGCACTGTGATTCGTTGAATCACAACAACAACAAAAAATTACAAATATTTGTTAAATTTTCATTATAATTACTTAAAAAATAAATTAGTATAAGAAACGAGCAAAGGTTACATTTTAATGGATAACAGACATTTCTATATTTTTATTTTAGAGAACAATAGATAATTAAATAAGTTTTTAAAAAATAGGCACCACTGTGCAGCATTGCTGTATCTTTTATACGCCATTCTTCTTGTGGTTGTTTTCGACTGTACGTGTTAATGTATATGTGTATATAGAAACTTTTGTATGCCACTGTGTTAATTTTCACAAACAAACACACACACACAAAACACTAACAGTAGCATAACACTCCACAGCAAAACAAGTTTTTGTCGCTAGCAACATTGCCCCCTAGGTCCTTTGAAATCATATTCATCCGCACCCCACCACACAGCTCCTGTCGGTTGGTTATCCAACATTTTTGCCACTTCCTGTTGTGTCGCGTGCTAGTTTTGCGTGTATTTTGTACTTTTGTTACACATTTTGTTTTTTCGCTTTATGCTGCACACACACACACATACATACATGTGTATACATAGCTGCCCCTATCCTTTTGTGTTGCCATTTTAACTGCTGCTGCTGCTACTTCAACTGTTCTTTTCATGTGCATGTGCTGCACGCACGTGTTTATGTGTGTGTGTGTGAGTTTAATTGCCGTGCTCAGAAGTAGGCTACATATTTTCAGCAGCAATTTGACAGCCTAAATGCTATTTATAGCACGCAGCCAGTCGGCGGCTAATCAGATTTAACCTGGTCAGCTAGTAGGCAAAGACTCACTTTGCCACTTGCGGCAACAATCGCATTATCGTTACTAATGTGGACGTTTGGGGTGTGGGCGTGGCCGTCGTGGGGTCACAAATGCTGTGCTCCTCTCTTTGGGCCAGCTGCATTAATGCGGCTTCAACAACAACAACAACAACAAATGCTATCTCTTATCGCCTCGGGCATATCATTTAATTTCCACATTATTTGTCACACAATGAGTGAAAGTTGTTGGGTTGCGCAGATGTGAAAGGGAGGCGGTGATAGTGAACTAATCTGGCCGCCGGGCAGACAAACATAAAATGTGCTATTAATTAGTTTTTCCGATGCTGCCCCAAAAGGCCGCAACACCAACAAAAGCGCACGAAAACTTTTTTTGCACACACAAACACTGCCAGTGGCAAGGGAAAAAGGACAACAAGGCAGAAAGAGAGACAGAGAGCGAGAGCGAGATAAAACGGGAGCGAGACAGAACGACAGGTACAGGCAACGCACAAAATATCAGAAAATTTCCAACTATTTTAATTTTTTTTTTTTCATTTTGGCTATCTGTGCACATGACTTGTAATTGTAATTGTTGCTGTCGCTGCTCCTCTGTTCCGCTTCGTTTTTGTTGTCCTTTGGGGTGCAATTAAGTTTGACACCAATTTGCTTTCCATGCGCTTGGCAAAGCTGAAATTAATCATACGCCATGTTGGCACACGCAAAATACTTCTGCAATTACTCAACTAACTGTGAGTCAGCCACGCCCCAGGTGCAAACTCGCGAGCCTATTTGTGGCAGCTTCTAATAGCTAAAAGGCTGTGCCGATCGATTGCTGGATTGATTGATTGATTGATTGATGGATTGATGGTTAGATGTTTATACTATACACAAAGGCTTGGCATGAATTGATTTCTGCTGTAACGGTTTGTTGAACTCCTTGCAGCAGTCAGGCTGCGAGGCCAGTAACTGATACCATCTTTAGGTTCAGCCGAGCTGAGTGTCACTAGAAGGTGAGACGAATAGTAGTTGAATGTCGCTGCTTATCGGTTGCTTTCGTCAATTTGCATACGGTTCAAGTTCTTAACTTGACTTCAAACTCACGTCATTTATAGACCCGTTTTACGTTTCGTTCAGCCAGTTCATTGTACGTTTCCATTTTACTACCGGTTATTATATGATTCTCAAACAGTTTTTAGCATTCATAGACAATCTTAATATGCTTTGACATATTTGTATTATATTATAAAAACACAACAGATTTCCACTTTGGAGTGAATGTGTTTAGCTCGATGTTGGTGTATTGTAATTAAAAAAAAAGCGTATTCATGATTCGGTTTGTTGAACTTTTTTCCCTTTTTATTTCAAGGGCAGCACATATCAAATTGTTTAACGACTTTTGTGTTTTGCTTTTGGCTTTTTGTTTAGTTGTTATTTGCTGGTTCTCTGCTGTCACCTTGTTGATTGTGCGGCCGGTGACGATGACGGCATTGAATTGCTTGACAGCTGGAGTCTTTTATCAGCTTTCAGTCTCTCGGCTCTCAGATTCCCCCACTCTCTCTCTCTCTCTCTCTCTCACTCTCTATTAATATATATTTTTATCTCCAGCTCTATGTCTCGCTTTTTATATTTTATTTTATTTTGTTGGTGGCAAGTATCAAACGACTTTCAGTTGTCACCGGCCTGCGGCATATACACATTGCCCCCGCAGCGACCTTTGCCCAAAATTTCTCTGTGTGTCTCTCATATTGTCACATAATTTACATCTACATGATGCCACAGAATAAGTACATGTACAGTATATTCAATCTTAGCGCGCAACTAATGAATTTTATTTTCTTGTGTGCGTTTGCCAAGTTGCCAAATTTTCTGTTGTCTTTTGGCTGTCAACAGAGATTTGGCCAGCCAACTGGGGATATGGTAACAAGATTACTCGCACTTGGCTCTGCCACAGCGTTATTTTGTATGTCAACTTAATGGAATTGCTAATGTCAAGCACTGAATATCTCGGCTTTTTATTTCTACTTTTTTGCATAAAATCATTTTTTGCCAAGCGTGCGATTAAATTCGTTGCTCAAGTATTCTTAGGCGACCAAACCACAAAGAATGCAGCCTGAGCAAACAGCTTGGGGCCAAGAGCTGATGAGGCTACTTAAAGCGGCATTTGTGCATCATTTACAGTAATCGCCCCGCCAACATTGTGGAACTGCCCCATTTGCCCATCGTCCCGCTAGCATCATTAAAATCACATTCTGCGGCTTTAAAAGGCAGGCAGGCAGCCACAGTAAGGATTGGCATTTAAATGCCCAATATACAAACATATATTATCAGCAAGGCAATAAAAAAAAGTAAATAAATAATAATCACCTCTGCAAAAACGATTAACAAATACAAACAATATAATATCAATAAAAATACAATTCCAATTACATTTAAAAAAATGTCCTTGTCTTCAAATAGTAAACATTGAATAGCTACATTTAATATTGAAACCAATTGTTAGCCCAAGAAAGTAAATGTATACCTCTCTTTCACTTTTGAAAGTTCCAAGGAAATTCTTTGTGTTATTCCAAGTTTCTTCAAATTTTATTTTCCTTTGCACACTTAACTGTAAACTTAATAATTGAATTTCTATTAACTTTTCAACGCCGTTTTCTTCTGTCTACTGCAACTTGACAGTTTTACGCAGCTCTCACTGTAGTTCAGAGCATAAACTTTGCTGTCTGTGTGTGTGTGAATTGATTTGATGATACTATATCCTTTTGTTGTTTGTTGCTGTCGGATTTGTGCGATAAACGCATTAAGATTTGCACCATTTGTCGCTTTGTGGCTGACAACACTAAATCCAATTAATTATGCAACGAAATGTGAGCCGTATTAAATTCCTTGTTTATTTTTAGTCACTGTGACTAGTTAATATTTAACAAATTTAATTAAATTAAAGTGCATACAAATTGCGCGCTTCTCCAGCTTGGCTTTAATTTAATTTGCATTTGTTATAAGACAACACGATACCTTGCCCAGCCCCTGTCGCCCTCTCGCCCTCGCTATCTTCAAAACAACCTTAGCCGTCAATCATCATCATCATCATCATCATCAGCATTATTATTATTATCATCATCGCTGAGCTCGTCTTTGAGTTTGACCGCCGTTTGCGACGATTTGTTTTAATTCAGACCAGAAAGAAAATAAAAGCAGTGAAAATATAAAAACACGTCTCTTTGGATTCGATGCACGAAACCTTTACCCTGCCGAAGGGGCTAATCTGGTATGCTGCTGCTCCTGGCTGCTCCAGCCCCAGCTCCGGCTCCTTCTGCTGCTATTTTCTTAGCAGCCTTGTTTGCTTTGCTTTCAGTCCTTTGGTTTTCCACTGGCCCGACAATCTGACAAGCCTCAAGTACGTGGCGTTTGTAATTTGCTTTTTGGCCATTTGTCGTTTTCGTGTCCTAACCGACAGTGCCTGTATTCTGTATACACACATATATATAAATATATATATATATAGTGCGGACCTGTCTTTTGCGTCCTGCTGCTGACAACGCCACTTTTAGTATTGGGGCAATAAAACGGTTGTTATTATTCGCAGAACTGCTACGACCCAAAGGCATTTTATGTTATGGCAAGCACACGCCGCACTCATATTATTCACTGCCCCAGAAACCCGCTCCGCACCGCACGAACTCCAAACATCATCCACATAATAATTATCGCAACTTATATGTGCTTATATATACTTTATATACATATATCCAAACACAATAGAGTTAATAGAGTGTATATAATTCATAGAAAAAAAAAATTATTTATGTGATAAATATGCAAAATTTTATAGAAACGTTCTGCAAAAGTTTTTGCCAGATTCCAATAAATATAATAATAATTAATCATTATGATAATTTAATGCAATTATGATGAATATAAACGGACATTTAAATATATAAATTATAATGCAGAGAAGTAAAAAAAGTACAATAACAAACTTCTACATATTATATTCAATGCTTGTTGGAATTTTAATCTACATTTATTTTGGCATTTTTGCTCTAGCGTATTGATTTTTTTTTTCAATTATCGAAACTACATAATTAATAGCAAATAAAACAAGTAAAAGTGCTCTAGTCGAGACTACCCGACTAGGAGATACCCTGATCCAAGGTCTTACATTCATTGAAGTTATTTATCTGCATTCATACATAGAAACACACATATACAAACAAAAGCTGCTTGCTACGCGCGTCATACATTTACTTTGATTCTTCTTCTTCCTTTGGCTTTAAACTATGGTACATTGAATCGTTAATAACTTCTTTGTTTATTGTCTGATCAAAATGAAATTTGAAGGACACAAATATGGCATTTATATGTGCAACTATGTAAAATCCGAAGTTCATACCTTTATAATTAGGTTTTTTTAAATTTCTGTGAGATTGGAGAGGGGAAATTATGTATTTTACCTTTTTATGCTATAGGAGAATATATGTACTTAATTTGGTGACTCTACATCCTATAACTTTTAAGCTATACCTTAAAAACACTGTTCTGGAATCTTAATTTATCGATAACTTTTGAAAGGATTGAGATATCGAAAAAGTATAATGAGTTGGCAGTACAGTAACTTAAACTTAAAGTCGCTAGCTTTTATGACTATCAAGTTATACCCGAAAAACACTTGGCTGGAATCGAAACTTATCGATAACTTTTGAACGAGCACTACGAGAACTTATATTTCAAATATGAAGTCTCTAGCTTTTGTAGTCTCTGAGAAACGTGCGTTCATACAGACGGACAGACGGACGGACAGACGGACAGGGCTAAATCGACTCGGCTATTGATAGTGATCAAGAATATATATACTTTATGGGGTCTGAGATGCTTCCTTATGCCTGTTACATACTTTTGCACAAAACCATAATACCCCTTTTTCCCTTTTTTAATGGGATCAGGGTATGAAAATTGGTTGTAAACGCCTTAAGTCCATACAAATGCCCTTCCTAGACTTCAAACTCCCATAACTTGGTCAAAATTGAGCCGATTGTCAAGCCTGAGGCCATTTTGTTCATGGTTTGTCGTATATATCAATCCTACATTTAAAGTTTATGCATTATTGAAAGTACAATTTTTTCAAATATTTTTGCGAAAAAAGCATAAGGGGGGACCCTTACCAAAATTGATTTTTCAAAAAATAGATTCTTGAAATTCTTTTTTTAATCGATTGTGGGTGTCAAAATTAGTATAAAAAACTATTGGAAAAGTGATTCTGAGGTGTTTCATTTTTCTGTCAAAAATCATGCCAAAATGACAAAAAAAAATAGCTTGTAAACGCCTTAAGTCCATACAAATGCCCTTCCTAGACTTCAAACTCCCATAACTTGGTCAAAATTGAGCCGATTGTCAAGCCTGAGGCCATTTTGTTCATGGTTTGTCGTATATATCAATCCTACATTTAAAGTTTATGCATTATTGAAAGTACAATTTTTTCAAATATTTTTGCGAAAAAAGCATAAGGGGGGACCCTTACCAAAATTGATTTTTCAAAAAATAGATTCTTGAAATTCTTTTTTTAATCGATTGTGGGTGTCAAAATTAGTATAAAAAACTATTGGAAAAGTGATTCTGAGGTGTTTCATTTTTCTGTCAAAAATCATGCCAAAATGACAAAAAAAAATAGCTTGTAAACGCCTTAAGTCCATACAAATGCCCTTCCCAGACTTCAAACTCCCATAACTTGGTCAAAATTGAGCCGATTGTCAAGCCTGAGGCCCTTTTGTTCATGGTTTGTCGTATATATCAATCCTACATTTAAAGTTTATGCATTATTGAAAGTACAATTTTTTCAAATATTTTTGCGAAAAAAGCATAAGGGGGACCCATACCAAAATTGATTTTTCAAAAAATAGATTCTTGAAATTCTTTTTTTAATCGATTGTGGGTGTCAAAATTAGTATAAAAAACTATTGGAAAAGTGATTCTGAGGTGTTTCATTTTTCTGTCAAAAATCATGCCAAAATGACAAAAAAAAATAGCTTGTAAACGCCTTAAGTCCATACAAATGCCCTTCCTAGACTTCAAACTCCCATAACTTGGTCAAAATTGAGCCGATTGTCAAGCCTGAGGCCATTTTGTTCATGGTTTGTCGTATATATCAATCCTACATTTAAAGTTTATGCATTATTGAAAGTACAATTTTTTCAAATATTTTTGCGAAAAAAGCATAAGGGGGGACCCTTACCAAAATTGATTTTTCAAAAAATAGATTCTTGAAATTATTTTTTTAATCGATTGTGGGTGTCAAAATTAGTATAAAAAACTATTGGAAAAGTGATTCTGAGGTGTTTCATTTTTCTGTCAAAAATCATGCCAAAATGACAAAAAAAAATAGCTTGTAAACGCCTTTAGTCCATACAAATGCCCTTCCTAGACTTCAAACTCCCATAACTTGGTCAAAATTGAGCCGATTGTCAAGCCTGAGGCCATTTTGTTCATGGTTTGTCGTATATATCAATCCTACATTTAAAGTTTATGCATTATTGAAAGTACAATTTTTTCAAATATTTTTGCGAAAAAAGCATAAGGGGGGACCCTTACCAAAATTGATTTTTCAAAAAATAGATTCTTGAAATTCTTTTTTTAATCGATTGTGGGTGTCAAAATTAGTATAAACAAGTAAGAGTGCTCTAGTCGAGAGTGCCCGACTATGAGATACCCTGATCCAAGGTCTTACATTCATTGAAGTTATTTATCTGCATTCATACATATACATACAAAAGCTGCTTGCTACGCGCGTCATACATTTGCTTTGATTCTTCTTCTTTCTTTGGCTTTAAACTATGGTACATTGAATCGTTAATAACTTCTTTGTTTATTGTCTGATCAAAATGAAATTTGTAGGACACAAAGATGGCATTTAACTATGCAACTATGTAAAATCCGAAGGTCATACCTTTTAAAATTAAGTATTTTTTCAATTTCTGTGAGATTGGGGAGGGGTATCCAAAAAGTGGAGAATATATGTACTAAATTTGGTGTCTCTACATCTTATAACTTTTAAGCTATACCTTAAAAACACTGTTCTGGAATCTTAATTTATCGATAAATTTTGAAAGGATTAAGATATCAAAAAAAAAATGATGAGTTTGTATTGAGCCGGCAGTACAGTAACTTAAACTTAAATATAAAGTCGCTAGCTTTTATAACTTACAAGTTATACCCGAAAAACACTTGGCTGGAATCGAAATTTATCGATAACTTTTGAACGGGACGAGATATCGAAAAAAAATGATAAACTGGTCTTGTCCCGGCACCACGAGAACTTATATTTCAAATATGAAGTCTCTAGCTTTTGTAGTCTCTGAGAAACGTGCGTTCATACAGACGGACAGACGGACAGGGCTAAATCGACTCGGCTATTGATAGTGATCAAGGATATATATACTTTATGGGGTCGGAGATGCTTCCTTATGCCTGTTACATACTTTTGCACAAAACCATAATACCCCTTTTTCCCATTTTTAATGGGATCAGGGTATAAAAACATAGAATGAAAATACTCATACAAACAGACGTTCATAAAAATCATAATTCTCTGGTGACATCTTTTGTACACAGACCCTTTTTTCTCAAAATGACAACTGTACCAAGTTTAATCAGTGTTGCTTTCAAATTAAGACTTATCTTAGCTTGTCATCTTAATCAAGTATAGATATACTTTATGTCTCCGACAATGCGTTACGCAATTCGTGACTTGTAATTATAATTTATCAGACTTTCTGCAAGGGTTTGTATGTTAAGCAACATCCTTAAGGGCGCCACAAAAACTCAACTCCTTGCTGCTTGCTGCTTGCTGCTCGTTGTTTGCTGCTCTTGACGTGTGCGTGTCATAAAACCTGTCGCCCAATAGACGACGACCTTGCCCCGGCAGCAACACGCTGTGAATTCCAGCGTTTGCGATTCCTCCCCTTCCTCCACTGTCAGACTTTCGGCTTTCTGGTTACTCTTATGTAGATTGTATTGGCCTTCAAGGCGAAACTCAATTTGCATTACATTTGCTACGCGCTCACATAATATTTTATGTAAACAAATAGATATTACATTTATGAGGCGGCATAAGAGTTGATGAAATGAGAAAAGATCCTGAGTGACGGCAGCAAGGTAGAGATTTAATGTAAACTGAACAAAAGGGGTTGACTGTGAAAGATATTGTTCATGGGTACGTTAATGCTTTTGCTTTTACTCAGTGCTTTATAACAAGATATATTGTCAAAATGTTACTAAGAAATATATAACAATTATAAGTGCTTGACTAAAACCTACTCTGTACCCTTGTATAAATAGCACAAGCAAACATTCTTAATTTATGTACTGTTTGAAATAAACATCACTACTTGCTTTTATTGTAAATTGTCTTGTATGTGCTGCAATCAGGCAATTTTATTGCGAAAATCGCATCCGGCTATTTATGTCTTGTGCGAACCGAACCCTTGATTAGCTGCTGTCATTTCTCATATGCAGACCATCTCAGTTTCTCAATGCCTTCATCGAGGCATTTGTTTTGTTTTGCAGAAGTTGCGAAAAGGAGAAAAAAAAAACGGAGAAAAATAAATAAAACAATAACATGGAATGCTTCATGGCTGATTGACCCATCGTAAATCTCACAGCGGGGCTCACACGGCGTATACATTTTTTTCCGTTTCGGCTTCAACGCACAGCCGCAGAAAAAGGCAGAAAAGCGTAGCATGCTTTTTGGGGCGAAGGGGATGCCTATTAAAAACGGCTGCCTGACCTTTAACTTGGCTATTTTCGTATATACTTACATATACATATTTATACATATATATGTATGTGTGTGTGTGTGTTTGTGTGTAAAGAGGAGCTCGTTACGGCGGCTGGCTTGTAGGCCCGAGGCACTTGTAACTTTGCACATAAATTAACTGTCAAAAGGGCAGCCTCTTCCTGGCTGCCAGGAATTTCTTGCTTGTAAATTTATCTTGTAATTACATAGCGCACCGTTGTTCTTAGAGTTGTTTTTGTTGTTGTGCCTTTGCTTTAATTACACAAACGTAATTAATCAACAAATTTTAAAAAACGTAAAAATATTATTGGTGACACTTTTTTCCCAATTTAACACCGCTGCCGCGCACTTGGCTGCTAATGTAAATAATTAATGAAAAACTGTAAGTTTATGACGCATTTGTTATGAACATTTTAACTGTAACTCCTTGTTACCAACCATTATTTGTATTTATAACTAACATTTCAATGGGTAACTTAATAAATAAATATTTAATCAGAGCGATGTGCTCATTATATCCTGTTAGTCACGAGTTTTCCTGTACAACATGTTTCGCTCAGTTGTCAGAATCTTAAGCTGTCGCTTTACAAACGATGCCAACGAAATATTTTATTAACCTTCTGATTTTACTCTCGCATCTTTCACACAAGAAGACATTTTTATGCAAAAACAATTACAAAAGCGACGCATAAATTCATAAAATGCCAAAGGAAAGCCGACAGGGCGCAAAGATAATGATATCATAAAAGTATATATATATAGTATATATATATAAATATACATATATGTATGCAAATGATGCGCCAGATAGTTGGAACAGTCAATGGGTGACTCCAGGCAGACGAAGAGCCTTGACTCGCCCCCTTGACCCACATGCGATTTGCTAGTCCTTGTGCGCTAAATATGTATAGCAACATGTACTATACATATATTACTCATATACATACATATATATGACATTAGTGTCGCTTTTGCGTACATAATATTAATACACTCAAATTAATCATGTCAAATTGAATATATGCCATGCATACTTGATCTTTGTATACAATAGATAAAATGATATTAACTATTTACCCAATATCAATTTAAACTTATGATTCTGTTTGTCCATTTTGTTCTCTATCGATTTGAGCAACGCATCCTGCACTGCTAAAAGTTTTGAGCTAACTTTATTTATTTTATTTTAAATCAATTTAAAGCATCAAAAAGTTGTTATCCATTTACAATTTTGCAATGGCTGCAAAGCTGGTAATTTCATTGTGTTGACTACATCGAATTTAGTATTTGTGGATTATATTGTCAGAGCACTTTGAAAACAATTCTGTTTACATAGCTCTTAAGCTTGCGAGTAGCAAGCTAATGACCAATACCATTGTGACTAAGCTTTTACACTGAACGAAATTGTTGCTTAAGTTATAATTTTTATTTCTTTGCAATTTGCTCACCTTTTACTTTACCTTTTTTGCCTACACATATATGAAGTAGATAATGTCTTAATAAATAGTAATAAATTCGGAGGTTTTTCTCCCGCTTTGCGGCTTTTACTTTTTGGTAACTCGCTCAGTCTAATGTGAGCCCAATTTATTGGCAATTTCTGTGCGTCATACAGAATATACTATATTTATCATTGTGCATTGTTGTTGCCCATTACGGCCACGCGCACGCCCACAGCCAGACAGACACATACGCCCGCATCTTACACGATGAACTCGCAGAAAACTTTGTGTTCGTTCTTTTTTTCTTGCGCTGCTTTTCCTTGCACATTTTGAATTTGTCATATCAGCAGTTGCCATTTCTTTCGCCCAACTTTGATTTATGCCTGGTTGTCGCATGTGTGTGTGTTTTTTTTATACCCTGTTTAACTGTATAAAACATACACTCATTCAAATGTCTGGCACTGTACAAGTTGCTCTTTTTGCTAATCTTGAATATTGTTTGGTGTTGGTAACTGTTAAACTGATTAGTTAAGAGCTCACTAGTTGATAAAAATCTAGATAAAGTGAGTTGCGATGACTAACAGAATGGTTTTGATGGGAAAGTTATTTAAACAGACTGAATTCAAGTAGTAAAAATACATATTAATAATAAAAAAATCACTTTTCCTATAGTTTTGTATTCTAACTGTGACACCCACAATCGATTTGGAATGAAATTTCAAGATTCTAAATTTTAAAAAAAAAAAAAATAAATTACCTTATGCTTTATCCGCAAAATAAAATATTATTTATTTTCAAAAATCTTTAAACCTTAAGCTGTAGAATTAGATTTCGATGCCAAGAAGTGATCAAAATGGCATCTGGATTGAAGATCGGTTCAGTTTTGACAAAGTTATGGGAGTTTGAAGGCTAAGGATGTTATTTCTAAGACAGTTTCCATTAAAGTGGAGGCCAAATAATGATTAAAATGGCCTTAGGAAATCAATTCAGTTTTGAGTTATGTGAGTTTCAAGTCAGCAAATACATTTAGCTGGTCTCTCTCTCTCTCTTTCTCTCTCTCTCTCTGTGTATCTGTCTGTGTCTGTCTATCTCCTCTATTTAATCTGCCTGCTTTTCAGTGGCACGGCAATCAAATCGATTTGCATATTTGCCCACAGATACCATGGGCAGTGCATGCTATCAATGTTTAAGTCATTTCATAGTGTTGTAGTGGCTGGCAATGGCAGCAGCAGCAAATACAAACAGAGAGCAGAGACTTAAAACCATAATGCTTATGGCCTTAACCGAGCAATGTTATTTTCATGTGACCAGAGCAACTTGGTTGGATTTGCATGTGCGGCAAATTAAATGTCATTCGTAATAGGAATAGTTTAATATCCTTTATAATAAACATCTACTTTTAAATTATTTAATTAACCTTCAAGAATGAGAGTAGTTTAAAAATTAAAAATTAAACTGGAATTTTCTATAATTCTATATATATATATATTCACAAACTGATTCGACGTACTATGAGTCATATCCTTTCTTTTCAACTAGAATATAGGCTACGAAAAGAACAAAAAAAAAAATGTATTAAAAATAGTTTGAATTTTACATCTAATTTGTTCGACGACAGCTGCTCAACGGAATTTTCGGTCATTTGTCAGCCATTCAGTTTGAATTGTCAGAAGCTGCAAATTTCGTCCTTCGAGGTCAGCTGCTGTTCATTTATTTTCGCAAGCTGTGCGACTTTGCAGCAGCTAGGCAGAAAAAGCGTTCAAAATCAATTAATAATCGCATCGTTTGTGCTTGTGTGTGTGTGTGTGTGTGTGTGTGTGTGTGTGTGTGTGTGTGTACGGCATGATACAAGCAACATGTGACAAAATGGCGCGTGCCTGTTTGCTCATAGCATATCCTGACATCCATGTTACGCCTCACAACACAGATGGGCGAGCAAGAGGAAAGTGGAAGCGTGTGCAAGAAGGTCGTCGACATGACTTCCTGTGCCTAGTCGTTTCCTATTCCGCACGCTTCGAGTGCTTATATGCTTTTTAAAATTTGCATCCGAAAATGGCCTAGTTTCATTTTGACGAAACGAAGCTCAGATAGAACTAGAACAAAGAGAATGGGGCAACTGCTGTGTGCGACTGTTGCACATGCTAAAATCCGAAAAGAAATCCACAAACCAAGAGCGCCATCATCCCAACCAGGTACTATGAGTAAATTAAAATGCACATCAGCATTTTTGGTAAGACAATGCAAGCGGTAATTTCACGTAGCATAACGACAGTTACGTGTCCAGAAAACTAGTGAAGCATTTCAAAACAGTATTGGCGGCCATTCAACTTTGTAGTGGATATCCGAGACACAGACATACAGATAAAGAGAGCGAGATAGAGAGACAGAGAGAGATAGAGAGTGATATGTGCTAATATGTCGATGAACTTTTTCTCATATTCCAGGCAAATATAACAAGCAACTTTGATTACTACATTTCATATATGATTTTGAAGATTTTAACAGGCAGTTTATCATCAAGCTGTCAAGTATTTGCCAATGACAGCAACTTATTCTGTTAGCCAACACTTTAATCAACACAATAGCATTTCTTTAATCAAACAATATGTGGACGACGGAACACAGTTTAAAATTACAACTTGTAACATTTTTATCAGTTGCGAATGCATCCGCTGTGTCACCGAATTTATTCGCTTGTATACATCCTGACAGCTGAGCGGTTTTTTAGTATTTCGTTACCCTTCGCCCTTCGCTGTCCATAAAAGTAAATGCAGCTGCCAAAATGTAATGCAACCTTAATAAATTTCACAATATAACCACACACACAACCAGCAGAGCGAGCAAACAGACAACAGGCATGTCTGAAAGAGAGGCAGAATCGAAAAGACAGAGAGAGAGAGCGAGAGAGAAGCAGAGAAACTAAGGGTGAGGCAAAGAGCATAAGACTCAAAATCAATAGCTGCATTTTCTCAGATGCTGCTTGCCACATTTTCATTTCCATTTGCCGCGCGTCCGCCTTCGTCCTGCAAGTTGTTTCCGGCTTCCTGCATGATAACATCGCACTGCGGCGGTCACAATGCAGTACTTGTCCTTGCACTTGTCGCTTCGTTGTCGTCGCTGTGTCCTTGCGTCAAGTTGCAATTTCTGCGTGACATTCGCATAGTTCCCATTCAATTTGCACCCTTTAGTCCTGCGGCGAGGACATGCCTTGAATTATGCTTAATTGCTATTTTTAGACGGCATCAAGTGGCTTCACTTGTGGGTAAGCGAAACAAACAGCCAACAACATTTCCTCGATGTTCTGTCCATTGTTGTTGGCATTTTATTGTTTTCCCTGCCATCCCCCTAATGAATTTGACACTCAGCCCCAAGGCCAAGTCACTTAAATTATATAGAAATTCATTTAATAAATTGCGACACTAATTTGACTAATTATTTACAAGTATTTATGAGCAGTTGCAAATTTCCGCTTAAAGCGAGCAACACATGTGCCTGTCCTCCCCTTTCTCCCCTTTCCCCACGTTCACTCACTCCGGTTTAATTTTGCTGCCTTCATCAACTGTACGTGTGATATACCCTGTAACCATGCGCTCAAAGAGAGCATTTGACCTAATGACTTATATATTTGTTTTTGTTTAGTTAAAGTTTTAATACTACTAATTATAATAATAATTAATTAAGTATTGATGATCCCCCACGTTCTGATTTCCACTATTTTGAACTTCCAGTTTTGTCACAAAATGCTGTACAGAGTATCTTGTAGTCGAGCGTATTTCAGAAATTCAAGTCGCTTGCTGTGATTGGAGGGCACATCCTGTGTGGGTGCAAATTAACCTTCGAGACGTAGGCCACTGTATACATACATGTGTATGTGTTTATGTACATACATATAGGCAGCAGCTGACGCTCATAAGTAGGCAACATATTATCATTATCATCATCATTGTCATTGTGGGCACATTCAATATGTATTGCTGTTTAAGATGCGCCAAAGTTTTCAATTTGTGTGCTGGCTTCTTTTCGTTCTTTCGTTTCGTTTCGTATCGTTTCTTCTTCTTTTTCTTGCGCTGTTATTCTCAACATGGCTGCCATTTACTTTCCGTTTCCGTTACATTCTGCTCACGACTTTTGTGGCTGATATGACGCTAACCCCCAATATCAAAGAAGTGGCAACAGCAGCAGCTCAGTTGTGAGAGACCCCCGACTCCACATGTAATTTGATTTGCTTTCGTGCCTAGTGCAAATTTGGGTTAATGCGATTTTTATGTCATTTATATGGTTGATTTTAGCTAGACGACGAATTTCTATATGCATCATGTAAGACTTATATGCTGCTCACGCAAATAGGCATTTAGTCCTTGGAAAATTTCGACTCTGGGATCAAACAAATTTATGCACAGAATGAATCGCAACCGATTGCCATTGTCCTTAGCTTTTTTCTATCCAATTACATTCATTTATTACAGCAAAGAGCCGATTAATTATTGTCACTAAATTCATAAATATTGATTTATTATTTAATTATAATTTTGTGATATGTATTAAGCTGTGATCCACAAGGCTTTGTGTGAAGATTATCAGCCACAAGGTTGCAGAAACAGCAGCTACAACAACCAACAGCTTGCAGCTCATCAAATTGCACATAACTTGTCATTGTTGTTGTTGGTATTGTTGTCGTTGGCTGATATGTCTGTCAAGGACTCGAGTTTATCTGTGGCGCAAAAGCATATTTGCCAAGGCTACCAGTCAAAATAAGAGAAACTCTTAAATGTGCTTCCACTTTCGAATTCGGAAAACTTTTCAAACGTCGGCTATGAATATTTTAATTAAATTGTGATTTAATGTAATGTGTCATACATTTTTAAAATACTCAAAAATACAAATAAGTTTAAATTACTTTATTTATTCAATGGCCATTTCGACAGAAGTAGACTTAATTGTCCGTTATGCTCGATCAATTAATTTGTGCAATTGAAGCCCTGATTTCTTTATGAAATTATGTGTGGCAAATGAATGCAATGAAAATGCGCAATGTTATTTAAATTGCAATTGGCAAATGTATGTTAAAAATGAATGAACTCTTGTATTATTATACCCTGAAGCCATTAAAAATGAGGAAAATTATGTAACATATTATATATTCTTGATCACTACCAATAGCCGAGTCGATTTAGCCCTGTTCGTCTGTATGAACGCACGTTTCTCGATACCTCGTCCCGTTCAAAAGTTATCGTTGAAATTCGATTCCAGACCAGTGTTATTTAGGCATAACTTGAAAGTCATAAGAGATAGAGGCACCAAATTTGTTATGTATATTTTCCCAGAGCATACAGAAGTAAAAATTATATCACTTTTTGGATGACTCCCCCCGATCTCACAGAAATCGAAAAATACGTATTTTTAGCGGTATGACCTTCGGATTTTACAAAGTCTCACATTTATATGCCATTGGTGTGTCCTACAAATTTCATTACGATCGGACAATATACAAAGAAGTTATTTACAATGTAACGTAGTTTGTGGCCCATGGAAGAAGAAGAAGCAAAGCAATTGCATGACAATTTCTATGTATAAATGCAGATAAAGAATTATGAATGTAAGTACTGGATTCAAGGTATACCTAGTCGGGCCCTCGACTAGAGCACTCTTACTTGTTTCTTTTTTCGCCATTATAGTTAAACACAATTTAAAATGTAACAAAATCAATAATAATTATCAAAAGGATTGAATAAATCAATAAGTGGCAGCTGCGGCCATTCCTAGTGCAGGACACATGCACATTTCACATGCAGCCACACACACTTGCACACACACACACTTGCAAATGGTGTGTGTCTTTTATATAGAATACACAAAGATGAGCTTATGAATATTGCAGCGCTGCATTTAGCCTTCATTTATCGTCATATCGTAGTTGCGATACACATATTCGTATCCATATGCACTGTGGTACAAAACGGTTAATTAATTATCGCTTAAGCGTTTAATATTTAAATCAATTGATACCCAATGTGCGGTAATTGTGAATCATTTTAGTATATGCACAAATGTTATTGCTTTTTATGTACCATCTGCTTACTAAGCTTTAAATGTAATCATTTGTAAATATATACAACAAGATTTATCTAAATGAAACATCATTACAATACTTTTAAACCAGGGATTGAGCTCAAAATGACATTTTACAATCACTTAACTCCAAAATCCTATCTAAATTGCAATTATCGTTTTCGTCACTAAAACAAGAATTTGTTGCACTGTGCTTAAGTGTTTATCGATTCACTGCAATTGCAAATTGTGTGGGCGGAATTATCTGTATTTGTGTTTGGTTGTTAAATTGTTTGGCCGACAACCGATTTTAATTATGCAAATACTTGACGTCAGATGGCGATTTGCATGATATATGTTTGTGCGCTACAGCGATATTGTAAAGGACATTTCCGACACGGACTTTGAAGCCTTTCCCCTCCAGCAATATATTATTGCTGTATAATAATGATAATGAATGATGATAAACCAAACCATTCAATAATGCAACACATGAACTCATTTATATACTTCCTACATCCTGGCTACAAGTTTCCTTTGTGCACTTAGTGCATCATTAATTCCTGTTTTGCCTTTTGCCATTGGTAGGACCTATCTATCCCTTTTTAGGCGGACCCTGCCTTATCGTTTCTAGCTCAATGTAAACGCAATTCGCATAGTCATTTAAGTGAAACATTTTCAATATAAGGCAAAGTATATATGCATATAGTATATAGTACATATATAGTACATACAAGCATGTATTGAGTTTTTATTATTCACGCCTTTGCCATTTGAATTGCCGTCTTCCGGTGATTCACTATTCAAAGCACTACGAGCTGTGACCGCCAATTGACTGCAGCAATTTGTTTTAACTATGTACATATGTACGTATATGCGGCTCTGTATCATTCGAATTTTCCCAGCATACGTGTAGATGCCACAGCTCCAACTAAGTAAATTCAATTGAATTAGTACTATTAAATTACAACGCAAACTAGAAACAAATATGTTTTCTTTTTTTCAAATTTCTAAGTATACATCATCAAAATATGAATAGTTACGCTTTTCTTATTATTGTGACTAAAGTGAAATAAATTCATAGAAATACAAATTACTAAGCTCTTTACCGCACCTTGTCCTTGTCCTTGTCCTTGCAAATGAATTTAGTTAGTATTTCAGAGTTAAGAAAAATTGCACTTAGCAAATAATGACAGGCCTCCTTTCGCTACAAAAACATTACTCATACGCATTACGCATACGTATAAGCGTTCCAGCTCGCTACTTATAAGTAATTTAAAAACAAGTCAGTCGTGCTATATTTAGGATCAGCTACAAATTTGTCACTTAAGTGACATGCATACATGTTTCTAAAAGTGCACATTTATTGCATGACGTGATGATGCTGATAATGGAATGATGATGATGATGATGTTGATGATGTTGTTGATGATGACGCCTGCGACCTTGCTGTTCTTCTCAAGTGGAATGACGCTGACCAGAGCTTTACAATTGTTAATGATATGCAAACTCCGATTAAAACACGAAATCCATTGACAAACACACACACGTGCAGTCAATTAAACGGAAATGTTGCACATAAAAGGATTTTAATTACACTACGGCAATTGTAAAACTGTTTCTATTTTCACCCAAAGTGTGTGTCATTGTTTTTCCACATTTTTGGTTCACAACTGGTCAATTTCAATGCTCAATTTCCACATTTTCCACTCGGGCCAACGACCCTGAAGGGCCTTAGGGTGTCTGACACCACACTCTCCCCCCCCCTCTCTGTTGCTGCCGCCCACTATCCAATAACGGGTTTCACGTTGTATTTCAATTTGCTGCGGACAGCAAACAATTTTGCATGTTTCTCCTGCTCCTGGTTTTCGCATTTTTTGTGTGTCCTCCTTTTTTTTTGTTTTTTTTTTTTGTTTTGCTCTTTTGCACGCCTTTAACAATGCATCGATTTCTGTACTGGCCACGCCCCTTTGATTGTATTTCCCGATCGCCAGAGCAAGTAACACACTGAATAATACTCTCACAGTCGAAATATATGTAGATGATTTATAGATTATTTCTATTAGCTTGCAAAGTTATCAAACAAGTCTTTAAAATACACTGACTAGTTTTTCAAAAACCACTTTTATATGTATACTTATACAGG
This sequence comes from Drosophila maculinotata, assembly GCA_035045305.1. Classification (NCBI taxonomy): domain Eukaryota; kingdom Metazoa; phylum Arthropoda; class Insecta; order Diptera; family Drosophilidae; genus Drosophila; species Drosophila maculinotata. The sequence continues at coordinate 21,831,047 of JAWNPD010000335.1, read as the reverse complement.
AAAATAAGTATGTAGTATGTACACATAAGTACATACATATATGTCATAATGTACATATGTACAATATTTATGTGCATATCTGTTGTACTAGTGCTGTAAGCATTACGTGACGACGTTTTTATTCCATACCAGCAACAGCTTGGCCAAAAGGCAGCAGCAGCAGCAACACAGTGCCAACAAAAAGTTTCGGCCAAGTACGTGCAACGTCAAGTGTGCAGACACATATACATACGCGTACATAAGTAAATATATGTGTGTGAGTGTGTGAGTGTGTGTGTGTGTGTGTGTGTACATATTGAGTGTGTATATGCAGCAAAGGGATTTGAAAGTGGGCCAAAGTTCATGTTGTGCCTAATGAATACATTTTCCCAGTGGACTTTAGTATGGAACGTGATTTTAAATTGCCACAGAACGTCACAAAGTTTACAATTTCAACAATTGGATAGTTCTTAATTGGAAAAAAATGTATTAAAATTGGTTAACTGAGTTGACTAAGGTAAAGCCACTGGTTCTTTTTCTTTTAATTTGTAATTATTGTATCTTTGTACGTATTATTTTCCCAATATTGCTCTGGGGGCTGTTCACACAGTTTGCACTGCTATATCCTGTTGCTAATTAGCGCACTGTACCCACTCATTATGGCAGCCATTGTCTATGAGCTGCCACAATGCCCCATAAATCGTTTAATGATGCAACGCGTTTCAGTTATCACCGCATAGTATTCCACCCTTCTTATTCCGCATGCTCAGACAATGGTGTAATACCATACAGCTTAGAGGCATTAGACATACATACATCCAAGGAGTTGTTGCCACAGCTTAACTCAATTCGTTGTTGAGGTAAGCGCCACCACTTGATTTAGTGATACATATTGGGTTTCAGAAAGATTTTCATTACATATATCAAATGTATATAAAATTTTCATATAGTTTGTTAGACGTTTAGAACCAAACTCTTTAGACAGCCACAGCACACATCAATCTGGAGGAATCGCATTCAACTTTGACATTTCAACAAGTTCAGCATGCAAAATACGACAGACGATTTAATTAACTGATTTGAATGCTCGTCAAAAGCACAAACACACATCTTCGTCACGATTTAACACTGTAAGGATCACTTGAAAAGGAGACGGATTTGGCAGAGCTGCAAGACATGATTAATTAGGCCGATACGCATTAACCAACTGGCATCGTTTACCTTTACCTGCTTTCTAGATTCGTATCAAGAGCAACACAAAAAACGTTTGGTCTGTACCAATGGCGTATACTTAATGTTTTTTTGGTTTGCGCCTTCATTGAAATCGTACGATTTACAATCTGTACACTTTAGTTGAACTCTGGCAGTTGATCGTTAGCTGCAGACGGCGTCACGTTCTTATTTCTTTTGCCTGTTTGTCTTGGCCATAAAACCAAATGCAAAAGTCTACTTATCGGCAGCGAATAATAAAAGTTGCCAGTTGCCAGCATTCGAACTTGACTCGCTTTGATAATATTCTCATTATTCCCAAGTTGCCATTAGTGTTATATTAGTTACCATCAGAACTTACCATCAAAGTAAAAATAGCCTCTGTTTTAATTTTATATTGTCTGCCCTGGTAAAAATGAACGTACATTGTCCAATTGATTGAGGCATTGAGACAATTGAACGACAAGAAATCGGATTACAATCCAAGTAATGTTGATCGCTTATTTGTTTACACAATATCCATAATAATAATAATTCATTTTGGTGTATTTTGAATTAATAGAATTGTCGGACGCCTGTCTTTACTTAGGTATTTATTTAAGTATGCTTAACGGAATAATTAATACTTATCATTTAGTAGCTACAAAAATATGGTCTTATATTTTCATAATTTATCATTGAACTGAATAATATTCTGATGTTTTGTATTTGTACAGTAGAAGAAAATCAATAAAGAAAATATTTCTTTTTTCAACTTCAGTGAAATAAAAACACACACACATAGAGTTATATTCGTGGTATCTCATATTTCTTCCTTTGTTTTGCTTGCGTTTAATATTTGTTTTATAGCTACTATTAGGCAAAAGATTGCCACGGCTTCCTGGGTGATTGGCCATTGTGAGGATTTCTTTTGGTTTTATTTTTTATCGGAAACTTGCATTTAACACGCATATGACAACCGCGTGGCAAATGAAACTCGTTCTCTGCACAAAATGGCGTCTTGTGTGCGTGTGTGTGCGTGGATAAGTGTATGCAAAGACGTGCTAAATTTGGAAATGAAATTTAAGAAAATGAAGCCCAACACGACGAGGGTGAAGACAAAGTATTAAATTGTGTTGCCAACGCGTCGCTGCTGCTGCGACAAGCGGCAGGCGGCAAGCAGCGGGTGACGTCAGCAGCAACGCGTTGACTGCCAATAAATTAACAACCTGCGTGCTTTTCTTGTTGGTCTTGCTGCCTTTTGTCACCCACTCACACATACACACAGGACTGACAAATTTAAATTCTAAATAATATGCAGCACTTTTTTTGGTCATAATTTATGCAATATTTTTGCATAAATATCGCTTTGCCACGCCCCCAAATGCCCGTCGTAGGGCTTGAAAACCAATTTAAAAGCCCGTTGACGAAATTGATTTAATACAGAGCAGGCAGCTTAAAGCAAATCGCATAAGTTGGCAACTTTTAATGAAAGCGCACACAGCAAAGGAGCCGTGGAGGAAGGGAAGAGGGCGGTGGGAGGAGCGTCAAGCGATCCCATTGCTTCAACAGGCAGGCAGGCAGGCGGGCAAAATCCTCAACTATAGCCGAGTTAAGACGCTGCCAGTTTAATCCCAGAGTGGAGAGTGCTCCAGAGACTAAGACCCAATGTATTTATGGCAGTCGTAGGTTTAGACAACGAGCTGCAACTTTTTGTGTTCGCAGTCCGCATACCATTTTACATAGTGAGAGAACACACACACACACACCGCTTCCGCCACCGGGCACCACTCGGCGTATACTCAACAGCCACAGCCAGTTGGCTTGTGTCTATTTTTAAGGGCCCACTGTGCGCACTGAGGGTGAAGCTGCTGGAGTTTGTTTCGACTTCGGCTTGGAGCCATTGCCGCCGACCTCGAGTCATAAATTGGGCACTGTGGCAGCATAACAATAAGTCACAGATACTACACACACATACACATGCACAATTTTCTTATATATACACTTATGCTATCTCCCTTACAAAACACACTCATCATCTTAAATGGAGTGCTGCTATGGTCGAAATTTGAACTACCTACTGATTAGGCATAAATATTGCGCATATTTCAAATAGAAGCTGAACATCAAATAAATTAAATGTTATGAGAAGAATCTATGCATAAATATTGAGATATTTACCATGGAATACAATTTTTTCTTTCTTTCAATATATATATATTTTTTTTTAAGAAAATTATCTGTGATTTTTCTAATTCTAAATTTGTAATACCTTTAGTATTATTGTTGCTTTTTTAAAAAAGTCTTTTTGTAATTCGAAACACAGTTGAAAAATAAAATCCTGCTTTGATAATGTTTTATGCTCGTTTGACCATCTTGGCTTACAGGGTATCGCTGGCATAGACACCAATAGCACATTCCGCTCTAAGTGTGTATGTATATGTGTGTGTGTTTATCTGTGTTGGTGTGTTTGAGTGTGTTTTGCGGGAAGCGGCACATGGTCCGAGAAGCGGATGTCATTTGTGCAAACATAAAAGCATTGTAAACAAACATGGCAGAGCTTAATATCTACACACACACAACATACACACACAACATACACACACATACACATACACTCACGCACACTTTGGCATCCGATTGTTGGGTGGGGCTAAGCTGAAAACCCCAGCAAAAAGTTAAACCGTTGAAATTGGTTTACGTGTGCACTGGGGACACTGAAATTGCCCGGAGCCAGTGCTCAGGCGGCGAGACTCCTGCGAGAGAGCGGCAGGACGAGTATGCGTATGGACTATTGTTGTCCTGTTTGTAACAGTTGCTGTTCTTATCAGCTCTGGCTCTGCTATTTAGTTTCGCCGTCACATTTAGCTAGCTTCCGCTTTCACTCTAAAGGATTAGGTTTTTACCCAAGCGCCGCATCTCGATTATTATTATTATTATTTCTGCCTATCTTACAGATCATTGCAATGCACTGTTTCGAATGTATGAGGAGTTCCAAGTTCTGTACAGGATCTAGTTCTGAACATTACTAGTTCCTAATCCTCGTAGGTTTAAACATATTTTACTCCCATATGCTGGAAAAATCGAAGCACATTTGTTACTAACGAAATTCTGTTTCATATAAATCTCGAACTAACTCTCTAGCACTTGGCACATTTCCACTTTTATTGATCATTTTTAAAGAGCATTTAATATATAGTAAACCGACGACCTTCGCCGGATTGCGTGGGTAAATCACAGGACTTGCAGCTGCTGCCTTTAATTGCGCAATGCGTGCAGCTGACACTGATAAATGCAACGGCGTTTGCTGCGATGATGTGGATGACATTGACGTTTCATATTGGCAATCCATATACACATGCATACATATATGTATGTATGTAATCCGATGTATATATGTGATGCCCCTTTGCCAGTCTGTTTGCAACCTGGCTAATTTGCATATGTTAATACCAGCAGGACACGCGTGTCTCTATTTTTATACAGGTGTGCGTGTGTGTGTTGTGTGTGTCTGGGGGTGTGCAATTTCATCAATGTGTTGCGGTCTGTGTTGTTGCCTTTGCCATCCGTCAGACACAATTTGCAATCGATCGATGTCCTTGATTCCCACACGTGCCACTTATATCTGCTCATTTCTTGTGTGTGTGTGTGTGTGTGTGTATGTTCGTGTGTGTGTGTGTGTGTGTGTGTTGGTGTGTGCTTTCGGGTGGTTGAGTGCTTGAGTGCGGTCGTCACAGTCCGCACTCTAATTGAGTTATATATGCTGCATTGCCATTGACCATCATCGGATGCACACAGTGGGCAACTGGACAGCTCGACGGCTTTGAGTGCAACCATTTGCCGCATAAATTGTCATGCAAAATAGAAGGACACAGGCAGAGACACAATGCCAGCAGAGCATGCTGAGAACAATGGCTTAGAGTCAGGCAGGCATCCCAACCGCAAATTCCCAGCACGCGCCAGGAGTTGAGCACCCCAAGAGCTACCTAAGCAGAGAATTAGTCGGAATTTTGACGGTTCTGCACAGGCGTGGAGGGTGGGGGGGGGAGGCACCATTCACCTGTTTCACCCCTGTTTGCGGTTCCTTTTCGCTTTTTGCGGCTTTAGCTTTGCAGCTAGCCATGTATCCTTTGTAATTGTGAATGGTCCTGTAGACAGCAGTTGCTCGTTTGTTTGCGCACAGTCACAACAAATTAAACCATAAAAGCAAATCGAGCTACTCTAAGCCCGCCGAAAGTGGCCAAGTGACTGGCTCTGGGCCAGACCAAAGTCATAAATTTTAAATTTAGTCAACAGCTCCCGCCTTTCCTCCCCCCCATCTAGCAACCTAGCAACCCAATGCGAATCTAAATAATTTGCATATTTTGCGCGCCTCATCCTAGTCCTGATCCTTGTCCTTGTCCTTTGTGTCGCCAGTGACATGGACTCGCCGAGCTGTCCCTCAATTAAACTGCCATGTCAAAATCAGCGCCCGTCAATGCTGCCATTGATGGTCTTCTCCAGCCTTGGCCTGGGTGTTAGCGTTGGCGGTTCCTTTGCTGTCAATCACATCACATTTCTATCCCCCCAGTAAGTTTTGCAGTTTTCAAGACCTTGATTAATCAATTCAACGGGAGGACTATCCGCAATTTTCAAGATTTTATTATGCTTGGAAAGGTAGAAATCAGTGTACTTACTAAATTGCCATTTCATCTATTTTTATATTTTAAATTAATCGTTTACTTTTTCTGCTCTCAACATTCGCCGTCCCTGCCCGCTCCTAATTGCCCTCTCAGACTCTGCACAACTTGTGGCTCGTTGCTATTTTTATAATGGAATTTGAGAGCTAAACACAAATAGCTAACAGCGTTTGCCTCCTCGACATTTTCCACTAATTGGGGCGGATTTTCCATTGTTGCTATCAGCCAACGCATTTTGATAACGTGCAACTGTTGAGTCAAGTGGCGTGTGGGATGTTTGCAAAGCTTTTAATAGCTACACTGCAAACAAAAACTTAGTAACTCAAATACTTACTCACATATACTTCAAAAATAAAGCGCAATATAATTGATTCTAGTAGGCGTTTAATGCATTTTTACCTCATTTTATTATCATTTTCATTTGTTTTGATCGAATCAGTAAGGCTTTTCTTATTTTAAGAACTGCTTACTTATTTCTAGAAACTAGTTAAAACTCTAGTATTTTGTTAGCTGTTATTGCACCGAGATAAATCTAAAAATCTGCTTTTACAAATTGTTTCCAAAAAGCTTTATTTTATAATAATGAATGAATTGTTAATAAATTACAGTTGCAAATCTAAAGTCGATTTGCATAATTCTGCATTAAAACTTTTGGATGTACGTGTGTGCATGTGTGTGTGTGTGTGCGTTTTATAATCCAATTAGTGCAATTTAGCGCAGGATGCAAGCAATGCATTTGGACTTTTAGTTTGCAGGTATTTAGAGTTTGTCTGAGTGTGTGTGTGTGTGTGTGTGCTGTGGGTGTGTGTGGGTTTGTGTGGTCTGTCATTCTAAGGGGCAAACTTGGAATTCCAACTCAATTCGAAATTGATGTTGTCGACGCGTCGTCATCGTCTTTGGCGTCTGATGACGCCTGATGACGCGCATAGCAACAGCTGATGTCATCTTTACGATGTCTTGGTGGCGTGGCGCCTCGGACCGCCTCCAAATGAAATAAACGGAAAATACGCCAAACCCATTGATGAAATACTAGCACGCGCACAACAAGTTGAAGTGCTTGTTAGTGTTTGTGTTGCTGTGTGGGTGTGTGTGTGTGTACATGTATACATGCATATAGTTGTGAGCCATCCATAATTGGTAATAATAAGAGTCACTTGAGTAAAATAGGAAAAACATTTCGTTGGAAAGCCATGAGTAGCGATGCATTATGCAATCGCAAGATACATATATACAGATATTAGTCAGAAGGTCATGCAAATATTCAAAAGCTATTTTCAAGTATAATCTCCACGAATAAGTATCTATTAAAAGTGCTTTCAGCTGCAAGCTTATGATAAATTACAAGAGTTCTGCATAAGTCTCATTCCGATGCACAAATATTTATTAGAGCTGAACTTTTTATATAGAAAAATGAAGCACTTGATTGTATTTATCTTTAAGCGTAAAAATACTTCGATTCATCAAAAAGTTTTGTATAGTGAAATATGCATGAATTTTGAATCATTTTACCTGCATCTCTACCTGACCTTAAAGTCGCATAGGTAAAAATGCATAGAGGCTCATTTAATGAAAGATATATCATTTATACTCGCAAAAAGTATGCTATATAAAGTGATGTGAAACTATCGAATAAGTACATAATGTACTACAATATTAATAATAATTAATAGTTTTTGTATCACATTGATTTAAATTGACTCATTCCTCAGGGTCCTTGGTATGTGTTTTATTGCCAAGCTCCTTGCATTAACTTATATGCTCGTCGGACTATGTAGTGTATGCGACCACTGAAGCAGCTGGCCGACCTTCTAAGTGAGACAATGCCATGGCTGCCGTCACCAATAACACACACATACACACATATGTGGATTTATACACATATACAGCACACCCACACACACAGAGGCATATTCGCAACTGAAGCATGTCCACACAAAGACGGAGAACAGCAAGATAGTGGGAAATTGGGTGGGTATGTGGCCAGTGTGATATCCTGTTGCTTGACCTATTTGAGACACCCACCCATGACATGGCCACATTGATAATTCCGTTTGTCGCATTGCCTGCTTTTAGGCGCCCACGGTGCCGTACGTGTTGGCTGCACTTTATGGCCAGTTGCCGTTAGTTGTTGTGTGGCTGACCCCTTTTGGTTTGGGATTCGTATTAGGTGCGCGTGCAAGAAGTGCAACCAAAGTTTGACAGGCAGGGCTTACCACGAGGCATTTGCCCGAGGCAAAACCAGGCAAAAAGCAAGCAATTGTAAATTTGCTAGCAATTGTACAAATTCAACTCATTCGTTTTATTCACGTTTTATTCGCTTGCAGATGAAAGCCACGTTTAAAGCGACAGCGCCGCAACAACAACAACAACAACAACTCGAGCAGAGATGAGTGACGGTCACGTAGCAGGCAGCTGGCACAAGGATGCATGGCCAGGAGCCGATGGTTCCGACGGAGTCGAGAGTGGAGAGTCGAGCCCGCTGACTAATTAACGCGTGCTGGGCAACATTAATAGCAGCCACGTCTCCAGCCCCCCCTTCGCCTTCCCCTTCACCCGACGAGCAGCTTCACATATACGCCTACAGCTGGCAAATTAAATTTAATCAAGTTTATTTGCGAAAAATGGAAGTGCAGAGGAGCAGTTTGGCCACTTACTTAAATGCGAGTTGAGACAGACAGTAAAGACAGAGACAGAGACAGAGAGAGAGACAGAGAGAGAGAGAGACAGAGACCAGAAGGTGTGCAATACGAATAATTTAATTTCACGGTGGGGCAGGGAAGGGGCTGTTTGATAGTCGTGGCACGAGTTTTCATTTCAATGTTGTTGGGTGCTCTCATGATCTAATAATTTGCGTGCTATCTCTAATTATGATGTGTTGCAATTTTTTGCCAGCAATTTATAATTTCTAATTTCGAAATTTCTACATGTAAATAGTCATTATAATTATTATATACATATGAACGTTACTCCATCGTAACAATAGCAAAAACAACAACAAAAACAGCAACAAATCTTAGCAACAAAATTATACGTTTTTTGAAAATTTAATAAATCAAATATTTATTACGACATTTAGTATTTGTGCATTAACTACATTTATAATGAATAAAGCAAGATGCATAAAACACAAAACAAAAGCAAGAAATAAAACTATTAATTAGTAATTATTATAATGTGATGTTATACATATATATATAAACAACAAAAAAACTATATATATATATACATATATATAAAAATAGTAAAAAAAAAAACCTTTAAACAAAATGTTAACCAACAAAAAATAAAACAAAACAATTTTATTAAGTAGATTTTTGAATTAAAATTTAATAATACGTACATATACATAAATAAAAATAGAAAATGAAAAAAATTAAAAAAATTATGCAAATCTTTGCTAAAAAATATGAAATTGGTTTTTCTACTGCAGAACAGAAACGAAATTGAGAAACATAGCGAAACAAAAACGATTATAAAATTAAATTAAAAATTAAACATGTCGAAATCAGAAACTAGAATTGTACATTTTTCAAATTTAGCTTGCTATTAACAAAATGTAAATGTTGTGCGAAAGCAAACAATTAGATAAAAAAATACAATTGAAATTAAAATTACCATAATTAATAATATAAACTACTTTGTGTAACAAACAAAACAAACTAGCGTCAAATTTGTCATTCAAAATATTTGCAAGTATTGTCTTTTATTTAGTTCTTGTGTGTGTATTTACTAAGCGTGCTAAGTACAATTTCCTAATCTATAAGATCGGCTCTCAGTTCGAGCTAGATATTGATTCAGTGTCAGTTATACAATTATAAGCTATAACAGCCTTGTTGTTCATAATCTATTTCCAAATGCACGTTTTCTTCTCAACCAACTACAACTTTTGTACATTATAACGAAATGTTAAGAAATTATATATAATATATATATAGAATGATATATAATGCATAATATATATGTATGTACTTATACTGTTAATGGCTTGCATATATATTTTAGTTTTCTACATAAATCGCATTTCTTCCACTTTCACTAAACATACAGCAAACAATACAACAATACGCAAACACACAAAAAACAACAAACTTTCCGTTAACAAATAATTTGTATATTTTTATGAATTTGTTTTTCTTCTGCCACGCTCAAAATAATAGCGCGCCTAATAATTAAACTTGATATAAACATTAGTTTTTGTTATTTATATTGTTAATCTAAATAGTTGCTTAGCATTAAGTTTCAATTTGCAATAAAAAAAATACTATTATATATTTCAAAAATACATCTGTATATTTTTGGTACCAACTTTTTGTTTCTTTCATTTATGCTGATTTTTTTCATTATCAACTATCTATTCAAATAAGTTGTACAAAATGCAAAAATCGAAAACTATTTAACATAAAACCTTTACTGACACAAAAAACACAAATGGAGCAAAATAAAAATACAAAAACAATTTAAGCGCAGAAGTTCAATTAATAAAAATTAGAATTTTAATATAATTAAATAGTTACATAATTTCAATATTTATATGCATAAATATTTAAAATAAAACACAAAAAAAAGAAACTGAAAAAATAATAAAAACAAAATACAATTATATGATGTATTAAAAAGCATAGAAAGTGAGTTTCATAAGACCCAAAAAAAAAATTTGTTTCAGACTCGTAAAATTGTGTACTTTAAAATTGAATAAAATTCAACAAAGTTCTCTAGAGAGAATGCCCAATTAAACAATAGATAACAACAAAAAAAAACTGCTTTCATGCTCGAGATCCAAAAAGTCGCAATCTTTTGCGACTTTCAACTTCTCAGCTTGCAACCAGGTTTTGTGGCTCACAATTCTTATAAGCTGCACGTATGCAACATGATAATGATGGTCATTTCGAGTATGATAATGATAATGATGATGTGTTCGCCCAATGTAATGCGAGTTCATTGGGAACAGTTACTCCAACAATAATTCCAGGCATATCGAAGCATTTCAAACACTCAGACAGCAATCAGCAAAAAACAAAATAAAATAAAATAAAATAAATAAAAACGACGGCAATAAAAGGAAATATTTAGCACTTAAAACCTTAAACAGTTTCTCCCGGGCGACAGGTGCTACAGAAATGTGGCAGCCACGCCCACAGAGAACAAACAAACACACACACACACACACACGAACACACATACGCACACAGCACACACAATAAAAAATACAAAATAAATGAAAAGTGAATATTTACAAAGGGGAAAAGGATTCACATATGTATGTATATTCAAAAAGCAATAATACTGAAAACATGATTAACAAATGGAACACAGTAAAATCAGAAGTAAACAATTAACATGAGCATAAATAACTATTTATATATATTTTAATTAAAGTTACATATACATATATACATGAATGAAATATATATATATATATATATATACATATATTTAGTCCAAATAAATGAATTAGCAACAAAAAAGAGCATTGAGAAAATTGCGACTCAAAAAGTTTAATATTTAAAAAATATTAAAATATCAATGTGCAATTGAAAAGCGTTTAAAACAATGCGCAAAATAAAAGCCTACACACGCCTCCAGATATATACATAAATTCATTCGAACATACATACATATAATATATATACATAAATTATACATAAATCTGAGAAACGTAAAAACTTAATAAAAAGCGAAAGAAAATCATTTAGTTGCGTGCACACACAGTATAATTAAAAACAACAAATTAACAATTAAAATATATAACATACACATACAAACAAACAAACACACACCTATAACATTAAATCAAAACTTAAAAAGAAACTTTAAACTGTACTTATTATAAACTATTATATAACAACCAAACCAAAAAAAAAAAAGAAGAAAAATGCAAGAGCAAAAACAAATACGGTTCAACTCAAGTTTTTGGGGAAATACTCATAATTGTTAAAAATGTTTAAATACTAAAATACATAATACAACAAAACAAAAAATATATACAAAAATATATATATATTTAAAAATAAAAAGAAATGAAAAGTCAAGAGAGCCGTGTATAACTTCATATTAAAAACATACTTACATCTATATTTTTCCCTCTTTAGACAATTTAGTTAATTATTGAAATTAACAAATAAACATTACAATTAAGTGTTAGTCTTATATACATACATAATTATATAAAAAATGAAAACAACAAAAAAAGGAAAAAAAAAAACATGAAATGAGAAACGAGTAAATAAATTTCCAGTGCGATAACCAAATCTAAAAAATGATAAAAACGAGAAAAACGAAAACCAGCAAAAGAGAATTTTTAATTAAGATAATTGTTTCGCCTGTGTTAGATCAAATTTGTTGTGTTACCTCATTTTTCATTTTTAATTGGTCAGACATAAAAATGATTTACTTACATTGAAGAATAAAAATTATTAAACAAAACAAAAAAAAAAAACCAAACAAGTTTTTTACTATCCATCTATGGCGTGCACATGGCTTTCAGGCACTTAGGAACCCAAATACTTTTACCCCAAAATGATATAGTCGTACTCATATTTATTAATTCATTTACTTATGCAGGAGGATAGCTTATCAGTATGGAATCGGACTGCCACTGATATGACCAGTACAACACGTATCCGTGATACGTTACGCAGGATATTAAATATACCTCTAACAACTGCAATGGAGTATAAGATACACTGTGATAGCCTTAAATACGTTTCAATGTAAGTATCTAAGATCGCAATGCCAGACGGATTGCTCCATTCACTTTCAGCATCCCATCCCTAACAAAATACCACCTGCTCAGGCCCCACAGTCGTAATCGAATTCAAAACCCTAATCAATTTCGAAATCAACAATCAAGAAATTTCAGATCTTGGCCACGCTGATGTCTATGCAATCAAGACAATGGGCAGGGGAATCAAATTCTCTCAACTTGTTAAGTTAAACTAATCAAATCAATTATCATTCTTATATTTTGCAGTAATAAAGGCGCATTGAAAAGCTGAAATTCAGTGAATAACTACAAACACAAAACAAAAACAATAATTAAACAAACAGATGATTTAGTCACTAGCCAATGGAGCAACAATAATTCAACAACACACACACAACAACAACACCAACAACAGCAACAACAGCACTAACAACAGGCACAAACAACACAAGGACAGCATCCTCTGATGATGATTGTGATGATAATAATGATGAGAATGAGATTGATGATTTCATGAAGTACCATAAGGACTAACTAACCCATTTCCCCCGTAGCCCAAAGCCGATCAGAAAGTTTAATATTTAAGCGCAAATAATACAAACCTTTGTATTTTCAACCATTTTACAAAGCTAGTTGTATATATGAGACGCCATGAATATTTTAGTTTGTATGTATAAAGTTTACATTAACCATTCCCAATTTAAACTGCCTAAGCCCAAATTCAATCCAATTTCTAAGCTGAACATTTAAGAAACCAATGGCAATCTCTTTAATTTGCTATGTAATATAGAACTACTTTTGACACACACACCCAATACTCCCCCCCACCCCCCTACACATCAATTGTACCAGTACGAATAGTTACAGCTTTATAAGCAGTAGCAGCCTTTTCAGAATTAAGCTCTTTGCTAGCATTAAATGTATGCACATTCAGAGGAAGAATAGCCAAACAACAGCCAGCACCTGCTAGTAGTTACTATATTTATCTGTTTGAAATGATTATTTTATAATTATGATAAAAAGGAAACTGAATAATCAAATTGTTTGTTTTTGTTCATCAAGAAATACAAGTTTTTTACATGAAGAAAAGAAAAGAAAAAGTAAATATTGAAACAAAAATCCCAGTTGTTTTACATATAAAATGTATATACTTAGTATGTACATCACACACAACAATTATCACCACCCATATATTCACTTTTCTCCACATTCAAACTTACAGTACAGTACAACAAACCAACCAACAAACAAACCAACAGAAGTCTAATAAAGGAAACTATTAAAGTTGCAGAAATTATTTTAAAATAAAATGTCTTTCTAAATTATTATTAACAACTTGTCTCAAATATCGGAAATGGTAAGCTGGAGTCAAGTCAAAGTAAAAGAACAGAACGTATAGATTTAAACAGTTTGAGAAGTACACGAAAAATCAAGTGGATTGATGGTGCAGTCGCAGAGTTCTGCTGATAGGATAATGTTAATCAATCTAGATTCCGTTAGTTTCTAAAAGTTTTGATCACCCTTTGTGAGATCGTCACAAAATGAAATCAAAATATGCTTTATTAATTGGAAATTGTTGCTGGACCTAATGTATAAATTATAGCTGAATATAAAAACGTGAAATATCGCCGCATTATTTGTCTTCGTAACCGGTCAGATCAATGATATAGACATTGGATATGAGACAATCGCCCTCCTGTAAATAAAATACGTTTATATAAATTAAGATTGCAATAAAAACATTGAGGATGTACGTACCGCTGGTGTGATGCCGACCAGCGCATCAGCATGACCGTAGAACTCCTCCTTTAGGGATATGACAATTGTCTGCAAATTGGTAGTGTGATCTCTAATATATGAAGCTACTTTGCCAATATTTGTGTTATCCAAAGCGGCATCGATCTCGTCAAGCACAAAGAACGGTGCTGGATGGTAGCTAAAGAAGTTACGCGTAAGAAATTTCTCTAGACACATACACATATATATATATATATATATATATATATATATATATATATATATATATATATATATATATATATATATATATATATATATATATATATATATATATATATATATATATATATATATATATATATATATATCTAGCTTACCTGTGTGTTGAGAAGAGCAGTGCAAGAGCTGCAATAGTTTTTTCACCGCCACTTAGATTGCTCATGGGCTGAAAACGTTTACCAGGTGCCACACAATTGTAATTGATGCCATCAAGATAGGGCTCCTCGGGATTATCGGGTCCAATGTACGCCTGGGCGGCTTCGTTGCGTGCCAGTTTCTTATAGATGCCATCGATGGCATCGGATATGTGCTGACAGCATTGCACAAATCGTGATGATCTCTCATTTTTAACCTTTTCGAATGCCGCTTTCGCCTTTTTGGCCTTGCGCCTAGCATTCTCGAACTCTTCGTTTGTGGACTGCACCTTCTCTGTAACAAGATCCAGTTTTTGCATCGCCTTCATATTTGGCGTTTGTATGCGCTCGAGAACATCCAGTTTGCCTTGCAGATCCTTAAGCAGCTGCTCATTGGTTTTCTTGAACGCGGAGTCGTCTTTTAGTTTGCACAGCTCACGTGGCAGCGATCGATAGTCCACCTCAATGCTACAGTGGAATAAAATATATATCGTTAGGTGTTTATAACATTAGACCTGCATAAGACACTCACAGATTATCGTTCATGATGGATGTTGATGGCTCCAGACTATCTACCTCGCTTTGGCGCACTGCATCATCCAGTGAGCCTCGCGCTAAAGGCACCACAATACAATCGGTCTTTAAAATGAGAAACAATGTTAGTTAGTAAGTTATGGGAATCCATATTTTGTTATTAATATGTACTTTGGCCTGCAGCAATATGTTTTGTCTTTCGTTTTTCTTGGCCTCGATTTTGGACTCCGATGAGGACATCTGGCTGCCCACATTGTGTATTTCCTTTGCCAGGCTAGCAACATCTTTACGAGCTTTGGATATGTCCTCTTCCATGTCATCGACTGCCTGCTTCTTGGCTTGCTTCTCCTGCTTGAATTTCTCCATTTTTTCCTTCTCCTCATCCATTTCCTTTAAATATCGCGCCTCCGCTGTTTTTAAGCCTTCCAATGCATCTTCTTCATCTTGTACGCTGCGCTCCCATCGCCCAACGTTCTCTATACATAAAATTTCACATTATAAATTAGATGTCAAGTACTTTGGTTGATATTCAACTCACTTCGCGTATCCTTTTGCTTTTCAAAGTCCAGCTGAGTATTGATTGCATCGATTTGTTGCTCGAACTCGGCACGTTTGCGTGCCCGCTCCTGTTGCATGACCAGCTCCCTCTCCTCGTACTGCCGAATGTTCTTTACACCCAGCCGGTGACAGAAGGCGGCAAACACCTTGTCCTCTACATTATTCATGTTCTCCTTGATCTCCTGTATGTGCTCCTCGCGATCCTGCATGCGACGCTCAATTTCGCTGATCTTGGGCTATGCATAGAAATAAATAAAACTATAATTTATATTGTATATTAAAACTTACCCCAAAATCATCCAGCTGGGTTTGCACTTGCTTCAACTGGGTATCATATTGGCCAATGGACTTTTTCGATGATTCCAAGTCCACCATGCTATACTTGAGACGGTTTTCGAGACCCTTAATTTGCGACTCTACGGTTGCCAGCTCGCTCTGTTTGCGCGACTTTTTGACCAGTTCCTTGAGCTCCTCGTTAAGTCGTTCCTTTTGCATCTTGAGCTGGGCCATATGCTTCTCGTCCCAACGCTTTGCTTTGCGTGCCAAATCATGACTGCCACCGGAGATCAGACCAGACTTTTGATAGAATGTGCCATCCAGCGCAAGGGCATCAAAGCGCGATCGATCAATTTCATAAGCCACCTTCATGGCATCCTCTGGCGTTTCGCAGACAAGCGCATTGCCCGTTGCAAAAAGAACGGCACGCTCAATCTCCTGTGGCTCGAACTTGAGCACATCAAAGACCAGACGCACATTGCGCGGCTCACTAATGTTGCGCAGCCGCTCCTTTAATGGCTTCACTTGCAAGTAGTCCAGGGGCAGGAAGGTTTCTACCTCCAGCATTTGCTCTTTCAAGATCTGTAAATATACAAAATGAAATAACTCTATAAAATATTCCGAGTTTCTCATTTTAAGCGCACCTGAATGCAATGACGCGCTGTTTTCTCGGTGTCCACGATGATGGCTTCCATAAACTTGCCCAGCACCTTGGTGACGGCTACGTTGTATCGCTTGTGAGTTGGCTGGCACATGTTGATCATGCGATCGTAGACGCCGGGCACCTGTTTCTTAAATAGTTCAACCACCTCCTGTTTTTTCTTGCGACGGGCATCTTCGTGTTTGTCACTCTTCGCATCGCCCAACTGATCGCGAACATTCTCCAGTTCGCGTTGCATTTCGGCAATCTTTTCTTTGGAGCTGCCCACATCCCGTCGTAGCTCGTCTTTGATGCGATTTTGTTCTTCAAGCGCCGCTTGAGAGGATTTAATATGATCCATTAGCTTGTCCCGCCGCTTGACAGCCTCTTCACGCTGCAGCGATAACTTCTTGTATGACTCCTCAACTGACGCTCTGCGATTTGTTTCACCATCAAGCATGTCTTGTTCGGATTTCTGCTCACGATTGACCGAGTCCAACTGGGAGCGATATTGTGTGGCGGTTGCTTCGGCCTCCTGTTTAAGGCGATCATATTCCTGTACGAGTCCTTCCTCCATGTTGACGCTTTTACCCCGGCGCTGCGACTCGTTCTCGATCTCATCCTCGAAGCGCTTCTTCAATGCCTCCACATCGCTCAGCTGCTTTTCCAGCTTCTGTATGTCCAGCTGATGCGCATTGTCCGCCTCGCGTGCTGTTTCTAGTGTCTTCTGTAAGGACACTAGCTTCTTCTTGCAATGCGCAACTTTTTCCTTTGCTTTTATGTATAAGGGACGCCGCTTATTTAGTTGTGTCTCGAACTCGCGTATCTCTTGATCGATTCTTGCCAAATCTCGTGTTATTTTGCCCGCATCTTTCTTCTTTTCACGGAGCACCTCGTCAGCTGCTTCCTTGCGCTGCTCCACGGCCTTCATCTCCAGCTGCTTCACCTCCAGGTCAGCGTTATACTTTTGTATGTCCTTCTCAACGTGAAATAGACGAAACAATTGATACTCTACTTGTTTTTCGTTCTGCAATTAAATATAAATGATTTGGTTACAATTACAGTGTATACAAATGTGGATATATAACGTACATATTCATCCTGCAAGCGTGTATATCGCTCCGCCTCCATTTTCTCATGCTTGGCCTCCTTGCGCTCGGCAGCAATGCCCTTTTTTTTCTGATACGTAAACTGTGTCTCCTCCTCAGCGACAATCATTTCCTGTTTGAGCCTATTGTAGTCATCCTTCAGCAGGCCCGAACTGGCAGTGTATATAGATAATTGATTTTTGATTTTATTAAATTAGTGGGATTGCTGCCTACCCGCTTATTTCCTCAAAGAGCGCTGTTCTTTCCTTGGGCGTCTTCATTGCTATGTTTTCCACGGCACCTTGGAACACTAAGAAATTCTTTGCCTTCACATTTATGCCCAGTTTCTCCAACTTGTTCAGATATGTGTTGCTGGAGACGCTCTGAAAGTGACGAGGTTTGAGACCAACACTGGACATTCAATAAATATTTAAATAAATATGTGATCGGGGCATACCTCGCCATTGATGCGATACTCCGAGGAGCCACTGATGACGGCCCGTTGGAAATCCATATGCTTCTCTCCGTCCAGAATAAATTTAGCCGTCACATAGCAACTTCGGGCGACGGGTTTACCGATAGAAGAGCCGTGGATGAGGTCGTTGAGTCGCTTAACACGCAGACTGGAGGTCTTCTCGCCCATGACGAAGCTGATGGCGTCCATGAAGTTGGATTTGCCGGAGCCGTTGGGTCCGATAACGGCATTAAATTGCTTTAAGGGACCAACAACAATGTGGCCGCGATATGATTTGAAATTTTCCATTTCGATGAATTGCAGAAAGGCGGTTTCCTCTTCTGGTTTGCGGATGGCGGGTGCCATCACTCTGTGGCTGACTTCTTCGTCGTCTTCAGCCATTAATTAAGATTACAGTACACAATGCCACCAAAAACAAAAATAATTTATATTTTTTCAAGCAGCTTCACTTTTGATTTGCCATTCCCTGCGGTTTGCACACAGTGTTGCAAAGCGCAACCGTAATAGAAACAACTATCGAACGCCACCCACATTCATCAAAAAATATCGATAAATATATCGATTGAATATTGTCATATAACGACTAAAAGCGAAATTTTGACTTCATTTTTTCGAAAATGATTAAGATGATATATTTGCGAAAAATTCAATCAGATAAAAGACAAGGAGGTAATTTTTAAGGCAGTTTCGATGTTTGAGCACTTAACAATCCATTATTTGTGGTCAGTTTTTACGTGATTTTTGACAGCAAAATTAACCACCCAAGATGCCAAGAATTGGCCAAATTGACCTCAATTTTAAGGCAGTTTTCATTGTTTGGGCACTTAACAAGCGATTTTATTTGTCATTTTTGGCGTGATTTTTGACAGAAAAATTAACCACCCCAAATCACTTTTTCTATAGTTTTTTATACTTACTGTTACACCTTCACCTTATTAAAAATAACACTTCAAGATTCTAAATTTTGAAAAATATTATTTGTTATTTTATTATTTTTTTCAAATATCAACGGGTTCCAAATCTTTTTTGTTATTATTGTTTATTGAATAAATTTAATGTTACTAATCTAAGAAGTACATTTGCTTTTGGTTTAAATAAATAATTTATACAGTAGCATAAATAAATAATACTAATTAATATTTGATTTCAGTTCTAAATGGCTTTAGTCGACCTCATCGACAGTGGGTCCTTTGTAGCCGCCACTGCCGAAGCCTCCAGCTTGCTGGCCACAGTTGGGTCCTTGAGGACCACCGTCTCCGGCGCCGCCTCCGCTTGCCTGCTGATGCATCTTTGTCATGGCTGGACTACAGAATTTAGTGAGTTCCTGCAGCTTGTGTTCGTACTCCTCCTTCTCGGCTGTCGTGTTGCCATCAAGCCACTTGATGGTCTCACTGCACTTCTCGAGCACACTGCTACGTTCTGACTGGGTGATTCTGTCGCTATCCTTGTCTGCAGCCTCCTTCACGCCAAAAACGTAGCTCTCCAGCTTGTTGCGGGCCGCGATTCTCTCGCGATGTTTCTCGTCCTCCTCGGCGTACTGCTCGGCCTCGCTCACCATGCGATCAATATCGGCCTGCGACAGACGACCCTTGTCGTTCTTGATGGTTATGTTCTTTGCATTGCCGGTGCCCAACTCCTTGGCAGTCACATTCAATATTCCATTGGCGTCCAGGTCGAAGGTGACATCCACTTTGGGCACACCGCGAGGTGCTGGTGGAATGCCGGTCAGGTTGAAGGTGCCCAGCACATTGTTGTCCTTTGTCATGGCGCGCTCGCCCTCAAACACCTGGACAGTCACAGCTGGCTGGTTGTCCGCGTAAGTGGTAAAAGTCTTTGACTGCTTGCACGGAATGCGGCTGTTTCGCTCGATGAGCTTCGTCATCACTCCGCCAGCTGTCTCGATGCCTAGTGAGAGCGGAGCAACGTCTACCAGCAGAACGTCTTTGATTTCGCTGCTCTCGTCTCCAGATAAGATGGCAGCCTGGATGGCTGCACCGTAGGCCACAGCCTCGTCCGGATTGATGGACAGATTGAGGCTCTTGCCTCCGAAGAAGTTCTGCAGCAGGCTCTGCACCTTGGGAATACGTGTTGAGCCGCCAACCAGCACGATGTCGTGAATCTGCTTCTTGTCCATCTTGGCATCAACAAGGGCCTTTTCCACCGGCTGCAGTGTGTTGCGGAACAGATCGGCGCAGAGCTCCTCGAACCGCGCTCGACTAACCTTTGTGTAGAAGTCGTGACCCTCAAAAACGGCATCGATCTCAATGGAGGCTTCACTGCTTGAGGACAAGGTGCGCTTCGCTCGCTCCGCTGCCGTCCGCAGGCGACGCAAAGCACGTGGATTGGAGCGCAGATCCTTTTTGAATTTGCGCTTAAACTCATCAGCCAAATGGGTAACCAGCCTGTTGTCAAAGTCCTCGCCACCCAGATGTGTATCTCCAGCAGTTGCTCGCACCTCAAACAGGGAGCCCTCGTCAATGGTCAGGATGGAGACATCGAAAGTGCCGCCGCCCAAATCGAATATCAGAACATTGCGCTCCCCTTTCAGATTTTTGTCCAGCCCATAGGCCAAGGCTGCGGCAGTGGGCTCATTAATAATCCGCAGGACATTCAGCCCGGCAATTGCACCGGCATCCTTAGTGGCCTGACGCTGTGAATCGTTGAAATACGCCGGCACAGTAATGACGGCGTCTTTAATGGTGGTGCCCAAATAGGCTTCGGCGGTCTCCCTCATCTTGACGAGCACCATCGAGCTGATCTCCTCGGGAGCGAAGCGCTTCTCTTCGCCTTTAAACTCAACGCTCATCTTTGGCTTGCCGCAGTCGTTGACCACCTTGAATGGCCAGTGCTTCATGTCCTCCTGAATCTTCGAGTCATCGAATTTGCGTCCAATCAAACGCTTGGCATCAAACACACTGTTCTTCGGATTCATGGCCACTTGGTTCTTGGCCGCATCTCCGATTAATCTCTCCGAGTCGGTAAATGCCACATAGCTGGGCGTGGTCCGGTTTCCCTGGTCGTTGGCTATTATCTCTACCTTTCCGTGCTGGAACACACCAACGCACGAGTACGTGGTGCCCAAGTCAATACCAATAGCAGGCATTTTGTCTCTTTGCTCCTCTTCGTGACTCACAAGCTGTCGTTGTTATAATTCTACTCCACGTATTTTTTAAAATGCACTAATTTTTAATTTGTATTAAATTTCTTTTACTGTTCTGAATGAATATTAATAATGTTTGTCACTGTTTTTGTTTTGATTGTACGTTGGCTTTCAGATTTATATTTCCTTTTGTTCGCTTGCTGCGTCTCCACAGTGATTGTTTGTTTTCAACTGAAGCAGTGTTGAAATTTGCTCTGCTATTTATACCAATACGGTGTGGTGGAATATTCGAGATTCCCTCTCAAAAGAAGAGTGCAGAATGTTCAAGACGGTGCTGGAAAATATGAGCGTGACTTGCAGTATGTTTGTATGTACAGTGTGGGGAAAAGGGGAACTTTACCAGCTCTGACCTGCCGAATATTTTACGCTAGCCAAAGTCGAAGTCTAGGCTAGCTACTTAGTAGCCGCTAATTCGGTATTTTTGTGAAATAAAGAGTTTGTCAAATACATATGTATGTATGTATGTATGCTCTGTTCTTTTATGGCATGCAGTTATAGGCTAATTCCATTATAGCAAATATGTATATACATATGTTCACATATTATGACATATAAAAAAATATATAACATAAGTTATAGGCTAATTCCATTATAGCAAATATGTATATACATATGTTCACATATTATGACATATAAAAAAATATATAACATATTTTCAGTATGAAAATGTTATTAAATAGGAAATTCACACAGAGCAACATCTAACGTCTTTCTTAATTTGTTATCGATATCACATTTAATGCAACCCGACAATCAACACAAGGAGCTGATTGAAAGTGAAAGTTAAGCGCAATTTTTATATTTGATTTAACAAATTTTTAGATGGCACCAAAACGCAAGAACATTTCGTGGAATGACTGCCATGATGCCATGCTTATGAATCTTTGGGGGGAGAACTTGGTCGCGCTAAGGTCCGAATACCGCAAGAAGCCTATTTATGAAAAAATGGCGTCAAAAATAAAGGAAGCTGGCTTTGACAACCTGCAATGGAAAAGCGTTCGCATAAAAGTCGACAATTTGACGCGCAAGTACAGGTGATAAAAGTTTATTATATATAAATTATTGAGCGAAATTTATGTTAGATTGTTTTCAACAGAGATGAACTTAGGCTTCAAGAATTTTCCGACGGTACCCCATCGAAATGGAAGTACTTCGGAATAGTTCATCAGATACTGGGGGCCGTGAAGCCGATCAAAATCGAGCAGGACGTACTGGAGGAATCAGGTTAATTGTTATTTGTGTTTTACATAATATAAATGAAACATTTAAAATCTTTTCAGATGAGCCGGAGGTGACTTTGGAGGAGGAATTCTGGGAGGATTCAAATGGTATTAGTGAATCGTATGCCTCACCAGCCTCAAACGAGATTTCCGCGTCTCAAAAGAAGCGGAAAATTGACCAGGCCGAGATGACCCCGTTTGAGACGGCTATGGTGGCTGCCACAAGAGAGCGGACGGTGGTCCTAAATCACCATGCGAGTGCTCGCTTGGAAATCGTGGCGCGCATGGAAAAAGCAAATGCCGATTTTCAGTCGAAAATATTGGAAAAACTATAAAAAAATATACAAATAAATAGATATAAATTCAAATTGTTGTTGTTTTGATGGAATTTTTTGTGACCCGTCTAATATTCTCTGCTTTGCGCTATTTTGATTTTTTGACGGCAGAAAGTCATCTGCAAATTCTGCTCAGGTTTCCTCGAAGTCATCCTCCAACTAAACAAACGTATGCAGAGTTTCATTGCATTGGTCTCGTATCATGCCCAACACAGCTGTCTTTATATTTATATTGTTTTTATCGCACATTTTAATCTTTGTTTACCAAACACAAATGAAAACAAAACAATCAGCTGTTTAATTTGCCATTCACATGCGCACGTAAACATTGATTCACATACACACTTTCTCGCTCTCGCACTTTCCAGAACCGTCTTGAACATTCTGCACTCTTCTTTCGAGAGGGAATCTCGAAAATTCCACCACACCGTATTGGTATAAATAGCAGAGCAAATTTCAACACTGCATCAGTTGAAAACAAACAATCACTGTGGAGACACAGCAAGCGAACAAAAGGCAAATATAAAGCTGAAAGCCAACGTACAATCAAAACAAAAACAGTGACAAACATTATTAATATTCATTCAGAACAGTAAAAGAAATTTAATACAAATTAAAAATTAGTGCATTTTAAAAAATACGTGGAGTAGAATTATAACAACGACAGCTTGTGAGTCACGAAGAGGAGCAAAGAGACAAAATGCCTGCTATTGGTATTGACTTGGGCACCACGTACTCGTGCGTTGGTGTGTTCCAGCACGGAAAGGTAGAGATAATAGCCAACGACCAGGGAAACCGGACCACGCCCAGCTATGTGGCATTTACCGACTCGGAGAGATTAATCGGAGATGCGGCCAAGAACCAAGTGGCCATGAATCCGAAGAACAGTGTGTTTGATGCCAAGCGTTTGATTGGACGCAAATTCGATGACTCGAAGATTCAGGAGGACATGAAGCACTGGCCATTCAAGGTGGTCAACGACTGCGGCAAGCCAAAGATGAGCGTTGAGTTTAAAGGCGAAGAGAAGCGCTTCGCTCCCGAGGAGATCAGCTCGATGGTGCTCGTCAAGATGAGGGAGACCGCCGAAGCCTATTTGGGCACCACCATTAAAGACGCCGTCATTACTGTGCCGGCGTATTTCAACGATTCACAGCGTCAGGCCACTAAGGATGCCGGTGCAATTGCCGGGCTGAATGTCCTGCGGATTATTAATGAGCCCACTGCCGCAGCCTTGGCCTATGGGCTGGACAAAAATCTGAAAGGGGAGCGCAATGTTCTGATATTCGATTTGGGCGGCGGCACTTTCGATGTCTCCATCCTGACCATTGACGAGGGCTCCCTGTTTGAGGTGCGAGCAACTGCTGGAGATACACATCTGGGTGGCGAGGACTTTGACAACAGGCTGGTTACCCATTTGGCTGATGAGTTTAAGCGCAAATTCAAAAAGGATCTGCGCTCCAATCCACGTGCTTTGCGTCGCCTGCGGACGGCAGCGGAGCGAGCGAAGCGCACCTTGTCCTCAAGCAGTGAAGCCTCCATTGAGATCGATGCCGTTTTTGAGGGTCACGACTTCTACACAAAGGTTAGTCGAGCGCGGTTCGAGGAGCTCTGCGCCGATCTGTTCCGCAACACACTGCAGCCGGTGGAAAAGGCCCTTGTTGATGCCAAGATGGACAAGAAGCAGATTCACGACATCGTGCTGGTTGGCGGCTCAACACGTATTCCCAAGGTGCAGAGCCTGCTGCAGAACTTCTTCGGAGGCAAGAGCCTCAATCTGTCCATCAATCCGGACGAGGCTGTGGCCTACGGTGCAGCCATCCAGGCTGCCATCTTATCTGGAGACGAGAGCAGCGAAATCAAAGACGTTCTGCTGGTAGACGTTGCTCCGCTCTCACTAGGCATCGAGACAGCTGGCGGAGTGATGACGAAGCTCATCGAGCGAAACAGCCGCATTCCGTGCAAGCAGTCAAAGACTTTTACCACTTACGCGGACAACCAGCCAGCTGTGACTGTCCAGGTGTTTGAGGGCGAGCGCGCCATGACAAAGGACAACAATGTGCTGGGCACCTTCAACCTGACCGGCATTCCACCAGCACCTCGCGGTGTGCCCAAAGTGGATGTCACCTTCGACCTGGACGCCAATGGAATATTGAATGTGACTGCCAAGGAGTTGGGCACCGGCAATGCAAAGAACATAACCATCAAGAACGACAAGGGTCGTCTGTCGCAGGCCGATATTGATCGCATGGTGAGCGAGGCCGAGCAGTACGCCGAGGAGGACGAGAAACATCGCGAGAGAATCGCGGCCCGCAACAAGCTGGAGAGCTACGTTTTTGGCGTGAAGGAGGCTGCAGACAAGGATAGCGACAGAATCACCCAGTCAGAACGTAGCAGTGTGCTCGAGAAGTGCAGTGAGACCATCAAGTGGCTTGATGGCAACACGACAGCCGAGAAGGAGGAGTACGAACACAAGCTGCAGGAACTCACTAAATTCTGTAGTCCAGCCATGACAAAGATGCATCAGCAGGCAAGCGGAGGCGGCGCCGGAGACGGTGGTCCTCAAGGACCCAACTGTGGCCAGCAAGCTGGAGGCTTCGGCAGTGGCGGCTACAAAGGACCCACTGTCGAGGAGGTCGACTAAAGCCATTTAGAACTGAAATCAAATATTAATTAGTATTATTTATTTATGCTACTGTATAAATTATTTAGATCTCACAACCAAAAATTAGTTAAAATACGTGTGTACTTTAGTTTATTTAAATTCAATTCAATAAAAATGATGTTAAATCGAATACAATTACGGGTTTTCTTCCAATTTTAGCATCTATTTGGGCAGTCCTTCACGCTCGGCCCAATCTAACCAGGATCCTTCGTAGTTCTTAACATTTTTGAAGCCCAAGGCGGCGGCTGCTTCAGCTGCCTGCAAGCTGCGTTTGCCAATTCTACAATGGAATATAACTTCTGTATCCGGCTTGGGTTTACTGCGTCCATATTTGGATTCGAAGATCTGATCACTCGCTGCCAACTCTTTACTGACAATGCCCAGTGGAATGTTAATACTGGATGGTATTTGCCCGGTTTCCGTTAGTTCCTTAGGTTCACGCACATCAATAAGCAGCTTTTCTGGTTCATTTCGAATTTTCTTGACGGCCGCATAATCCACAATTCCAATGGCGCTTTTGTTGCTGCTGTAGAAACGTTGAGAAGTGCCAATGGAAGTAGTAGCTGTTTTAGTCGCTAACTGGCGCAGTGTGGAGCCCGTTGCCCGAATTACAACTGGGCAATATTTGAAAAGCATGTTTGCTTCTGTGATTATAATTTAAATAACAAACGTTATGTAAAATTCAGTTGTAGTGGCAACAATTATGGATGCTGAGCCGGCAATCAGCTGTTTGTTGCACAGCGTTGCCAGACTGCCTTTTTTCAACTTTTATTTTTGATTTGAATAAGCAGTTGAAATTTGAAAACTATTAATTCTGACGTACATGCATATACAACAAATAATATTGTTACCAAGCGCTTGGCATTATCACTCAACGAATACGTGAAGAGTGTGTGTCAAGGCAAAGGCTCAATCAAGTTCACATCACATGATAAGTTGAACACCCAAGCCATGATACATATGTATGTACATATATACATAGTTGTAGCTGCCGTCGCCGCTTGATTAATTCAATTAATCGTTAAATGGAATAGCGATCCCGGATTCAATTACACTCGCCTTATGTACATACATATGTATGTACATATATATTTGTATGTGTATTGTACATACATATATTACTAAAGTTAAACCATATTTTTAAACATACTGATAAACATAGAACATGTTCTCATTTCTTTCCGTAATTGTATACATAAAGATAAAAGATGGAATTCTTTAGTATACAAATATAATAATAAATATATGTATGCATATATGTTTGCTTGTATGTACATATGTATAAGGATTTAATTTCTTATCTTCAGTCTTTAAATCTTGGTGGTCGACAATTTTGGGGTTAGCGAATTCTAATCAAAAGCTAGAAAACATTAATTCGGATTTCGATTCTTTTTCCCATGGACCTCCAATACAGCCTTTACAGATAACAGTTTTTATATGTATGTATGTGTGTGCGTACTTCCAAAGAACCTCAGGTCACTAACGTCATCAAAAGGCGCGTGCCTTAAGAGTTGATTGGAGCCGGATAGAATGGGAATAATCTGAAAGCTAGAATTTACGAGTAAACACGTTGTTATCAGCTAGACTCTAGGAAATTATGTTTGTTGTTTTACAGCGAATACTATAAATGCTCGTAAGCAACTTGTAATAGCATGAAATCAGTTTTTTTTTTAGTGTTTTATTTATTAATCAAAATATGTATACATATATGGTTCTTACAACTAATGAAATCGCAAATACAACTAGCTTCGTAGGTGCGTTGAGAAACGCAGCTAAATCATTGGCAACTAAATACAAATAGGTACATTACATATAAAATATATCGCTCATAATCAAAAATCCCAAAACACATGCATCATGCGTATCTTATAGGATGGGTCTAGAAATCTAGACTTTGTAGGTTAAACGCACATTACGCAATTATGGCCTCATTAGGATATTCATCATTATAATCATTTTCGGTCCACAATGTATCCCAGGGATTCACCGACGCTTATCTTCTGACCCGCCACAATATCGAACTTAAAGTTCTTTGGCGCTTCAAAGAGCAGCACAATGGTGCTGCCCATGTTGAACTGTCCAATTAGATCGCCTTTGCCAAACTTTTGTTGTGATTGCTCCCTCTGCTTCGCATCCAGGAGAAGCTCGTCATATTCGTAGGTGCTCGGTGGATGGGCGCCCACGTTGAAGCCCGTCCAGCGATTGGTTTTCAACTCGGAATCCATGTAGATCTCCACAGAGCCCACATTGGTGGCACCCACCGCAGTGTAGCTGAAGAATCCATGCTTCCAGTTCCCCATATAGAGAACACGTTCATTAAGACAGAACAAACCCGGCAGCCAGCTGGCCACCTTGGGACTCACCGATAGCAGCTCACCAGAGAAATGACGTCGCACTGTCGGCTGCCAAGCGGCGGGTGAATGAAAGCGATGGTAATCTCCAGGCGCCAAGTAGATGACGCATTGATACAGCTCCGTGGAGTCGTCACGCTTTTGCTTCAGCGCCTGGGCATAGTTTAACGCCTCTTTGGATTGCTCGACCGTCTGCAGCGGTCCCAAGAAATCCTCGATGCTGTAGTTGACGCCCTTCACCTGCTCGATCAGTGAATCGGCGGCACTGCCAAAATGCAGCACTTTGCCATCCGCGGGAGAAACCAATGGAGATTTGGCATCGATAACCCGCACGCCTTCTTTTAGTGGACGAGTAAAGAAATCGGCCAGGCTGCTATAGTGATTATAGTCGGGATACAAAGCCTCGTCGATATTAACTTGAAAAATATTCGAGTACCAGCCGTAGATATACGGACGTAGAGGATTAGGCATATAGCAGGCAGCCAGCCAGCCCCAGCAGCGGCTCATGATGCGCAATGGGAGCGAACAGTAGACCCGAGATTGGAATTCGGAGGCGGTGCGTGGTGTTCCATCACGTCCGCAACGGAATTTATGCAGCTGCCATTCGATGGCGCCAAAGACGCATAAGCCCATCGGTGCCCAGCGCAACAGAAAACCGGTCCAGCGTGAGAGAACATTCCGACGAATCTGTAGTTGATTCTGTGTTGGCTTTGGCGTCGGTTTGGTTAGCTTGGATTCATTAGCGGCGGCATTTGTGGGCAATTGTCGAAAGTGTCGCAAAATGGGCCAATTACCATTTTGTTGTGTGTGTTTTGTAGGCTGTTGTTGCTCCTGAATTGCTTTGCGAATGTTGCCCGCTTTAAGTAGATAGCGGCCTCGCGGCACAAAATATGAAACCATTATTTTAAATTGTTCGTTTATTGGTTCTTCCCACTATTATTTTGCGACCACGCCGCCGCAGTCGCTGCCGATTACGTATTACGTATTAGCTTTTTGTGCGTGCGCTGCTTTGTTACGTATAAAAAGATGGCACGTCTTTCGAGTGTAGAGTTCTGTCGTAGAGTTGTTAAAAATCAGCTAAATCGCAATAGATAATTAGCTGAATCTGTAAACATGTGCATATATCTGCAGCTGTGTGGAATTTATGTCAGAATATTCAATAATTGTTCGTTTAAAGAGGGCGAAGAAATACTTCCGTTATGCTGCACTGCCTGGCGACAACTGAAAGATTGAAATGAAACGACGAGAATAATGCGTGAAAGAGATTGCGTGTGATTGTGTGTGTGCGAGATGGCGCCATTATGACTACGTCGCATGTGCTTTATGCTCACCAAAACAAACTCTCCGCTTCTGCTGCTTATCAATTGACTCTGCTTGATTTGTAATAACAACAACACTCTCTCTGCTCAAGGTTGCCCTGGCGCACTCCTAAATGTCTTTAGTGGATCAATGTTTGTTGTTTCTTATAAACAGGTTTTTGTTTTGCTTTAAGTGGTTTTTTTCCAAGCTTTTTGTACGCATTTGTTTGTTTCGCTTGACAACTGTTTAACTGCGCCACCACTCTGTTGGACAGGTTGGCAACTCTACAATTCGCACAGCGAACAGCTGATTGATTATTTGTGTTTTTACAGTGCACTGCACTGATTAAGTAGACTTACTAACAAGGCAGAGTCATGAGTGAGGCGGATAAACAGCCGGTCTCCTTTGCCTGCCAGCGCTGCCTGCAGCCCATTATGCTGGATGAGCATCTGGAGAAGATTAGTGTGCACGCCATGGCGGAACTTTCATGTGGGTGAAAATAACAACAATCTCTATTAACATATGTATATGAACATTTGAGCTTAATTCAACCTTTTTACAGTACCCATCTATGGTGGCAAAGTAAACACCATTGATCCACAAGATGCCCACAGCTTTGATCACTTTGTGCCGCCTTTCCGGCTGACTGATTCCATCAACGGCACGGGTTTCACCCTTGTCTCCGATGGTCGTGATAGCAAGAAATTGAGTGCTGCATTTAAGCTGAAAGCGGAGCTGTTTGATTGCCTTTCTTCGAACTCGGAGATTGATCATCCGCTGTGCGAAGAATGCGCCGATTCCATGCTGGAGATCATGGACCGCGAGCTGCGCATAGCGGAAGATGAGTGGCATGTCTACAAAACGTATCTCAACGAGCTGGAGCAGCAACAGGAAGGTCCGAATGTGGATGCCCTGGATAAAGAGCTGGCGGAGCTGAAGCTAAGCGAGCAGCAGCTACTGGCTGAACTGACGAATCTAAAGGCCGAGGAAAAAGTATTGAATGCTGCCATTGAGCAAGAGGAATTGGAAAAAGAAAAGCTGCATGAGCAGGAGGAAAGCTACTGGCGCGAGTACACCAAGCATCGACGTGAGCTGATGCTGACTGAAGACGACAAACGCAGCCTAGAGTGCCAGATAGCCTACTCAAAGCAGCAGCTGGACAAGTTGCGCGACACCAACATATTCAACATCACATTTCACATCTGGCATGCCGGACACTTTGGCACCATTAATAACTTTCGACTGGGTCGCCTGCCATCTGTCTCCGTCGACTGGTCCGAGATTAATGCGGCCTGGGGGCAGACGGTGTTGCTGCTGTCTGCGCTGGCGCGTAAAATTGGTCTGACCTTTGAACGGTATCGTGTGGTGCCATTCGGTAATCATTCCTATGTGGAAGTGCTGGGCGATAATCGAGAACTGCCGCTTTATGGCAGCGGCGGCTTTAAATTCTTTTGGGACACCAAATTCGATGCTGCCATGGTGGCGTTTCTCGACTGCCTGACACAGTTCCAGAAGGAGGTAGAGAAGCGCGACACCGACTTTCTGTTGCCCTATAAAATGGAAAAGGGCAAAATAATTGACCCTTCCACAGGAAATTCCTACTCCATTAAGTGAGTTAATATTTACATAAAGTTGTTGCTCGAAAATAAGATTCCAATATCTTTATAATCTTTTTTGCAGAATACAATTCAATTCAGAGGAACAATGGACAAAAGCTTTAAAGTTCATGCTGACGAATCTAAAATGGGGTCTGGCATGGGTCTCATCGCAGTTCGTCACGCAATGAATTTGCCCGTTTAAAAAGTTCATTTTATTTATAAATCTTAATTAGTGCTTAAAAATACAAATAAATCATTTAACATTTAATTGCTTTCTTGGCGTCAGCTTCGATTTCGCTGTCGTCAGAGTCCGAATCGCTGCCAGAAATATCATCATCAATCCAAAGTGCGCCTTTATTCTTCTTGATGGCCTTTGTATTACCGTTGACGTTGCCTTTACGCTTGCTACCAACTGTGGTGCTGCTGCTGGATGTGCTGGGTGCAGCTGTGGCTGCCTCGCTGCCCAGCTTCGCTCCT
Source organism: Drosophila maculinotata (assembly GCA_035045305.1). Classification (NCBI taxonomy): domain Eukaryota; kingdom Metazoa; phylum Arthropoda; class Insecta; order Diptera; family Drosophilidae; genus Drosophila; species Drosophila maculinotata. Next base: position 21,799,672 of record JAWNPD010000335.1, on the reverse strand, counting down.
TCGGCCTGCTTGAGCCCCTCCTCGAATGCATCGTTCACCTTCTCCGTCAGTTTGGCCCGTGCCTCCTCGTACTGTTCGTCCTTAAATTCGTGTTTCGGCACCGCCAGCAGCTTCTCAATTTTGCGTTTCTTGCGCTCCTCTGCTTCGCGCTCCCGCTCGCCCTGCTTTTCCAGCCAGGCTCGCACACGTTTCTCTTCATTGATATCACGCAAGCGACGTCCACTCAAGTCCCGGCATGCCTCTCGATTTGTTGTCTTCTCGATTTGTGCGCCAATTGCACGCAGCATGGAACCGAAACCGCCCTTGCCGCCCACCTGACGGAGCATGCAGTGGATGCTCTCAATTTCATCTTGATCATCAATATTTTCATTTAAACGTTTGCCATTGCAAATGAGATAGTAATCCTCAGGTTGCAAGTGCTGTTGAAAATGTTCACATTAAATTATTTATTTATTTATTGTTGATTAGAGATAATCAGCAAAGGTAATTAAATTAAATATTTCAAAAATTAAAAGTAATATTATTAATAAACACAAAAATAAAAATTGAAAGTTAAATTAAAATTTTATTTGTGTTTTTTGCGACTTTTCTAATTTGTATACTGTTTTTTAGGCGGCTCGAAAACAATTTTTGATTTAAGATAATTACAATTTTAGGTTACTCATAGTTTCTGGGGGTATTTAAAATGATTAATCGAACATTTGTTGCAAGTAAAATTCAGAACCCAAAATCCAATCCAATCAAAACAAACAAATAAATGTTAGAACTTCGTAATCATTTTTGATATTAATTGTTGAATTACACAAGAAATTAGAAGTACTTACGGTTTCCTCTTCAATGCTAGCGCATATTTGTTTATAATTAATGGCATTTACAGTAATTAACTGTTTATTGTTTATTAAAATATTAATCATCATTTTGCTTTCTTCTTTTGTACTTCTTGGATATTCCGCTTTGAGCAGCTACTTCAGCCTTTTTAGCGTGCGTTAGAAAGAGAAAGCGGTGATGCAAGCGTTTATCTGACAACACAGTGCTGCCACCTTATTCACAATTTATTAAAAAAACAAAATATTAGTTAAAAACATTGCTGATTTTACTTGAAAGACACTTCATATTATTACAAATGTAAATATAAGATGCTATTGAACCAGTGGAAACAGTGATTATAATGTTTTTCATAAATTTGTCGAGTTGCCGCCATTGAAATAATGCAATTGAGAGGAGTTGGCAGCACGCACTCTCGCACACAAAGTGCTCATTTAATTAGTTCGCATTTTAGACGACGAAAGGTAAAAATTTGGCGACGCGTTTATACAACTATTTAACCAACTAAACATAACGAAACAAATGCAAATTAAGCAAAAACCGGTAGCGGCTGCAATTTGCTAACGAATAATATGTGTTACAAGAACGTTAATCAAGTGGATTGCGGTAAAATTGCAGTCGCAGCCACGTCACAGAACGTATTAAAAATAAGTGAATTTTTTTTTTGGGGAAACGAAATCTGAAATTCTAAGCTGAAAGCGAGCCAGCCAGCCACGAACAATGGCAGCAGAGCAGCGGTGGTAGTTGTTGTGTTAATGATAATTCTAGCTTTCTGCATCGGTTGCGCGGGTAGGAGAAGGAGGTGGGGTAAAACAGCAAATCGAACAACGCTTAGCATAAAAGATGGCAGCAGAAAAGTGAACAAGAAGAAGAAACATATACATATACATGCATTTGTACATTAGACATACATACATATATATATATATATACATGCATATAAATGTAAAAAAAACGGACAATACAAAATCGGAAGTATTGTTAAAAATCTGCAGTTCAATTTTGCATTTGGAAATTGTTTTAAAAAAGTTAAAAAGCAAAAAAAAAAAAAAAAAAGTGGCAACACTCATGTGAGCAGCAAGCAAACAAAAAAGAAAAGACAAACGCGACGCCTTCTGACTTTTCCGTCGTTCCTTGTATTATTTTGACTGTGACTTTTACATTTTTGCGGCATTAAATTGCAATTAAATTTGACATTTAAAATCGATAACTTATGCTACTGATAACTGATATTATTTAACTAATGCAACCGTGTGCGCTGATTTTTCGGCCGGTTTCGGTTTTTTTGTGCAAATTTTTCCCTTTTATGTTCTGCTCTGCCATTGTGTATTTTGTTATCGACGGTCATTCATCTTCTAGTTGATTTTCGTTATTTCTTTCTTCCTCATTTTTCTATGCGCGCGCGTTTGTATGTGTGTGAGTTTGTTAATGCTCTCTATAATTAATTTTGCTAAGAATTGCACGTATTTTATTATTCAATTTCGAGTAAAACTATAAATTAGTGAAGAAAAATTAATGCGAATAACTAAATGGCTGCGTCCATCGCTTCACACTTTGTTATTTTAGAGAGCGGGTGTGTATGTATGTGTATGTGTTTGTGTGCATGCGTTTTTGTGTGTGTGTGTGTCTGCAATGCTTTTGCTTTAACCGCCGCTGCCTTTGTTTCATATTCGCACTCGTACAACAACATTATCCCATATCAAATGCTCGCCTAATTCCCCATAGCAATAATTCGATCATGTGCTATTGTGTGTATTGTGGATTGTGGACTTTTGGTGTACGCAATTTACACAAAATTAAATATTCCAAATCACACAACAAAATAGAAAAAATAGCACCTTATCTTTTATTATTGTCCTTAAATGATGGAAAATAAATTTTTACCTCTTTTTTCTTTCCTTGCAGTGATTCCAGTCTTCAACTTCGAATCCAATCCATAATTTGGCGAACTTTCACTTAAACAATCGTTTATATAATAATAACACACAACATTTTTTGTACCAGCAATGAGCAAGAAGTCAGTTGACAAATATACAAAATAGAGAGAGGAACAATTTTTCTATAACAATAGAGTCTTACACTTGAAGAAATTTAAAATATTTAAATTGAGTTCGAGTTAATGTACAATTCTCAAGGAGTATGTACAACCGGGCAACAACAACAACTGGAGTCAAAAAAGCTAGAGAGAGTACATCAATTTATTCCAAAACACTCCATTAGCGCATAGTTAGAATATATATTAAAGAAATTTATCGACAACAAGTAGCAGCAAACAGCAACAACAAAAAACAACAACAGCGAAAGCGAAAGCAATAAACGACGAACCTCAGCGTTAAGCAAAAAGATTTACTATTAACATATATCTAGATCTATATACACGGATATATTAATATATAGAGTAGTTGTATAGTCAAAAGTCGGAAGTATTCAACAATTGTTTTCAAAAGCAAAAAACTCAAAAAACAAAAGAAAGGATTAGTAAAGTTTTCGTTGGCAGGTTTTTAGTTGTTCAAGTTGAATGATATATATTATATATACATTTTGTATATGATTGTGAATGTGCGTGCATTGCATTTTTATATCAACATAAAATACTTGTAGTTAGGAATCGCAGACAGCTAGTTTTTTTCTGATAACAGTCTTTTTGTATTGATGTGGACATTAGTTATAGACTAGGTTGATACAACACACAAGTAGCAGCAGAAACAGCAGCAGCAACACTTGAAGCAATAATCAGAGCCACATATTTAGCAGTTAGCTTTGGGTAAACAAAAATGGACGAGTCACAACCAAAAACGTTGTACGTGGGCAATCTGGATGGTTCGGTATCGGAGGATCTGCTCATTGCGCTCTTTGGCAAAATGGGTCCAGTGAAAAGCTGTAAAATCATAAGAGAACCAGGCAATGATCCCTACGCCTTTATCGAATATTCCAATTATCAGGCGGCCAGCACCGCCCTGACCGCCATGAACAAACGTGTCTTTCTCGACAAAGAGATCAAGGTGCGTTTGACAATCTTACATATATAATATATATATCATAATGCTAATATGCCTTTCTACAGGTCAACTGGGCCACTAGTCCGGGCAATACGCCCAAGACAGACATCAGTTCGCACCATCACATATTTGTGGGTGATCTCAGTCCAGAGATTGAGACGGAGACGCTCCGCGAGGCGTTCGCACCATTTGGCGAGATATCAAACTGTCGCATTGTGCGCGATCCACAGACCATGAAATCGAAGGGTTATGCTTTTGTCTCATTTGTGAAGAAGGCCGAAGCTGAGAATGCAATTCAGGCAATGAACGGACAGTGGATTGGATCGCGTTCGATACGCACGAATTGGTCGACGCGCAAATTGCCACCACCGCGAGAATCATCTAAGTCGGGTGGCCAAGGTGGCGGCATGGGTGGCATGGGTGGCGGTGGCGGCGCTGGCAATGGCATTAAGAATAACCAGCGACAAACCTTCGAGGAGGTGTACAATCTATCAAGTTCCACAAACACCACCGTTTACTGTGGCGGCTTTCCGCCCAATGTCATTAGCGATGAGCTGATGCATAAGCATTTCATGCAATTTGGCCCCATACAGGATGTGCGCGTGTTCAAGGACAAGGGCTTTGCGTTCATCAAATTCGTTACGAAAGAGGCGGCGACACGCGCCATCGAGCATACGCACATCAGCGAGGTGCACGGCAACCATGTCAAGTGCTTCTGGGGCAAGGAGAATGGCGGCGATAATTCCAACAATGTTAACGCCGCTGTTGCGGCAGCTGCCTCGGCCAACGTGGCCGCTGTTGCGGCTGCCAATGCGGCCGCCGCTGCTGGCGCTGCCGGCATGCAAGGCCAAATGATGACACAGCAACAGCTCGCTGCCGCCACTGGGTCTGCGTTACCCGGACAAATGATGACGCCCCAACAGATTGCTGCTGCGGCGCAGGCGCAGTATCCCTATGCGGCAGCATACCAACAAATGGGCTACTGGTACCCACCGGCGGTGAGTTTGCCAACTGCAATGCGCATCCAAGGATCTGCGTTAACTAATCTATTCCCATCTCTTACTAACCATATACAGCAGAGTTATCCGGCCCAGATGCAAACGCAGTACATGCAGCAGGGCTACTATCCTTACGCCTACACCACCAGTGCTCAACAGGCGGGAGGCGTGCGTACGTATCTAAACAATTTATCTAAACTATACAGGGTGTCTAATACTTGACAAAGAAACATTCGAATATTGCGTCTTTAAAATATAATATTTAATTTAAAAGTGTGATTCTGACCCCTTCCTTGAACAGTACCTTTCAAACCCTATTTAGTGTGCTCTTTGCAAGGGTGAAAGACTAGGAAAGACCCTGTAGATATACGACACTGTGAGATAAAGCTTTTAGTAATTTGCTGGGACAGGAGTAGTTGAGAATCTCAACACTATAAAGACTATAGCCGTAAGAGCGCGTTGTCATACGAGCCCCTCTCTTTTTTTTGAAAAGAAAACTCGCTGCGAACATTAATTAAACCGCAATTGAGTTATATATTTAATTAAATGCACTGTGTTTATTGTCCGATTTTCACTATACTATACAAAATGCATGGTTTTTCTTTGATATTTGGGGAGTTAAGATGAATTATACTGAATTGAAATAAATGTTATCTTTATATGACATACGAGAGAATCTATTATATACAAACATGCCAAAAGTGTTATTTCTAACGTGATTTTCTTTAACTAAAATGGGGTAATAAGTAGAGTTACTACAATGCAAGTAAAAGCAACTAAAATGTATGTTTGTATGGTATGGTCTCCGAGATCGAGACAGATAAACTGGTGGAAATAGCTTAATACTTGATGGGGTCAAAGATGTCTTATTCAGCTTCTTGCATACTCGTTTTGACAATTTTGAATGGATAGAGTAATTATTAAATATATGTGATTTGCAGTTGTTGTGAGTTAGCGCTGAATCGATAAGAATAAGGATTGAAACATAAACTTTCATATTTGATTGAAAATTAAACTTTAGAAGTTGCAGATGACATCATCTCTGTAGTACTTAATTACTTCCATTATTGTCTATCTTAAAACTAGGCGGGGAACTACCTTTTTTAATATGTGCTTACTAATTGTTGTACTGTTGTTATTTTTAGCTGCCGGGTACCGTGTAATGCCCCCAAATATGGCATGGGGCGTGCCCGGTGCCACTGTGGTGCCGGGCGTGAGTGCCGCTGCCAGTGCGGCTGCTGCCGCGAACGGTTCGCTTGCCCCGCAGATGATGTACAGCGCTGCGATGCCACAATATCAAACCCAATGAGCAGAGACGTGACGCCTGCTTCGACGCCATCTGCTGATGAATCCAGGCAGCCGCTGCAGCCAACGACCGCATCCGCATCAATGTCCGCAACACCACATACTATATCAGTTCAAAATCGTGTCCGAATCTGAAACATCAATCAGAACCGATGACAACAACAACAACAGCCACACTTGAAATCTGTCAACACTAAACTCTCGCAGTTTACCTTTATGTTTCAGTTCGAATCGTTTCCTGCGTTGCGTTTGTTTCTCCTGTGCGTTACATTACGTTACTAGCGATACAAATATGCTGCCGATAATTATCGCTGTCATCAATCATTGTATGTTTAAAAAGAGAAGCAGTTGGTCGAAGCAAAGCGTTGAACTAAAAGTTAAATCGCGCGCAGCGGCAGCGCTCTGGAGGCGGGCGACGGGCGGGTAGCTGTAACAATCTAATCCAATCTAAGTACATGTTAAAATAATTTAATGATTTGTAATTTAAGGCAGATATAGGCGTATACAAGAAACGGAAACAAAAACAAAATAAGTAAACTTTAAACAACAACATCAACAATTGAATAAAACAAAAACCAACAAAAACAAAAAAAGGAAAAACAAACAACAAAAAACAATCGAAAGTGACAAAGCAAATTGTAATTGTTGTGGATTCGCAATTTACGCGTTGATGAAGAATATGTGTCAACAACAACAGAGAATTATGATGAGAAATGCAGAATAACAACAAACAGGCCGAAAATAAAAAAAAGCATAAACAAATTTAGTTATTAATCGAATGTAAATGCGAACACATGTTCATATTGGCGATGTGTGAATTATGTATGTAAAATGTAAAATAAAGAAACAAAAAAATATATAAAACAGAAAAACTAATTTTTATTTGGCTGCCAAACAATTCAATAAGACAACCAACGATCGACTGCGAATACAGTTAAATTAAAATTAATCAAACTGGAAACCGTTAAATTTAAATTCAACCTCTTAATATGCTCAAAAAATATGAAAGAGTAGCCTGAGTAAACAAATGGAAGTTCTGTGCATTTAAAGTTGATCTTCAAATCGAACTTTCTTAAACTAACTACGAGATTTTTGAGCTTCGACTAAATCTCGATTTTTTAGAAGGTATCAAAAAAATGTACGGTCAGAATTCACTTAAATACACCTTAATAAATATTTTAACTTTGAAAAGTATTTGTTAAAAATCAGAAAAGTAAACGATCAAGTTAACAATATACTAGTATGAATTTATTTGCTTCCCCTTGTTTTTGACTGTCATTGTAGCTCTGCTGCCATCAGAGCAATTAATTTAATATATCTGAAAAGTATTTTATCAATAGATATTTTATATCGTTTTATATGAACACGTATTTCAGCAAAACTAAGCTTAACAACCATTTAAGCAATATAAATAAGAAAAAATCTTAGCAATTGATGACAAAAGTTCACATACAAATATCTGTTGAAATCGTTTTTATTTTCGGCTTTAGCTTATGTATGTTGTGGTTTGTTGTGTGCCTTATGTCCAGGCGTTAAACTATAGTTATGTTGCGGCGCTGCATAAAGCTGTTGATTAGCGTCGTAAGCAATGTGTGTGTGTGTGTGTGTATTTCTAGGTACAATAATTTGGTAACGGTTCTATTTAAATAATAAGTTTAAGCAACTATAAACTGGGGGTACATTGAAATTGAACAAACGACAAAAGAGATATAGACAGAGCCGCTATTGTACATTGATAGAGGAACTAAAATCTAGTAAATGTTTCAAGCTCTCGCTTAAACTTAAATCGGTACTCCTGTGTAATTTTGTGAAATGTAAGTTAAACGTGGCGCAGTTTATTTAGGGACTATGCTTATGTCTACGATTACGTGTAATAATATAGTTGGATCTTGTGATGTTCACTAAAACCATTTATTATGACTATGGTTGTGCTTATGGCATAAACTGTACAACAGAAACTTGTTCAAGGCTAAGATGTATTCAATTATAAGTATACAGATATGGAAGTATTTAATGGTCTGCTGAGCCACCAGCAAACAGTTTAAGACAAATATTATGATTAAAGAACTTATTATTAAGATTTGAAACGATGTTTAACTACATGGAATGCTCGTAGGTAGATACAAAAATAGTTTAGAAACAGGTGAAAAATAAAGGAATACATAAATACATTTATCAAATGTTTACTTAAGCAATTAGCGAGAAAAAAAACACATTGAAAAAACAGTTCTTGAATAAGATACATAAACATAGACATTATAATAAATGAGTATAATTTGTAGTAATATGTTTTTTTGACAATATCGCTTATTGTTAATGTTTCGTATGGACTATGATCTGGGCACCGTTTAAACATAGCATTTAAAATCAAAGCTTAGAATGCAAATTTCCGTACAATGTTCTTATACATACATACAGAAGATCTTAACACACTGGGAGAAACAACAAATGAATTTTCAATATCATATTCATAACAAAAATTGTGAAACAATTAAAACTACAAAGGATGTAAAAGTTAAATGCTTAATGAACGCTTTATAAATGTTTAAAATACGAGTCAATGATGAAAACTAATGCATGTTGCAAGTTGCATGTTGCAACTGCATAAACAACAAATAGTAAATTCCATCACTCACATCACATACTGTTGCGTCGACATTGTACGCCTGACGTGGACAAGTGGGCTGTTGTGGCCTAGTTTCTGTTATTGTGCCTTAGCCTTGGATTGCCCAGCTGTGCAGCACATACCAAGTAGCTGCATTGCACTTGTTGTGGCTGGGTGGGTGTTGCCAACAAAAAGAGGGGCAATAATAGGGAGAAAAAACGAATATAAATCGCGACCAAACTAAATAGTAATGTCGCCATAATCCTGCGACCATTTCTCGTACGAGTTGAGACTTTGCGGCGCCACCGAACGGCGAATGCGCTTCAGGGAATTGTGGAAGTCCTTCTCAGTGATTGGACGCATGGCGCTTATATCCAGACACTTGACCTGCTCCACATTAAGCTCACGTATGGGCTCCAGTGCTGCATCCTTGGCCAGTGCAGTTAAATCAGAGCCCGAGTAGCCATCGGTGATTTTGGCCAAACGTCCCAAGGCATCCGTGTCCAGCGGACTGCCCTGCTTCTGCAGCAGACGATTTAGCAGCAGTTCCCGTGTCTGTACGTCCGGCAGTGATACATAGACGCGCTTGGTAAAGCGACGCAGCGCAGCCTCGTCCAGCTCTTGCGGTCGATTGGTTGCTGCCAGCACCACAATGCGATCTCCCTCCGGATTACCCGGTAGCCCATCAAATTCAACCAGGAATTCGGTTTTAAGGCGACGCGACGCCTCATGCTCGCTGCTGCTGCGCTCCGAGAGCAGCGAGTCAACCTCATCAATGAATATGATCGATGGCTGCATGTGACGCGCTACAGCGAATAGTGCCCGCACCAATTTCTCGCCATCGCCGACATACTTGCTGGTCAGCGAGGCAGCCGAGATGTTTAGGAACGTCGCACTGCACTCGGTGGCAACGGCGCGGGCCAACAACGTTTTGCCATTGCCGGGCGGCCCAAACAGCAGCAGACCCTTGGCGGGTGCACGCAGGCCTAAATGTAAATGTTAATTGTTTTTAATATATAAATGAAAATGCATATATTCATATAGTATGTGTGAGGTCTTTCGTGACTTTCGTTGTAGCGACAACCTACCCGTAAAGAGCTCGGGACGCACGGACGGCAAAATGACCATCTCCTGCAGGGCCTGCTTGGCCACATCCTGGCCGGCAATGTCTGTCCACTCGACTTTGGCGCCGCCCTCAACAATCTCATCGATTATGAGCTGCACCAATTTCTGTTCCACGCCCTTAACGCTTACCATGGGCGTGCTGGCGCCGCTGCCGCTGCCGCTGCCACTGGCCGTATTGTTGTTAATTGGCGTGCGTGAGCGCTGAGGCGGCGTATTACGACCGGATGACTACAAGGATTATATATTTAATATATATAAATGATGAGCATTTAAATAGTAGCTCTAAGCACTTACAAATTGGCGTCGCACGGCCGGCGGAGTAGCTGCAGTTTTGCCAGGCTGACGTTGCAGAGCGGCCCCTACGGCAGTTGAGGTTGTCTTGGAGCCGAGATTGCGCGGCAGAGTTTGTGACTTGTTGACGACGGCCAGATTGCCGGGACGCTTGTTGCCAATTGTCAACTTGCGTCCAGAGGCTGCATACGGTAAAGGATACTGAATAAATAGGAGCTGTTTTCTTTTTACTACCACTCTTAGAAGCTATCAATTTTGGTAAGACTAAATCAAAAGCTAATTAAATTGTAACTGAAATGAAACCAAAATTCATGCAGTGCGCGGAGTGGAAATGCGAGACGCAGACAGAGAAATAGAGATAGAGTGAGTGAAATTGTGAGGAACGAAGTCGTTGATTCTGGCTGTTGTTGTTGTCACTCATTTTCGGGACTGGGTGCTTTAGCTTTTGTTGTTGTTGCTGTTGCTGTCGTATTTAATGTGTCAGTTACGGCACTTACCCGCTGGCACGGCTCTGGATGTGGTTGCGCCGCTGGTTTTGGGTCCATAGCCGCTGCTGCGCAACGTTGTTTTCGGCGGCTCAGCGTTTGCTCTGCTGGAGGAGCCACTGCCTCCAATGTGGGTTTGACCCACCAGCATTGGCTGCTTGAATGGTTGGTGCTTCTGTTGCTGTGACTGTGGCTGCTTCTTTTGCTGCTCCTTCAGCGACAAACGTTGCATTTGCAAATCTTCCTCACGCAAAGCTGCGTTGTCGTTGGAGGGTTGGGAAATGGACGCGAATAGGGCGCAAAATCAAAAATGTGTACAAACACAAAGTAACCAACAAACAAAAGTGCAAAACGAAACAAAAAAGAAATCAACAAATAATAAAATAAAAACAAGAAATAGTCATCTACGGAGTGCCGAAGATTAAATACTCTTGCAGATATATTACCGATCAATATTCGATTGTTCTGATCTTATATAGTCGGAATTAACTAAGCCCCAACTAATAGTTCAGCTTAGTTTTTATATTTAAAACTAATAAAAAAAATTTTATGCAAGAAATCTATTTTTGACAGATTTTCTAATAGCAACAATGATTAGTATCCCCATTTTGAATAATCTGTTCTATAAAATTCATTATTATGATTTTAAGATTATAATATACCAAATTCACCAAGGTATCTCTAAAACTCAAAAAGTTTTTTACTCAACTGATAGATTTTATGACAATGATCCGATTCTAAAGACGAACTATAGAAAATATGAATCTATACCAAGGATTAACGGACAAAGTCTATGTCGACTATACTTTAGCTACGATAAAATTCGAATACGCTCTGCAAGGGTATACAGATATTACACTACACTCTAAGGAAGTTAAGGACACTCATGCAGCAGCTACTTACCGAGAAAGTGCAGACGATCTCGGGCCATGGAGAGATTGGTTTGCATTTTGTCATGTAGACGCTGGGCACGGTCCCAGACATCGCCGCGTCCGCTCCAGCAGTCAACGGCAATGCCATCTTCCAGCTCCTTGATGCCCTTACGATACAGCTCAATGGCCAGCTCCTTGTGTCCTGTAAAAAGCATATTCAAAAAGCCAAATTGAAATCAAAGTGCTTTCATGTAAAGAGACCCTTAATCGAAAGAGCCCGACTAGAAAATATCCTGTACTAAGCACTAAATTGTACTCAGGAGTTGTTGTTGGTTATATATTATTTATTTATTCTCCGATTGTTGAGAAGGAAGAAATGATTTATTCAGAACACAGTAGCTGAAAAAACAAAACCCCCTATTTTTCCTATGGCAATATAGTAGTGATATATTGATAATTTGCTGCCAACATCTTGGGGGCATTAATAACTCTAGTAGTTGATCATTTTGGTGGAGATATTTTGGAAAGTAAAATACTTGCTTTTACAAGAACTTATCTTTCGACCTATTGTTCTTGTATGCATTGCATGCAGCAAATATACGAATCCATGTCAAGTTGCATCATCACAAGCGGCTAAGGCTCATACTGAGAGACATACGGACGGACATGGAGGCTATATACTTTATAGTGTCAAATATGTCCTTATCTACAGGTTATATAAATTTGAACAAGTTTTACCCAATTTTGATGGCAACTCAATAGAACTTGCTCATGTGCTGTGAGTGCGTGTGTGTGTGTGTAGCTATTGATTCTCAGCAGACAACAAAAGCGGGCAATATATTGACGTATGTTGTGTTGATGACTCATCGAGCACCACTCCAGCAGCCCCCGCCGCCAGAATAGAAAGGAAAGCAATGCAACCCCATTATTACTATTGTAAGAAAGGGAGTCTCACAATGGAGTAGGGTGGAGGGGGACAATAGCAAGGCCAATCCTGATCCAAGCAGGTGTTAAAAACATACTGCACAGTTCCATACTTGCTCTTATCCCAGACCAAGCATGGGCATTCACAAGAAAACAGCCCCATATAAATGGAACAGATATTTACCTTCGTTCTCCTCGTCGATTTTGAGGGCCTTGGAAATGTATTCGAAGGCGCGACGATGATGATGCTTCTGCTTGGCCAGCAGCGGATCACCCGGACCCGGTGAATAGCCACCGGAACGATTGGAAGCCATTTCAAGCGGCTGAAGGGGGCGTGGTCGCTGCGGCAGTGCTTGGAGTGGATGATCAGTGGACAGGGGCTCTAATGGGCAATGGTTGATAGGTTGCTGTTGCTCCTTGGAGTTCTGGACGACAATCTCAATGTTGCAGTCACGTCGATGGGGATGGCGATAAATCACTTTTGTGCTGGCGCCGTACAAGTAACGAAAAATGCAAAACAGCTGATAAATCAGCGAGCGCAAAACGTTAAACAGAAATATAATGGGAAATGAAACGACGTAAAGATTTTGCTTATGCACCGAGTTGACGCCACTGACGCCACCTCTCGGTGCGTTTGCACTGGTTGGCGTCAGATCCGCATCTGTGGTGTCCTCGTCTGGCGTTGTTGTTGTTGTTAAAGCTCCTGTTGTAGTTGTTGCTGTTGCTGTTCTCTCCGTGCGTTGACGCTGATTGGCGGAGGAGGACGAGGAGGTGGACAGTTTTGAATTCGGTTTGTTGTCATCGATTAATGCATCACTGCAGCTGCGACTGCGATTTTGACCGCCGCTGCCGATTTTGACCGGCGATTTGGTGCTGCTGCTGGCGCTGGATGAGGATGATTGATTTTTAGTGCGTACCATCGGATATTGATTTACGTAGATTTTCTATGCGTTTTTTTTTGCTCTTTAACCCTCTCCCTCTCTAACCCTCCATACACTCACAGACACTATAGACGTAAAAACAATGGAACGTTAACTGAAATGAAACACAAGACGCGCGCTGTTTGTTAATTGTTGTTGCTCATTTTTTTCTCTTATGTGTATTTATTGAGCGCCGTTTTGTGTGCCGTTTCAACAAATGTTCTCTGTCTACGTTGCTGTAGTTGCCATATAGTTGTAAAATGTTTCAACTTTCAGTATTACAAAAAAGGCATAATATAGGCTAGGTAAATATAATAAAAGTTAAATTTGTTTAAAAGATCAGTAATTGCAATACATTTATTATTCACAGTTTGAATATTTTTATTTATCAAATTGGCTATTGGTCCGGCAACACCACATGGACTGTACTAGGGCTGCAAATTTCGATGTATATTAAAAGTATCGATACGCGTGTTTCTCTTTAATAAATCAGCTGCGAGTCTCTCGGCTAAAACTGAGATTTTTGCATAACAAAATCCTTAAAAATATTATCTAAACAAAAAGAAAAACAAAAGCCAAACAAAATGGGTCAATATACGGCATCGCAGCGTAAAAATGTGCGAATTCTGCTTGTCGGCGATGCGGGAGTTGGCAAAACATCTTTAATCCTATCCCTGGTTAGCGAGGAATACCCCGAAGAGGTGCCGCCTCGCGCCGAGGAGATCACGATTCCGGCGAACGTGACACCTGAACAGGTGCCCACCAACATTGTCGACTTCTCCAGCGTCGAGCAATCCGATGACGCACTCTCCACCGAAATAAACAAAGCCCATGTCGTCTGCATTGTTTACGCCGTGGATGATGATGATTCACTAGATCGCATTACCTCCCACTGGCTGCCCCTGGTCCGTTCTACATGCAACAGCGCCGATGGCGAACATGATGTGGCACGCAAGCCAATTGTCCTCGTTGGTAATAAGATAGATTTGATAGAGTTTTCAACAATCGAAAGCGTTCTGGCCATTATGGAGGACTACCCAGAGATTGAGAGCTGTGTCGAGTGCTCGGCAAAGACATTGCACAACATTTCCGAAATGTTCTACTACGCACAAAAGGCGGTGTTGCATCCAACCTCACCGCTTTACATAATGGAAGATCAAGATGTAAGTTATTGGATGGGATTATCTTTAAAGGAGCATATTATAATAATAATATTAATATTACCGTCTATCATCGTCCTATCATATAATGAAGCTAGTCATAGGAACAATCATTTCTATTTTCATATTTCTAACTGATTTATCTTTCAGCTAACGCCTGCATGCAAGAAATCGTTGGTGCGCATATTTAAGATATGCGATATTGATAGCGACAATCTGCTGAATGATTACGAGCTGAACCTTTTCCAAAGGCGCTGCTTTAATACACCACTGCAGCCGCAAATACTGGACGAGGTGAAGTCCGTGATACAGAAGAATGTGCCGGATGGCATATGTAACGAGGCCGTAACGCTGAAAGGATTCCTCTTCCTGCACTGTCTGTTCATACAGCGTGGCCGCAATGAGACGACGTGGGCTGTGCTGCGACGCTTTGGGTACAACGATCAATTGGAGATGTGCCAGGAGTATTTGCGGCCGCCCTTGAAAATACCACCGGGCAGCAGTACGGAACTATCGCATCGCGGCCAACAGTTTCTGATTGCTGTGTTCGAGCGCTACGATCGCGATGGCGATGGTGCTTTATCGCCGGACGAGCACAGAATGTTGTTTAGCACATGCCCAGCGTCACCCTGGTCCTACTCGACGGATATACGTAAATCGTGTCCGACAAATGATGAGGGCTGGGTGACACTGCACGGCTGGCTGTGCCGCTGGACGCTGATGACGCTTGTGGATGTGGTCAAGACTCTGGAATATTTGGCCTATTTGGGTTTCAATGTGCACGAGAACGATAGCCAACTGGTGGCCATACATGTGACCCGCGAGCGTCGCATCGATCTGGCCAAGCGACAGAGCAGTCGCTCCGTCTACAAGTGCCATGTGATTGGGCCCAAGGGCTCCGGCAAGACGGGCCTGTGTCGCGGCTTCCTTGTCGACGACATGAGCAAACTGGTGGGCAAGGAGTTTAAGACCAATGTGGTGCACTGCATCAACTCTGTGCAAGTCTATGGCCAGGAGAAGCATTTGATATTGCGCGACATTGATGTGCGGCACGCCCTCGATCCGCTGCAGCCGCAGGAGGTCAACTGCGATGTCGCATGCCTGGTTTACGATGCCTCCAATCCGCGCTCCTTCGAGTACGTTGCCCGCATCTACATCAAATACTATGCGGAGAGCAAGATACCCGTCATGATTGTCGGCACCAAGTGTGATCTCGACGAGCGACGCCAGGACTATCTGATGCAGCCGTCGGAGTTCTGTGAGAAGTACAAACTGCTGCCGCCGCATCTGTTCAGCCTGAAGACCAACAAAAAGGAACTATACACAAAGCTGGCCACAATGGCAGCGTTTCCGTGAGTATTCTCAACTGATTTTTTTCCATTGCGGTCATGGACATTTAACAAGCATTGTGATTGGGGTCATGGGTCATTTGGCATGGGTCAAGGGTCATGTTCATATCTCATATCTCATGGGCTTGGGTACTTGCTTTCCCTAACATTCCCATCAAGCAGTGAGATCGGCGCGTTTCGCCATTTTTTAAAACGAACCATCAATTTCCAAATAGTACACGCGCCTAAACTTAAATCTAGATTTTATTGGATTAATGGCTATATATTATGATTATTATATCTTATTTCCTACTCCCCCTACGTCTTTGTGTTGGGTGTTCTTGTTTATTGTTTTTGATGTTTTGTGGCTTCGTTGAATGCTTCCCTGGATTGCTGATCGCCATTATTGGATTGCTGGATTTGTAGGCGCTTTCAAGCCGCCTGGATACTATTCTACAAGCACAGGTTGGTACAGCTATGGGAATCGGCGTAAGTGTTTACCTATTCAATTTAAACTGTTACTAACTTTGTCTGGGTTGTTGTCTATATCCCTCTTACATGCGTTGCGAGTACTACCATAAACTAGTGTCATACTATTTAACCAGCAGTTGTACCATTTCTACACACATACATCTGCACACACACACTAAACTAGGCTTACTAAATGTGTTGACATATGGGCATTTCCAGATCTATGATCCTGACAGTCGCACGTTTTTAATATGAAGAAAAAACATTTATTTTTTATTAAACGTAGTTTGATATACTTTACTTTAAAAATATTATGGTTTAATATAAATTTGGCTCAACGAATTTAGTATCTAACGTTCTATTATCTTTTCAATGTGTAGAATTGAACAATGGTTGCATTTTAAAAATGTAGAAAATATTTAAGATAACGCGTTATCAATAGTGATTAAAAGCGATCAAAGAACAAATTTAACTAAGCAGCCATTTGATTCAGATTGCCAATTAAAAGTATTTGGAAACGTGTTTTTTTTTTTTAAGATTTCGGTCACGGATTATATTTGTTCTGAAATACCCATATATTAATTAAGCAATTTAAGTTTTGAAATATGACTTAAAACCTTTGACTAATATGCAATTTGTCTTTCAACTTTTAATAGATATTTGCGGCAATTTGGACTCATGACCGAGGATCCGAAAGTGTGGCTAAAAGCCGGTTTGGGTGTTGCCGCCGCAACTGTGCTTGGCTTTATAGTGTTGAAGGCGATAAGTGTAACTGGAACGCATTCGCGTTAAGAAGGCTGACCTGTTCCTTCTTTGGAATAAGTGACACAACAAATTTAACTGCCAAAGCAGACGCGCATAAGCAAAAAACTTTAAGATATGTATGTTATTTTCGTTTCTTTTTGATCTTAGCAATCAAAATTTATTGTTAAAAAAACACTACGCAAAACTATTGGAAAGGATTAATAGAAAGTGGGTGGGTTTTCATTTACATGAAAAAATTAAAACGGAGTCATGTACATAAATAATTACTTACAGACAATGGAAATACAGGCAGGGACAGCAAATAACTTACAGTTAGTTAAGCACACGGCATACGTTGCATTTCTACAAACATATATAGTGCATATATATAAATATATATATATATATTATATAAGCTTAACTCTGTACTCTCTGATATAAGTCTTATTAGTTTACATTTATATCATAGTTATGCCCATTAGTACTCATACATAAAAACTATATTATAGGGATCACGCATACAATGTTGTGATTAACTTAACAGTTCTATATATATACTATATATACATGCATCGATTTGTGTATTACGTACATATATATATATACTTGTAATTTGTATTTATTTGGCGTCGCAACTTGTAAATACGCGCAAGTCCCAATGAGCAATAAATATATATGTTTAATTATTTACTTTAATCTTAACGTAATAGTATTTTAATTGTTTTTAATTGCATTCGATGCCGCTGCCGTGGGCGACATGCAGTTGCCATCGGGATAACGCTTCTGGAACTGTGTGATTAGCTCCGGATCGACCAGTCGTATGCCATCCAGCTGATTACCCAGCGTTATCCAATTGGGCTGTATATTGTGCGGCCGCCCAAATAGCTCTATCTTGCGTGTGCCCGGACTGAGACGTTCAATGATGCCATAGATCTCATCAGGTTTGTGGCTGGTGGCGCGCACCTCCGCCACAATGACATCGCAGTCGAGACCGCGATTTAGATTCGTGGGATTCCCCTTCATGCCCACCAGACAATGCTCCTTGCCGTGATTCAGCCAGTGGCCAGTGCGTCCAGTGCGTATAATCCGCTGCAGCTGATTCGTTTTCACCCAGATGAGCTCATCCACCCGCTCGTAGCCCCACAGCTTGAGGCAATCGCGACCCAGCTCCATGGCACGACCAGTCACCCAGAGAAATATGAGACCCTCTTCCTGCAATGCTGGAATGCCCAAGGCGCGCATCTCATCGTCGGACATGGTGCCATAGGGCAACTCCATGTGTATATCCCAGGGTGGATCGGCCATAACGACAGCAAATTTGCCCAGGACCGTCATGTCGAGGAAACGCAGATCGCACTGTATCCACTGGGGTGGATATAAAGTGCAGCTGGAGTCAATGCTGCGCTTCAGGCTGAGCTTTGTCTTCACATCCGTCGGTTTGTTGGTGTTGATGTGGGGCAGGGTGTCCACCTCGTAGTGGACGTACTTGCAGGTGGCCATGTGGAAGCAGGTGTTGAGGAAACTGCAATCGCCCAGCGATTCATCGGTGTGGGATTGTATGATTTTCTTAAAGTGCAGCTTGGTGCATTTGTCCGAATCGCCAGAGGATTCGCTGTCATCCGTTGATTCCTGCGAGTCGACCTCACAGTTGTTCAGTGTCTCCGCTATGATCTCACCATCTTCGGTATCATCGGAGCCCATCTTAACTAACTTACTGCTGTTGGCAATGGATGATGCACTAGCGACACCAGTGCTCCTCAGCTCCTTCTCCTCGCGACGTTCCAGTTTCTTTTTAGCCGCCATTTCATTGGCCACCTGCTGCGCCTTGAGGCACTCGACTTTGGTGCCATGGGAGCAGAACTCCATGACCTGTGCGCCGCCATGCGACTTAAACTTCTCGGCCACCGAACGCTCCTTGGCCGTTGGCTTCGTCAGTAGTTCTAATATCTCCTCGCCGACCTGTTTGCTCTGCTTCTCGCGGGTTGAGGGCAGCGAGAGCAGCATCATGATATCATCGGAAGCATCCAGGCTGGTGGACTCTTTGCGTGCCGCATTCGCATCCGTTTTCAGCATTTTCCGTTTCAAGCGCTCGTCATCATTAAGTTCTTCCTTGCCGTCCTCCACTGTTGGCGAAATGGAATAATAAAATATGATATGAGTTCAATTCTGTTTGACAAATAGCACACGATATATATTTTTAACGTTAAACACAAAACTTAATTTTTGTTCAGTTAGAATATAAAGTGTAATTCGAACAACATCGATTTGGGTAAAACTATTTGACTATAGGTAAACAATTAAAGGTGTAAACTTTAGACGTGTAATTAAAGTAAACAAATTATCAAAATGGCCTCGGGATTAAAAATCGGTTCAGTTTTGACAAAGTTATGGAGGTTTGAAGTCTGGGAAGGTCATTTATAAGGAACTTTTCGTTGTTTGTCACCAATTTTTTGTCACTTTTGGCGTGCTTTTTGACAGAAAAATGAAACATCACAAAATCACTTTTCTTATAGTTTTTTATACTATGTAATTGAGACACCCACAATCAATTAAAAATAAATTTCAAGATTCTATATTTTGAAAAATCAAAGTTGGTAAGGGTCCCCCTTATGCTTTCTTCGCCAAAAAATCGTAAATTTGTTTTTTTTCAAAAATGTATTAACTTGAGAAGTAGAATTAAACCTAATACCAAATAATGATCAAAAAAGCCTCGGGATTGACAATCGGTTTAGATTTGACAAAGTTGTGGCATATATAACTTTTAAGCTATACCTAAAAAACACTAATGTGGAATCTTGATTTATCGATCACTTTTGAACAAGTTGAGAATATTGAATGATAAGCTTTAAAGAAAGCCGGTGACACGAGAATTTAAATTACAAATATTTACTGTCTAGCTCTTATGACTTTCAAGCTATGCCCAAAAAACACTGGTCTGGAATCTAAATTTATCGATAGCTTTTGAACGGGACGAGATATCAAAAAAAAACATTAACTTGATCTGTCTCGGCAATACGAGAACTTATATTTCAAATATGAAGTCTCTAGCTTTTGTAGTCTCTGAGATCAGCGCATTCATACAGACGGACATGGCTAGATCGACTCGGCTGTTGATAGTTATCAATAATATATATACTTTATGGGGTCGGAGATGCTTCCTTATGCCTGTTACATACTTTTGCACAAAACCATTATACCCCTTTTTCCCATTTTTAATGGGATCAGGGTATAAAAATAGCTTGTAAGCGTCTTAAGTCCATACAAATGCCCTTCCTAGACTTCAAACTCCCATAACTTGGTCAAAATTGAGCCGATTGCCAATCCTGAGGTCATTTTGTTCATGGTTTGTCGTATATATCAATCCTACATTTAAAGTTTATGCATTATTGAAAGTTAGATTTTTTCAAATATTTTTCCGAAAAAAGCATAAGGGGGGACCCTTACAAAAATTGATTTTTCAAAAAATAGATTCTTGAAATTCTTTTTTTAATCGATTGTGGGTGTCAAAATTAGTATAAAAAACTATTGGAAAAGTGATTCTGAGGTGTTTCATTTTTCTGTCAAAAATCATGCCAAAATGACAAAAAAAATAGCTTGTAAACGCCTTAAGTCCATACAAATGCCCTTCCTAGACTTCAAACTCCCATAACTTGGTCAAAATTGAGCCGATTGCCAATCCTGAGGCCATTTTGTTCATGGTTTGTCGTATATATCAATCCTACATTTAAAGTTTATGCATTATTGAAAGTTAGATTTTTTCAAATATTTTTCCGAAAAAAGCATAAGGGGGGACCCTTACAAAAATTGATTTTTCAAAAAATAGATTCTTGAAATTCTTTTTTTAATCGATTGTGGGTGTCAAAATTAGTATAAAAAACTATTGGAAAAGTGATTCTGAGGTGTTTCATTTTTCTGTCAAAAATCATGCCAAAATGACAAAAAAAAATAGCTTGTAAACGCCTTAAGTCCATACAAATGCCCTTCCTAGACTTCAAACTCCCATAACTTGGTCAAAATTGAGCCGATTGCCAATCCTGAGGCCATTTTGTTCATGGTTTGTCGTATATATCAATCCTACATTTAAAGTTTATGCATTATTGAAAGTTAGATTTTTTCAAATATTTTTCCGAAAAAAGCATAAGGGGGGACCCTTACAAAAATTGATTTTTCAAAAAATAGATTCTTGAAATTCTTTTTTTAATCGATTGTGTGTGTCAAAATTAGTATAAAAAACTATTGGAAAAGTGATTCTGAGGTGTTTCATTTTTCTGTCAAAAATCATGCCAAAATGACAAAAAAAAATAGCTTGTAAACGCCTTAAGTCCATACAAATGCCCTTCCTAGACTTCAAACTCCCATAACTTGGTCAAAATTGAGCCGATTGCCAATCCTGAGGCCATTTTGTTCATGGTTTGTCGTATATATCAATCCTACATTTAAAGTTTATGCATTATTGAAAGTTAGATTTTTTCAAATATTTTTCCGAAAAAAGCATAAGGGGGGACCCTTACAAAAATTGATTTTTCAAAAAATAGATTCTTGAAATTCTTTTTTTAATCGATTGTGGGTGTCAAAATTAGTATAAAAAACTATTGGAAAAGTGATTCTGAGGTGTTTCATTTTTCTGTCAAAAATCATGCCAAAATGACAAAAAAAAATAGCTTGTAAACGCCTTAAGTCCATACAAATGCCCTTCCTAGACTTCAAACTCCCATAACTTGGTCAAAATTGAGCCGATCGCCAATCCTGAGGTCATTTTGTTCATGGTTTGTCGTATATATCAATCCTACATTTAAAGTTTATGCATTATTGAAAGTTAGATTTTTTCAAATATTTTTCCGAAAAAAGCATAAGGGGGGACCCTTACAAAAATTGATTTTTCAAAAAATAGATTCTTGAAATTCTTTTTTTAATCGATTGTGTGTGTCAAAATTAGTATATAAAACTATTGGAAAAGTGATTCTGAGGTGTTTCATTTTTCTGTCAAAAATCATGCCAAAATGACAAAAAAAATAGCTTGTAAACGCCTTAAGTCCATACAAATGCCCTTCCTAGACTTCAAACTCCCATAACTTGGTCAAAATTGAGCCGATTGCCAATCCTGAGGTCATTTTGTTCATGGTTTGTCGTATATATCAATCCTACATTTAAAGTTTATGCATTATTGAAAGTTAGATTTTTTCAAATATTTTTCCGAAAAAAGCATAAGGGGTAAGGGTCCCCTTACAAAAATTGATTTTTCAAAAAATAGATTCTTGAAATTTTAGTATAAACAAGAGTGCTCTAGTCGAGAGTGCCCGACTAGGAGATACCCTGAACCCAGTTCTTACATTCATAATTCTTTATCTGCATTCATACATAGAAACACACACACACATACAAACACAAGCTACTGGCTACGCGCGTCATGCAATTGCTTTCCTTCTGCCTTCTGTGATCAATAATATATATACTTTATGGGGTCGGAGATGCATCCTTATGCCTGTTCCATAATTTTGCACCACTTCATGATACCCTTTTTCCCATTTTGAATGGGCTCAGGGTATAATAAATAATATAATCACAAAAGATTACTTTTTCGCTTGGCATCGGATTCCTCTTTCTGCTGGCAGCTGTCGTTGACATCATCGAATATTTCCAGGAGTTCCTTGGTCTGCACCGAGATGACCTCATAGCCAGCTTCTGTGCCGATTGTAACATTCCTAATGCCAATGGCGCCTTGATTGGCCAGTTTCCCGAGTATAAAGTTAACCATTTCCATGGTTGGTGGCTTCTCCAAAATGGCAGCAACTTTATCCACCACCTGCGTGGAGACAATGGGGAGGACCAGAGTACTGGCGCTGAGTGCCTGCAGCACCCCCTTCTGCACCTCCACATCGGCCTCAACTAGAATAGATTAAATAAATGTAATTAGTAGTTATTATTTATTTAATGTTGACTATTGACCCTCAACACGAGGAAATTGAATTTCATATTACAAAATTAATAGTTATTAAAAAAAAAGATGATTTTTTTTATTATTGTAATCAGTTTGAACTGAAAAGGACTTGTTGCCGGTTAAATCGAAAAAACGATTTACCCGTTTAGCCGGTCCATCTTACCAAGCTCCTTTTTGGGATTTAATTGATCCCCCTGTTTGTCGGACAGTATTTCGCAGCGTTCCTTTTTGCGCTTCTCCAGCTTTTCGCGCAACGTGTTGCGCTTTGTCTTCAGCGACTTTATGTCCCACGCATCGGCCATTATTTATTTTATTTTAACTTTTGTCGCTGGAAAACTGTTTTGTTTACATCAAGAAATTATGATGCGCAGGATTGCTGCAGCCCTGGCGATAAGTTATCGATACTATTTAGTGCTGGCTAGCAGTATAAAATCAGTGCTGGTAAATTTAAGCAGCAATGTTGTGTCCCTGTAAGCGACAGTGATTTGGAGACTGTTAACGATGTTAAATTTAAACTCGGGCCCTACTTGCAGCTTTTCTGTCCAACGGCAGCTATCTAAAACCATTTCTTTTATTTTTTTCCACATGATTGCATTAATAAAATTGTAATTTTTCGACATAGTATTTGTTGTTACTGTTATTAACATTTCAGCAAACTGTTAACATGTTGATGTGTATGCGCCCGTATGCTGCTGTCAGTGTGTGTTTATCTGAACAGAGAGCGGACGTTGTTGTTGGTTCCGCGACTTTTTGCTCAATAAAACGTGATAAAAAAATAAATAATACATGAAAGAGTTTATAATTTAAAATATGGACGCTGCGCACTCAAATATAAATTGCGGAAGGTGTGATTGTTGTTGTTGTTGCTACTAGGCGCTCTCCTTTATATTTGTAGATATATGTATATGTACACACATACAGGCGCGCATACTTGCATATGTATATGTGCATATACTTTGTGGGCCTTTTGTTACTTTTTTGTTTATGCGCGCGTGGAGAGGAGAGCATAAAATGCGCGAATAAACACACGTATAGAAAATTTGCAAATTTGTGTGTGTGTGTATTTGCTTGCATGCGTGTGTGTGTGTGGGGGAGTGCGCACATTGTTATTGTGGCCCGCTTTGCGCTCTTGACGCGCCCCAGCAACAGAAATTTCTCGCTCCATGGCTCTCAGCATGCGGATTTGAGTGAGTGACTGTGAGAAATTTCTAACGCGACATTTGCACGGCTACTTTGGAGCATGACGGTCGCTTTCGGGATTTTGAAGCGCCATCACAGACAACGAAATCTGTGAAAATTCTGTAACAGATTCAAATTGGGTGTTATTGATTCTGCAGTGTTCGTGTGTGTGTATATGTGTGTGAATTTTGCAAATGCAGCGCTACTGCCTGTTCCACTTCCTCTCGTTTCTGTGTATACTACGAATAACATTCTCTGGCTGTTTGCAGCCACCCAATCGGTGCAACGGCTAAAAAACCGATTGGATAATACATAAATGTATGTGTATGCATGTGTGGTTAAAAAGTTTGCCACGCTCCAAACGTTACTTTATTTAAAATAAAAGGTGAAATATGTATCATACTGAACTCTCATATTTTGCTAGATTCATAATGTGCTACAGAAATTAACAATAAAAAATACACCAAAAAACTAAACATTAACAAAAACAAACAGCAACAACAGTAATAAAAACATAATCACAATGAAGATGGTGGACAAATCATCCAAATTGATGGATAAATTTGTCGCAAGTGGCAGCGGTTCAGCCTCTGCCGCTGCGGCGGCCAACGCTGCTGCTGCCTCAGCTGCAACAGCGGGCTTAGGCAGCGGGGGCGGCGCTGGCAGTAGCAGCAATATGACAACAAGCAATGGACAGAAGCCGGTGCCTATGAAACTGTTTGCCGCCTGGGAAGTCGATCGAACGCCGCCCAATTGCATACCAAGGTGAGTGCAATAGCAATACTTACATGCATACATACTTTTGCCAATTGATAAAGAGCAGCCAAGACAGAGATAGAGATAGAGAGATGTGGAGAGTTTTCAGTTTTTGTGTATCGATGCTTTTACTGTTAGGTTTTTGCATTGCACATTTTTCGTGGTTGTTTCGTCTTTGGTGACAGTGAATATTCAAATTTGGTTACTAAATGTCTAACAAGCGACAACTATAACCACTATTAAAACATTTTTACAAACTTTTGTCTATTATATAAAAAATAATTTGAAAATATTTTAAAATTTAAAGTCTAAGATTCGAATAATATGCCATACAACCACAAGGGTATGTAACATTCGCTATTACCTTTCTTGCTGAGTTTGTTTTGCATTTCTAATTCTTTCTATTGTTAGCAACAACAATAATTACACAACAATTGAGCTGTCGCGCTTGCGGTTGTTTATTTATTTTGTTGTTGTTTTTGTGCGACAATCAATTGGCCTTTTGCCGTTTCTTTAACTCGACATAGCTTTTTTCCATGCTAATCTTGAATACGTGTTTATTGGGTCCTGTGCTAGTGACCCTAAAAACAGCTTAATAAAAATGTAATCTTAATAATTATAATAATAATGAGTCACATGCAGATATTAGATGTACAAGATACATTACTTTTGCGCATATTTGCACACAGATAAAGAAATTCAACTTTGGCTTGGATTTGGCTTCAAAATAGAACAGCCTCCCTTTTTTAAATATCAATGCGCAATTTCTGAAAATTGAGAGGCTCTTCAGAATCGATAAATATTTAAGTACTGTTATTAGCAATTGAGCATATTTTAGGCCCAATCTGCTTGTCCACAGTATCCAGTATCAGTAAAATATATTTTGTCGTAACCTTAACCCCCCCCCCCACCCCCTTTTTATGTTTTGTTTTCTCTAACCAAAAAGGTCATGCACCGTTGAGACGGTAAGGGGGAAGGCGAACGGAAGCTGCTTTATCTTTTAGCCACATTCGAGTCTTTTTGTTTGTTTATAATTATGCGCTCGCTTGAACCCCGCCTAAAATTAGAATCTGAGGCAATTTAGACAAACACATTGTTTATCAGCTTCAGTTTGACATTTTGCTAAGTCTGAGGAAAAATACATTTTCTTTTAGGAAAATTTACTTTTACTTTTTCTTCTTTCAATTTTTTTTATTTTTTGGCAACTACTACTATTCCAACAGTGTTTATTCAATAACCAAATTGTATTTTGATGTGAATTGGATTGCTTGTGCTGCGCATCCATTGAGGCACGTACGGGTTTACGGTCTGGTATTAAGGCACGCGGCGGCATTAGCGCAACAAATCGTTACATTGGCTTTGCTTAGCCAAACATACGTGCAGTGGCCGAACTGGCCCGAAACTCGTTTGACCCGTCGATGCCATCAAATTCAAATCAAATGTGTCGCTTCCACTGATTACCACAACTATATATATACATACATATGTGTTTGGCGAGTGATAATCTTTGGATGAAAATCATATTCAGGTTTTTACCAAATGAAAGGCCGATTTTGATAGACGAGTTCACTTAAGATCATGCAAATTGCATGGACAACCGTTATTAAATATAATTATTTAAGATCACGAGCATCGTATAGAAAAGTGAATCTTAAAAAGTAATGAGAGTATTAGTATTAGAGGCAGAGATAGAGAGGGGAAAATAAGAGTGACAGTGAAGCCAAGAAGAAACAAAAAGATGAGGTTGAGGTCCGAAACTAAAACTTTCCATGTGATGTTTCCAAGTCACCAATAATTTTGTCAAAACTGAACTGAATTATGAATTAGGAGTTCATTTTATTCATCTGATCAATATCTTTTAGCAATACTACATTTAAATGTAGAAACGAAGTTATCAGTCGAAATTCCTGTACGAATTGTACCCACAATGCCTGAAAGAACTTTACGAACGTTTTCAATATTCCATGTCGTTTCATCAATTCTAATCTAAAGTAGTAGAAGTACTTTCATCTGGCTTATAGAAGGTACATATGTTTGCTTTCTCAGTGTTGGCACAGTTGTCAATTGGTGTTTGCTTATCTTTAACTGAAAATTGTTATCTAATGATATTTATCTTTAGATTATATGGGCAGTGCAAACATTATTTTATAATTCTCATGCTACATTTTAGTTATTTTTCTTGCATAGCTTGGGCTAGGTCCGATTTTTGGGCATTTACCTAATAAACCTAATGTATCGTATTTGTATCGTTAAATGAGCGCTGACAAATACGTATACGTAATATGTTTACAATTTCGTTAGCACATGACAGGTCTACAATCAACATGAATCTTACGTACGTACGAGAATATATATACATATATAATACATCAACCAAATGTTTATATTGCTTTTAGCCATCTTTTCATTGGGTGTTTTCTTGTGTTTAAAAATAGACCGCCTGGCGACAATTTTTGTGATAAACTCGGAACAACAGCTTTTCCCACCAAATGTTAATTTGTAAACAGCGGCAATGTTTTTACTAGCAATTAATTGAAAGCCAACAGCCAAGCAGAATTAGCACTGACATACTTATTTTGCAGATACATTTTCTTTTTCTTGTCGTATCTGTAGCCAGCCCCACAACGGGGCAGGCAGCTGCCAGAGAGAGAGAGGCAGGGCGTAACTTTATATATCTATCTATACAAGTAGAAATTAAACGCCACACGCGGCAGCAGTTGGTTAATTTGTGCACTCTTATGTGTTTGGTTTTTAACTATCAAACAAAGTTTGCAACACGAAATTGTACATAAATATATATCTTTGTTTTATTTAATTTTTTTTAAAATATTTTTAATGTTTGGAAATACATTATGTATAAATGATTCTGTCCTTAAAGAAAATAGACCAAGAATCAGCATCATTTCTAGAAAAATATAAATGCAACAAACTCCACTCCTTTTTTGTATAGTAGATAAATAATACTGCTAGAAATGAGAATTTTTCACGAACAATCGCATTTTTCTGTTGCTAAGGGCATATAATTTTCGGCATGCTAGCAATGCAAATATTTTCTAAAATTTGTTTTGGTGCGCATGCTGGCCACCAAATTTTAGCCTTGAACTTTTTGTTTGTGCTCAACAACAACAACAACAAGAGCACAGCATCACATGTGAAACAATACTCATATACATATCTACATATCTGTATATCTGTATATCTTTGCATCTGCATATATCTATAGATACAAATATGTGTGTGTTCATTTGACAAATTGAATTGAATAGAAAATTTCACTGCAACAGCTCTGCTTCGGTTGTCTACTGCATTTTCATCTTGTTGTTGTTCTTTGTTTTCGTTGTCTAAACAAAAAGCTTTCAAATGCATTCAATTTGCGTTGCTTTCACGGCAGTTGTTGTTGTTGTTGTTGCTGTTGTTGCTATAATACGGCTAAAAGGCAGCAACTTGCTGTGTGTGTTTGAAATTGATTTTGTTCGCTTTTTAATGGACTTTACAGGCTGATGATTCAGTTTGCTTGTAAAGGGGCTTGGCATTCGATTTATTGCATCTAAAAATAAATAAAAATATTGCAGTCGCAGTCGCAAGTTTTTAACATCGTTATACTCTGTACTCAGCGCTAAGGGTGTGTCAAGAATGTTTTATATTTGTTTTGATTTTTTTTTGTTTTTTAATATTTTACAGATTCTAATTTCTAGATTTTTTTTTAGCAAGCATTGTGTGCAGTGTTTCAGAACTTTGCCTGTGCGACATGGAAAATATAAGAAAATATTTGTACAAAGTTAGTGCAAGAGGGAAAATTGCAAAGTTCTTATAGTCACTTCGGAACGAATCGATTCTGAACCCCATCGATTTCCCCAATGCATTGCTGACCCAAATACCACAAAACGCTGCAAGCCCAACTAATTTGAGCCCAGCTTGGCTCACATTTCTCCTGGGCAGCAAGTGGCTTCGGGATTGGAGATTGGGGAATGGGGAATGGGAAACGGTCTCTAAGCGCATTAGACGCGTTCTCTGCGGCTGCTTATAAGTTGGCATTTGGTTAATGCTAATGCATTTTTACCGGCCAGCTGGAAAATCTCTGTGGTCATTAGGGCCGACCGCTGCAAAAGGGTACACAGAAGAGTCAATTGTATATACAAAATGTGTGGCAGCTGGGCAATGTCTAGATTGGAGAGAGAGTGAGAGAGAAAGAGAGAGAGAGAGAGTCTAAGCAGAGTAGCCAACAATGAACAAAGCAGAATGAAGATTGGCAATGTAGTTGAATCTTGAGTGACAGTGGCAGCAACAGGAGCTGCAAACGACAAACAAAAAACTTAAGCATTACACTGAGCAAAAAATACCATTTTATCATGGAAAATATTTCATGTGGAAAATTCTCATAGAAGTAAAAAACTTACGATATAAAGCAAATAAAGGTTTCAATTTATGAAAATATTTTTTTAATGTTTTTTACATTATGTATAAATGAATCTGTCCTTAAAAAAACAAAACAGAATTTCAAAAAATCAGCATCATATTTAAAAAAATATAAATGCAACAATCTCTTTTGTATGATTTATTTTTTTTGACTGCACAATCGGATGATTGTGAGTCATGCAAGGAGCTGTGGCATGGCTTTGTGTTTGCACAGCCCTCGACAAAAGAGAGACGGCCAATGGGCAACAGCAAGTGGCGGCGGCAGCGTCAACAAAATGCAACGTCAACGTTAAGTTTGTTGACTTGCAAGTACGCCAACCTGTGCCAAAGTGGAGCTTGTGGCAACAACCATAACAACAACAACAACGATAACAACGACAGCACGAATGGGTCTGGGTCCTACGACTAGTCGCAGGAAACTTCCGCTTCGACGACCGGCCAAACGAGCAACGGATGTCAGCTGCATAAATCGTTGCCTGTCTGTCGCTCACATCTGCACACAAGCACACACAGATACTCTCGCACACTTACATTCAGACCATAAAACTGAAATTTATTAGCATGTAAAGTGCGCTCTGAAAGTCTTGGCCAGGCCGAAACAGTTGAATGCGGCGCAGGTTTTACTTTGGGGCCATGACTTTTATGGAGCGGCCCAAAAACAAAAAAACCAAAAAAAAAAACAAGCAAATGAAAAAGAAAAGTAAACACACAAAAACTGAATCTCCTATGCATGAAGTCTGTTGCCGGTTTTCCAGTGGGTCGTCTCATGACGCCAACGCCAACTGCATTTCCTACATGGCCCGCTGCATTGGCCATAAAAATGCAATCAAATTGGAATGCAGCTCTCATGTGCATTCAATTTAGCATTTAATTTTTTGTCCAAAACCGACATGAAGTGGAAGGTTTTTATCATGCAACATTTATTTTTATCATCGAATAGCATCGAATTGCAGAATCGAATTTGATAGAAACATATGTGATTTAATTGAGTTTATTATCGAAAATTCGATGCGGAAATTGCATATGGATTGATTATATTTGTTATAGAAAAAGATGAAAGTTCGTATTTTATTCATGTGTGCATTTTATTTATTTTGAAAGGAATATCTGCCGAACAAATTTATAAATCATTTAAGAATCAGACCAATCGTAATCAAGCAACATAATCAAATAACTATATACATATATGTATAGTTATCATCAATCGAATACCATCAGCAATTAGAGTTCAAGTTCAACATCCACTAAATTATCATTTCAATTATGCACTTGACACATGATTAATGCACTCTCCAGAGTACGTTGTCTCTCGTCTAATGATGACGTCGTTCGTTGATGACACATGCCTCAGTATGAGTGTGCCTGAATGTAGTCTGTAGCTGTAGTCTTTTGATAAACAAATATACAAATATACAAATTCATATGCAACGGCAAAACATTAATTAAGAAAATAAAACAAAAAAGTACAAATATCTTCCGAGTATATATAAATGATTCAATACTCTTTCATATTCATACTAATCAAGTTGCTCATAAAATTATATAGTGATAGAGATGAAGATTGAAAGATGCAAAAATATTACAAACAGGCTTTATTACACTGAATCGACATGGATCCAAAAATGTCTTTATCGAAGCATTACATAATTCATAGCAAAATGAATATACCCCCTGTTGTTAAGAGTATCAATGCTGTCAATTGATCGAGTAGAGATTCGCAAATGAAACTCTCGCTGCTGAATCATTTTGCGTCGTTTGAACTGTTTTGTTTTTCTCGTTTGGCGTTGGCTTTTTTTTTTTAACATTTTGTTATTTTGTTGGTCTCGTGCCGCCGTCAAGTGGCAAAAGTTGAATTGAAGCGAGTGCCGCCACATGTGACGGCAGCTTTGAGTGGCCGCCAAGTGGCAGCCAGGCCAAAATAATAATAAATAGAAAGTGAAAGGCGCCGAAATTCGCAAAACAAAAATCGTTTGCATGTAGCCGAAAATAAAGCGAACTTAACGTGGCTTTAACCACAGACAGTGTGCAGCACCATTGGACAGACGAGAAGAGAAGAGACAAAAGCGCGGATCAAGCAAGCGGACGCTGCTCAAATAATAATGGCTTTAAAATGTTAATGATTTGTAGCTTTGGCTGGCAATTATGAAATGCCGGCCAAGTTGTTGGCCCAGAAAAAGCGCTTTGGCCAAAATGAAAGACGATGCTTGACATCAATTTTCTCGCTGCTGCACAGATTTTATGCATATACTTTAAAGCATTCATTAATATGAATAACTACATCAAAAGTAGTTTACATTTGCATACTTTTACAATCTTGAAACTATATTCAAAGTGAGGGGAAATGCTTCAACTTTGCCACTGCCACTTAGCACAGTTTTTCAGCGGTAGAGAGCAGGCAGGGGGATAGAAGAGATCCAACAATGGTTTTATCTGAAAGGTTGAACTACTTTTTATATCTATACAGAATTTTTGTTGATTAGAGTAAGAGTTATACCTTTACTTTTATTGACACACAGTTTGCAAGTACTTTTTTTTATTATTTGATAATTAGTACGTTCCTAAAGATAAGCAAAGAAATGTTGAGTTCTTTGGTTTTATATTTTGTTTTTTGCCTAATAGTTTATCACACAATTTTATGCTTAGCTCGTTTCCGCTTTGGCTATAGTTAAACTGATAAAAATTAACCACAACAAATAATAATTAGTATTACTCATCATCATACTGTCTATCTATTCAAAGTATTTCAATTTACCCGTGTGTATCTCAGCAAATGCTTTTCATACTTCAATAAAAAATCGATAAAATTCTTTTGCCTGCTCTTTTTTTAAATAAAAAAATGTAAAAAAATTTGCGATGCAAGATATAAACAAAGTCGTTTATTGTTTATGTGGTATGCCACAATATATGCTTTTGTATACAAAAGCAAGGCATTCATTTGTCGAATCTTCCGCTAAGAGATCGAAATGTACAATGTATATTTAGAAAATTCGTAAAGTGTAATCGAAAGGCATCTTTGACACAGCACATAAATCAAAAGTTGCCCTTTTTTTTAAAACTTGTATAAACATGTAATTAAATTTAGTTCAAATTTAAGTAACATGAAATAATGTGGTGCAAGAAATTATAAGTCTAAAAATGTATAAGAGCATAGACTTGAGCATTTCTTAGCATCGAAAAAGAAAACTGCGAAACTTAGTAAATCTTCGATTGAAGCAAAGAGGTAAAAATAGTATACTGAATTCAAATTTTATAAAAAAAATAAAACTGTTGTGAGCCTTCCTAGAAATATATTTTAGTTATGAAAATGAAAATTGTAAATTTAAGTAGAAAATGTACTAAACCGAAAAGAAATTTAAAAATGTCCTCAAATAGTCGTTAGTCGTATATAATTTGAATAGCAGCCATTGCCAGTCCCCCCTTCCCCCCACCCCCACAATTGTGGCATGCTCTGAAGTGGTCAAACAATTTCAATTAAAATGAAGAATTGGGCGACCAGCATCTTGGGACCCACCCGCTGAGCTGGGCCACCCGTAGAGTTCAGTGGCAATGTCAGTCACCTATACACATATACATTCACACATACACCATCCTTCACACACACACACACACACACACACACACACACATTTTGTGTGTAAGGCGATTATTTGAAGCTGGCAGCAACCACTTTAAAGGTAAAGTGTCCGGCGCTAGTTAATTTTATGAGACTCTTTTTTACACTCTCCTGCAGCGTTAGCTGACAGCTTGCATTTTGGGGCGTGGCTCGCTATTAACGCGGCGTGGCGCCATCGTCGTTGGGGTATTTTTGTAAACCGCTTTGCCTTGCCACGCCTTGTGGAGCATTTTGTTTGCACCTTGGCTGTACACTTTTTTCTTTGCTTTTATATTTCTATAGATTTATGTCGGATTTCTCGTTTTTGTTTATATAACAACACTTGTCGAGCACTTGGTTAGATTTGCTGCTGGGGTGGACGGCATTCATAACACATTAATGGAATATTTCCACACATATGTATGTATTTATTTATTTATGTAGGAAATTCCCTTGCGCTGGCCCAGTTTACATTTATATTTATATGAATTTCATGTGTGCAAAGTGTCAGCAAAATCTAACAGATTTGCGTCACGCGTTGGCTAAAATCTAATAAATAAACCTATACACATAATATGTGTATCTGATTTTTCTAATAAGTACGAGTATACGGTTCATTTTTGTTTAACAGACCCTGACATCAATAGTCTTTTAAATACCATTTACGACTATATTTCTATATGTTGCATCATTATGTGTGTAATTTGTTTAATTTTCTGCTTATATCATTTTTTCGTGTTTGTACGCTTGAAACATAATATGCACATTGTGTACGAAGTTTTTGACCTTTTGTGAGCTAATTAGCCAAAAACTATTATGTAAGATAATGTTGTAGTAAAGCTGGTAACAGAAGATCAACAACAGCTTTCAGTTATAAAACAAAATAAATGTATCTTGTTAGATAACAAATTTGATTCCCTTTTCCACAATCCAATCACTTTACTTTACACTTTACACAATTAGTTTATGTTTTTACTATATTTACTGACTAATATTTTTCGCAGCTGCATTGTTGTCAAATATTCGTGAAACAAACTTTTTTTTTTAAGCCAACCATCTGTGTGACCGCACCTCTCTCCCGTTCATCAGTCGATCCGCCCCCGGTTGGACGCCCT
Organism: Drosophila maculinotata; assembly: GCA_035045305.1. Classification (NCBI taxonomy): domain Eukaryota; kingdom Metazoa; phylum Arthropoda; class Insecta; order Diptera; family Drosophilidae; genus Drosophila; species Drosophila maculinotata. The sequence goes on along the minus strand of JAWNPD010000335.1, from coordinate 21,765,624 downwards.
CGTCAACATGTCGTATGAGTAATCGGTTGACAGATTCGTTATTAGTTGTTGTTTATATGAGTGTGTAAAACAACACATACATACATGTACCAATTTTTTATTTATTATCCAAGCCGTTGAGCAATTTGTTAATGACCCATATATCATATGACCCAACGGCCACGCCTACCGCCCATCACCGATCACCGCTCCGCTCCCCCATTGCTCTCTATTAAGCATTGTTGCGGCTTCTCTCAATTCACGCGTTGCTTATTTTGTATCTTCGGTTCATGTTTCGCCGATGCTTACAAAAGCAATTTGGCAATGTTATTTTATTGATTGCATTCAACATACATTGTATTTACATGCACAACAACTGGTAAGTTGTCATCATCGCTCAGCGCTTCACTTAATCCATCAACGTATTTTTAGACTGCGGAGTCTGCATATATTTATTGCGGGCTTACTATTTGTATACCATTTGACCATGAAAATGGGTTTCTCTAACCTATGATATTTGTTGAATATATATATTATTTTATACGATAAATTGATTTTCAAACTGAGAATTATCTATATCAGTATGTGTCTCTATACAGACTACATAAATTTAAATAAAAGTTTTCCTAATGAATCTTAAGGTGACATCGATAGAAATATTTCCTTATTCGGTTTATTGCCCATGGGTCAATATACTCAACATATATTTGGCTGTATAAATTGGATGTAATTACTTACATTTATCAATTATTTGTATATATGTATATTATGTCCATATAATATTTCGGTCATTGTCCTCCGAATTATGTCTCTTAGCATGTCATTTTTTCTCTCTTTATTGTATCTTTGAACCTTCTTCTCTTTATACTACTTTCTTTCTTAATAAAAAAGGTTTACATATTTAACAGAGATTATACAAGTTATTTAGCACTGCATTTTAAAACCTCAATTAAATTCCTTTTAATTAGTCTATGAATATTTATAGAACTTTTGTTAGCTATGGTTGTTGCTGTTGCTGTTGTAATTGCTGCTACCTGTTGTGAATTGTGCAGCATTTTATATTGCATTTCTCAATTATTGATAGCCGTAGTTGTCGGTGTGTGAGGTGGGCCAATGAGGCGTGAACTTGCTGCGTTGCCGGTGAATGAACCGTAGTAACCTCTGGGACGTCATACTGCGTCCGAATGTTACGCCCACTTACGCCTTTTGTACTTTACGTATGTATGTACATACATATGTACATCACATATGCTGTGTTTTATAGCTGTCGTGTTGGCAACTTGAACCACAACAATTTAATTGCTTATTATTGCAAATTGTAATAGTAAATGATTGATAAGTCAATTTCTTATACGCTGTAGTTTTACTTCTTGTTAAACAGTGTTCTCAATCAATAGAAAATACACCATTCCAATAAAAGTGTTTGCTATAATTATTTCAGACATTAATCAGCTAGGCGGCCTAGTCTTGTGAAGCCTTTTAGCGGCTGTCAACTATGGCCTACTAATCGTATACTTGATATATTGATACAGACAAAAAAAACTAAATAATACTACCAACGAAATACTTAAGAAAATACTATTTAATTCATTTTAAATGTGGTATATAAAGTTTGCCAAAATTGTGCTGAAATCGGGACAGTCTCAATTATGTAAGGTTTTATATTTTGTTTAAATTATCTGATTACACAGGGTGTTTCGTTGAATACAGATTCACTGCCTTACGACAAAAACTATAGTTGTTTTTCTTATTGGATTTAATGACAGTTATTTGGTATATTTAAGCATTTAAGCTTTCAAAATTGTGGCCGGCCTGTGCGGCTTTTCAATCTGATTCTTAATGCTCATGCACACATTTTCCATTCGCATTCCCCATTCACGCCCCCTCCCCATACCCCTGCCCGTTTACATTCCCATTCCCATTCCCATTGTTAAACGGCTACCATTTCCGGGCATTTGAGCATTTGCCGGGGGCATGCGTAATTTCTCGAATAAATTGGATGGCCGTACAGGGTGGCGAGCCATGAGTTTGGGGCATGCATAAGTAAAATGTCAACTCAACTCAACTCAACTCATACGAAATGCATTTGATCAATAATGCAATGACCCAGTCTGTCTGCGGGATGGATGGATGGTTGGTGGTGCAGGGGAATGGGGTCTGACCAGACTGGCGCCGTCGCAGAACTTATGAACTTAGGCGGAAAGTTTGCGTTATAGCGCTGATGGTGGGCAGTGGTGAGCACCGCCCTAATTATACATCCACCCGACCGACCTACCTGCAAATATGTAAAAACCGGTATCGTGCCTGAAATTCATTAGGAATTTAAGGCCTTGCCGCTCATTGACCGGCGGCAAGGCAATTTAAAGTGTTTTATAAATTCATGAGTCATGGCAAGTCCTTTTGTATCCCCCCCCCCCCCCTCCCCCCACAAACTCTGCAGGTGTATTGTTATAAACAGAATAATGCATGACTTACTAACTCTGGGCAATTTTCAGCGCCTCGTATGCAAATTGGTTTCAGTGTATTCCGCTGTCGATTAAACACACGATATCCGATATATGCCTACACTTAAATGAAACCCTACAAATGGCCCATAAGTCGCGACATCGCATAAACCAAGAGTAACGTAGGTTGTTCGGGTTCTGGTTCGGACGCGGGATAATGTCGTCTGGGCTTAAATGGGTAGGGCAACCTCTGACGTTGATTTCAGCTCTTGTTGTTCACGTTGCTGTTTTTGTAGCTGAGCAATGGCACTTGATGTCCGTCCGTCCGTCCGCCTGTCTGTCTGTTTATAAGACCCGTTCTCGTTGTCCTTGAGGTCGCGGCACTAAGCTGCTCTTTGTCATATCATCCACGAGTGTGCAATAAACATATTTATTTAAAGGGGGGGTGGTATCTGAAATTATAGCAAATCGTACATATTTAGTGTCCATTTTATTTAATATGCACAACCAGTTGGAATATTTTCTTTATTTTTTTTATTTAACGACGATGTTCCAGTCAAAGCTAAAGTTGTTATAAGAATTGTAGATCAAATTGCAACATTTTTCAAACATCATTTTTGTCTGTGCACAGAAGAAAGTTGCTTGAAATATTTGATAAATGTATTTTAGCTGAAATCTTCTTTCTGGCATGCTGCTCAAACAGCCCTCGTTATGTCAGTTGTGGAGGCAGTTCTTTGTTGTTGTGGCACTTGGCACTTGTCATTGCAGGAAATGCAAAATGCTATTTAAGTAAAGCTCTCCCCCCCATGCCTGCAGCCCCCAACCCATCGCAGTCTCTTGTGGCACTCGTCTCGTGACTCATACATAAGTCGACAAACATTTCTCATAGCACGCAAATGAAACGTTAACTGCGAGAGTATTTGCCAAGTGAGCGACAACAAACTGCAAATTAACATGTTAACAAAATTGCCAGTTATCTCACTGTCTGTCTGACTGTCTGGGGCGCTAACAGCAGTCCACAACAACAACAAGAACAGTAGACCATTATTATACACATGTTATATACATTCATTCATATATATGAATATTCACGAGGCACATGAACTTTCAACAAGTCACACGCAACAGAAAATAACAAAAAAAAAACAGCAATAAATATTGTTGTTTTTGTGCCTTGTTGTTTTAATTATGTCAAAAGGTGCTGATAAAATGAGAGTGTCACAACAAGAAACTTTCATGATTGCAGAAAACCGAATTTTACATACGCTAACAAAATTAACCCTTTTCAGGCTTAAAACACCCATCATTATTAATTTAACATTCAAAGTTGACAAACTATAGATTTGTATTAAAAGCTCTTTCTGGATTTTGTTCCATCGAGCATTCAAAAAAAGCTCTTAAATTAACTAGTAGATTAGCAAATATTTCATACATGCACCTAAAGCAAATTGAGTTTTTTCTATGCACTATCAACTTGAGTGGGAATGTTGGCATACCCTCTACTAAAATGATGCTCAAAGCATTTCCCATTTGCTGATGGATGCTTATCATGATAGGGAATGATGGGTCGCGTCCGGGTCTGAGTCCGGGTGCATTCAACGCGCCACTGACACAGTTTTTGAGCGCTAGTAGGGTCTATAGGGGGTGGTGGGTTGGTGGTGAAACTTTCGTTTGATTGACGAGCTCGCGTTTTCAATTTATTTATGCGCAGCTTTTTCATTTTAATTTTTTTTTTTTTTTTTTTCTTATTTTAAGCTGCAAAAACTTCCACTAATCAGTTTCAATTTGTTCGCTTGATTTGGTAGTTATCAGATAGGAGCCGATAGCGAAACCTATTTATAGCATAATAGCCGCAGATTGAGTACGGAATTGCAGCGTTTTTTTTTCACATTATTATTAGCTATTGAACAAGTTACGATTAGTTGGTAATTGGCCAACTACTTATTCAGCGAGGTGTCGAAGCTCAATTAAGATCGAAAGATTGACTTTAATCGCTCACTGGCTTTATCTCATCGCTCGTCAATCAATTGTGGCCGATATCACACACAGATTTGCCATTAATCAGAGCCTTGCACAAAGGAAAAATATTGTGGCTGAGACTTGGCACCATCACTTATCCGGGTACAATGAACCTTTAGTGTTGTAAACCCAAATCTGAATATCAAATGAAAGTACAACAAAATACAAGCAAAACGTAAAGAAAATATCTTCCGGCTACATTCGACGTGTGTCATTCATAACAAAATAAAAATAAAAAAAAACCAAATTGACAATTTACGAGAAAAAAAAACGCAAAGCTGGTAAAGAAAAGCCAAAGGCAAATCAATAACAAAGACAACAAAAGTCACTTCACATTGACCAAGTCATTCACATTTGTTTACCAAATACACACAAAAAAGGGGGCGTGTGCTTTTTTTTTTTGCTTGTGTTACCAAAAATAAACAGCAGCAACAACAAATGACAACTTGTATTTTGTACAGCCAGCATGCAATCAAAGCTGCCGTCAAGAGTGCATGCAAACCAAATGCCAAACTCTGGGTCTATAACATTTACAGTACATCAATGTGTTGAACAAGTTGAATATTTAAGCATCGAAATATAATTTATATTGCTGTTGGTTTTCGCCACATATGTATATCTCATTTGTACATTTTAACTAGGGATTACAATCATGTTTGACATTCAGCTAACTAATGGGAAATTAAAATGTATACACAGTAAAGCGCGCTGTGGGAATATTGATCAATCAAAGCGAATATATTATATGCATATGCATGTAACTGAAACAGAAATACTGCATTTATACTAAATGTTAACCTCTTTTGCTCGTTATAACCTTTATACGTTTCTTCATCGAATTTGTCTTTGGCGGAAATGGAAACTGTTATAAAAAGGGCTGTCAAGGAATGATTCACATTTGATTGATTATGCAAGTCATTCGGACAATGAATTGGCTAATTTTGTATTCATTCATTTGACCAAAAAAGTTAATTGCATTCAAATATGAATGCATTCATCATGCTGAAAGTGAATTTAATTACAATTTAACTGCATTCATAACGAAATAAACATAAACAAGTTGTAATTCAAATTTGCATTAATTTATCCCTTGGACTATTTGAAATTGCAGTACTCACTTTCTATGCTTCATAGCTTTTTATAAAATAAAATGCTGGGTGGAATTTTACTTTTCCAACACTTGCATATAAGGTGGAAAACTGATGAATTTGTAAAGCATCTTATACAAAATTATTGGACATGACCTATTTGGGAACGGCGATTGATGGTAAACAAACTAATAGAAAACACTTTGAGGAAAAAGACCGGTAATACCAGCTTCTGGTGATAAATGATATATGATAAATGTAGTCTCTGGTTGGCTATTCATTAATTTTATGCTGACGAACATGTGCCCCTTTTTATGGTAGTGTGAATATTGGTTGGCACCCTTGAAACACACACACACACACCTTATGAGGGGGGAAACTGACCGACTAGCCATATGATAATGATATGATAAATGTGCATAGAACTATGTATGTATGTATATAAATTGCCAGCTGACGCGTCTAAATATCAGTCTGGTCATGCGATTTGCATGGCGAGGTGACAGTTTGAATAATTAATTAAGTGGTTAATTGTGTGTGTGTGTGTGTGTGTGCGTGAGGACTCCGAACTTGGCCAGGTACGGAATTCCAGTCCATGCGCTTTAAAAGAATTCAATTGCCATATAATTCATCTTTTATCTGCTCAAGTCCGGCTCAATGTCCATTTGCATTTCCAGCCGGATATGCGTATATTATGGATGTCTGAAATCGCTCAGATGACCCAGATGGAAAGTGCCCTCATGTGAACTCATGTGTCCAGCACACAAAAGCTTATTATAAAGTGTGTAATCTGTAAACTCTTTGTATATCTGACTATTTCTCTTTCTTTGTGATGCATTACGGGGCATAATTAATCAGGAAATAATTTATATTTTTATATATATTGCACAATCTACAGCAACTACAAAAGTGTTAAATCATCCATCTATCATCCATTTTCCTGCTCATGTCTTTGGTCGAGTTGTCAAGTTATTGAGTTTATATTTTGGCTTGGTTTTTGTTTTGTTTTGGCCAATGAAAAAACCAATTTCCTCTTGCAATATTTTTATGACTTATTGCGTTGAGAGTTTTATGTGCGTTGTATTTCTTCTTTTTTTATAGCTCGCTCATTCCGGAAAGAGTTTGTAAGTCTGTAAACTAGGCAAATATTTTGTTGTTGTTTCATTTTGCTCTTGGACTTTTCGCAATGGCCTGAGCATTTTCATTTCACTCACTTTCATATTTGCCTGATTACCGTTACATTTTACTTATTTTACCAAGTAACCATAAAGTCATAGAATGGGGTCTAAACTTAACGCAGCCATAACTTTGTCAAAAATTAACCGGTCACGGTTTGACTCTTTTATTAATACTAAATTTAAATCTAGAAATAAATTAAAATTCGAACAATAAATTAAAGTCAGAGCTGTTGACAGAGTATCTCGCAGTCAGTGACTTTAGACTAGAGCACTCTACTTTGTTGTGGAAATGTATATCTTAACGTAAAATTATTGTTTTTTATGTAATTTTCTTATACGTAGTACACTGTTAAAGTTTTTGTTGCCGATTTGCTAGATTTTTTTAATTGATTTCTTCGTGAGCAGCAGCTTTTAGATTAACAATAAAATTATAGTGTTTATTGTTAGCAAACAATTTGCTTGAAGGTAGCTTTAAAGTTATTATAATTTAATATTATATATGTTACTTTCATTTGTTGGGAGAAATATTTGAATATTACTAGGAACACAGTAATTATGCTACATTCCCAAAAAAAAAGGTTTGTTTTACAAAAATTTCACTAGAAATTTTACACCTGTAAACTTAGCTTTAGTTTCGCTTTAGATGGAATGCGAACAAATCAAATGTCTTAGGAGTCATATAAAAACTGAATAAAATACATTTAATCCAATAACATAAACAACCACAGCTGAAATAAATGTTATGTAGCTACGCTTATGCAATGAATTTCCTGAAATAAATATAAATATGTATTTATATTTTATACAAACTTGGGCGCCATAATGTTTGTTTATATTTATAATTAAATGAGAATTTAATTTCTTCTTCACATCTCTGTCAAGATATTTTCTTGCTGTTTTATTTATAGGGTAAATATTATATACATTGGGAAATAAATCAAATTTCTGCCAAGGAACTAAAAATGATATGCAAAACTAAATTAAATATGAAAATCTATCATGCCCGAAATGGTACATTAATTAATGCAAAATTTATGCTCAATTATTTACAGACTCTGCTCGTTGACAATAACGCGTCTTTCGATCCTGACACCGCTGCCCGGCGACACCACTTCCCTCTCCCTGGCGGTCAAGATGCAAAGCTCGAAGCGAACTCTGCGGAGTCATGAGATACCCATCAATGGCAGTGCATCCAGCAGAGAGAGCTCCATGCAGGCCAATTCGCCGCTGGCCAATGTGGTTGGTGGTTCCGGGCTTATTGGTACGCCGGGCAATGTGGCTAATGCGGGCGGCGCAACCGGAGCTGTGCCACTGACAGAGACGGAACTGGACTTGCACTTTAGTCTGCAGTATCCGCACTTTATCAAAAGAGATGGCAATAGGTGAGTTTAGATTTAAGCTGCTCTCACGTCCATTGACTCAACCACATCTTGTATCCGTGCTGGCAGACTGGTGATTTTATTGCAGCGCCGCAAGAAATACAAATCGCGTACTATTTTGGGCTACAAGACGTTGGCCGAGGGCATTATACGCATGGATGCAGTGTTGCAGAAATCAATGGACATGATCATTGAGCTGACTGCATCTGGCAAGAACGGCAGGCCCGGCACTGTGGTTGCCTGTCTGCGCGCGGAGCGCGTCTCCTCCATTCCAGTTGACCATGACAATAAGAATAACAACAGCGTGCTGCTGGCAGGTGAGTCATCCACCCGACCACCCCATTTATCCATCCAACGAACCACATCCAGCAGTTCACTTCACGCTGTCAAGCAACTTATTGCCAAATTCATAAAGCACACATGATCATCCGTCCCAGAGTTCTCAATATAAAAGCGTTAATGACGCAAAGCGGCCACTTAATTGCCTTGCCACGGGGGTGGGGCGACAGAGGGAGGAGACCGTGTGCGGAATAATATCAGCCAGGCCTTGATGCATGTTACTGCTGAGATGTTGCGGTTGCCGTTGCCGTTCTTATACTTTGTTGTATATATCGAAGATGATCCCAATTTCAGTTTATGTTTATGATAATTGCTTGTGAAACATTTCCCGAGCGACGAGCGATTTATATGACGTCAGCACTACAGCCACATATTTCAAATATATTTTTCGTTCTACTTACAACATTGCTCCACTTGTAATCAGCAGCATCTCGCAAAGAAATTCTTGTCTTGGCAGCAGCAACATCAGAAGCGCCACAGAATTTATATGACTCTTGAATTGAAAATACTTGCAGAGGGTATTATAATTTGAATGTATGACGGCTTGACGGAGGCATCTCCAAACTTATAATGTATATAGTCTTTGAAATCAACATTATCAATAAAAAACTAGCTTGTTACACTTTTTGTTTCTCAAGATATCTGCACTTAACTTAATATAGAGGAGTCTTATTATAGTTAGGATAGTGATCAATATTAATATATTCGGGGTCGGAGATGCTTCCTTATGCCTGTTACATACTTTTGCCCAAAACTATTATACCCTTTTTCCCGTCTTCAATGGCTTCAGGGTATAAATAACGATGATATCCCAATCGCATTCGCAACCGCTAACCAAAGAATTGTGAGAAAATTTAATTATGAAAATAGCGAAGGAAATTTGCATTTAACATGCGACTTTTCACAGTCTGCAACAGCAATTTGCCTCAAATAATGCGGCACAAGTTTTCTGGTTGCCAAACTGTTGAGCTTCAATTTGAGTAATTTGCGGGGAAAACTTGGCCAATGCCAATGCATATAATGCATATAAGTGGCCAAGGTAAAGTCCAAAACGAGCGTATATATGTGTGTGTGTGAGTGAGTGCCACAAAATGTGGCGCGCATTGGGGACATGTTGCAGCCATGTCCTTGCAACGGCAATCGCGCATAGTGTTTGTCGACGGTTTGACGGTCAAAACTTGTCGCTTTTCACTTTGGCAGCTGGCCAAAATATGCAGCCAATTGGGAATTGGGAATACACTGAGCTTAGGGTCAGCTATGCAGAAGGCACTTGAACTCGGGTCACGGGACGGTCGTCGGGTAGTTTTCAGCGACAGCGGTGACAGCGTTACTACTTTCGGGGCTCAGCTTTCTAATTTGCAAAATAAACTTGAGCTGGTGTGGGGCGAAAAACCTTTTTGCCTCTACCTAATATGCCTATTGATTTTTCTACCTTTTTCTGTGCGGCCTCAAAAAAAATATAAAAAAAACAAGACAACAATTGGAGCAACAAAAGCCGTAGGCGGTTGCACATTCAGCTTGTTGAATGCCACACCCAGACCTGAGATTCCGACCCTGCGGCAGAGAAACATCCCCTTAGAGACAACGGTGCCATATTTTGGGCACTTCTCTCTATAGCCGGCATTCTCATTTCGAATATTCCATGAATTTTCCAGAACATTCAACGAGCTTTCACATGCCAGCCTGCTGTATCCTCAAGTGCTGGCTGTGATCCCAAACTCTGACTCAAACCCTCACTGCAAATGCAAGCCAATGAAACTTAATCAGCATTTCCAAAAAGCATCAAATGTTCCGTTTGAGCCGGGGAACCACACAAACTATTGAATGATTTAACTATTCGTTTAGCATAAGAAATATAGTTTTAAATTGGTTATTAAACCATCTTTAGCCGAAATTCAATAAAATTATAGCTTGTAAAGCAGTAAATGATTAATTTTTCTACTGTAGAAATAATCAAAATTAGCAAATCGTCACTCTCAGGTTTTACCATTAGTGTTCATCATATTGAATAGGCACTATACATATATTAAAATAGAATGGGTTGAACTAAATTTAGAAGACATGCCAAGAACACGAACGTGGCAGCAAAAAATTAGCTATTAAATAAAATTCATCAACTATAAAATTGAACTGAGTTGAGACTAATAAAAAATGAAACTAATTTTCCAAAAATAGCTGGTGAATAATATAACAAAATGTAAGAAATACTTTTATTACAAACCTTCAAGTATAAGCACACTTAAGAGTGTTTAATAAAGTCTTGTTGAAATGTATAGATAATCGTGTGCCAAGAGCCTTTGAAGGCATCCTTGGCATATTACGCCGTAGCAGTATTCCTGCATTGTCATTTGTCGTTGGCAATGACAGGAATTAAGTCATTTGTCCTTGTGCGCCAGAGATAAGCACAAATGACAACAACAAAAAAAAAAAGGAGAAGCAGCGCATATGACAGTCAGGTGGCCGGATGATGGTACGGATGAGGCGGCCCCTTTTTGCCTGCTATATTTGTATGTCTATATATGTATGTATTTATTGTCGAGTATTTAATGGCAAAATGCGTAAATTATGTCGAGCGTTGCTAGGGCGCATCATTGTTCACTTTGAGAGCTGCTTCGTAATGTAGCGCCTAACACTACCCCCTACCCCTACCCCTACCACCTCAGCACTGTCTCGACTGTCATCTAATGGCAACGTCCGCTGCTTCTGCGACTACGGATGATTCTGCTGTTGGCCAAGGTCAAAGTAATATAGTACTATATTTCGTGTGCTACTTATTTATTTTTTTTTTTTTATTTTTGGTTTTGTTTATCTCTTGGTTGCCAGCCGCCGCCACAGTCACAGCCACAACCATGGAAAGTCCAGCAACAATAACAATTACAACAACTACTACATCTATATATATGCATATATAAACATTAAATCAATGTCGCTCGTCGCTTTCCAATACGCTTTTCATTACTTATACGCCGCGTGGGCGTGCGTAAGTGTGGCATCAGCCTGCGCGTGTGTTCGTGAATGATTTGCACATGACACGTCCGCTCCTTGTGGCCACTAATGATTTGCTGCCACCCGGGGGCAACACTTTGTCTGCCATTCATATAAACCGCAATTCGCGGAAAGTGCACACCTACATTGTTGGTAGTGAGTTTTGCTGAAATATTCTCGATTTCGTGGAAAATTTAATTAATATGCATAACTGAACGTATGCAGATGGGAATTAGCATGAAGTACAGCACAAAAATAGTTTTTGAACAAAAAGTAAAGTACGAAATTTGTGTTTCCGAAGAGTAGCTATTGGAGTAGTTTTATTGTGAAAGTAAAGTACTTTGCCTTTGAGATAGAAAATATTCATATCGAAAGGAAGCCATTTTGCTTGATAGATTGGGATTCAGTTTCACAAATAAATCACGATACAAAGTGAAAAAATATAAACATGTATGTAAATGTAATAATAAATTTAAAATAAAATTAATAATAATATAAATACAAGAACCTTTTGTATACCAGAGATTTTAAAGTATTGCCTTAAGCACATTCCTTAAGTATTCTCGGCAACTCTTTAAAAATAACCGGTCATATTTAGATGAAAGAGAGTGGGGTAGAGAGAGGGGGTGAGAGACGTTAAGAGTGGCATTATCTTGTCATTACACTACACTTACCAATTGCCATGGCGATAAAAACTATATAATTGTAGTGCAGTTGCTGTTCTTGTTGGTGCCATCCACAGATGCAGACCCTCTACATCCCTTTCCCCTTGACAGCTGTTGCTCCACTTCACATGGCAGCCACTTCACAGTGGAATCTTTGACACGCCACTTGCTCTTGTTGTTGTTGTTGTTGCTGCAGATAACAATACATATATGAAGCATTAAAAGAAAGCAGTTCTTTTTGGTTTGGGACCTGCATATGTTCGAGATGCTTGTTTTCTAATCACCTGGTTTTCTAATCAGTTAACTGTTTCTTTAATGCTGTCAAAAGTAACACTTATCCATAACCACACACAGATACACACACACACATACATGAGACAATATTAGGGCCTTCGAGTTTTTGCCCATTTTCGCTTCACACGCTTGTTGCTTGGGCACGCGATGGGTCTACATACATATGTATGTGTGTGTGTGTGTGTAGTTGCCGGCCGGTAAACGTTGAATCGAATAGTGTGTAAATGATAACGGCAGCAAAACATGCAAGCGAATAAACCAACCAACAGACAGACAAACAAACGCACAGATCAACAAATTACTCGCAAACAATAATAATATGTATGTAGTAGGCAGACACAACGATGACAACGGCAAAAATGTAATCAGGCAGACTGCTGCTATTTTCTTTCATACCTCCAATCAGCCCGAGCTTATAGCCCCTCACATGAGAGGGAGAAGGCAAAAGAGAGCGCAGCTTACTGGCAAGTGCTTTTAAGTTCTCATAGCAGCGGTACTTGCGTACATATTCTTACGTATACTAATATATATGTATGTACATACGTACGCCCATCGATGACTATTTCATCAATTAACTGAATCGATGCGTAAAAATAACTTTAATAAGCGCTTGCCATGCCCCCACACAACCCAGAGAGCTTTCGTTCACTTGCTTAGCGGTATCGAACAGCGCGAGTCTTTTTTTGTGACACACACGCACTCACATGTGCGAGGGTTGTATGAGACAAATGAAATAGTAGGCCAAGTTTAATTCATTTGTGGCTCGTTAAGCGTAGGTTGCATGTCTACCCACGCTCTGTTTCCCTTGCGTTCTCTTGAGAGAGTAATTCAGTTCAGTATTCTTCTTTAAGGGGTTTTCTTAAAAGTTCGACTTGTAATCGGTGATTTCAAATAATTGTGTTAACAAATCGTCTTTTTAAAAATGCGGAAACAAAAATGGAATTGTACTTTTTTTTCAAAATTGAGTAAATTCTGGCTGATAATCTAAAATGCCTACAAGCTATATATAAATGACCTCATAACATTTTGAATGACCCTCGTGTGGTATACCTACATACCAACAATTTCTCGCAATGATTTCAACAATTTCCCCCATTGCGCGGTCAGCTCATCGCTTATTGCCCATTGCTCATCGCATAGGTGAGAAAGTGGCGCTCTTTGCAGTCAACGCTACTGCTGTTGCTGCTGCTGCTGCTGTCGCTGCCGGCGTCGACACAAAACGTGCGAGGCGTCAGCACAGCGCATTCATTTGACTGGCGAGCTTGCAGCAAAGCGCACGGCAAACAAAACGGTCTGTCGAACTGTACAGTGAAAGAGATGAGCCGATAACTCGACGGTGATATCTTGTGATTAATTTACTTACGTAGTCGACATCACAACAAAAATAAAAAAAAACAACAACAAAAGCAGCGCGCGTGTTTTTTTTTTGTTAACAGTGATAAAGTACGCAGTACGCTTTCAAGTAGAACATATATAATTATAAAGCAAACTTTACAAACTGCTAAGCAAACGGGGTGCCCAAAAAAAACAACAACGCAAAAAGAAGCTGCCGGCAGCAACGTCACGTTTTAAATAACGGTTGGCAGCCAACTACCAAAAAGTTAACCAACTCCTATATATATTGAGGTATATATATTCGAAACGTGCCAGCTACATATATATTTTTATTTATGTATAACTATAAACTCTAAATTTGAATAATCTTTAAAAAAAATAATTTTTGCAAAATTTAATTTACATGAAATAAATAAAAAAAAAAAACATTTATGTATGTGTATTTAACAGATCGCGTTGCTGAGTACTCGGACGAGGACGAGGAGGCTGAATTCAGTTCGGGTGAATTTAACGACGAGTCCAACGAGTTGGCCATCACGGGCTACGATCAGAAGCGTGACTATAATCCGGCCAAGCATGATATGCGCAAGTATCGCAATAAGCTGCAAAGATCGGGCATTGAGGATATCGCTATAGTTGGACGTCATCAGCATCAGCACCATCCCGTCGATAGTGACAGCGAGTTCGAGATGAAGGACAAGAGCTCGTCCCGTGCCAAGTTCAGTCGGGTGAGTAATTATAATACACCAGTATATGTATATGCTAGTTTTACATACTATGCGTAATATCAGCGTGTAAGCCGCAGCAGGTGTGCCCCAATTTGTCCACCTACTTTTTTTTTTTTTTTTTTTTTTTAATAATTGTTCTGCGCCCCGTTTGCCATGGCCACAGTCAAGGGCGGGTTCTATGAGCCATGGGTTGCAAACTTTCAGATTTTAAATATTTTATCAGGCAAACTGAGCAAACAACATTTTTAGTTATCTAAGTATATAGATTAAAAAACTTTTGCATTGGTATTTAATTAAAAAATACAAAGCACACTAGTTAACAAAGTGCGCAGTTATAGTTGCATTTGAATATTATTGTTAAAAGTTTATTTAAATGTATATAAAAATAAAAGAAACGAAAGTAAGTTCCTCTTTTTATTCATATACCGAAATAAGTAATGATTTTCTTAAGAAAACATGTTTTTTATTTGTCTATTTGTTGACCTTTTGTTTTCAATTTTGTAGCTTTTCAAACTCTTTTTTCATAATTGAAACAACGCATATATATAATTAGAAACACCTGTCTTATAAGCTTACTTGCTACCAAAAGTATCTTAGTGCACAAGTTGTTGTTATGATCGCTCATTTCACGCGGCTGCAATTATCAAAGGCTTTGGGCTGTGACAAGCCGCCAGTCGCAGACCCCTGCTCTACATTAGTACTAAACAAACATATATATACATATATATATATATTGTTATTTTATTTAGTATGCTATTGTTGACGCTTTGCTATGTTTTCGAAATTTTAGTTTGGTGACGCAATACTCGGTCCCTTGTCTGCAATTATTTCCGTAAACTAAAAACATTTTCGGCATTTTCACTTGCACAATCTCACATTGTGCTTTGGCTAAAACATTGCATGCTTCTATAGTATATATACTATGTATAGGTACAAGAATTTGTGATCGAATTTGTTGACAATTGTTGTTTCTGGCCTTGAGCATTCGCATACATATATATTGAAATATGTATGTCGAGTTCAAAGGGGCAATGCAATGTACAAGGCTGTACCAAGGTCTGAGTGGCAGAATCCAATTCAGAATCGGTATCGGCATATGTTGTACCATTAGGACTGGCGTGGGTTGTGCGGTTGAAGCATTTGGCTCATCTGGCACATTGCATCGAGTCTATCAAGTCACTGATGACGTCTCCCACGCGTGTGCGAATTACCGGCTCGTACGCCTTGATATATGCAATGGATTTGCACTCTCTGCTGCTTCTTCTGCTGCTGCTGCTTCTGCCTTGATTGCCATTAACCAGAAATAGCAGCTGGATATGTGCAGATGTGCAGACGTGCCGACTGAATAAATAGCAGATTGAGTGACTGAATGGAAATTGGATTGCATAAATGTCAGGGGGTAAGCAGCAATGCAATCCTAAAGCAATCATAAAATAAATGTTCAACGTGCATTTATCCCATGCTTAAACTCAATAAATTCTATAAAACCTGCATACTACATTTAGCTGAACTCTATACAATATGCATACTTACTGAAAAGGAATATTCCAAATTAAGAACCATGTCCAAAAACCAGGAAAGCTCGGAAAGGAAAGCTGTTTTTTATAAATAAATAAAAAAAAAGTTCCAAAAACCCTAGAAAGCCCTTCCCAGACTTCAAGCAGCCAAAACTTTGTCAAAACTGAACCGATTTTCAATTCCGATGCCATTTTGGTCAAGCCCACTATATTAATCCTACATTTAAATCTAGAAACTATTTTTTTGGTTAAAGTTTACGTACAACTCCAACCCAACTTATTTGCCACTGTTATAAAATAAATGTCATATTCGTATTTAAACAATCGATAGCTCTTTTGTTCTTATGAGATGTCAGGAATTAAAACCACAAATAACACATAAATATACTTTGTGTATGTATGTATATATATATATATATTTATACCAGTGGCACATGAAAATCACAAAGTTTTGTTGCCTTAGGTATAATTAGAAAATCAATTTAATATTTACGTGTGTTTACGCTAGGGAGCGCTACCAAACAGAATGACAGCTAGGCATATTTAGGGATCATGTTCATAAGAACTCTTTATAAATATTTAAGCAACAACAAATAGCATGGCCAATTATAAGCTGCAGCAGAACGAAAGAACAGACAGGCCGACATTTGTATTTGAAAAGAGTGGAGAGTGGCGTGTGTTGGCCCCTTACTGCCCGCATTCCCCCTCCTGCAACCAGTTGCCATGTTTCGACTGTTACGCCCCCTTTGTCCGCCTGTCATCCGCACAGGTGTAATATTAGCCCGCGTCTTTTGTTTTCATTGCTGTCCGTATAATAATGATTGTTGTTGCTGCTGCCGCTTACTTATGTGCTGGCTTTTATCGCCAGGATCATTTAAATGTCTGAAGTAGATAAAAAGTCGCTTAATGACAGACAGACAGTCAGTCAGACAGTCAGTCAGCGCAATTAAAATGCTCTTTTTTTATTTAAGCATCGCTGCTGCATACATTTTGTCAGCTCCGAGTATCTTCAGATTCGGTTTACCGGCCTGTAAAAGCTTCAGATTTTAGTTTAATGGCCAGCAGCTTAAGGGGCTATTTTATTGCAGGGAAAACTAGTCAAACTACCCATTATAAATAAAAATGTTGCATTAAGACGTCTCTAAACAAATATGCTTGAATTATAAAAATTGCCAGCGCTTAACTTACTTAAGTTTCTATGTTGATAGCAGCTTTTTTGACATACAAAATTTGGAAAGAGTCGACGGTAATTTGATTCCTATGCTAAATTATTCCTATAATTAAATTAAATTATTTAAATAATATAAAAAATATATTTATTAATACTAATTTGAAATTTGTCAGCATTTATATTTTTTCTTATTTATTAGACAAAGTTGCATATTTTTGAATATATTTGCATTGCTGAGCTAATTTTGAGCATATTTACTTATTCTCATTTTCCAGACAATTTCACTGCAACAGCGGAATTTTAAGCAGAAAATTGTCGCGCTGCTGAAGCGTTTCAAGGCCAGCGAGGAGCTGGAGAATGAATCGCATAGTGGAACCGCTGCGCTGCGAGGTGAACACGATTTGGATGCACTCTTTCAGGAGCTGGAGTCGCTCTCGTGCTGCGAGGGCGAAGACTCTGGTCCGGACATGGACAGCATATCGATTGGCTCCACACCGAAGCCATCGCTGCGTCCCTTTTTCACCAACTCGCGGATAATGTTGCACGATAGTCTTGCCGGCAATGGCAGTGGCAGTGGCGCCCTTGGCGGGGGCATAATGGGTAAGCTGTTGTTTTTCTTGTTGTTTTCTACTGTTGTTGCTGTTGTTTTTGTTGTTGCACTATTGCGGGCGCATTACTCAAGTTATTTTATTGCAATTGATAAGCTAACAATTGACTGACTTTCTTGTTACCTAATCGCGTAACAAATAAACAAATGGCGCCCATTTCCGTCTCCGTTTCCGTTTATCATTGCGCGGCCCGCAACAAGAAAATGTTTCAGCCCAAAAGCAGGCTACACTTTTTGGCCAACTATACGAATATTTGTCTGTGTGTGTTTTTTTTTTCTTTTTTGGCCTGCTTTCGGTCAAGGCTGCCGCATTCCATTGCGAAAAAGTGTCGCACTATATACAAACAGACACAAACACACATACACAGCCACGCACACACACACACACACAATTGCAAGGTCACACACACGCACACACCGAAAGAGAGACAGATATACTTGCTGTGTACATTCAGTTGACCATTTGTCCAATTGTGTGACGTGCATATAAAAATACATGGACTTAATGTACATATGTATGTATGTTGATATGCATATATATGTTTGTAAGTACAATCACAGCAAATGGAAAGAGAAGTGAGGCGCAGATGGAGGCGATTTTGAATACAGTGGTCGCTTGGAAACTAAAACACAATGGTTGAAAATTCGAATATCTGAATGTCAAAGTAAATAATGTACTAAAATGTAAAATATATGTTACAATATCATAATTTGTATATGAGTTGTCAAAAATTCTGTAACAAAATTGTAATATTAAAAATATTCTATAAAATTGAAATTTTACATTCAAGACATGGCAAACTACATTTTTTATTTCCAATTGTTTTAATTTCCTAGCGACTAATGTAATTACTCTCAATTACTTTTTTATTTGTATGTGTTTTTTAATTAATAACTTAATTACTGACACTTACTCGATTATTAAAGCTTTAAGAGTACTTAAGTTTTTAATTGTTTCCCATATTTTATATTTTATTTAAATATACACAAACAAACAAAACAACAAACAAAGAGAAACAACAACATTTTGCATGGCTTGAACAAAATTTCTTTTGCAGGAAACTCTGAGCGCCGATCATCGGATAAGAGCGACCAATTGACCAATTCATCTTACAATATTGAAAATAACAAATACCAAAAAAGCATTCATTTAACAAACAATAACAATTCGGCTACAACACCAGGTCTGTGTAAATTACAGCAAACAAAAAAAAAAAACCCCTACACTCCCATACAATACTATTAAAAAATTGTAGAACAGCATACCAAAAAACCCTACCCAGAAACCACCCACAGCTACATTATACATACATATATATATATATATTGTTATTATTTTACCACAGCTCACTCAAAAATAAGTACAAGGCACGTTCGATATACATATAAGTTAAATGATTGACTACCCTTTCAAGCTTTAATTTATGGTCACCAAGTCCAATGTGCACTGTACTTGCAGCCCTTTCAGCTTAACGCAATAAGACACACAATATTTTATTTTTAAAAATTCAAATCCCTGGCCTGCCTCACCAATCCGCACGCCATGTTAATTACACCCCGCATACACACGCGCACACATAAATTCACCTCACACAGTTACACACACGCACACGCACACCATCGCACACGCAATTGCTGTGCTACGTTTGCAGTGTGACCAGTGCATCTGCTGCTGTTATTGCATGGCTTAACAGCGGAGCTGTTAACTTTGTATGACGTCGTTAAAATACGAATTGGGCGGGCTAATTGAATTTGTTATTTTCTTTGACTTTTTTTTTATAGTTTCTTACTAATTTATAAAACAAAAAAAGCAAAGCATGTCACGCACTCGCCGTAATAAACCCACACCCTTACATGTGCTTATTTCCAGCGATTTCTACCAATTAATAACACCCTTAAAACTTCAAAGCACACCCCTAATTCTACCTTTGCATGTTGTGCTTCCCCTTATGTTCTGATTAATTGCGACATTGCTAAGAAAATTCAAGTAGAACACGCTATACAAATAAAAATAAAAGCACACAAGCCAAAGGTGTTTGACGACAATACACCATATATGTATGTATGTACATATATATATATATGTATAAATAAATATGTACTTTTTCTATATGCGTAGGTCTTTCCCCATATTCATATTGTAAAAAGTTTTAACCATATTTACGAACGTCGCATTTATTATTTATTTACAATCGAACGTCGTCACATACGCACTAAAGCACCTTGGAATGAACTCTATTCGGGGCAAGATACTTAATGTATGTACATACATATGTATATAGAAAAAGGGGGGAGGGGCTGGAGCGACAATTGAACTTGTGCTCGCTTAGTTTCAGCCTGCATGTCCTTAAATAGTTTCCATTTTCATTTTAATCAAGCGATTTCTAGTGCACCCCACCAAATCTCAGAATTTCCTGTAATCCCCTCTCTTATGCCCAATTGGGTGCACAGCTCTCTCCCACTCATCCAGTCACTTGTTGTTCTATGTTCCATTTATAGAACGCACTGGCAACGATAGCTCCGGCAATGAGGATGCCCAGAACTCTGATCCCCAGAATAGTCCTCCCAGGGACAAGGATTACCTACGTCAGCAACAGTATCAGCAGATGACCCCGGTCAGCTCCGTCACCGGCAACATGAGCAACATTGGGATTACACCGCCGCAGGCACCAACCGAGAAGCGTTCCCGTCTCTTTCGCACCTCGAGCAATACACCAGCAATGGCCACTGCTTCCGGGGGCAGCAGCCTGGGCAACAACAGCAATGCAATTGGAAAGCGGAAGCATACGCTTAGCTTGAGTGGAGAGCCGCGTTCCGCACTGGAGGCCTGCTTGTCGCCGACGAATGTGGAGCCGCGCAAGCTGCTGCTCGATCAGCTGAGCCGCGTGTTTGCCGGGGATGACAATGTCATACCCGAGGTGCTGACCATTATTAGTCCGCCAGAGGCACTGGGCGGCAGCACGCTGCTGGCTAAGCTTGTCACCTTGTTTGCCAACTCCTTCAAGCCGGCCTTTGTGCCACAGAACACAGCCGAGGTTAAGGCTGTGCTGCAGGCTCTCATGGCCAAGATTCAGAAGTAGTGAGTAGCAGTACAAAAATGAATCCTTGCTTCTATATTATTTAATCTCATTCATTCCTTTAGTTGTAATTCGAATGCCAAGCCGCCGCACACGGTGAAGGTGCTGCTCATTGGCGGCGATTGGCTGCAGGGCGCTACACTGCGTCACTATGTCGATCTGCTGGGCGTACGTCCGCCGGACTGGCTGAATCACTTGCGCTTCTATTTGGTGCCCATTGGCGGCGGCAGCAGCAACGGCAGCGTCGCTCGTCATCTCAGCCAAATGGATCAGGCCTATGCCGCCATGTTCGGCTCCGACAACTGGTCTCAGCTGTGCGAACGTTCGGCAGCCACAGCGGCTGCAGTTAGCGCCGTAACCACTGTGAATGCCACAGCGCTTACGGCCAGTCTGGCGGATGCGGCGGGTGTCGCCAAATCGGACATCGCGGAATTGGTGCAGCGCATTCACCGCTATTTGCATGCTGCCGGACCCTGTACACAGATACCCATTGCCGAGGCCATGGTCAACTACAAGGATGAGGAGTCTTGCCAGATCTTTGTGCCGTTTGTCAGCGTAAGTGCAACATAATATTAATTACCAATGTAGAAGTTTCAAACAAATATATATACGTTACTTGCAGGATGTACGTATTGGATATCTGGATACGCAGGCCTCGCTGGATCTGGAGGAGAACACCGCCTCCAATTTGACGGGCAGTGCTGGCACCGGTGGCTCAGCAAATGCTTCCAGCATGCCAATACCCATAGGCAGCCAGAGTTCGCCCAATGTGCATGGCGGCATATCGGGATCGCCGCCACAGCAGCAACAATTGGGACAGGGCCAGAGCATGGGACGCATATCACCACCACTGCAGACGCCACCATCGTCGGGCTCATCGCATCGCGAGCGGGGTGCCAGTGATGCACTAAATACGCCATCGGCTCTTCAGTCGCAGACGTTCAGCGGTGCGCTGGCTACTGCGGAGGCTGTGGAACTGCAGGTAGACTACTGGCCGCTGGTGCGGCCTGGCGAGTCGCATGCCAAGGAGTCCAAGGGGGGCATGTCGCGGGGCGGCGACTCTGGCGGCGGCAAGAATAGCATTAAGAGTACGTTTAGGAATCTGCAGGTGTGGCGCCTGCCACAGCATGCACAGCAACTGGGTGATATGTCCAATGGACTGACTGTTAGTTTCGCCACCAAGGAAAAGAAGCAAAAGCAAAGTAAGTAGCAGATTACATGAAACAATGCTGTGCAATTTCTAAGTCACGATTTCACTTTGCAGTTATGCGCTTGGGCAAGAAGAAGGACAAGGAACGTGATCTCGAGAAGGAGCAGTGCGTGGAGGGTGTGGCGCGTCTAATTTGCTCACCCAAACAGTCGCATCCAGTGCCACTACGTGGTAAGTTCAGCTGCAGCAAATGACCATAGCTATTCCCAAATCCCTAATGCTATATTTTTGCTTTACACAGTGTATATCGATGGCACCGAGTGGACTGGAGTGAAATTCTTCCAGTTATCGTCGCAGTGGCAAACGCATGTCAAGAACTTTCCCATTGCGCTCATCGGCTGCACGCCCATGTCGTGTGCCGAATTAACCTAGTCATTCAATATATATTCAATGTCCCATTCTCATCAAAACTCGCACACGCAGACACATTGAGCCACAAGGGAGCCAGACACTTGCACGGCAATTAATAGTAAATGCTAAGAGAAGAATGATAATTTATTTTATAATTAATATTTGTAAATTTTTAGTTAATAAAACGTTTAGCTTGTAATTTTCGTTTAGGTCGTCAAAAAAAAAAAAAAATGCGAATTGTGAATTTATCAAAGATTTTCGAGCCACATGCATCACACACAAACACACACACACACACACAGACACATATGAAATAATTAATAATTATATAATTAATATACATAATGAAATTGAAATTTAACACTTGTTCAAAAATAACGCGTATCAAATATCCTGTACAAGATAACTATGTAGTTACAGTTTCAAGAGTTTATCCAGTTTGTTAACCATTGCCACGAACTGTTGCCAAAATGGTTTCCAAGCGGTTACAAACTGTTAAATTAGCGTGTTGTTTTTTATGTAATTCTTTGTCTATATTCAGGTGCCACGCTTGGTATATATTACCCATTGGGAGCATTGCCCAGAAGCCACATGATCTCAACTCTGCTCTCAGAATGGCGACAGCGTTATATGATCTGGCATTATCTACTAAACTATCGTATCTATATGTATATTATATGCAGCATACTATAAACTACAACTGCTTAGCAATGTGCATGCATATTTAACCAACCCGTCGTCTATATACTACCTAAATTCAGACATTATCTGTATGTGCAACTAAACTACAATAAACTTATACAACATAGTATATACATACATACCTATCTAATCTACATATACAGAAATATGTACTACTCTAATTGTTGTGATTTTTGAAAATTCATAGTGTGAACAGCCAGATGCAAAGATTGTTTAAGTAAAGCACATACATAAAGTATAAAGAATAAAAAAAACATATGCATGTATGTAGTTTGAAAGTAAACATATTGGAAGCAGTTTCAAGCAATATACAAGATGGGTGCAACAAGTTTAACCGAGTTTTTGGTATGAAAGATGAAATAGCGTTGAGAATGAGTGCGCAGTAACGAAATAAAATATTATAAGGTGTGTAATTTATAATTGTATTATTAAATATATTACATTTAAAAACAAAATCAAAACTGTTTTTTATTGTCGAATTTCAATTTCAGCCTCATTTAACATGAACAATTTGATGTGTCAGGTCGGTAACTATAATCGATCGTTCCTTGAGACCTAGAGCACCAGCAATGCCACCAGCTGGCAACAGAAAAGTGCAGCTTGGATAACCTTTGGGCTGTGCAAACTCCACCAAATTAGCATTGCTTTCGCTTAGAGCTAGCAGCGACCATACAGCCAGATTACGGGATTTCCCATGACGTGCCAGAACGTAAAACTGTGAAAGGGCAAGTTTAACTATAAATAATAGAGAATATATGTAATCTTTACTCACCTCGTCCTGGTCATCAATCAGATAGCCCAGTATAAGTGCCCAATGAGCTCGATGACCGGACTTTTGGCAGGGCGCATGATTAACATCGGCATCGTAACTACATATACAGATTTAAGGTCAACCGAATTTGTAGATTTTATTTATGTTGTTTAGGTAAGGGAGGGTAAATAAGAGGCAAATAAGATTAGAAATTCAAGTTCAACAGATTCAAGTTGATCTTGAAATTTTAGATAGTGAGGAGACCCCCATATTCGAGAACTATTTCTATAAGAACAGTGAGGTTATGTTTATGAAGAACAATAGTACATCAACAATAACTGCCGCAATCTTGAATCTTTCTTTCTAGTATTACTTTTTGTTAAACAAGTGTTATTACAATTTAGATCTCTTTATTAATAGCAATCATTAAATACAATTTATAGAACTGTATGAGGAGCAGGATAATCTCCTCCTGTCCCACTTTTAGCCCACTCGCATGGGAGGTGATACTAAAATTACACCATCCCCCCTCACAAATAGCATGGGAATGGTTCTTTTTGTTGTTTTGTACACCTCTTCGTAGGTTTCCTCATCGATTTCAACGGTAGTTACCGTTTCCTCGGCATCACCCAGCACCATATTTAAGTGCTGATCAAAGGCGTGTAATCTTCCCCTCAGTTCCCGCTCGTTGCGCATCTTTACGTAGACTTTTTCATCCAAACTGAGGCGAATTAAATCCAGCGGCTCTTTTACCGGTAATATTACCTGACTAAGCTGCAAGTACGAAAGTGAGCATGTTACCCATTTATTGTATATATAGTCGTACCTGTTCCTCTTCAGTTGCCATTAAATAAGCGCTCAAATGCTGTTTGTTTTCAATAAATTATTTAATTTCAGCTAAATATTTTGTAGTTTGCTTGTGTTAACTTTTTTGCACTAAATAATACCAAAAGGCATTATATGAGTGGCAGCACCACACGCGGACACAGTGCTGCCCATCAGACTGTGACCTAATATATATCGAATTCAAATGTTTAATATGTTTTAAAAAAGGATACGGCACCAATAAACAGGCTCCAGCGCATAGCTGCTCCTTAATCTTGGCACAATTTAGAATGCCTTCATGGAACTGACAAGCACAAACACTGTTTAAATGCATGTTCGTCAACTCATATAAATATTGAGCACTGAACATTTCACCATTTATTGTATACTTCTGTGCAGTGGCATCCTCAAGCAAATCTTTTGCTGTCGGCTGTCCACTAAGCAGCATGCTTAAAGCTGTCAGGCCACAGGTAGGTCCTACCTAAAATTAAACATTACCTTAAAATGTATATTTATATATGTACATAATAATAATACTGCTAACTTGTAAAAAACTGGGTATGGCATAATATTGACACTTCTTGGGCTCTGAATGTTGACAGACGCGACTGAGAAAGCAACTCTTTTGCACTTCCGGATGCTCAGAAGCCCAGCTGCATTCACCGTTGGCTATTTGAATTACAGCAACCGTTGAGCTAACATTTTCAACTGATGTACGACAGCTGTTAAGGCTAGGCGGTGGCGGCGGCGGTGGCAGCGGTGGAACGGACGCGGCTTGTGACATTTATCTGCGAATCACGACAATAAGTTTGGAAACTATACAAAAAAAACAGCTGCTTTGTAGTGGTTGGTAACACTTTTTTGGCATGCATGCCAACTTATGTAAAAACTGGCATTTTTAAAATACTGTTTTCAAGATTTAAAAACAGTTATTATAACCGCAGCTTAAAACATACAGACGATTCACTATAGAATCAATATCTTCGTGGACAGCCAAGCGGCAATAAAATCTTTATAGGCTTCCTCCATCTGTTTCAAAACTGTGCAGGCAAACAGGGATGCTTAAGATACACGTGGAAAAACACATTCAGTTGCAGAATTACAAGAATAATGTGAAAAAAGCGCAACAGCAAACTGACACACTATCTGCTACAGCGTCCATGGAGAGACTGTAGACTCCTGGTGGGGTACTTAACAGGACATCATCTAACGGCAGCTCACGCGAAAAAGCTGCGGCTAACTAATGATGACAGCTGTCGGAAATGCAAAGAGCCCGGACTTATCGAAACACTGGAGCATCTCATCTGCAGCTGTCCTGCACTCGAAATACCGAGATCAAAATACTTCGACGCATACTGGCTCACGACGCTGAAAGCCGCGCCCAGGCACCCTCTTAAGGCGTTACTGGCATTTCCCAAACGCACACTCTCCACAGGACTCCTGTGTGTCTTACAAAAGTATTTATTTCAACAGGCTTTAAAATACCTGAAAACTTTCAAAATGATATTGCAATTCTTCAGTTTAATTGCAAAGACAGTTTCCTTGGCTGTGCCTTTTTTGATCCAATAGTACGGAATCGGTAAAGTCATTATGGAACTGCTGCTGTTCCTCTGTCTCTTCCAGGGCTTTCCTTGCTATCATTTCAAAAGCCTGTTCCACATTACTGCCATCCTTTGCTGAGGTCTCATAATACGGTACGTTATTGTTCAACTGGCACCACTGCTGAGCACGCCGTGTTGAAACCTGGATTAAAATGAGTACTTATCAATTAAATACATTTATAATTTTCTAAAAATATATCGTTACTTTATGATTCACCACATCCGCTTTATTACCCAGCACGACAAAAGGAAAATGTTCGGGATTCCGTGGACTGGCCTGTATTAAGAACTCGTCACGCCACGATTCTAGATTTTTGAATGTATTTGGCGCCGTCACATCGTAGACAAGCACACAACAATCAGCGCCACGATAGAAGGCCACGCCGAGTGATTGGAACCGCTCCTGACCAGCAGTGTCCCAAATCTAGAAGAGAATCCAAACTTTTGAAATTCGAACTGAGCTCCTGGATTCCATCTCACCTGCATTGTGACCACTCGATCGTTCACAACTATTTCTTTAGTACAAAAGTCGGATCCGATCGTTGCTTTATACTGATTAGTAAACCGCTTGTTAACATATCGGTTCATCAATGATGTTTTCCCAACGCTGCTGTCTCCCAAGATTAGGACCTTAAGCAGTGGCTTACTGCGGTAGGACATGCTAGCTGCTGCGACGTATATATTATATAATTCATAAAACCAAGTACATATTAAACACAGCTGTAAATATAGATCCTGACGCACAAAACAACTAGCTTAGCTCAATAAATAAATAATATGTGAAGGCATCGCACCCGCATTGAACTACAATTTTAATGTTATACATATGTATTTGTAAATGAATAGGAACGTGACGAAGACTGCACAGGGGTAATATTATTCTTAATAATTCGGACGAATAGATATTGTATAAGTCAACACTAATTATTATGAACGATCAAGCAATCCAGTTAATCAAGTACTTGTAAATTCTTATTTAGCACGCCTAGTTACGGTTTAATATATATATGTATATTATTTAATATGTATCCCTATCTATGAACTTAGATATTTACAATAATATTTATGTTTATTTTCAAACCCACCTTCTTTTATTATTAGTTTCGATGTACTTTTACGATTGAAAATGCAGCAGCAACTAATCCCACTTCAAATCTCCTACTGGAAATAATATAAGCTTTTATTATGTATATATATATATATATATATATATATATATATATTATATATATATTAAAAGCTTTGCGGTCTGTGCTAGTAAAAGTACATTGTAAATTGTGAAGCTTTGATCCAAATTCAAAAATTCATAAATATGAGATGTAGATTTAAACTAGATGACCCATAATTATCAAAATAGGCTCAGGATTGAAAATCGGTTCAGATTTGACAAAGTTGTGGCAGTTTGAAGTCTGCGAAGGTCATTTATAAGGAACTTTTCGTTGTTTGGGCACTTTACAAGCCAATTTTTTTGGCACTTTTGACGTGATTTTTGACAGAAAAATAAATCACCACAAAATCACTTTTCTTATAGTTTTTTATACTAATTTTGACACCCACAATCAATTAAAAAAAGAATTTCAAGAATCTATTTTTTGAAAAATCAATTTTTGTAAGGGTCCCCTCTTATGCTTTTTTCGGAAAAATATTTGAAAAAATCTAACTTTCAATAATGCATAAATTTTAAATGTAGGATTGATATATACGACAAACCATGAACAAAATGGCCTCAGGATTGGCAATCGGCTCAATTTTGACCAAGTTATGGGAGTTTGAAGTCTAGGAAGGGCATTTGTATGGACTTAAGGCGTTTACAAGCTATTTTTTTTTGTCATTTTGGCATGATTTTTGACAGAAAAATGAAACACCTCAGAATCACTTTTCCAATAGTTTTTTATACTAATTTTGACACCCACAATCGATTAAAAAAAGAATTTCAAGAATCTATTTTTTGAAAAATCAATTTTTGTAAGGGTCCCCCCTTATGCTTTTTTCGCAAAAATATTTGAAAAAATGTAACTTTCAATAATGCATAAACTTGAAATGTAGAATTGATATATAGGACAAACCATGAACAAAATGGCTTCAAGCTTGGCAATCGGTTCAGTTTTGACCAAGTTATGGGAGTTTGAAGTCTAGCAAGGGCATTTACTAGTCAATTTTTTTTGTCAATTTGGCATGATTTTTGACAGAAAAATGAAACCCATCAAAATCACTTTTCTTATAGTTTTTTATACTAATTTTGACACCCACAATCAATTAAAAAAAGAATTTCAAGAATCTATTTTTTGAAAAATCAATTTTTGTAAGGGTCCCCCCTTATGCTTTTTTCGCAAAAATATTTGAAAAAATCTAACTTTCAATAATGCATAAACTTTAAATGTAGGATTGATATATACGACAAACCATGAACAAAATGACCTCAGGATTGGCAATCGGCTCAATTTTGACCAAGTTATGGGAGTTTGAAGTCTAGGAAGGGCATTTGTATGGACTTAAGGCGTTTACAAGCTATTTTTTTTTGTCATTTTGGCATGATTTTTGACAGAAAAATGAAACACCTCAGAATCACTTTTCCAATAATTTTTTATACTAATTTTGACACCCACAATCGATTAAAAAAAGAATTTCAAGAATCTATTTTTTGAAAAATCAATTTTTGTAAGGGTACCCCCTTATGCTTTTTTCGCAAAAATATTTGAAAAAATCTAACTTTCAATAATGCATAAACTTTAAATGTAGGATTGATATATACGACAAACCATGAACAAAATGACCTCAGGATTGGCAATCGGCTCAATTTTGACCAAGTTATGGGAGTTTGAAGTCTAGGAAGGGCATTTGTATGGACTTAAGGCGTTTACAAGCTATTTTTTTTTGTCATTTTGGCATGATTTTTGACAGAAAAATGAAACACCTCAGAATCACTTTTCCAATAGTTTTTTATACTAATTTTGACACCCACAATCGATTAAAAAAAGAATTTCAAGAATCTATTTTTTGAAAAATCAATTTTTGTAAGGGTCCCCCCTTATGCTTTTTTCGGAAAAATATTTGAAAAAATCTAACTTTCATTAATGCATAAACTTTAAATGTAGGATTGATATATACGACAAACCATGAACACAATGGCCTCAGGATTGGCAATCGGCTCAATTTTGACCAAGTTATGGGAGTTTGAAGTCTAGCAAGGGCATTTACTAGTCAATTTTTTTTGTCAATTTGGCATGATTTTTGACAGAAAAATTAAACACCTCAAAATCACTTTTCTTATAGTTTTTCAAATTTTCAAGATTCTATATTTTGAAAAATCTAAATTTGTAAATTTAATATTTTCAAAAGTTGAAATCAGGATTACAAATAGGGCCAACGATTGGTGATATGCTACAATGTGGAAAAGTAGCAATGCAACTTTATTCCTTGCTGTTTCAAAAGAGAAAAATTAATTTTGTTTTGCTTACTTGCTTAAGAGGTGTCTGTTTAGATAATTGTAGATTTTGCATTGTTTATTATACAAATTAAACCAAAAAGCATGAAAGTTGTAAATAAAAATATATGTGAAAATTACATTATTAGTATAAAGTGTACACAGACGATGTGTATGTATTACCAAAAAGGAGCAGTTGTTTATAATACTCTACGACTAACAAAATTAATTAACCAAATTTCAGCTCAAATGAATTAAAATCTCATATTTTTGAGTCTGAAACTGAGCTTAGCCAATAAATTGCCGATCGCGTTGAATGTAAAGCATATATATATAAAATTAATTACAATAAAAAATTTATATTTTTGTTTTATTAAATTTACAATCACAAGAATTTTTTTTTTTTCATCGTAGATAATTTGTTGCTGGTGATTCTAATGTATGCAACGGCCTGCGTCTGTTGCGTGCTATAATTTTTCTAATGACAAAATATTTCTAGGAGGGCATGCACAATATGTAAAAATATTTGTATGATTGGTAAATACGAGTAAACAGACCATAAATATTAATAACGGGAAACGATTACGTTACAAAGTTGCTGCTGAAGTTTATCTGATTTTAGCATCCTAACATTATACCTATGCTGTTGCTGAAATTGTTTTACTTAAACTTATAACCTTGCTGTTGTTCATCGTGTTTGCTTTTTATACTCATATGCTGTTATGCGTTTTATTTATAATATAGATTGTGTAATTATGCACTTTGCGTTGTATTCTGTTGCTGCAGCTGTTGCCTGCAATAATATTATTACATTAGCATTGACAATTGTCTGCGTTGCCTGGACGATTATTTTCTGAGTTCAAGCGTATTTGATCGGGAAAATCGTTGATGAGCTCAGCCTGCAAAAACAGAAATATATGAGTAATCAGTGCAGAGGTATTATTTTAGTCAAGTGCTACCTCCGTTTCTTGTTCTAGCGCATTTTTAGCGATGGTTTGAAACGCCATCTCAACGTTGATGCCCTCCTTTGCCGATGTTTCATAATAGGGTATATCATTTTTCGATTGACACCACTGCTGAGCTCGGCGCGTGGATACCTGAAATAAAAATGATAATTGTAAAGATTTCAGCATTATCTAAATTGTATGACTACTCACTTGACGATTATCTAAATCCACTTTATTGCCCAGCACGACAAAGGGAAAATGCTCGGGATCCCGTGGACTAGCCTGTATTAAGAACTCGTCACGCCACGAATCTAGATTCTTGAATGAGTTTGGCGCCGTCACATCGTAGACAAGCACACAACAATCAGCGCCACGATAGAAGGCCACGCCGAGTGATTGGAAGCGCTCCTGACCAGCCGTGTCCCAGATCTGAAAGACAATGAAAACTATGAGTTCATCAACACAAAACATTTTTTTTTCATATTATCTTACCTGCATTGTGACCACTCGATCGTTGACAACAACCTCTTTCGTGCAAAAGTCCGCTCCGATCGTTGCTTTATACTGATTGGAGAAGCGTTTGTTTACATATTGATTCATTAGCGATGTTTTGCCAACGCTACTGTCGCCCAATATGATGACTTTAAGCAAAGATTTCTTGCGGGTGGCCATGTCGATGTATATATATTTTTATATTTGCTATTATGTTTTAGACTGCCTTGAGCTGCTTCCTAAAATAGACAAGAATATCGACTTTTAGTTAAATATAGTATTAGGCATAATTTAATTACAAGCTTATCTTAAATGCCTCAGCAACAGTAACATTCAAAATCTGTGCTCTAGTTGGAAAACAGCCACTTTTGGCATGGTTCAATGAATGATAAATTTTTATACTACAAGCACACACACACACACACACACACACATGACTCATGACTCAAATGAACAATGAGTGACCGTTGAGCGAATCAGACGGGGAGGAACGACAGGGAGCCCGCATTGAGGCGATAATAAAACGTATGATAATAAGCGGAGAAAGTGAGATAACAGGAGGGGTGGTGGGGAGGTATATGACAAACAAAGCAAATCTCGAACAGGAAATTATGATGGCTTAAAGAATTAATAATTAATTATCTCTAATCTATTTTTATTTTTTTTTTTTAAAATGTTTTTATTTTCAATCCATTTTATTTTAAATATTGTTATATTTAATTCAAATTCCATGTTGATTGTTATTTAATAAATATATAAAATAAACTGGAAAAACGCCCATATTTATTTAATTTTATAATCTTCATTATAAAATATTAATTTATATATGTACAAGAGCAATGTAAACACAGCAACAACACACAAAATAAAACGAAAGCAACAAAATTTGCAAAGTCCCCTTACCCCCGCTGGCACCCACAACTAACTTGTTTCTTGTGCACACCACTACAATAACATATATGTACACATACATCAGTATGCATGCATTTGTATGTGTGTGTATGTTTTTCAGTGTCTTTTGAGCTCCACTGGCATTTTCCACTGTTTTTTTTACTGCTGCGTAACACAATTTTTCAGCGAGTCTTTGTTTCGATTAGCTTTGTTTTTTTACTTCGCATTAGATGACAACGATATTTTGTGAAACTTACTTTGTTAATGGTAATCACTTGTTGTTCAAACGCACTTTATTTCTATGCAACTACGCAGTTAATTTTTTTTGTTTTCTAAAAATTTTGGCCAATATCCACTAACTATTCGATATTAAATAATGCGACATATCGATGTTCGATAGGTCACTTTTGCAGATATGGCTTTTAACAGAGCCTTAACATAGTGCTCCACATATGAAATAATTTTACTCTTAACAGAATTCCGAGGAGTAATCTTTTAGACAAAATTTTACTAAAATATGAGCTTAAAATATTAATATTTTGCAGGGCGTTAGTTAACAATATAAAATTTTTCTAAAAACTGAATTGATAATAGAAATTAGTTGCAAAACGGTTAGCAATATCGATACAAAAACATAACCGATAGTGTCATATCTAATAAAATTATACTCTTCGCTGGTCACACTGCCAAAACGAAAAACAAAAATTTTAACTATTATAATATACAAAATAATTTAAACTACCAATTATCGATAAAAGCTTTTGTGTGTGCCAAAGGTATCCGTGAGGGATATCAACAAACTAAGTGAAAATGGCAACACTGCCGCCGCGCAAGAATCAGACACCAACTCGCATCTGCCAAAATATGAAGCCGCACTTAAGTCCGCTTCAAACATTGCTCCAAATGGGCTTCCAACGGCAAAGAGCGTAGGTACCCCTATAAATGTATAAACATAAGTATATATAGTATCCAGCAGATTTACATGGGTAGCCGTAGAAGTGTTTTGAAAACAATACAAGTCAGCGTAGCAGCAATTATTGATTATTTTGTAAATATAATTTGTGGAGAGGCGGATATTACTCTCTCAGGTTGCTTCGTTTTAATCTGTCTCGCTCATGGCGGAATTATAATTCCACCATGCTCTTGCTCTCTTCGTTTTCTATATGTTTGAGCATGGTGGAATTATACATTTGAATTATGCGTTTGAGCTGCTGCATGGTGGAATTGTTATGCATGTGTTATGTGTGAGAGAGACCAAAAGCAAGCACCCAGCAAAGAGGTCACGCGAGTAGTGTCCGTTATAAACCAGGATATTTGTATGACAAAGTTAAATTAAACACAGGCAAACTTTGCAAATCTGACCAACAGTTTTTTTGTGCATGCTGTCAGACTTTGGACGGATTGAAAGTTTTTTAAAGTTTAAACAGTAATTTTAAATTGTAATTATCTTTGATCTAAAATTGCATTTTTCATGTTTGTATAGGTCTTATTGTACTTGTAGTATTACCAAAAATATCTCAATAAATAATGAAATAAATCAATCACCCCAAATATAGTGAAAAAGCTCTGGCTTCCACCGGCAATCGAGGCGTTCAAATTGCGTCCGATTGGCTGTTGGCGCACGTAAACGACGCCACCTTGGATGAGTGTGTGCCCAGGGAGTACATCATATACGCATGTCCAACTGGACCGTTTCTACAGCAGCTGGAGGAGTTCTGGTCTAAATCGCGACAGATGTGCGGTTGGAATGGAGCCCACAACTATGTGCCCCATATAACCCTAGTGTCCTTCTTTAAGGTGAGTTGTATTTTTACTAAATATAAACCATATTAATGCTTTTGCTTATTTATAGGCACCCGACGAGTGCTCGCTGCAGCTGTCCAAGGCACTGAAGCAAGTGGTGGATATGACTGGCGCTTTGCTGGATCGTCCCATCAAGTTGGAGCCATATATGAGCCAGAACTTTATGGGTTTCTTTGTGGCCGAAGATGATGCAAATTATTTAAAGCGTCTGGCCTTACAATATGTCAAGGAGGTGTCCAATTCAAGTTGGTTCCAGTTGCACTTCTTTTCATATATTTTTGGTTCTATTGGTTATCTGTTCGGTTCGGTTCAGTACAGTTTGGCGTGGCTTACGGTTCTCTTCGTTCTCTTCCTATCTCTCTGCCTGCTCACTCAAATACACAAATTCACACACCCACACTAATCGCGTTGGCAATGGACTTCAATATTGGTAACGGAGCACAGTTATAAGCGATACTTACGAGCAGCTGGATGCTATTGTGGCCTGCTTTCCCTGGTGTGGAGCTGTTTCCTCGGGCACCCGCTGCATTCCTCGCAGCAGTCGATGTAAGCCTCTATAGATTTAGTCATAAACTTGAAATAGAAATTCCCATTTCGCAATTTATTTCTTTATTAACATCTCACATGACGTGTATTATTATTATTATATGACGTGTAGTATAATTATTTTGTAGTTTATTCGCTTAACTTTATTGTTTTCACCTTATCTAGTCAATAATGTATATGCTGACTCATTAGTAGATACGTTGTTGAGTGGCTTGTGTTGCGTTTTGTCATTTTGGCATTGGTCTAATAGAGTTATATTACCACCCGTAGCTATCTCACTTGAGCCACACGTAAAGAGCCTGCACCTGACGCTCGCCTATCAGTTCCCGCAGGCACAATTCAATGCACTGAAATCACTTGTGGAAACACTCGATGCCAGTTGCGCATCCAATTGGGAGCTGCGTTTGTATTCCCGCGATCCACGACTCGCCACCAAACAAGTTAGCACCATAAAAGAGCACTCTTTGCACCCACTCGATCCGGATCATTTAATCAATTCTATTCATTTGTAGGTGCAAAAAGTAGTTTATCCGCATAATCCGCATGAAACGGACGAGCTGGAGTTGCGCATTGGCGACTATATCTACTTGAATAGCGAGGGTGTTGATAGCTCCAGCGACGGCTGGGCAGAGGGCATATCCTGGCTAACTGGCAGCACCGGCCACCTGCCTGTCAATTACACGGAGCGCACCGCCGAATCGGATGCTTGGACCCTGCATCGGGTAGTTCAGCTCTCAAAGAGTGTATCGTCCTCGCTTAACTCTGGCGATGATCTAGACATTGTGGACGGACGCAGCATATCCACAGAGCCCGAGGAGCGTCAACGTGAGCTGCAGCGAAGTAAGATAAAAAATCACATCTAGTTCTTTTGCCATTGATTATAATAAAAATTTTATTAAGGCACACAACATCCCGAAATTATAGAGGGTTCCTCGTTCGAGGAGTCCGAACAGAGCGTTGAAAAATACTTGCGCCAAACACTGCGGCCCTGTCTGGAATTGCCCTCTGTGCAGTTACTCAACAGTCACAATTTAATACATCAGCACAATCCACACACGCCCACAATTGAGATCACAACTAATTTGTCTTCCTGCTCCACTTCCAACTCAATATCCAAGAACGTTGACGAGATCATGGTGGAGCCACCTGCAGTGCGGCCACCACGACCAGATGATACGCTCAGCGTACACTCAGATCACGAGCACTCGCTGATGCCGAGCTCATTGGATGCCATGCACAGCAAAAATCGCAAGGTTTACATAATGCGGCATGGCGAGCGTGTGGACTTTACCTTTGGCACTTGGATACCATACTGTTTCGATGAGTTCGGCAACTATATGCGCAAGGATCTCAATATGCCCAAGATCCTACCGCAGCGCAAAATCAGTCCCGAGGGCTGGCAAAACGATTCACCACTGACAAACGTGGGCCTCTACCAGGCACGACTGACCGGCGAAGCGCTCCTAGAGGCGAATGTTCAAATTGATCATGTTTACTGTTCGCCTTCGTACCGATGCGTACAAACTTGCACCAGTGCTTTGGAGGGCCTGAAAATCAGTGGTAAACACAAAATTAAACTGGAGCCAGGCCTCTTTGAGTGGATGGCCTGGTATCCCAATGGTGTGCCCGATTGGATGACCACCAGCGAGTTGATCGATGCTAGGTACGAAATTGATGTGAACTATGAGCCAGTGCAGCTGGCCACCGATTTATCAGGCCAGCTGAAGGAATCCTCGGAACAATTCTACATGCGCAATCATGAAGTGCTGTTGCAGCTGCTCGAGCGCACCAGTGAGTAACCAGCTCCAAGCTCGTAGATATTCAAAACTAACTAATTTCCTCTTGCAGCTGGCAATCTGCTTGTTGTGGCACACGCCACCACACTGGACACCTGCTCACGTCAACTGACCGGCGGTGCGGCACGTAACACTAATGAGCTGCGTCAGGTTATACACAAAATACCGTACTGTAGCCTGGCCACTGTGGAGCAGGTGGAGGGTGTTTGGAAGCTGGTCGAACCCGATTGCCTTCCAGTGA
Organism: Drosophila maculinotata; assembly: GCA_035045305.1. Taxonomy (NCBI): domain Eukaryota; kingdom Metazoa; phylum Arthropoda; class Insecta; order Diptera; family Drosophilidae; genus Drosophila; species Drosophila maculinotata. The sequence goes on along the minus strand of JAWNPD010000335.1, from coordinate 21,729,239 downwards.
CGCACTCGAAAAATCCGCGCTTTGAGTGGAATGATTTGTCGGCCACCTAGTGCCCGTGCTTGGAGCAGTTTCTGTCCACGCATTGAGACTGATGACAATTATTGCAATTTTACACACGACCAAACACAGAACCACACACATATGCAAACAAACATACGTAATTTGTTAAGTTTAAAAAGTTGGCGGCCAAAGCACTTGCAACATTATTTACATTTTATGTTACCATATATATAAACTTATTAATGCCTATTCTATAACTGCCATATACTTGTACGCCATACAAACTGACGTTATTTACATGCTTAAAACATAAATACACAAAATTATATAAACAAATGTATATCTATACACATAACAATAATAACGCTGCTGAAATTGAGCTTCCTAGTGGCTCAATGTTTTCATACGTTTTATAAAAGATGCTGTAATCAATGTATACGCTACCTACAATACGTACTTTCCAATTAGGCAGGCACTTTCAGCCTTACCATCAGCAACAGTTAGCTGCTTTAACTTTACTTTAGCTTGGCCCGTTGGCTAGATTAGTTATACTTGCAATAGATTAGTCTTAGCGTAGCGCAGTTTTGATTAGCTATATCTTTAGAAAGGAAACCCCCAGAGGCATGTTCTTATACGTAGTAATACACATATAAACAATGCAAATTGAATTGCACATAGATATTTATTTTGCTATAGTGGTAAAACAAAAAATATGTAATAACGCACAGCAATTTAAAACAATAAAGCAATTATGTTATTGAAGAAAAAGTAAACTTGGCACTGTGGCTTTTTAATGCTTGAATGGAATGCTTGCTTTGAGCTCCCACCAGAAACATCACATATGTTATTTATTAAATAATAATAGAAAACGACATTCAATATTTCGCATTATTTTGTGCGGCTCTGCAGACTAAAGCCGACATTTATTTATTGCGCATAGAATTAGTATGGTAATTTGTTTGTAATTGTTAAAACTATGAAATATATAATTGTTGAACTATTTAATTGAATTATTATTTGTATTGCTATTTTTTTAATATACATAGATGTATATAATTTTTTGTTTTTAGTTGTGTTTTCATTATTAAACAATTTGTAGTAAAAACCAGCAATGGGCACAAACGATCTTAAAATAAGTATAATATATAAATGAATTGTTTTTTTTTTGTTTTTTTTACTTCTGAAAATTGCTTATTGATTTTCTGCTCAGTAAGTAGATTAAGCATTTGTTGTATGATAAAAAGTACTTTAAAATTCGCATCACTTTCCGTGACGACACGTCATTTCAGATCAAGACAAAATATATTGTAAAAAACTAAAATTTGCAAGTTAAGCTGACGCAAACAGGGCAAACTTATAATTGAATAGTTGCTCAGGAGTAGGGAAAGCCGCTGGTAAAAAGACCCATTTCCTGGGTCAACTGGATGGCCAGCAATAGCAGGAGCAAGACGAACACCACGCCTGCCCTTAGCCAGGATCATTGCCCCGACGCTTGGTTGTCTAATTGTTAGCATTGCACTTTGCCAAATTGAACGCCGCGACGTTCCAAATGCTCGCGGTACTCCTTGTAATGCATCTGGATCTCTTGCGAGCGATAGCGCGTCAGTTTAATGGATTTTCGCATATCCTGAGTGATGACTGCGCGATATCCACCCTTCCGCAACAACGAGTCAATGGTCTGCAACTGATCCCAGCCCTGTTCTGTGGCCACTTGCGGTAGGTAGGTGGCTGTGCGTTTCAAGCCGCGCTCTGTCAAAAACTCAATCCGAATGCCGTGCACGCCCAATTGCCAATCCAGATGTCCCTGTGCCTCCTCAAAGTTTTGCAATATGGATACGGACACCGTCAGCCTAGGCAGCTCGTCACGCGAAATGGGCGCGAACCGGGAATCTTTAAAGGCGCTGGTCAGCGCATATTCACGCAGTCCATTGTGCAGCTCCATGGCGCTAAAGGTGCCAATACAGCCACGCAATCGCTTATCCCGTCCAATCTTCCAGGTGACAAACAATGGATAGGCATCGTTGCTAAAAATCGGCACGCCTGGACCATCGATATTGTTCAGTTCGCAGTCGAGCACCTCAAAGCAGAACAGGCACATATCCGGCACGGCGACGCTATCCATTGGCTTTATCCGCATCACATGACCATTCATATAGTGCTGTGAATAGTGCACCGGCTGCTGCTGATGGTAGTTATCGTCGCCATTGCTATTGGAATGCTGCGGCTGTTGCTGCTGCTGGTAGTTGCTATGGTGTTGCTGGTGGTTGTTATAGTGGGAGTTGGACATTTTTAGCTGTTAATGCTGCTTAAGTTTAAATCTACCAATATGTATGTATATAATTATATAATTAATGGCAGTGCACGTTGATGATCTAGGTTCAATTAAAACATAAGTTAACAACGAAAACAAGTCTAAAGGTTTTAGTTTTTTTCTAGCATTTAAATCTATTGCCAGCCAAGCCAAGCGAATCTCGATCTCGTCCAGCCAATGCTGCGTCTGCGTACTGTAAGATATATATTTGTATATATATATAAATTAATTAATTATTTATTTAATGTCGACAAGAGACAGTCAACAAACTAAATTTAATAAAATATTACAAAAAAATTTAAACTTATTTAAAAAAAAACATTCATTTTAAAAAGTTAAAAATTTTAAGAATATTACAAATTTAAAGTTTATTATATCATGGGTCTTCACGTGGTTAGTAAAGGGTTGTCTTACCTTGACAATAAAGTTACTGGCCTTCACAAACACACACACACTGTGTTTATGTTAACTGATTGCACTCAAACACAGGCACAGCTCGTTCTTCTGCTTTCTTCTGCTACTGTAAAATGATAGCATTTAACAGCTCTCTGCTATTGTTGTTGCTGCTGCTCTTTCTTCGGTTACAATCTGATGCTAGCATTTAACAGCTCTCTGTTATTGTTGTTGCTGTTCCAGACATTTGCTTCTCTGCTTGGCTGCCGTTTCGAATGCTACATAGCCATAATAGCCTCTCATAAGCAAAACATCGAATTGCAGTTGTTCACCTTTCGTTTTCTGAAGATGTTAAAATTATTATTCAATATATATATGCAAATATGTTCATAATAATCACGATCTTCACCTCTTGACGCTTAATGCAATCTCATTGCGTTATCTGTGTGAAGGAGAGAGAGAGAGAGAGAGAGAGAGAAGAGAAAGTAATGCAATTCTTGTTTTTCAATTCGTTTCATTTTCACTATCTTTTTAATTGCTCTTTGTTCCCACTTCATTTGCATTTGCCACACATACTTTTATACTTTTTAATTTATTATAAGTTACACAAGTACCGTTAACTATCATTTAAGTTTTAATAGCTATTTTTGTAGCTGAATTGTTATTAAATTTACCTTTTTAAAGAGATCCGAATTAATGTAAACAAATTTAACAATTTTTTACGATTTTTGGAGCAGTGTTGCCCAATTCCCGAAGTTGACCTAAAAATGAACAAGAACAAAAATACCAGCCAAAAGAGTTGTCAACAGGTTGCAAAAAATAAATATATAATAGCTCTTAACTATAGCTATAAATATGAAATAGACATATTTATTTCAATGCCTAACTTGTAGGAAAATTAATTTAAATCTTGTAATAATTACATACAGCCCTGGTAAATAAACTTACTGCTCGGAAATTCATATTGCTACTAAAAATGACAGCAGTTGCAGTAATCAAATACCAACTGTTGCACAACGGTGGATCAGGCGTGAACTGCGTGATTAGTGCTGCCAGATCGTTGATATAAGTGTAAACAACGCAGTATGGCAGCGCCGGCCGTGCTGCCAACTGTCAGACAAGCTGTCGTTTCTTTCTTTCTTTTCCGGTCACCGAACAGACCTGTAAGTTCGCGTAATATTTGTGCACAAAAAAAATCGTTAAATTTAAGTGTATTTAGAACGCAACTCCAAATAATTGAAGCGCAAATTGAATGAAAATAGTGTGAAGCATGCCTGCAAACAAATATTGCACTAAAATAAAGTTATTTGACAAAGCAAACAACTTTGCAAAGCAACCAAACAAAATGGAAACAAGACTGTATTTTATGAAAATGCAAATTATTTGAGGCCAATTTGTTAAAGTGCTTAATGATAAAACAAATAAGTGATTCTGTGCTAATTCATTGCCATTTTCTCTATTTACTTTCCATCCCCGTTCGCTACTGCTGCTGCCGTCAACGTCGCTGCCAACGCCACAACAATATCAACAAAACAACAGACTCCAAGATGAGGAAAATTATGAAACAGGGCAAGATCGTAATCGTCCTTAGCGGACGTTACGCCGGCCGCAAGGCCATCATCGTGAAGACCTCCGATGAGGGTACACCGGAGAAGCCCTTCGGACATGCTCTGGTCGCCGGCATCGACAGATATCCCCGCAAGGTCACCAAGAAAATGGGCAAGAACAAGTTGAAGAAGAAGTCCAAGGTCAAGCCATTCCTGAGGAGCCTCAACTACAACCATCTGATGCCCACCCGCTACACGGCCCATGACATCAGCTTTGAGAAGCTCTCGCCCAAGGATCTGAAGGACCCCGTCAAGCGCAAGACCCATCGCTTCCAGACGCGCGTCAAGTTCGAGTCCGTCTACAAGGAGGGCAAGAACAAGTGGTTCTTCCAGAAGCTGCGTTTCTAAGCTGGAGGTGGATGTATCTTGATTTAATTGTCGCCTTTTTTTTAAGGTTAAATAAAAAACCAATAATTCGGATGACATGCGACTATTCTTTTATTTTTGAATTTATGTACATACGTATGTTTACATTTAAATAACCAATTTTTAACACTGTGCTGCAAATTTCAGACAACTGAGAGGGATTAACCCTTGTGTGTTGCTCAGTCTATTCGGTGCCGATTCGATTATACAACCGTTTGATGTCTACGCTGGTTTTTATACCCTTTTAAATGGTATAAATTTGTCCTGAACGTTGCAACGCATTGCAGAAAATATTCTGGATCAGTATTACTAGCCGAGTCGATAAAGCCATGTTCGTCTGTTTATATCAGGCAGTACATATGTATGTAAAATTCGGCCGACTCAAAAAATAAAAATTTCAGAGATTGAAGGATTTGTTATAATAGATTCATAAAGAACATAATACAGCACCAGTAAAAAATCAGAAATGTAGGAAATTTTTCATTATGTATTTTCAATTATTTAATAAATATTCGAACAGAATAATACATTTTGCTTGAATTTACATTCTTATAATCATTTCTGAAATTTATTATACAATTATATGGCTTCACTGTACACCGTTGGAAATTGAGACTATTTTAGACTGAGTTATTTTTGCTTAGGGATTGTATATATGTATGTAGAATGCCTAATGGGTTTTAACACATTAAAAAGTCAAAGTAGGCTGTTGTCGAAACATTGGAGAGCGCAAGATTTTCTGTCGAATAAAAGATATGCAATTCGTTAAACAATTGTAGTTAAAAGAATATTTTTTGTATATATCGATTGCAATTAAAATGTATATTACCTGCAGTATAACATATGGAACATCGGAGGTGCACAGAACACATAACACTTAGCCGGGGGCGGGGAGATTTGTTTGGTAAAGCAGCGCATATGTTTTGACCACATTATAAATAAATGGATTTCTTCTAATTATATAATCTGACATCACAAATAAACGCTGTTATGCATTGGCTTTGGGTGAAATAATTCTGTATAACAGTTGGCTCTGATTGGCTTAGTTGTGGTTAATATTAAATTTTGGTTTGCGTTTTAGTAGGGCATTGACTTTTGTTTTTTTTTTATTATTTTTTTTTTGCTTTTTCTTAACTCTGGATGAAATAGTTTCCATGTGGCCTGTGGAACGGTTAAGCATGGATTTTTGGGGAGTAGAAAAATAGATGTAAATATATATCGGTTAGATTTGTACAAAATTTTAAGAAAAAACTTTTGTTATACATTGAAGAGGAATACAATGGTATTGACGCAGCTACATACGTGTGGGTGTAGAGTGGGTGTTTCTGTGTTTGTGTGTGGACTACAGGATTACTACTTATAATAGATACAAAAAATAATATAATCAACTTAAAGCAAAACATATTTGTTTTAAATAGTTAGTAAATTTCGTTTTTTTGTGTGTTTGGTTTTAGTTGGAGTTAATTATAACGGTAGAACAGTGAAGAGTAGCAAAATTACGTATAACACACTTACAGTTCTGTTCAAGTTGAAGTGGAAATAATAATACAATAAGAGCATGAAATTATATCTAATACAAAAATAGGCGTAGCATCGTGTTACAGTGAAGTAAAATAGGACAAGCGAATAGATGATAAATATATGTATGTATGTATACGCCATAAAACTAAATACAGCACTAATACAGAGAGAACGCCAACTGAAGCGGAACGTTTCTCTCGAAAAACAAGTAGACTTAGATTTGTAATGCAAGTTAATTATTTTACCAATTCACACGCCTGGCACTCAAGATCTTGAGTATGTTTGCAACGACATCGGTGCTGCTGTGATTGCCGCCCAGATCTAGAAGATGAGTATTGAAATATGAAAGTTCTAAGCGACCACTATAGTACAAAGTTTATTCCAAGGAAACTTATGAAATTGGGAAATCTGAGTTCGACACAGAATTGTTTGCATTATTTATATATTACCTGGCGTGCGTATAGCATCATTGACAATAGTCTGATAGGTGGCATCATAGATAACCTGAGCGTGTTCCTTGTGACCCAAATGATTCAACATATCAATGCTGGCATTAATCATCGCAACCGGATTGGCAATATTCTTGCCGGCAATGGCAGTGCCAGTGTTACGGGTGCCCGGCTCAAAGACAGCAAACTGAAAGCAAATCTTGCTGTAAGTTAAAAATCTAAAAAAAAAAAAACATGAACACTCACATGATCACCATAGTTGCGTCCAGAGATCAAGCCAGCGCCGCCCATGAGTCCACAAAGCACATTCGATACAATTGTGCCATACAAGTTAGTCATGTTCATGACATCAAATTGATGGGGATTGGAGACAGCCTGCATGCAGGTGTTGTCAATAATCATGTTATCGTGATCCAGCTCCGGATAATCCTTGTGCACACGATTGGCCACATCCAGGAACAGACCGTCCGACAGCTTCATGATATTCGCCTTGTGAATCGTCGTCACACGCTTGCGGTTATTCTGACGCGCATACTCAAAAGCATAGCGTGCCACACGCTCCGCATTGTCCACCGTCACGACTTTCATGCTCTCCACGACGCCCCGTACGGACTCGTGCTCCAACATGGCATACTCACCATCCGTATTCTGGCGAATGAGCACAACATCGATGTCCTTGTGACGGGCCGGTATGCCCGGATACGATTTGCAGTGCACCACGTTCACATAGAGATCCAGCTCATTGCGTATGGCCACATTGCGGGAGGTTTCGCTCAGGCTTTGCGACTGGGTCTCAATGTTTCCCTTGAGTGCGACGCCATTACGCTTAATGGAGGTGATCGCATACTCCAGATCATCATTGCCCTCGGTGGAGGGATCAATGTCGATGACCTCAAAATCAATAGGCGCACCACAATACCTAAAAATCTCACGCACATATCCCATCAGCTCCGGTCCAATTCCGCCACCGGGCAGCATTGTGACACCATGTCGTCCGCCATACTGCGCCGAGGGTATATCAGTGCCCTGTGAAGGAGGAGCAGCAGTTACAGTTAATACATATACAATAATAATAAACAGTAATAACTCTTAAATTAAACATCTAGCTTACATCAATTACAGGTATTTGTAGTCCTATTTATTTAAAAAAAATTATGAACCAAAGTATAATTATACTTTTTATGCGTAAATCTGTACTGTCATAAAAAAACCCCAAAAACCCCACCCACATAACAAAAACACAAAAATATGGTACGGCTGTAACGAAAATGTACCTTAATAACTTTTCAAAAACATAAATAATATAAAATTAATAGTGGCCCTGAAAGGGTCCGATTTATTGAGCAAACCTCCTCCGTTTTTATTCGTCTGGGTCGGAATCCTGGGGGTTACCTTCAATAACGAAGACCCAAACAAAATTTGATTACACAAAAGTCGCTGTTTTTTTAAGGTTTGAAATTCAGGTTAAAAATTCACCACATACCGGAATATGCTTTTGACCGTTCTGCATAGCATAAAGTTTTTAATACCATAACTATATGTTAAATTTAATAATTTGTATGGAACGATTTTATAGGGTTCTGCAATACTCACAGTATTAAAAACAGAGGTCAATTAAAATATGTTTTTAAGATAGAATGCATTCCAATGCATTGAAAATTGTGATTCTAACTGGAATTGCCCATTTTGGAGCGATATAACCTCAAACACATACCGTTAGTTTCTTTTGCAGCGCAGTTTTGGTGTGTGCCACATCCTCGGTCTTCTCCTTGGTCACGAGCAGCGGATAGCCCTGCAAAAAGCGTAGAAAATGGATCAATGGATCAATTTCGTTGCCAACGAATACATTATGTAATTTGCCAGACGCTCCGTTGGCCAAATTTGAAAACTGTGGGGACTTCATTAGACTTACACGCGAGAGTGTCGGCGCCCGAAATTGCAGCAATCTTTGTGTCAAGCGTATGGACATGTTTTGTGCTGAGATTTATTTGTGTTTTTCAAGTGCCGTCTAAAGCTTTTCAACCAATTTGCTATTGCTGCCAGAAACCACGGCCAAAACGAAGCGAAATCATATGTTTCTTGTAGCGATATGTTGCTCGATATGTGCTATCAAAACTATCGATGTGTCCAGCAATGAGCTATCGCATGGGCAGCACTGGCGCTAGCTCGTGACGTCACAAATACTCTTTACAGATGTTTGAGGGCTATAATGTTGTCGGTACGTTTGTAACACTTCGTGTGATCACAATTCGCAATTATGTTTTTCATATTAATGTATAACTGTCAGTGTATACAATACAAATCACAACAGAAAAAAAGCATACTAATACTCTTTGTTGACAGATATCTAATAATTTTATTAATTTAAAAAGTCATTTGATATGCAGATTATTTTACTGAAGACAGCTTTTTGTATGCATTTGTAGAGAAACTTATTCTCTAATATTTTTGACTTATTTTCTGCTCTGCTTGGTTTTTTCTGCGTTTCCCCAGCTCTTGCATCAAATGTTGAACCAATTTACCATTAAAATAGCCCCAAATATTGCTTGTTTTAATTGTATTATTTCATATAGTTACTTTTCATTAATTATAATTCACTTTCTATTGTTGACACTAAATTAATACAAAGTAAAACAAAATTGGTCAACAGATTATTAATTAAATTTGTAGCATAGAGTATTCAAACATCGGTGCGCTTCCTCATTTTTTCACTGTGCTGCTGTTACGTTAACAACCGCATTAGTTTGGAGTTTGTTTTGAAAAATAAACTGTGTTGCAGCATGTGATCATAAAACAGGCATAATATAGATATATACTACGAAAAAAATGGCAGCGGAACTTCCGGTCCAAATCGATATGCAGGAGTCGGTATCGAAGCTAAAATTTCTGCACGCTCTCGTCGTAAGCTAAATATTATTAGTATTACAATTAAATACTTTAGATTGGCTTGCTAATATGTTTATTTCCTTCTAGGCTGGCGGCGTTGCGGGCTTTGTCGTGGATATTGCACTGTTCCCCATCGATACGGTCAAGACGCGTCTGCAGAGCGAATTGGGGTTTTGGCGCGCCGGCGGATTTCATGGCATTTACAAAGGACTCGCGCCGGCAGCGGCGGGAAGTGCGCCGACAGCAGCCCTCTTCTTTTGCACCTACGAGTGCGGCAAACAGCTGCTTAGCAATGCGAGCAACACCAAAGATTCACCCTATGTCCACATGGCAGCAGCTTCAACCGCGGAAGTAGTAAGTTGTAGAGTTAAGTTATACCCTAACACAGAAAAAGCAAAGTGTATTGGTAAATTGATAAATCCCCGATAGACCTCGAAGTTCAAATCGGAAAAACCGATTTACATATTTCCCACATTTTAATTGATCAGAGATCTGTTAACAATTTATCCGGTTACGCCCAAAACTCGTAATGCAATAAACTCTGTGCGTGTGCTTATTGAGTAACAGAATAATAATAATAATAATTTTTTTAGATTATTTTTATTGTAAACAAATTATTTGTTTAATTTACAAAATATTTTTTTTTTTGTAAAATTCAGTATCTTAGTTTTTTTTTTAATTAAATGTTATTATAATAATCAGTAGGAAACATAGTTACAAATATATATGTATACAATTACATTGCAAATAGTCCTGCGTTTCGTATTAGAAACATTTTTTACCGACTCATCTTTGAATATCCAACAGTTAGCCTGCCTCATCCGTGTACCTGTTGAAATTGCCAAACAACGTTCCCAGACCCTGTTGGGCAACAAACAGCACCAGACGGCGCTGCAAATTTTAATGCGCGCCTATCGCACCGAGGGTCTGCGACGTGGACTCTATCGCGGCTTTGGCTCAACAATTATGCGCGAGATACCCTTTAGCTTGATACAGTTTCCCCTGTGGGAGTACTTTAAGCTGCAGTGGACGCCAGTGACGGGCTATGAATCAACGCCATTATCTGTTGCTCTCTGTGGTGCAGTTGCCGGCGGCATTGCGGCAGCACTTACCACCCCGCTGGATGTGGTCAAAACCCGTGTTATGCTAGCAGATCGGGAGAGCCTGTCGCGGCGTCGCAATATACCATCCATACTACGTGGCATTTATATGGAGCGTGGACTCAGCGGGTAAACAATATACATACATATATTTGACTTGATTTATGTTTATATACATATTTATTTATTTGTTTTATTTTCCAGTTTGTTTGCCGGCGTTGCGCCGCGTGTTCTCTGGATTACGCTGGGTGGTGCGTTCTTCTTTGGTTTTTATGACCTAACAACGCGTCTTTTGGGCGCAGCAAATACTGATACTTAACAGCTAAAGTAGGGCACATATTTTTAATGAATGTACAAAAGTCTGAGGCACGTTTGGAACAAAGGCGAAAAAGTAACGGTTACAAAAACATATTTTCTTTGTTTTTGGCCGAGCTTTAAGCTGGTATCAAACAGCAAAGCACAAAGTAGACAATAAAATGAAAGTGTATGCAATATCATAAACTAAAGTTTAGTCTCTGCTGATTCTTTAAGAATTTGTCTCATGTGAAACTGCTTCTTGGATCATCCTCCTCCTTCCAGCTAGGCGATGTCATCGGCATCAATGTGTATATGACTTGATAGCGGATTACGCTCTGGCTGCTGGTATTAAATATCATTTATATAAACTTTGTATATACAAACAAGTAATAGTTATCTAGTCGAGAATGTCCGACAAAAAGATACCCTGTACCAAATTCAAAATAGTCGTAACATATGTTTACGTTTAAAGATTAATTCTGTATAAGACATTTAGAGAGACACGATAGCATCTAAAAATGTGGCTATACAAACATCTAGGCTACAATTTGGAGCAAGTGGGTGAGTTATCTCTAATATGAAAAATATCATTCGCTCCTATAATGCTTAACGAAGCGGCAGTGGAAATTGATATGCGTAGACTTTACAAAAACGGATAGTTATCATAAATCTGGAATAAACTTGATCAACATTTGATATTTTTGCACCCACACTCCAGACTTCTGTTCTATAGCCTTCGATACTGACGTGTTAACACAGACATATGGACATGGTAGTTCAGACATTTATATATGTAACATTTATCTAACTTAAAACTTCCAGCTGCTTCTTCTGACTACACTTTGCTGTGAGTGGGTTTTATGCCCAATAAACCAGCCTCAACGGGTCATAGTTAAAGTAATTATAATATACCCCTCCTAATTGTCGGAATATTGTTAAATTTTAACAGTTAATGGTTACTTAAATCCTCTTGCCTAACATATAGATTTTGGATAGGTACAGTATATTCAAGCATCCAATACTAACGGGTGTTATATGCAAGCGTGCATCGAGCAGACTGTCAATTGGATTTAGACCGTTAAAATCATTAGCGCCAACCATAGAAACATCGGAATCCTCCTCGTCATCGACATTTACATAGCCGCTTCGCGTGGCATTTCGACGCTTGAAGTAGACACAGTTGAGTGTACGGCGGCTACGTGACATTGCATAAACCTTAGAGCATGTAGTTTTATTATGCACATATACGTAAATATAGAGAAATATAGAAAAGTGCAGTTGTACAAATAACAACACACAGATAAGTACAAGTAAAAGTTTATTTACCAAACCGGCTAGCACAAAAACGCCCACAAGCACTAAAATTGGCAGCCAAATGTATTGGGCATCATCTGGATGGATCAAGTCAGGAGTTAATGTGGTGCTTGCTTCAAATTCCATTATTGTTGTTTTGGTGCGTGGACGGGGATTTAAATCGCCGATTGAATGTCACAACATAAGCCGGTGCCAGTGTGACCCCAAAAACTAAACTGTTGACAGCTATCGTTATCGAGCACAAATAGTGATGAGCGTTAGTGAATACTACATGAAGTCACTGAAACAGCTGTTATTATCAGTGAGGAATATTTGTGACTGAGACGACAAGCTTATTTTTGAATCCTGAGTTTGCTTTTGGTTTTCATTATGCACACTGCATTTTATAGAAATGTATCCAATTCTGTTTCGATGTCCACTTTTTAATATTTTTATATCACAGTGACAGAGTTACAGTTACTTTGTGCTTTTCACATCTCTAGTCGCTGCGCTGTGTTTGGTGTCTTTTACCCCACGAACTTTGTTTATATTTGACATTGAAAGCCCGCGCATAAATGTAATTTTTAAATATAATGGATATGACATTACTGACATTTGATGTTGTAGACTTGCGCAACTGTTGCCGCGTTTGTCTCGAGGAACCTCATCGCTCCCAAATGCTAGATATGAATGTGATATATGATACGGAGTTAAAGCTAACATACTACGATTGCTATGAAATATGCACAAACGAGAATTTGCGGAAGTGCGACGAACAGGAGCCAAATTTACTGTGCAAGCGTTGTGGAGTGGAGCTAAAATGGGCATATGATTTCCATAAAAAAGTTTCGGTCTCCAAGCAGCAGCTAAAAAATATGCAAAATATTGTGGTGAGCGAAGGTGAGGACGTGGAGCTGGAAGATCAGGAAGAGGAGGTGGAGGAAGACAATAAAGTTGCTGAGCAGGAGGAGAATAAGGTGGAAGAGGAGGAGCAGGAGCCAGACGAACAGGAGGAGGAGGAGGAAGAGGAGACTTTGGAGGTGGAAGTGGCGGAAGTAGAGGAACTGCCGGAACCGGCAGGAAGTAAAAGGAAAATCCTGGACACCCCCACAACGATCCCTTTTACAACTGTTAATGATATTGTGCCGCGTCGGCGCTTTTCTGGCCAATTTAACTGCCAGTTCTGCAATAAACTGTTTCGCAACCATTCCCACATGCTGAAGCATCGTCTCATTCACATGGCAGATCGTCCGCAGTTCCAGTGCAGCGCCTGCGACCGCATCTATCTCACCAAGCAGGCGCTCAAGGTGCATGTGGATACGCAACACAGGAAGTCGGGCAGTGCCTGCCCCATCTGTGGCAAAGTGTTCGCCATAGCCAAGGCACTCGAGATCCATATGCGCTATCACAACAATCACTTTCCCTTTGGCTGCGATCAGTGTGACCGCACGTTCGCCCAGCGCTCCCACCTCAATGTTCATCGGCAGGTGAAACACAGCAGCGCTCGTTTTCTCTGCGAGTTTCCCAACTGTGGCAAGCTGTTCACTTCCTCGTCGGCGCTGCGCAATCACGAGTGCATTCACACGGATATGCCGTTCGAGTGCAATGTCTGCCAGGACGGATTTCCATCTCGTTACAAGTTAGTCTTGTCCTTTTAGTTTTATCCCTTTTTAATGATTTTAATCTCTTGCAGACTACGGATGCACGCACAGCGCAAACACAACACGCAACTGACACTCGAGCAATTGGAGACCATGCGCAAATTTCACGTAATGCGCTCAAAGCGTGTCCTGGCCAAGATTGACACCACACCACAACACCAAGAGAAGGAGTATATGGTGATGGACGGTGGCGCAGCTAATGACAGCTAGTTGTAATTGTGCAACTAGGTAATGTCTTGTCCCTCCAGGCATTAGGCATTAGATAACTGAACACCTGTTTAAAATCAAAACGGTCTTACGGTCTTGAATGAATGCACTTGAAATCAATTTAAAATGCTTGGCAGGCATCGAGAATCTCACTATGTAACTTAGAAAAACCAGCAAAGATTCAGTTAGCTTTTAGTTTATAGTGCTCTAATTGCAGACAAGATGCTTTCGAGCAAATGGATTGCAAAATTACTGTTAAAAGTACACATCTTGCATTCCCATTCGCAATTCTTACCCGACAATAGGTGAAGAGCAGGGAAATGCGATTTGATAAAATAAAATCTATAAAAATTAGAGAGGGTTTAGTTAAAATTTGGTTTTAAGTATTGATCCAAAGAAAACTTTATGACTGGCCGTCGATCAAAGTTAATTTTATGATAAGGAATACTAAAATACCAATACTAAAAATGATAATATACATTATTTAAAATATAGTTTTATCTTCTTTCATAATATTAATATTGAAAACTCAATGTTTGCCATCAAAAGTATTGTTTTATGTTGCATGTAATTTGTGGATCGAAAACGTTTTCTGACTCTAAATAAATACATTTGAAACGGAGAAACTACCTAAAATGTAGATTCTAATTAAAGACATACCTCATGGAAATCTGTACAGTTTTCGTATATTTATAGCATAATCTGGAAACTAAGGAAATATCTTAGCTCCGAAAAGTTAAGAACCTTTGTAAGTAATAGTCAGAAAGCAAATCTCTTACAAATATCACATTGAATGTATTTCACGCTTTAGTTGGGTTGGTTAACAATGACTTGGATGCACATATAGACATATAGATACATATATATCATATATATGGGTAGAGTATAGACATAATATATAAAAAATCAAACAATTCAAGGTAGACAGCAATTTAGTGGCTAAGAGTCAAAGCTAGAGGCATAGCCTTAATCCCAGTGGTGGTTGTATAGTCATCCGGATTCTGTGATGAGCCCGTTGCGGTGCCTGTTGTGGTATTCGCCGCATTACCCTGACCCGTCTCGGTGCGCTTGCGTGACGTAATCTTCTTCCAGCCACGCAGCAGGATTTGATTGCGATACTTGGGCGTGGTGAACGTATATAGCAATGGATTGACGGCCGAGTTGAGGGGCAGTATAAAAACCACCAGCCAGGCATAGATATCATCGGATATATTGTACTTGAAAAACACCCAGATCTTCATGGCTATAATGGGTGCCCAGCACAGGACATCCGTGAGAACAATGAAGAAGAAACGCACCGCAAATTCGCAGTCTAGCAGCGAAAGGGGCGTGGCACTGCGTGTTCGCCAAATCGAGATGAGCAGAGCCGTATATAATAATGCAATCATCACCAGCAGCCATAAATTGACGCCCAGAAAGACGAACGCCGAGTACTGCCAGCCCAACGGATAGGCCTCATGGATAAACAGTGGAAAACAGGTGCCCGAATGTGTGCCATAAAACTGGGTGCTCGAGAACCAGATGATAACGGGCGTTACGGCCAGTCCCACGCCAGTTACCCAAATGCACAGCAGCGAGAAGTAAATGATGCGCACGCTGATGCTGCGATGACCCCGAAATGGATCCGCAATGAGCAGAAAACGTTCCACAGACATGAAGGCCAGTATTAGCATTGATACTTCCGACGAACTAACAGCCAGTGTGCCAATTGCCTTGCATTGCCAAGAACTCAACCACTCGCGAGCCACTCTATAAAGAAATAACAAAAATTATACACATACAAGTATCTAAAAAATATTTCACTTTTTTAGATACCTCCCCCCAATCTCTCAGAAATACGTGTTTTTTGAAGGTATGACCTTCGGATTATACATAGTCTCACATTTACGTGCCATCTTTATGTCCTACAAATTTCATTACGATCGGGCAATAAACAAAGAAGTTATTTACGATTCAATGCAATATGTAAGACCTTGGATCAGGGTATATCTAATTCGGGCACTCTCGACGAGAGCACTCTTACTTGCTTTTTTGTAAATTTAATGATACTAAAACTAACTTATATTTATATTACAAAAAAAAAAAAAACTATTAATCAAAATAAATTCTATATTTAATAGTATTAAAAATTAAAAAGTAAGTTGAATATAAAAAAAAATTATACTTATATAAATATGCAGTTCAAATAATAATATTTTTTGCTGGGTAACTTGGAAACCGGTACATACGTATGATACTCATCTCTGTAGCGATAGTCCTGCACGCCAATGATGAGCAGATAGAATCCCATCAGCAAATCGGCCAGCGCCAGATTTCTGATTACCATTGTGACAGCCACATTCTCATCGCGATAGATGAAACGACCCCAGAGCACCATCAAATTGCCAGCTATGGAGAGCGTCGCCATGAACCAGGTGGAGTAGCGCAGCGAGGGCTTACTGAGCAGATCCTTAAAGGAGCTAACGCCATCCGTCTTCGGCTTGCACATCAGCACATGCGGCGTCATGGAGCAGTAGTAGAAGCGATCAAAGACAATGTAATTCAGGTTGCGCATCTCGTTAAGTGCCGTAAAGTCTATGCGATCGAATTCGATGCCAGTCAGGTTGAGGAAAGAAACGTTCAGTGATCCCAAAAGTTTGCGGTCTATGGGCAGCGGCATGTGTGCCAAGGAGCTGTTTAGGGTAGAGATATAAAGCTGCTTATAAAGGGAAGTATAGGAAAATAATATATTAAAATATTTGAAGAAAATTCAAATTGTGGACATATATTAACTTCAACTTCAAATTTACGTTTTGATAATTTTTTATAATTCATTGAGAACTAAATGAACTTAGTATTTATATTATAATATTTTTTTTCTCAATATTAAGTTGATTCTTGATTTATCTGATTATTTTCAAAGCTAAAAATATTTTTATAATGGATTTGAATACAAATATGTAAATGTGAATGCATTCACAATTTTACCGAACATCCTCTCAGCTTGTGGTATTCCTTTTACAAAATGTTATACCCACAAACAGAGGAGAAAACACTAAGTACAAGGTTATCATCATATCATAGCATAAATTCAAGTTACTTTCTAACCCCAAATGACCGATGTCTGCCCTATTTATAGCGAAAGCAGTGTGGATTATTTTGTTTACTTACAGTGCCTCCAGGTGTGTGTTGTGCAGAAATGTTTCGCCGGATAATTCCTTAATGGGATTGCCAATGAGGCGGCTGTAAAAAAATGAACAAAAAATGCATGAAAATACAAAGTATAAGATTGCGCATACGCCGCATAAGCCAAATAATGGGCACACGAGCATGATAAAAACGCAAACAACATTTGACGACGCTCTCAACTGCCAGATTACATATCTGTATTTAGATATACACATGTGTGTGTGTGTGTGTGTGTGTGTGTGTGTTATGTATATCTAAGGAGTAGGTCTTTAAAAAGTTTTCGTTAACAGCAGCTTTAAAAGTCGCACAATAAAATGCCACGAAAAACAACAATAATGTGAGCGACATAATAACGAAAATTCCTATTTAATGGCAATGTGTGTGCTTGATATAAATCACAGCACACAGATATAGTTTTGTGGGGGGTGTGAGATAAGTTGGTCAGTCACAGGAAAAAGCGCATCATTCATGACAGCTTGCAGACGTCGGCGCTGTGGCGGTGTGGCGGTGGCTCCAGCCATGTCCTTACCTAACCCTTGTGAAATGCAGCAGCTGATGCTGATGCTGATGCTATTTAGCTCCATTGGTTGCACTTGTCTGGTCAATCAATGCCGGCGTCAACTGAAAACAGTTTGTTTTTATGGCTTGCCGCACAAAGACAATACGCCACGCCCATCCCCTCCTCCCAACTACCACTTCTTGCTTATCCAGTCCCCATGAAGCTGGTAATTGCTGGCCAGCTATAAAGTTGCATTGCATGCTAGAGGATGGGTTCGGTTGCGGGTGGACCATAAAGTAAATGTTTTACTTGTAGCATAAATTGCTTTTTGATATGCTGTCGCCACAACCCAACCCCCCTCTTACCCCCACGCCCATTGATTAATGCTTGTCCAGCTATTTATGTAAATTCCAAAGAATTTAATGCCCGAAAAAGCAAGGCAAGGCTTTGTGCGGCAGTAAATACTCTACTTAATAACTGCATTAAATGTCAGAGCAGCTGCTTTGGGCCTCAGACGACAATTAACATATTTCTTAAGCGGGACAACAAGTTGCCGGCCTGAAATAAGTACCTACCCAAAAATAAGTAGCTCATGTATTAATGCCCATTGCTTTTGCACAGGCACACACACCCACACACACGTGCTATGTGTGTAAATGTGTGTCTTTACTCGCTCTGCGGTTGCCTGCGCACGAAAGTAGGCAACATAATGCGTCAGTAAAGCGCCCACACGCGCACTCACACACACACACACACAGAACACTATGGGGGTATCGGGTCGGTCAATGCGCACTTAACAACATGCCTAATAGTAGATGCCTATAGTGGTATTAGTGCAATGGCACAATACAAATTGTAATTTCAAGTGGCAAACAACGACTGCCTGAATGCCCTAAGATATGTATATAATGGCAAAGATAAAGAATAAATTCTAGTAGTATTTAAAAATTATAGCATTTAAGATGATTTGTATCAAATGTAATACAATTATTGTATTTTAAAGTCATCAAAAACACATTAAAGTTAATTATCTTTTATTGGTTCAGAAAGTTAAAAACTGATGTTAGTTGACGTATATATCTAAGAGAGCATATTTCTTAATTGAAAACAAAACCGAAGTAATTTATATTTTGTGGATAGAAGCAGTTTATGTATTTTTAGATTTTAAATATTTATCAACTGCAGTAAATTATTTCTAATTATCAATATTGTTATTAAATTTCAAAAATCTTCTTCAGTAAATAATATTTAATTAACTGCAAAAAACCTCTTCAAGAACAAAATTTTTTGATTTTATTTTAATAAATTTAGCACTGAAGGTTGTTATTTATTAAATCTTCTCGGTTTAATTTTGTGCAACTGCAGTAAATTTATTTATTTTATTGTCAAAACGTAGAAACGTTTCCTAGCATTGATTCAAATTTTCAACTTCTGCAGTATATTATATTTTTTGTAGTATACAGTTTACTTTAATTTTGCATGTAATCCATAACCATTTTATAAATAACTAAAAAGTAATAACACATTACTCCTTTAAAACCTTCATATAATTTAAAAAAAAAACAATATTTTTGTAAAAATTTTTAATTAATATTCTCTCAAGATAATATAGTATTACCAATGTAACAACTGCGTGCGGTGAACCTATTTGTTGGTGTTTCCCACAATTAAATGGTATTAGGACAATCAGTGGAAATGGCACGTACCACGGCGAATCCTTTCGAGCAATGTCCTCGCGTGCGTCGCTTTGCTGGGGGGCTTTTGTTTGCTTTGGCATTACAATCATTTGCCGCAATTAACGTCATTGTGCTTAAATTCATGCAAAAAGAGACACCCTGTATGCGAAGCACACTTGTTGGTCGAAAAGCAGCTTAGCAAAATGAGCTGTCAGTGCAAATTTTGTTGAGAATAGCAAAAATCAAATTAGTGCAGTGATTTTTTTATATCCAACTAGCAAAAGTGCGGAGTAATGCTCGACGGGGGAGAGCCCAGGCTGGTCAAGTAAACAACAAGTCAGCAGAAATGTGAGCGGCATTTAAAAGAAGACATACAGATACATACATACACACATACGCACACAAGCACATGTAAGCTGCGTATCTGTGAGATACAAAACGTAGTGCCGTAAAAGTCACATTTGTTTTATGAACTTGACGCTTGCGAAACTGTTCAAAAATTCAAAGCACGCTTGCAGGCGCATTATTTGCATGCTAAAGGATATACACACAAGCACACACATACACAGCGTGTGTGTCTGGGGGGTTAGAACCACATCCAACAGGCAAGCAAAGGATTTCACTCACTGCCAACAATGACTTTAGGGATAATAATGACCAAAAGACCAAACTCAGCGCCAATTTCAATGAACTCCTTCATTATGAGCAAGAGTCTAGAGACTAAACTGGAATCCAGCGACAGGACCTCCGTTTGATGATGTCCATCAGCAAAGCAGGGCGCTGCTTTGTCGAAATTGTTTTCGCATAAAATACAAATTTATTTGCATTTTTATTTGGCCATAATACCGTTTGTTTATTTGTTGTTGCTGCTGCTGTGGCTGATGCTGTCGTCGCCTCAAGCCCAAAAGTCAAGGCGCAGACAGACAGACAGCGTATCCCGCAAGATACATAAGCTACAAAGGCACAACATGCAGATACATTTGCTTAAATATTTTGAATGCCAATTTTTGGTCAAGCGACAGGCAAAACATATTTCTACCCCTCTCTCCATGTATGTGTGTGTGTGTGTGTGTGTGTGTCTTGGCATTGATATGCTGATGCTGATGTATATACTTGTCGGGTTGGTAAAATTATTAACGCCACAGCCTGATGCCAGACTTGGCTAGATGTAAGACCGGCGACCACATTTATTAAATATGATATTGATATATTTATGTATATGTGCAAACTTCAGATGGCACAAGTTACGGCCAAAAGCTAACGAAATCGAAATGAATTTAACCCATAAATTGTGCGGCTTTACACTTGGCTGGAGCCTTTAAGATACAAATGTATCTCAAAGTGAATGCGAGGCAAATAGCTTAACTTTATTGAAAGTTTAATGTATTTTTAGTTGAATAATTATGGCAAGTGCTGAGTAATTAAAATTAAGAATTTCATTTAGTTTAAAGTAATCAAGTTATTTTGCCAGCTAACAAGCTAATTTATTAAAGCAAAAATAATTTAAATTTCCATTTCATTATTTAAGCTAAGAGCTCTGAAAAAAATAATTACAAATTCTCATTTATCAAAATACTCTTAAGCAGACTTTTCGTAAATCTATTAAAGCTTGCATATCAAAGGAAAACTTGAAGAATCGTTTGATTATTAAGCATACGCCGCGTGGGGTCTGCTGTCAGCTAAATTCTCGTCACAGCTATAAACATTTTTATGAGCAGCACTGCAGAATTTTCGCTTAAAGATTGTATTATTTGTTTCGAGTTACCACACAACTTTTATACGAGTTGGCCATAAAGGTTCGACTAGCTATGAGATAATAATTTATGCAATAAGTAGTCAAATAAGAAGGCGTGGTCCCGATCATAAAATAGTCGATTGAAAGTGTGATAGATATGCTCATAGATGTAACTATAAATATATATATAAACAATTACTGTTGGTATGGTGACCATAAAGAAGTATGTGTATTGCTGCCTTAATAATAAATAAATACTAAATAAACGAAAAATATAAAATTTTCGGTTTAAAGAGTAATTGCCTTTAACTTTAGTTTCTCTTTGTAAACAAAACTTTTCGACTTTTAATTTTTATGGGTTCAACTGTTGTCCAGTTTGTCTCTTTGTATGTATCCTGACCAATTCCCTTTGGCGCGTTCATTTACCCAACCCAGGGGAACTTAATTTATATGTTTTACTAATTAACTGTGCGCCATAATTCATGCTTAGCGTTTGCTTTACATTTAATAGTCTTAAATACTCACATATCTAAAATAGCTGTCAGATTTGCAAAAGCTTCCTCATGTATGTGTGTGATAAGATTGTACTGTAGATCGCTGTGGATGAATCAAGAAGGCAAGAATTAAATATTTTTGAAATTGATTACGTAGATTAGATTAACTTCACTTTTTTCCTAGTTTTTGAAAACATAACAAGTTTTTTTTAAATACAATATATTAAAGAAATATATATTTAAAATCCATTTTTAAGCTTACAGTTGTAAAGAAATTTAAGGTTTAAATAATTAATACGGCTTCAAATTTATTTAATAAAATACAAGCTGCTTCAGTTTAAAAATATTGAGAATAATAATTTAAGAATTATTGTAATTTTGTCAACCAATTAATTTTGTTAATAACGATTTAATTTTGGTTAAACTATATTGCACTCATGCTCATAGTTAATTTGAATATAAATTTAAGGCCCACAGATGAGCAGCACAAATATTGCGTATACGCAGCCTATGTCAGCTTAAGTCAGTTTTGACTTGGGCGAAAGTGGTGGGAGCTATTAGGGGGGCGGTGCCTAACACACATTTATTTACGTGGTGGCAATTTGTGATGCTGATTTATTTTCACTTACCAACGCGCCGGGTGCCCAGACGACCCATTGACTTATATTGTCAGCTATTGATGCATAAATTAATGATTATGTGCCCCCCGATGGCAGACGAAGATGCCTGATAAATGTTTTCAAATTGCCGCACAGCTACAGATATGAATGAAATACACACACTCCCACACACATGCTGCCAATTTGCATGACTCGATTCACGTTTAAATATTTGCTTACAGCATATGCGATGTGTAAACAATTGAAAGAGAAATTTATGCTTATTGGCGCATAAATTCAAGCGTGTCTAGGTGTCAAATTCAATATAATGTTCAGGGCCCAGAATTTGATATACCAATGTTAACTCTGCGTATGCGCAATTTGTTTCAAGTTCTATACTGTTCCATTTTGCTGACTCGGAGGAGCTGGCAGGCAAATGTAACCCATATAAATCTTGTAGCAGCGCCGATGATAGCGCAGCCGAAAATGAAATGAAAGCAAAATGCAGTCAAGAGTAAAAATTACGCATACGCACCATAAAACCTAAGTACAACATATTTCAATAGACTTTTCGACACTTTTTGCTAAGAGTTCTTAGCGCCGCGGGTGGCGGGGGATTCGGTAGCAACATTTAAAATAAAAAGGGAAAACAAGACAAACACTAAGTGAAATGGCCAAAATGTAATGAGGCTGCCTTCAGGGCACGTCCTTGCGTTGGGCTACCATTGGGGTTAGTAGTGTATATATATATATATAGGATTTCTCTTTACTTACAGCAGCTCTAAATTATCCAATTGCGCAAAAGTTTTCTCGCCAATGTACTCGATTCGGTTGTAATCCAAGAAGCTGAAAAATTAAGTGCAGCCACAATTAAAATAAACAGAAATAAGATTTAAAATGTTAGCTTAAAGCTAGGCGAAACCAAAACTACCATTTTATATAAAATTTTGCTGAATTAAACTTACTTTTAAAAATAAGTAGATATTTATTAACTGCTTCAAGGGAATACCCATTCTGGACTTCGATTCGTTTTATGTCAAAAAAATATAAGTACATAAATTTGAAATTTATTTTCGATTATTTTAGACCTCCAAATTAAAGCTTGTGAAGTCTCGGAATGGTATTTCTAGGGATTTACAAGCTTTTTGTTTGAAAATGTTTGTAATTGTTTGTAACAGACAACCCAATAAATATGAATGAATCAATTTAGGATGTAAAATTAATTTCGTGGGTAAAACCAACCAAAATGGGGTTTCGATTAAACCGGTTTATTCAAAATTAAACGATCTGTAATTTTTAGCTACATGCGCCATTTGCAACCTAAAGTTTAATGTTTATTTGTATTTAGAGTATTTAAGCAACTGTATCTAAATCCCTTAGTCTGTATCTTTTTACGCTTGCTTGACCAACTGATATATGAAGGTTGTTCAGTTAGTTAGTTAAAGGATGCTTGAATTAAGCCTTTGAGGCTGCGCAATAAATCGCACTAATTTAATGGTTGAAGCTAAAGCGCTAAAGGTAATAGCTTTAAATATTTATTGTACTATATATATTATTAAAATAATCAATTTTGCCTTTGCTGTTGCTTGTTTTATGATTAGTTGATTATTTTAAATTTAGCCAACAATTTCTTTATTTAGCTCGCTTTCTTTTTTTGGCAACTTTGTCAAGCGTTTTAAATGCTGTGAGCTCGAAATTGTTATTATGCCATCCATGGCACATTCTAATGGGTTATAACTGTCGCTCCAAACCCATTCTATTTATAAAAGAACAACACATGCCCAGCTGCACTTGAGGGTCCCCATTCTCTCCCACCCCTCAATCCTGGCGGGTCCAGTCAGTGTCGCAGACAGAGACGCAGACACTGTAAAGCATTTCACGCTTGAATACATCAACTGAACGAGTACAAGAACATAAAAAGTGGGTGTAGAACTGGGCAGAGGTCCTTTTTCCTACATATACTTTTTTAATCTAACAAATAGCAGCGACATTTAGCCCAATCCCAGTGCCAATCCCAAGCCCAGTCCCAAGTTTAGTTTACTTACATTTCGACAAGCTTTGGACTTTTGGACAGCTGCTCATTCCGCAGGGTCAGACGATTGTGGCTCAATACGAGCCACTCCAGTTTGTGCATGGAAGCCAAGTGCTCCATGGGAAAGTAGCGCAGCTGACTGTTAATCAGGAACAGCCACTGCAGCGACGGCAAATCCTTGAATATGCCATGCGGCAATTGGCTAACATTATTATGGCTAAGCTCGAGACGTTCCAGATGCGGCAAGCCGCTAAAGCTGCCCGGTGGCAGGCGTGATATGTTATTGTATTTGAGCGTGCTACGGATGGGTTTTCCTATATATCGATTCTATTTGTATGCAAACACATCACTTACAGCTTCAGCAGTCGCGTCAAATTGGCAAACAGGCTTTCTCGCAGTGTCAAATTGTTGCGAATGATAAAAAGATTCGTCACCTCCTCGCTGATGCGTGGCCAGCGACGCAGCTTGGCAAATCTGCCACAGTAGAGCATAGTGCCTCCGCCGCACTGGCACAGGCGCGGATATGTGTTGATAGCTGATGGAATGAGTAGACAAAGACAAAGACAAAGACATAGATAAGGGCATGCAGTTTTGGGCATTACTGTCAACTAACAAATCAAAAAGAAACCTAAAAAATAAATTACTGTCAACTAACAAATCACTAATATACTAAAAAAAAAATAAAAAAAATACATATATATACATTATTTTATTTTATTAATAGCCAAGCACGAAAATTGTTAGCTTCTTAAGGCCCCTAAAGATTTAGTTATATGTTGGAAGAAACTTAACAGTCTAACCGCTACTTTACTATATTTTAAAAACAGTTTGAAAACTAAAGATTTGATAATTTTGCAAAAGAATCCGAGAAAACTAAATTACAAAAAATTAACAAATAAACATAAAGAAAATTCAGTTTTGAGATCGATCAGCTTTGAACGACCTATGTGATTTTGAAGTCTTAAAATGGACTGTCAAAATCTCTGGCGCTTTAAATGTTAAAATATTTGTCATTTTTGGTATTTGCCAACATTTTTAAAGATGTGATGCCTTGGATTTTCTCTAATTATTGCAGCTCTACAAAATAAGTATTTATTCTTAAATCATGCCTTAATAAACTCGGCTTTCTCAAGTTAGTTATTCCCATAAAATACATATATTTTTGTAAACACCTAAACAATGGCTGTCAACTTTAATCGGATTTCGAATTATTATCAACACTTACCGCAGGGTATGGTCATGGATTGATTTCTGCTGCCCGCCAGCGACAGTAAATCCCAGGCGCTGACATTTGAACCCGCTGCCGTTAGGCGTTGAGTTTGCTGCTGCTGTTGTTGCAGCTTTTGTTGTTTCTTCTTTTCAATCGCATTACGCACAATTTTATCGGCAAGCTCCTTGCTGCCATAGAGATTGCCACACTCGACAGGATTCTCATCGCTGCCATCGGCGCAGTCAAGATGTTTGTCGCACATTTGACGCTGCGGCACGCATTGGATGCCATTGTTGCAGGCAAAGCTGCCCGTGGGGCAAGGTCCTTGAAAAGTGTTGAAAATAATTAATATCGCTAGAATTGCCAGCCACACATATTGACCTGAATAAGGGACATAAAGTGTTGTATTTTATTTGTTTTAATACGGAAAACTTTTGTATTTTGTTATTGCTCATACGTCACGTTGACCAAACAGAGGTTTTATGAGTAATCTCTTTGCATGGAGCGGAACTACAAATAATTGTGTAAATAGTTGTTTTTTTTAACAGTTCACAAGAGTCCACGAAATGTGCACATAAAAGAGCAAATCAATTAAAGTTAATGTGCACAAAACTTTAGATTGTTTTTGTTGACTTCAAGTCTTTGTTGTCAATTGTATATTTTTGTAATTATTTACAATTCACTAGTACTGCGTTTCAAATGAATGAGAAAAATTGCTCAAGTTGGGATATTAATTAGCATTTCTATGGAGCAAAACTTATATAGAGCTAGTCGAAAACTTTTTCCTCACCTATTTATCAACAAAATTGGCAATTTCTTTGGCACTTTAACATATTAATGTTTTCTATGCTTGCTTTTGAAGTGCTTAGTGAGTAAATAACTAGAACCGGTCATCAACAATTTGATGAGTTTATAAAGTACCTTTTGCAACTTGCGCTTAACAATCAAATTAAATGGTGTTGAGTCATTTTCTTTTGGACCATTTGGAAATTAATTTAGACATTAGCTTTAAAGGAAGCTGCCAAAATATTAAAATGGAAAATAAACTATTACTAATAAAATCAATCAGCAGAAAAACAAATCATTTCAATCGACTTGGTTTCTGAATAAATGTATATGGCTATTAAAAGCCTACCACAAAATTACTAAATTTGATGCCTGTCAGTAACATATTTCTTCACTACTTTACCCATTTTTAATAAATACAGCGCATACAAAAAAAAACCCTTTTAAATACATATTGCTTTTAACAGAGTTACTTAAAATTTATTTACAGATTTCAAACGGTTCCGAAGTCACTTAAATCATGCCATTTAATTTTCTCAGAAATCTATTCAATGATGGATTTTCCCAATTTAATTAATGACAACTTTGTGTTGAACAATCAAATCAAATGATTTTCGTATATTGCGTCATTGTGAATAGTTTTAGCCAAGAGCAGCTGGTGCTGGCACATCCTTGGGCGTGTTCTTGGTCTTGAACCTGATCCTGTGCCTAAGGCACGCGCTGTGCATTAGCAACAACACTTTTCATTTCAATTTCACTTTGTCCTGGCAGCTAAGCGCATAAATACAAATCTAGGCAGCTCTTGCTATTTGTCTGACTCGGATTTAAGCTGCTGCCAACAGGCAGCAGGCAGCAGGCAGACGACATCTACTTTAATATAATATTTCTTGTATCCTTGATGATGGTCCTTGTAATACGTTAGACGCCACGTTAAGCCAAAAATTGGCATGCATCAAACATTTGTTTTGGGCTTTTTTCGGCATGGCAAATTAATAGGCAAATTGACAATAGACATAAAAAGGCAAAAAACGATGTTAAAGCTGCCAACGCGATGAAAATGTGAAAATGTTCTTCCCCATAAAACAATATACAGAAAGAGAGGCCGAGACAGCAGAAGCCGCTAGCGAAATAAATGTGCAAATTGTTTTGCTCTCGAAGACAAAGTTTGTGTATTTTGGTTTTTTATGGTCACGCTTCTTTTTATACCCTGTTCGCATTATTTATCCTATTATAGAACAAATTACTTTCAAATACTTTTAAGCGCATCGATTTACGAGCGTTTCGATTTCTGTGCGATATTTGGTTTTGTTTTACGAAATTTTTGGAGTTGAGTTAAATTTTTAGTGTTTGATTTATGACAATGTCATTTATTATGGTGAACGATTTTAAAAGCTTACGAAAACAATCAGGACACTTATGACATCCATAAGCTTTCCCCCTTTGTGTTTTCCGTATATTTTATAGGTATTTATTAAATGTTTATATTCCATTAGGCGTTATAAAAATAAATATATGAAATTTCATTTGAGTACAAATCTGAGTAGTTAGTGCATATTTAACAGACTGGGAAATTAAACGTTATCATCTAACGTTTACTAAAGCATTAGAAAGAATTACACGATTTTTAAAAATTTTGAAATATACAAAGAAACGGATTTTTAATGCATAACTTTTAGCAACATATTACAGATTCCTTTGGTGAATTTTACTTACCCAAACTTAAATAGAAGATCAGAACGGATAGCAATATGATAATAACCATAAAGCAGACGCCAACAGCAATGCTACGTCCATAGACCATTTTGAACAATAATAGATCGTATCCTTATCGGTGGGCTTTGATTTGTTGGCTGGTTAATTGCTCGACTGCCATTGCAGCCGCTGGTCGGAGTTCATTATTTGTACAATTTGGCTCCCAGTGGAGCCACACCCAAAACGCGATGAATCACTGAATTTTTGCTCGTATTTGACACTTCATTAAGCTAATTTTGATGGAGCGAAAGTAAAAAGGGAACCATATGAAAATTTTCTTAGCTGTAGAATTATATAAATTTGTTCAAGTTAAAAGGCTGACCTAATTAGCATTGAATTTAATTAATTTATTTGAGAAAAGTCGAACAATTTTGTGTGTTTTGTCTCAAGAACATTTATAATTATTTTATTAATTTATTAGTTATATGTTGAAAAATACTGTTTGGTATAGATGGAAATGAAACGATTTTTCTAAGAAAAATATATCTTGACAACCTGAACAAAAATGTCTACAAATCATAGAAAATTATTGCCTAAAGCACACATCTGTCATCAAAATAAACAGTCAAATTTATTGTTTTACTATAGAGACAAAGAGTTTTCCACACATCAGACAATTTTTTCTTTCTATAATCTCCAGACATACATATAAAGATAAAATCATACTGTTAGAGATGTTAGTCGTTGATAATGCTATCAGAAATAAACAATCTTAATTCAAGAGACTTTAAATTTATATTAAACTTTCTGCCTGGGATTATCAAGTGCCATAATTTATTACAACACTTTACTCATGATTTAACTTATTTAAGTAAAAGAGCTGTGTTGCCGCCTTATCAATAGGCTCAAGGCCACAGGGGCCCACAGACAGATCATAATTTCCGCAAAAGGTCGTCGTCGTCCTCGACATAATGTCCTTAAATGTATGCCAAAACGTTGGCTCATTATCTCAATCATCACAATTGAACAGCATTTGGTGTGGAAAGTGTCGTAAAAACGTAACATTTTCTTTTTGTTGTTGTGCTCTGCTTTTTTTTATTATTATCTTGTGTGTGTATTTATTTTATTATTTTTTTGCCTGTTGCCACTTAATGCTCTTGACCAGGCCAAAACGCACATTTCAAGATTGTGTCAACGCGATAGACACCGAAATCCGAGAGGGACCCCGCCAGGCGACAATTCAATTGTGCGGCAAATGTTTTTTGCCGGCGACGAAGTCTTCTCCACGGACCCCCGTGCCCCGTCACAAAATTAGACAATGCAAGCGGACGGCGCGTTTTAAAACGCAGACAAAACGCGCGAGCGTCTTTGAAACGCGATGAACTCACATTGACAAGACAAGACAAGACAAGAGAAGACAAAAACAGAACTAAACAAGTCCATGCACAGCGGCCAACTGAAACAGACAACAGCAATTGTTGCTGATTTTGTTAAGCTGCTGTTGGTGCTGCAGCGAAGTCCTTGCTTCGTGTCCTGTTCGGCCTTGGCTGACCGTCGCGGCTCATTCGTATTGTAGCCAGAAATTTTATATTGGGAGTTTGCCACCGGGACAAAAAATGTATAGTCAGAATGAGACAATGTTTTACTTAGTGGATAACAAACGATATTTACATATACAATACAAATGTTCCTTAAAGAACACCTGCTTATTCTTATTTATTATAAATACAACTTTTTGCCGATTTCCAATTTAATAATAGTAATAACTAGTAATGCCATTCGATTTTGTAAAATGGTGTATCCTTTGGTTGAGTCCATAAATAAGATATGCTTTAGCCCTCTCCACCCCTAGTGTTATTCAAAACTCATTTTTTGATTTTAAAGATTTCAAAGAGAAGAAATAAAATTATAAAAAAATTATTATTTATTAGCTAATAGTTATTATGCAATTATAATTTGTTCTAAAAATTGGTGTCTTTAGTTAATTAATAGTTGATATACCTAAGTACATTATATAATAAACATATAGTATGTATATTGCTGTTGCATAGCCCTAAGCAACAAAATTGTTTTGCTAACCGTTGTGTTTCGTTATTAAATAGTATTACTAAAAAAATGCAAATGTATTTTGCAATAAAAGCTACAAAATATGCATTAAGTACTAATTGTTTAACACATTTTTTCCAATTTTCGATTATTGTTAAGCGTTTTGTAAACACTTTCCAAGTGGAAACAGTTTTCAACAAAGCAATTGCTAATTTGTTTATGTTTTTTTGCTAAAGCTGCGCTAATTGCTAAGTACATATGTAATTATAATTATAATTATAATTAGAATGGAATGGGTTATAAATCACTAACAGCACAACTTAAGTGTAATATAAAAAGGCGTTTTACAGTTTCGTTAGATACAATTATTGCAACAATTTACGTTTTTTGATGGCGCATGGTGAATGATTGAAAAATAATAAGTTTTATAGACTAGCAACAAAATATGTTATATTAATTAGGCATATTTAGGTTAAAAATCAGTTGATATAGATATAAGTACATATAAATTATAAACAAATTTGTGGGCAGTTTCTTTTGTGAACTATTATAAAAATTCAACTAGACGCGTGAACATTATTAAAATCTAGCATAATTTTGTGCACTAATAAGTTAATATTGTGTGTGGTATGTGGGGTTGTGTCTAAAAGTTTGTAACAATTAACATTGCTTGCAGAGATCCATTAGGTAATATTTTGGAAAAAAAAATATGCATACGTTTTATCGTTGTAAATTTGTGTCGTTTTCAAATATTGTGATATAGTGTATATAGCCGCGCTTTATGCATACAAGATATGTAAATCATTTCCTCGTCTTTTTGTTCCCCCAAGTTGCTTGAGTGTAGAAAAATATTTCGTTGCTTTTATTGAATATGCTGGCCTAAACCCAAACGCCGTGTGGATTCTTGCTGGTGGGCACCGCCGTCTCCAGTTGTCGTGGTGAGCCTATGATGCGACGACTGCTGCCCTGCTTGTTGGGTCCCTCCAGCAGATGTTTAATTTCGTCGGTGGTGGTTACGGTGAGGCTCAGCAGATTCACCTCCTTCATTTCGTTGACCAGCTTCTCCACCTGACGTTTCTTATCCGCAATTGCATGCTCAATCATTAGCAGCTCCTTTTTCAGGTTGTCAGCCGTTTTGTTAGATGTGTCTGTGTTGTGTAGGGCTTGATCTATGTCGCTTTGGATGCGCTCCATTTCCATTAGAAAATCACGTTCTACAGTTTGTCTATTTAAAATACAAATCGTTAATGGAGTTGTTTTATTTGTATTATTGTATTTGTTGGAAGCTTACCTGTTGCTCTGCTGCTGCTGTTCCAGCTCAATGTCATCCATTAGCAAACGCATCTTGTTCTTGCACTGCAGCAGCTCCGTTTCGCAATTGGCCAGCTTAGAGCGTAGTAGCGCAATTTCCGACTTGAGAGTCTTCTCCTGCTGTTTGACCAGCTCGTTTTCCTCCTCCACATATTGCAGCGTTAGCAGCTGCTCGCTGCCCTGCCGAAAGATTTGATCCGCCTTGGATATCTCTCGTGATATGGCCTCCAATTCATGTGCATGATCACGCTCTCTGCTCTCCAGATAAACTATTTCCGTGTCAAACTGTAATTATAATGATAATTGTTATTTTTAAGCTGTAAAAAATTAGCTTGTAGACAACTTTCTTAAGTCCATACAAATGCCCTTCCTAGACTTCAAACTCCCATAACTTTGTCAAAACTGAACCGATTGCCAAGCTTGAAGCCATTTTGTTCATGGTTTGTCCTATATATCAATTCTACATTTCAAGTTTTTGCATTATTGAAAGTTAAATTTTTTCAAATATTTTTTCAAAAAAAGCATAAGGGGGGACCCTTACAAAAATTGATTTTTCAAAAAATAGATTCTTGAAATTCTTTTTTTAGTTGATTGTGGGTGTCAAAATTAGTATAAAAAACTATAAGAAAAGTGATTTTGAGGTGTTTCATTTTTCTATCAAAAATCATGCCAAATTGACAAAAAAAATTGACATGTAAATGCCCTTGCTAGACTTCAAACTCCCATAACTTGGTCAAAACTGAACCGATTGCCAAGCTTGAAGCCATTTTGTTCATGGTTTGTCCTATATATCAATTCTACATTTCTAGTTTATGCATTATTGAAAGTTAAATTTTTTCAAATATTTTTGCGAAAAAAGCATAAGGGGGGACCCTTACAAAAATTGATTTTTAAAAAAATAGATTCTTGAAATTCTTTTTTTAGTTGATTGTGGGTGTCAAAATTAGTATAAAAAACTATAAGAAAAGTGATTTTGAGGTGTTTCATTTTTCTGTCAAAAATCATGCCAAATTGACAAAAAAAATTGACTAGTAAATGCCCTTGCAAGACTTCAAACTTCCATAACTTGGTCAAAACTGAACCGATTGCCAAGCTTGAAGCCATTTTGTTCATGGGTTGTCCTATATATCAATTCTACATTTCTAGTTTATGCATTATTGAAAGTTAAATTTTTTCAAATATTTTTGCGAAAAAAGCATAAGGGGGGACCCTTACAAAAATTTATTTTTAAAAAAATAGATTCTTGAAATTCTTTTTTTAATTGATTGTGGGTGTCAAAATTAGTATAAAAAACTATAAGAAAAGTGATTTTGAGGTGTTTCATTTTTCTGTCAAAAATCATGCCAAATTGACAAAAAAAATTGACTAGTAAATGCCCTTGCTAGACTTCAAACTTCCATAACTTGGTCAAAACTGAACCGATTGCCAAGCTTGAAGCCATTTTGTTCATAGTTTGTCCTATATATCAATTCTACATTTCAAGTTTATGCATTATTGAAAGTTAAATTTTTTCAAATATTTTTCGGAAAAAAGCATAAGGGGGGACCCTTACAAAAATTGATTTTTCAAAAAATAGATTCTTGAAATTCTTTTTTTAGTTGATTGTGGGTGTCAAAATTAGTATAAAAAACTATAAGAAAAGTGATTTTGAGGTGTTTCATTTTTCGATCAAAAATCATGCCAAATTGACAAAAAAAATTGACATGTAAATGCCCTTGCTAGACTTCAAACTCCCATAACTTGGTCAAAACTGAACCGATTGCCAAGCTTGAAGCCATTTTGTTCATGGTTTGTCCTATATATCAATTCTACATTTCAAGTTTATGCATTATTGAAAGTTAAATTTTTTCAAATATTTTTTCAAAAAAGCATAAGGGGGGACCCTTACAAAAATTGATTTTTCAAAAAATAGATTCTTGAAATTCTTTTTTTAGTTGATTGTGGGTGTCAAAATTAGTATAAAAAACTATAAGAAAAGTGATTTTGAGGTGTTTCATTTTTCGATCAAAAATCATGCCAAATTGACAAAAAAAATTAACATGTAAATGCCCTTGCTAGACTTCAAACTCCCATAACTTGGTCAAAACTGAACCGATTGCCAAGCTTGAAGCCATTTTGTTCATGGTTTGTCCTATATATCAATTCTACATTTCAAGTTTATGCATTATTGAAAGTTAAATTTTTTCAAATATTTTTCGGAAAAAAGCATAAGGGGGACCCTTACAAAAATAGATTTTTCAAAAAATAGATTCTTGAAATTCTTTTTTTAGTTGATTGTGGGTGTCAAAATTAGTATAAAAAACTATAAGAAAAGTGATTTTGAGGTGTTTCATTTTTCTGTCAAAAATCATGCCAAATTTACAAAAAAAATTGACTAGTAAATGCCCTTGCTAGACTTCAAACTTCCATAACTTGGTCAAAACTGAACCGATTGCCAAGCTTGAACCCATTTTGTTCATGGTTTGTCCTATATATCAATTCTACATTTCAAGTTTATGCATTATTGAAAGTTAAATTTTTTCAAATATTTTTCGGAAAAAAGCATAAGGGGGGACCCTTACAAAAATTGATTTTTCAAAAAATTTGTAGGACATAAAAATTACAAATCCGAAGGTCGTACCTCCAAAAATACGTAATTTTCTATTTCTGGCGGATCGGGGGAAGATATCCAAAAAGTCTAATATTCTTTATATTCTGTATGCTACACGAAAATATACATTTAAGCTATACCTAAAAAACACTGGTCTAGAATCTTAATTTATCGATAACTTAAGAACAGGTCGAGATATAGAAAAAAAAATGATGAGCTTGTATTGAGCCGACAATACAATACAATAATTACAAATATAAAGTCTCTACATTTAGCTGTATTTTTACCTTTTGCAATTCCAATTGCTGTGCGGTAATTTTCTCGCGCTGAAACTTGATTAGCTGCAACAGATCATTATATTGTGTGGCCTGGAACATGCTCTCGCCCTCCTCCATGCACTGATTGCCACTCTGGTTGTTATTATTGTTGTTGTTAATGTTGTGTTGCTCGTAGTCGCTGAGGAATGGATTCGTTGAGGAGGAAGTATTCGATATGGTCTCCGCATTGCTGCTGCTGGGCGGCAAGCGTGGCGTCTGGCACATGGGACTGTTACGCGGCGGCGGTGGATCACGATATGGTGGCGGCACCAGAGCGCCATTTGATGAAATCGTTGGTGTTTGTTTATAGAGCTCAGGCGAGTTGTTGTTATTGTTGCAAATGTTGCTGTTGGCATAAATGTCGCATAAGTTTTCATTGCTGCTATTGCTGTTGTTGTTATTGTTGCTATTGTTGTAGCACATTTCATTGGGGCTGACGCGTCGCAGCTCGTTGCTAGATTTGCTCAGCAGCTGACTGTAAATGTGCTGATTGCTGTTGTTGTTATTATTGTTGCCATTGTTGTTGCTATTGCTATTGCCATTGTTGTTGTTGTAAAAATCGTTGTAATCACTTAAAGCGGGCGCATTGCAATTGGCATTGCTGCTGCTGCTGCTGGTCATGTCCAATGGATTCGACAGCGATTTCTCATGCTTGGGCAGCAATGGAGTCGCTTTGCTTGACGGCGGCAATTGTTGCTGTTGTGGATGTTGTTGTTTTTGCTGTTGTTGCTGCTGCTGTGGTATGCCTTTGACTATGCCAATGTTGTCGAATTGTTTGGCATCGTAGCCGCTGTAAATGTGAGATTCGTTTAATTAATAAAGTTGTGGGCAATTAAAAATGAGGCAGAAACTAATATTTTTGCTGACAATGACTTGAATGACTATCTAGACGCAAGATATGATATAAAAAAGATTAAATGCCTCTGCTAACGTATAAATAGTACGCACAGTAAAATATTCTGTTAATACTCTATTAAACAGTAAAATATTATGTTATATGTATTATGTTAACTGCATAACTAAGTTTGTAATTTGTATGTTTGTTCAAAATTTAAATTTAAGCTATATTAAATAGTAATCTGATATTGATTACATTTTGTCAACATTTAATTCGCACCATAGCAATTGTAAAGTCATTAAAAATAAACATTGTTTATGCAAGCACACAATTTTCGACCCATCGTTATTAAGGCAGTTGCATATACATATATAAGTATGATATAGTGATCTGTTATCAAGAAAGGTTTTAAATTGACAGACAGACTAGCCTATATAAACTCATCTTTTGATGCTGCTCAGGAATATGTAGCTTCCATTTTGTTATGATTTAAAATCACGAGTTCAACCAGCTTATTATATCTTAAAACATATTTTTGCCGAGTTTAAAAATTACATAGAACTAATTTTGTTCAACTCGGCTCAGCCTGCCCTCAATTAATTATACGCACCCAAAACTTTTTTTCAGCTCTTTTGTACGATAGCTGAGCTCCATGCTGGACTTTTGTTTTTGTAATGTGGGCGGGGGCGGCAATTTGCTTTCATTATTATTGTTGTTGCTCGGGCCCAATGGTTTTTTTGTTGTTGTTGTCATGACAGCATAATTGTTGTTGTTGTGGGGCTGTTGTTGTTGCTGCTGCTGTTGTTGTTGTTGTTGTGTAGCCTGCTGTTTGTTTTCGGATCGCTGCAATATAAACTGCACATCATTTGCATACTCGCCCCATTTGAGCAGAAGCTTCATGGGGTTCTCATTGGGAGCGAGATGCCGCTCATTATTGCGCCAGCGTTCGATGAGCGTAAAGCGACCCACTTTGCCCGTGGCATGGGCTAAGGCAAAAACCACATCCTATAATGAATATATACATATTTAGCAAATATATTGAAAGATAAAGTTATATACAGTGATCGCTAGGAAATTATAACTTATAGATAATATAATTGTCGAAAAATCTATCTTGATGAGGATAGGGTTACACCACTTCTATATAATATAGCGAGCATAGGAAATATCAGTAGGAAGATGAATCCTTGCATGAACAACTATTTTGTTTTCAATTTAGAAACGTCTTTTAAAATTCACTTTTAAAAATAATCGAATTATTTTTTGTATAAAAAAAGGGTAGTTTCAGAAACTATAATTCAAGAACAATAATCAACTGAATGAAACTAAAAACCTCATTAATTATTCAATTTTTTATAGAAAAAGAGTAGGTGACTAGCGCGATAATTTTTAAGTATTTATTACTTTAAATTAAAAAAATAAATAAATTATTTTACATAAAATATTTATATATATTGTATATAATTACAATTATGTTTGATAAATTTTGTTTTATAATACATATCCCTCATACAATTAAAATACATAAATGAAATTATAATTAACTTTAGAACACTCCTAATTATCGAGCGAGCACTGTACTTGTACAAATCAATATAGTATTTTACGCACCTGGCAGGTTGTATTTACCGTTACGCCGCACACAATACGCTGAATGCCCTCAACCCAAACTTTCAGTTCCATTTTTTTTGTTTTGAATTAATTGTTTAGGTTTGATTTTACTGTTGTTGTTGTCGCGGCTGCCAGTAAATTGCTACTAAAACTGGGGGGCTAATAATGTTTTCCAGACTGAAATTTGCTGAAGCGTGCTACTTGTTGTTGTTGTTGTTGTTGCTGCTGCACACCAAATTGGGGGTGGGAGAGCTGCACTTCCACTTTTGATTCTCGTTTGTCGTTCTCGTTGCCTTTCTTTCTATCTTACTGCTTTTCCCCCCCAATTGTTGTTGCTTGTTTGCTTGCTGCTTCACTTGCACTTATTTCTGGTTTGGGTGCGGGGGTTGCAGGTGTATGTATGCATGCACATGTACAGCCAGTGTGTGCATATGTATTTACCTTGCATGCATGTGTGTGTGTGTGTTCTGATTCACTTTTTGTTTGCTTTCGCTTAATTAATACTGCCGTGTTATTGTCCACATTATTGTGGTTACTTGCACGCACACTTTTCATGCGTTTATTTTCATATTTTGCAAGCGTGCATTGTTTTAATTTTTGGGTTTTTAAAGCAAAAAACAAATGACAATGCCCGCATTGTTGTTGGCATGCACTTCTACTCGATACCCGTGACAGGGCTGCACTGCTACTCAAATACCATGTATGACACTTCGGCTTAACTCGATTTATGTATTTATCGGTTGGCGGGAAATCAAAAATAAACTCAATGCTTGAATAAAATATAAAAGCACTGTTCTTGTATACTCTCAATATCAATAAAATGAACTATGAAACTATGAATAAGTAACATAAGTGAATTATCATTATATAATCGATATATCGCATATACGATTATTTGTAACCAGTGTGTGCATTCATTTTAATATCGTAATGCCTATCGAGCGCAATGTATCGATAGCGGATCAACAATCCTATTCGCGAGTTGGACGAAAACAACTGCAAGTAGCGCAGCAGCAGCGCAGCACTTACGGAAATATAAATTCTTTGTAGCACAATTTCTATTGATTTAAAGTGCATTAAGAAATAAACAAAACTAGAGTGTGTGCAACTGTAATCAATAATTGTTGCTCCCCGCGTTAGGGCCAAGTGTTTCCACATCGCGCTGTGTCTCTCTATGTGTGTGTGTGAGCTTACCAGTGGCTGAGTGTGTGTGTGTGTGTGGAGCAGCAGCAAAAAAATGGCCAGTGCATGTTTTACAGCTGCATAAACATAAAACTCCAGTTCGATTTAGCAACGGCCTAAGCTATATATATATATATATATAAATATATATATATAGTACATGTGTATAGATATATATGTATATATTTAAGGCGTATCAGCTGCTGCTGCTCTGCGTGTAAACAAAACAAAACACAAAGGAAGCAAACAAAAAAGTGGAGCACTAACAACAACAACAGCAGCAGCAACAACAACAACAATGGCCAATCGCAGTCGAGCTATATTAAATGTTAATCTGGATACGGTCATGGCCAACGATCCGTTGCGTGAGCTATTCGAGGCCTGTAAAACAGGTGAAATAGCCAAAGTGAAGAAGCTGATAACCCCACAAACGGTAAATGCGAGGGACACAGCGGGACGCAAATCGACCCCATTGCATTTTGCAGCGGGTGAGTAACAACAAAATAATACTACAAAAATACTTTATTTATTTATTTAAAATCAATTTAAATCAAGAATTGCAAAAAATTTGAAGTTAAATATATAGTAAGTTAAAAAACCAAAGTAACAAACTAAAATTATGTAAATTTAATCTATTATAACAATAATAATCACACAAATCCCTTGCCCCACTATCGCTGTCGCTTGTATCTCTCACAAAGGTTGAAGGACTCGCCTTGCCACCCAACAAAATCAACCCCACATACACATATACACACACACACACACACATATGCATTCACTGCTGCTGCTGTTCTGGCCTTGATCTACTTTTGGGCGCTGTGACGAGCGTCATTGTTGCCTGTCGCCTCGCCCTGCACGAGGGCCGACCGACTTGCCGCCTCCCCTCCCCTGCCCACCCTTCGCCCCGCTCTGCATTGACCTACTTTTCTGCTCGGTTTGGTTTCGTTTCCGGAACCATCGGCGACCCCTCCTTTGCTGACTATGTGTTGCATTTCCACAACATGTTTTCTATTTTCAAAAAAAAAAAATGATAATAAAAATAAATAATGTCAGCGCCTGGTCAGCATCCTGCTGACGTCGATGGCGCCCAGCAACAAAACAGAAGTCGCTCGAAAATTAAAACGCTTCTAGACATTACGCAAATGATTTTAATTTTATTAACACTCTTTAAATGTGTATGATATCAATATGGTAACGTTATAAATTAAAATAAATTCTAAATTGATAAACTTTAAAAATCAGTTTTAAAAGCTAACTAATTACAATTCATATTTAAATAAGTATTAACTTGAATTAAATGATTTCTGCAAGCCAACTTTTAGGAAAAAGTAAAATTTCCAAAAATTCAAAATAATATAATAACATCGTAATTTAAATGTAACAAAATTTCTATCTTATGTTCATTAGATGCATACATATGTATAAAAAGAAAGTTCTTCAGCAAAAGGATTATAAATGCACTCTATGTATATGGTACACATGTTATCCAAAAGACAGCATACACTCTTCAACTAGACACAGGCCGCGCACATTTTGGGACAGGGCTCAAATCATAAACTTAAATTATTTCAAAAAATTTCACTTTTTGCTCTGTTGCTTCTTTGCAAGCGGCTGCTGTCACGCCCAAACGCACGCAGCGCGCCTCTAACTCCCTAACTAATTAAAAAATACCTTTTGACTGGTTGCGGAGGAGGAAGTGAAGGGGTGTGCATGGTGGGAGGGGCTGTGGTGGTGTACTTGTGAGTTTCACGCCCTTTGCATATCAATTTAGCTGTGGTTTTTTGGTATACCCTAACAGAGAGGTATTTTGGTGTTGTCGCAAAATATGTTGGCCATTAAATATATATGTATTTTTTGATTTGTATATAACTATTTTATAACACGATTTAGTGAAAATGTTTGGAAAATATTCTGAATTTGTAAGCTAAAGCAGATTTTTGTTTTTTAAAGATATATTGATTAGAGTCACAAATTTCAAATATTAATATACCTTTGGTATTGGGAAAAACTTAATTTATTTTATTAACATTGATGCTATTTATCATATAGGAACAATCATCAAAAAAATATTATTTCAAATGAGTTTCTGTAGCTACAGCTATCATATAAGCCCAAAATATTATATCATAAATACTATTCAATTATGTTTAATAATTAATTATACTATGTCTGCAAGAGTATATTAACTTCACCACACGGAAAATAACGGTTCTTTTTTTGTGGTCTATGATTCATGCGCGGTTTTTTTTTATATTTTTTGTCATTTGTGTCTTGTTTGTATTTTACTTTTAACTGTTTACTGTTTTGACTGTCTCTCTAAACTGGTTTGCCATTCATTTTGTTGTTGTTGTTGTTGTCATGTCTTTTGTCACGTTCTGAAAAAAAGTAAAAAAAAGTGAGATCTCCAATGTGGTCTCCAGTTGCTATTGTTGCTATTGACGGAGTTTTCACCTTGCTGCGAGAAATGTTTAAGGTCTCCAGTTTAGACTCTAAACGAAATAGCTGCCCCGCCCTATTCCGCTCCGCCCACCCCGCACCTGTTGCAAATTGCAGCACGTTTCCATAAATATCAACGCACCCATGAAAGAATTTCACATAAGTGTATATTAATTTGTTTATATCCGATTTGCTGTTATCTTTTGCACAGCTTTCTTATTTATACAGACGATAAGAAACTCGATAATTATTGCTGACACGTATCCGCTGATAAAGTCTCGAAAGTCACTGACTAGACCTTCTAGTCATATCTACAAACACTGAGATTTATAGCATTTTTTATTATACTACCAACTAACAATTGTTTCACTAATTAACCTTCAACTTTTTTTTATTATTATGAACTAAACCAAGTTTTGAGCGTTATGTGCGCTCTCAAGGAGTTTAGTTTATGACCACAACAATTTGAAGCAAAAAATATATCAAAACAATATGCATTGCACATTCAATTGCCCAACACACACTTACAGTTAATCATATTTTCCATTCTATTAATTTTCCGCGCAGCTTTCGTAATTGTTTAGGCAAAAAAAAAGTGAACGGTTAACGTAAATTTCGCAAAAGCCTTTGGGGAAGACTCTATATAAAGTTAAATTCGTTACGGTTCTCATTACTATTATTAATTACTCTGATATCATTAGTTATGGTAAAGATTTTGTATATAATTCATTATTTATCTATATTTTAGCTTGTTATCGAAATATAATTGTGAGACCATTTTGTTATAGTTTTTTTTTTATATTATTCATTAATTATTTTTATTGTTTTTTCGCATTGTCTTTCTGCTTGTTAACACATCTGTTATTAATGTGTATTGTGATAACCGAAAAGCGAATATTTTTCATAAATGTTCTTAACCAAAAGCAGTCAGTAGAAATGGAACTTATGACGAATCAGATTATTTAATTAAAAAAATATATCAATAATATTTGATTTAATCGACGCATTCAAAATTAATCAATGACTTTTTACAAGTAGTATGTGATTAGTTTTTGTCTTTTATTTTTAAGTGACAAGCGCATTAAGTATAGATATTTGATTAAAAAACATTTTGCTTAAACTACAAAAAAAAAATGTTTTGCTAAAATTAAATTTCAAATCCGATAAAAAACATATTCATAAAACAAAATACTCTAAAAAGTTTATAAACTTAGATTTCAGAAAATATAAAACAAAAATGTTAAAAAATAATATTCGCTGTTGCTAAATAAAGTTTTATTCATATATGAGTAAACTGAACAACAAAAAAAAGAGTCGACTATAATAATATTTAAATAAATTAAATAAATATCCATATACATATGTATGATATTGTGTAATTTATAACAGTTATTCCATTTTCAAAGTAGTGTCAAATGCTACAAGTCGAGTTCAAATAGGAAGTCATAATAGATATTTGTAGCTCCGGGGGAAGGGGTTATTGTGTTGACAGCTTTCTTTAGCTGTTTGCTGGGTTCTCTTTTCGTTTTTGTTTTATCAGCTGCGCTGTTTGCTGTTTTATTGTTGTTGGAAATAATAACCTAGAGTAAGATTTATGATGGCCACAAGGTTGGCTTAAGTCTACAATTCCAATAGAGAATAGCAATGGCAAAGTCTCGACTGCCGGAAATCTGTAAGCCCGCAGACCTCTGCCCCCCCACCCCAGGTGCATGAAAACCCGAAACCAAGAACAGTTAGTTAACCATGTGAGCCACTTTTAGGGCTTGCCGCCATGTCATTATTAGCCATTGTGTCTAATATTCTGCTGTTCTTTTTTTGCAGGCTATGGCCGCCGTGAGGTGGTTGAGTATCTGCTGAACAGCGGCGCCTCCATACAGGCCTGCGATGAGGGTGGCCTGCATCCGCTGCACAATTGCTGCTCCTTTGGCCACGCGGAGGTGGTGCGTCTGCTGCTGAAAGCCGGCGCCAGTCCGAATACCACCGACAACTGGAACTATACGCCGCTGCACGAGGCGGCCAGCAAAGGCAAAGTGGATGTCTGCCTGGCGTTGCTGCAACATGGTGCCAATCATACCATACGCAATTCGGAGCAGAAAACGCCGCTGGAGCTGGCGGACGATGCAACGCGACCCGTTTTAACCGGCGAGTATCGCAAGGATGAGCTGCTGGAGGCGGCACGCTCCGGTGCCGAGGATCGTCTGCTTGCGCTCCTCACGCCCCTCAATGTCAATTGCCATGCGAGCGACGGACGACGCTCGACACCGCTGCATCTGGCTGCGGGCTACAATCGCATTGGCATTGTCGAGATCCTGTTGGCCAACGGCGCCGATGTGCATGCCAAGGATAAGGGCGGCCTGGTGCCGCTCCACAATGCCTGCTCCTATGGTCACTTCGATGTGACCAAGCTGCTGATACAGGCCGGCGCCAATGTTAATGCCAACGATCTGTGGGCCTTTACGCCGCTGCACGAGGCCGCCTCCAAAAGTCGGGTGGAGGTGTGTAGCCTGCTGCTTAGTCGCGGCGCTGATCCCACGCTCCTTAACTGCCACAACAAGTCGGCTATCGATGCCGCACCCACGCGGGAGCTGCGCGATCGCATTGCCTGTGAGTGTCCTTAAGATCTGATCATCATTTTGCCGATTCAAGTGCAAGGTCTTCCAAAAATCATTTCATTCAATAAAAGATTCAGTCATAAGGAAATGTCCTCTTTGAATTCCCTTTATAGACTTGCAACTCCTCTAACATTATCTAAACTTAGCCTCTAGATTTTTGAATCCAATTTGTTAATAAAATAATATTCCCTTTCTCTTTTGGATATTGCATATTTTTGTATTATCTATTTATACCCAGAACCCATTAAAAATGGGAAAAAGGGTTTTCTAAAAAAAAGTATGTAACAGGCAGAAGGAAGCATCTCCGACCCCATAAAATATATGTATTCTTGATCACTTTCAATAGCCGAGTCGATCTGGCCATGTCAGTCTGTCCTTCCCTTCCGACTGTATTAA
Source organism: Drosophila maculinotata (assembly GCA_035045305.1). NCBI lineage: Eukaryota > Metazoa > Arthropoda > Insecta > Diptera > Drosophilidae > Drosophila > Drosophila maculinotata. The sequence goes on along the minus strand of JAWNPD010000335.1, from coordinate 21,685,915 downwards.
GGCGCGTTTCTCAGAGACTAAAAGAGCTAGACAGCTTCAAATTTAAAATATAAGTTCTCGTATTGCCGGGTCAATGCAAGTTCATTTTATTTATTTTGATATATCGTCCCAATCAAACGTTATTGATTAGTTTGGATTCCAGACCAGTGTTTTTAGGGCATAACTTGAAAGTTTTAAGAGCTAGAGGCAAATTTAGTGAATGCAGTTAAATAATTATGAATGAACGTAAGGGCTGGGTGCAGGGTATCTCCTAGTCGGGCACGCTCGACTAGAGCACTTGTTTTAATTGATTTCGAGTCATTTTTGGCCATGCGTCAATAATATATATGTAAATAAATTCAATGCACTTATTTTTATCAAATTTCATGTTAAATTTTATGATTATAATTTTGACAAGTTAAGTCCCCAGACGTGGACTTCCAAGACTTTAAACTTCCATGGCTGTGTCAAAACTTAACTAAAGCTTTTTGAATTTTGTTGAAGATCCTTTGCTGAGCGTATTTATGATGATTTTCTTAACATGCTCATTTTATAAATATTTAATTGATTAGTTTTGTAACGTATCCTTTATGATTATCCTCTTGCAGTTGAGTACAAAGGACACTGCCTGATGGACGCTTGCCGCAAATGCGATATATCGCGTGTCAAGAAACTCGTGTGTGCCGAAATTGTGAGCTTTGTGCATCCCTACACCGGGGATACTCCGCTGCATTTGGCTGTGGTCAGCCAGGATGCGAAACGCAAGCAGCTGGTGGAGCTGCTGACACGCAAGGGAGCGCTGCTGAATGAGAAGAACAAGGCGTTCCTCACCCCGCTCCATTCGGCCGCCGAGCTTCTGCACTACGATGCACTAGAGACACTGCTAAAGCAGGGCGCCAAGGTGAACGCCTTGGATAGCATCGGGCAGACGGCGCTGCATCGTTGTGCTCGCGATGAGCAGGCGGTGCGACTGCTGCTCTCCTATGCGGTGGACAGCAGCATTGTCTCACTGGAAGGCCTGACTGCCGCACAGCTCGCCTCGGATAGCGTGCTAAAGCTGCTCAAGAATCCGCCAGATAGCGAGACAAACTTACTAGAGGCAGCCAAAGCAGGCGACTTGGATGCAGTGCGTCGCATTGTGCTAAATAATCCGCATACGGTTAACTGCAGAGATTTGGATGGTCGCCACTCGACACCGCTGCACTTTGCCGCCGGTTTTAATCGTGTGCCTGTCGTCCAATTTCTTCTGGAGCACGGCGCTGAGGTTTATGCTGCGGATAAGGGCGGTCTGGTGCCGCTGCACAATGCCTGCTCCTATGGACACTATGAGGTCACCGAGCTGCTTGTCAAACATGGCGCCAACGTTAATGTCTCCGATTTGTGGAAATTTACGCCGCTGCATGAGGCCGCCGCCAAGGGCAAATATGATATATGCAAGCTGCTACTGAAGCATGGCGCCGATCCCATGAAGAAGAATCGTGATGGCGCCATGCCCGCTGATCTGGTCAAGGACTCGGATCATGATGTGGCGGAACTGCTGCGCGGTCCTTCAGCGCTGCTCGATGCGGCCAAAAAGGGTAATCTGGCGCGGGTGCAGCGTCTGGTTACGCCGGAGACGATTAACTGTCGGGACTTAAATGGTCGCAATTCGACGCCGCTGCATCTCGCTGCGGGCTATAATAATTTCGAGTGCGCAGAGTATTTGCTGGAGCATGGTGCCGATGTGAATGCACAGGACAAGGGCGGACTCATACCGCTGCACAATGCCAGCTCCTATGGGCATCTGGACATTGCAGCGCTGCTGATCAAGCACAAGACGGTGGTTAATGCTACAGATAAGTGGGGCTTTACACCGCTGCACGAGGCCGCCCAGAAGGGACGCACGCAGCTGTGCTCCTTGCTGTTGGCGCACGGCGCGGATGCCTATATGAAGAATCAGGAGACGCAGACACCCATTGAGCTCGCCACAGCGGATGATGTCAAGTGCCTGCTGCAGGATGCCATGGCCACGTCGGTCAGTCAGCATGCGCTCAGCGCTTCCACGCAATCGCTGGCCGCCGCCTGCAGTGCACCAGCCCCAGATTCCGCCTGCAGTGGAGCAGGAGCAGCAGCAGCGTCAGCAACAACTTCAGCAGCAGCTGCCGCTTCGGCTGCACTGCTCTCACCCACCACGGAGACCGTGTTGCTACCATCGGGCGCTTCCATGACGCTCAGTCTGCCGGTGGCGTTGCCCCTCAATAGCTGCGCCACACGTATGAGTCCCGCCCAGGGCGCCGAGGCGAATGGCGCTGAGAATACGGGCAGCGAGGAACTGCTGTCCGATCCGGAGTCCATAACAAATGTCTCCGGTTTCTTGAGCAGCCAGCAGCTGCATCATCTGATCGAGCTGTTTGAGCGAGAGCAGATCACGCTCGATATTCTCGCCGAGATGGGGCATGATGATCTCAAGCAGGTTGGCGTCTCTGCCTACGGTTTTCGACACAAGATACTCAAAGGCATTGCACAGCTGAGAGCCACCACAGGTGAGTCCACCATCATATTGAATAATACTAAAAAAAATAAAAAATAAAAAAGGACTAGTAAATTTAATTATTTTTATTTTATTTTAAAAACACTTACGTCAGCAACAAAAAAAAACTAATCTTTGATATTGTTTTAGGCATTGGCAACAATGTGAATCTGTGCACGCTGCTGGTGGATCTGTTGCAAGATGACAAGGAATTCGTGGCCGTCGAGGAGGAGATGCAGGCCACCATTCGCGAGCATCGCGATAATGGACAGGCGGGTGGCTATTTCACGCGATATAACATAGTGCGGGTAAGTGCAAATTAAGCTAATCTTCTTCAGCTAGCAGTTACAACATAAGTGACTTTTTACAGGTACAAAAGGTGCAAAATCGCAAATTGTGGGAGCGTTATGCGCATCGCCGCCAGGAGATTGCCGAGGAGAACTTTTTGCAATCAAATGAGCGCATGCTCTTCCATGGCAGCCCCTTCATCAATGCGATTGTGCAGCGTGGATTTGATGAGCGACACGCCTACATTGGCGGCATGTTCGGTGCGGGCATTTACTTTGCGGAGCACAGCTCCAAGAGCAATCAATATGTCTATGGAATTGGCGGTGGCATTGGCTGTCCATCGCACAAGGACAAATCCTGCTATGCGTGCCCCAGGTATGAAATTAATCAAGTATAAGAATACGAAATATCAGTTATCTTTTGGCTGTCAAAGATAGAAGAGCCTTGGCAGCTCTGTGATATAATATGAATTTTAGGTACAAAACATTGTTTTTTAAAAAATAATTACATTTTCGTTTGATTGTTTCTATAAGTAATATTTGATACACATAATAATCCCAAGCTGATCAAACCAAACCAAAAATATTGGAAACATTTCGGTTATAATAATTTTGTAATACTCATTGAAATATTTGTTTATCTTGCAGGCAACTGCTGCTGTGCCGCGTTGCGCTGGGCAAATCATTTTTGCAGTATAGCGCCATGAAGATGGCGCATGCGCCTCCTGGTCATCACTCCGTGATCGGACGTCCATCGGCTGGCGGCCTGCACTTTGCTGAATATGTTGTCTATCGGGGTGAACAAGTAAGCGAACTGATAATAGTAGCTGAACATGTAAATGTGTATGTACTAATGGTAATTGTTTACTTTTACAGTCTTATCCAGAGTACTTGATAACCTACCAAATCGTCAAGCCCGATGATAGCAACAGTGGTGCGGAGGAAACAAGATGATGGATGCCCTCGGTTGGCTCGACGCCCACAACAACATCGCCGGCACCGCAAGCACAGCAACCACAACCGACCTCAGCGCCAGCTCCAGTTCCAGCTATAGCTCAAGCTCTAGCTCTAGCCACAGCTACAGCTACTGTTCCAGTTCCAGTTCCAGCCACAGCTCCAGTTGCCAAGCGGCGTCATAGACACGCCAAACAGCCGGCAGTGCCACATTTGCCGCTGCCGCTGCAGTTGCAGTATCAGCATTATCAGCCGCAGCATCTGACGACGCTGCCGGTGACGACGACGCAGCCATCGCCAGCGGGTGTCTTTCCCACGCACAACAACAACATCAATCATAGCTATAGCAATAATAATAACAACAGCAACAGCCACAATAGCAATAATAACAACAATGATATGTCACCCGTATCGAATAGCAATAGCTACTCATCGGTGGACACAAATCAAACGCTACTCAACTCCATTGCCAATCAGCGTGGCAGCAACCAACAGCGTCAGCCACAGCAGAGTCACAGCCGAAAATACAGTCAATTTATGATCATCACGCCCGCCGTTTCCATCGATCGCGACTTTGAGTACGAATCGCATTTGGACTTCGAGGACTTTGCCAATGCGGCACACAACAATGGCAATCTCTTTCGCCTTGGACTGCGTCGCAGCGATAGCAGCAGCGATGACAGCGGACACAGCAGCGACAGCAGTTTTCGCTCCAATTACAATCCGTATTTGCATCACAGTCGCCAGCACTTGCTGTCCAAGAAGAACAATAATAACTCGGGCAATGCACGTGACTTTTATGCCTTCTCCTCCTGGCGCTGGTGTACACTGCTGTGCGCGGCGATGCGCTGCTTTGGCGCCGGACATGGCAATCAGGCGCCGTACAGCAGCTCCTTTGTGCAGCATCATCGTTTGCGTCGCTGCTCCTCGTATAATGCAGATACGGCGTATGATTATGAGCATTTTGCGGCACCGTTTAAGGCGCGTAAAACACGCGATCATATGAATAATATTACGTACGAGTTGTGACGGTGGCCGCTGCCAAAATCCGTACAGCATTTTGATCTCTTTGTCGCCGTTGTATTTGTTGGTCTACTCCTAGAACTTCAGCTCCTTATTAGACTTTTATTACAATGTTTAGCTATAAATGTCGTGTACTGTGTGTCGTCGTTGATTCTAAACTATAAATCGATCGGTCAAATCAAAGAAAAGAGCAGCACATTTTTTGAGTGATTTTAATTCGAACTTACGAGTAATTAACATTTAAATAACGATTATATGAAAAATGTATAAGTATGAGAATGCATAATGCACGCATGTTTACTTAAGTGTTTAAATTTAGCTAATTAATTTAAAAATGACAACAATTCAAACTCCAATTAAATTTAAATATACATATACAATAAACACAGTTTTTGAATTAAATATTGACTTTCAAACAGCGCGGGCAGCAAGTCATAGCAATCAGCCAACGACTTGTCTGCAAAATGTAGTTACGCGTGAAGTTGGCTGCACTTGCAGCAGTCAGCGTTTGTTATGCTGCTCATGCCAAAGCTGAGCGTTATTACACTCACTGCTGCTGCCGCTGCTGTTGGCGTAATTTGCAACTGTCAAACCGCTGTCAAGTTTAAAATTTAAGCTGTTGCCGCAGCAGTTTTAAAGAGTAATGATGATGGATGCTAAAATACGCAAATATCTTTCTTTGGCCACGCACACGACGGCACACATAATCACATTTCACTGTCAAAATGCACCACTTAAAACGTAGCAAGTCTGTTGCGGTTTTTCAGCTCTTCTTTTTGGGACTTTTTGTTCTTTTTTTTTTGGCAACATATGCAAGTAATTTGATTAAATTATATAATTACAGGCCAGCAAAAGAAGATGCTGGCTGGCTGACGGCAACACGAATAAGGGGTAGGGGAAGAGGGTGGTCTGACTGCTTTGAGGAGAAGAAATGTTGTTTGCGACACTCACTGCAGGCCGGGACTAGTGCAATTTGTATTTTCACATAACAACAAATAAGCACCAGGCACGACCTACATCAGGTGACGTTTTAATGTTGCACGGCACTTAACACACACACGCTGCACACACACCCAGTCCAGTCCAGTCCCGTCCCGTCCCATAACAATATCAATAAGCCAAGCAAGACGTCGTCTTGGCTTAAACACTGTCATTAAAGCATGCCCATTGCGTGGCTGTAATTTAATTAAAATATAGATGCATTTATAATCAAGAGCAGGAAATAAGCGCCTGCAGCAAAAATGCAATTCTAGCACTTGTGGCCAAGATTGCCGGCCATGTTCATTACCATTTGTCAGGATGGTTTCAGCCTCTTCGCTATCAATTAACAAATGTCATTTAACATGCAAGAACATTGTGAACACGCCCAACTATTGGATTGCTTGTCGTTGGTTTTATTCGTTGTTCTTTCTTTTTTGGCATCTATATGTGTGTATATATATATATATATATATTGCTGCCCCGACCCAGTCTAGGTAAAAAATTGGTTTGTTATATATAAATTACAATCTGTAGTTGCGTTTGTTTCGGTTTTTTGTTTCTTAAATATACTTTTTCTAATCGTCCTGTTCATCTGCGCTGCTTTGCTCCACGGAATCGTCCTTCTGTTGCCTTCCTGTGGCAATGCTCGTATCGACTAATTCCTTCGTAAACTTGGTAATCAGCCGCATGGCCACTGAATGTGGCAATTCGTTAAGCGAATGCGACAAGAATTCGCCAAAGGCTCGAAACTTTGAATATGTGGTTGTTGTTGCGGTTGCCATGGCAGTAGCTGGAGTTGCAGCAGCAATTAAGTCTGCTAAATTTTGACGTTTTGACTGCGGCTCTTCGTTCAGCGATGATGACCGCTTATGCTTCGATTTGACGCCGGCCACCACCAGCTCCGGCTGTTCGCAGTTGCCATTCATCAGGTTATTGTAGCCATTTATGTGGGTGTGTGGTATGCTGGAATAAGGCGTCTTGTAAACAAACTATTCATAGCTATAATCGTTACTCACCTAAGCACTGTGTCCACCGGCAGCTGTCGATCACAGTCATAATCGTTCCCATCGCCATAATCCGTATCAACATCCTGTTTAATAGACCTAGCCCCCCCATTACTTTCGCTATTCATATCATCCACATCCAGGGGCTCGTCACCGTCCTCATCATTGGGTTGATATTCATCCACCGATTTAGTCTGCGTCTTATACGAGCGTCGTGTGCGTATGTGATCCGAAAGGAAATTGAGATACTCGTACAGTGGCCACTGGGTGCCAGGAACCGAACTGCTTTCCAAGCGTCGTTTTTCGATATTATAACGATTACGCAGGGTGGTCATGCGATCGCGTAGTGTGCAAGCTGAAATGTAAGCGGTGAAAAGGTCGTTAAATACGCTGTGTTTTCTCATAACTCAATTTAAGGAAGATATAATAAGGCTAAATTTGGGTGAGTTTGGTAATGGAAAAAGTTGTTCACAAACTTGTTCAAAAACTTTATACATCTCCCTATCAACTAAATGAACTAGCTTTACAATCATCTTTTTCTCTCTCTCGACTGTCTCTCTGTGTCGATTCCTCTCTCGCTTACCATCATGGCCCAGTTTTCTGCCCATTTGCAGCCAGATCTCTGACGTGTATAATTTATCCTTGAAGCGTTTATTGGTGCGATCATATAGTACAGGTTTGGCCCGATATTCCCGTATCAGACACAAATCGAATTCCCCGGTTTGAGCATAGGAGTTCCGAGGACGACCTCGTCCCTTGGGCGGCAGTGGGAGGACGGGCGAGGAGGCACGTTCCATTTTAACAATTCCAAGATTGTGATGCTGCTTTTTCGATTTAAATTTAATTAATTTCATATTTTTCAAATTAAAAAAATATGTACGTTTAATAATTTTTTTTTTAAGTCTATCGGTTAGTATTGTACTATTGTTGTAGTACTGTAAATGATTTTACGCTGCTTGCTACGATTCAAAAACAAAAGCAAAAGCAAAGAAAAAAAAATGTTAAAAATAAAAAAACATTTAGGCATTTTTTAATGCTTAGGGCTGCGTGGGGTATAAAGCATACTATTTGTATGTACATATATGTTTACTGTTAGCTATTCTGTTTGGCTCGCCAAAAACTTACATTCAACTTGCACGCGAAATATTTAACTTTAACTCAATTTGTTTTTATATTTAACACAGCAGCAGCAATAACAACAAAAATAAAAAAACGAAGGCACATACAACAGGCGGGCAATTGCTCGGCTTGCTGTTGTTGTTTTTTTTTTTTTTTTATACAAGCAGCTACGACAGCGACGCTACGGCCACAAAATGTACCAAACACGCAAACGCATAATAAAAATGGCGGAAAAAAATACCAAATAAATAAAAACCACTAACAGCTGATTAAACGCGCGCGCGTTTTAAATGTTGTGTGTACATTTCTTTGAATGTTGGAAAAGTTTTTTGATGTTACATTTGAATTAAATATATTTTATTATGAAAATGTTTGATTGCATTGAAATTCTCGTTGAATTACTTTTGTTTCTTTTAAATCCATAAAAAATTAAAATATATATACAAATGTTCTAAAATTTCATAATTGATCAAATTTTAAAACTTACCTGGTACTGCTCATTCGCCATGCCACCATGAAACGCAACTGTACCAGTCTTTTTTCGATATTAGAAGCTGCAACGATACAGATAATAAGAAATAATGACAATTCTGTTTAAAAACTTCTAGCTCTTTTTGTTTTTTAAACATAAGAATTTCGTACGACTTATAGAACTTCACTTACTAAGTCTTGTTATAAATTTAAGATTAAGAAAGATTACTAGATAGGTTAATGATTTTTTATTTTAAAGATACATTTCTTGTTGTTTCACAAACCGCATATAGGCCGGGACAAGTGCAATGTTTAATGTAAAATGCAAAACGTTGACACCTTCCCGTCCTGCAAGCAATTTATGGTTCACTTTTTTATTTTATTTTTTTTTTTGCTGTTTTTGGTGTAGAGTTTCACAAGTACCCAAAAACTAAAGGCGATACGAATTACAATATAATTATGTTTGCTACCAAAAAAAAAAATGGAAGAAAACAAATTAAAACAGGTAGACAAAAGCAACAGATCAGTGCCTAAAAATCTCATATTTCAAAAAAAATGCATTTCATATTAAATTTCCGCCCCTACTTGAGTGATAAATTCGTCCCCTTCCTTTTTTGGAACATATTTGTGCGGGCGAGAGAACAATAGGTCGCTAAGGATCTGAGAAGGGCTGCTCTTCACGGGCTGCGAAACTTAAGTACTTCTAAGGCAGGTAAAATTAAACGCTGCAAATGAAGCGTTAAATGCCATTTACTTACGCCTCAAAGAATTTAAGATATATAATATACTCTATATATGCTAGATATTGTGCTCATGTATTGTGTGTGTGTGTGTGTGTGTGTGTGTGTGTGAGTGCTTGGGGCTTTGGGTCCATTAACAGTTGGCTAACATCGACAAATTTTGAAATCCAAAGCGTGACAAATTCGTAGAAACTCTGTCGGCTACTCAATCCGCCAGCTCTGGACATGAATTATGAATTATGTGAGTCTGAGCTAGAGCTAAACAACAGAATTGCCACAGCAGCATAAACAAATCAAAGTTTCCGAGCACTTACAATACACATGTACATTTCAATCTCTTGACTTGAGACTTTCGCGCTGATTTTGTCGCTGGGGCTGCGACAGTTTTTTATTTCTTCTCTCTCTTTGATTTAAGGCGCTCTCAGCGTATTTCTATTTCGCTTATCTTTGGCATACAAAAATATGGGGTGCCAAGAGACCTCGCCTCGCCTCGCCTCGCGCATATTTGTTTATGCGATCGCAGTCGAGCATTAGCTTGAAGTTTATATCCCCAGCTGAAGACGGACAACCAGAATGAACAAACGCTGCAATAAATTCATATTTATTTATTTTTCTTAAGCAAATACGCCCCCAACGAGCGCTTCAACTTTGGGCTCCCAGAAATCGTGCTCCAAGACTTGAAGAAATTGAAGTAAAGCAGCCGGCCCAGAACAACCAATAATGATGGAAAGCGGAAACGCAAATAGACGCGCGATAAAATACAAAAAAAAAAAAAACACAGACGGAGAGAGAAGAGAGCGAGGGAGAGGTAACAAAAAGGGGAACGCCACATAAATTAGAAATAACTAATAATTCATTGAATAGTTGGGGCACAGCAACGCGGGGCGCACAAACTTTATCATGTAATAATATTTGCTTAAGCAAACAGCTGACAAGACTGAAACAACAGACAACAACAAGCAACATGCAACATGCAACATCAACAGCCAAGAAGCAAAAGGCAACCAGGCAACCCACCCAGTCTGAAGCACTTGAGCCTGCAGAAGAAGCAGCAGGAGGAGCAACAGGGTGGCACCGTTGCAGCCGCTAGTGCTGCCAACTAGTTTGATTATGTTTCATAGAAAAATGCAGAGCATAATATGCTGATGGAAGCAGCTTGTACAAGTTTTGTTTAACTAGAATGCGTCAGCTTGTTATTATATTGTTAATGGGTCGGGAAACTTATGAAGACGACATTTTTCAGTCTGAACATATGCATAATAATATGTGAACTACATCATTTTTGTATTACATAAATGCTATGTAATTTGTTAAAACTATAGGTGGTTAAATGTGCCTTATTGCAATTAAAAAAAAATTTGCTTGATAAATGATCAATGAAAATAAGTTAGTCTCTTTCAGGAGTACGATTAGTTTTAGAAAGATCGTAACTTTATAATTAAATGCCAAGCAAGCTAAAAACTACTTGATAATATTGCACTTACATTTTTTTTTAAATGTTTTACAGATTTTTTCCTGGCACAAACTTTAGCGCTGATATCAGCTTTATGAATAATTTTTGGAAATCAAGTGCTAAATTTATTTGGAATGAATTTATTGTCGTTTCCTTTGGGATTTGATTAAAGTTGGTCTGCGAGTTTGCCAATTAAAATAATTTGTAGTTAAACTATCTGATGTGAAATGTTTATTCCTCTTTTAACACTGCACCAGTGTAACTATCCGTCGTAATGCGTAAGGAATGTAACCATAAATTGAGCAATAAACCCACAGCGATAAACAGGCGATAGTTTGCCACATTGCAGTGTATATATAACGCGGTGTTATCTTGTATTGAGGTTTCTTAGCTCCTTTCACGTTTATGATAGAGTACGGCCTTTTGTCTGTTGCCTGTTGCCCAGTTGATGCCTGCATACTTAGGTGATGTTATGTGTTGGCCTGTTCTAGTTTGAGTAGAATCATATTTAATGACTGCAAAGAGCCAAATGCCAAAGAGCGGGCACGGATAGGCAGGCAGGAGGGGGGATGGCAGGCAAACGGGCGAATCGGTTAATGGCTGATGGCCAAAAACAGTTGCGTCTGCGCGCTGGCAACACGAAATAACTGTATTAAATGGCCAATACCAATACCAATGCCAATGCCAATATGCCTAGGACTGCGAAACGTGGCTTAGAAAGGTTCTGCGGCCTGTTACATTTGTTGTTGTTGTTAGCTTGTTGGCCAGCAAGCAAGCAGGCAAGAATAAACCAGTTTTGCAAAACGTCTGCCATCTGAAAAAGGCGTTTCTGCTGCTTGGGCCTGGGCAGTGCCTGGGCTGTCTCATCTGTTGTCTATTTTGGTGTGGCAGCAGCCAGCCTCCTCCTGTTGCCTGTTGGCTGTTGCCAGTTGCTGTGGGCCTGTTCCCATTGCAACATTTACTTTGTTGCCGACGAGGTGCTTTCTCTGCGACTTGGCGACTCTTCGACTCTGTGTTGCCAGGCTGCGGCTGCGACTGCTGCTGCCTCGCACTTTGATTTGCTCTTGCAAATTCGGTTCCTAAGCCAACGTAATCGAAATGCAATTAAGAACTCTTTTTCTTCATTTTTGTTTTTTTCGTTAACTCTTTTGCAACTTTTGTCTTGACTCTCACACCAATTTTTATATGGCTTTTTAGAAAGGAGTCCACAGTGCATGTGGCGTCCACTTGGATTGCGTCCAACTTTGGGCGAGTGCCATTGGAAAGGCGTTGACGTTAGAGCTGCCAGCACTCGTTGTTGTTGTCGCTGTTAGCTGGCTGGCTTTGGCTGCTGCGTCTGTTTGCCATAATTAAAGGGTTACGGCCATGGCCATGGCCAAGACATGGCAATCGCTAGAGCCGCCAGTTGGCCAGTTCTTGACCACTCGATATACCGAGCTGTGAGCCATGTGAAATGTTCGCCTGATATGCATAACGGTGTTTTAATATTAGCTGGCGCAAATAAGTGGGCATGTATGTCTCCACCTCGCTAGTTGCTGCTGCCACAACCAAAACCATTCCACTCAGTCCCACACATTTTGTTGTTGTTGCTGCTCACACACACACACTCACATATAGATATATACATATATACATTAATCTATAGTTGTAGTCATTTGGCTGATATTGTTATGGCATAATATACGACTATTGCCTTATAGTATATGTATATGCCCATTCATTACAGTTTGAGCTGCACTATGCAGTTTGGCATCATTGCAAATGATTGTTCTACGCTTAAAAGTGTAGAATTCTCAAATTGGGCCACAAATTGATATGGCTGGATGGATATTTGTGTGTGTAGGCTGTGTGAAACCAGAGAAATTACATATGATGTAAGACTTCTTGTAGTAGAGAATGAGTAAATGCTCAATTTTTCTTTGTGTTTATATTGATCAGATTAAAACATCAAAACACATCCTTGAAGCAAAGTAACTGCTTTGTTTCTAAATATTATTAATATAACAGTAAGGATTTCAGTAAAATGCAGAAATATGGCAAAAAAAAATAATTTTCTTTATCGCAGTCATGCTCAACGCATTTTCTCAAGTAAAACATATTTTGATTAAGCGCAGTTAAAAGAGAGCTTTAAGGAAGTTAATTTCTTAATGGTATCACATAAAGCAAAGTTATGTTCACTAATTTTATGTTCCCGTTGTGAAATGGGAAATGTGCTAATAAATTAAGTAATGTTCTCTTTTGAATCATTTCAGATTAATTTTGTTGACGTCGAAAACGATAGTTATTTAGCTACATAGTTGTTTTCTATCAAGTAATCAGATGTTGCATAATTGATTACTACTCGTTTCGATCTGAAACTGATTCCATTTTTTTGCTACAAGATCAGTTGAATGAATAAATCAAACGTTTAACAGTACTTATTTATTACGCTTGAACTACGCTTAGAAGAAAGTTAATTTCACGATCTGGTCAATTGAACTTAATAGGAAATCATTTGATATTCGAATCCAATGGGACTTCAAGTGCTCGTCTCGTTAGTAATAAAAGTAACATTCCTCACATAACTGAACTGTCGGCCAGTAGAACGTGGTGAGGATTTCTTGGGGGATAACACCAAGGGAGAGGTGCGACAAAAGTTCAACATCTCAATTACTAGAGCCTGCTGAATGGCTCAGCGGCTGGAGCTCAAGCAGCTTGAGCTTGGCTTAAAATGCAATTAATAGGCCTCAACACAAACACACACACACACACATTGAAACACTCGCACAGCTTGTTGCCAAGCCAGTAAGCAAATCATTAGCGGCAAAATTTGCGCCCAGTTATAATCCGCGAGTCATAGAGCCCGAGACTTAAGCTCACATTTCACAAAGTTCTCACACGAAGTTAATATGAGATTTTTTTTAGCAGATTCTCGGATGCTGCGCAACGTGGCGTTAAATGTGTGCCAATTATTTTATATGTGTTCGTAGATGCTGTGTTTTGGCAAAGATCTTCAAGAATTTAAGCCTCAATTTTGTGAATGCTTATTATTAAGAAAGGCAGCCCCATAGTAATATGGGGCATGTAGACGTATGAGTGTGTGTGTGTGTGTGTGTGTTTGTGTAGGTATCCGATAGCGCCAATTTAATATGCGGCCAAGGAGCAGCACACAAATTAAGTTTCATAGGAAGCGGCACAGCCAACAAAAAAAAAAAACTACCTGGGTAGCTTGTTATAGCGGTACCCTTCAAAAACTCAGATAAACTGGATATATTAAAAGGATTTAAGTGTATGTAAAAGGTTAAAGATGAAATGATAACTTCAATAAATTAAAATTGTCCTGACATTTAACACTTTAAATATAAAAACAAAAAAGAAAACGTAAATTACTTACAGAAATTAATTAATTTAAAATATTTTACATACAAACATAATATATAATTTTGTACACTTCAAAAGTATTTCTAGGAAATGTAATTATTTGCTTATTCTTTAGAATGGAAGAGCTCTTCATTTTGAGGGATAATTCTATGTCGGTTCTTGTCAAGTTCATTTCACTTTCTATCTCTCGGTGTTAAGGTACAGAGTATCTGCTGGTCGAACTCGTTAACTGCTTTTGTGTCTCTCTAATTTGGGATGTGTTTTTTTTATATTTTTTATGTGAGCGAGAATCGTAAAGTTAAAGCAGTTAAGGAAAAGCAGAAAGAAAGAAAGTTCGTCACGTAAATAAAGGAATTGGAGAAAGATGTCGATGTGAAGTAGCTTTACGGCTATTAATTGGTGGTAGAAAGCTAAAGAAATATCTATATATATATATATAGCATATATATTTGTATATATACATACATACATATGTATATATAATATATACAATGTATAGAATACATATGTATATATTGAGTCTTTCAAGCACACAACCAAGCGAAATCAATATCCAATCATTAATCGTTAACTAATTCCATGAATTTTGGCAGACGGCCGGCACTCGGCGATCGCCTCCAACTTCTCCATCGGCTCCTCTGGCCCATTTTTACCAAGTTTCAAAAACGCAACCAGACATGCCACACTAAAGACATATATTTATGCCCAGTATTTAGAACAGTCAGGCAAAAAAAATCAAAAAAAAACACACCAGATAAAAAACAACAAAAATATCAAGATACAAATATTTTTCGGCTGCCCTTCTGTAGCGATCCGGCAGCTGCCTTGGTTGGCCTACGGACAGTGACTGTTAAGCCAGCGTATTTCTTCTTACTGTTGTTGTTGTTGTTGTTATCGTCGCGACGTCTGCCCAGCTTCCAAGTGGTCCTCTGTGGTCCTGGGATCCCTCTGGAGTTTGCGTTTTGAATTCGATTCCGAGTTGTGTGTTTCGTTTTCGATTTCGTTACCAACGACGACCATGAAACAATTTTATATTTTTGCGCAGAAGATCAATAAAATTTTACCGACAACTGTATTTGGGTATGCTGCCCCAAAATTAGTGGCCAAATTGTCGTGCAGAACGAGTTTCGGGTCACATTTTTGGTTACACACAGTAAGCGGAAAAAAGGGCAGCCGAAAAAAAAAACCACAAAATAATTTGAACTTCATAAATTCTTTGCTCGTCGCGCAACCAAAAAGTGTTGAAGTTGCGCTTAATTTATGTGATACATATATAGAGAGGGATCTATATAAGCAATGATCTGGATCGTGTAGGGTGCTTAATAGAGATCAAGATTGATTCGAGATAACAAACATTCAAACTTGGCCTGCAAATGAGCCAAGAAACTAAATAATGTTATGACTTGTATGGAATTTAAAAAGTAAACTTTTATGAAAAAGGGTTTAGCAGATCGTTGTTTGACGATAAGAATTGGGTGTCTTTGGTCAGTCAGTCTTTATGAAATCTTAAAACTTCCAAAAAACTACAATTGTCTAGAAATGAAAACCGTTTTTGTTTGAATTCTGTATTTTTGAGAATTTTTTTTTCTTTAGTTTATAATCCCAATACGTTTTATGCGTGTGAATATTCATAAGTCCGAATACTTTTTTGAGTGGGATTTATTAATTAATCTAATTTATTTCACTTGTACTACAAATAGCTGATAAAAATACGTATTGGGGAATTTGGATAAATTTACACAAATATCTTGGCTTCCTTAATAAAAGTCAGTCACGAAATGGTAATTTAATATGCCATATATTACGAACAAGATATAAGAACAACTATCGGTCAATATCTTTCAATAAATATGCATTAGATTACTATTATTCTATATACATACATATATCGATATATATAATTATTATGAATTAGTTTTAATAGTTGATAGTTTTGATTAATTATCGACGTACATATTTTAGGCGACAATAAATAAATAGTTTTTAAAAAACGATAATTCCAAAGAAGAAACAAATAACAATATGGCAACGCCGTGTGAGTTCCTGCGCCGACCGACCGCTTGTAAGAAAGGTGCGCTGCAGAATTCTCAGAAAATGCGAGCCCCAAACACAACAGCAAAAAGAACGCTTAAGGTCCCATGGCGGCTGCTGCTTGTGTGTGGGAGGTGGCAGCGGGGCAGTCAGTCAGTCAGTCAGTTTCTCAGTTCCTCAGCAGCGTCTTTGCTGCAATCAGACCTTGCAGGACGGCACTAATGAATTTGTATGCAAACCGCAGACAACATTTCATGTTTCATGTTATATGGCAATGATTTGGCACAAAAACAAAAGAAAGACAAAAAAACCGTAACGGAAATGCGCGCAACACATTAAAAAAAGGATCAGCGGCAACATTTTGCGAAATTAGTGCAGGCGGCCAAAGGTGGTTTATAAAAAGAAATATACATATGTATGTATGTATGCGTGTACATGTGTATGCATGTATTGTGATTTATGCATAAGCAATAAAAATTATAATAATGAAGGCGCTCACATGGAGCCAAGCAAAAGGGGGGAACAAAATTGAAGCCAATCTGGCAACACACACGTGATGTGATATGACGCGTTCTCTTTCTCTCTCTCTTGCGCTCTGTTAGTTGGCGCGCAAAATGTGCAAAAAGCAATGTTTGAATTACATATGTATGTATGTACGTTGTTGGGGGTGTATTGGCAATGATGAGTCACAAAAATAAATACTTAAGCACAATGAACTACTTCATTGTTCCTGTTTTTGTAAATATGTACATACATACATATGTGAAAAGTAGCTTTTGCGTCGTTAAGTTTTTCAAGGCGCACCGTTCTCTGCATCGCCTCCTGTTGTCGTTTTATTTATTGCGTCACATGCTGAAAGCTCTATGTGTGTATGTATGTGTGTGTGGCAGTCAAACTGCAAGCGTCAGTTATTTGATGGTCAGACATAAATACGGAATTTGGACTTTGTACAAGCTGTAAAAAGTAGCTGCGCTGCACCCAAACGCCAAACGGTTAAACATAAAAAACGAACGGTACTTTTATAACTCTAGCATAAGATTACCTTTTAAAGTCTTCCTTCCAGCTTGTGTTCCTCTCAAAGCCGAAAAAAAAGAACGAACTCAACAAAAACCATTTCGGCTACGAAAATTTGAGCGAACGAGTGGGCGCAGGCGGAGGCGGTCTTTGCCGAGAGATCCCCGAAGATGATACACAAGCAATCAAAAGAAATGCAATGGCTGCTGCTGCGCTGTCTCTATTTTTGCTTTTTACTGCTGCTGCACTTGCTGCACCGTTAGGTTCACGCTGGGGAGTTCAAGATCAGCCGCTGCTGCACCCACCGATTCGCAAGCTGTAAAGCGGCTGTTAACTTTCCAGTAAAAGCAACAGCAGCAACAGTCGTCGCAATTTTGCTTTGGCATGTTTTTTGCATGTCTCTTTGCACTTAACACACAATTAGTTTCTTTTCGTTACGTTCAGCACTTTGTCTTTCGTTAAGTAACGGTTCTGCAGTTAACTAATAAAAACACATAACACACGCACACTCACAGAACCTTCATTACATTTAAACAGTAACGCGAGAGATCATTTTAAGTCCGCGTTGAGTGAGAGAATTCTTGAGAGTTCTGTTTTCCACAACCGTCCTCGCTGATGGTGCGCGCGCAATTGATTCCTGCTTCAGCGGCAACATCGCTCGTAAGCGTCAGTCACATAAACCAAGAAGAGGAAGATTTCCTGCTGTTGGTTTGGCTCTGCCTTCGAGAAGGCAGCGACGCAGGCAGCCTGCCAGGCATAAGATGTGACTACAAAAGCAGCGATGGGTCGCCGATATTTTCAGGCACCACAACGCACGAACAGTAAATACGAGTGTTGAAGGAGAGCCATTTCGTAAGCACGAGCTGTCGTGTTGCGGCCCGCTCTCATCTCTACTACAAAGCATAATAACGGACGTTATTTTTTTGTTGCTTTGCCTTTGCTCAGCGACAAAAGGCAGCGGCAGCGGCAGCGGCAGAGCAGTGGCAGCAGCAGAAGCAGCAGCGGTCGCTACAAACTACAAAGAGGAGCCCATCGATCTTTCGTTAGGGGTTTTTGTTTGCGCATGCGCCGAAGTGGATATGCCCTGCCTATGGCTTTTGAATGCAATGTTATGGAAGTCCTTGAATTAACAAAGCAGTTGTGGGGTTTTAAGATAACAACGATTATATAATGAACACTTTTTTCAACAAAATGTTATGGCTCAGGAATTATTATAAAATGAAACCATCTGCCCCTAATACATACAAATAAAAAACATGATATTTTTCTTTTAGTTCCTAGAAATTTGTAGATACATTTTTATACATATGTATGAGTACCGCGGAGTTTAGTTTTTTACATTGGGACAATTACAGTTAATGAAAGTTGAGTTTTTTGAGATTAGAATCCTTTAAAAGACTGTTCGTATTGCCAAAATTTTAAGCTGCTTTTAAATCTTAATAATACTGCATCATATGCCTAGAGACATGTCTAATGAATGACAAGAGCCTGCCCTCTTATAAAGCCTTTGAGGCGTTGCCATATACCAAAAAATATATTATTATTTTAGAGTTTAAATAAAATATGAAAATAATTAGCTAAAAATGTCCGTAATTAATGTGCTGCGCCTGCAGGAAAAGAAGAATGCTTGCCAGTCGAAAGCCAAGAAAAGAAACCCCGATGTACGAATACCGAAACGCTGAACCCCCGAAAACTTGGCCGAATCTTGAAGACCCGCACAGAGACAACTCCATTAGGGCGGCCCACATTTGCGCTGTTGCGTCGTCGTGTCGTTGGCAGGTGCTTTCCCAAGGCGCAGTTGCAAATTGATGTGGCAAGAAGGGTGCCATGAAAAAAATAAAAAATAAACAAAGTTAAAAATCATGAGGAAAGTTTTGTGCAGCAACCAAGAGTTTTGCATGGGCGCGTGGCTAGAGATACAGAGACCAGATCGGCGACCCGCATGCAGGACAATCGATGACGCGTCACACGAGACAGCAAACTGCGACATGTGCCGTCGAGTGGTTTTCTGTTGGGGCAGCCACCAGAGGAGAGCAGCAGCAGCCGCAGCAGCAGCAATTTAGCATAACTGCGCGAATGGCACAGGCATCATTAAACACATTAACAGACACAGACACATGGCTAAGAGCTGCAAGCCATCTCGATGGCAGGTGATGGCCAAGAGGCCGACAAACAGTTGCTGCAGCTTGAATGAGTGACTGACTGTCGAACTGACGAACTGACTGAACGACTGAACGACTGAGCGACTGATCGAGCCGAGCCTGCAGCTTGGACAAAACTGTACGCAGCCGGCGCACAGTGGATCGACTATTGAACAAATATAAAATAATCCTACCTGATTTAAGTATAAATTTAAAAATGAATTCAAATAAACTAATAATAACATTATATATAAATTTTTTCTATATTCTATAATAATAATGTTGTGATTATGAAATATAAAAAACTAGGCTTAAATATCCAAAAAATCAGTAGGTTCAGTTGTTATATATCGATTGCTGTTATATTTATAGTTAATTTGTTTAAATGTTATTAAAAATATGACAATTTTGATTTAGTACATTGCAAGTTTCTTATATTGGTAAAATGAATATCTTTAAAGACAACAAAAAACTATGGTTCGTTTTTATTTTTCATTGATCAAAAATGCCTTATGCTGAAAAGGACTTATAAAAGTCCATCCAAAAAATTAATAATGAACGGTTGTAATAAACTTTGTTTTATAATTTAGTTTAATTTCCCTCATTTTACAAGGTGTTTATAAATTATACAATAATTTATATTTTTTAAATACATTTGAAAAATAAAAATTTTGGATTTAAAGTGTTTCAGTTTTAATTTATAGATCAATTTGATTTCCTTTAATTTTTATTTCATAAATTGATTTTTGTTTAGGTTTTTCATAAATTTGATGCACTGTGCATGCGTTGGCTTTAATGAGTTTAACCCGTGCCTGAGGCGGCTGGCAGTTTGGCTGCCTGGCACCCCCCAGCTCCCCTCTGCTTGTTGTTAATTACAAAAGGATGCGCCACAGGATAACAGCTGCCTCAGCCACAGCCACAGCCACAGCCGCAGCACGAAATGCCAATTGATTTGCCTGACGCAAAGCTCAGCAGTTTGCTGAGGCAGCTGTACAATTGGGTCTGTCGAGGAAACTCTTGAAGGATCCTGGGCGAGTTACGCAGACGCCGAACAAGACTGTGCCTGTGCATTTCTAATGAACCTCATTGTCTCGCCCAAAGAAAGCACAACACAAACAGACACATACACACACACACACACACACACACACACACACACACATACACAAAGATATTCGTAGCACAGCCTCAAAACTAGTTTGCCATCGTCTTTGAAAACCGGTAACAGTTCCAGAGCCCAGGGCCAAGGTTTCCCTGTTTGTTCGCTTGTCGCAAAAAAAAGAAAGAAATTCATTGAAGCGTTGGAAATTATGTTTTGATTTTCCAAATGCCGCATCGCCCCGAACAGAACTCCCTAACGAACCATGGCAAATTGTCTAATCTGCCAACAGTCTTCACACCTTTGACGCTTCGGCATTCGCTTGATGGGTTACGCTTTTTGGGTTTTAGGCTGCCATATTACATTGCCGTTTACAAGCCACCCTATAACTGTTACTATAACTATAACTATGCCAGGATCCTGCCCTCTAGCCCATCAAATGGGCCATTACATGCCACAGCCGAACACAGACACACCCAAACTGCTTTATTAATTGTTTGTAATTTGTTTATGTTTTCCAAGCAATCTATTTTGTTGAGCAGGGGTACGAACTTTGAATTGAGTCTGGGCATATAATGTACTGGAAAATGTTAACAAATCACTCAATGTTCGTGAAAGTCTCGATAGCAAATAAAAATGATAAATTATAGGCAAACACTTTTATGTTTTTTATGATCCTCTGAAATGATCCTCAATTTGAGAATTGAAAGTGCTTCGCTTCCGCTGGCTCTTGATATACTCTCAAACTACATTGAACTACATGAATAGGCAAAGCCGGTTAGTACCTTCTAGACTTATTAGATATTTTTTAATTTGCTGAAATGTGTCGATTAAAATTACACCCATATACTTAACTGCCTTAGTCTATTTTCAAAAACATATTTCGAGAAACAATTAAATACTTGTCGATACTTGTTTGTTTTTTCGATACTCAGAGAAGATCCTTGCTTGAAGCGTTAACCTAAAATTATTGCGAGAATTAATATGATAGTATTTTAAATTCACATTGATATTATTTAGAGTTTTTGATTGATCACTACAGGTGATCCTGGATTCGTTATTTGTTTGTGTTGCAATTTATTTTTCATATATTGTAGATTTTATTGCTTTACTTACATTTTGAAATTGACGAAGGTTCCAATTTCACACGATCCTCTGATGAAGATCCTCAGTGCATGAATATCTAGTTTTTAGCAGGCAATGATTCTTTTGTTATTTTAACCCTATATCAAAAGCCTTAAGCTAACTTTCTCAAACTTATTTCCACAAAGAATAACATTGTGATCGATCTACCCTATTTTTAACAAGCCAATCTCGTTCATTCGATCTCTTTTCGAGACTGCATAGAATATTTAACATAATAAAACAATTTTGCATTCATATTTGAGAGATTTTGCAACTTTTGATATTTTTTATATTCACTCCATTGTTGATCAATGTGAACATGATGCGATCGGAGTCTCCACGTTACTCAGCGTGTCAACGTATCCTCTACATACATATTTTTAATAAAGTTATAAATTTGATCAAAACATAAACGTGACATTGATCTACAGCCACTGGATGAATCACAAGCCATCGACCAGATGAGGAGACCTTTTGTTTCTCACAGTCCAGAGATGAACAGAAGGAAATGTTCTTTCAGTACTTTGAGACAGTTTGCGTAAATTTCGGCAATTTTATTAAAGCAAGAGCTACTTAAAGTGATCCCGGGCAAACTTTATGATCACAAAAAAGCATATCAAAGCAAATAAAATCAGACAAGAACAACATGTGAACGATTGCAAATTACAAGCAAAGATCCGCACGGAAAGCCAAGACCAAAGTCTGTATTTCGTCTGTCTGTCTGTCTGTCTGTCGCTGTCTGTTGGTCGGTCTGTTAATATCTGGCGATCAGGAGGACGCATTGGACCAGGTTTCTTTTCCTTTCTTATACTCTGCAAGGGAGTACTAAAGTTTTGGCATGAAATTCGTAACGCGTAAAATATTTGATTTATACTTTATTATGATTAGATGAACAGATCTATATTAAGACAAGTCCGTATGTCTGTATTTTATATTCTATTATATGAATCTTGCATTTGTTTTACAGTGTTAAATAAATAATACAATATTTATATAGTATACTGCAAAACTACTGTATTATACTTTAAATATTATGGAAACAATTTGTAGAATATTGTATTGTTCTATCAAAAATATAATTTATTTCTAAAGTTAAGCTCTAAAGCTTCTAAAAATAAAGCTCTCTAGTATTCTTAAAGGGATTGGGCTAACATAACTTAAGTATATTCTTTTGTTAAGCTTTCTGTGAATATACATTTAAAAGAGCATTTGGTCTTCTCCATTTGGTACACAGTTTCTTCTTTCTTGTTTTTGTTTTCCTTTTTTTTTGGCTGCTGGTGGCAGCTGCTTCTTGTTGGTTTGTCGTCATTACGAAAAGGAAGCTAAAGACAAACGGATATGCGCTGCACATCAAGCAACTGTTTTTTTTGTTGTATTTTTATTTTTTTTTTATTTTGGTGGTTTCTGCTTTTGGGGCTTTTCACTTCTTGGCGTAAAATAAATTGTACGACAGGTGCGACGATGTCCACAACTGGACCTTAAAAAAAAAAAAAAACCAAGAAACCAAAAAAAAAAATGAAAACAAACCTTAACCACAGAATCTGTTTCAGATGCAAGCAGAGCTTTGGGCCGTCTTTTGTGTGGGAGCGAAGCTTTCGATCCTTTTTCGATCTGCTTCGATCTTACAGCTGCGCATAATTGCCAAGACTGCTGTCTCCGAGTGCATTTACAAGACGCAGCTGTTACTTCCGCCTCAATGGGTTTCGGTCTGAAAGGTTTTTTGTTTAATTTGTTTCTTTTGGGTCCGAACGGTTTTAGGGTTGGAGGAAGGATCGTTGCACTGGCTTACAATAAGCTGGCTACTTAGACGCATGGTTCGTTGCAAGCACTCTTGATTCTTCCTCTTGCTCCGCTCTTTTCTAATGCTAATCCTGCACAGACAGACAATGCCAGGACCAGTTTTCTACCTGCCTCAGTGGCTTTGGTTCTGCTCTCGTTCCGCTTGCGGGTGATCAGTCGGCGTGTCTGCGAGTCCTATTGAGTTAATGTGCGGCATTAGCAGCCAACAGGTTTGAGGCATCCTTTATTTTGTTATGTTCGCTTCTGTTACTAGGAAAACCCAAAACCCAAACAGATCACGGCCCATGGATCGTGGATCATGCTACGTTTTTAGGGTTATACATTTTGTGCGCTGCCAAACGCACGTAGCCCCAGGCTAATATTGTCCAAAATAACAGGTGTTGACTGATTAGTTTCAATGGTCCTTTGGGCGCGAATCCCGCAGCACGTATCAAATTGATGACTGATGATTGAGACTATCCACTCTCCACCTGTAAGCCGATACAGCTTTGGGTACAGTCGCCATCGGCTTGGCTGGCAGGCAGATGTTTGCATATCGTACTGAAGATCACCGCACAATTCTTTTAAAAGCAAATGCTCGTTTAAGTATTTGTCTGGACAGGCTGGACACGCCGGACACGCTGGACACGCCGGACCTGCAGCTGGTCTGCTTCATATTTTGCATTTCGAAATGCAAACGACGAAACGAAAACAACATTTTGGCAAATACAAAAGGATCAGTCACACACATACACACACGCACAGATACACACAATGGGCATCCTGGTGCGGCCAGGACATGCCACGTTAGCTGCAAGTCCTGCGATTACATGGCACAAAACGTTTCCGTTGATTTATTATTAACATCTACAGGCTCTCTCTCTCTCTCGCTCTCTCTCTCTCTCTCTCTTGCTCTCTGCTTTGATTGATCTGCAAGGAAATTTGTTGACGGCTTAGCAAAAAAAAAATAGACAAAAGAACAACATCGGAGATAACCTAAGGAACTGCAGGCTGTATAAAGATAGCCAACAGTATTGTATCTGAACCTCGTATTATCGCCTGTATGTAATCTTGCGCAAGCGGATTTTACATTTCATTTACCTTGAACACAACTTTTTTTGAATAGATCAAGCCAGATTCAGCTGTGTATTTGCAAATGAATTTGTTCGATTTTTCTCTGCCATTTTCCGGGGTGCTAATCGCCACAATCTTTGCTATAGATCGACGTAAGAGCTGCAGGGGCAATTAAGCATCCATTTCTGAAAATCTGGTAAACTACAGAAAAACTGAAAAAAGTTAGAGAGTACATGTATAATTTAATTTGTGCGTTTTCCTCTTTTCAAATTTGTTACTTTGAGGCAAATAAAGTGTATATTCAGTTTAAAGCTTTATATGTGGGAAGTTCAAGATCATTTATATTTATTTGATCCTATCTCTTGTGCTAAAGAATCCAAATATAATTACTAGGGTAAAGCTGATGATGCTAACATACAAAAAAATATTTTCTTTGAAATGGAAGTTTCTACCTCAGTCGTATAACGTATTTAAAACATGTTTTCAGTTGCTTAAGAAATCAACCAAGTTTCTGCATTTATTTGTTTCTTTTGGCCAAAATCATCATGGTTTACAACTTTAGTACTGTGGCTGTATCCACATCTCTTTGGGCGTCAATGAACTTGACCGTGTATTGCAGTTTCCACTGTTTCCACTGTTTGAGAGTCAAGATCTCTACAGACTGTTGCTGGTAGATCAACGTTCAACGATCAACGATCAACGATCGATGATCGCCGTCAGATCCCTTGCTGTTTGCTGTGTGAATCCCGTGTTTGCTCAATAAAAACAAAACGCTGTGCAAAAATGTAACTGAAATTGTGTTTACACTTAAGTACCTGGAAAGCAAATCAAGCGCTCAGTGAGATCGTATTTTCAAGTTCATGCTGGGAGCATCCTTTAGCGGCTGCAGTACGACAACAATTTATGAGTATTTCAATGACAAATAAATAAAATATACATATATATAAAGCAGCTCAAAATTAAGCGTAGCTTTTGTTTCTGATTTAAAAACTTCCGGTTTTCTCTTGAGAGCGATCGTAATTTGATCTGTTTATGCGTTAAGAGTTGGCAAAAATTAAAATACAGGCAACAGCTGCCAGCCGTTTGGCAAAAAATAAAAAATAAAATAAAAGAAATGGCAGAAACCGAAGCAATTACACGTGTAACGAAACAGAACAAATATAAATATAAATAAAAACGAGGCTAACAATTAAACGGAAATGTCACAGGAAAAAATGAATGTTGTTTGTTGCAATTGCCAACAACAAAATGCTAATTTAAATATGAATGCATTTTGGCCTAGGGCACACATATACACACATACAAATGTGATTGTGATGTATGTATGTGTGTATAGGTGTATAATTATGGAGCAATGGGCTGTTACCTCGTCTCAGGAAACCCGCGAGACACAAAGGCGCAAATGCAATGCAAAAAGGCCTACCCAAATCAAAGACGACAAGGACAAGGACAAGGATAACACTGAACATTGAAAGTTGAGGATGAGAATGAGTACGAGTATGAGTATGAATATGAGCATAAGGACAAGGGGCAAAATGAAGCTGCGCACAAAATGGCAAACAAATCAAAAAGCGTGAGAATCACTCGAGTATTCACAACGCAGTTCCAAATTTCAGAGTCGCTAGAAAGCATTGCGCAACTAACTAATACCATGCATGGTATCCACAGCATCCTTCGTTCTCAACTTGCGAGCTGAGAGCCACCCCATTGCCATCAGCATTGTCCTAGTTGTACAAATGCGCAACATTTTCATCTTTGGGGTTGCATAAATTATATATCATATTAAAATCCAATGCGTAATTTCTCGTACGTTGATTGCTTTTCAACAAGTTTTACGCGTTTTTAAGCGATTTTTTGGGTACAGTTTGTAGTGTTTATTTAGGGGGAACTTGGATGAGCGTAAGAGTTATTTATATTCGACGTAGAACAAACCAGAACTGACAAGAAAAATGTGAATTGCAACTAGATAGATTGTACGGACTATGATGATATTTGGCAGGTAAGTTAAGATTAGTTTCAAGAATACTTCAGTTAAAATTGAATCAGCTCTCTGGTTTCTCTATCAGTTTCAGATCTATGGATATACTTTGAGGTTAGGTTCGTTTTTACGGATTTTTATGCGTTCTTTTTTAGACTTGAGAACAAAAGAGTTGATGATACCAGGTTAAAGCTTTCAGTGCATATTAAGTCAGAGTTAGAGTTGGCTATATAATATAATCTAAACAAGTAAGAGTGCTCTAGTCTAGAGTGACCGACTAGAAGAAACCCTGAACCCTTAAGTTCATTCATAATTATTATATGTTACATTGAATCTTAAAAAACTTCTTTGTTTATTGTCCGATGGTAATGAAATTTTTAGGACATAAAGATTTCATATAAATAATGTATGTCAAATCATATTTAGAAATCAAGAAAAATGTAGAGAGATACTAGATCAATCTAGATACTATATATTTCAAAGCCTGCAAGTGATGCACTTGAAAGTTGGGTTCGATTTCGAAAGATTAAATTACCGCTAGAAATGAAAGAAATCGTATTCTTTCTTCCCCAGTGGAATATAGCAATTGTTGGGCAATAAAACCAACCCCACAACGAATGGATAGGTAGGCTAAACAGGAACCCAGTTTGGAGATGAGTTACGCATTAAAACAAACAATGGAAACATGGTACAATAATTGTACCGAATTTCGACTTTGGCAGCTTGAAAGGAATGCGCAGTTAGGTTTTCGGATTTCGGATTTCAATGGCAAAGATTATGCGTAAGAAAAGGAAGATGACAATCGAAAAGGAAACTCATATATAGAATCCTTTGTGCGTGTGTTTGTGTGTGTGAGTGAGTGCGTAATTATTATTTTACAATTGGGGTTGCGCGGTTTCCAGCAAACGCGAACGCAACTTTATAGGGTTGGGTATCAAGGACAACGAGGACGGCTGCAAGCAAGGACATCGTCGTCGCTGGCAAAAGTAGATCACAAACAATGTGAATCTTAGGGGCGAGGGGCTGGGCTGTATATGAATTAATAATCGAGTTGGGCATAATATAATAATGCCATAACCTTGAGGCAAAGGTAAATAATAATTAAGCCCCGATCCCGAGCACACACACACACACGTGTTGCTTGGCTGCTTGGTTGCTGCTGCTGCTGCTAATCTGTCGACGCAGGACTTGGCACTCGGCAGTCGGAACGGGATATTAGGCGCTGGCCGAAATTGAGCACAGCTGCCGCCAGCAATGTCTTGAGGAGCAGCAGCAGCAGCTGCAGCAGGGAGTCGCTGTCAAGGAGCGACACCACGTGCCAAGGTGACTCAGCAGCAGCAGCGGCAGGAGCAACAGGGAGCAAAGCTATTATCCTGCGGGCGGCCATTTTGTGCGGCGCTTAACTTGACAGGCAGCTGCTCCACGTACACGATCCTGATCACCATCCTGATCACTCTTTCTCTCTTTCTCGCTTTCTGGCTGGCAACCAGTTGTTGCGCCCTAAGCTTGCAGCAAGTCCTGCCTGCTGCTATTGTCCTTTAAGAAAGCTGCCGGGCAATAACAACAGATGTTTTATATTTTCTTGCTGCAGGAACGTGTTTCCAAACATGATTTATGGCTGATCTGCGACTGCTGCTCCATCTTAGAGTTTCCTAGAGCATTGTGTTTGGCCGCATTGACCGACCAGCTGCTTCTTGGTCTGAACCCAAAGTGTCTTTAGATCTCCAAACCGGTCCTCATATATGTATCTACCTCTCTTTTCCTTCGCTTTTGTGTCGTTTTTATGGCGTGTTATGATTTCGTATTACAATTAGCTACACAAAAGGCATGTGCTGCCTACTGTTTTTTTTTTTTGAGATCAGGGGCATTCTGTCCTTTGTCTTCTGTCTGTTGTCGCTGGCGACCCTATCAGTTTTATGTACTATTAAACTTGTCACAATTGTGCAGTTAAGTAGACATTTAAAATCGGCATTTAAAATACCTAAGATCCCGAACAGTGAGCACTTCATTAGCTCACTCGCTTCTTGCCTTACTAGTTAGCCAACTCTGCTGGCCATAATCATAAAAGTCATGCGAACATCAAATGCATGGATCATGCATGCATCGTTGTCTATCGACGCCTCCCGGCAGCACTTAAGACAAATAACTTGCACACCTATCGACAGGCTGGTCGATACTGGTCCCACAGCCAATTACCCAGAGTTGAGCTCGTGCTGAAACTTTCATGAGCACGAGACGAGCACGAGACGAGCACGACATGAATATCCAAAACAACGATTCAAAAAATGTACCCAAGGAATTGTTAAATTTATCATTCGAGATCTGGGCTTTCTTATTTCGATTTCGTTCGATATAAAATTATTAATTTTTTATTAATTTGTTTGTTCTGCTCACACTGTAAGTTACCGCTATTTAACAAAAACTTTATCCTTAAAAAAACATATACATATATGTATTTACTTCACAGTTTAACTAAGTATAAAAATTAACAAGATTTATTTTAATTTTACAGTGTTTGCTTCAAGATTTAATAAATTGTTTTTATTTGTAAACTCAAACTTTTTTTTTAATTTTAATTAGAAGTAGTACTAATATTACAGATAAAAAGAACATCAAAAATAAACTTGAGAGAATTTGAAATTTATTTATTTAGTTCGTACTAAGTATTTAAAATATATAAATATGATTTAAATAAAAAAATTTCAAAATATTGTTAATATATTTTTACAGCTTCTATAATTATTTTAAAGTTATTTACTTTAATTTTCTAAAGTTATCAAAACACAAAAAAAACACGACACGTGCTCAACTCTAGCAAGTCTTTTAGTTGACGCATTTTCAATTAGTTTTAAATCAGAACTAATTGAATTCATTTTTGCCATCGCATCGCATCACATCGCATCGGATCGCGAGCAATCTTATCTTAACAGTTATGATTTTCCGCGTGCCTTGACTTGTTTTGGCATTCAGCGCCAAAATTTATTGACAAAAATTTGCAACCGAGATTGCATAGGGAACTGAAGCTGCATGACCAGAAGCCGGTAGCGAGTGAGGCAGTAGCCAATGAGGCAATAGTGAGCGTAGGTAAGAGGTAGTCAGAACCTGCCATCGGCATATGTGAAATCTATGACCATAGCTGTGCATAATAAATGGAGCACTTGTGCAACGGCGGCGGCGGCGCATGCAAAGCGACAGGTAAATGGCACACAAAAAGGTTAGTAAAAAACCCAAAGGCTGGCGAAAGGCTGGATGGATGCAGCAGCGCCAACGATGGTCAAGTTTTTTATGAATAGCTGCCGTGCATGGTTGTGGCATCCGGCAAACAAGTGGCGCTGCATGCAATAGCGATAAGGTAACAACAACCAACAACGAATCAAAACGGGCAACTTGCTACTTTCTTTTGTGTTTGGTGTTTTTCAAATTGAAGCGTACGTTGGCGTGTGCCAGACTCAAGCTGTGTGCTGTGAAATGCTTGAGCTACTGGGTGACCAAATTATGAAAATACTTTATCGGTTATACGGTTACCGGAAAACTGTTATAATCAAAGTATTTGAACAATCGATATATCGATAGTTCCATGTGCTCTTGCATGGCATAATCATGAGAGATTGCGCATTGCGCATGTCTGCTAATTTATTATATGCGAGAGTAGATAACACATGAGCGTGACGTCATGTACGATATCAGATATAAAAAGATTCATTAAACAATATTATAAGTATAAAACATTTAAAAAAATAATATTAAAAGAAAATACTATTGTAAGTCTTTAATTTATATTATAACAATGTATATAAATATATGTGATAGAATTTATAAATTTTAACTGCATTGTAAAGAAAGTTGTCAATGCAATACTGTTTCTAATCTGTCTAGATCTATTGCAAGTTTTCGGTTGACTAATTTTATACGCTTTTACAAATTGTTGTTTTCATTATGTTATTACGATTTTGAGGCTGTGACGTCATGTGCAGAGAGCTCAACAGCTGCAGACTTGTTTACGTAACATCACCTGCATTCAATATTGTCCACAAGCTGTAATCAAAATCAATTAAGACCAATCAAAAGGCAAGAAACCGCTAAACAAACAGTAACGCTCGATTAGCGTTGGACACGCTGAAATCAAACCAGTTGGCTTAAAAACTTTTCGTGTTGAAAAAGGTGAGAGATACGGATATTTGTTAAGATAAGCGGCAACCACTTGCCGGTACTTTAGCAACAACAACAACAATAACTAGAAAACAACATTGATTTTTAGCAAAAAACAGACAACAAAATGCTTCGAGGGCTCAGTACTCAGTTGAAGGTCAGCAGCAGAATGCGGGCTTTTTCAGCACTGGTGCAGACCAAAGCACTTATTAACGGTAATTGGATTGATTCCTGCAGCAAGGAGACTTTTGAAGTGCTGAATCCCGCCAATGGCCAGGTGATTGGCAATGTGCCCAACATGACCGTCGAGGATGCACAGCGGGCCATAGATGCCGCCAAACAGGCCTACGAGTCCAAGGAGTGGCGATCCCTGACCGCCAAGGATCGTTCCAATATGTTAAAGGTACCTTCAAGAAAGCGTTGGAGAAAGAGAGAGAGAGAGAAAGAGAGAATTGTCGGTATTAACAAATATTATTAAACGGAAGCTTCAATGTTTTTTTTTAAATGTTTTAATAATTCTAAAAACATACGGTATTAAACTTATTGTTTATTATCCGATAAACTTCAAATACATTTCCAAAGATCAAATGCATAGTATATAAATCAATATATTTTGTAGTAGTAATTTAAATTAATCGCCAATTGAAACCACCTCTCAAAGAGCAGAGTTTTATTTAGCGAGCGACCACTGTATATGTATATTAACTTTGTTCCCCACTAATCCTAGTTAATATATTGCAGAAATGGCACAAGCTCATCGAGCAGAACACACAAGAAATAGCTGAAATCATGACAGCGGAGTCGGGCAAGCCCATCAACGAGTCCAAGGGCGAAGTCGCCTATGGCAATGCATTTGTGGAGTGGTTCGCGGAGGAGGCTCGTCGCGTTTACGGAGAAGTCGTGCCCAGCGGCACAGCAAACCGGGAGGTAATTGTGATGAAGCAGCCCATTGGTGTGGCAGCGCTTATAACACCTTGGAACTTCCCGCTGGCGATGATAACGCGCAAGGCGGGCGCCGCCTTGGCGGCCGGCTGCACAGTGGTCGTCAAACCGTCGGAGGACACGCCACTCACTGCGCTGGCTGTGGCTAAGCTGGCCGAGCAGGCGGGCATACCGAAGGGTGTGATCAATGTGGTGACCACCAAGAAGGCGGCGCCCATTGGTGAACTCTTCTGCAGCAGTCCCGATGTACGCGGCATCTCCTTTACCGGCTCCACCCAGGTGGGCAAGCTGCTGTTCCGCAACTGCGCGGATGGGATTAAGCGCGTCTGCCTCGAGCTGGGCGGCAATGCGCCGTTTATTGTCTTTGAGTCGGCAAATGTGGACAAGGCCGTCGATGGCGCCATGGCCTCAAAGTTCCGCAACTGTGGCCAGACGTGCGTCGCAGCGAATCGCTTCTTTGTGCAGGAGGGCATCTACGATACGTTTGTGGCCCAGTTGAAACAGCGGGTAGAGGCCCTGAAGATCGGCGATGGCAAGTCTGGAGATGTACAAATCGGACCACTCATCAATCAGATGCAGTTCGACAAGGTCAGCGCCTTTGTAGAGGATGCCCGCAGCAAGAAGGCAAATATCATTGTGGGCGGCAAGCCACTTCAGCAGTTTGGATCGCTCTTCTATGCACCAACTATAGTCACAGATGTTCCGCAGTCGGCGCTCATTTACAGCGAGGAGGTCTTCGGGCCCGTTGTCTCCATCATTAAGTTCAAGGATGAGGCGGAGGCGGTGCAGAAGGCAAACGACACGCAGCGTGGACTCGCTGGATATTTCTATAGCGAGAATCTGCAGCAGGTGTTCCGCGTGGCCAAGCGTCTGGAGGTGGGCATGGTGGGCGTTAATGAGGGCATCATTTCTGCACCGGAGGCGCCCTTCGGCGGTGTCAAGGAGTCGGGCGTGGGACGCGAGGGCTCCAGACATGGCATCGACGACTATGTAGATATTAAGTATATATGCATGGGCAACCTCAAATACGATTGAAATTCCTTAAATTGTCATACGCTTTAGCCTTAAGATGCAGTCTTCCACTAGATAAATGCTTAAATTTTAAATATAGTTCAATGTGCACAAAATAAAATAACGGTCTTGTTTGCCTAAAAACCTAAATTCTCGCTTTTTTATAATTTTATGATATTTTAAAATCATATATATATATTTAGTTAGTTGTAAATGATCGCTAAATTTGATCTAAAACATTAAAACTTTTACGATATTTAAAAAATTTTATTTTGTCTATTTCTTGCTTACCAACACTGCACTAATCGCCCGACCGCCACAATTTAAACTTCACAGTGCTGCTCCACAGCTAACATAACAGCACAGCCCTAACAATTTTTTTTGGTATTTTTTAACAATTGATTTTAGTAAGTTTTGCATTTGTGCGCATGGTCACACTCTAATCGTACTGTCTACATAAATTGCTTATTTGCTTTGAAGTGCAGTTTTTTTTGAAGCAATGTCTGATAAAATTGTAAGTAAATTGTTAATAACTTTAGCCAAATGGCATTATTACTGCTCTATAAACACAAATAGCTTGTGAAACGGTCTGCATAAAGTACGTTGGCCGCCGTCTATGCTGACAACTAAAAAACGCCGGCATACGAAATTTTTTTTTTTCTAGTTTTTGTTGTTGCAGCCGCAAACATCATTTTTGTTTTTGCAGTACATATATTAGCTAATTTTCAATTGCTTACTGCAGCGAGTGCATATTGCAATAAAGTATCTGTCGATTAGTTGCCACGGCGACAGACAGACAGACAGAAAGACAGAGAGAGAGAGAGAGAGAGACAGACACACAAACAAAGGTACAATGACTTGTAGATTTTTGCAGTAGAGACTGCAAATTGTTGTAGTCGGCAGGGGAACGATGGGGGAGGAGGTGGTTAGAGGTGTTTGGCGAAAATACTCAAATCAACTGTTTTGGCCATTGACAATAGCACTGTAGCGTTTTTCCTATATCCTATACCCATTACAAATGTAGATATAGGATATCATGCTAAATATATAAGTACACATATTCCAACAAATTATATATATTCTTGATCGGTATCAATATACAAATAAATCGATACATTTTAATTATCTACCACAGTGTTTTGGGTATAGCTTACAAGGCTATAGCTAGAGCTAGAAGCATTTTGGATCCCCAGTTACCCGCACCCCCCACCCCACCCAAAAATGAGAAAACACGTATTTTTGGAGGTTTCATTTATAAATTCACACTTTATAATGCACTCCTTATGCCCTAATAATTTCAAGTCGATCAGACATCAAACAACTTATCATAAATATGGGGCTCATTATACCAAGTTCGCTTGGTGTTAATCGCCACTTGGTAAATATCAATTCGCGGCACATGTCGTCAATCATCCACTGCTGTACTACTTCTCGACCGTTTTTTCGTTCACTACCAGCTAGTACTTCTCGTCAAGAATTTTGTAGCTGCACTACTAGCTATAACTACATATATAAATGAATGTCAAGGCTATATTCAGAGTATCTTCTAGTCGGGCACTCTCGACTAAGAGCACTATTGTTTTGTTTTCTTTTTTTTTGGCACTCGTTGCACATTTATTTACATTTTGTAAATATTGCCAAAAAAAAAGTCTTATCTGCTTCCTGCTGCAGTTAATTGCGCGCCTTCATGTTGTACACTTCAATACGTTAATATTGAAAGCCTTTTAAGCTAATCTGAGTAGCACAAGCTACGCTTACAACAACAGCCAATTGGCCAATAAGAACAACAACAAGAACTAGAACAACTAAAAGATGGCCTGCGCACCGCTGCTGCTGGAGCACTTTATTTACAAAAAGCGCAATTTCTTATTTGCTTTTGCGCGCCACCGTCTCTTTGTGTTATGTAAACAATCGGTGTGATCGATCGTTGTACAATTCAATTAATGAGTTTACTAATTTATATATATTATTTTTTAATCGCAGCTAATTCGCGTGCAGTCCGCGGAGGGCATCAAACGCATTGAGATCTCGCCAAAGTCAAATCTAAAGCAGCTCTATGACAGCGTTCAAAATGCACTCAAAGTCGATGGGTTTGGCTTGTTCTTGGAGCGCAATTTTGCCACAGAGCTGCAGGCCAGTGGTTCACAGTTGGTGGGCACCACTCTGAAACATGGCGACATGTTATACATAAAACAAATGGCGGGCACTTCATCACGCGTAAGTGTCTCAAATTCAAATCCAAACAAGATTTCACTTATGAATCTAATATTAATACTACAGCGCACGAGCACCACAGCTATTGACATGGCATTCAGTAGCGGCAATATGTCCACCGCGAAGAGTAGTAATAACATTGAAGTGATCGAGGATGCGGTTGATCAACTGCTGCTTAAATCGAATGGCACCATCAATCGTGAGCGCGATAGTAAGCTGTAAGTTGAACAACAGACTGACAGAAAGTTAAATATATAAGCTATACTACTGATAGATATAATCAGGGCTAGGCATTGCCTAGACATGAAACAGAAGGACAATTTTGTTGCTTTTGCTGTATAGAAAACTAAAAAATATTTTAACTAAAAGATAAAAAAGATATCTAAGTATTGTTCATAACTACGTAAATATTTTAGAGAGTATGTGTTTCAAATCACATTGTAACAATGATTCATCTCGCAGAAAAAAACTGTGACAAATTGCAGGCAAGCAATCAAATTATTTGTTTATGACAAGAATAAGCAAATGAACATTTTAAATTACGATTTAAACTTGTACAGGTTTAAAAGCATTTCAGCTGGTTGGAAATAATCGATACTATTTGCACTTTTATTGTTGAGTATGTGCTAAAGATGAAAAATATAATTACATTTAATCAGGACAGTGTTGAAATATAATCAACATTAGCTAGATGTCAGCCAGTCAAGCTTTTAGCTTTACAAAAGATTGTTTTCAGTTAATACAATTAATCAGATTTAAAGCTTTCCCAAGCATTCGCTGAATGTCATATTATGTACATCCAAATAATCATGGCTAAGCTTTTAAAGATTTTACAGCATTTGAAACCATTTTCGTAAATATTTAATATTCAAATTGTCAAATACCACCCACAGTTGTCATCATAATGCGAATGGTCGCTGCGTGCACTGCTCCCCGCTGGAACCGTACGACGAGAGCTATCTCAAAGAGCACAATATCAAGCACTTGTCGTTTCACTCATACATACGCAAGCAGACTTCGGGAATGGACCATGGCAAATACTTTGTATTCGATGACATCAATTGCCGCATCAAGCCCGGCTGTCGGGAGCATCCGCCGTGGCCCAAGGGCATCTGTTCCAAGTGCCAGCCGTCGGCCATTACACTAAATCGCCAGACGTATCGTCATGTAGACAATGTCATGTTTGAGAATACCAAAATAGTGGAGCGCTTCTTAAACTACTGGCGCACCACAGGACATCAGCGCATGGGCTTTTTGTATGGCACCTACGAGAAGCATGCAGATGTGCCGCTCGGCATACGCGCCAAGGTGGCGGCCATCTATGAGCCGCCCCAGGAATCATCGCGCGATTCGATCAACATCTGTCCAGACGAGGGAGCCGAAGAAGTGGATGCTGTCGCCAAAGCATTAGGACTTAAAAAGGTGAGTGCCTATTAAATTCCCGGTCTGAATGTGTTATATAAATATTTTCGTTGACAGATTGGTTGGATCTTTACGGATCTCATAACGGAAGATCCCACCGTGGGCACTGTGAAACAGATTCGCGGCATTGAGACACATTTCCTGACTGCTCAGGAGTGCATATCGGCGGGTGAGCTGCAGAATCGTCATCCCAATCCTTGTAAATATGCAACAAATGGCAATTTCGGTTCCAAATTTGTGACCATTTGTGTGACTGGTAAGTGTTGACTTTGTAATTGCCAACCAATTATATATCTTATTATATTATTATTATACTTTCAACAGGTGATCAGACCAAACAGGTCCACATGGAGGGCTATGCTGTGTCCGCTCAGTGCATGGCTCTGGTGCGTGATAACTGTCTG
This sequence comes from Drosophila maculinotata, assembly GCA_035045305.1. NCBI lineage: Eukaryota > Metazoa > Arthropoda > Insecta > Diptera > Drosophilidae > Drosophila > Drosophila maculinotata. The sequence continues at coordinate 21,649,652 of JAWNPD010000335.1, read as the reverse complement.
ATACCCACTAAGGATGCACCCGAATTGGGATATGTACGTGAATCGACCGATAAACAATATGTGCCGGATGTTTTCTACAAGGTAAGTGTCTTAGTTATATGATTGATTTATATGATAACAAGACCCTTGCTTTGAGTCCCTTAACAGTCTGGCATATCGGTCAGCGTCTGAAACTGTTATTCAGAATTCCTTAATTCTGAAATAAAACAAGTAAGAGCGCTCTAGTGATGAGTGCCCGACTTGGATATACCCTGAACCCAGGTCTTACATATAAACTTACACAATTTTTTTCAGAGTCATATCTTTGAAAATTTTGAGATCTAAAGTTTAGTATACAGACTAATGTTGGATAGATATAAACCCAACTAGAAGTTCGATTTATAATTAGGCCCTCCCAAGTAAATGTGTCCAACAAGAGATCCCGGGAACCACATTTATTGAAAATTCTGGAATTACATTTTACACATATAGAATTGAATAAAAATTTGCTTCTTTGGTTTACATATAGACATCAATCAAACATTTTCGGTTTCTTGCCACATTCATATTGTGTGCTAATTTAATAATTGTATGATAATCCACTCATCGTTTTCGATCTGATAATTAAAATCGCTGAATAACTTTGCTAATGTCAGATGGACATGAGCTGCTCATATATGATGAGCTATATAATTCGTTTGCTTTGTACTTACTGCTTATCAATGCTCTGGGTTTCACCACAGCAGTCAACCTCTCGCTTCTAGTTCCGTTTGCAAACTTTAATAGACACTTAACCATATATATGTTGATACTTTGATTAATTTCTTAATATATAAATACTTTTAAATTTTAAGCATTCAGCTCAAGGAGCACAATAAAATGAAATCACTAGCAGTGAACTGAACATTAATAAAATTCGAACTGTTACGCCTTCTCAATTTTTTTTTATCACATTCTAAATATTCTCAATTTCTGGTCGATTTGCAAATCTTGGGACTTTTCTTTACTTTTATATCAATTTGAACTCATTTAAAGCAACATTTTTGAGTCTTTATCCTACATTTGAATTAAAAAATCTAAAACTTCGTTTTAAATTGACTTCTTCAAATAACTATTGAATTAAATTTCAATCGAAAAATTGTATACATCTTAATATAAATAATCTTAAAAGATGAATCTAAGGAACTGAATCAAAACAATATATCCGGAATCCTCAAACTAGAAATATGCATTATTTCTTACTTAATTTCCTTATCTTTCGGTTTCTTTATATTTGCATTTAAACAGTTCTTATAAATTATTTCTGAATTTTTTTAAGCATGGATGGTTATTATATGTAATATATGTAATATAATATTTTTAAACATTTACATAATATGTGGAATAACTTTGTTTTATGGTCTTTTTTTATCCTTTGATTTCCTTCGCCTTTGCGTTTATTCTTGCAATTATTTTTAACGTGCAAACATTTTCTTTTTGCTGACTGCTTATATGATTTCATACTTATTATTGTTATAATACTTTTAGCATACATAAGATACGCTTTGAACAGATTTTTTGCGCCTAAAGTATAGAAATTCAGATATATTCGATCCATCTGTTGTTGTAAACCGTAGTTTACAAATATTATGGTCAGTGTAGACTTAGATTTGACAATGGATGTTTGAGCATCAATAAATAGGTATGTATATGCTTAAAGCTAATCTTAAACTTAGTTTCACTTGAACTTCAACCTTGTTGCAAGTAATATCTTCACGCAGGTAACATTGTAGCGCCAAACACCAATGCAGTGTTTCAAATATCTACATTCAAAATCAATTCTAGTTCCATATTCTACATTAAATATAAACCATATTCTGTGTAGTTTTTAAAAATATCTTAAGTATTTCATACCCTGTAGTCAACACTTTTAATGTAACGTAAACATTTTGTAATTGCAATTACACATTCATATTCTTTATACAATTTCGATGAAAAAGCACTAAGTGAAATTCTATTTAAATTCAACATTTTTCTTTTGTGATAATACTTTCCATAGGTTGAAAGTATATTTAAGGTATATTCAAAACCTTTTTAATCATTTTGCGCATATACGCAAAGTATTGTAAGCTCTGACCCTATGCGTTTTCCTAATATATAGTCTTAGATTGATTACAGGGTATAAGCAAGTCGAATTTTTCCGACCAATTTAATTGTTTCTTAATACATTTAAAGCCTCTTACAAAAAATAGCCTCCAAAATGTCGTTTAGTATTTTTGATGCATACGTATTTTTTTTTTGTAAAAAGCTTAGCAAATTGTTTTCTTGTATTTATTACTAAAGTTCCAAAATATTGGATATAGTGTTGACATAAATACAATTATATAAATTATATAATATAAATATAATTTTTTGTTTTGTATAATATAATTGTTTTGGACATAAGTATTGTAGAATATACTCCAAAAAAAAAAAAAACAATGTTTGTATTTTTAGTTCAGAACTGAGCTGAAATATTTGAGTTTCCGTTATTTCAGTAGTCAGTTAAGAGTGAGACGGATATAAGTACTAACCACTTAGAAGCTGCTGCGACGATACTCGCCACATTTCTCGATAAAAGCGTGCAGCTGCGGGTGTCCTCTTGCATCGCCCGTATTGGCTATTTTATCCAGCACATCGATGCCACCGACAATAAAGCCAAATATGGCCGTAAATGAGCACATCTCACTGAGCACCAAGCGAAACTGGCTTCCAACAAAACCATTATTATCATAGCGGCCCAGACCACGCTGCATGCCCACTGTGCCGCGTTGTGCGATAAGTCCGGTATAATCGGGCATAAAGAAACGATTCGCGAAGGCGGCATGCCCGCCACCTCCATTGTTCTGCTCAATGTCGCCAGTGATGACGCTCTCACCACCCCAGGCCTGAAATACTGAGCAGCCCTGGTAGCCAAATCCGCATTCGTGCAGTATTAGAGCACGGAAATTCTTTGCCATTTGCGGCGCCACATCGTGGCGCACCTCCAGCAGAATACGACCAGCTGGCTTGCCCTCGATTTGCATGTCTAGATAGTAGATGGGAAAGCCCAAGCTTAAGAGGCGACGCGAGAGTCTAATGGGCTTCGGGGGACCGCGGGCAGCGTCGGCTAATGCTGCAGCTGCAGCTGCAGATGTGCTCGGCTGCGGCTCAAATGTAAAAGTGACGCGTTTAGTTTGTGTAGCCGAATCACGAACCGTCGGCTGCTGCTCCTGCTTCTGCTCGTTTCTCTGCTGCTCCTCAAGCTGCTCCTGCTGCTGCTGCTGCAGCACCTGCACATAGTGCTCCTGTATTGAACTTCGTCGCAATACCTGCGGCAGCTGCTTTTCCAGATGCAAGCGATTGTAGTTGATGTTCCCAAACAGCTGTGCCGCTGGATTGTTCTCTCTGCCGTTGCTGTTGCCATTGGTGCTGTTATTGCTGCTGCATGAGACACCATCATCGGGCCACACCGCATTTAATTGTGACTGCTCTGATCCCATCCACGCCACCGTTTGTTGTTGCTGTTGTTGCTGTTGCTGCTGTTGCTGCAGCTGCTGATATTGCTGCTGCTCCTCCTGCTGTTGTTGCTGCTGTTCTTGGCGATGTTGCTGGTGCTGATGTTGCTGTTGTTGCTGCTGTACTTGCTGATGTTGCTGGTGCTGATGTTGCTGTTGCTGCGGCTGATATTGTAGCTGCTGATATTGTAGCTGCTGATGTTGCTGCTGCATGAATCCCAAACGGCTCGGCTTCAGCAACGGTCCCCGCTGCACTTGACACCAATAAGAATAGATGCCGCAATTGATCAGCAGCAACCCTGGCGGCGGATCCACAGTGTGCCATGGCAGCTGTCGCAGGATCAACAGCCTGCGATGCAGTTGACCAAAGTCCAGCAGCTGCATCCCTCTCTCTATTATCCCAGCACGTAAGCGACACTCGTAGTAGATGTCGAGCAGTTGCTGGTGACAGTTGTCCTTTTGGACATGCAGATCGTCCAGCAGACACAGCAGCTCACATATGGTAAGATTACCCTGCAGCTGCAACCGGGCGTGCATCCACCATTGGGGCATGTTGCAGCTGCGCAATGCTGCACCATTTCGCAGAAATTGCCGCCGGAGATGCTTTTGCACTGTATCGCAGGCTTCACACAGACGTTGCAACATCATCAAATCGGTCGCGGTTAAAATGTCAGCTCGTGACACGCACTCCTCAATCTTGTCCAGCTCATTGCTGAGCAGCTGACGTAGAAATTCATTCAAATTCGACTGGCACGTTATCCGATGATTCTGATGTTGAGGAGTGCTGGAGCAGACGTGGCACAGCAGCGTCTGGCAACCGTGGCACCAGTTTGATTTGGGCAGCGCATGAACCACACAATAATCGCTGCTGCGGAATAGCAAATTGTCCACGCTCAGCTCATCCAGGCAGTTAGGCAAGGGCGCGTTGCTGCTGATGCTGCTGAGGCTCTCCAGATTGACGCTAGTCGACTGCAGCTGCTGCTCGTACTGATGTTGCAGCATAGCCATGCCCAATTTCAAGGCAGGCAACTGCCTCAGCAGAAACATCAAACCCTCCGGGTTGGGTAATTCGCTCAGTGCCGGCAGCGTAGTCTTTAGATTGCACTGCGGGCACACCACCTCCAGGCAGCTGTTCAGCAGCTCCACGCATGCTGTACAGTAGCAGTGACGGCAGCTCAGCTCCTTGGGCAGACGCGTCTCATTGCCGAGATCATAGTGGCGGCGGCACAAGTTGCAGCTGAGCAGCCTTTTCAGCTCCTTGGGAATATCCATGTGGTTGCTTACAGGGAAAGATAAGAACATAATTTTCATAATATAAGTCTAAAATGAGCTGGCCAAAAATGACTTACATTTGGAAACCAAAGTCCACATGCTTACATCAAAAATTAAATATGGAAAACAAACAAGTAAGAGTGCTCTAGTCGAGAGTGCCCGACTAGGAGATACCCTGAACCCAGTTCTTACATGTGGGAGTATGCCAAAACCGAAGGTCATACCTTCAAAAATACCTCCAAATATATTTCTGGGGATCGGGAGAAAATATGCAAAATATTATATTATCTCTATACTATACGAAAATATTTATACAAAATTTGGAACCTCTACCTCTTCTTCTAGCATTTAAGCTATACCTAAAAAACACTGGTCTGAAATATTAATTTATCGATAACTTTTGAACGGGACGAGATATCGTGAAAAAAAATGATAAACTTGTATTGTCTCGGCACTAGGGGAACCTATATTCTAAATATGAAGTCTCTAGCTTTTGTAGTCTCTTTTGTAGTTCATACAGACGGACAGCCAGACGGACATGGCTAGATCGACTTGACTATTGATAGTGATCAATAATATATATACTTTATGGGGTCGGAGATGCTCCCTTATCCCTGTTACATACTTTTGCACATAACCATTATAGGGTATAAATAGGTTAAAGTAATATTTATGTTAAATTGGAAAAACACATCTTAAAGATATTTTTGCTCTTCACTTTTTGTTACCGACTGCTGCGAGCTACTTGACTACAGCCAAGAGAAGTCTGCAGAGCTCACTTTAGTGGCCAGGACTTTAGTGGCTGTGGCAACAACAATATGCCAGCGAAAGAGTGAGACAGAGAGTGGTTGGGAGGGAGCGAGGTTAAAGGAGAGAGATAGCGTTAGTCAGTGTCACTTTCACAGTTTAACATTGTTTTCTGAGCTGTTTGCTCGGAACTAACAATAAATTTGTTGTCGGTCGCCCGCCGTCATATAATATTGTTTAAGCAAACAACCATAAACTCACACTTAGAGCATGCGCAGATGAGCTGTTGAATTTGTTTGGGTTTCCCTGTCTTTCTCTCGCAAATTGTATGTGCTGAGTTGTGTTTGTGTGTTTATGGATCCATGTTAAGCCTTCTTGAGACACTTGTTGCAAGTTCATGCCCAAATATTACACATTCGTCGCGTTGCAACCTTTGCTATGCCTGAACTCTGACTTTTCAACCCTATTAATTAGCTGCAGCGAAAAATTGCACAGCGCTCTTCGAAAAGGGAAATATTATCGTTATCTGCGTAGATACGTTTCCTGGAACTAGCGGAATTCCGCATACTGCATAGCTTTGATTCCTCTGCTATGGCTAAACTCTGAATTTTCAGCTTTTTCATTAGCTACAGCTTAAAGTTTCAAAGCATTCCTCAATATAGGGCATATTATCGTTATTTACGCAGGTATATTTCCAGTAAACTTTCATCAAATATTCGCAGCAAAATTGCTTTTAAGATCATCAATAACACGGTCTAAAGCAGCATCAACTTTAATTAGAAAACTTTTAGCAACAGATGCAATTAAAGTTGTGGAACTTTACATATTGTATATTCGACACTTGCTGCATGACTTGACGGTTAAGAATCAGTTAAAATACATTTTGGTTTTTCTTTATTTAACGTAAGTTTTTATAATTAAATATGCCGTTTTCTCATTATTGTTTAAATTCATATTTATTTATTATTATATATTATATTTAAATAAAATATAGGATTATCGCGTATTTTGCCTAATTTGTTCCTAAAATCCTGGTTCTTATTTAGAATAATATTTTAATTAGGTTTTATTTTTTGTTAATCCACGAAATATTTGAATATCAGATCTAATGATAACTCAACTAAAAAACACTTAAATTGTGGTGTTATTTTGAATAGCGGACACAATGCTTTTTATACCCTTGCAGAGGGTAGAAGTTTGCTACGCATAGATGGAAACATTTCAGTATATATATTCTTGATCAGGAGCGCCAAAGGTAGCCTTTCTTTCTCGTTTAATATTTCGGACGTGTGCTTATAACTAAAAAATATGTGGGACAAGCACATGCAAGTCCCCAATGAAATTAACAGTTTCGCACAGTTAAAAACTAAAAATAACAGCAACATTCACAAACTCAATAGTCATGTGTTATGCAATGCGAGAAATACGCATTTAATAAATGCTGATATGATATTTGAAAATAGAACTCACCAGGGAAATAGAGAAACACAAGTCCCGCTATACACATTCGCACACCCTACACCTATCGGAATAAATCATTTAACAATTTTGCTTTGAATTATTCAGCATTATTTGACGTGTGGAAGACTAAACATTTAGACAGCTTAGCCGGCATTTAAAAAAAAATATATAAAATAAAATATTTATTATATGTTTTATTTCTTATTGGTTGAAGCTATAAATAAAAAAGTCTCGGCTTGGAAATCGATATGCAATTTATGGCCTGGCTTGGTTTGTGTTTTGGTTTCGATTTTGGTATTGGTATTGGTATTTGTATTTGTATTGGTTGTGTCTCATTGTCATTGCCATGGCATATATATTGTTTTTCCGTTCTTTGTTGCGCCTGGTGGCATGCAATACAATTGTATAGTCATATTTTGTCACCTTCGCGCTCTATCTCTATCTCTCTCCCTCTCTCTCTCTATCCCTCTGTTTCTCTTTTTGTTTCTTGCTTAACTTACTCTTAACTGTCCTTGCTAATTGCCGGACACTTATATCTTTAAGGAGTGGGAGGTGACGCCTTAGAGCTTAAGTGATTATCAATTAGACCCTGACCTTTGCGATGGTCAATTAACATGCTAGCAACATGTGTTGATGGATGCCGCCAGAGCAGCTGATAAGCAATAGAAATCGAATATAATTCAAAAGAGCAGAATGGCAAATATTAGGTACTTAAGGAGTTTTAGTTATATTAAAATAAAAATAAACAGTTAAAATATTAAATCTGGACTACTTTAATATTTTTCTTCAAAATTTCAAATCACTATGAAACTTAATTGATTTGTTAGAATTGTTAGTTTTAATTGAAGGTGGGGGGAAATGCTGTACGGTGCAACTGCCAAAATCATTTTACACAGGACATCCATCAAACTTTACGTTGATTAGCACTTTGACACATTGTCTATCGCAGGGATTTGCCGCTGTTTCAGATATGTGTGTGTTGTGTGAGCCTCGTCTGTTGGCCAGTTTCCGTTGCACGCCATCAATCAAAAATGGCGTCCGCTCGCAAAAGTATGCTAATTATTTGTGAACTCGGCACAGTTAACAAACCAAACACAATGCGCTGCTTATGTGTATCAACTACGTATCATTTTATTTCAGCCATATTGACTATCTGGAATGTCCTTTAGCCTGTTGCTTGGCCTGGTTATGACGTGCAGTCTAGCTAAAAGATTCTGACTAGCCAGAAGGGTCAAAAAAGGATTCCATGAGTAGTTCAAATGTCCATTGGAGCTGGGCTAACCTTTGGCCAGTTGGCTAAGGAACTGTTAAGCTGTGGATTCGACATAATCAGCGGGTTTATGGTCTTAGCAAATTTGGCAGAAATTAATGAAATTAGCAAACTGTGGAGTCCCACACAATTTGCCGAAATTTTCAAATTTAATTTATTAATATGCACTAATAAGCATGGTGGCTAAGGCTTTAAGATAATCAAATTTTCATAATCAATAATAATAATAATAATAGTTACTTATGTTTTGGAATATAATACAACTTTAAACACTTCTGTTTATATTCTCATAGTCGCTTTTAAAGGTTAGTGTTAAAATATAATATAGAAATTAGCAGTGCGTGTCTTGCATTCGCAAGGTTAGCAATTAACCCAAGAAAAGTGCTACTTGGGGTTGCTTCTCAATTGCCTTGCAGCTGTTATAATTATTTTCTAATATAACGCATACGTAGGAGGCCATATTAAATAAGTTTTACTGTCACATAATTATACTTTTTCTCTGCTATTATGCATTGCATTCCATTTTAAAAAGTCTGAAACGCGATAGTAAAGTTAATCATAGTTTTCTGATAATCTTCCATGTTGACAGAACAAAAATTTACTGTCATTCATAAAATTCAAGTGAAAGCCAATAATATCGCTTGCAATGAATTATTATCACAACATGATTACAAAAAAAATAGGATGTAATCAAATTATTAGCCTCCATACAACAGACAGCGGCTACCCTTCGGTTCACGCAGTTATCATGTAAAACTGACACGTTTTTGTATGTAAATGGGAAAAGGGTATAATGGTATTGTGCAAAAGTATGTAACAGGCATAATAAAGCATCTCCGACCCCATAAAGTATATATATTCTTGATCAGCTAGCAGCGTGTGCTTGTATGTGTGTGTGTGCTCTATGTATGAATGCAATAAAGAATTATGTGTGTGAAAACTGGGTTCAGGGTATCTCCTAGTCGGGCACACTCTTACGTCTTTTTTATTAATGTTGCCCACATATGTATATCGCAAATGAACTATTTTTCGTCGAAATCCAATCAGTTGGCAAATAAGTACTGAGAAAAATGTGCAATGATGACATTTCTTGATGATTTTATTTATATTATTTCAAGAAATTAATCTATTTTGAAACTTTTATGAATTTGGTATTACAATATTATGATTATTGTAGGTCAACTTGTCAATATAATTCTACGCTTGACTTGGTGAAGCCGATCTTCTTCTTATTTTTAATATATTCCGTTAATGATTTAAGTAATCACATTTAAATTTAAAGTATGCACGCATGATGATGATGATTATGATTCACAATCAAAGTTTAGCTGATAACATACTGCTATTAAGATATCGTAAGTTTTTCATATATATATGTAACTACAAGATAATACTATTCGGGTTTTGTTTGGTTTTTCGTAACTTGTGTTTCAATATTTAAATGTCAGTCTAAATCTTAATCTTTTTGTTATTACATATGTATTTTAAATGCTTACCAGCCCATTTCCTCAATAATAACATCACAGACAAAGAATCAAATTTAAGAATTTTAAATACATGATTTGGATTTATCTATCGCAAAAACTTTTAATTGCTGCTGTTTCACGTGTTTCTTCGAGTTTTCTGTTTGCACAAAGTTGCTGACAGGATGACGCAAAATTATTCCATTATTGCTTTGAAATGAGCATATCTCCCTAAGCCACAGCTCCTAAGCTATATAATTAGATTCCATTACGGATTTGTGGTTGCTGTTTGGTTTCCTATTGTGTTTTGCCTGCGGTGCCACATCCCAGCTGCAACTGCAGTTTCGTAAGATATATCAGATGGGGAGTGGAATTGGGGGGCTGTGGCTTCACAAGGATTCCCAGAAGGCTTTTAAACAATAGCCAAATATACAGACAATGCGCTTGTGCGATTAAATTGCCTAGTGAAGTGAAATTTAATCTCTCTACTTATTAATACAGTGGTCGCTCCCAAATTTGAACTGTTCGATTCTAGAGCAGTTTTAGTTGGCGAAAAATTTAAATTGCCGAGTGTGTTTGCTTTTTAAGGAAAATGGAAGATTTTTTTTTATATGTGCCAAGTTTATTGTTTTCATTTTATTTGCAGATCAAAATAAATCAACAGGTTTGTTTTTTGAAAATTAATATTTGAAATTTCCGTTTTGGAATATATGTTCTCGTACTGCCATGTCAGATTCAAATTTATTTAATTTTATCGATAGTATGTATGTATATTCTCGTATAGCGTACAGAGGTATTATAATATATGCAAATTCAGATTCCAGGAAGCAAAGTAATTGCATAAAAAGCGCCGCTTGCGGCGTGTGTTTCTGTGTATGAATACAAATAGTTATCTATGAAACAAACATAAATTATATTTACTGGAAAATTCTAATATGCCAAGGTAATTATTTCCGAGCAACCATTGTTCTAAGAATTTTCTTTAGAATTCAATGTACTTATTAAACAAGCGGTTATTAATTGTAAAATGCCAGTCAAGCTCAAGTATTGTTGAACTTGAAGCGTAAATTATATTAAATGTGCAGCTAATGAGTTAATTGATTCTTTTGACATGTATCTATGCAAACATTATCCTTGAATGCTTCCAGCGAATATCAAGTTGGCACATAATAGCAAATGCATAACATTATTTTCCCTACAAATACGTGTCCTAAAATTCACTGGTTATAAGGTGGCTGTCTGCAGAAGGTACCGAAATTCTCAGAACAAACGTAATACGAGACAGTGTTGCTTGTTGCATGCCACATTGATGCATATTTGGGTTTCAAATGTCTGGTTGTTTTTTCCTGTAATTTTAGCTTACCTTGTTTTGTGACACTGTCAAACTGCAAAGCCAATATTTGAACACTAATTGCATTTATTTCACCTGTGATCTGTTTTACTTAGATTCTTCGAAAATGTTGTCGTTATGATTGCTAGTCATTTGCATGTACTTTTAGATTAGTTGTCAGTTTCAAAAAATGAATACAAAATTCACAGTACTTTTGGTTTTCGTTTAATTTCACTTGAACGTTGGACGCATTATTGTTTTTGATTTTTGTTTACTGTTTTGTATTTAATTTAAGTCGTTTTGTGCGCACTTGCAGGACGTAAGCACTTTAAATATTTTACTTTCACTTCTTGGACTAACTTTCTTTTTATTATTGCTTGCCGTTCGTTCTCCGTTGTCCACTTGCTGCTCCTGTTGCTGTTTTAGTTTATCTTGCTGCTGTTGCTGTTGCTGCTTTTGCAGTTGCTGTTGCTGTTTCTGTTGCTCGTGTCGTCGCGCCTTGAATGCTGCATTGCTAAGCTGCCAGCTGCTCGGAAAGACGCGCGGCGGCTTTGTATGCTGCTGCTGATAGTTTGGCGCTGCGCTTGCCAAGCCAGCGGATGGTTCCGCCGTAGCTAATGAAACCGTCGAGGAGGCAACTGCCGTCCAAAACATTGTTATGCTTGTTGCATTGATTGAAGCCGAGTTGATTTAAAGCACCTTTTCCCCAAAGGCTGTGCATGTTAACAGGCGCCAATCTCAAACCAAAGAAAACCAACTAAAAATAATTTAAAGGCTTTTGCTGCTGCCTGGGTCGAGTGTTCTCGTTGCGTGCGTTAATTAATGTGCCTGCGTAGCGTCCAAAGTTTCGTTTGCAAGTGCAAGTCGTGTTCCATAAATCACGTGCTTTTATAGACAGCACACAGCAGGCAGTGCGGAGAGCGCAAGAGCGAGCTTTTACTCTCAATGCGTGCGTACGTTTTGCTTTCCCTGACTGCTCAATGTCAATGTCAAGATGTGCTGCATTTGAGCCTTTTCCTTTCTCTCACTCTCACTCTCACTCGCTGCCTTTTTGTGCTTTTTGTTCTGGCTGACGTTGCATTCAACGGTTGTGCTCTGTGGTCAGCTCCCCATGTCCTGTTTTTATACCCTGATCTCATTAAAAATGGGAAAAAGGGGTATAATGGTTTTGTGCAAAAGTATGTAACAGGCATAAGGAAGCATCTCCGACCCCATAAAGCATATATATATTCTTGATCAATATCATTAGCCGAGTCGATCTGTATGAATGTCATGTCCGTCTGTATGGATGCGCGTTTCTCAGAAACCCCAAAAGCTAGAGACTTCATATTTGAAACATAAGTTCTCGTAGTGCCGGGAAAATACAAGTTTATCATTTTATCTCGTGGACATCTCGACCCGTTTAAAAGTTATCGATAAATTTCGATTCCAAACCAGTGTTCTTTCGGCATAACTTGAAAGTTATTATTCATATTTTAATTTAAGTTCTTGTATTGCCGGCTCAATACAAGCTCTTCCTTAATTTTTCGGTATCTCGACCCGTTGAAACGTTATCGATAAATAAGAGATTCCAGAACAGTGTTTTTTAGGTATAGCTTAAAAGTTATAAGAGGCAAGAGGCACCAAATTTGGGATGTATATTCAAAAAGCATACAAAAGTAAAATTTACTTTTTGGATACCTCCCCCCGATCTCCCAGAAATCAAATTTTTAGAAGTATGACGTTCGAATTTTACATAGTCTGATTGTGTGCCATCTATATGTCCTATATATATTCATTTCGATCGGACAATAAACAAAGAAGTTATTTACTATTCAGTGTAACATAGTTTAAGACCAATGGAAGAAGAAGAATCAAAGCAATTGCATGACGCGCGCAGCCAGCAGCTTGTGTCTGTATGTAAGAACTGGGATCAGGGTATCTCCTAGTCGGGCACTCTCGACTAGAACACTCTTGTTGTAAATGCTGCTGATGTTGTCTTTTTTTGGTCGAGCATGAAATATTCAAAATAGCATCTGCATCTATAAATGGCATTGGCTGATTGTGTTTGTCTCTGTCCTTGTTCAGCGAAATCAAATTAAATTACAGTTTTTGATTTAATTTAAAGTGTGTACGTCTCTTTTTGTGTTTTAAAATGATGAGCAATTAAAATACAAAATTTAAGTCCGACTACAATAAAGCTATTTACAATAAAGAGGAAAAAAATAAAATTGTGGCTAAAATATGACCAATATATAAAAATAAGTTACATTTTGACGGAGTTATGGAAGTTGTTCGTCTATGAATATTATATTATTTTATATCACACAGTGATACATCTCGGAATATGTTCCCAAAAAACGCGAATACACTGACATTATTATTATTACATAATGCTTACTTATGGTCTAAAACTATAAGTAAACATAATAATATTTACATATTAGTTACATATTTGTAAAATGTTATTTTTTTATTTTTTTTGGTATTATATTTTGTCTCCTATGTATGTTACTCTTCCTTAAGAATTCTAATATGGTTTTTAAGCTGTGGTTGGTGGGGTCTGCAAGTATGCGCATTGCGTTAGAGTTGGGGAAGGTGGAGGATCTGTGTTGGGAGAGAGATGGACAGTGGATTATGATGAACTTTACCTATATATCTGTCTGAATGCTCAAACACGGCGTCTAGAGTCAACAATACTGTGGATAGCCACAGCTCAGAGAGTGTTGTCCTGCTGCATCCATCATCAGCGTCACTAACAGGTGACAGGATGCTCTGATCAGTGTTTAACTTAATTTCAATTTAATTTGCCCTGCTGCACAAATGTGCAGCTTCATCGGCTACCGGCAGCAGGTGCCACATGCCACATGGCTCACATCCTTGTGCCTAATGGCATTGCCTAGATTCCTATTTTTACAACTCTTCTTCTAAGACATCGCAACGCCAGAGTGTTTTCCATATCATATATAGAACACTGCCACTTCCCTATGACCAGCTAATTGAATCAGACTTGCCTGCTATGCTCTCTGGCTAATGCCACAAAAAGACTGTTAGATGTGACTGGAAATCGTCGTACATGTCAATCTTTATTAAAGGACAGCCAAATTGTTGCTTGACAGGAGTTGCCTTCCATGTGTTTCAAAACTAATCGAGAGCTTTTCAAATAAAGATACGAAACAAATAAATGTGCTCTAGTCGAGAATGAACTTAGTCCTTACGTTCATTCATAATTATTTATCTGCATTCATACATAGAAACACACACATGCAAACACACGCTGCGTGCTTGATGCAATTGCTGTGCTTCTTCTTCTTCCATTGGCCCCATACTATGTTACATTGAACCGCTCGTAATGAAATTTTTAGATTATAAAGATTTCATATAAATGTATGCCAAATCAAAAAATCATACATCAACAAATACGTATATTTTGATTTCATATTTTCGAAAAATTATAAAAAAATTGACTTGTAAAGGGCCCAAAAAGTATAAAGTGCCTTATTAATTACATTGAAATTACCCTTCCCAGATTTCAAACTCCCATAACTTGGTCAAAACTGAACCGATTGCCAAGCTTGAAGCCATTTTGTTCATGGTTTGTCCTATATATCAATTCTACATTTCAAGTTTATGCATTATTGAAAGTTAATTTTTTTGAAATATTTTTGCGAAAAAAGCATAAGGGGGACCCTTACAAAATCTGATTTTTCAAAAAATAGATTCTTGAAATTCTTTTTTTAATTGATTGTGGGTGTCAAAATTAGTATAAAAAACTAAAAGAAAAGTGATTTTGAGGTGTTTCATTTTTCTGTCAAAAATCATGCCAAATTGACAAAAAAATTGACTAGTAAATGCCCTTGCTTGACTTCAAACTCCCATAACTTGGTCAAAATTACAAAAATTTATTTTTCAAAAAATAGATTCTTGAAATTCTTTTTTTAATTGATTGTGGGTGTCAAAATTAGTATAAAAACTAAAAGAAAAGTGATTTTGAGGTGTTTAATTTTTCTGTCAAAAATCATGCCAAATTGACAAAAAAATTGACTAGTAAATGCCCTTGCTAGACTTCAAACTCCCATAACTTCGTCAAAACTGAACCGATTGCCAAGCTTGAAGCCATTTTGTTCATGGTTTGTCCTATATATCAATTCTACATTTCAAGTTTATGCATTATTGAAAGTTAATTTTTTTGAAATATTTTTGCGAAAAAAGCATAAGGGGGGACCCTTACAAAAATTGATTTTTCAAAAAATAGATTCTTGAAATTCTTTTTTTAATTGATTGTGGGTGTCAAAATTAGTATAAAAAACTAAAAGAAAAGTGATTTTGAGGTGTTTCATTTTTCTGTCAAAAATCATGCCAAATTGACAAAAAAAATTGACTAGTAAATGCCCTTGCTAGACTTCAAACTCCCATAACTTGGTCAAAACTGAACCGATTGCCAAGCTTGAAGCCATTTTGTTCATGGTTTGTCCTATATATCAATTCTACATTTCAAGTTTATGCATTATTGAAAGTTAATTTTTTTGAAATATTTTTGCGATAAAAGCATAAGGGGGGACCCTTACAAAAATTGATTTTTCAAAAAATAGATTCTTGAAATACTTTTTTTAATTGATTGTGGGTGTCAAAATTAGTATAAAAAACTAAAAGAAAAGTGATTTTGAGGTGTTTCATTTTTCTGTCAAAAATCATGCCAAATTGACAAAAAAAATTGACTAGTAAATGCCCTTGCTAGACTTCAAACTCCCATAACTTGGTCAAAACTGAACCGATTGCCAAGCTTGAAGCCATTTTGTTCATGGTTTGTCCTATATATCAATTCTACATTTCAAGTTTATGCATTATTGAAAGTTAATTTTTTTGAAATATTTTTGCGAAAAAAGCATAAGGGGGGACCCTTACAAAAACTGATTTTTCAAAAAATAGATTCTTGAAATTCTTTTTTTAATTGATTGTGGGTGTCAAAATTAGTATAAAAAACTAAAAGAAAAGTGATTTTGAGGTGTTTCATTTTTCTGTCAAAAATCATGCCAAATTGACAAAAAAAATTGACTAGTAAATGCCCTTGCTAGACTTCAAACTCCCATAACTTGGTCAAAACTGAACCGATTGCCAAGCTTGAAGCCATTTTGTTCATGGTTTGTCCTATATATCAATTCTACATTTCAAGTTTATGCATTATTGAAAGTTAATTTTTTTGAAATATTTTTGCGAAAAAAGCATAAGGGGGGACCCTTACAAAAACTGATTTTTCAAAAAATAGATTCTTGAAATTCTTTTTTTAATTGATTGTGGGTGTCAAAATTAGTATAAAAAACTAAAAGAAAAGTGATTTTGAGGTGTTTCATTTTTCTGTCAAAAATCATGCCAAATTGACAAAAAAAATTGACTAGTAAATGCCCTTGCTAGACTTCAAACTCCCATAACTTGGTCAAAACTGAACCGATTGCCAAGCTTGAAGCCATTTTGTTCATGGTTTGTCCTATATATCAATTCTACATTTCAAGTTTATGCATTATTGAAAGTTAATTTTTTTGAAATATTTTTGCGAAAAAAGCATAAGGGGGGACCCTTACAAAAACTGATTTTTCAAAAAATAGATTCTTGAAATTCTTTTTTTAATGGATTGTGGGTGTCAAAATTAGTATAAAAAACTAAAAGAAAAGTGATTTTGAGGTGTTTCATTTTTCTGTCAAAAATCATGCCAAATTGACAAAAAAAATTGACTAGTAAATGCCCTTGCTAGACTTCAAACTCCCATAACTTGGTCAAAACTGAACCGATTGCCAAGTTTGAAGCCATTTTGTTCATGGTTTGTCCTATATATCAATTCTACATTTCAAGTTTATGCATTATTGAAAGTAAATTTTTTTGAAATATTTTTGCGAAAAAAGCATAAGGGGGGACCCTTACAAAAATTGATTTTTCAAAAAATAGATTCTTGAAATACTTTTTTTAATTGATTGTGGGTGTCAAAATTAGTATAAAAAACTAAAAGAAAAGTGATTTTGAGGTGTTTAATTTTTCTGTCAAAAATCATGCCAAATTGACAAAAAAAATTGACTAGTAAATGCCCTTGCTAGACTTCAAACTCCCATAACTTGGTCAAAACTGAACCGATTGCCAAGTTTGAAGCCATTTTGTTCATGGTTTGTCCTATATATCAATTCTACATTTCAAGTTTATGCATTATTGAAAGTTAATTTTTTTGAAATATTTTTGCGAAAAAAGCATAAGGGGGGACCCTTACAAAAACTGATTTTTCAAAAAATAGATTCTTGAAATTCTTTTTTTAATTGATTGTGGGTGTCAAAATTAGTATAAAAAACTAAAAGAAAAGTGATTTTGAGGTGTTTCATTTTTCTGTCAAAAATCATGCCAAATTGACAAAAAAAATTGACTAGTAAATGCCCTTGCTAGACTTCAAACTCCCATAACTTGGTCAAAACTGAACCGATTGCCAAGCTTGAAGCCATTTTGTTCATGGTTTGTCCTATATATCAATTCTACATTTCAAGTTTATGCATTATTGAAAGTTAATTTTTTTGAAATATTTTTGCGAAAAAAGCATAAGGGGGGACCCTTACAAAAACTGATTTTTCAAAAAATAGATTCTTGAAATTCTTTTTTTAATGGATTGTGGGTGTCAAAATTAGTATAAAAAACTAAAAGAAAAGTGATTTTGAGGTGTTTCATTTTTCTGTCAAAAATCATGCCAAATTGACAAAAAAAATTGACTAGTAAATGCCCTTGCTAGACTTCAAACTCCCATAACTTGGTCAAAACTGAACCGATTGCCAAGCTTGAAGCCATTTTGTTCATGGTTTGTCCTATATATCAATTCTACATTTCAAGTTTATGCATTATTGAAAGTTAATTTTTTTGAAATATTTTTGCGAAAAAAGCATAAGGGGGGACCCTTACAAAAACTGATTTTTCAAAAAATAGATTCTTCAAATTCTTTTTTTAATTGATTGTGGGTGTCAAAATTAGTATAAAAAACTAAAAGAAAAGTGATTTTGAGGTGTTTCATTTTTCTGTCAAAAATCATGCCAAATTGACAAAAAAAATTGACTAGTAAATGCCCTTGCTAGACTTCAAACTCCCATAACTTGGTCAAAACTGAACTGATTGCCAAGCTTGAAGCCATTTTGTTCATGGTTTGTCCTGTATATCAATTCTACATTTAAAGTTTCTGCATTATTGAAAGTAACATTTTTACAAATATTTTTGCGAAAAAAGTTTCTGCCTGACTTTGACCTGGTAGCCCTGAAGGCGACTGCTGCCGCTGCAGCTGTTTCTGCTGCTGTTGCAACGGCTGGCTGCTTCCTTGCTGTCGTTTGCTGCTGAGCCAAGCAAACAGGTTGCGAAAGCTCACATGGCGCGGCCCCAGCCTGTCCGGGATGTAGGTCATTGGGGCAGCACTGCAAAGCTTCCATTCTCCCCGTCCCCAACCAAATAAAATCAAATGCCATTTCTTAAAAACAATATTTGTTTATTTTATATGAATTTGTATATCTGTTTGTTATTGCAGGAAAAGGATCAATATGGTAATGAGGTTCAGCGTCTGGCACGCCCCCTACCCGTCGAGTATCTGCTGGTAGATGTGCCCGCCTCGACGCCGCTGCAGCCGCAGTACACATTCACGGAGTATGACAAGCATCAGGCATTCCCCATTGAGAATCGCTATATTGATGGCCATCTGCAGGACTTCAATGCGCTGAGCAGCTATCTATCGGAGTGGGCCGGTGAGGAGTTTCTCGAGGCCATCTCCGACTTTCATTTGCTCGTTTATTTGTACAAAATGGACATGTTGCCGCTGCGCCAGCACATGGGACCGCTGCTGGAGGCGGTGCGCGCCAAGAATCCCAATCAGGCGTCCGATTTCAAAACCGAGGAAGTCTGGAAGCTGCTCGAATCACTTGTCCAGGCTAGCTCCACAGGCAGCGGGTAAGCGAAGCACATATACCAAAAAAAAATAGAGACAATTTTCTATATCGCTTTTTCTCCATGTCCTTTCGCAGCGGCACCACCAGCTATCCGAGTGGTGCAGCAGCAAACGCTGGCGCTGCGGGCGCTGATGCCATGGATTTGGATGTCAACACCTGGACTTGCAACCATTGCACATTCATCAATCGCGGCGAACTGACTTCCTGCGAAATCTGCTCGCTTCCCAGATAAGGATACAAATCAGTTATTTCCCCCAGCGAGCGCCAGTCGTCAGCGTAGCGCGACGAAATCCTGGTGTCAAATGAAACTAAAGATTCAATCATACTTACCATAGCAGGAGGGCAGGATGCATAATGGCAGCAAGTTAGAGCGTGGCAACACAACCTAGTCGCATGCCGCCCGCGTTCTCTATAAATATAATATTGTATAAGAGTTTTATAAAAAATTTAATTTATTTTTAAATAAATCTAAATTGTTGAGTATACTACAAATTCGCAATGACTTGTATTCTGTACAGAGCTTTTTGTAAAATCCATAATTGCACTTGTCATTTTTGGCCCGAAAATTACTCGTCGCTTGAGAGTTCGGTGCTTTCAGCTCTCAACATCTAAAGACTGGCATCCCGGGATAATTAGCTCGTTGACCAAAAAGCTTTTGCTCGGCCATATCCTTGCCGCACAGTACAGTACGGCGGGATTAAATATCCTGCAGCCAACTAGGAATCATAAGCTTAAAATAATATTACTTTAAAATTTATGCTTTTTTATTGGACATTTAACTTTTTTGATGTTCCTCGCTCCATCGCAAAAATAAGAGCTTAAGTTGAAGCTATCTAACATTTTTGAAAATTTTCTTTGAAAGCATATAGGAACCTGTGATTACAAATTTTGGCTAGAAGACTTTTGAGAAATGTTTCAAAATTAGTTGTTATTGAGAAATCGTTAATTTTGGAATCAAAAAATTTAAAGTGCATGTACCCGCAAATAAGCAGTTAAATTATAAAAGTTATTTAAATCGTCACGAGTAATATAGAATGGCGTTTCGCTTGATTACTGGAAATTCCGCACTTCGTGGAGTCTTCAAGTCAATTCCTAAGGTGCAATATTAATAATGCAAGAATCTGATTGTCATATTTAATTGATCTATATATATTTATGCTGTAGGTAAATAATTACAAAACGGGATCAGTACGTCGTAGCAGTATTTTTGTTGGTAAGTCCTGCTAGAATTGGTTAGGAATTAGTTTTCTATATGGATCATTTGTAGAACCGCCGGTACCCTGGTTGGAGAAACCAAGCGTTGTGTTCTCAGGGCACGCTTTAAGGCATCACTGGGGGGTAAGTCTGACAAATTATTGCATACGAAAAATAATACTTATAGTTCTATAACCTATACCACACTTACCGAAACTTTGAAAAATTAATATTTTTCACACGTTAAAGATTTGAAATATACCATCTACATATTATGTAAATTGGAGTGGTTTTTAAGTACTAAATGTGTTTCTATATATCGTATCGATATCTACACCTATTATACGAGTTCAAAAAAAACATTTCAAAGCGCTTTTCTAAAAAAAAAATAAAATTTAAACATTTAGATACAAGTAGTATTAAAAGGTTTTTGTGTGCTAATATTTTTTTCTTTACTAAGAAATTATATAATCATATATGGCTGTTTCTCTTAAATGAGCTAACTAGGCGTAATTAACAATTACAAAAATTATAAGAATTTACTGGGTTTTACGTAAGTGTGTGTTTGAGCAAATGCATAAAAGAAATTACTTCGATAAGACTACATTAATATATGTATATCTATATATATTTTATGTGAAACATTTATTGATTTATATATAAGTATGTATATGTATATATATATATATAATTAATTATTTATATATTTACTGTTACGCAGCGACAATTAGATGAGTTTTTGGTTTATTGTGTTTTATGTATTTCTTGTACGCAACTAAATTAAATACCAACTTATGTGTGTGTTATATATATGTATGTGTGTATACTAATTAGGCGCTAATCAACACTATAGCTAAGTATATACGTTATATATATATATATATTTGGTAATAGTTGAATATATGTATGTTTATTGCATAAGAAGCTAAAGGTTAAACAACTTCAGAAACAGCATTTAAAGAGCTCTGTACTTAATATTCAGTAATTATTATATAACAGTTTTCTCTCTTCATGACTGCATTAATATACATCGAATATAAATATTTTTTGTATTGTTTTGTTAAGTACAAATTGCAACACAAATTCTACGCAAGTTTTTTTTTTTTTTTTTTTTTTTGCAATTGTTTATTGCTTTTTTCAAATTAACTACACACACACACAAATCTGTATTCTATATATCTATATATATAATGTATGTATATGTATAGGTATATATAGCAGTATAGTTTTTGTCATGTACACGCATTAGCATTAAATTGGTTCATTATTCAACACTGAACTTAAGAACTAATGTTAGCTTCTGTTTGGGGATTTGTGGTTTATTTTGTATGCTCCTCGATTCCATCTGAAAACTCATGCATATGCCTCGACTTTTAAAATATATATATATATATATATTTATCTATATATATATATGTTTATGTATATTTATGTATATAGGTATATGTATGTATAGTACGTATGTCGCACATAAATGTTTAAAGTGTTTCTCAGTATCAAAGTTATATACTATGTATGTATATTGCTTATACGTTTTATCTCCGTGTTCTTCTTGTTGTTTGTTTTTTGAGATGTACTTAACTTTCATCTATTGTAGAGCATATGCACTCCAAATCTCGTATTGTCCACATAAATAGTTGCTTTCATAATTTTCTGCCCATATGTCATAGAATCTGTTGCATTCGATTGCTTCTCGTTTTTGGGAATATTTCGAGATACTCCAACTTCAAATTAAATTTAAACTTTTTTGAACCATTTTTGCTCGCGACATGCACGTTGCTTTAGTATTGTAAAAAGCGTTAATGTGTGTTAAAAGATTTTGTGTTTTATATACAAATCAAAGTAAGTCTAACCAAAAATTACAGATATTACGTACAAATAAATCCAAAAGAATACTTTAAAGCGTGTTAAGTTAAGGAATATTTTACGAAGAGCCGAAAGAGTAAGAAAACTAAAAAAGTTACCAAGATACTTTTTGTGCTAGGAAAGAGTTACAAAGTAATTATATGTATGTAGAAATTGGATGTGGCAATCATTTGAAGTACAATATACATGACGAGAAACGAGCGTACATTTTACGGATAGTACTCTGTATTATACAAAGTACATTATACAAAGTCTAATATGACGGTGGTTTCTAATTCAACTATCAACTAATTGAGTAACTATTATATTATATTATGCAGTTATTACTAGGCTTAAATACTACACACTTGCGGTTTTTTTGTTGTTTGTTTTATAGAGTATATATTATATGTAGATACATTAATTTATTGTGTGCATTGTACAGCAAAAAATGCGTGCAAACTAATTACGACAAATTACATTACTTGAATTATTTTAAATATTTTTTTCTTGTTGTTTTTTTTTGTTAAATCAAATACAAATTTTGTTTATTTTTGAAAATTTCATTTTTTTTTTAATTTTTGCTTTCACATTTTTATTTATTTTGTTTTCAAATGTTGAGAAATTGTTGTTCAGCATTTTGAGGGTTTTTCGTTTTTGTTGTAGCTAAGAGTTTACATTTCATTTTGTATATATAGAAAGAGTTATATATTGGGTTGTCTAAACATTCGCTACAAGTATAGAGCGAGATACAGAGCGTCCGGATTTCTCGTTTTTGTATATAGATCGATCATTTATCCTGTTACGCGCTATATAATAAATAAATAATAATAATAATAATTGTTTAAACATTACCAAATGTCATATAAGTTGGCTGCAAATTGTTACAATAAATACATATACATACATATGTATGCGTATCCAATATATAAGAGCATACCATATACGATGTATTGGTACAAACTAAACTCAATTCAACTGGTTTTATATGAGGGCTTTTGCTTATGGCCTAGAAGATATACGTGACAACTTAACACTAGAACTTTAATTCTTTACCACTTTTATAATTATCATCATTCGTTTTGTATGTTTTTTTCTTTTGTTCTTTCTTTTCGTTCTCAATATAATGCACTTGCTTATCGTTTATTAGTATTAAGTTCTTTTTCAGAAACTAATTTACAACAGTTAGTAAGTTCGGTTTCTGCTTCCTTGTCGTTCTATTAATCAGAGGGCGCAAAACAAAATATATGTATGTATGTATACCAAAAATACTATTGTACATAATCATCTATGGGAATACTATGGATCAAAAGGTTGTTTATAATGGGCTCAAATTGGGTTTTAGTTAACAAATCTTAATCCAACACGATTTAATTTTTAGTTTTTCTTTTAGTTCATTTAAAATTCCTCGTTGCAAAAATTGTACTGATAATTACGTCTAACAAGTTTGTCAAATTAATAAATAACTACTATCAGCCGTACTTAGCTCTATGAGCGCACATACTTAATCTTTTTATCAATATATAGTTTCAGAGCATGAACTCGATTTAAAGATTAAAGTAAAGCCAAAATAGTTACGATCTCAAGATTACCAAAACAGAAGTACACATTGTCTATATAACATATATATAGGTAGTGAAAAACTAAATGGTAAATTTCACAACTGAAGCTACTTTTAAATCAAATTTTACAGAATTATATTTTTGCTGTCTCTTGTCGTTTTTGTCATGTCAATTAGTTGCTGGAAGACGAGTCTAAGTTAATTTTTTTTTTTATTTTTTTTTTGTTTTTTTTTTTAGCTGCTTTAAGAATAATTTGTGTGGCTTTACTCACCTCTTATATAGTCGGGGCATACAATTCAGTAGCGCCCACGCAAAAAGAAATCCTCTGCTGATTTTAGTACATATAAATTGAACTTGGTGTTGAATTCGTTCATTACTTTTCATTTCACTTCTTATATAAGTTGTGTACCGTTAAGTATGTTCTTATATCTGCCAAAATATAGCTCATTATAATTGATATGTGACGAGCTGTTAAAAGTTATGTTCCTTGCTATATAAGAAAACGTTTTTTTCTTTTGTTTTTTTTTAATATACATTTTGTTTTGCTTTTGTTTTTTATCGGCATATTAATTTTGCTTAACACTTAAATTAGTTTTAATATACGATTTTTTTTTAATCATAAATTATTATTTTTTTTGTTTTTGTCTTTGATTTCTTGTTTCTTTTTGAAATAAGCATAAAAAGCGTTTTCTTCGAGCTTTATATATAATATATAGTTTTCATATATAGCAATTAATAAATAAATAGCATTTGTTGTACATATATGTATGTAAACTGTATAGAAGAGCTTATAAACTCAGCTGCATTGCTTTCAAATTATCCAACACGTTTATGACTTAGATTTTAAGCTTAAAACTAAATTTATTTTTACCATTTTTGAAATATGATTAATTAAATATTTGTTTGTAGCATTCTGAAGGTTTTTATTATATTTTTATTTTTAATAATTTTATTATAGTTTTTATATTTTCCGAAGAAAATAATTGCTTTTATCCTTTATTGTTGACGTTTTTAGGGTTTGGATTTATTTTGTTAATACTTACTTATGGTTGCTAGAGTAGATTATTGAAATGTGACTATGCACATCAATTGACTAGCTCGTTAGAGCATTTTGTGTGTGTGTGTGTGTGTCTGCGTGTGTGTGTGTATATAGTTCATTAACAAATCATAATAAAGCCAGAAACAATACACAAGAAGCCAAAAAATACTTCAAACTAAAATCTAGAGTTTAGAGCGTTTTAATTAAACTTTTAATTTGGGTATTTATACGATTTAAATCACCTGTTTTCTGATCGAATTTCGCTAAAATTTGTTGGTCCTCATTAGTCACTCAAATCAACTACGTTAGTTTTTAGTTAATCGTAATCTTCACTAAAGCATATCAAAATTTGTTCGATTTTGGGTTTACACAGAGTTTGTGGATCATTCCAAAAATCTTTGCTCAAAAAACAAGACACTTTTCCATTATACGAATGATTTTGTTTTTCGTCTAAAAATAGTTTAGTGTCGTAACTCTTTCAAAGTGATATGCGTTTTGTAGCTTCACAACAACAGTTCATGATGCACCCTAGGGTTATGAAATGTTTTCTTTTTCTTTGCCATACTCTTAGTTAGTATTTTGCCACATTTTGAGACGCTGTCTTACATATATAATAGATATATACATATAATATATATTTAAAGGTATGTTTTTTTGTTGTTTTTGTTTCTCTAATTGAATATATCACGGTCTTGCTAAATATCGCTGTATGCATGTAAATATCTATAAAGTTGTCACTCGACTTTAGTTCTAAATGTTATGTATATTTGCTTCCTCTTGTTGTATACCGAGTAAATGAGAGAACTTTAATATTATCCAACTAGACAATATATATAGAGTATATATATATAGTACAATAGCTAAAATCCGATTGAAGACACCGAAGTCAGACACTGACGACTATCGTTAAAAGTTCTGATTTTAATTCTCAGCTTTTTTCTTTTTTTTTTGTTTAGGTAATTTGGTTTACGAATACTGACACTTGAATGCTGAAACACAGTTGATCTTATTGTCATATGATGTATGTATGTATATATAATGCTATATAATGCCATCTAAATGGGGAAATTCAATTTCATTTTTTTTTTTTTGTGTAGTATACTGTGAGAAGATGATATGGATTGCATTAAGGTTCCTTGCATTCTCTTAAAGTTTGTTGTATATAGAGTATAGTTTGTATGTATATAGAATTTTACGCAATTGACTACTTGAACATGTTCCATCATGCTTTTTGTATATGTATATATATGTATGTTCTATATAGCTAAATATGTATGTATGTAGTACTCTATAAGGTTTACCTACAAGTACGAAAAGAACATAACTAATTTATAGTGTATGTGTGTATTGTGGTATAAAGGTTTTATATTACAGCAAATTTGGTCGTATAACCGACGATATTTTTGGTTTGTTTGTCGTATTGTTGATGAGTTATTTAACAATGTCTCTACCACAAAATGAATAAGAGATAATATTTAATCGAAAAACTGAACAATTCAACTATATATCTATGGTTGTTTTTATCAAAAATTATATGTATATGTATATGTATATATTTACCGATATATATAAAGAGCGCTATATATGTTCTGTTACTAAGTATATATATCAAAATTCGCAAGCTACTACTTGGGATTATATGGTATTCTTGTTTTTTTTTTTTTTGGTATCAAAACATTTCATTAGACATATTTGTATTTTGTTTTGGATTTGTTCGAATTGAGTCTTCAGACTGTTGCAACTTGTTTACCAAGTACAAAACTAAGTTTTTTGTGACATTTATCACTTTGAATGTGAATGTAGAAATATAAGAATGTATAAAGTAGAAGGTTGAAAATGTTTTAGAAGCATACAACTCGATAAATGTATGAAGATATATAGAAAAAGTAAAGTAGAAAATCAAAACCGTTGAAAACATTTCCAAAAATGTTTACTACGAGTATGAGTCGAGTGCAAGGGCTGAAAGTTTCCAATCTTATTAAGTATATAATAAACATTTTTAACTATTGACTAAAGTCTATAGTATTTTTTGACTTCTTGCGCTAAAAAGAAATATGAAAAATTTTAAAAAAATACAACTATGAAAATATGTATTAAGTATTTATTCAAATTATATATAATAAAAAAATGTTATATTTAGTTATAGATACATAACAATGATTTTTGTATAAAAACATATTTTGGTTAATTTACAAAGTGTAGGCTATAATGGAGCATACAAATTGTTCGGGCTAAATCAAAACGTATGCTGTATATAAAATGCTGAGATCTAAGCAATATATTTTTTTTGGGATTCGTTTGGGTGGTTTTAAAATAATATTGATAAGTACTTGTTTTGAATGGCACCAAATAGTTTTGTGGAATGTGTTAAAAGTTCTTAAGCATAAATAATAAATAAGTAAATTAAGGTAATAAATTACTAAATTAGTTGTGTATAGCTGTGTGTGTGTATACTAATAATATATATAGAGCATTACAAGTCTAAAATTCAGCCCAGCAAAATATGTTATTAAATTTGCATGTTGCATATAATTATCTTTGGTATGCGAAATATGAGACGACCCAATATTTGGGGAGCGGGAGTTTTTTGGATGCAGTTTGCTGTACAAAGAACTAATATAAATATATATATATGTATATATTTGCCCAGATATACATACATACTCACCTTCAAAATGCAGCCAGACACATACAAATAAGTACAAGGATACAAAAACACAAAAATATCCCCACCTGGTGGCAAATGCGATAAACAACATCTAAAAAATTGTTGATGATAAGTAGAGGAGGTGGAGGAGAAGAGCGCAACGTTTACGATAGTTCAACAAAATAAATAATAATAAAATATCAAAAGAATTAATAAATATATATATAAATGATAAATCAACTATATACAGTTCTAGTAAATTATAAAAATAATAAAAACACAAATTCTTTTTATTTTTTTTTTGTTTTTGTTTTGCCTGATTCATTATTAAAGTTTTCTGTTTTGTTGTTGTAAACCAGTTTTATTAAACACAAAAATTACTTCAAATTGTTTTTTGTTTTGTTTTATAATTATGTTTGTGTGTATGTATACACATACATATAAACTATATATATACATACGCAAATGATTACTTTCAAATGATAATTAAGTAAATTAATTAATACAAATTATTGTTTAACATGCAAGCGAATCAAATGTTTATAGAGTATACAACGGCGCTCTGGCTGCTTCTGTTTTTATTCTCTTTACTTGTTTAAGTTTTATTGTTATATAATGAAGTGTATGTAGTGTAGTGTAGTGTAGTGTAATTTGTTTTTTAATGCAAAACACAAATGCAAATGCTACATCTAAACAATTACAAATAATAACTAAAACTAAGAAAAGGGAGTAGGAGTTGTTTATGTGTGTGTATTTCATTAATACAATAACTACTAGTTAAAGTTGTAACTGTATGTTTAATAATGCGCATGAGTTGGAAAAAATCTAGAAAAAGCAAATTACAAAATAAATATATTATAATTTGATAATGAAGTTTAGTTAAGGGGGGATTCGGGCGAGAGTGGCACAAAATTATATGATATCAAAATTTAGTGCACAGTCTTTGAGGTCTGAAAAAATGAAATTGTTTTTGGACTTCAGGCTTTGATGGGCCTTAAATACAAATGATAGAAGAGAACAAAGCAACTTAACTAATTCCGTGGCACAAATCGATTTGATATCATATTAGAATTATGTGTGTAGTGTTTAATGAATGATTTAATAAATGATGGGAGGGAGAGTATTTATATATAAGTAATGTTTCAGTTGAGTCTGTGCCGTTAGTTTAAACACAGTACAACAAAAATAAGGAAAAATTATCGCACCTCTATTATCATTTGCCTGTTTTATTATTTAGTACAAAGACGAGAGCGCAGTGTGTGTGTGTTTGTGTGTGTGATAGATAGAGTATGTATTAGTATGTGTGATGTATGTGTTTGTTCGGGTCTCTTGTCTCTGTCTCTGTTTAACTGCTATTGCTGGGTGAATTAAATTCGAGCTCAAAAACTAAATAACTAAATTATGTTGTGTAGTTTTATGTTTGTTTTCTTTTCTTCTTTTTCTTTGCATCTTTTATGCCCTAGGTGTGTGTTTATTTTATTTGTTTTTAATTCAGTATATTTATAGTTTAATTGCTTTTAAGTTTTAAATTTTTATTATACATATTTATATATATTTTTATATTTTATTTTATAATACGAGAGGCTTGAGCAAAATGTTGTTAGTTCTTTTTCTGATCTCGCTTTTGCTTTGTTTTTTTCTTTGTTCAATGAGCTTTTAATTTTTGCCTGCTTTTATAAATATGTTTTTTATGTTATATAATAGGTGTTTTTTTTTTAAATTTTTATATATATTATTATTATGCACTAAAAATTATATAAACTGCTACAATTAAACGCAATCACAATCGGTGGTTTTTTAAATTGTTTTTTTTTTTTCGTTTTCTCTTTTTGTTTTCAGTAATTTTTGCTTTTTGGTTTAATTTGTTTTTGTTTTTTTCAGTAATATAATATAATTTTGTTTTGTTTTTCTTTTTGTTTTTGTTTTTTGTTTGCGTGGCCTCGCCGGCTGCTCTTGTTGTTGTTGTTGTTACTTATATTGCTTATCATCTTGTTGTTATTATTATTGAACGCTTTTGGGCGCTAGCGGGTGGCGAAGGAGAGCCTTAAATATAATACTTAATATGCTTGCAATCATGTGTGTGAGTGTGTTTTTGTTTTTCATTTTGTTTTTCTGGGTGTTGTGGCACTAAGAACTAATTAAACCCAAAAGGTAAAACAAACTTCGTTGAGTCATGAGATTTGTGTGTGAGTGTTTTGTGTATGTGTGTGAGTGAATGCAAATTACAAAGTTAAATGTGTGTAGAGAGAGAGATAGAGAGAGAGAGTGAGCTGGTGTGGGGGATTGGGGGGTTGGGAGCTGGCAACTGCTTAGACATACATGCCCATGCCATACATGCTGCTCCAATCGACACCCTGGAAACTGGACATATCCACATTGGCCAGCGCATAGTTTTGATAGGCAGCCGCAGCCGGGTTGCCAGCAGCTGCTGCAGCCGCAGCGGCCGCGTTCAAGGGATTGCCAGCAACGAGTGCTGCCTGTTGGGCGGCCGCCAGGGAATGTGCATTGGCGCCCGCACCGTTCGCAGCGTTGGCAGCCAGCGCAGCAGCGGCGGCGGCTGAATGCGCCTGGGAGGCGGCAGCGGAATTTGAGGCAGCGGCTGCAACAGCGGCATTGTGTTGTTGTTGCTGCTGCTGCTGCTGCTGCTGCTGATGATGATGCTGATGTTGATGCTGATGATGCTGCAGTCCAGCGGCGGCAGCGGCATGAGCGTGTGCCGCATTCTGCGACTGCTGCTGCTGATGGGCGGCGACAGCGGCCGCATTCTGTGCCGACTGATGCGCCTGCATCAATGCGGCATTGGCAGTGGCAGCGGTGGCGGGTATAGAATATGGTGCATATCTAAAGGAAAGAAAGGAGACGGTGCAGAGATGTAGATAGAGTTTAGTTAGGCATATATGCAAGACTATATATATCGTTATGCAATCTACTTATACACTGTCAAAATAACTACTTGGAAATGCTGAAATGTGTCTTTTTTCCTTACGCTCTCTTACATGATGTACATATGTACATATGTATGTGCGTATGTACAATATACAATATACAAATTTGTGTAGCTCACCTGACGCCGTGTAGCGCTGTCTGTGGATATGAGGCAAGCAATTTGCCAAAGTTGCTCTGATTGGCGGCCATTGTGGCAGCGGCGCTTTGTACTTGAAACGGATTCTGTGATATGAGCGCCGCCTGCTGAGCGGCAGCTGCAGCCGCTGGTGACTGCAGCAGCTGTGTTTGATTCTGCAGCATGGCCAAAGGATTCATGGCAGTGACGCCGCCGCCACGAGTGCCAATCAATTGACCGGGTGCCGTGGGCAGCTGGACGCCCAGAGTGCCCATCATGATGCGCTTCTGGAGCAGCTGGGCAGCGGGGGTGACGGCCTCTTTGGGTTGTGCCTTCTTGCACTCGACCTTCTTGTTCTTGATGGTGTGGAAATGTATTTCGCAGACGCGATCGACAACATCCTCGTTCTCGAAGGTGACGAAACCAAAGCCGCGATGGCGTTTCGTCTGCTGATCCATCAGCATAACTGTTTCCTCGACGGCGCCAAATTGACTGAAATAAGCCTTAACCTCGTCGGCGGAGGTGTCCTGTGAGACGCCGCCAACGAATATCTTTTTGGTCTTATTGGCCTGACGTGGGCGATTCTTGGGCGTGGCATGCTTCGGATCGATCTTCTTGCCATCGAGCGTGTGAATGGGCACTTTAAGGACCTTGTCCACGGTGCAGGGTTCTTGGAATGTGATGAAGCCAAAGCCGCGACTGCGCTGTAAGTGTGACGCAAGGGAGCGAGAGCGAGATTGCGCGAGAGAGAGAGAGAGAGAGAAAGAAAGACAAGGGAAAAAGAGAGTTTAGTAATATTTCAAATTTAAGATTAAGGCGTCGTTTACAAATACGTATATAATTATATTTATATATATTGATCTAAATTTGCAAAGTGATCAGCTAATTGCAAAATTAATATAATTTGTAAATTGTCCTACAAAACGTTAGCAAAAGTTCAACAAAGTAAGAATTCAAATCCATCAATAGCTTCAAAAATTGACGTCACCAAAAATAATTAACAAAATTAAAAATGGTAAATCTAAATTATAAATATTTATAAAGATTAGTTCTCCGATTGTTGTACATTCATTTTATACGTTTTATGAATATCAGAGATGTGCAATGTGTACTTTTGAGCAGACTACTCAAAAGTAGTCGTTGTAATTCTTCGATATATGTATATATGTATAATGCCTAAATGTGGCCGATTGTTATGCTTTTGATGTTTCTTCAGGTGAAAAAACGACAAGAACGAAACAACAAATTTGAAGAAGTAAACACACATATATAAGTAAAATTATGCTCAACTAAATAACTAAATACTTTTGCGATCGATCAATCAATCAATTTATATATTTATCAATAGAATTATTCAATTTGTCCATCAATGATAATCCCGCTCTAAGTATATACAGAAATATTTTGAATTCATCATCATCATCTTTTGCACCTTTTAACTTTTTTTTTTAAATAATATTTAACGATAATACAAAGATACTTATGAGGCTTTATATATAGATAGTATGCGATAGTAAATTCTTATATGCAGCATATAGAGATATTCAGTTAGGTAGAGAGAAAGAGTGTAAAAACGGAGCAAACGCATTTACTAGGTCAGTACGAATATACATACATATGTAGATACTTATGTGATGAATTATTATAATACTCCTAAGTACGGATATTAACGAATAGCATTGGGGGTTATCCCATACAATTGCTTGTTAGTTTACAAAGAAACGTATGTACTTAATATTATTATTGCAATACATTATTTCCTTTACAAAACATGAGTTGAATATGTAAAAAAAATTGCTTAAAGTAACTTTCTTTTTCTTTTTTTTTACATTCTGGTACGATTACATACATATTTTACAATTTGGAATACAACATATTGCTTAAGCCTATAGCATTTATTTTTATAACCTTGCAGAGGATTGGTCTAAAAGGTTTACTTGTGGATCAGCTGAACTCAAGTTAAGATTATATTGTCTATAGGTAAATTCAATAAAATTCGGTTTAATAATTTTAATGTTTTCTAGTTCTATCGATCTACTATTTTTTTTAACTACGACTTGAATTATTATAGATTTGTACAAAAAAACAAATAAGAGGAGAGTCACCCTATTTTATATTTGATTTAATGTACTCTGCAAGGATATGTTTGTCTCGGCTGGCCAAACTTTTTTGGAATTATACAAATTTTAGAGGTGATAGCTACTTATGATATAGTACCTCCCCCACACAATTGTTGATGTAGCTCAAGTTATTTAATCAAATACATAATGCTCTATATAGGCATCTTTATAATAGTTGTAATACCACTTAAAAACTGACAAGATTTTTAAAGGATATCAAGAAAACATGAATCTATTTTTAGTGTGACAGTAAAACACCTCAGGATTTTAAGCACTAGGGCAGTTTAACTTGACGTAATAAATAATAATATTTCTACAAGTTAACTAACTAAATTGGTATATATTTGTACCGTTCCTTTAGCTGCTCTGTAAAACAATCTCACAACGAAAACCAACAACATTAAAAAAAAAATAAATTATAAGTATACTCAGTATATACATATATAGTATTTGTATAGTAGGTTTGTAATAAACTACAGAATTAACGCAGGAAATCGATAAATGTGTAAATGGTCAAGAGATATATGCCAAGAAAATAAAAAAAACAAAAACTAAACACATAAAATAAATAACTTAAGGGGGTAGTACAGAATACTTGGTATATATCTATGCTAGAGCTAGGTTCTTTTTAGTGATTTTGTGATATAGTATGTAAATATAACCTTTAAGTTACAAACAAACCCAAGTTTTGTATCACAGCTTACTGCTAAGGGGGAGTTTTGTATTTGGTTTTTGATTTTCATTTGGTACAAGTTAAGGGTTTATAAAAAAGATTTGCTCTAGATTTGCTCTATAAATAAATCTAGTTAAATTACTCGTAGTTAGTTCGAAGGCGGCACTTTTTTAGCGCTTGCTTTTCAACAATATATATATATATATATATATATGTTAAGGATTTGTTGCTGTTTTGGGTGAGAAACTCTAAAAATAACCAAGTACACAATACGAGTACGATTACATTCATTTAATTGGAATACGATTATACGATAATTATGCTTTAATATTAAGTTTTGCTCAGAGTCCTACGAAAGTTTCTAGAGAGAGTACGATGCGTCAGCTGAATAATACGCTAAACGTGTTTTCATACAGTTAAATACGTTTTTACTTTGCGTTCTTTTTTGTTTTTTTGGATTGTTTTTTGGGATTGTTTTGCACATGTACCTAAGACATCGTTAACGAGATAACATCTTCAATTCCTTTCGCTCCTGCGACAACAGCTGCGGTTGCGCACGCGTCAAAGTTCCAGTTCCCAGTTCCGTTTGGGGCGCCAGTTGCTGGTTCTCCACATTTCGTCACTTTTCAAGTATATATATATATATTTGGTTTTTGTTCATATGAATTTATATGATTATATTTTTAGTATGGCGCATACATATACTAAATCCTTATCTTTTTTTTTTTGGTTTTTTTTTTCAATTACATACAGATAGGCGCTAGCTAAAACTTGGAATCCTATGCTTAAAAACTAGTTGTACTTGGATGTTTTTCAGCTATAAGCAGGACACAATGCACACACACTCTGAAAATGTGTGCGAGCAGTTGGTAAACCAGTTTATTTTGTTGTTTCTTGGATCAGAACAATAGGTGTGCATTGTGTGTGTGTGTGTAGGTTTTGTAGCTTGTGTAGTATTTTATGATATAAAAGGCACAATGTTTGCTTGCGTTTGCGTCTGACTATCAGCTATGTGGTTGCTTCTGGAAAGGACAACCCCCGTTAGGATCGGCAGCTTGCGAATAATAAAAACAGTGCCAGTTCCAGTGCCAGTTCCAGCTCGAATTCCCTGTTACCTTCGACTGTAGTTGTTTTTGCCCGTTATTGCGCAATTGCGCGCAGCGAGCCCAAAACTACCCTACGGCTAAGGGACTGCCAGGTTGCCATTGTCCTGTGCCACACCAAAGAGGGGAGCCAGCCAAAACAGCTGCGCGCACAGGACTCGTAAGCGGCAGCTGCTATTTTTAATGGCCTAACAAAGCGCGAACGCGCGCTCTGCCCGCTGCAACTGTCGGACTACAACAACAACAACAACAACTATATGTATAAATGTGTATATGTATACATACTATGTATGTATTTCAGTTGATAAGCGGACAAATTGCTTAATACGCATGCTTAAATTGCGATTTCCGCTGCGCATGTGCCTCATATGCCAGGACGCGACTGTAAATCAAATCATTTGTCAAAACTGCTTCACCTGCCTTAAGCAATTCTCTGTAGCTGTACTTAGTTATTGGTGCTTTTAAAACTGTAGAGTAACTGTGCCGAGTCTTTAGCTGAGGCGATAATTATGATTGCCGCTACAATAAAGGCTCGTTGAATAGAGCCACTATTAACATATAGTTATTTTATTTATTATGTTATGATCATTAATAAGCTGATTTTGTACGATATATATAACATAATATGTGTATATGTATAGTTAATTATGTAAAAGGAGTTGTTTGATGTCTAGTCTGAAACCTGATTTATCAATATATGTATGTATGTACATATAATATGCCCTGCTGTCTTCTTTTCTTTTTTATCCTGTTTGGTGGTCGTGTTTTGAGTCTTTTGTTTGGCACGTAGCGAAAACTGTAATTCTAAACCAGGCAGAAACCAATAAATAATGTGAAAGATGCAAAACTGAAGGAAGTGGAAGACAGACGACGGGCACGGACAAAAAAAAGGCCCGGACTGTAGTAAATCACATATTATAATTGTTGTTGTTGTTGTTGTCATTGTTGCTCTTGTATTTGTTGTAGCTGCATTCGGCAGGGCAGCTGCAGCTGCGCCGAAAATAAAAGGTGAGAAAAGGAGATAAGCAGATAATCAGGCAGACAGCGAGCGACGGGCAGACGGACAATCGGAGTGCAAGTAGCTGTAAAAATTGGTAAAAATCTGCAAGCGAAACTGAGAAACGCAAACAAACAACAGAAGAGAGAGAGAGAGAGAAAGAGAGAGAGAGAGAGCGAGAGGCAGAGAGAGGGAGAGGCAGAGAGAGCCAGGAGGTGAAAGAAATTTGAAACAGAAATAGTAATAGAGTACATACTTATGTGTATGTAAAAATACATAGATATATATATGTATATATAGATGGGCAAAAATATTAGGCATACTTGACTACATTTGGCTTACCTGTGTCACAGGATCCTTCATGATGAGCACATCGGTGACGGTGCCAAACATATTGAAATACTCCTTCAACTTCTCCGACGATGTCTGCCAGCTGAGGCCGCCAACAAACAGCTTTCCGGGAGCAGGATCTGACATGCTGCCGCCACTGTTGCTGGGCGTTGAGCGTCCCGAGGAGCTGCTCTTAATGCTCAAGTTGGCAGCACCGCCGTTTTGTGTGACAGCATTCACATTCTCCACTTTGAGCAGCGCCAGAGCAGCTTGCTGTGCTGCTGCCTGTTGTTGTTGTGCCGCCTGCTGTTGTTGTGCCGCCTGCTGCTGTTGTGCTGCCTGCTGCTGTTGTACGACCTGCTGTTGATTGCCATTGGTCTGTGCCTGAACCTGATCCTGCATGGCAGCTGTGGGTGGGGTTTGCCCAGCAGCGGTCTGCTGTTGTGTTTGCTGCTGCACTTGGGCAGCCTGCGCTGCTGCGGCACTTTTTAGCACCGCCGCTGTAGTCAATGTACCGTTAATTGCAGCCACATTGCTGTTGGCTATGGAGGCAACCAGCGCATTGTGCAGCTCACGATTGTGATGCGGATCAATCAGGCCGGCAGCGGCTGCGGCAGCGGCAGCATTATCAATCGGATTGCTGTGGGGGGATGCATTAAAAAAAAATGTATCAGCGGCACTAAGTAAATCCTCGTGCGGCATCGGCATCGGTAAGGGTAACGGTGTCGGCACCGGCACCGACGGCTGCGATTGCGATTGCAACATTATGGCGCCCTCCTTAAGCGCGTGCATTTCCTGATTCAGCTGAATTTTGAAGGCCGTTTCTCTGAGAGTCTCTGATTTGTATTGAATTTCGTTTTATTGAAGATTGAAGACTGAAGACCGTTTCAATGTCTCTGATTTATATATAATGAATTTGTGTTAACTTTATATTATTCTTTCTCTTTCGGGTTTTTATTTAGCTTCTAAATTCAACAGCATATATTCAATTTGTTTCCGATTTTCTTCTGTTTTATTTGACGTTTCTCGTTTTCTGTTTTTTGTTAGGTTTTTCTAACTGGTTTCGCTGCGCGATTTTTGATTTTGTTGCCAATGGCAATGGGGCTTAGTTGCTGTTTATTTTGTTTAGTTACTTGCACATCAATATAAATAAATGCAAATTTCTGCACAACACGAACAATTGAATGACTGCGAAAATCTTGCTATATATATATATATATATACGATATTCTTTAAGCGTGTTTGCTCCTTTAACGTCTGCGCGTCGCGAGTTTTGAATTCTGAATGCGTTGCAGGATTTTTTCACGAGCTTACAAACTAAATTTTTATTTTTCACGAAAGAGCGTGCGCAGCGGCATTCGAAAATTAAATACTACACACACAACGACAGAGAAAGAGAGACTGAGTAAAGAAACACAGCTGTCACAAATGTACGTATGTGTGTGTGTATGTGTTTTATGTCTGTGTCGAGGGTTGCCCTATTCACAGCATGGAGGGTTGTCAGGTAGCCAAACAGGATCTGGTGTCTAAATTCATAGTGTTGCAAAGGGTGCGCGCACAGGTGTCGCAGTGTTGCTAAGCGCATGTGTTAAATTTATTAACACTGCTGCTAAGTGTGTGATTTTTTAAGTGCTTGCACTTGAAATGATTTCGAGAGAGATTTTTGGTCAAAATATATATAGTAGAAAAATCATTTAATTGATTTGTGTAGTTGAACAGCCGTATTTTTAATTTGAGTGATATTGTGATATTTAAAAGTATATTTAATAAATATTTACATTTTCATTTATACTTATTTTATTATTGTTCCCCTATAGCTTTAAATTTTAGAGAAAAGGCCCGGGAAGTATATAGGTAATTGATCAGATACAATTTAAGATAGTTGGAAATATATCTAGACAACTATTTAATATAGCTCCCACAGGAACGATAGGTCAATAATTTGGTTTTTGCATGAATAGCAAAAATACATACTCTACATTTTCTTGGCTTCTAAAAATCTGAACAGGTTACTATGGAGGTAAACTTTTTTGTTTACTTCTAATTATACATGGTTAGGTACAATTTAATGTAACAGAAATATGCAAATTTAAATCAATCTTTTTAATGTGACGTAATTTTGTATTACAGGCACTACCAGTAGTGATTTTTACGGTAGTTGGTTTCACTTTCGAAGTCCTTGCCGTGTTGCGCCTGGCAGCGACCCGCGATGATACTTATTATACCAAAACCTCAGCGGCCTGTGAGTTTGTTGAGACGCAGCCGGGTGCTAAGGTGCCTATACGCAAGGTAAGCAGCATATGTTGTTAAGCAACTGATTAAATGAACAAAACTGATTATATTTGCAGCTTATGGTATTCAATCAGAAATATGAGAACCCACCCGGACTAGTTAAGGCGATGCAGGGCGATACTGAAGGACCTGCAAGTAAGTTTTAAATTGAAAAGACGTTTAAAATGTTCAGCGCTTCCATCTATAACAACAAATTTGATGCTTCTCTGTGATAAGTAGGAAGGGAATGCCCCAAATGCCAGCTGAGCGCATACATTTGATACTCACTGTATATTTTATGCTTTCAGCTGAGCCTTTCGATTTGCACTTTGTCGACCTGGAGGCGTTGAAAATTTGGCGCATTACAATCAAAAATGTAAATAAAAACAAAATTTTGCTTCCAGGCGACAAAAGTGATAATAAAGAAGAAGAGAAAGGCAGCAGCAAGGGTTTCCCCTTAAACAAAAAGGTATTGGCCGCCCATGGTGTTGCCGCACTTGGCGTTATTGGTCTGCTAGCACTTTAGACAAATGATTTTCAGGGCGAGAAGCATCAATTTCAAGTTACCATCCAATTTCGACTAATGATTATTTGAACTGATCTTTTTGTGGGTACTTACACAATTACAGTCGACGATGAAAGTACCAAGAAAGGAAAGAAATAGTGATTCGTGAGCCAGAAAGAGCGATTCTCAGACAAGTGCCATAAACTTTCGCCTTATTTCGCTCAGATGATCAGATGATGAATTCCTATAATATACATATATATATACATATTATATCGCCTTACATTTGACATATATATATTAG
This sequence comes from Drosophila maculinotata, assembly GCA_035045305.1. NCBI lineage: Eukaryota > Metazoa > Arthropoda > Insecta > Diptera > Drosophilidae > Drosophila > Drosophila maculinotata. The sequence continues at coordinate 21,611,033 of JAWNPD010000335.1, read as the reverse complement.
CAGAATTGAAATGCATTTCGTTTCTTTTTCTGGGTTGAGGTCAACAGGATGTGCAAGTAATTTGAGAACGGATTTGAGAACGGTCAACAGGGATGTGCAGTCACTTGATACTCCAAAAACGGATTAATTGATTTTGGCCATATCTTGATCAGGACGTCTACGCAAAGCTGTCTGAAATATTTTTAAAATAAAATCATTCTCGCAAGAGCGCCGAAAAATCAAAAACCAAACAATTTGTACGTGTTTTTTAAAAAAAAAATCTTTTTAAATTTGAAATTCAAAAATAGTCCAATTTGCTGAAACCAAATTTTAAAAAATTTTAAAACGGGTTTTTCGGTTTTTTAAGAATTTTTCCAAAGTTATAACAGAAAAAAGATTATGGTTGTGTAACCCGATTTTGTTACCGGATCCAACTCTCGAACCACAAAAGTGCAGGAAATGCAGCAAAGCTGCTCAAACTGCGGTGTGGGAGCAGTTTGACAGTCACTGTTAAATCGCATCTGTACGGCAAACAGTACTTCAAGCAGTTGTATGCAGCACAGCATGCAGTGTACAGGCAAGCAGAGCACGCACAAGCAGTGCTACATTTAAATTCAAATTCAAATTCAGTGGTCAATTTTTTTTGGCGCCTTCAGGACACTTTTACCGAGATAGCTGTACTTCGTTGCCTGCCGTCAACTGGCGGCACTTGCTTCTTTCTTCCATTGCAGCTGCGCAGTGCCCACGCACAATGCACAAAACGGGGGAACAAAAGATATAACAACCAAAACATCAAAAATATCCCACAAAATGGGCTGGGACAATTTTCAAATTTCTTGCTCTCCTTAGCGAGTGGCATAAAATTCACACAGATTTGCTGAGGGTGTTTGAATAGTGTATAATACGTGTGTGTGTGTGTGTTAATCAAAAACAAAACGAGGCAGCGACGCTGGCAGCGCAGCAGCAAATGCGTTATTGATTTTTGAAAGACGGCGATGAGATGCGTCGCAGACAAAGGAAGATGGGGCAGAGCAAATAATGCCGAGAGGATATTCAGTTTATCATAATAGATGGCAATTTAATTTGATAAAGAGCAAACAGTCGCAGCAGCAGCATACAATATTTGTCTTGTCGGTTATTGAACTTAGTCCGTGCTTTTTTTTGGTGGTTTTGGGCAAAGTGGGCGTGTCGGCGGTTGGGTTTCTATGGCCGCTGCTACTGACCCAGAAAATGTGCTCTATTCAAATATTTATGGGACAAAAATACAAGGGAGGGATGGGCTGTGGGGGGGGTTGGTTTTTTACTAAGGTTGGTTCAGGTGAACGTATATGGTGCTGAAAATAGATGCGATGACATCAGCAAACAGCGGCGGCGGCGCCTTTAATTCTAATTCGATTAGGCGCACTTACAAGTGCCCCAACAAACCCTCCCCCTACCCCACCACCGCACTCGACAAACATTTTTAATGGCGCCAAATAAACTGCCGGCTATATATATCTCCAACTTGTCCGCATCATCCATGTTCAATGAGGCCACACAAGAATATGTTGGAAGCGTAACGCAGTTTTAAAACTGCATTTGAAATGCGTTCAGGATACGTAAATTAGGGGGAAAAAAGGGAAAAAAGGAAATTCAGTTACGCGGAAACAACATATTTCCATTTTTGCCGGCAAACGAGCAGAAAAAAGGGCAACGCAAGAGCAAGAGCAAGAGCAACAGCCACAAACAAAAACCACATGAGGGAAGAAAGAGCGACAGCAGCAGCAGCAGGAAATGGAACTGACAAGTTGTTGCCGGCGGGCGCACGCTGCGTATGCGTTACGTTATGTTATTCTTTATTTATTTTACTCTACCCAATAAAGATGTGTGCAAAAAGTGAGCAGACAAAAACAAAAACAAAACAGACAGCCAAACACAACAACCGCAACACGAACACCATACGACAGCTTCATCAAAAGTTATTTCGGCCCGTAATGAGCTGACGAAGAAAGACAGAGAGTGAGTGCGAGAGAGTAAGATAGAGAGTGGGAGAGAGAGAGGAGTATCAGTTGAATGTGGCCAATAGTTCTCACACAGTTGCTGCTGGCGTAAGCCAGGAAATAAATGACCGACTGATTTAACAGTTTTATAGTTCATTTCAGGACGAGCTTCATTTTGAGGTTGAGTCGGTAATAAATGAATACGCCTTAAATCGAATACAATGAATTTTATATTGAATCAGAAATAAAAATTAAATACCTGTATTTTACAATTTCTACTTTTCAGCTAAGGTATAAAGTACGGAAATTTAGGGAAACTAATCATTAAGAAAAATGTTTCATGGATTTTGATAGTTTAAAAATGTAGGTAAGATTAGAAAACATTTTAATAACTTGACCCTCACCTTTTAAATATGATTAATAGAGTTCACAATATCATAGTTTATACATACTTTATTTGTGTATATATTCACTTTAACGTTATTCGATATTTGAAGATTGCTGTATAGAAAAATGTATAATAGATCGATGCTCTATTTCTTCCCATATCTATTTAAACGATTTCGGTACACGCCTCCCAGATAGCAGTATTATACTTATCGTATTGAATCAACTATCATCGATTCAAATGCCTATCAAAATCAATTTGGACTCAGATCTAAACTCAAAGGTGAGAAGTTCCCAGCTCCCTTATAGCTGCTGCTTGTTAAACTCTGTTATTATTCAACCCGGACGCATTGATCAGCATTTTACTTTACGCCGCTGACAGCTAGAATCCGAATGGCGATTACCCCGCCACATTATACGCCCACCTGGGCTGCAATCAGTTAAAACCGACAAATTGCAACTGCATTTTAAATGACAACTAAGCCGGCGGCCAACAACAACAACAACAACAACAGCAACGATACCTGAAATGCCTGTAAACAAATTGCTTGCATCTGCAGCGCCTCCCCTAGCCGCTCCTATCACCTGTCACCCCCTCTCCACCAGCACCTGCCTGTCCACGATTGCAATCATAATCGCAGTGTCGTTTGGGCCACAATGCGCATTTAAAACAGGCAAAAATGCGGCGCTAAAAGTTATATGTAGATACACAGCTCCGAGGGGGGGGCCCTGCATATTTTCATTGAGTAAAATGAATATGACAAGGGTGTGGGATGGGGGTGTGTGGGGCGGCAGCAACCCTAACTCTCTCTTTCTTTGCTTTTAAAGCAGCATATGGAACAACTTTATTGTTTTTACATTTGATTTTTATGCTAGAAACGGCAGAGGGGGGGGGTTTGGCTGCTGGGTGAGTGTAGGGGGTTGGTAATGGGTGGCGGGGGTTGCTGCTGCCGCCTGGCACTTGCAGTGCTCGCAAAGTGCACGTCGAACAACAACGCATAAATTCAAAAGCAACAACAACCAGAAAGACGAAATGTCTATATATCATATAGAGGGTGTGTGTGCTTGTGCTAAGGGTTGTGTGTGTGTGCTGTGTGGTGGGTGGGTGGTGGGTGGGTGGGGGCCTGGAAGTGACGAGCGTAATATAACCTGGAAAACCAACCCCCAAAGAGCCGGGCCGAGCAGAGCACATAAGATACACAGCGAGAAAAATCAGCTATGCACAAAAATTGACTAGCGACACCGCACAGACACACACAGAGAGCGAAAGCGAGAGAGAGAGAGAGAGCGAGAGAGCGAGAGAGAGAGAGAGAGAGAGAGAGAGAGAGAGAGAGAGAGAGAGGGAGAGAGAGAGCGTTAAGCTCAGCCTGGCGAACGCAACCACCCTTGCTGTCTGTCATCAACAACAACACACTAGTAAGCACAATACAACATTGGGGGAGAGTTTTTCGCAATTGGAATGCGCGCGCAACCCTCGAAAAAATTGGTGCGTGGTGACGACAGCTAAAGCGGTCGCTTCCTTGGCTGCCTTTCAGTCAACTTTGGGTTTTCGGACGTGCAATTTCTCGTCCGGCTCGATGACGGACCGTATTCTTCTCTAGATAGCACCGACAAAAAAAGAAGAAAGAAAATAATGAAAGGCAAGGAAAATGAAAATGAAATCCAGCATCTAATTAAAATGTCATGAATGGAAAAACCTATACAACATTTTTGGATAGATCTGTGAAAAGTGAAAAAGCCGTTACAATTAAAAGTGGCTCAAAATGCATCAAGCTGCATATACACAAAAGTATCCCAGTTGAGCAACGTGAATCGTAGCGCTTGCCAGTGATATTGTCCTGTCACAGCAGTATTGTTAATTAAGCAATTGGTACTGCTGGGCCGGGGCATTAACATTGTTGAGCGTCGTTAGCAACCAAGAACGAGAAATCACAGAAAAACGAAGAAGAGAAATAAATAAAACGACAAGTTCGAGGGCAAAGAAAAACCTCGGAGTCAAAAAACTATGCGGCATACAGAGGAAATACAAAACACACGAAACACACACATATCAAATATGCAAGTATGTGTGTGTGTATATATATGCAAAGAGACCGGAAAAATCAATTTTCCATTTTTAATTCAAAGCTAAAAGCGACGGCAAAACTCTATACACACATACACACACGCGGAGCGAGCCTGTTTTCGCTGTGTGTGTGCGTACATATATATAGATGTGTATGTGTGTGTGTGTATTTGTTAGCAAGCCCCAAAGGATAAGCAGGATGCTGCAAATCGGCAGCTAGGCCTGAGAAACAAGCACAAAACACACACACACATAGAGACAGGGATAGCAACAGAGAGTAAAATGGAAGAGACCCAAAGCGAGACAGTGGGAGACTGAGAGAGAGAGAGAGATAGAGAGAGGGAAAAGATAGGATGAGCGCAAACGTGCTTGAAGTATAGACAAAAGCTGTGCGGGAAACGTTTTGGCAACTGAAACGAGCCAACTAAAAACTGAATTAAACTATTGAAACAATTGCTCAAAATTGTGCAAAAGAAAAACCAGTTATGAAAAGGAAAACGAAAAAATTGTACTTATTATAAAAAAAACATGTGTACATCACAAATTTTGAGCACGACCACACCCACAAGCGTCGAAAAGCAGGGGGAGGTGGTGTTGGTGGTGTGAATGGGGTGAGTGGTGTTTCAATTGCCAAAATGTTGCCAGGCGAAAAATGCCGGGTCCGCGGTACATATATCTGTGTGTCCGGCATCAGGGTCCTGGTCCTGGTCCTGGTCCTGGGCTGCTGCGACTGCAGTGCCCAAAAAAAAAGAAGAAGGAATACAAAGAAACTGAAGAAAAAAGCAACCCCTAAAAATATATAAATGCGACGCAGCGCATTAAGGGCGTGAGGGCAAGGCGCATATAGCCCAAAAAAAAAAGAAGAGGAACCCAGCAGAGAATAAAGGCACAATGTATATTGCAAGAGCAGAATGACAAAGAGATCCTTTTTTTTTTTTTTGGCAACAACGACAACAACTATGATGAACAGCCAGCTGAAAAATGAGATTGAATGCAGAGCGTTGCAGCGGCATTAGCTTAAGGGTTGCTTCCCCTATATGTACATATATTGTTCTGTGCTGCAGTTCGAATCTGGATGAAGATGATGACGATGATGATGATGATGATGATGATGACGTTGAAGCTGAGATTCGGTTCTAGTTGGGGTACAATTTCAGTTCAGTTTTTGGTATTGCACAGGGATCAAAGGGATGTGCGTGTGTGTGTGTGTGTGTGTGTGTACTCAGGTGTGTGTGTATGTGTGTGTGCCAAGTACCGTTGCTAAATACTTCTAAATCGGTTAAGCGTTTGTTGTGCTTTTCAAATTGACAATGCTTTGCTGTGCTTGAGGTAGCCTAATTGTTTCAACAAGCTTCCCGCCGGACTATTACGGTATGTGTGTGTGTGTGTATGTGTGGTGTGTGCGGTGTGCGTGTGCCAACGTATGCCTTAGTCTGTGGGTGGTGTCGTTATGTGGTTAACACATGTGGCTTGGCATGTCTAGCTGAGTGGGTGGGTTGCAGTCTAACGACTCAGTTGGTTAAACTCTGCCTTGTGCGGTTGCTTGTCGGCCAAATGCAATTTAATATGCATTACTTTCAAGTGCTTTTCATTTTATGCAGTTTTGCGGCTTTGGACCTCGAGATAAGCGAAACAGCACCAGTAATAGAATCTAATCAGAAATGGTTCTTTGACATGAAATGTGTAATATAATATAATAATAATAACCTATTTAAATGTCAAAGGAAACCTAATAACTCACAATATGGAGCGAGTTTTCTTTTTAACTCTGCTATTTCATTTAAAAGCTAGTAAAGTGAAAGTGAATAGACAGGAAATCCAATTACATTTCCCAACCATTTTCTTTAACTATAACAGTTAAGTGGGAGTGAAATATATATACTTTCAAATCTGGAAGCTATCAGTTTCGGCTTGTAATATGATACCTTTTAAGTTATTCTATATATAATTATCTATGACAAGTCTTGTAAAATTAAAATAACATAATCACTTGACATCAACTTTCATACTAAACAAATGTGAACTCTAAAATTTATTAATATTCTTGATCTCTAAACTTATATTATCTATAAAACTTCATATGAAATATTTGAGTGGAATCCCGCAAATTTCATTTTATATTGCATTTTAAATTGCTCTAATAATAAATATTATATTAAATATGTATATAATGTCTCTCAGCATTAAATCTGTATTATCTTATATATCGATCTAAAAACCCACAAATTACTAAATTAAAATATGTTCTATACAATTAAAATAGTAAATATACTATAGAAAACATTATCATAAAATTCACGAAAAATATTATATGCAATTGGTGCAATTCAAGAATATCTCAAAAACATTATATTACTTTAACCTATAGCTTTATTTAACTGTTTATACTATACTATAACTTATTATCTGTACAAATCTATACAAACTTTTCTAATAAAATTTAACACAGGTATTTTTAAACTAAATAACTTTCTTTGCTTATAAAATCTATCATTAAAACAATTTACCCTATTTTTGCGGCTTCCTTTGACCAGTTGCTGATTAATTACAACGACAACAAGTAATAGAAGTATTAAAAACGGCAGTCGATTATAAAAAAAAGAAAGAAAACGTCTGGAAATAACGTTGACCTAAAAATAAAATAGGAAACGCGTTTTTAACTGGTGTCGGCACGCACACATACACACACACGCACACGTTTAAATGTTTGCAAATGCACATATGACACACATGACGTAAAAAGATGGCAAACATGACGTAAATGCTGGTGTGTGCAAGTGTGCAAGTGTGTGTGTGTGTAACGAGTTTAAGTAGATGTACAACTCAAGGGTTAAGGTAAGTGCAGGTGTGTCCGCATGCGGATCCGCATCAGACTAAGCCCCTCCCCCAGCACCCACCACATATGCAAATTGTCGGTGGTTTTGTAAGCTTATTAAGTGCATAAAAAAGGACAACAACAACCAGATGAGGAGCAGGGACTGCAGTTGAGCCACTCGGAAATAAGCATCGTGAGTCCAAAATGACAGCTGCCACTCACACACACACGCACACACACAAAAACACATACACCTACACCGTACAATAGGGACTTTATTTTTAAATATGGCTGAGAAAGTATCGCCAGGATTCCGGGTTGCATGTAATTTCGTTAATTAAAAGGTGTGACAAAGGTGTGTGTGTGCTGTGGCTCAAATTACAAAAGCAAATAAGCTGTGTGCCTTGTGTGAGTGTGTGTGTCCTCTCAGCAAGGACATTTAAGTAGCATCAGCTCATTTGCATATGTGCAAATAGACGACAGGATGTGTGGGGCTCCAAGTCGTAGACGCAGCAGACAGGAAGAAACACATACAGAATAGAAGAGGCTGCAAGGACTTTGCCGGAAATGCTGTCATGGCAATTGCCGGGATGCCGGGCAAAAAAGGGATACATTGGTTAAAAGTTAACTGCCGTTTGGGGCTGGGTGGCCGGCCTGAAGTTTAATGATTATTTATTTATAAATAGATGGCTGGGCGCCATTTTGGCAGAGTCAATTGCCAAAAACTGCTCGCAACCCATTTAAAACTTTTCTGGGCGGAAGTTGCCACCTCGAGCCAGAATCCTGACGACGCGTAATTGAATTTAATATGTCCTGAGGCCAGTCGTCTCACACACACATGGATGACAGTCCCTAACAAGCAAAGGGTTGTTTCGTGAGTGTTTTGGCCAAAGGGAAAATAAATAAAAGTTTCATTTTTGGGAAAGCTGTCAGAAATACATATACATAAGTGTGTAATTTGGCCACTTGGCTAGGATTTGAAGTGGGTCAGTCGAGCGACACAAATGTTTTTAGAAAAGCTTTGGATAATTTGAGAAATGTGGCAGCAGCAGCATGTAAAGCTCACAAGAGCTTTAAGCGCAGGCGCCTGCTGAAAGTTGTGCTTGCTATAAGCTTAAAAGCTTTTATTAAGCTTACAACTGTTTGTTGTTACAATCCTGTCTGTTGACAGCTTTCGGTACTATAAAAGTCATTGTACAGCTGTAAGCTCAGACTTCAAGCAGTTTACTTGCTATAAAGCCGTGCAAGCGGTTTAAGGAAAGAAAGTTTAAAGTGGAAAATGAAAGTGGATCTGCTTGCAAACTAAGCTTTTCTAAAAATTCTGTTTTTTTTAACCTGCTTTTTTTTCCAGTTGTTTTTTTGAAATTTTTTTAAAAAATGATGTAAAATCGTTAGAAAACGTTTTAAAAATTTAAAAAATATTAAGTGTAATCTTTTTTTTTGTTATACTATTTATACTATTTTATATATAATTAATTTGGTAAGAGGATACAGAAAATGCGACTAGAAAAATTCGAGTATAACAGCTAGGACAAACATGACAAAATCAGAAGACACTGATTAATAGTTTATTTTAGGTAAACTTTATAAACTAGACTCTATCTCAGTCAAAGTTAGTTTAAACAAAGTGAAGACAGCTGTCTAAAAATGACTTGAAAGAGGGCCACAGGTATCGTTCATTATAACATTTGCGCAACACACTTAATTCAACTCAAGAGGGGCCAATTTACCGACTAACTGTGTAACACATCGAAGCAAAATCTGCCACAGATGTGGTCTAACTGATGTGCCCAATTCATTTGTGGGCTCTGCGTGTTTATATATTTCCACTAAGAGCAACAACAGTAGCAAAGACGCGGTGGCTAAGCGCTGAGGCAAAGTTGTCGCAGTATACGAGCATAAACGCATCCTGCTCAAAGACGCAGGATGCAAAAGTGAAGTGGTGCTCGAGAAATGCTTCAGTCGCATAGTGGAAGACCCGAAACCCGAGTGCCTCCTCAGCCCATCCCTTTGCTATATGCAGAGGCACTTGTCTGGTAAATGCTGACACCAAGCCTCGGCTCAAGTATTTTGCAGGCAAATTGTCCAGCCGTGAGGGGAGGCAGAAGCATAGGCTTTAGGGGCGGAGGGACTATGAGTATGGTTGGCGCAATGTAATAAAAGTCACTCGAGTGACATTTTTGAGCTTGCAGCTATACCGAGTATAAGCAGAGAGCAAACAAAGCGAACGCTGACCCCCAGCTCCAGCTTTAGCTACAGTTCTAAGGCCTGCGGGCCCTGTCTCCTGTTGCCTGTTGTTGCTCCTTTTTCAGCCGCTTTTTAATCGATTATGGCAACGCGTATTGTTTGCCACAAATCCTGTCTGAGTGTTGCATTACAACAGCAACAACAATACTAACAACAACTGCTGTGAACATTGCAGGCTGCAAGCTGCAACAGCAACAGCATAAAGCAACAATCCTTCAACTAGAGCTGAGCTCGTGTCGTGACACGACTCAATATGAAGTGATCGTGTTGGAAAATGGAATCGACCTAGCACGACCTAATATCAAAGAAAATATGTATACATAAATATTTCGGTATTTATCAATCAAGTATGTTAAGTATTTTCAATTTCCATTTCATTCCAAACAAATTTAGAAGACTTGTAAACTTGAAATCTGTAAATATGTTAAACTTCCGAGACTATCTAACATAACATCCAAATTTGAAACTAACAGGAAAAGGTAGCGCAACTCAAATCTAGCACCTGATGGAAACTGAATTTACTTATATTATTTGAATTTTCTTTTCAATAAACAATTTTTTATAATCAATTTTTGGCTAACTTATTTGAAAAGCAATGTTTCTATAATATGTACTCAATTTAATAAAATTAAAGAAAAAGTTAATTAGCTGCTAGTGATTTTCAGAATTAGGTTGATAGTTTATAACTATAGCCTTAATTATTATATATATATATACTTATTCTTGGGCCCTGTTGTATTATCAAATAGGACACGCGTTCAGCTCTATCTCAGAAGCCTCACAAATGTTATGTACATTGAACTTACAGCCTATCGCATTCAGCTGAGCCATCAGCAAGCAACTCATATGGAGAATCCTCCCTTTTAAAATTAAAATGTTGCCTCCTGACTAAAGAATATTCTGCAACATATTCAATAAATTTTGTTATCTATGCAGCAAAATTGTCAAGTGTGCACTTGAGAAGCTTATTTTTCAAGGATTGCGCTCGCTCCTTGCGCTACTTGAAGACATGAAAAGAAGATGAAGATGCAAGGATACCGAAGGGTTTCTCACCTACACGCGATTTTTGGTTACATTTTATGCTTTGTTACCTTTTTGTGGGGGGTCGGTGGTTTTTATACGTTTTTTGTTTTGTTTTCGTCACGTTTTTTTGTTATGCGATCAGCGATAATAAAAATGCACATTGTTTTCCTTCGTTTTTCTTCGTTTAAGTTGCTTTCCACCCTCCGATTCAGCCGCAGGAAATGCACGCGCCGGATGTCGTTAAAATGGCGACCGGTTCAGTTTTTAATATTGTTTTTTCCGCATCGCATGTCGTCATATTTGTTTGTGGCATGTGTGAACTTACCTGTAACATAATAAGAGAATATATTAAGATTGATTAGAATACATTTCACAAAGCGCCATAATATTCAAAATGGTTATTAAACAGGAATATGGAATATGAGAAAATGTCAGATTATGTGTGCTTATATATATTTTAAGATTAGCTCGGGCTATGAGTTAAAATATTAAAAACGGTTTTGGTAAGAGTTGAACAATATTTATATGCATTGTAAAGAAATTTAAAAGATAATTCAAAATTTATCTTACATATACGGTCTATATTTTTCATAGTTTGTTTATTTTCTCAAACGAAAAGTAAAGTGAAAAATATATATAAACTTTATTCTCTTCGATTGGCTTTGCAGTCCTATAAAGCATTTTTGCCTTTAACCCCTTTGTAGAGTTGCATTGTTTTGAATTTCTGTTTAGTTGTGTAACCGAACTTCTCTCAATATATGTTTTATTTTGTTCACTTATTCAATTCTTTTTTGAATTTCTCTTCATAAAATTTAAGTTACTTATATCATATTGCTTTTCGTCTTGTCTTTGACAACTTTTTGGGGCTCGCAGACGTCTAGAAATATTTTTCAAATAAATATTTTGTTGCTTTCTATTTTAGAAATTACCCTGTTCGATTAAAATAAACCCAAAAAATTACGTCTCTCTTGAAATGTTATTTACTAGAAAGCTTCAACAGCTTTTCAGCTGACGGCTCTTAGCACAAGGTTTGGTACATTGACCTATCCCAAAAATAAAGTCCAAAAATGTGCTAAGTACCATAAGCCAAAAAAACTTGGTCAGTGGCACATTGCATGCTTTGGGATGTACGAGAAACGTACTTATATTGACTCAACAGATTAGCAGCTAATGAGCTGAATGATAGTAAACGGTTTTTTTCGTTATATTTATTTATTTCGTGTTTGGGGGAAGTCGTCAACAATTACCGCTGCTTAAGCATAATATTGAATGAGAAAGATGTCTGCAACTAATGTAAAAATTGTGTGAAGTGCTGCATATTAATAACTTTCAGGAAAAGAGAGACATACAAAATTCTTTAAGCAAGTTATGACTGGAAGGTTAAGAAAACTTTACAGTCAGTTGTTAAACTGAGTTCGTCGGAGATGGCTGCCAGATGGCTTAAATAATAAACTGAAATAAGCGAGAATGTGAAATATGCAACAGTATTGTTAGTTGTACTCAAAAAGATACGTAACAGACAATGCAACTAATTTGGCTGCTGTTTACTTGCCAGTCAGGTGATTATCTTGATCATCAACAACAACCTGAGATATTGGGATTTGAAAATTGCTCCAGTTTTGTCTAATGCACTTTCATTTTGCCCAGTTTGTTTGTGGCACACTGCAGCAAAACTACGACATGAATCTACAAAGGCGGAGGGGGCGGCAAACTACTCCTATGCTGATTATAGAGTGCAGCAGGTCGATGCAGACAACAATCAATTGCGGGTGGAGGAGCAGATGCAGAAGATGGGGGCAAATGAAAAGCAGATACCCGCAGTGCAAGTAAAAGTGACAAATGAAGTGGAAAGTGCCATGATGATGATGGGGGCGACAGAAGACGACCGAAAGCATTGGCATCGACTGCAGCCTAATGCAAATGGGCACAACAAGGACATTTCTGACATACAAAATGTAATGGATAGTAGTGGTGGTGCCGAGGACATAATGAGCCCCAACGCGCTGCCAATACCGGAAAGCCATAATTTCGGCAGCAATGACAACAACAGCAGCAGCAGCAGCAGCAGCAACAGCAATGGCGATGAGCAACTATTGCGATTGCAGGACTACAATTTACTGTACAATGCCGAGAGGCAGACATACTTTCAGCTGCACTCGTGCAATCGCCGTTCAGCGAATAGGCCGCATCCATCGAGTGGTAATCGGCTATTGCAGCAGGTCGTTGGCAATACGCTGAGTGCCGCCTTTGGCCTGAATGCGAATGAGGTAAAGGATACCAGCATGGAGATGACCACTCAAACGGTGCAGCTCTATGATGCCGTCTCTTTGCGACAGTCACGCTTCAATCCATTCAATCCCACGCGGTGAGTCATAAATTATTCATATAACGGTACAACGTGTCTCACATCTTATGCTGAGAGCGATGAATTGAAATGGAATTTATAGCTTCTCATTGTTCATTTCGAAACTACAACACATTCTTTTCATAGTCTTTTCAAGTGTCTATATGTACAATGTGTACTTAGACATTTACCATATAAACGTCAATAATTAATTATAACTTTTTCTTTTTAATTTGAATCCCAAAATATTACTTACTAATAACAATAAATATTTTGTTTTAAATTTAAATTCATTATATTCTTTACTCTAACAGTTTGCACTATAGTCACTGCGGGTTTATACCCTTAACCCATTAAAAATGGGAAAAAGGTTATAATGATTTTGTGCAAAAGTATGTAACAGGCATAAGGAAGCATCTCCGACCCCATAAAGTATATATATTCTGGATCACTATCATATTTAAGCATATATTGTTTTTCTCTATCTCAGATAACTAACAAAATTTGTGCATCTGCTCTGCTTCATTGTAAAACATCAAAATATTTAAATATATAGCTAAATGGATGTCTCACTATGCTCAACTTATAAATAAATTGTTATTTTAATTTATGAGCATAATAATATCAAATAATATTTAATATATATACTTTTTTAAATACATATTACTAATAGCCAAAACAATTAGTAGGATCATTAATAATCACTTTCCATCTTCCACATCCTCCGGTTACAGCATCATAATACACGGCTGGCTTGGCAACGCACATGCGAATGTGTACAGTTATTTGGTGCCCGCTTATATGAGTCTGGGCGCTGGCAACTACAACATCTTTACCGTGGACTGGGGACGTGGCGCCATCGCTGACTATATTACGGCCAGCTATAGGGTGAAGCCAGTGGGTCAAGTGTTGGCCAAGTTTCTGGACTTTTTGCACAATGAGGCGGGCATGCGGTATGAGGATCTGCAGCTGATTGGCTTCAGCATGGGCGCCCATGTAGCTGGCCTGGCCTCCAAGCACGTGCAGTCGGGACGGGTGCGTGTGATACGCGCCCTGGATCCGGCATTGCCCTTTTTCCGTTACGCACAGGAGAAGGAGCGCCTGTGCAAGGGGGATGCGGACTATGTGGAGGTGCTGCACACGAGCGTCGGCAGCTACGGCTTCGATCGTCCGCTGGGCCATGTGGATTTCTATGCCAATTGGGGGAGCCAGCAGCCGGGCTGCTTTTGGCACGAGTGCAGCCACTGGCGCGCTTTTGCTCTCTTCAAGGAGAGTCTGGAACCGTCGCTAACGGTTGCCTTCGAGGCCAAAGGTTGTCCGCCCGGTGACTGGCAGCAGTTGACACGCTTCAAGCGCTGCCCGCAGCCAACGGCACAGCGGCTACATATGGGCGGTGATTTGGGGGCATTGTCAATGGAGCAGTTGGCGCAGCGCGTGGGAGTTTATTACTTTGAAACCCAGGCAAAACCGCCCTACGATACAGTTAGAAAAACAAAAATGCAATAGAACTAAGAAAATTACCCTAAAATTAAAGTCACCCGGGAAAAACAGAAATAATAATTCTTTTTTTTTTAATAAATTTCTAAATGTACTAATAGATTTCTTAGAAGTTATTTAAGCGACGCTCCCAAACATTTTATATTCATTCAAACCCCTTTCTTATTAATATTGAAAATACATAAAAAAAAAAAATTACTTTATTAGAGAAATTATATTTCTGTGTTTATAAAAGTACAAATTTCTATGTTCCTATATTTTAGAAATTAAATAAATGAATTTCAATCTGTTTTAATAATACTATGAAATATAGATCAAAATGTCAACATTTTAGAAAAATAGATCTCGTAATTAAGAAATGACAGACTAATCATAGAATTCAGAATATACTATATAAAAAACGTGGCAGGCTGCCTTTGATAATTTCTAAATTCTTGCGCATATTTGTTTCTGACTGCATTAGGGGAGCTTTATAGAAACGCGGTCTGCTATGGACAGCATTGAGAGAGAGGTAGCGAAAAACTATGTGGGGAAAATGTCATGAAAAAAACATAGCAACAGCAGCAATAACAACAGAAACAACAACAACAGCACCGTAATGAGCAACTGTGCAGCGCGCATTTTTATTTCTAATTAGTAAGTGCATTTGTGTGTGTATATATATGTGTGTGTGAGTGCGCATTTCTAAAAGCTGCGCTGCAAAATTAAAAAATGCTGCCATGTGTAAAATGCTTTTCATGCCAGTCACAAGCAGAAAAATATTCCAACTAGCAACGTGCATGTGAGAAACAAAAACATAAACCCTGGCAAAGTAGTTTGCGCTGCCATTTTGTGTGTACATACAAAAAAATATTAGCAAAAAATATCCAAAATTCCATAAAAGCATGCAGCATACACTAAATTAATTGCATATGATTTTCATGGTCTGTGCTTCAATTTAAAATCAATTTTGCAATGTTTTGCATACGCCATCAGTTTGGCGATATCTATTTTCTCAATTACATGTTCACTTCATTAAAGGTTATCTTAAGTTTATGAATAATTTAAATTTGAATGTGAAAAGAAATAATTTAGTTTTGGCTACGAAACTGCACGAGTCTTATACAAACATACTTATTAACATGTCCAAAGATATATTGTGAAATTTAAACGGCTTGCCCTTCAGAAAAGTGCCTAAATGCTGTAGCTTTAACATATGAGTTATCTTAAAGGTTGAATGTCTAAAAGTGGCTGGCAAAAACTGTCACTGCAGCAAAGCATACACAGCACAGTGGACACCCGGCGTAGCCGTCAGGCAGCCGCAAATTATGAGATTCTGTGTAATTTGTAGTCTGCTTTTTGGCGCGAGACCTACATAAATTACACACCAAAATACACAGACACACACAGTAACACATTTGATAGAATGAGACAAAAGACTATGCTGCTTTAATGCCAACAAGTAGGAGAGTAACTCGAGTGTTAACTAGCAAATACCCTGTATTAATGAGAAAACACATACATTATGGAAAAATATTAAATTAATTAAAAGTCTGATACAAAATCGATGGTATATCAGAACATACATTCCAAATTTACTATCTTCAGCTCTTATAGTTTCTAAGATCTTGGCTTTGAGGTCAAATCAAAAATATATATATATTTTTTTTTTGGGTCAAAGAAGTTTTTCTCTAACTTCATAGATTATTTTTGCACAGCTCTATTTCCTAACCTATTTCTTTTTACTTATTTTGAATGGGTATAAAAGAAACCACCGCCACTACCACCCTCTCTTTTGCCGCACTGTCTGCTATTCCGACACTTTGGTGCTTGCATTTTGCATGCTGCCTACTTGTAGGCGCATAGAGCATAAATTAAAGATGGCGGCGTCGCACATTGCACGCTGCATGTTGGCCGAGTTAACGACTTGGCACTGCCGAGCGTTACGCTTTAATTGGCCCAGTGTGTTTGAGTCTGCGGTCCTAATACTTTTTGGGGGCCCGAAAAATGGCACACGGCTGCCATTAATGTGATTTCATTCCACATCATTTAAGTGAGTTCAGTCAATTGGAGACCAACCCAAAATAGGAACGTGTGCAATGAGAAATGACGTGCGGAAATATTTGCCAAAAATAAGAAGAGAACAAAATAGACAAGTTTTTGTGCTTAGTTTTGGCAGCCCAGAAATGTAGGCAACTTATTTTTATGCGTCCATAGCAACAAAATTCTTCTTTGACTTTCACATAATATCTCCCCTGAGCATAGTAGTAAAAACATTGCTAAAAATATTTTGTTTATACAAACAGACAAAAAGGAATACTGTCGTCTGAATTTAGATTAAAATGTAGCATACTTTTTGAGGTCAGCAGCAGTGAGCGAAGCGTGCAACAAATTGCATATAAATTATTGTTTATAAAGTCACAAAACTTTGGTTTCTGGTTTTTTGTTTTTGATGTGCCCAGCCTGGAGCTGAGTTAGGCACTTGAAAATTGTCATAATGGAGTTTCTCCTAAGCTCTGAAGTGGCTGCTCACAGTTGGTCAGTTGCCTTAAGCTCTGCTAGCTATGAGAGGAGGGGAATAGCGAGTGGAGACCTTTTGGGTTATATTTATGGTAGAACTTTGGTGCGGCTGTGGGAAGTAAGTACTTTAATAACATTTGTAGAGTTTTCGAATTTATGAACTCATTTAAATTAGTTCCTGTTTTTGCAAGTCGGACATGATTAAGCCAAAAATTTATTAACCACTTAAGTTAATTTAAATAACACAGCTGTAATAATAATTATTTAGAATATGTATGATATTTTATAAGAAAACAGTTCAAAAATTTGTTTAGCTTCATACAAACAGAAAACCACAATTCAGATTTTCTTACCACAGCATAGATTCTAAGTAGTTCATGTTTGTTTTCTTCTTTTGGTTGTCAAAGTAGCCTTGTGAAAATGGCACACACACGCACACACAGACAAAAAGACGAAATTAGTTGTGAAACAAACTCAATTTGCGTACAAGTTTTGTCAGTAAAATCTTTACTTGATGCACCGAACTCAGCACGACATAAATTGCAGTTGTCTATTGTTGCAAGAATGAAATTGTGGCAGAACCCGTGTTAAACTCTCGTCACTGTTGCCAGTTCTGCGCTGCAAACCAAACTGAATCAGGCAGACAACAATAAAATACGCGCGCTAATTTAGATGCCGTTCGCTTAAGCTATTGTTGTTGGCCAAGACGCTGAAAGGGGTTGCAACTGACTGAAATACAGTCGTCACTTGGAAGCCCTGCAAATGTGGTGCTGCCCCCGTCGCTTCCAAGCTCAAAGAGTTGATATAGCTGCTAAACTGAACAGAACTGAGAACTGAAAAAAGAACTGTACAAAGTGAACTACACTCCTGAATGCAGCTCAGACGACAATGCATTCCTAATTCCTGACAGGCTAAAACCCTAACCCTAAAACTAACCCTTACCCCCCCCCCCCCCCCCCAAACCCATTCTCAAGTAGCTGGCTCTGTCTTTTTGGTTTGCCAGCGCAGTCACAACCTGTCATAAAGTGTCGCGTCGCGTTGCGCGCTTCCGTTAGCTTCTTCTGTCTCACTCACCCACCCAATCACCCACCCCCCCTCACATCCTGCCTAGCCTGTCAGTGGCGTTTCCTGGCGGTTCGGGTGCTGGCTGATGGTGCTGTGCGTGCCTAACCCGCAATGGTTTCCGGCGCACGCACTGCAACATTTCAGTTTGTTGCAAAAAGTGCACATTACTTGCCAGCGTTTTGTCGGTTTTGAATGCACTTAAACTAGCTCTCTCTTTCTTCCTGTGTCTCTCTCTTTCTCTCTCTATCTTGCTTCCTTTTTTTTCTGTGATAAGCACAAGGATTAAATTTTTCAACAGGCTTCGAGTGCTGGCTGCCCTGAGCCTAGTGACAACAAGCTCAAAAAGCAAAACTGTCAATGCCATCGACAAGAATAAAAAATGAAAACGAGAGAAGAGCAAAGAAAAGAAATAAAGCCAGCAGCTTGTTTGTTGACCTGCAGCAAACACAAAAATCGAGAGAAATCAAAAGGTATTCATGGTCGACTTGGAGATGCCCTGTAGACATGCAAATACATAAAGCAAGCCATCTTCAAATTGTTCAGCTTATTTCTACTCTATACTAAGTAGTAATAGATTTTAAAATATCGTCAGTGTTTCTGAGCAAAGCGATTACTTTTAAATGTTCAGAATATCTGTAAAATTATATACGAAAATTTAAAGCATACACAAAGCTTAATCCTAAATGGGAACTTTAAAAATTTAAATCGTAAATTTTAAGCATTAGACGCCTTAACTATAAAAAGTTTTTACTTTGGGAAACCATAGTTTGAATTATGATTAATACTTTTTATTATACTATTTATTAAATTTGTATGAAATGAACCCATAGAAACTACAATTTTAAAGCAATCAACTTTACTATTTTTGTCAAAAATATCTAGTACCCAGTCACATAGTTCTATATATTGGCTCATTATAATAGGTAAATGGTTGACTGGATGGGTAAAACATGAAAGCCTGATAGAGATCTTGTCGAAAATATCGCGTTGACCAGGACCAGTGTTATTCAAGAATGAGCTAAGGTCGTACGGTATAATATTGCGTTACAAAATGTAGAACAATATGTTTTGTAATATCAAAAATTAATATATATAATAAATATAATATTAAAGACCTTAATACACTATGATTAAGATTTCAATCCTATTTTGTATGTACATGCTTGTTGTAGCCAAGGCTTAAAGACCCTTTTTAAGCAGTAACAGGGTATAAAAACCAATGAAACCCATTGCAACACAAGTTACACAAAATGGTGGCAAAGGTGTGGTTTCGATGTGTGTGAAGCGTTGCATGCGTAGCATGTGTGAATGCTTTTCAAACAGGCAAAAGCTAGCAGCAGGTGGTAACCAAAATGTAGGTAACTGACCAAAACGGCAGCAGGAGCCTTTAACAAGACTGCCATTTTGAAAGGTGCCGCTGCATGTGGTGCCTGTGCTAGTGGTGCCTGGTGGGACCAAAGGACTATTATTTAATTGTATGTCTGACCTGTGTGGAACTACTGTCACAAAACCACATGAACTTACGGTGTTGCTTACTAAGTAGCAGTAAAATTTCGAGCTAAAAATTCAACTAGCAATTACATCATTTGTACAAAAGAAATATCAAATTCAATATAGCGTCAAGCAAACCATATAAATTTCAATGTAAAACTCGACAAATCCACGCAGCCACTCAAACAATTAGTTGAAAAAGGTGAGGGGCGAAACGGGAGATGGGGAACTGCAACGTGGATGAGAGCTAGCTGAAACGCCGTCAACTGAAGCCCTACGAAAAAGTTTCAGTTTTTGAGCAAACAAATTGGATTATTCGATTACGTGTTTGTACCAGGAAGGCAGGTTAACAAAAGTGAGGGTAGCGACAAGTAGTGGGCGTCGAAAGAGACAACGATAGTCAAAAAGAGAAGAGAGAGAGAGAGAGAGAGAGAGAGAGTGAGAGAGCCAACGTATCGACGCTGGCAATTTTGTAAAGCGGCCAAGGGAACAAGTTTTAAGAGCGCTAGGGGAGGCATAGAGGCGCCCTACTGCTGCAGAGGTTGCAGGTTCAATTTCAAAAAATAGTTTTCTTTGGCTTTGAATCTGATTTATGTGGATTTTTGTTTACCAATTGGCAAATGTTTGAACCTGAGAATAAAGAAGTCAGAGAACTGTACAAAAACTAAAATGCTGATTTAATATTGTACGTTTGATAAAGGGTACCTCAAAAGCTGAATAGAATATGAAGACAATACTATTTCTAAGTAAATCGAAATTCGTTGGAAAGAAATTCGAGATATTAAGGAGAATTTAGGAGGGAAGTGTGATTGACTTCACACCCAATTGTGTGGTAGCTAAAACGGCAAATTAGCCACAAATTTACCAGAATTCAGAAGAGTAATTTAAAAGGAAATTTGCAAAGATTCCAATGAAATTCGAGAGCAAGAAAGAAAAATTAAAATAACAACTTCGCATGAAACTGATGGGTATCTGATAATATCTATTTTCGACCCTAGATTGCTTTTATTTTGTGAGACAAGCATTTTGTCTACCTACCAACATTGATGTCAACAGATGTCAGGAGTTCTGCTTGAAACTTACTCAATCAACGCCTGAACTCTCTCGATTGATAAGAAAAAGAAAAAAACACCCAAACGAGAATATTTTTATTGCCAGCTAATTGACTAATTGAGTCAATTGCCAACAGAAAAAGTGAAAGAGTGCGACAAGCAAGCACATAAACAGCGAGCAGAAGCGACAAGTTAACTGGCATCGTTTGTCGTCAAGCGGGCGTAATAAAATTAGAGAACTCGATGGAGTAACAACAACCATAAGTTACCTTGTGGCAGCTGTGGACATCAGTTACCTTTTGCACAGACAAATTAAAAGTCAATATGTAGCACACACACACACCCACACACAAACAAAATTTATTGTTTCAAGCTGGTTGAAATTGTTAGAAAATTGTTTTTGGCTTTGGGTTTTAGCTGTGAAGCTGTAAGGTTAGAAGGGGTATCAATGACACAAAACTGTGTGCTTGCTTTTTAATTGATTTATATATAGTATATACATATATAGATATTTGTCTATATGCGCTAGACTACATTCGATTCGTTTAGTCAAGTATATGACTGCAGGTGCTTGCTGTACGTTGCAGCATCCTTTTATTTATTTAATTTACTCGCCCATAGTTGCCGAGTGCAGGCAGCTGGCTGCTGCATGGCAATGGTGCGTATGAGTGATTTTTAATTTATATTTAAATAATCCAAAGGCACGTCTAAGGTCATTGAGCAAATATGCCAAGCCCTTGACTCGATGTTTGCCTGGCTCCAAAGTGTTCTTTTTTTTATTTATTATTAGGTTTTTTTGGGGTCGCTTTTGACATCAGCCTTTACTTGTGGCAAGTCCTAATGAGCTGTGGGCAGCCCGCAGCACATGCGACGACGACGACGATGACGACGACGACGACGATGACAGAGCAGACCAAAACAAACAAGTAAACATGCAAGTTTGTAACGGAAAGGCGTTAAAGTAAAGTGTGAACCAAAGTAGCCGGTTGAAAGGTTGTATACAGGTGCGTGGGGTTAGGGGTAGGTTTTTGGTAGGGTCAGAGAACGTTAAACATGTGCTAGTTATGCACAATCGATATATACTTAGGGCACTAGAGTATGCGAGAGTTTTGCTGACTGGCTGACAATTAACCCTCTACGTGCCAATTGCTAAATAAATTTGTATGCATGTGTGTGTGTGTGTGTGTGTGTGTGTGTGTGTGTGTGAAAAAGTTGATTGAAAAACTCAACTCTTTAAGAGTTCTGGGGCAACAACAAAGTCGGCGCAAGAAATCAACGTGCCCCCCTTGCTTGGCATTTTAATTGGTATTGCTGCCTTCAAGTGGGGGCCATTAAAAAGTTGACTTTTAGCCAATCTGGCAACGCCTCAAGTTAGGCAGCAGGCATTTGCTTAGCTATTTGGCCAATCAGCCAGCACTGCATTGCGCCTAGGGTATATGTAATTTAATTTAAGTTTATGGTCGCCTTGGTTGCTTCTGTATTGTTTATATTTTAATGAGGTTAGGCAAATAAAATGCGCATACGCCATGTGCAACACACGGCGAGTTTAGTGGCAGCTGTCATTTATGGCTAAAAGTATTGGATTGAGTGAGTTGGAAAGCTTGTAAAAGTAAAGAGTACAACAAGTGAAAGCTTTTTTTTATGACTTTATGAAGGCTTATGAAAAGTTATGGATAAGTAATTCAAAAGTATTCAAAGTATTCCCTATGATTTCCGTTCAGAATGTGCTGTAATTATGTATGTATGTAGGTATCTTAATGACTTTGCTCAACATTTTTAAATTAACAAGTCCCATAACTAACTAAGATGAACTTGTACCCATAAACATTTGTTTAATCACAAATATGTCTTCATTTTCTTGCGCAACTAATAAAGTAATTGTCAAAATGCTTTAAATAATATTAAATTATAAAAACGTTGAAAACATTTCAGTTGATCACACTGGGAAAGTACCAACAGAATATCGTTTAGTTCCTTCTCTCATGCGGAACCGCAAATAATGCACATACATATACAATGTACTCCATATTCGAATGAAAAGAGTCGTATGCAAATGCTCAAGGGAAACTGACAAAACAAAAAAAAACGAACATGGAGAAAAGGGAAGCGAGCAAAGGAATGTGAATCACATGCCACAATACAAATTGAAGTGCTCTACATTATAATTCATTGCACAAGCAATATGATTTTTGCAATTCCAAGCTGCAATCGCCCAAACTGAATCCGAGTGCGAGGAGCCAACAACTTTTAACAATGACATTCACTTTTGGCCAGCCAGAATCACCAATCGGTAGCAGGCTGATACCTCCTCTTCACTCCCCCCCTGCGACTTGCATATGCCATGTGTCCAATGCTGCATCAGTTTCAGTTACAGAGTCCCAGCTACGGGATTCAGATTTGAGTCAGTAGCGTTTGTTGCTTCTGCTTCGGTTCTATGGAGCCAAAAATGCTGCACCGCAATTTTTGCCATTGGTTGTCATTTCTGTCACATAGTTGTTTTTTTTTACTCCCCCCCCCCCCCCCATAGTCCCCCTTTTATTTACTTAAATTGTAAGGCATGAGTGTGTATTTCATTTTACTGCACACACACACGAAAGTACAGAATACACATTCAGGACAAAAAAAAAGCAATTTCAGCAAAATGAATTTTATCCCTCCTTACTTCTGATATGCAAATTGTTTTTTTTTAAGCTGTTTTTATTGGCGCTTTACAATTTAAAATAATTGCTCAATTGTTGATGCCCAATGATTATTCAATTGTTGTGATAAACTTATTAAATATTTATACGAGTTGGTAAACAATTTGAGAGTTGTTTAACAATTTGCGTATTATACATTTATCATCTTACATTAAATGCATCTGTGAATATTTAACAAGAACCTTCTTGAGCTGTTACAATATTAACTGGAAGGCGGACAGATAGGTTGTGATAGGTGAAAGGTAGGCAAGTTTTCTAGGCTAAGTTTAATAATATTTACTAATATATTAATTATTATATATCACAATTATCACAATAATTACAATATATTAATTATAATCATTGACAAAGGCCTTATATATTCTTGATAGGACCGTATTCTTTTTTGGCCTGTGACAACAGTTCGTACATACCTCCAACGATTTTAATGAGTTAATAAAAAAACCACAAGGACCCCACTACCCACTTGAACTTAAGCTCAACTCAGTTGCGCATTTTTACTTTCATCTCTTGGCGCGGAAGTCAAGAACTCGTTTATATGCCAATTACAGAACCGCATGAGCTGCCAAAAAAATAAAAAAGCTGATGCCAAAATTCAAGTAGTGCTCATCAAAAGTTTTCAGCACAGTATTCATTAAATTTAAATAGCCTAAAAGTGTGTTCGTACGTATTTTTTAAAGCAGTCAAAGTTCATATAACAAATTTGTTGTTTGTTTTTAAAAAAGAGAGAACATTTTTTTTTTTGCTGTTTGATAAATTTTAATGCATTTGTTGAGCAGGTTTCTTTCAAAGAAAAAACTGTTGGCACAGGCGCAACTTTTGCCACAGAGCATTATGAAAATTAAATGAAAAATAATCTTAAATACATAACGTATACGACACGTTGCTGGGTTTTTTTTTCCTGTGTGCCGTGTGTGCGGGCAGCCTATGGCAGCACTTGTAACTGTTTTTGTATAGCCTTAAAGAGAATATCGTATGAGCATTAAAAAAAAAGGATATAAGAACGCTGAAGAGATTATAACGAGGGCATATGAAAGTATAATTTTTTACAAATGCTACTGCTTAATGTGCTTATATAAATCCAACTGAGGGTGTGCTTTTTTTTCGTTCCCCGTAACCCGTTTTTGCGTGGTTTTTTATTTAAGGATTTAAGGTGCTTACCCCATATAAAAAGCAGTGGGATGCAGCTTATCTATAGATACTAACCTGCAAAGAGACAGAAGAAAAGGAGAAGAGAAAAATGCGATTATAATGAGGGTTAACATACTATATAATGAAGGCTATTATCTAATGAGAGAGAAAAATCTATGATAGTAAATTATAGCTAAAGGTATCAACAACAGCGACTACACGGGCATCAAACTAGGGATTCTATTTTATTTTCTATAGAATTATCATAAACTGCTTACGGGCCAAGTTTACGTTATTATGCACCAAATTGCATTTGCCTGAGGACAGTTACTGTTGTTGTTGTTGTTGTTAGTAAAATAAACACCAAAGTAGGGAGAAGTAAAGCGTAGATCAGGATAATTCAGTGCTGCTGACTAAGGTCCCTTACAAAAAAAAAAATGAGCAATGAAATCAGAAAGAGCAGCAGCAACAGCAAATGAATAGCGGAAATTTAAGTGTCGTCTACTTGAGAGAAGAGGATAAAGGGAAGGCAGGATATCAGGGTTAACAATTTGCATTTGCAGATGATGGGGGTTGTTGTGCCAACAATATGAGCGCTGCTTAAAAGCTAGCATTAAGTTGGAATCGTGCGATTTTAAAGGTTTTACAGTTTATTTGTCAGAGTTGCCAGTCTCATGTATATTTATACATTCCGGTGCTGGCAACTTTTCCTGCTGAGCTGCTGAACTAATTTCAAAGTTGAAATGGACTTTTGAACTAGTTGCATGCTGCACAACTGTTGCTCTTTTGCTGATTACGTGGTTTGTCTGCAGCTTAGCATAGTAAAGAAGTTCAAGTTAAAGTTACAGCTGAGGCAACAGCTCTCTAAGTAAATACTATAAAAGTTCTCGCTTTTTCAGCACCATAGTCGCACACAATCAATAACACACTCGAGTCACAAGTTTTCATCAAAAAAGCATATGGCCAAAGAAAACGCACGTGCCGTCTTCTTCATGTGCTCCAAGTTGCTGCTCAAAGCTCTCACCAAATTTGATTTCTAATGGCAACAGTTTCTTTTATATATAGATATATATATATTTTGTTTTTTTTTTTACCAAAAACTTCGACAAGGCAACGACAGCAGCTGCAGAAAGAGAAAATGATGCTAGACATAGCACATATAGCAGAAGGACACACTGTGCGCGCTTCGTGCCCGCTGGCTATATATTTCACATTGCATGTGTCAGGACGTTATTAAGTAAACAGATAAACATAGTATTGCATATTTATGTATGTTCACGCAAGCCGTTCGTTCGTTCGTTCAAGAGTTTGAACGCTTTTGTACGACTATGTAATTAAAAAGAAAACCAGCAAACTTAAAATTTATCTCGGCTTGCGTTTTTCTACCCTTACGAATGTTGTGTTTAAGTGTGTTTTGTTTTTGGTTTCTTTCTGAATAGTGTGTGATATTAGTTTTATTAAATATATATTTTTGTTTTAAAAGGAAACTTTTAAGAAAGTCGCACTTTAATAGTCGTATTAATGTAATTTAGTTGTTTTTTTCAACTACAAAATTCCAGAAAAAAATTAGAATACAGCAACACAACACAGCAATAAGTAATTTGAAAGGGTATTAAAAGTATGGCACAGCTGTAGAAGTTCTTGTTCTTCATTTTGCTGCTTTTCTCATCTGATGAGTTTTTGTGGCAAAAAGAACGCTTAAGGATACTTGTGCAAGATTTATGACGTGTTAGTTGTGTTTTTTTTTTCGAGTGGAGCTTGCCAGCACACTTGCAACATATTCACATTCACACATTCAATGTGGCCACCACATCAGCCACATCCTTTTGCCCAGTAGAACGCCATTCACTTGCACATGCATATGCATGTTTTAGCGGGGACATGCAATTTTTGTTCCTTTGGCAAATGGCGCTCATTTTTTAATGAGCGCCCCGGAAATATGTTTGTGTGTTGGCGTCTTTTTGATTTATGAACAGCGCAACGCAACTGACGTTTCGCGTTTGAGTCTGTGTGGGTGTGGTTGTGTCGCAGGACATTGGATTTGATATTGCCAAGTGGCGGCGACGGGCACAAAATTATTTTTAATGTGACGCAGGAACATGGAGTATCCTTGCATCCGGCCCCAGTCCTCCTACTGTGCTCAGCCCGGCGGCCATGTTTACTTATTGATATTGTAAGCGCCTGCCTAAAAGTTGACGGCAAAAGTCCTTAAACTGTATTTACGCACCGCACACGCGTCCATTAATCAAGCAATTTATCAAACATGTCATTTGGCTGCAGCACCACTCGGGGGCATGTGAAGAGCGCGGGGGAGTGGGGTCCTTGGGATTTGATCGTCAGTTGCTGTGTGCCGTCTCTTTATTGACAAAGCCAGAAATTTGAGTAACTGAGAGTGACTACCGAAAAAGTATACATGACAGTACTATGGGCCAAATTCACGATTTGTGTGGCATAAATAATAAAAACATAATTAAACTGAGAATCAATTCAGTCTTTCCACCGACTTTTTTTGCGACAGGTGTAAAATAAAAGGAACAGAACAGAGGAGTAGGGTCAGCGGATTTCTTAGAGGTTTTCGTACTTGAAACCGTTCCGTTGAGTCGGCAACACGAGCCAGATCCTCCAGAGGGATATTTCTTATACTACCCAGTCATATATTTTTATCACAAAAAGATTTAAATAAATTTGACCATAGTACGCAGTCAGTCAGGAAGTTGACTAAATTGACTGCTGTCTTGATCTGACTGTGTGTGGCGTGTGGGTAGTTTCGATTTGGTATCAATGTTGCTTTGTTGTTGTCTTTGGTGAGCATTACACACAAATTATGGGCCATGTCAAAATCGCAATGCTTGTCAATCAACTTGAGCAGCTTTATAAGTGTCTGTGTGAAATGTCTGTCTGTCTGTTAGTGTGTGTGTGTGTGCCTTGTAATGCAAAACCAGCATTAGTCAATTATGCGCTGCCTTAAAAGCCATACAAATGCAAACAAGTGCGGCCTTTAGCTTGGCTTAGCTCTTAAGGCACTGCCAGAAGGCAGTCCTCAGTCTTAGTCTGAGCATAAAAGTATGCTACACTCTTTGCATGCAGACAAACACACACAAACATGCATACAGAAGCAGCATAAAAGCTTATAGTTCATCAAGTGAGCGAGAATGAGAGCTCAAAAGAGGTTAATAACTATAGACACAGTCGAGCGAAGCTTGAAATGAAGAAGGCAAAACTGAAACTAAGGATTGCAAAGCTACTTTAAATGCAAGCCAAAAAAAAAAACAAGGCGGGAGAAATGTGGTGTAAGTTACTTATGGCTGGTTTCATATGCTCATTGGTTCGAGAAGGTGCTCTTAAGAAAAATTATGCTGTGCTCTGTAGATGATTTATACAACTGAACAAAGAGGATCGGAGTTAAAGTCCTAGATGACAGATAATTAAAAGTAAGGTTTGATTGTTAATAGCTAAGTATAATAAAAAGAAAAGGTCCAGAACATGTTTCGCAGTTCCTCGACTTAACCTTGAAGAAAGTAGAAAACCCGTTAATAATCGGTTTTTAGTTTTAACTGAACTTGAAGCCAGCTAATTAAAACTTCAAGTTCGACAATTTAACTCGTTAAAAAATGCTTTTATTTAGAGTTGTTCGTTGCGACATAAAAATGGGATAACCAATTTGTACCAAAATTTCGTTACTATATTTTTAAAACGTATTTGGTAGATTACATGTTTTCACTTCATCTTTAAATTTGCAACGCATTTTTCTAGGAATTTTAATTTAATCAAAATAGTATATTAAAATCATGAACAAGATGTCAATGCATTCAAAGGCATGCGACACACAAATTTCTGTCTTTACAAATATTTCACTTACAACATATTTTTTTTTTTTTAATAATATTTCATCTTTGAAATTTAAGCGACTTTTCTTTACTATTTTCAGGAACTCAACTTAAGCAAGTGCATTTTTGTCCCCTCGCTTGCAAGGATGCGTCCATTTCTTTTGCATTTTATTCATGTTTATTTCGCAACTTTTTCAGCTTCATCTGCATCTGGTTCGTCTTTGTATTTTCGTCTCTATTGTATAAACCTACATATTTAAACATGGTTCTTAAGCGCTTGACGAGCTTCCTGCTTTTCGGAAAGACATGCACACACATCCTTTTTCAAGGCATTTATGCAAGCTGTCCTCTGTCAAGGAGCTGCACACGTTAATTTGCATGCGTGTCAAAGCCAAAAGGATGTGACACATATAAAATGCTGGCATACTTATGGCCGCACCTCCATTATAATATCTACATTATTTATTTTTGTATCAAGCATCTTATTTTGTTTTCGCCGCTGTCACGCCTCAAGCTCACAATTGAATTTTTATGACGTGCCCGGGCCAAAAAAAGGAGTCAAACCAATAACAAAATAACAACAATAAATGTAATAAAACGCAAAGCATGAGTGAGAAAGAGAGAGAGAGACAGAGATATATGATGATACCTAGTCCAACATTTTTATGAGCTGCCATAATCGAATTTTTCGGTTTTCGGATTTGCAAAGCCTTAAAGTTGTTTTATTAGCTTGCAACATGCGACAATTGCAACGCCTATAAAATATACGTGCAACAATATATTTCTATTTTCCTTTCTAAGTCTGGGCCTGGCTCCATGAAAACTTGGTCCGTCTAGTCATTGTAGACCCCGACCCGCACCTTTTTTTACATTGTACGAGAACCCACGCAAATCCACGCCAAAGTCATTTCCGTGCAATAAAAGTCTGGCGCATTGCAATTCGCTTTTTGGTGTTTTAGGGCGTGGACGAGTGCAATGAACCGCCAGGAAAAACGGGCGAATACACGAAAAACTTTTCGAAACATTGTCGGGAATTTTGCGCCTAAAAGTATGCAAAAATCGCAGAAGGGGTGGGCGCTGAAAAAGGGCAGCTGATAAGCAGCCGACATAACAGACGCTACAACAATTGCAAAACTGACAGCCTTTTGCTGTTCTTTGTTGTTGCGCAATGATGGGCAGTGTCTGATGTTTAATACCATGTAACCGAAATTAACATGGGTATTCTTATTTGTATATAAGAGAAGTAACAGGCAAGTGAGAAGGTCTACTTTAAGCATAATTCCAATTTATACTATCTCAAACTACAGAGATACAACCAATTCTGTCAACACTCGAAACTTCTTATTACATAAGCTATTTTAATACTGGGTATATTACAGTCATGCGTTCTGGCATTGCTCTACAAAATATAAAACCACAACGCGACCCCACCGATACCCTCTTGTATAGCTTGTCTAAAAATATATATATATCCATTTTTATTCATCTCTTTAAAAACGCAAACAAAATATTAAAAACAACAAATGTTTATTACGTTCTGTTTTTGTTGTTGCTCCTTGTTGTTTTTTGTATTTATTTTTTTTATTTAGTCTATGTAAGCGTGTTTGCATGTGTGTGTGTGTTATGTTTCCAACATTCCGCTTTTGAGTGCTCATGTGCTTTTGTATGTGTTTTTATGTGTGCTTCTGTGTGTGTGTCTGTCACACGCGCGTTTTTGTGTGTGTATGCGTGTGTGTGTCTTTCACGTGCGTGTATGCGTTCATATCTCTATTTTGTGCGGCTTGTTTAATATTAATGCGACCTTTTTCTATACCCCGTAAAATTGTACAGCTTAATACATATTACCAAATGAAACGCCAAAATTTTGATAGTGATAGTTATGCACCCAAGCGCCTACCTTCGGCAACAATAAATTTTCATTGTATAAAACGTGATCTGAGCTTTTTGACAAATATCAGCTTTTAATATTCCATAATTAAGGCTTTATATGTAATATTTAAAGCCACCAAAAATTGAAAAACAAATTTATATATTGGAAAAATGTTTCTCTTAACTCTGTGCAATATAGCAAGTTGTATCTTTTCTCTAGGGTATTTTGAGTTCTTAAATTAATACAAGAGCTCGGAACTACATTCATTTTTTATTTTATTTCCTGACAGCTTGTGTTGTTGCTGCTCTTGCTCTTTGCCATTAGAAGTTTATATTTTGAAGCGTTTTCAAATTTAGTTTGTGCATGTTTTAATTAGCAAAATAGAAATGCTAATGACCATCTCACTCCGGCCATGTAAACTGACCAACAGCTTGAAGCATTTTAAAGCCGGCCGCATTAGTCGGCGGACCTCTTGAATTGAGTTCTGGCCTCGTAACACTGTTAATTTTCCTAACTTAATTATCTTCAAGTGCTGCGTCACAGCGCTTTCCTTCTTAGCCTCCCATTCACTATGCTACAATTAATTTTTTATTTGCTACAACAAATTTCCATTTCATTTGCTGGCTGGAGGAGGTTGAAAACTTTAAACATTTATCTTAAGTGCAGTGGGAAATAAATAAAAGTGAGATAGTCGAGATTGCTCCCTTGGGTAAAAACTGTTTTTTCCCTGCTCTCACCTTTAGAAAAAAAACAACAAGAGTGCTCTAGTCGAGATTGCCCGACTTGGAGATACCCTGAGCCTGGGCTCATCATCATTCATGCATAATTATTTATCTGCATTCATACATAGAAACACACACAGTAAAACGCTGGGAATATTTCTTATTTTCTGCATGCAATACGAGAATATATATATTTTGTGAATCTAGCTCAAATTCAAGTTATGCCATAAAAACACTGGTCTGAAATCGAAATTGATCGATAACTTTCAAACGCGACGAGATTTCGATAAAATGTTCCTTCGCGGCAATATGAGAACTTATATTCCAAATGAACTTGTAGTATCTGAGTTCGGCTCGTTCATACAGACGGACAGACATGGCTAGATTTAGTCGGCTGTTGATAGTGATCAATAATATATATAATTTATGCTTTTAAGCCTGTTACATACTTTTGCAAAACTTCATGATACCCTTTTTGATATTTTCAATGGGTTCAGGGTGTACAAATGATTGCATAACTTATGTGTTTGTTATCCAATCGTTAGTCAATTTTCACTAAGCATTGGGATTATACTTAAATAAAAATTAAAACTGTTCTGCTTTAAATCAAGAATCTATTTTGCATTTTTTAAATTTGAAGAGAGCCATTTATAATTCACAACAAAAAAGAGAGTTTGCTGATTGCAATTTATAGTTTTTGTAATTGAAATACGTTTAATATTTATTTAAATCAGCAGGGAATAGAATAATATGAAACGTGGCCACGGTATAGTGAGCATGGGGAAATTGAAAATTGTTTAACGTGACTAGCTATTTGTATAACTCGGAACCCCTGAGTGGAAACCGTGCATAGGGAATGTTAAGTGCAATCCGAACGGATGCCATGTTATACAATAAAGTAGCGTGGGGTTAAATGTGTGCAGCAAATACACTCTGAGTGTGTGTGTGTGTGTGTGTGTGTGTGTGTGTGTGTGTGTGTGTGTGTGTGTGTGTGTGTGTGTGTGTGTGTGTTGTGTGTGTGTGTGTGTGTGTGTATGTGCATCTGTGTGTCAGGGGAGTTAAACAAAAGTTTAATTGAATTTCTGTCACCTGGCAAAAGGCGCTGACTGACATCAAATGGTCTACGGTCTACGTATATTGAGACGGGGTCTCTCAATAACCCCAATTGGATTGTGGTTAAAGCTCGTTATGAAAGTAATTTTCTAAATATATAAGTGGGTCAGCACATCACATAAAGCTACAATTTGCATGACTTAAGTGTTGCAATAATGCGTTCTGTGTGTCTGGCAAGCAATTGTGTCCATAGCCACATCTATCGACCACACACACACTAAGGAACTTATTGAATCCACAAACATTTGACCTATCCACACAAATTGTGGATTTACCAGCGTGACGTTGCCTGCATATCAAGTAGTAGTAGTAGTAGTAGTATGTGTGTGTAATGCAAATTTATTCATAGTTTCCGCTTTTTGACTCATTATCATTGACTTGCTATCGACATGCAGCAAGCGACTGCGTGTAATTTATTTACTGCTATCAGTTACCCGTATCTATTAGATACTATAAATCCACATTGGCCTCGCTATGCATAATTTAAAGACCTTGAACTGAGGCTTTCAATGAATTATATAATAATTAAAAAATAAAATTTCTATAACCTGTAGTCATTTAAATGGTTCATTGGGGTGGTATTAAAAAAAATTTAAATGATCCTTTGAAATATATATATAGTATCAATTAATCGAGTAATGTTCGTCTA
The DNA here is from genome assembly GCA_035045305.1 of Drosophila maculinotata. Lineage (NCBI taxonomy): Eukaryota > Metazoa > Arthropoda > Insecta > Diptera > Drosophilidae > Drosophila > Drosophila maculinotata. The sequence continues at coordinate 21,578,579 of JAWNPD010000335.1, read as the reverse complement.
ATGCATCGAAGTTTTATTATATTTCCAAGCAGATAATGTATTAGAAATTGCCTTTTATTTATATCATAATCCAGGTCTCTTTTCCAGTCCAGAGCTGTTATTTTAAAATATATTGGGACTTGACGTTAGATTGAAGTCAGCCGCAATATGAGTTAGCCCTAAATCTACTTTAAAATTAAAAATCTGTAATTTAATAATAATATAATAAAGTCATAAATGCAAAAAGGAATATTGATTATTTCTAAGCGCATTAATTATAAGTAGCGCTTAAATCTATAGTACTTTCAGCTGAAGTCAACCAGTTGGCTGTGGTTTGTGTCAATCCTCAGCCCTTGCTGTGAGCTGCGAGTTTTGTGTCTGGGTGAACATTTTCATATGGATAAACGCATTTAAATTGGTAGATAGCGTACACTTTGCCACCAGCAGTAGCAGCACAGCAGCAAAATCATGACCAAAATTTATGTTGACAACGCGTGCTGGGCAAAACGCCAGTATGGCGAGGAAGCGGTGGGAGGGGGGAGACGGTACAGTCCGGTCAAAAATAAATAAAATGACCAAGCGTCAAGCAACGAAATCTCTCTGCAGTTGCAGCAAATACCGTGGTGCTTATTAATGGGTCATGTGTGCACTCTGCTAAAGTTTGCCCAAAACTGAAGTTGGCGTTGTTGTTGTTTTTCTTGTTGTTGTCGTTTCGGTGCTTTAAAGTTTTGCTGCAAAAGTTTGTAACGAAAAGTTTGTGTGCAACTTGCATAATAACTCGACACACGCATCGCCCTTTAGCCTAACCTCGGGGGCGGCAGAGGTGAGAGCAGTGTACGATATATTGCACTGTGTGTGGCTTTAGTTCATTTTTGGTAATTTCCCTGGCACAAGTTATGAGACGCACATTTGCATAATTTTACAGCTAACATCACAGCAACAAAAACAACAATAAAAAAATAGCAACAACAGCAGCAACTGTAAATTGAAAACGCGTTACATTAATTTGCATAAAACACTTTTCGCTAAAAGCGATTCAAATGCATAAATCATCATCATCGTCATCAGCTACAACCTTCTCATGACATTTCACTCAGTCAATCAGTTGGACATTAGGGATGAGCGCGTGTCGTGCTTATTTTTATGACACGGTCTGTTCGTGAAGACTTTCCACATAAAAAGAACAATTTAATTGCTATTTTTTACTACAATTGCTTTTTCAAATGCAAAATTCAGTAAATATTACACGAAATTTTTATTGGTAACAATTAGTTAGCAACAATGGCTCTTAATAATAAATATTTAAAAATTATATATTCCGTTTAATATATGTATATTCAAACACTAAATCACTCGAAACGCTCATCTCTAGTCGTGGCGGGATACACGGCGTATGCATCATAAATGTGTACAAGTGTGCCCAAAGGTTTGGGTTCTGCGGAGCTTTGCCGCCTTTCAAATCACAATATTGTGTGTTGTTGTTGCTCTAGCAAAATTCGGCATTCATGTCAAGCATCAGAATTGAAAATTCAATGTGTTTGTAATTGTCATGCATGGACGTTGGAATTGACTCTGGGGCTTGGCTACCAAATTCTGTTTTCTGTCGTGCAAGGAAATTAAGTATACGCAGTGTTGTTGCCATTGGCATTGGCATTGTGTGCTGAGTAGGAAATTAAGTGGCTGCTGATTGTGAATGGGCAAAGGGGGGAGCACTTAATGGACTGTAGCTTATATTGATTAATAGACTTTGGCTGAGCTGTTTTTTTATCCTTTTGCTAGAAATAGAAGGTCCTTAGCAGAATTCAAATTTACAAACTTCAGACGAAGAAATACAAAGCAGGGGAGCATTCATTATAGTAAACTAAAGCCAATAAGAGACCAAGTTCCCTCCACTGGGATATTAAACAGCAGAAAAGTTGCTAAATTAAACAGAGCGTTGTATATTTGTAGTTTTCTAGCTGTTGGCAATAAGTGTCATTTGCTTTTAGAATCAAATATTAGTTGAGGACTTTAACAAGACGAAGCTTTCATACGCTTATGTCTCAATTGAGACGTAATGTTGTGTATACATTTGATTTAATAAAATCTCTTCATGCAATTATATTTACTTTAAATTCGTTTACTTAAATATTTTTATTGTGCAAATATATTTGTATATATAAAAGAAATATTTTTAAATTACATTTTATTTATATATTGTATATATTATGACAAGGCCCACACAACTATCTGCCTCTCTTTCTTAACAAAAAAAAAACAAATAAAACTATAACAAAAACGAAAACAAAAGAAAAATCGTTTTAACCCAAAATGCAGTCAAGTGCGTAAATACAGACAACTGAACAGCATGCAGAAGCGACGGGTTTGTCAACAAAGACCCAAATTTGAGTCCTTAAAAAAGCAAAACATAAACAAAAGAAATCAAACTAAGCTCAGAGGCGCTGCCGTTGATCTGGCGCGTAATTAAAGCTGGTTGCAAACTGAAACTCAGTCAGCGTCGGAAGTTGTAAAAAAATGCGCTGACATTTTCAGTTACAAAACATATCCTGTGGGGCCACCGTTAGTGCGCTCTATAGGTTTTTCTGGTCAGTTCAGCGCAGCACTAGCGGCAAATTCAAAGTGCCAGAGCACAAAGACCCAAAAAAAACATGAGCACAAAAACCCCAAAAAAAAAACCATGAGCTCTAAATGGTGGAAAAAATAGGCTTTAAGCGCAGAGCCAAAAAGGGGTGACAATAATTGGAACAGTTGCCCAAACATGCGTCGGCTTTTGTAATATGTGTCAGCTCTAGAGTTTTCAAGCAGTTTTTGCTGCAGTGGGGAAAACTATTTCGCAACCATTTCGCCCTGAAAAGGAGCATTAAATGTCAGGTGAATTATTCGATAAATTGCCCGAACAAAAAATATATATCGCCTTGATTTCAATGCGCATCAAAAATTATTGCTTAATATGAAATGTCAAAATTAGGTCTCTTTCGCTTCCATTAAATGTTAAATTTAAATGTAAATATCATAAAAGGAATTTCTTAACATTTATTGTTAGGATGCAACCAAATTTCACATTATTTTCACAACTACTATGTATAGTAAAAATATGTTTTGAAATTTGAGAGAAAGGGTTTTTTGGAACTTGTGTCCTTGTCACCACACAAAGAGCTCTTGTTACCTGTTTTATGTGGTTGTCGTTGCTGTTGCGAAATCGCTGCATTTTCGTGTTGCCTACTTTTTGGCGCAGCTGCTGCAACCACAACAAGAGCAACAACTACAACAGCAGCAAAAACAACAGCAAGTTCATATAAATTGCAAAGCAATTAAATTGCACAATTGTTGCTGTCAGTTTTCAGGGTTTCGCTTTTCTTTTGTTGCTGGTGCTGCTGCTGCAGTTGTTTGCGTGCCTTACAGCATTTTGTTAAGCATGACATTTTAGCACCTCAGCAACAACAACCGCAACAACAATAACAACTGATCGCTGCCATTTCTGGGACGTTTTTTTTTTGTTATCGTTGTACATGTGGCAAATGTGGCAGCTGCACGCATCCTTCGCACCACTTATACATATATACTTAGTTGGCCGGTTTGTGTCCTTGCTAATACATTGCATGACAATTTACATGCAGTTTTAAATGCACACCCACAGCAAAAACAACAGCAATAACAAACTTAACAGCAACAACAATCAGGCAAGCGTTTAGCTCTTTTTGTTGTTGTTGCACCATTTTAAATAACAAACAACAAAATTTGTTTATAATTACACATTAGCGGATAAAATATTGCGCATGCCACAACATATGGGAGTGTGTGTGCGTGTGTGTGTGTTGTAGTTTGTGTGCAGTCATTGCTAGCTGCATGTCTCACAGTCCTTCTGTGCATGTAGTAAGGGAGGCCCCTCATGTAATTGATGTGGCTGTGGCGCCCACTGTTTTTATGATGTGGAATATGTGTGCTAAAGCGTTGTCATTATCGCCGATTGCTATTGCGATTATTCAATTATATATATATATACATATATAAGTATTCATGAGTATGCATGTCTATGGGCAGTAGTTGGCTTAGTGGTTTAAAATTGACTTGCTTTTATTATATGCTTATTAAGCATTTAGGCGATTGCTTATCCATGAAAATTAAAATTTAACTCATGAATTTTTAGCACTAATCTCAAATTTTCTAAAATATGCTAATATAATATTTAAGCGTCTAGTTTTGGTAAGCTGCATAAATTCACGCTTTGTTTATTTTCTTAATGGCTTTCAGTTTTCGTTTAATTCATTTCATTTGTTTACATTTAGAAACTCACATAAAATACTACATAATTTATTTTCTTGCTACCATTAGTTATTCTAATATTAAGACCATTTAAATTTCTACAAATCCAAAGTATAGTAAATGCAATTCGGACAAACAAATTCTCAATTAGTTTATAAAATAAATTGTATATAAAGGAAATGTTTATAAATTAATATTTTATAATAATTATCAGGTAGAGCACATTAAAAATAAAGACAGCTCAAAAGCAGTAAATTTATCTGATCAAATTAAAAAACACATACATTCAATGCTAAAAGTATTCAAGCAAAGGCAATTAATTTGGAAAAATGTGACGAAAATCTCAGCTCTCAATAATAATATAAATAAAATATTTAATATATATTATTTTTTTTTCTCAGTTTTGCAATGTGTGTTCTCTGACAAAGCTTAAGCTCAACTGCAGTTGAACACTTGCATTTAACATTCATGCATTTGCCCAGCCAATTAAACAAGCATTGAATAGAGAATCGATTTTAGGCTTTAGCTTTGGCGACAGCAGCTGCAACACAATTGCTTGGTTCACTTGCCACTTCAGCATGTTGCACATTTGACAGACACACAACACAGATCAAGTATACAAGAATGTTTTGTGGTTAGCTAACCTCCCATCTATTTCGCTCCTGGCCTGTCTCAGTTGTTGGGGTCAAATTGCTGCAATTCAACAGCATATGTATTCGACACAGCAGCGTGCTATGATTTGTGTTAACTTTCATTAGACATTATCATGAGTCATAATGTCATGGCATTAATTGCAATTCAATGGCTCTAAACAACATATTTTCGAAATTTAACAACTGAAACGTGATTCTACATCAACAACAATGGTTAAGTATACGGTTAAGAAATACACACACACATTGAAACACACGCACCATCCATAAACACGTACCGCACATTTATGAAACATTATAACATCTTTACGGATTGAAACATATCCGCCGACCACCCGCGTTCCCATAATCCCTACTCGTTGACCTGTTGCTGTTTTCTGTATGTTTAACAAATTGTGTGTGCGGCAATAAAATTATAGCAACAACACTCAATAATTGCAATCCGGCCCAGCAGGCAGCCCTATTGTGGCAGCATTCAGCAGCAAGTAGAAGAAGAAGATTTAGAGCTATAGTCATGTGTAATACAAATATAACTCTTTGTCGAAGACTCAAGACACTCGAGCGATTTATAAGTGAGTTTCATTCGTGATAATTAGTAAATTTAATGAAAAACTATCGAAGTTTATTAGTTTAGTTCAAGTATGTGGGAGAGAGAAAACAAATTTGTAAATTAAGATTAAAATTACCAAGAACATAAAGGGAGACTCTCAGCAAAATATTTTAAATTTTTATGAAATATTGTCGGCAGTTGGCGTTTTGACAAAGTTATGGCAGTTTGAAGTCTGTGAAGGTCATTTATAAAAAACTTTTCGTTGTTTGGGCACTTTACAAGCCAATTTTTTTGTCACTTTTGACGTGATTTTTGACAGAAAAATGAAACATCCCAAAATCACTTTTCTTATAGTTTTTTATACTTATTGTGACACCCACAATCGATTTAATAAAAAATTTCAAGATTCTATTTTTTGAAAAAACCAAATTGGTAAGGGTCCCCCCTTATGTTTTTTTAGGAAAAAATGTCCATAATTTTTTATTCTCAAAAAAGCATATTCATTTGATGTAGAACTAAGCAAGGTGCCAAATAATGACCAAAATGGCTTCGGGAATGACAATCGGTTCAGTTTTGACAAAGTTATGGCGGTTTGAAGTCTGTGAAGGTCATTTATAAGGAACTTTTCGTTGTTTGGGCACTTTACAAGCCAATTTTTTTGTCACTTTTGACGTGATTTTTGACAGAAAAATGAAACATCGCAAAATCACTTTTCTTTTATTTTTTTATACTTATTGTGACACCCACAATCGATTTAATACAAAATTTCAAGATTCTATTTTTTGAAAAAACCAAATTTGTAAGGGTCCCCCCTTATGCTTTTTTAGGAAAAAAAGTCCATAATTTTTTATTCTCAAAAAAGCATATTCTTTTGATGTAGAACTAAGCAAGGTGCCAAATAATGACCAAAATGGCTTCGGGAATGACAATCGGTTCAGTTTTGACAAAGTTATGGCGGTTTGAAGTCTGTGAAGGTAATTTTTCGTTGTTTGGGCACTTTACAAGCCAATTTTTTTGTCACTTTTGACGTGATTTTTGACAGAAAAATGAAACATCCCAAAATCACTTTTCTTATAGTTTTTTATACTTATTGTGACACCCACAATCGATTTAATAAAAAATTTCAAGATTCTATTTTTTGAAAAAACCAAATTTGTAAGGGTCCCCCCTTATGCTTTTTTAGGAAAAAAAGTCCAAAATTTTGTATTCTCAAAAGCTCATTAACTTTAGATGTGGATTAAAAGAAGCTGCCACATTATGGCCAAAATGGCCATGGGATTAACAATCGGTTTAGTTTTGACAAAATTATGGCAGTTTGAAGTCTGGGAAGGTCATCAAAATTGGTAATCAGCGTGACAATTTTGGTATATTAAGCGACTGCAAGGGTATACTACCTTCGGAGCGCCGAAGGTAGCCTTGCTGATTCGTTTGGATATTAATGGAAGTAGTAGATACTTAATTTTCTATGCGTTAGAATTTAAAGCAATTAAAGAATTTTAATTTAAAAAAGGTTTTTAAAATTCTTAGCAACTTTGCTTAACACAAATTCAAGCCAACCAAATTTTAAATTCAAACGAAATCAAATAAATAAATAAAAAAACTAAGTCTCTACAAAATAAAAATGTAATTTAATTTAAAAATGCATTTTTGGCAATGATATAGTATTTCAACGCTAGCCAATTGAGTATAGATATCAGGACAACGACAACGCTACAAAGACGACATAAAAATTCAACTAGCTAAGAAAATGTATGAAAACTATTCATATTGTATTTGATGGAGTTAAATAAAGGTTATGTATATATGTAAGTAAAAGGTATTTGATAATTGTGTTCGGTGAGCAGCTTTAGAGCTTACCTTGTGGCTGTCAGGCAGGCAAACGCTTTTATTGGTGTCTGAAACCTGCAATATATAAAAAAAACCAGAAAAGAAAATGTCGCCACTGGTATAAAAAATTTTCAATTGCTCTCTATGCATTTTTTGTCGGTTTTTGTGTTTTTGTTCCCTTTTTTTTTTGAAGGTTTTTGATATTTGGTTTTCATATTGATTGGGTAAAATTTTTGCAATTTACTTTTTGTTATGGGTGAGGAATGCACTTGTTATTTCACTCTATATATGCGAAAGACTACATTTGGATGCACATTTGCTATGCATAGTTAAATGTTTATGTATGTAGAGTATATATGTAAAATTATATGTATGTATGGTGTATAGCATGTGTATGTGTGTGTATACGAGGACAATAGCAAATGTGTTTACATATTGTATGGCCGACCACTTATTTCAAAATGTAAGAGAATTTTGTGTTATTGCTTGGCATTTATTGCATTATTGAAAAGTTAATATATTTACAAAATGCACGAATAGTTTCAATTTGTCAGGAATTTTTTGAAATTAATTATGCATATTTTACAATTGTTAAGACAAACACAGAAGAAAACAATTGCCAAGTATTTAGGGAGTATTTAGTTCATTTTAGATGTTTCAATTAGTTAATAAAATAGAAAAAAAATGTATGCTTTAATTGTTAAAAATCGTTTGATAAATTTGTATAGTATTTCAAAACTTAAAGCAACTAATAACTCCACTTAAACTAGCGCCAAACAATTCCAATACCAATTCCAATAGAGCGCACTTAACAGCCTATAAAAAATGTTGTATAAATACTACCACAGAATAAAGCCAACCTGTACAGTGTACACATAACGACAACGACAACTACATGTTCAGCTATAAATATACGTAAATAGTGTTAAGAAAAATTGAAAACAATTCGAAATGTTAAAAATGTTGATGTAAAATGCAAACATGTTTGTGGCTAGCAGGAAAACAATTAAATTTAATTAATTAATTACAAACCAAACCATTTACATATATGGAAAATATACATATAAAGCACACACACATACAATTTATTTCAGCTGATCAAACACAAAATTATATATTTTTTTGATTATTAAATAAATGTAAGCCCCGCAGATTTATGGGCCCAATATTATTGGTCCTCTTTCTCTCACGCATACACTGTGCTATACATTTTGCATTATTTATATATTGTACTTAAGGGGCGCCACACACAAAGGGGGTAGAAGAGGTAAAGCCAACAGCTAAAACTAGACTACGAGATACGACTTAATAGCTACATACTGGCCCCTTCAAAAATTACGCCATATATTATTTAGATGAGCTGCATACAATTAACATTTATAGACAACAACACCAACATACATAATAAATTCAAGAGCTAGAAAAAACATCAACAACAAAAGTAACTGTTATACGATTCATAAATAGACATATAAATTGTGTATTAGTTTGTGTCCATTTATTTAATTAGTTATAGATATGATTTGCTGTGATAATTGGACTAAATGATGAAACCCCTTTGGCGTATGCGTGATATTGATTGCATTAGAACAGACGTATTTCTATCACATTATGCCAATTATTAATGCTTTTAGCTGATAGCAGACACGAAACTGTTAGTTAAATATTTATGTTGTAGCAATTGGAATAATTTTTTTATCGATTACGTTGAAAACTGGGAATGATACAAATGTTTGAGTTTGAGTTGGGTTTGTTAATGAAAATGAGGTTTGCCAGACTTTCCTAATCCTAAACAAAGCTAAATTATTTATTTGTTGTTTGCGTTAATATATTCTCGAAATTATTAGAGTAAAACTCAAAATCGTTGTTAGATTTCTAACATAACTAACAGTAGCATAACTAGGTTCACAAGTTTTAATTGTACTTCTAACAAGAAAACAAGTTCTTATATTTATTAAATCATTCTTTAGGCAAGAGATTTCTTTTCGGTCAACTGACACACATTTAAGAGGTGCTTATCTAGTTTTCTCTGCCACTTGCAGCTGTCAGCTCTTTAAGGCAACAACATACACATTTTGTCACCTTTTTCAGCTGACAGTCATGCATCTTCTACCCTAATTACTCGCGTCGTAGGCTAAAAACCCCGTTAGCTCGACAGGCAAACGAATCCGTGACACCAAAATGTCAGCAAGCAGCAGCACTCAAGCCCCAGCAGCTGAAAAGGCTAATGAGAGGGAGAGATGAGCATGGAGCGGAAATGCCTGCGGCAAATTTGTAATTAGGAGCATAAATTGCACTCACGAATTCGTACATTAGGAAAAGCAGGCAAGTGACAAAATTGTTGAATACAATAATATATATTCATATGGTATTCATCTGAGAATAATAATTTTTCGCATTTCTATGGTACACTAGTTTTAAGAAAATATAATTAGTTAAATATTTTAATAAATTAAAACACCCACATAGATTGCACATTTGATAAAAGATGAAATGAAAAGATTTCAATTACTTTTCTGGCTGGCATTGGTTTTTAGCATTTGCATTTCAATTTGGAGCAAATGTGTCGAATCTTGTGTTGCCTAAATGCGGATATAAAATGTTTGGCAAATTGTCAAACAAAAAGCGTTTTTAATTTCCTGCCTCAAATTGTATATGCAAATACAATATACTATAATAGAAATGCGCCTCTGCTTCATTCCAGCTGTCCAGATTTGTGGCAATAGATAAAAGCAAACATTTTGGGTGGTGAGGGGTGGTTGTTGTTTGGTTTCGGTTAGGATATACACATGGGTAATGTTTTTGATCGCAAGTCGAGTTAAATGTGTAGGTATACAAAAACTACAGTAATTACAATTACGAATGCTGCGGGTGAATGAGGAGGTTTTTGTTGTTATATAAATAGAGTTTCGATATTATAAATATGATAAGGTTAAAATGCATAAATATAGATTGTTATATAAATGGTATAGAATGAATAAAGTAGCTCTACTATTTATTTACGACTTTCACTTGCACCCAATGCATTGTCATTGTTGGTCAGAGTTGTCGCTTACCTGCAATCAAAAGAAAGAAAAATAATTCATTAATTTATTAATTTATTGATAGGTGCCAACAATAAACAAAATCTATTTACATTTATATTAACTTTAAAAGCCAATTAGCAATTTAAACTCGTATACCCTGTACCCATTAAAACTGGGTAACACTGTTTTTGATAATTTCTTGAAAGCAACAAGAGCTAGAGGCAACATACATGTATTTGTTATTTATGCTCTTATATAGCATACAAAGAACAAGTTTATAACTTTGATGTTTTTTGTTTCTGTCGGTGAATATAGATAGTTAAGTATAGATAAGTAAGGGCTGCGTACAGGGTACTTCTTTTTCGGCCACTTACGACTAGACCACTCTCAGTTAAATACAAATTTTTTAAAAAAAATTGCACAACGATTTTTAATTTACTTTGTTTTATTTCGTAAGCGCACTCTCCAATTAAAATGTGTGTATATTTTTATCGCACAATTGTTGCGGTATTTCCGACGTTTGGCATTAAAACTGTGTACGCAATGCTTTAAATCGATTTAACCGTAAAGTGAAAAAGGTCTTGACTCCGGCGGGCTCGAAGCGCCATATAAATTGTTGGTAAAACGCTTTGTCTGTTTTGCATTCATAAAAACATGCATATGAATGAAATAGGGTTGTCATCGGAGTCATTGTTCATATTCCATATTCTTAATTGTCAATAATCACAAATTGGAATAACATGTTTGTTTTCAAAAGTGTTTGCCTTTTCTTTTATATGAAGATAACTCTATAACTAAAATTTACTCTTGCATGAAAGTCGACTTAATTCGAATATAGTACAGACTATACAAGTTTCCCAATAAAATCTCTCTTTTTCTCAAAATTTATTATCTTTCTGCGCTGTTTGACAACTCTGTCAGCTCTGTGCAAATAAGCCCTGGCATCGTTGCCTATTTTTCCGTTGTCAGTTTTGCGTTTCAGTGAGCTTAACGCACAAATCTGACACAGAGTGAACTATATATACACAGATATGTAAATAAATGTATGTATACTCAACATATAGTACATACAGGCGAGTATACGAGTGGGTAAAGTTATGAATGTTTCGCTGCATGACGAATTGTAACTGACAGCATTCGTACTTGTGGGGCTTTAGCCTATGGCTTTGATTGTTGTTGTTGTTCTTTTGCTTGCTGCCTCTGAGGTTGACTGGTTACGCGGTTATTGTTGTTGTTGCTGTTATTATTGTTATTATTTTTATTATAACTACCATAAACTGCATTTTAATTGCATGCATTCGTTTTGTTATTTCAGTTCGCTTGCGTTTTACTTTGCTTTTTGTCGTTAACCTTGAGGGCCCACCCCACATAAATCGTCAGCTCAAAAAATATCTGCGTCTGTCGTCAATCTTGTAAAGTTACATATACATATACGAGAAAAAGATTTGCGTATAACAATAAATATGTAGTATATTTCCATTTGTCGCCAAAAATGCAAATGAAATATTTATAATTGCGAATGAAAAGCCAAAACCGTTTAAAGCGTTGACCGGTTTGGGTTGGTTTTTCGTTTTTGGTCAGGTTGGGTTGTGTCTGCACTTCCTGCACTGGGAAAAAAAAGCGAGGAATGCTTAAACAGAAACTGTAATCTGCGGATTCAGTTAATTATTTAATTGTTTATTTGGTCCAACAAAAATCAAATTACCAAACAAAAAAAAACGGTGTATTTGTAAAAGCATATTTAAAATCGTTTTTTTTTTTTGTTGTGACGAAAAGATCCTTTGGAATTGCTATGTTTTTATTTGTAAAGTAATTGTTATATAAGACAAGAAATTGCAATTAATTACAAGCAGTTTAGATTTTCAAAAGGCTATAAGCTATAGTCCATATTCATATTTTCGATGAGTGTTACCAGCTCCGTTTAATGTTTGAAAATTAATTCTCAATGTGAACTCTGGTCAACGCTCGATATATGCATGCATAATTTTTTTAGCGGCTTCTCATCGATTTTGTGCAGTTTAACGAGGACACGTGGGGGGCCGTCAACAGTTTTATGGATACCATTTAATATACGTTAATTATGCCATTTATGGGCTCCCAAAGCATGTCAACTTCGAGGCATATGCGTTAAATTGCTGTCATTAAGGGGTCTCATCAATTTTTAAATGGTGTGGCTTTTGCAACATTGCCATCTGGCTATGAAAATGGGAGATTTACATTTTGCACCCAACTGTCAACAAAATGACTTCTGACAACTATCGAAACGTCAATAACCTTAAGTTGACACATTCTATGTCTTACAATATGTCTATACCAATAAGTCGAACTAGAACTGACAAAGTGAGAAAGTATCAGGTTTACGTATATTAATTTGTTACACAACAGCCATCAAAATAACAGCCATGAAATGGCACACAAAATGGACGAAACTCGTGACAAGACAAACATGTAGCGCAGTAAAAAAAAACAAAAACTAAATTTTAAGCAAAAAGTTTGAAATTGTTGTGACTCGAGGACAGATGTCAATTTTTTTTCTTTTGTTACGTTGAGTGAAAAAGAAAATGGATAAAAAGTGGTACAATTTGTATGTAAATTTGTGTAAAGTTTGATTTTAATGGATGTGATAGAATGTGCAAAGTGGATGATAAAACTGTCAGCTACACGTACATATATGAAAAGTTTCTGAATAAATGGTCTTAAAAAAAATAGCAATATTCGAAAAATTGACCAAAAAATAAAAGTATTGAATAAGTTAAGACTTTGCTTACACTCAAAAATAGTATAGCAAAACATTAGATAGCGAGTTCTTTTAATGTATATAAAAGATATATCATATATAAGAGAAACTGATAAAGTAGTTAAGAGTCCTCAATAAACTCAATATAATATATTTAAATATAATTATAAAAGCCAAACTTTTTTTATTTGTTTTTTTTTTTAATTGTAACCAAACTTATAATTATAATTGAATTTTTTGCTAACATAAAATGTTGAAACTTAATACATTTTATATATGTTATCTTTCAAGTAAAATGAAAAAATTATCATAGATTTATTTTTATGAAATTATTTAACCTAGCAACGCAACAAGTTTCGCTTTAATCAAAAATTTTAGCTACAAACAGCCAAACTCAGCTGAACCACCTACACACATCAACACATATGTACAACCAACCAACCCACCCACCCATCACATTGTCACTTCTCTGTCGAGCAAAAAAGTGATACGAAATAACTTTTTGGCAAGTATAAAATTTCAAACAGTTGGCAGTAGTTTGTTGGTGGAACGAGCAGTACAAATGTTGTCAGTTGCAATACACACAAAAAGCAGGGCACACGACTGAGTAACAACAAAAATAACAACAACGAATAGATTTAGCACAGCAAGAACAACAATAGGTGCCATATCACAATTCACAACAATAACAAATAACAAATAATCGAAATCGTAATAGAAATTGGACTTATCACACACACACACACACACACACACTCACACAAACAATACAAGAAATGTGTGTGTACTATAAGTAGGTGTATCTGTATGTGTGTTTGTAGTCTACTTTTCGGCCACGCTTTTACGTTGTCTTTTATCCAATGCCGAAATCTTACAAATACGAAAATAGTTTCAGTTTCTACATATGTATATGTATGTATTTTGACAGTGCGCAAGGACGGTAAAGTATAACAAACTTTTAATACTCTATAAGCATGAGGAAAAGGTATATTTCAGAAAATAAGCTCAGCGAAGATTTGAGCACAAAAGTAAGCTACTCATAAAAGTCTCTTTTTACTTTATTCGTTTTTATTGAAGTCATAACTTATAAAAGCTAGAACAATGCAATTTTGTACATGCTTGATTTGGACTATTTGTAAGATATAAATTAAGTTATCAGATGTACATAACATTCAAATGTGTCAGTGTCGTCAAAAATGGCCAATATATTATAAGGAGTCGGTTAAAGTTACAAATATTATTTGATTATATCTTTTTGATCTTTTAAGTTCAAAAAATAGCTTAATTGATTAAAGTCCCAATATATTTAATGTTTTATTTTTTAAAGTAAATACCATATTATTGTTTTTAGCATTAGCTAGGGAGTAAATATTACAAAAGAGCATCTGATAGTCGTTGATTAGGCTGGCAGCACATTCATTTCAATTTTTGGGCTGAAACAACGGAAATGGTGGGTATAAGCGTTTGCGAGTGTGTGACGTTATGTGTGAGGGTGTGTGTATGTATGACGGTATGTGTGTTAGGGTGTGTGTGCTTTTGCGGGTGTGCGATATCCGAGCCGTAACGAATTGCCGCTGTGCCCGTTGCTTTTGTTATTGTTGTTGTTGTGAGTTTCGGCTATAGAATCAGCGAAATGGCAACTCAAGTACAAAAAGTTGGCAAAACTCAACCGCAGGCAAAGGGGCTAGCAAAATTAGAGAGAAGGACGGCGGCGTCGCAGTCTGAGTCGAAGGACGAGCTCAGCATGGAGCGTGTGTAGTTACAGGGAGCGTGGGAGGGGTAGAATGGAGACAGGCAACTTTTTAGCTATTAGTGTGGCACACGCACACACATACACATACACATACACATACACAGACACAACGGCAAAGGGTTACACAAGATGGGGCCGCATTTTCGTTGACTGTAAATATAATATTTTATTGTACAATAAATACAAAAATGGCGCGCTACTTCGCCTTGGCCAGAAAAACGGATTCATAACATGAAATTGCTTTTCACGATGGCACAAAAGGAGCCCAAAATACAAACACACACAAGCACACACACATAAATGCATACTCACACATGACTTGGCTTATGTAGGGGCCAAAAGGGTTCTTATTATTATTGTTGTTACTTTCTAGGCGCTGTTCTTGTTAGCTTTTCGTGAGCATGTGTCCATGTTAATGGTTAGATATGTAGGCATAGAATGAACATTTCATAACTATTACATTTCGAAAGAAGAAAGAACTGCTAGGCCGCAAATGTGAATACTCTTGTCAACAAGTTAATTGAATTGATACCTGCTATAGATTGATAAATCTTGATAAATAGTTGGGTGAATTCAAAAGAGTACAATTAAGACTTTTTTCTGCAAGTTCAACTTTCAACTAAGTTTTTCTATAGTAGCTAAATAATCAAGTAATACGATGTTAATCAAAGTTGTCCACAATCTATCAGTCATAAATATATTCGAGCTATTAAAAAATTGTCAATATTATTGTAGCATTAAAAATGTTTTTCAAATAAATCGATTCATAAACAAAAAACCTCATATAAAAGTTTAAAAAATACATTGTCTGAATTATCTCTTTAATCTGTTCGCAAGTTTCTCAACATAAGCAAAGTATCCGTTTTAAGGGTATTTAATGAAAATGTATTTTCATTATATTACCGCTTGAACAAGAGCTTAACTTAGTCCCACGCTAGGCGTAATGAGAAATATGAGAAGGCATAAAAACTAGTAGGGTTAATTTAGCTGAAAGGAGGCCAAAAATGTGATGGGGGAAAACCTTACTTAAAGTGAAATGGTATGTGAATCAGATTCTAATTAAAAAACAATATTATAATTAAAATATATTCATTTACAACATTTATATAAAAAACAAAATTTAACACATTTTAGACAACATTGTTGACAGAGAATCAAAATGATTATATTTGGAAATGCAATTATATAGGTTGCAGTAGAACCTATTGTAAAAATAATTCGAATATGTATTATATGATTTTTATGCGTATTTTTAGAACAACCCACAATTTCAAAATACACAATCCATGTTGTTTATAAATATGCATATTTATTTATTTATTTACTCTTCTTATTTGCTGGCTTCCAAAAACAGTATTCGGGTCAAAATCAAATTTGTGCCGCGGGCGGCGTGTGTCAAATTTTGGGCGTAAACAAAACGTGTTAAAATTTGTAAATATTTGCAAACATGCCAAAAAGCCGTTCGAATCGATTTATAGAATGCCATAAGCGTATACATATACGTAAATATACCAAAGATCAGAAGCTTACAAAAAATGCTAAAATAAATTAACTTTTAAATACAATGAAATTGATCGATTTATTGCAATTTTAAAATCAAGAGCTGTCAAAGAACACTCTGAAGAAAAATATCAAAAATTTCAGTACGAAATTTTATTGAAACAGGTAAGAGTGCTCTAGTCGAAATATAAATTCCCTTATTTACATTTTGGTCATAATTTATCTTCTGTGTGTGGGTATCAAAATTAGTATAATCAAGTAATAGTGGATCGGATATGTTTCCTTATGCCTGTTACATACTTTTGCACAAAACCATTTTTCCCACGAGTATATGTGAATTTTCTCAAACGGCAACTTTCATTTTCATAATAATTAACATTTTTGTTGCGTTTCGCAGCACAAGAGACAACATCAAAAACGACAGCAATATGTTGGGAAAAATAAACACCTGCTCCATTTTCTATCCGTAACGCTCTTTTAAGCTTAGAGGCAACAGTGCTGATATTGTTGTTGCACAGTAAACTAAATAATAGTAGCAACAACAAAAAAACAAGCACTTCAGTTTTAATAGACGATTTGCGGTTGTCGTCGATGTCGTTGTTGTAGCTTGGCTGCAACGTTTTTTTAATTTTGCGAGTCTTTAACACGTTTAATTAATAACGTTACACACAAATGCACAAATACAACCACATACATATACACACAGATACACATTGAGGTAGCCCGTTGAAAGCATTAATTGAAATATAAACACGCTTGTGCAACACAAGACCACACCCACCCCGCTTGGGAAGGAGGCAATAAAAAACAAATTGTTTGATTATTGAAACATTTCCGAGCATTGAGGATCGTGTAGATTGATTTACGACCTATCTTAAAGATAATTATTATATATGTATATGCAATGGCAGATTTTCAAAAGTTCACCACGGATGACAACTTGAAGTGCACTCTTGGCACACGGCAATGGCTTCCACCTACGTCAACCCCCTTCCCCTGCTCCTTACCTTTTCCGTTCCCGTTCCACCTTTACCCCTTTGCTAGCTACTTTTCACACGCTCTGATGCGCACAGCGTTTGGCGCTTCGCTGACACAGCTTTCCGGCCTTGTCTACGCGTTTTTTTACCTGCTTACCAGTTGGGCACCCCAGAGCCATCTCTGCAAGCTGTGTGGTATGAGTGTGATTTATGGCATATATGTATGTACATATATAATGCGAGTCTTTTGATACCCTTTGCCAAGCATTTTGGAGGCAATTGTAGGATGATCTCATGTCACAAAACAAAGTTTCTCTCTATGCAATAATTCATTTCTAAATTCAGTTGAATTGAATGACTTAGCGAGAGAAGATGATGACAGCTCATCCAATTTTGATTTCAACCGAGCAACAGAACAGCTGTATACAATTGACATCAAATTTGGCAAACCCTTCTGATTCATTTGAATGACACATATATGTAACAGAGCAGCTTATAAAACTTGGGGAAGGCTAAAAGTGAATTTCAATTAATTAAAATACACAAAATAGGGCAATATTGAAAAAAAATTCAAATAAATAGATAAATAAATAATCTGTTAAATAGAACACAAACAAGAACTTGAATGAAAACATTTTTCAAAAGATAAATTGTTCAATTAATATATTAAAATATTTTTATAAAAATTGCATGAAACAAAATAAAGGTTTATTATTGTTGGGTACATTTTTACTATATCTATACTTCTTTTATATATATATTAATGCCAGGCTTTGACAGTTTAATTTTTCTACGCTAAGAATAGAGAATTACGGTTTTCAGAGTTTGCCGAGTGCGACATAAATTAGAGCCTTGCATTTTTTGTGCATTTTATGTTTATTTTCTTCATTTATATTTGCAGACTTAACGAATGACTCTTGAAGCAATTTTTCACTGCCGAGGCATTTGCATTTGCTTGGTCTATAGTATGTAATTATATGTATGCCCAGAGAGCTGGCACTAAACTTTAGTGCGCTCAAGCAAATGGGAGCAGGCACATGCAAAAAAAAAACCCATTCAGTCAAAAAGGAAGCCAAGCAGACGATGACGATGAAGAAGAAGTAGAAGTAGAAGCAGCAGGCAGCGGCAGCGGCAGTGGCAGCAGCAAATGACACTATGCCAAGACGTAAGCCAAGACCAGAACAGACCCCAACCAGACCCCATAAGTATAATGGGCGGGGGAGGGGCAGGGCAATCCGGAAGGCATACAAACTGTGGTCGCTTCACCTTGAACTCAGCAAGTGAACTGCTGGCTGGCTGGCTGACTGCTGACTGCCGACTGGCGTGACTGGACTCAAGTAGAGCTGCGAAGTCGACAACGTCATGTAGGAGAGCTCCACAGAGAAACCGAAACAGGTAAGCAACAGCAGCAACTGCACACGTTTGCTTTGCATGCCCTGCTAACCTCGCCCCGTCCAACAACAACTCGTTCGAGCCGTTTCCTTTTAGCATTTTTCTATAGTGAAATAAAAAAAAGTTTGTGCGTGGTTCCTTTGCAGCCAGCGAATTTTTTTCCCCTGCCTGCCTTTAACAGGTTTCCATTTAGAGTTCGCAAAAGCCACTTGCGGAAATTGTGTGCGCCTGTAGATTTCACTTGTCAAGGTTGAAGTGGCAGCAGCAACAGCGGCAGCAGCAGCAGCGACAACGACGGGCGTCTCTGTCCCGGTCCCGACCCAGTTAACGTATAAAACCTTCAGACGACATCGCATGACGAATTGAATTTTCTTGTTTATTAACTATATATTTGTGGCACACATTTTAGCATTGTGGTAGCAGTAGGCGTTAAAATGTTGATAATTAAATTGAAAAAATAATGAAACTTTAACCATAGCAATTTGGAGAGGGGGGAGTGGGCTGAGAGTAGCCCTGCAACCGGTTCTACAATATAGATATACAAATACAAATAATATTCCTGTAGTCAAATTTAATTTAAAACTCTTCAATAGTATATCATAATTACAATTAATATGACTTTACGACTTTAAATAAATATTTATTTATTGATCAATAATGAGTTATTAGTTTTTCCATTTTTAAATTATAATATTTAGATTTAAGTAGCCTAATAAAATTATTTGAAACGTGCGCTGTCTATCAACACTTTTCTTGTGATACTGGGTATGAAATAACAACTTTATGTGTATGTATCTGTATATTATTCCACAAGGCATTGACATAACCAACATGTGTATTTTATTGTATATTTCAATATATCAAACTCATATATGCAATGCATTTATTATAACACTTTCGCATATGTATCGAATGAGGTGTTAAATGACTCTAAGGGAGAATTTTGTCAAGAGTAAAATTAATTGCGTTGAAACGAGATTCGATGACAATTTCGTATTTGGATTTTAATACACTTAAATGTTTATAGCTTCATCAATTTATCTCTCGTTCTGTGAGTGTGCATGTGTGTGTGCACTTAATTGCACTTAATTTGCCATAAAACTGTTTGCCTCAATGCATGCCAAAGGGTTTTTTATCGAATTGAAAACGTGCAGCGCATTCGTAAGATACAATTTCGTTGTCCAAGGCAGGCGACAAAGACAGCAACAAAAACTCAACTGGAGACATGTCGTACATTTTTTGAAGAGTCATCTAGTTGGGGTCCAGGCAACCAATTTGGAGCAGCTGTTATGCAGAACATGCATTAAAGTCAGCACTGGCATTGTTTAAGCTTAAAACATAATTTATTTATTTTATTTACAATTTGTTTTTTATATATATACGTGCTTACATACATATTGTATTTGTTTTTGACAAGGCCATGCACTCGGTATTTGCATAAGGATTTATTATATAGTATGATATATGCATATGTAAATATATATAAATAAATTCGCACGTTTGACAATCATGAGAGGTGAGCGCGCTAAGTAAATCGAACTTGGAAGTTGAATAACCCAAAATATATGAATGCACGTCTACTAAAATGCAATTCAATGGAAATCCGCTGTTTGCTTTACTGACTGTCTGAATAATCATGATGAATGGATCCGATAAACATATGCATTGCGTGGCGTGTGTTACCTTCAATGTGAGTGGATTATTTTGACTTTTACAAAGTAAACTGCTGAAAGATTAACAATCAATATAAAATCGGCATTTATAGAAATGTTTTTGATAAAGAAAAAATGTGAAACTGCAGTGTGGATGGCTAAATGATTAAGATAAACGCAACAATTTATTTTGAAATTATTTTCGAATACTGCAAAGTATTATCAACAGAAAACAATTATTTTTTACTTTTTAAGATCAAAAAAATTATTATTTACAAAAAAAAAAAATATAGTCGTACTTTAATTTTTGTATATTTAATACTCCAGTTATAGTTGCTCTTACTTACAAATATTTATAAGACCTCAACATCCCCGATTCGTGCAATTATTTAACATAGCATACTTTATAGAGTGTTTTATGTAGGTACACATTGGAAATCTTTAAGTCTAAATGCACTTTTGTATGTCAAGCACTAGAAAATTCAAACAAAGTCCAGCTAAATGCACTTTTTAATAATGCGTATATAAAAGTGATTTTTACAGATCCATAGAAAATAGGCACATGCATTTTGCAAGTGGAAAAATGCATTAGGCCGCAGCTACTGAGAATACGCTTTTCTTTTTGATAAGCATTTATTTTATACATATTTTCATTTTTGATATGTTGATATATGCACATTTGCATCGAGGAGTAGCTACAAGCCGCTTTGTAGTCATCATTCAGCATCAACATTACAATCATCATCATCATCATCATCTTCTATTGTTCTATAGTTGTTGATGCAGTCGTTGTTGTTACTGTTGGCTGGTTTTTGAGCGCCATAATTGGAAACATGCATATTCCCTATTGTACGCATAAGAAAAAGAAGCAGAAGAAACCGTTCGCTAGGATTGGTGGGGAGTATATGATTGCAAAGCAAACAATGCCAAGTCAGTGCCAGTGGCAACAACAGCAACAATGGCGTTACAGCCAGCTCCACAAGCCCCCCTCCCCCGTTCCACCATTCATCTATCTAAAGCCAAATAGCCAACAAACAGAACCATGAGCGCTAAAGGCCTCTCGTAGCCATTGTATAAATGCTGTGCGCGCCATTTGGCAAACATTTTTATTATCAAGCAACACATAGTACAAAAGCGGCAAATGGGCTAGCTCTGGGGGTGTGGAGGCAGCAACGCGACGAGCGCAATTTGTTGCCACAGCTAATATTGCACTAAAGTTTATTAGCAATGCAACAAAAACAAATGCACAACAACAATATATGTGTCATTCAACAATCAGTTAGACAAACAAAATAATTGAAATATAAAAAATGTATAAATAACAAGAGAGAAAATCCATTTTCGAACAATCAAATATTAAATACCCTTTAATTGAACCATCTGAAAACTCCCTTTTTGTAGATTTAGATTTCTGATATTAGCAGAAAGTTTTGACAAATATTTAAGAATATTTGAAACCCAAGTAATCAAATTAATTCATACACAGAAAAGCTATGTAAGCTAATAATTTGTTTGATACTAATTGTTCTCTTCGAAACTTTTCAAAGCTATCCGATAAAATTCTGAATTAAACCATATTGTTGCATATATTTTAAAAATGATTATAATAATGAGCTTGTTAAAAATATTTTGATAAACAAAAAGTCGCAAAAGTAAGTTTATTTTAAACCGATTTTTCTATGAAAGTATCTGGGCTATCGGCAAAACTCAATAAAGTCATTGCTACCAATTTTTATCAACATTGCTTAACTGAAAGACTCACAGAGGATAAGACATGATAATAACGCCTTAGCTCATCGTTTACAGTGAGCTCGAAAAGGTCTTCGTCAATGCGTTCCACATTTCGTGACAAATTTATAATACCCGCTGCAATGTTATAGCAAGCGCTTTTTTTGTAATTTCCTTAAAAGCATAAAAACGATTTGCCAGCCAGCCATCCAGCAGCTTGTTTTGTTGCAGAAGTAAAAATTGTCAATCTCTTGGTAAATGCGGAACAGATGCGACCAAATCGCACATTAAATGTTTGCTTGCAACTGCTAATGCTGTTGTTGCTGTTTTTCTTGCAACAGCAGCCATAGAGTCGCCAAATATGGTGAGCGTGCAACAACAACAACAATCAAATCGAGACTCGTACTTGCAACAACATTATGTAATCTACGTTTTCAGCTTTTTTCAGTTTTTCATTTCTTTTTTTTTTCGTTTGAATGCGTTTTCAATGCTATAATTTATGAAAACTGTACAGCTGCTGGTCAAAATGTGGCAATGCTTTTGGATTTTTTTTGTAAGTTTTCATAAATAATGCATCGTAGCTCATAAATGTTAAATAGATGCCATGCCCCCAAAGTGCAGCAATTGCATGCATTTAGTTTTCGGCGCATTTGTGATTGAAACGTTGATTTATTCAATACACTGGTGAATTATTTGATTGAGCTGTTATGCATTTGCCTAGAAGGGAGTTTAAATGATTTAAAAATATAAAAATATTTTGTAGAATATATTGTTTACAGCACTTAAAATATATTTAAAAATAAAACATCTAAAGTTTTTATTTTTTTTCTATTTTTCATTTATTAATTTTTTTACAAAGATAAAAAATGATTTTTAAGCTAATATTATTATGAACGCTAAGCAAAAAATAGTTTATATTCGGTTATACAATTTTTTAAACAATATCCTTGAACAAACCAAATGTTTTTCATAATAAAAAATATTTATAAAGTAATTTCGAGCTTTACATTTGTTTTGTATTGTTTCCTCGCTGCTGCAATCAACATTATTCAGCCGTCAATATAAAATATATAATATTTACCTTTTCAATGAACAGGTTATGCTTCACGTTGCTGTATATCCTGGACAATGAAATGGATTTCTTTCCACAAGACTGGCCAACTACATTTCAAAACAAAATGTTGATCCTTACGCACGACTCAGAGAGCTCAAATGGGGTGGCAGAGGCAAGAGGCAAGAGGCAGCAAGCAAACGGAAGTCGTTTATTTTGTGCTTCTGACATTACAATGAGAATGGGTCGTCAATTATATGGTCAGGAGAGTAGGAGAGTGAGGGGCAAGAGAGATAGTGAGAGAGAGAGAGAGAGAGAACAGCCACACCCACTAAAAATATAATCCCAGTTAAAGTTAAGACATATTTTCATTATGTCAACTCGTCAGTTTGGCATTTGGTTGTTTCTAATTTTGGTTTTTGTTTTTTGTACTTCCTGCATTGCTGCGCTAGTTGTTATCTAATTTAGCTTAAGAGTAGAGAGCGAGACAGATAGAGAGGTGAAAGAGAGCAAGCTAGTCAACTCAGTCAGGCAACAGTTTTTGGCTTGCTTTGGCCTTTCTTTCCTGTCGTTTTTCTTGTTGTTGTTGCTGTCAGCCAACATGGCGTTTTAAATATTTCCGGCTACATTTCACAGGCGACTGGCACTGTCATTGTTTGGTGCTCTTTCAACTATTTGCAGCCATTAATTACGGAAAATGTTTTAATATTACTTCAGCAGATCGCACAGGATACACTTACATATATATTGCAGTAAGTACAGCTCGTCAATTTGCCTAATGGCTTTTGGCCACACTACAGTCTACTACAACTAAAGCGGGTCAACGGAAATGCTTTCAGAGCCCCAGGAAGATTGGAAACTGACAAATTCCAAAACGCAGTCGAGTTCAAAATAATAATTAACCCACATTATAAGACAGCAATATACAATAGCAACAACAACAACAACAATAACATAACTCGGGTTACGGTTACGTATGGCATTAGTACATTAACCTTCCCCCAACGGACGAATACCAAAGTCAAAACAAATACGGGAAAATAAAAGCGAAATTCGCAAAATATGATTCATTCGCCTGGTATTGCCATATACATATATGCTTATAAATAAACTAAATCTTCAATTATATATTTCAACTTTTTTTGGCCAGTAATTTATGAAGTCGAACAGCATGAGGAGGAGCTGCCATTAATACTTAAAATGTTGGCATGCACAAAACAAAATATAATAAAAAAGCTAAAAAGAGCTAACCAGTCACAGCCAGTTCAAGCCATGGTTTGTTTTGTATTATTTGGTTTTCGTTACCTTATTTATTGGATATTACAAAGAGGTGGCGTTGACAAAACGTCATCGTGTCTGCTCAGCAGATCGTCATGCATTTATAAAAAAAACTTTTTTTTATTTTTGCATCGTAAATTAAAAGCTTTCAATGTTATTCAAGCATTTTTTTGTTACTTTTTTTTTGGTTATGTTTTAAGCATGACTAAGATTAAGTGAGAGGGGCAGAGAGATTTGAATTAAATTTAAAAGTGAACTTGCCCCGGTAAAATACCAAAAATAAACTGCCTACATCCAATAAAAGGCGTATATAAATGACCGGTTATTAGAATTTATAATTCGATTAGTTTGCAAAATGAATATAGTTCTTCATCCTATTTTAAATCTACCAGTGTAAAAAACAGATGTTAGAATTAACTCTTAATATTTAATTTATTTAAATTTTCAATTTAATTAATTTACTTAAAATTTGAATTAGACCAATAAATATTAAGTGAACAACTGTGTCAACTGTGAAATATTTTTAGATAAAGATTACTATAACATGACTATATAAAACACTCCATTAAACTTAAATGCATTTAATTTGGTTAGGCAAATTAAACTCATTTATCAGTTAATTCCATGCATATTTGACAGACACAGCTTATTACTCATATTAAAAATGCCTTTCTCTTGGAATTTATTATGGCATCCAATAATCTCGCACATATTTTTTTAGCAAATCAATGAACAAGAAAAGAAGACAAAAATAAAGCAACGTCAGACAGCAAATCTTAATGCGAAATTTACATATTTTGAACATTTATTTTCGGGTTACCACGAAGCGTGTGGCGGCGAACGCATGAAATGAAGTAGCTGATGATTTTGGGTACAAAAAGAAGAAACACAATTCCAATCGCATCTATGCCATATATTTGTTGAGCGACTAATTTGCCTAACAATGGGCTTAAACACGCTTATTAGCTGGTTATAATTCGTTTTTGTATTTAGTCGATAATTCTGATCAGCAAAGTTAAAGTCGCAGCCAAATGATAAATGCCACAAAATGGCTCCCTACTTGGGGATACACATTGTTTAAGCCATTTTGTTCACACCGTTTATCATGTTTGGGCATCGTTTATAAAAAACGAGATCTATCCAGCTATGTTTTTCTTTTTCATTTCGTATACTTAATCGCTTGGCGTTGACTTTGTGCAACTGCAGAGCAACTCTTTCTGTTTGATTAACTTTCTTTTTTTTATGCATCTGACTTGGCTTCCGTATGCGATTTGTGAGTTCATTATCTCAAGATTGTTGGCAATTCCAAGTCAATTGCCAGTTGCAATTCAGGCATAAGTACCACGTAATAACATTAATGCTCAACTACTACAACATTTGAATGACTTGACTTTCCTCATCTTCTTTATATCTGTCGATAAAAACTGTAATAACATTTATTACACAGTCGTAACTATGCCTCACCTCGAAAGGGTTCAAAAAACACCGGCACAGTTTAACATGTTGCAGTCGTATTTTTAAGGCGGGTTTTACACTCATATCTTAAGATGTATTTGCTCTATAATGATACATATTCGATCAGTAGAATAGTTTTCTTTCCTTGTGAACATAAATTGTTAGTCTAAGTAATATATTCTAAAAGACAATTTAATCAAGCCTTGCTTGGGTGCAACTGACTTATGTGTTGTATACATAATTTTCAATTTTAACATGAAAACGAGCTTTTATCTAATAAATAAATACAATAGAGTTTGGCAAAAACCAATAACACAATTCATAATACCGATAGATGTAATTTCTACGATTAGAATTCATCACCATAGATGAGTTATACAAATTTGAAGATAAGTAATATTAATATCAAGATTTTCGATCGATAGTTAAAATCAACACTTGTATTTTATCGGAACCATAACCGTATACAGATTTTCAGCGTTTATTGACCCGATTATTAATTCAGCGGAATTTTTCGTATTGACTACAGTTAAAGCATACAGCAAAGACAACATCAGTTTACACGCACTACTGACGTATTTATAAAAATAGACATATATATAATCATAATGTTAATTAAGACTGAAAGAGTTAATTTGAATAATGGCATTAAAATCGATTGAAAACCCAACAAACGACGCACCAACATCACAAAAAATATAACCCGAAAGATCCGTGGTTGAGTGTGTTGTGTGTGGTTTGTGTGGTTTGTAGGGCCCCGGTATTACGAATGGCGCCAATTAACCCAATTAACTTGATATATGCATAGCATGCAATTTAATTTGGCTCACATTTTCGTCGATAGATTCCAGCCCCGTCGCTACATCAATAATTGTAAGTTTGTTTTGGCTTTTTTACGCATAAAATTAACATAAATTATGCTTCGATTTTAATCACGACAGGTGCGAGCGGCCTTTGTTGTTGCTTTATTTTGTTTTAAGGGCGTTGGTGTTGAGATTTGACAAATACTGTTCAATATAGAGTGTTAGCATTTTACGCGACATGATTGAAAGATTACGCAAATGAATGCCAGCCACAAGATGATAATTATTAGTACGCTAATTAATGCTTGAAAGTGTTCATCGAAATTGCTCTATTGGGGCAAAGTTGAGTAGCGGCAAGTGGCTCGTCGAAAGCAGTTCATTAACCTGGGGGCAAGTTCAGGTGCACTGAACCAGGCGGGGTCTAATTATCATTGTATATTGTTGTTTAGAACAATGTAAATTTCAATGATGCATCGATTAAGTGCTGGATCATGCTTCTATATATGTATTTGCATCTTAGACTGCACTTAATTGAGTGTACAATGAAGCAAGCAACTTTAACAGCGCTAAGTGCTATAGGCATAAATTATGCTTACGTAAACGTAAGGACTAATCAAGATTGCGGTTGGATAGTAACAATGAAGTCCTTGAGAGTTGATACTGAGCAAAGGCGTGTAACAACAGTGGTTGGTTCAAATATATATATGTAAAAACATAAATACGATTATTATAACAATATGTACAGGAGTTTAAAGTTTACTTGAGATATAATTTTGAAAGTTAGTTAGTTCGTTTCAAAGTCATCTGGAGAAACCACCACAAAGGCTGGCGTGGAAAACCAATTTATGTAATATAAAATATTTAACATAGTATTTAACATTCTAGTATTAAAGAATTTTTAGCACCAGATGCAGTGTACAATTTTGTCCATTTTTGATCCAGCCAAATTGTGTGTTTTTTTTTTCGGTAATTTGTCAACTTTTACCTTTTCTATGCAACTACTCATACAGCTCTTATCTACTAACCACAACTAGGTCAGCTTGCCTGTCACTTTCAGTTAAGCCACAGGAACGTATATCCTAACCACTCTGATTGAAATTCCTAGAGGTTACTCAAGTAAAGTTTATATACAAAATATTATGATTAGGAGCAAGGTTGGGTTCGTAGGTCGGTCGGTCAGTCAGTTTGTTGCTCGTAACTCAAGTTCTCGACGCAAGCACCTGATGATGAAGTTGCCGTCACGAGGGCATGTTGGCAATGCATTTTATTGCTTTCACTTGGCTGCATACATAGCGTCGCATAGCTGTGAAAAATTCTCAGCAGTTTTCACTACAGGTAACAAAAAATCTAAACGTGGCCCTAAAAAATATTTTATCGGTATTTTTTTCCACAGCTCAGTTAAAAGCCAAGTTATGCGTGCATTTTTAAAGCGCCTCCGCGAAACCCAAACTGTTGACAAATGCATCCCCAGTGACTGACGTGGCTGTGTTGTGGCATGCAGCAGTCGGTCGAGAGGGGGAGGGAGGCAGAATTTTGGGTGCGCCACAAAAACTATAGCCTGCAACATTTGGTGCCAATTGCAGTTGACTTTTATTTTTATGGCATATGTTGCGGCAGCCACTAACTGCATTTGGCACTGTGCTTCACTTGCTGCAAGCCGGTTTTTTTTCCAAGCCATAAACAACACAGGCGAGGGGCGCAAGAGAAGTCCCTGCTGGGCCCAGAGGCCAAGGCTATGCAACCTGCAATTTTCTGAGGCTATTTTGTTCAAAAAGATTTATTCACATATTGTTGATCTATGCGAATTGTTGAGCGCAATCGTTAATTTGTATTTAACAGAGTGCTGGCAACAAATTAAAAAACATGCGTGTTTTTCATACTTTGCGTTGGCGGCATTTTTTCAAAATAAATTAAAACAAATATTTTTATTTTTACGCGCACTCTCTGCAAGATTTATATGCACATGTCATTTAGTTTAGAGAGTTCCCGCACTCTTAAGATCTTTGGGTTAACCATGAAAGCTGATTGCAGGCAGCAGCTGTTGAATGTTTTCGAATGATTGCTCATTTTTTTTCTTTGTGAGTTTTTCATGTTTTGCGGAAGCTTTGTGTGTTTCAATTTCTCATTGCTTTCAATATGGTTTTGCGTACATGTAGCTTAATATGTCAAAAGCAAAGAAATTAGGGTGAGTGTAACTAAAAAGTAGCGCACACTTTTCTTAAGAGCACTAACAACAACAACAAAAACAATATCTTGTTGATGTATGACAATGCGCTGCTTAAATTAGTTCATTGTTGTCCGAAGAGCTGTCAAATGTCATCGCCAGCCACCCCGCACCCGTCTTAGTCACCACAATTTGGCCCGCAACGCACGAAAAACTTTTGTCTGTCTGTTAATAAATCAACAGGGGAAAAATCGATGTTCATCATGCTGAATTTTAAATACTCTTACAATATAATTTAATATTGAAAGTATGTACAAAAATCGATTGGCATTGAATTTAAAATTTTAATATAAACTAAATATTTGAGATACTTGCAGAAACTATGCAACATGTATTGCAGAAAAATAAAAATAATAATAAATAAATATTCATTTAAATTATTTGTATTATATTATAATTGTTTGCTACTATTCCACTTTATAATTAAATTAAAACATTTCACATCTATTGAATCATTATATTTTAATAATTTTGTATATTTAAATATTTTATTACATTCTGATTTTGATACACATAGTTCCGGTAATAACTGTAACAGGTTCAAAATTAAGCTTAAATGTTTCACAATTTGAAAGATTTGAAGCTTCTTAAAATCGAAACCCTACGAATATTAACACATAACTTCCTCAAATACATTTCACTGGAAATAAACAACACAAAAGGCCACACACAAGCCGACAGCTACGTTAGGAACATATTAAGAATTTTCAGCTAATTTTCATTCAGCAGTGCGGCTATACATATATATAAATACATTTATTTACAAATAACCCGAAAGACAGACATACACACACACACACACACACACATATGCATTTACCCTATAGCTACGGCAAAGGTTTCACATAAATTGGAGACGTAATCCTGTTTCTCCATTTAAGCAATTAAGCAGCTTACAAACAGTTACATGAAAGCAAAACTGAGGCACCGATACACAGACACAATTTTGGAGCTGGCAGTTGGGCGTGGGGAGTACAAGTTGCAAGTTGCATATGGGCATAAATTAAATGCAAAAGTCAGAGTGCATGCAATTGAATTGAGCTGTGTGTTTGTGTGCGTGTTATGAGCATAGCAAATTATTTAGCTGAAATGATTTTGAATGCATACTAAATGTGTGCCCCATGCACTTTGTATGTGGGGTACAGCGTGGGAGTTGTTGTTGAGGTATGCACAAAAAATACTTTGATGTAAAAGCAAACAAACATTTAAAATACAGTCGTGTTTGCTTCTTGAGAAACTTGGTATTAGAAGAGACTAAGATACCTGAAGTTAGCTAATTGGTAAGCATAATAATTTATATACATGATTTTATTCAAGTACTGTCTTTTTATAAACAACTTTTATATTTCCTACTATTATTAGTATCATTATTGTTGTTGCTCTTTTTGATATTTCGCTATTTTTTTTGATGTCGATATATTATTTATTGATTATCACTACTTATTTATAATTATTATCTGTATATTATTATCATATTCCATATTTATTATTTCTTTGTTTATAATTTTTTAATTTATTTGATGTAATTTGTACTTTACTGGATGCATCTGTATTAAAA
Source organism: Drosophila maculinotata (assembly GCA_035045305.1). Lineage (NCBI taxonomy): Eukaryota > Metazoa > Arthropoda > Insecta > Diptera > Drosophilidae > Drosophila > Drosophila maculinotata. Next base: position 21,548,173 of record JAWNPD010000335.1, on the reverse strand, counting down.
ACATGTCAAGTATACCGCGAAAAGAATCTTTAGGCAACTTCAAGGTTCCGAGAATTTTAAAGTTACGAAACGAATATGGTTGATAACTATTTGTGTACAAATTCTTTCTATCTTAGATGCCATTCAATAAACCAATAATTCTTAAATGCAATTCATATTAAAATCGCTTTGTTTTATACTTTTTACACTTTAACACACAACCAGTGAAATTTTCTGTCAAAGACGAGTCTGCACATCCTCAGCATCCACCGCAGACCCAGCATTGATGCGGTCGATTAAATTTCGAAATGCTTCCGCATGCTTACATTTTAATCAACGTCGTCATCATCATCCTCATCATCATGCATGAACGCAAGAAAATATTCAAAAAATGCTGGAGAAATTAATAATTAAAGCGTTTCAGTTGCAATGCTGCAACTTGGCTGCGGAGTCCGAACCGACCGCCCAGAGCGATACTAGACCAGACCAATTGAATTGAAATGGAATCGAAAGCGCATCCAATATAAAAGGCGGGCATTCACAGTAAGTGAAAGAGGGAGAGAGTGGAAAAAAAATAAAAAACGAATGGATGGATTGTAAATTGAAAGCAAAAGTGCAAAAGATGGAACACAAGAAAATCATTCCAAATGCAGTTGCTGATAATAATAATGATTAAGATAACGATGATGATGTGTTATTGCTCTGATCTCACGCTCAATCGAATGGTTGCTCACAATGGTCTTCCGGGAAGCGCAGAGCGTTCCAATTAATTTGAAAAATATATTAATAATGGTTATGGGCTTTATAAATGATTTGACAGGCAGGCGCGCACAACAAATTTTCTGTTCAATGCAATTAATTTGTATATATATTATTTTAATATATGTACTTCTTACGGAATGCTTTCAAGTGCAGGGCATCTGCAGCTGTCAGAAACTTAAAAGAAAGGGATGGCAAGAACGAAGAAAAACGGTCTCAAGTTACGAGTGAAGTTTGATAAATGATTTTTTTAAAAAAAAAATGTATATATTTCTCTGTACACTGACCGACTGGAAATTAATTAAAAGTTTATAAAATGCATAGTATACTCAAAGCATATTCATTCAAGCAGATCGTTAATTTGACAAATTGCTTTTAAAGAGTGCTCCCCAATGTTGAATTCATATACTCAAACGTAACAATGTAACAAGTTTTATGAAGTGACAACACGAACTTTAAAAAACATCCAAAAGCAAGCCGCTTATAGCTAAGACAATCAACCCACGCGTCTATAATTTGCGGCTTACTTGATTGAACGTTAATTAAGTAGAGCGACGATTGCCGCTGAATTTGTTTGCTCCCAGCACTCGTTCAATATGAATTGGTTTAAAAGATGTCGTAAAATGGATATCAATATAAAAAAAGAAACGATTATAAATTAAAAGCAAACAACATAGCTACGAGGGAGCAACTACTTCGTGGTCTTATAAATATGCATGAGACTCCGACTCGACTTGGACTGTCCGCCATATTGGGCCATAAAACTCGGCACAAGTAGTGCTGCTCATATCTTAGCCATGCCGGACCGGCTAACCTTGTGACGCACAGACGGACGGGAATCGAAATGAGTTTAGTTATGTTTTGGGTTTATTTTTGACACTTTTACTTTTCAAGTGTGCACTCAATATTTTATAGTGTCTTAAAAACCTGATTAATTGATTTTTACTATGTAGATCAACTAACAAGCTTTGCAGGTCAATTTATATGCGTGTTTTTATCGATGGGTTTATGGGCATGCAATTTTTGAAAATGCAGTTCTATAAAACTGGGTATCATCAGAATGATTACAAATATTGATCTGCTCAAGAATCTATAATATTTTTAAATTTCCTTATACTCTGAACTTTATATTTATTTCATAATAATATTAAAATTTTATACTATATTGTATTACTATGTTCAGCTATAATATACATCACAACTTATTTATGGCTCAAAAATATGTATTTACAGGGTAACTGGCAGTTTAGCACTCATTATCGTTTTTCTTACTTGTTTCGTTTTATGCCTGGTGTAGTTTTTATAAGCGTATTCTTACCTGAAATTAGAAAACAAGAATTTATCTAATAAGTCAATTAAGAATACATTCAAAACGGAATTTTTTGGTTTAAAATCTTAAACAAAATCATTTATAGAGTAACTAAAATGCTGAAACAAAATGTGTTATATAACAGTGAATTCGTAATACTGCCTAATTGCAAGAAATCTAAATATACCATAAAGAAGAATTTAATATAATTATATATAAATAATTGATGAGTATCATCATACAGTAAGCGAACTCAAAAAAATTGTAATCAAGATATCATAAAGTCACATTAGAAGAATTTTCGAATAGATTGTTCGATTTTTTATATACATTGACCTTGCACAACTTTATTTATATGAACTGTTTAAGATAGAAAGCTATTAAAATAGAGACTAGTTCAAAATTTGATGAATTTGATCAATTAAAGCTTGTTTGTTTCCAATATAATAGCAGCTTTGAAACTGGCTTATCTTATTATGAGCTATTAAAATAGATAACGAAAAATTAAATCACAAAAGCTGCATCACTAAAATAAAATGTCAAATGCAAAAAAAACCAGGTGAAATATGATACCGAATATATATTTGGTGTTAGCTACTGGTTTTACACAACAAGAGATGCGAAGCGCATATATTGGGGCAACATTGTCCTAATTGCAAATCAATAAATTGTGTAAAATTTCACGTGCGGCATTTGCAATTAATATGTCAACTATTAGAGTAGCTCATTAATTACACATTTTGCGCAAATTTGGTCATTTATTATATATACCAGACCCAAACCAGAAAATATACCATTACCATTACTAAATCTATACGATATATGTAGAAACTTAACGACTGCGCATTTTGCCCCCATAACTCAGTGTCAATATTTATTGGGTTATATATTAGTGCATTCGTGCTTATGTTTATGTGTGTGTAAGTGTGTGTGTGTGTTTTGCTTCCTAAACACATCAACTATTATCAACAGCTGGCTGGCAGTATGCGACATTGTGGGCGTGAACAGCATCAGCTCTCAAAATCAATTAACGCGCCATTAAAACTGGATATTAACTTAAATCTGGGTTAATATTTGTTTAGTGAGTTGGCGCAGCGCCTTCAAAGCAGGTGCAAAAAACACATAAAAATACTCTCAAGTACTTAGGCTAAAAGTTTGACAAATTTTAAGACTATAAAATTACACGTTACGTTTTTTTTTTAAACAGAGCTCTATGAAATTTACAATATGTAATATGTAAGATTTAAAATATGGCACTTTTTATTTTTATTTATCAATTGTTCATTTTATATATTTAAATGACAAGACTAAATGCTAAATGCTAGGGAAATTGACATATGTAAATATATTTTTAATATTAGAAGATATATACTTTAAAACCTTAATTTAACCCCTTTTAACCAATTACTAGTTACAGTGTGGATAGACACTACTTAGAAGATAAAATATGTTAAATTTTATAGATCTGTTTAGGCTATTAAAAAAGTGTAACAGCTTCTGTAAACCTTACAATAAACACGTTAACAACAAACATAGTTAAATATGTATAAATATTGAATATATATGCGACGCGAGCTGAGCTAATATGTTAAGCTTTTTATTACGGTTTCAAATTATTTAATTTTTTTTTAAATATTTTTTAATAAGCCAAGCCGTAACTAAGTCGGCGGTTGTAGCTGCTATTATGAATAATGTTGCATAAATTAAGCAATTTAGCGGAATGTGAGAGCTCATTTGAACTGATTTTTAATTGAAACAACAAAATGTATTATGAAATAATCAAACGCGATTAGCTTCTGACTGGCAACAAAAGCACCTAAATTAAAGTTTAATTCATTTATGCAAATTAGCTTTTGAAATTTGGTTTAACGTCTCCCGCAATTGTTACATGAATCTGTCGATATTTGCCATATTATTGGCCAAAAAATATTTCGAGTTTTAATACGTTGGCAAACTGACCGCATTTCAATTAAATAATCAAAGTCAATCAAAAGAATCAAACCAGATTATGCCTATAAATATAAATATATGTAGGCTTGGAGTAAAGTTTAAAGTGTGGGCGGGCAGCAGCCTGTCAATGTGGATTATTAAATGGGAGACAGTTTTGCTAGTCATATACATATATAACAAGGGTATACAAATATGGTGGGTTTTACGCCTAAAACAATTACGTTTTTACATTTATTTTATGACGACTTTCAATAATAAATCACAAAAATTAAAAATTGCAAAGAAATGTATTTTGAAAAGCCAGACTTAAGATTAATAACAATTTTAAGCTTGTGGTGTATTAAAATTACAAATTGGTACAGCAGTTGTTGCAAGCATCGGAATAAATCCAGCAAAATCCAATCAGTCAATACATAAGATTTAGTAACTTTCTTATCTATTTATAAAAAGTATTTATTTAGGGCTGATTAAATTAAAACACAATTTTGTTTATATCCCGCCGACTTGTCGTTTTATATCCTTATCAAATCATATACAGCAGTTGCCAGCCCTATGCTATATAGTCGTAACATAAAATACAAATTTGTAATTTCCTCCATTTAATAGAAAATGAAGCAGATTTAATAATATTTATTTACAATTCGCGCAGCTGCTAGAAAATAGCATTTCTGCTTATCTGCAATTTCTATTGTACTGAAAAATTTAAGATTTAAGTCTAGCGCACCTCAAAGTCTACCACTTTTGCTGATAATATTATTTTGCTCTTTATTTACAACTTTGTTGAAAAGTTTCAGATGCCTTGCAAAATACTTGCAGCTTTGAAACTATAGAAAAGAGCATTTCTTATGAAAATGAGCAAAGACTTCAGCAACTAAAAGTTGAGCTGCAATAGTTGTTCTAAGCAATCAAAAAAAGGTTTCAAGTGCAGCGCGATAAGTAATTGTCGTTGGCCGTACTACTATCACGCTTATCTGAAACTAACACTTAATTTACGCACTTGAAAAGTACAGGTCCAAATCCCAGTCAAGTGTCCATCCACTCTATATGAATAATCGAATGTGTGTGCACCACTTTAATCTCAAGGCGAATAACCTGACGCCCATAAATGCGATAAGCTGCCCACCGTCCAAACTTAAACGTCAAGTTGAGATTTTGAAAAGCTCAAATATTTAAGTGTAAACAATAAATAATAATTATTTCAATGCGTAATTGAAGTCCAAATAGGTATAGTTGCCGTTTTTATTGCCGTCTATGTGCCGGTTCCGCCTGGCACGCAACTCAGTTTGAGAGCTGTCAAATCCGCTGTCAAAAAGTATTTTGATGGTAGCAACGCAATAAAACAACAAACAAACAAGTTGAAAACTATGAAAGAGCGCTCTGTTCGACTGAGAAATACCGTGTATTTACTCTCACTGAAATTCATTGCCATATAAATAAATACAAATCACTAAATATTATCAAAGTGTTGGTTGAGTTCTATATTTAAAATTTGATTTTTATGATTTTTTTGGTATAAAATCTTTCAAAATCAGATACTTATTCGAAATATACATGTAATCATATATACAAACAGCGGTATATTTGCTGGTAGGAATATATATACCTCGGGGAGTTGCCTTCTAGAATCTGTATCAACATACCCTTTCTTATACATTTTTTATCAACAGGGCATGCAAAACGTAAACCTTTTTAAAAACTTGCCCAAATACGGCAGACATAATTTATAGTTACACTTTGGGCTAAATGTTGGTAATGTTCTAATTACGTGGGCGCGTGTCACATTTCGTGGTATTTATCGCACCGCTTGAATCAGAAATTGCTAGTATTTATGGTACTGCCGATTGTTAGCTGTCTGTCTCTGGCAGTTTTTTTTTTTTGGGGGGTAGCCCATTGTTATTACTGTGCAGGTTAGTAACATGTCGATTTGATAAGTGTGCGTGCGGGGAATGTATAATTGTTTTGTAGGAAGACCTAACTCACTCTGTGGTCACACTCTGTGCGATAAATGGGTGTTGTGGTTAGATAATTAAATGACCTAGCCAAACCGTAAATCAATAGTCTCTTTGAATTCGGCATGATGGCGTGAGTGATGTGTGTTGGATATTGTGCCTAATGGCTGAGGTGGGGCATCATTTTTATATATTGAAAATCAGTTAAGGAAATCAAAACAATATGAAGCATTGTTATACAATTTAATAACAAAAATATATTTTGGAAAAAACATGAAACACTTTGATTGAGCAACATAAGGGAAATAAAGAGAACGAGAAAAAATATATACTTACGACATAGCACAAAATATTATTGATAACAGAAACGAAAGCAAGACTTTTGGAGACCGGATCAAATTATGATGAAATAGTGAACACAAGTAAAAGACAAACATTCTCTATCACATACAAAAAATGTGAAAAAGAAAAACAAAACAATATTCTAATCGCAAAAGTATAAATCTGTGGCAAACGGATCGAGAAGAAAAATGGTAGTTTGATGAAAACTATTTTCATAATGCAAAGATAAAACAAAGATAGCTAAATATTGTGTTAATGTCGAGATAAATAAGTAATAAAAAAAGTATATAATTTAAATGAATATCTAGCTCTTCTTTATAGGCCTGTCCATTTTAAATGTTAACCAAGTTAAATGTCACTGTATTGCGCCTAAAAATTACTCTCACGTGGATGACATGCAACACAAGTCAGCAGCAAACCGAAATGCGAAACTCATAATTCAGCAGAGCGTCAGCAACACACCTCTGTTTTATATACAGCTAACTAAAAAAAAAAAAAAAAAAAAAAACAATGGAATATCTGCGCCAAAGCTATTTTCATGTGAATCTGCGAAGCTAGCTGCTGGAAAAAAAAGTGAAATTTAATACATGCCTTAGATTACACGCTACAATTTCAGGACTTGGCAAAAAAAAAAAGACAAAGACAAAAATAAACAATTCGCAGCTGGTGGCAGTTGAGAAACTGTGAAACCACATAGAAACGCGGGCGAAATCTTTTAAGTTGAGACGCGATGCTTTTGTCTGAGCGAATTTCCACTCGAATTACAATTGCAACAAAATGTGCAGCGAGGCAGAATGTTGGACGTGGAGGAGTAGATTCAAAAATCATTAGTGTTAAATTCCAACTTGCAGGCTCCTCTCTCATTTGTGGACAGACAGACTGTCAGGCGACAATCAAAATCGGCTTAGAAGCATTTGGGATTATGCAGGGAATTAAACGCATAAATTGCTAGTTTCAAGTTGCAGCTTGGGCAACGAATGGGTGTAAGACAATTTAACTGCCAGCTGCATGAAAAATGGCCAAAACGCTTTGGCAAAGATGCTGCAAAATCATTTATATATGTATGTATGTATGTGCACAATTCTTATTCAATAGCGGAAAATGCCAAAGTGCCAAGCCAAAAGCCAGCATTTGATGTCTAGCGATTGAGCATTATATTGAAAACATTTTTTTGATTGCGGCATTTACTTTGGCGGCTGCCAATCAGCCGAAAAAAAATATATAAAAATAATCAACTTCAAAATTGTCAACAACAAACGTGTCGAGATGTCAGAGAACAATCACATGATTTCAAATAGCCAAATTGCAAAAAACGAGTATTCAAATTGTATGCAAAGAGTTTTTGCTTCCAAGCTAATATTCAGGCCAACCTATTACAGATGATGGTGTCAATACATTTTGATAAAAATTTAATTTTCAAATAAGTAATACTTGCATATATCAAGAGAACAAACCAAGAATTAAAAGACAACCACATGAAATACATAAAACAAAAATAAAATCCCCTAGAATCGGCATCATACAAAGATTGACTCAATAAATGTGTAGTAAATTTTCATAATTTTCTTAGACCCAAAATGAGTACACGAATCAAATTAAAAGACGGAAACAATCTTAAGTTTCAAACAAGTCCAAATCGTAGAGAACTCAGTACCCAAAATTAAATTTAAACTTTGCTGGCGCCGGAATCAATAATAAAACGCAACTCGAGAAATTAGCATGACAAAGCTAACGAATGCAGAACTCTTGATTAGTTGATGGATAGTGCCATTTGTATCATAGTTTTGTTGTTTAAATTCAAATTGAATTTGACAGCTAATTTAAAGTAAAACAAATACATAAAAACTATATTTATTTATGAGCGCTGAACTTGATATTGAAAAATAACAAAATGAAATCAATCAAAGTTTGGCAGACCTGCGAAAAGACAGCGCAAAACAATTAACATGAAATGGTGCTGGGCGCAACATAAAAACTGAAAAACAACTTTGGAATTTTAAACAAGTTTTTGGGTGTTGTAGCGGAAGGTAACAAAACAAACAGCAGCTCACAAAAAACAAACAGCAAACAACAACAGCAGGAGCTGGCAAATATGTAAGAGAAATGCCGACAACCTAAAATTGTGCACACAGCATTCGAGTTTTCAAGTGGCTTTAGGTTAGGTTGGCACAGAAACCAATCCAAATCCAAATCGTACTCATAAATTCCATGTGAAAAAAATCCAAATAAATACAAATGTATTGCACTAATTGATTGTTGAGCTTTTCGTGAAGTGAATAAAAAAAACCAACCCAAACATATGCAGCAAATCAATTAGCTAATGGGGTCAAGGCTGAAGCAACATATTGAATGCTAAATAACTAATCAGTGGCTAGAAATTTGAGATATAATATTAAATACTAGTTGATTTGCGATTCTTTGGTAAGTAAATATAAATAAAATAGATGGATAAACTCGTATAGACTAGAAATGGTTAAAAAGTGATGCATAAATGCTTGAAACATTTAGAATTTATATTTATTCTGAATGTTTGATAGATTCAATCCGCAAGTTAAATGTCGCACAAGGATGGAATAATTCCACAACAATTCCCACAAAATTTGCATAAACAAATGACTGACAAACTGGCAAATTAAGTCATATAACATAAAATGCGACATGCCACAACAAATACACACAAACACACACAACACCCACTTAACGCTATAAACTGCAATGTGTGTTGTCAAAAAGTGTCACAAGAAACAACAAAAAAAGGACTCTCAGGTGATACGAGGCTTTTAGGATAGGTTCGAAGTCAATACACAAAACATGTGAGGGCTTTTTTGTGTGGCTCTGCTCTGGGACTGTGCCAAAATGCCTCCAGGCATTGAAATTTAAATGCACAACGCATAGTTCACCAAAAATGGAAAAGAGATATACACAGATGCACGCACATATATACATACATTTACATATAGTATGTGTACATATGTATACCAAATGAGTAAGCACATGTACGCAGGAAGCGCTTGGCACACACACAGGAAGTCAGTCAACGGACCAGTGAGGCATGACGCATAGGCAGGAGGTAAAATAACCTCTTGTGCACTCAACGAAGAGAAAACATACAAATGTCGAATTTAAAACCAGATTAAATATTGTAAAATTTGTATTTTTATGCATTTTTTTTCTGAGTATTTTTAAAGATAAGGGACACAATTTTTGGCAGCCGACTAATATTTGTTACCATTTTCTTAAGCACCAAAAATCCTTATAAATATCTTTTTACGGCTAATCAAATGTCAAGTCTATAGAATTGAAATAAAATCAACATTAAACAACACATTTTTAATATTTAAACATTTGCAATATTATAAAATATTTTTATATTTATCAAACGATAAAGAGTAAATTTAAGATTATTTTGATGGCCAGCAAGTTTCGATTGATTTCGCTCAGTGCATTGAAAACAGGTAATCGGCAACATGGCGTATTACAAATGTAATTTTAACCCAAAATCGAACTTTTACCTTCATATTTTAGCCAAAATGCAAATGGCCAATTTTCCGAAATACAATTTATACGCCCATTTGTATTTATCTTTAAATTTTATAACATAATCAATCAAGTGGAAATATCGCATTGCAAAGCAAAATGGCAACATCAACAGGCACACAGCTCTCCCAAATAAGTATTATGGTTAAACCCCAGGTAAATTGCCATACAAAAAAAGCACGAAGAAGTTATTTACGTTTATGCGCCCAAAAGTATACGCTGGCAGTTTCAAAAGATGTTTATACTACCACACACGCACTCGCCGGAGCCATAAGTTTTAATTATAAAGCAGGCAGTCAGGCCGCAGAATGCACACACAAGACGAGGAGTGAGGAACGCAAGGAACGCAAATCCCTCTAAGCAGCCTAAGTAAGTACCACATAATACCCGATGTACTTATAGCACGCAGGTAGCTGCTTATGTTCCAGCTCTGCCACCCAAGGCTTTTGTTTTTGTATGTCCCCAAAGACGCTGGCTCAAGTGGCAAATACCTGAGGCAGCTAACTCTCTCCTGTACCCGCTCCAGGATATCCATCTGCCGATCAGCCGCACGCAGCTGACGTCAGTATCAAATACAAAAGCCGAATTCTCAGCATAGGCTTAAGCAAAACTTTTGCCACCAACAATAAAAGACATAAAGAGAAGAAATAAAAATAAAATCGAGCGAAAAAACAACCCCAGAATTCAAAAAAAAAAATGAAAACTAGCGATTCAACAACGAAAGTTCCGTTTTATGATGTTGATGTTATAGTGTATGTTGCCTAAATATGGACAAAACAAGCAGCGAGCGACGCCAATAAGTCTGGACCTGTCTCACAAAAGTAGTCGCAAATTTATCTGTTTGTCTGCGAAAGCGCCACCAAAGTAGACAAAACCAACGCGACTAGCTTGAAAAGGAGCTACAACCATGTTGAAATACCCTAAGGAAACATAATATAAAACAAGTTAATTGATATTCAACTATTAAAAAAAAGGAAAAATGTAACGTAATAAAATTAATAAAAGATCAATATTTTTATGAACTTTACAAATTTGATTAAAAGTATTATATAAACTGTAAGTAAAATTATTTAGCACTAAATATGAAAACTGAATTATATTTAAGACTAACAAATATATTATCATAATTCTATTTGGCATAAATCAGGGAATATTTTTTAAGTAACAGAAAATGGTAAATAAAATCTACGTCAAAAACTTAAATATATTCAAAGACATAAGTTCTTTGCATAAAATCGTCGTAGTTGAGCCAAATAAGTAACGAATCAAAACTTTTGGTTCTTTTGACTTTCTAAAGACCGGCGCTAAACATAGCCCAAACCCTAAGACAATTACAAATTAATTTTTGTAATTTAATAAGCCATGTGAAAAACATTACATTAAACTTGCGGCTATTATAAATCAATATTAATGGGGTTCTAAATCATTGCAGCTTGTATCGAACTCATTACCTATTTTTCTAGTAAATATGGTTCAGCTGTAAAATAAGTTATTGATAACAAGTTTGTATACAACAACAACAAAAAAACTTTGCACAAGCCACATAAAAATTCGGTAGTACCCCAGGATATTACCAAGCACTAGAAATAACAAACAGCAAAGAGGAAAGTGGAAGTGGAAAGCAACTCCCCCAATGGCGATGACAGGCAACGCCATAGAAAGAGCACACGCAATCCACACACATACATACATACTTATAGCATTGGTATATAATACATATAAATATACAGGGTGTTTCTGTTGATATCAATCGCTGGATTACCTTGGAGTTATGCGACTTTGGGTTTGCTTTTGACCGTCTATTCGTAACAGTTGCCGCTTGGTATATTTATGGGATTTATGGTTGGGCCGCGCCTAAATGTATGCCTGCTAATTTTTATTCAAATTTATTTTATTCTTTATTTTTTTTTTTTCTTTTTCGGTTCCTTGGCATTCTCGTGCGCAATAAAAATTAATGGGCTCGTCTGTGTTTGACGTTGATTTTAGTTTGCTTCCGTCTCCTGTACTTTATTTTCCTTCCTTTGACTGCCTGACTTTTATGGCGGAGGGACGCTTGACTTTTATGTTGAGTTATTGGCATAGATAAGTAGTAAGTAGATGGATTCGCTACTGTCAGCAGTTTGAAGGTTAAACGGTCGGACCCATTTAGGCAACAATCACATTAATTGCCATGTGCTTCAGGTCCCAAGATACTCAAAAAACTTTCATCAAATCTGGGTGCTGCCTTTGTAAACATGAGTTCACACACAAGAAAATCACGTACAAACGTGTCGTAGGATACTGCTTATTGGGGGGACGAACTAAAACCAAATCAATCAATGACCGAACAAACTTGCTTAACGCCTTTTATGTGTCCTTCCCAAGGGGGCACAACTATGTATGTACTGGCAGGCAAAAGGTTAGCAGCACCGCAGGCGCTTACTCAAAAATAGTTGAAATGCTCTGCATCTAAACCTTGAGCAGGGGGAAAACCCATTTTACCGGTCTTTTTATTGAATATTATTCGGTAGCTAAAGCAAGCTACGTGCTTCAATTTAATGGCTTCCCAGGCAACATAAACCTTTGAGTTGACTGTCTGCTACTCTACTGGTTGAGTTATAGAGCTGCAGATATTCTCAAGGTTTACAAATGCTTACAAAAGAAATTTGGGCAATATTACATATAGAGTAAAACGAATGCTGAATTTGAATTAGCCTTATGCGCAAGAGGGGCAATTAAATATTACTTGAATAATGTGATATGTAAACGCAACTTAAAAAAGTCGAAAAACAAAGTTATTTAATCCATTAAGTTGAAGAGAGTTTGTCAAACATACGTAGCGTCTAGAGAGACCTAAATAATAAGCCACAGAAAGCCAATTATTATATTAATAGAGCATTTGATCAACTCATGGACTCTAGATGTGAACATTTGTATTTGTTTTGTTATTTATTTGACATAAAAAGCAAACCGCGCTACTCCCCCAAAACCAGGTCGAGTGCACAACGCAAACATTTTATGGCTTGTTTATTGTTGGGCCTACACACTCCTACGCTTCTGCACCACAAAGTTATAGACAGGATACTTTGTATATGTGTATAGGCGTATTTATGTGCATTAACTATGTTAAATCAACATACAATAGTTATTTGTTGGTTTTTATGACCTTTTGTTGATTCTTTATGACAGCGAATTGTTCGCTTACTGTTTTTACTGTGGCTCACACATGTCTATAAATGGGTTGTTTTTTTTTTTGAGCCTTGACAGGGCTTTCAAAGGTTCATAGGCTACACCAAATTGATGTGTCCTTGCAACTGAAAATCCATATCGAAATTGAAAGGCGTCAGGCGATCCACACGCGACCCAAAGTGAAAGCGAAAACTTTTCTGCCACTGCAACGCAGATAGAAAAAATATATATAAAAATTTCTCATTAAACTAAACTTAGTGCGCAACTAGCAAAACTGTGGCATGATGTGGGCGTTAGGGCGACCTCGAGAATCAAGCAAAGCAGAACGCAGACCCATTGAAAACAACCCAACTTAGCTCTTGAGTTCGCGCAACTAAGTAAAAATCCATTTCAAAGCACTTTACAACAATGAAAAATTGTTGTTCTGCGAGTTCTTCAAGTTGCAAGTTGCCTCACCCAAAATGCAATCTCATAGGCGGTGTCTGCCGCCGCCAGCTACTACTTGAGAGTTGGTTGCAAGTGCGCTCAAGTATTGCTGCATTTTAGAAGCAACAATTTTGTCGTGGCATAGATTTAAATATATGCATGCAGCGTGGGAAATAACGCAAAGATCTGCATTTGAATAAAGTTCACGAGCTCACGAAAGGACAAAATCATGTATAGATAATTAATGGTGATGCAGTATTAAATACTCACATAAATTCAAAATCAAAGCGTATCCTATACTTTATAGGTGAACGAATTTCTAAAATTTATAGGAATTTACTTTGACTTATATGACAAATAATATAAGATAAGTTTAATTTTGTACATATTATTCATACTATCCAAAACAGTTTGAAATCTTAAGTAAACTCTATCATTTATATAAGAAAAAGTCAAAATGTAGGGAACCTTTTAACAACACATTTTTAAGATCAAATCCATGAGCTTATTGAAAACTAAAAAATCATTATATCCCAGTCAACCCACATCTCGAATTAACTATGATAAATATCAGTCTAATATGACAACTTATTTGGACAATAATCTGTTCACTAATGAGCACATCAAGAATCTTTAAAACTACTGTCAGCATACAAAAAAATATAAGCTAGCTTCTTCAGTTTATAACGGTTACACCATATGCTTCTGCTTAAGTTTAATTATCACTTCTGTTTTATCATAAATATTCATGGTTAAGATGATTTTTTATTTATTTGCTTTTTTACTTTTTCGTTTCTTTCCCAAGCCCGTCAAAATGATATATTATCACTTTGATGGAGCATTTAAGTTTGTCAAACATAAACACCAGATAGGCGCTTACTTTTTTATATGTATTTTTGACTTTTGCTTTTTTAATGATACACCCAGTCAGGCGAGTCGGTTAGTTTATCAAGCAAGCAATAATGATCGCTACAGAGCGTGTGGAAGCTTCAACAGTTTACACCTTAAATTGTTTGCCAGACGGCTTAAAAATATACATATATATTATATATATATATTTTTGTAAATTGTGAAGAGAAGCTGATGATGATGATGATGACGATGACCATCAGCTGTCAACGGTTCTGTCGTCTGTGTAAATATTTGCCAGCTGCGCAATTGCAGCTAAACTAAAAGAAAAAATTCCCCAAAAAAAAAAGTAAATAAATAAAAAATAAAACATATTCATAAGGTACATATTGGTATGCTTGGAAAGGTAGGCAGCCTTTGTGGCGGACAGACGAGCCGCCTTAATGAGCCGCATTTGTTGTTGTTGTGTGTAGGCGTATTTGTTTTTGTATTTGTCAAGCCGTTAAAAAGCGATTTTCATGGGGTCCACACGAAAAGGTCAAGCAGGAAAAACATGCACCAAAAATAAAATAGTCCTTGGTTTGCTAAAACTGCTGCCTTTCAAAAGTTTTAAATGAGAATTTAAACCACTCTAAAAATAGATTTAGATACATTTCCAATTCATATCTCATTGTTGGATCTCTCACATAATAAACCTAATGACATTTTGTTATTAATAAGTAAATTTGTAAGTTTAAGATTTTATTATAGATTAAAATCTCTTTTAGCCACAGCTTTCAGCACTGTCGACTGCTCGGCACCCTCTACCCCAGCGTTCCCCCCGCTTTGGTAACTATTGACGCCGCCTACGCGTAAAAACAACACTTTTGTGGGAGTATACAACAAAAATTTGAAATTTTGAAATCTTGTTCAGAATTGCCTCATTTGAAGTGGATTTCTTTGTTTTAGGTAATGAAATGACCTACATAGCACAAAATGAATCAAGTTTCAGTCTGAATCAGGCTTGGGAATTCTCTCATTCTTTGCTTCTGTCTATTGTTTTACTATGCCAAGCAAATATCGATAGACTGTAAGAATTTTTGTTATTAATTAATGCTTATTGCTTGCATTCGATAAAAACTGTCTGAACAATTCCGATACATTCTATATATATATAAGTCTAGGCTGTTAGAAATACTTTTTGAAATCATTTGGCTATAATACCATATAAACAAGTAGTAAATTAACGCTTGCGAACTGTCTTGAGCTCTTGTTCATCAATAAGAACTGTCAAATATGTTTGATAAATATGATATGCCAGCTGCCCCCTCAGCTAGATATTTACAAACGTGTTTAAATCACGCGCCGTCTTTTCAACGTCATTGGCACAAAGTTGCGTATACGCACGGTGTGACCCTAATCGATATTGGCAGCATTTGCTGTAGATAGCCTTTTGGTAGGCGCCGCAACATACCTGAAACGAAACAGAAAATAAACACGCAAATTAATTAAGCGTTACATTGTAGTGGTTTGAGTTTGAGAGAGTGCGACGCACTTTGCTTAATTAACTGTCTGGACATTTACGAGAAATGAATCGAACTGAACGCAAGTCGAGTCGAGTCGGGTCGGATCGAGTCGACTTGGTTCATTCAGGCTGCTTGCCACTTGTGCCAGTTGCGTCAAAGCTGCCAACTGCCAAAACACCACAAGCCAAGCAGCAGGCTAAGTGCTTGAAAATGTGGATACCAATCAAAAGTTATGCAAATGTAAATTGACCAAAATGCAGCAGGCAGCCGGCAAATAGCAGCTGTTATATTTCCCAACTGCAGTGCGAACCGCAATCCCATTTAGATTGCCTTTTGAGGCTGCTGCTGGTGCTGCTGGTGCTGCACTCATCAAAGATTCAAAGATCCTCTGGCCGAGATTAGGCCAAGTGTCTGACAAAACAAATTGTAATTGATGTACTCCCTCGGACTTCAGACTGACAAACCTGCCAAACGAACAATTCAATTAAGAATTTTGCATCTAAAAGCTTCATAAATTTTTCAAACATATTTTATATGACCCATCAAATGTTTTTACAAGGGTTTTATTACCAACTGGATGCCAAAAAACAGCCACTTTAGAACTTAGAGAGTAGACGAGCTTAATTAGCATTTACAATTTACATTGTAAATTATTGTCTACTTTGAGAGCAAAATGTATAATATATTTACTTAACGCATAATTTCAACAATATTTGTTACCAATATTTTTCAACAATGACTTAAGTTTTAACTTGTGTGTTGAAAGGAACCCACTATATTTATACGATTCATTATATTATTAAAAGCATCTGTGAATATTATACTGCGAAAATCTGCAAGCTCAGTTACGCTTATATAATTGGGAAAATCATTTTCTGCAATGCTTTGACTTTATGCGACTTTATAATCTATTAAACAAAACAGGATATAAGCAGCTTAAGGCCCCTTTCACACGTTCCAGAATTCTGGTGATTTGTTTATTCAATTTTGTATGCTAAGAAAAGCAACAATTTCCAAAGTTTCTCATTATTTTGTGTTTAAATAGCAAACACTTCTGTCAAGTATGATAAGGGCAAAATCATTTGCATACAAATATTTCACTAAATTAATGGTAATTCAAAATATTATTCAAGATAAAATATATATAGTAATACAAATATGTTACATAATTAATAAATAAAAAGAAATGCGTTGGAAACAAATATTTCAAACTAATACATTCAATAAAAACGTTTTTTGAAATGTGATCTTATTAAAATAGATTATTTATGGCATCACTTAAAATAAAACACAAAATTTTTATAGTTAAATTACACTTGTAATTATGTATTTACATATTTAATTTTATAAGTTTCATATAAAAGTTAAGACAGTTTTTAAAGTATTCAAAAAACAACTTAAGCTAAGGTTTCTTTTTAAACTCCATCGCCAATAAAATGTTCTTTATATTATCATCAATCTCTTTAACTACATTCTTAAACTTTTAAATGTCTTCTTATATTACTTTTACCACAACAATTTTTTCTCTAATTTCTTTCACTGCCAATCCAAGTCCTTCCAATAGAATTTAACGCCCTCGCAAGGAGGGCATCAAAGTGTCTGCTTTAGTAGCGTCTTCAAATAGCATTTTATGGCCTAAACCCATCCTAAGTCCGACAACCTTTTTCCATTTGGCTTTTTTGCTGTTGTACCTGCTGCTGTTGCTATTACCGCTAAAGCATTCGCCTGGGACATTTAGCTGATTGAGTTCTGCCTTTTTGCCCTTGCTACTACGTCTTCTTTAGCTTCTTCTTCACTTTGCTGAGCTTTACATATTTAATTAAAATTGTAATTGATTTTGTGTTATGCAAAAAGCAGGCCACAGCAGCACCAGCAACAAAAACGAGTCGCCAAAAAGTCTGTTTTTAATTTCATGCTGTGTGGTAGCGGCTGTGTCCCAATGTGCCTCATAATTTTTGTGGGCTGTGGCACAGTTTCTAATTTGACTGCAGGGGCACAAAACAACAACTCAGGTGAGATTTGTTGCTTTTGGCCTCGTTGCGGCATAACTGAAAAAAAGAAGACGTATACTATGTAAAGTACATATAAAAGACCTTACGTCAAAGTTGCTTTGCATATTGATGGAATAATGCGCTCAGTCCCAGAGCCTCAAAGCAAATTCTAAATTCGCGATTGATTTTGTCGCCCACTTTCTCACATGAAAAATGTAACGTATACGCCCCCCTCTCACCGACATGTACATTCTTGTTGGTATTGTCGTTGTTGTTGCTCTTGTTTGTTAGCTCTGCCGTGAAAATCAATTTTCATGTTGCTGTCAAAAGCAGGCTTTACCCTTCTTTTTATTTGTAAGTGGGGTTGTTGAAGGCTGTGTGGGCTCAGAACAGAACGCACAAAAATAGCAATTCGTTTGCTCTTTTGCACATTCAGTCAAGTCACGATTTATGATTTTTCCACTCGAAACGTTTTCTGTTATTAATTATGAATGAGCTATAAAAAGGTTTTCATTTACACATGCAAAAAATAATTAGAAGTTGATTAACTAGTTTATAGACTATTTGTAGCAAAAAAAAAAAGAATTTACTCATTTTAGCCAAATTAGTTTAATTATAAATCTCAACAATTAATCTAATAATCTATTAAGCCATAAATAACTGTTATCTGCAATCATGCGCCATGACTAATTTACTCAGCTGACTTCACACGCTAAGCAACCAAAAAATGTTGACCTATTAAATGATGCATCAAAAAATAACATTCACTAAAAGGCCAAAAACAAACAAAGCGAAGTTAAAACCAAAAACGCACCAAACAAATTGGCACACAACAAAAAAGTTCAAATAACATGAGAATTATAAACAACTAATAAATGGCAAAACATCAGAAAACATTTTAAAAACATTTAGCACCGTGTTTTATTTTAGTTTTAGTATATTTCAAAATATTGTTTTATATAAGCAAACAGTTTTGATTTTAGTTGAAGGCTGTGACTTTCATGTGTCTATGTGTGTGTGTGTATGTGATGATGTGGTTGTGGGTGTGTCACACTCAGTGAAGGTCTTCTGTTTCAGTTAAATAACATAAATAATATTTATCTATTAGATGACAGCACAGCGGCCATATCAAAAAGGTCAGAAATTGTCCCAAAATATGAAAACAGAGCTGCAGGCAAAGTTTTGCAAGGTTTTGACCTCAGAAAACTATTTAAAATAAATTGCATACAACATGTATAAAATACAAGAGTTAATGTTGTAAATATACGGCTTTTTTACAATCATACTTTGAATTTCTCTGCTTAAGCTGTATTCTAAGAGAGCAATTCATTTTACACTTCATTAGTTTGGTTAACTTGTTGAATTTTTTACTGCTGTTACTGTCAATTAATTGTAAACTTTCTGAGCATTCAAATCAACTCTTTAAATCCAATGAGAATAATTTCTATTCAATTAACAAATTTTTTTAATAAATATTTTTTATCTTTCCAATATGAAATATGTAAATTTAGAGAGTATTTATTGAAATATCAATAATCTGAATATGCGGTTTCTGAATAACAATAAAAAACTCCAGACAGCTGATTGGCTACCGCGGAATTGTTAACTCTATAAAATAACTCCCACACATCAGTACGCCAACTTTTCGTGAAGCAGGAAATGAAAGTCGGCTTTATTTACAGAATAAAGTAATAATTTATTTAATTCACCATTATTTCGAACCAAATAAAGACAATGCATGACAAATAAACAAAACCCATTTACAGCGGACGAGTTTATGTGCAATTCAATTCAGTTTTTTTTATTTTATTTTTGTTATTGTTTTTTTTTTAAAGATATTTATGTAAAACTTTACTATAATGAAAATTAAGTGTTTTTCAGATTTACAGTTGGTTGAGTATGTATGGCTTACATTAAACTTAATGAAGCCATTTTATGAACTGTTGTTTTAAAAATGAAAACTGATTTCTTTTTGCATTAAAAATGCACAATGAAAAGTTAAACTATTATAATTAAAAATGTATATGCATATGTATGTATAATAAAAAAAAAAATATATATATATATATAAATAAAAACCTATTCGATTTGAAGTGCAAAAAACTTTCGATCGAAACTAGCCACAAGTTAGACCTTTCAAGATCTTTGACAACAATAGCAACAGCAACAGGAATGAGAGCATTTTTGTCTGCGCTCTATTCACATTTGAGCTTATAATTTTTGCGCTCGTAAATCGAAATGAAAACGAAACGAAATGAGTGTGGCACTCAAGAGAAGAAACCGGTTCAAAAACGCCCCAACCAGGCAGTCAGTCAGGCAGTCAGCAACAGCAATAGCAACAGCAACAGCAACATTAAAGTCAGGCCATAAGCAAGCCAAAAAACAGAAGAAAAAAAAGCAAAACCAGAGCCAACTTTAGTCGTATAATGCTGAACCGACGACCGGAGATATAGATAAAAATCAACTCCAATACTGGTGCTGTGGCAGACAGCAACACCAATAACAACAAACCCAACGGACACGTTTTGTGGCAGCCAGCCGGTAAAAACAAAATACAACAAAAAAACAAAAAAATATATAAGTAGAAGTTGAACTAACAGAAAGAGAGAGAGAACTGAAAAACCTGAAATTGTAACGCAATCAATGCGAAAAACCAGAGTAGAGCTGCGCTCACAGTGGGCGTGCCGACGCCTAGTGTGCTGAAAATGAAAATCAACACAGTTCCACAAACATAGCCACAGCTGTAGCGCAGCTCGAAACAGACAGTTATAAGTTATACGTATGTATATATGTATATACGAATGTACCACGGCGGTCTCTTTTTTTTTAGCCACATTGCCAACCAACCGCACGCAGTTGGCGGATTACATTTTATTCACACTTTCAGCGGCACAGCAAGCAGCGGGGTGGTTTGCTGGCTTACCTGACGGAGCATGGTCGGGGTGTGGGATTTGGGGTGGTCGGTGGGTGGTGCATAGATGGAGTCACTGCTGCTGCAACTGTCGATACTGTCGGAAATTGTCAAGCACGCTGCTATGTTGGCAGCTTTGCCGTCACGTAATTTCGCATAAAAATAACTTTTTTATAGACAGGCGTAAAAAATTCGGAACAGAAATATAAAAATGCGTAGAATGAATGCCCTTTAATTTAATTTAAAGTTCAGCAATGATTACTAAGTTGTAAATTCGACAAAAAGAAACGTTATATGCCTGCATCTACTTCACGTATTTTAGGCGGTACTCTCTCTTTCTCTCAATTTTATTTTCTATCCTTCTATATGTACGGGATATCTCTGAACACGTCCCTGGCGGGTCAAAGATTTTCCACCATCTTTATTCTTTCTGTTTATTTCTTTTTCTTTTCCTCTGTTCTATTTTGTACATCATTGTATTCTCTTCGCGCATTTACCTATTAATTTTATTTTTATTTAATAATAAATAACAAACATTTATTTGCTTGGTTTGATGGGTTTTTTCCTGGGTTTTCCCCAATCATTGCAACAAATGTTGAACTAATTCTTATTTTAAATAGCCCCAGAAACTTAAACTTAATCTTAAACTGCAACTTCTAATTTGGTTTTTTACACTTAAAAATATATTTAATTTTTACTTTTAGTTATCTAATAATTTAAATAAATTTTTTATGTGACTGCATCTAATCCACATTGACAAAACAACAAACAAAATACATTTAAGTATAAAATAATAATTACATATATATACAAATCGCCAAAAACCATCAGAGCATTTGCAGTGTATACAATAAAATTTAAATATTTTGCATTAAACACACCTGATTTTTTTAACTTTTGTTCGACTAACACATGAAAATTCAAGAAAATTGTTTGGCTTTTGTTGGGCTGTGGCTGTGTGCTTTTCACGCTAGCTGAGTTTTTACCGAGTTTTTCGACCGACAGTTACCAATTTCTTTGTTTATAGCCGCAACACGTGTTTTCATTTAAATACACAGGCACACACGCACACAACACACACTGCACAAAAGGAGGCTGAGGGGAGAGAGGAGACCTCGGCCTTTTATGTCTATGTTAATGAAATGATAATGGCCTGAGAGCGAGACAGAGACAGAGACAGAGAGAGAGAGAGAGAAGCTATTGAAGTGGCGCAGCAGGTCTAATTAAAGCCAGTACAGAAAGTAGGCAGCTGACCAAGATAGAAATGTTGGCAGCCAACAATTCTCTAGGCTCCCATTGGGGAGCCATCAAACTTGATGGTCTCCAAGTAGCAAAAGTAATTGCGAGCGCAAACAGAACTAAGCAAATGTCTATTGTTGGGGAATATGCTCTGTATAAACGAAGAGAGGCAGAATAAGAGGACAGCGGCAACAGTAAAGTCAGGTTAAAGGAAGTCTTGGGAAAGTTCAAGTCTTTTATTTTATGTAAATACTGGTTGAGTGTTTGTACTGGATAGTCAAGTTGAGCAATAATGTGAACTAAAATCATGTACTTAACTGTTAACAAAGGACTATTTGAGACTGTTTTAGTAAATTAATCAAATCAATTATGTTATTTTTGAGAGGTAATTTTCGTTTATTTATCTGCTGCATTTTGACAATACGCAAAGTCAAAAATAATTGTGTAAATATTTTAAAGCAATTCACATTTTTATGCATTTTACTTAAAAAATATGTCTACTGCAGTCGAATTTTTTTCCGGCTTATCGTACACAATATAATTGTACTCTTTGTTTCCACGTAAAACTAGATCCTTAAAATTGCATTAGTCGTATACTTAATTTGCCCATGGTGCAATATTCCAAGAACTTAGCTTATGCCATTGAAGTGCTTTTAATTCACTTGCATAGAGTTGAGTTTCAATATAAACATTATTATTTTTGTAAATACAAGTAACATACGATACGTTCACGATAAATGCAGCTATTATTATTCACTTACTGTTTTAATTGCCAATTAATAAAATTGCACAGACTGCCACCTACAGAACCAGAATACGATTCCGGGAATTGAAAAGGAAAGCAATTCTTACACAATAAATAGAAATAATATGATAACATTTGTTTGTACTCAGTACTCAGTAAACCAGTTAGTCTTTTTAATTCAAGTCTTTGGCCCAATAAGCTAAACATTTAGCGTCGCTTGCGTGTTAGGCTGCCTTATTGTGGAGCATTGTTAACTGTCGTGTGGACCCAATGCATTTTTTCACTTTCACACACCAGCACACACACACACACACACACACACAGACAGCTGGCAAACTTGTTTGAAGCATAACAATCCTGGATGCCAACTTGTTGGCAGCTGGCAGCAGCTGCTGGAAAACACTACTCTACAAAACTGAGGCCGCTGCTGCATTTGGGTGCTGGGGCTAATTATTTAGCAATTATGTGAAAGTGAAACTGGTTAAGTAGCTGACTGCCTGCCAGCTTGGTATTATACCCTCTACCCATTAACACGGGGTACAAAGGGTAAATGTAAATATGTAACTGGCACCAGAAAACATCTACGAACCATGAAGAATAACTTTTTTTTGAAGTTCTCAAACTAAATAAAATTTTAATTTTATTAAAAATATCGATAAATATTGATTTTTTTTTTTTGGGTACCACCCCTCGTTTAACTAAAATAAATTGTTTTTGGAAGCATATTATTTAAGAATACATTTTCTGAAGATTGGGGTTCAGGAAAGAAGCAGTGCAACCATCTAAGACTGGGTACAGGGTATCTCCTAGTCGGACACACTCGACGAGATCACTTTTACTTGCTGCTATTGTGGCTTAGTAGTTTAATTGGATGCTGGCTCGAAATTTGTGTCTCATGTTGAGTGTGGAGTGAAATTTTAAGCGTCTGCTCATTAACAGCAGCAAGCAAATGTGCAACTAGAGGTGGGGAATGGGGTGTGGAAAAGTGGCCAGAGCAGCTGCCACAAAATTGTCAAATATGAATGCTGTTTTATGAATTGGAGCCGAACTAATTGCATTTTCAGTATTGATGCAACATTTGCTAGTGGCGCAAAATCCATTTGATTTATGGCATATTTATCAATGATTCGCAGCGAAAAAATATTGCACGCTGGCAATGAAGCATTTCACATGAATGCGATTTACCAAATTCTATTCACACCAACAAAAAGCAAGCGTGCAATTTTTGTGTTAAATATACATATATACAAACAGAAAAAATAAATGATTATAAACAACAAAAAATAAAGCTAAAACCACAAAAGACAATCAACCAGATTCTTTTGTCTTAGAGGCTAGCCAAAACAGAAACAAAAAACTGGTTTTTACTACAGCTCTTTGTGTGGATTGTGTGAGTTTTATGGAGCATTTCAAAGGGGGAGAGGTGAAGACTGGGGGTCTGGGGCCAGTGGCCCCAAAGAGCGGGTGGCTTTAAGTGCGGGTACTTAGGCGGCAACATGAAATAACCGAAAAATTTTATGCTTTGATTTACAGAGCTTTGAGCTTGAGCAACTGTATTGCACAATGCTTAAGAAGATTTCAATTATGATTAGAAACAAGCCAAGCCCCTGACATATTACAACTCTGTATAGTTTATGTATTTTACTTGATGGATTTACTGTGAAATGAGCTGTGGCTTATGGCAAATTAATCAAGACCGGGTTAGAAGTCATGACTATGAACAAAATGACTAATATACAATAGGTTTTTTAGAGATAATCTATTTGAGCAGAGTTTTAAATAATATAGGGCATTCCTAATATAAATTATGTATTCAGTTTTCAAAGAAACACTAAGTAAAAATAATGAATAAACCCATATATTTTTGGCATATTTTTTTTTTATAATTTTTCATATTATAAACAGTCTAATATTTAGCAAAAACTTTAAAATTCATAGAAATTTATTTCAATTCTTTTCGCTTCACACAATGCAATTTCAACATTCATTAAAATCAGATTTCCGCTTTTTTTCCAGTAAATTGTATGCAACAGTAGCACACCGCCCTTCTCTGCAATTCTCAAGAGTTGACCTTAGACCACCATAAATGAGAAATTTGTAGTAATTATTAAATCGCTCACTCACACACTAACATATACAAGTTCAGGGTCAATTCTGTGATTTACATAAAACCTTCGTTATTCTCGAAAACACCACCAGCAGAAATAATAAACAAACCAACAGAAATATCGAAAGTAAAGCAAGTTAACTTAATTTTTTTACCAACGCCGGAAATTTACAAAAAAAAAAAAAGGCAACGTTGCCAGCGGCCGGTTGTCACTTATTTATGCATCCGGTCGTTGCAGGCCACCAGAAACAGAAACAGATATAAAAACCAAATACATGATATATGTAAATAAAATACACCAGATAACACAAAATACAGATAATATGGCTCAACTGCGATTGTGGTCTCGACTTGAGCAAGACTTTTCAAAAAAATTACACCCAAAATCGCTTTTTTCGTGGAACAAATTTTGGCTATACTCTCAGCCCAATTTCCTTCCCTTTTTGAATACTTTTTGTAGGTGAGCAGAGCACCATTGTTAACTTTAGGCTATAAAAACCTTAAAACAATTTGCATAGAATTTGTGACCGTGTCGAAAAATGGATGGACTGGCAATGTATTTGGTTTATGAATGAGTCAATGAATATGCATGTTTACAAGTGGAAAGTTGGCAATTGAGTTTACACACAAAGGTAAAAACGGAAAATACGTTTTCCAGAATTAGCTTTAACAAACAAAACAAATAATACACATTTTATAATTTTTAATTATAGTCTACACAGACAAGAACTCTTAGAAATGCTCAGAGCCCACATCAAGTTTAGTTGACTGTACCAGAACACGAGCTGCCTTTAAGAAAACAGCTCACTGTAAAATCTAGATATAAAATAACCGCAGCCACGCCAGTCAGGAAAAAAAGCAACAATAACAACAAAATTAGATAGCTATGGGTATACAATAAATGTATATAGATATACTATATGGTATGCAACTGTCATGCACATCGCTTGGCATGCAGCTGACAGTTGGCTGCTAAAGTTTATTTATCCACGAGATACATTTCTATAGATACTTATTTAGCATATCATATTTGTTGCAAAAAACACAAACTTCTTGTGGTACCCCAGGATGTATTTGTGTGGCTTTTAAGCATTGCATGTTTTCAAACATTTTTACGGCTGTTTAGATACTCAATTTGTATATAATGCCCAGACAAATGCAAAAAAAAAGTAAAAGCTGGTTGTCGGGCGATATAACGTGGCGACTTTGGGTCGCCTTCGTGATACTTGATTGCAACTTATCTATGAAATGAGAAATGTGCTCTGAGCGGAGCAGCAGCAGCTTAGTTCATTGCATTTGACATGCCAGCGAGCCAATCAAGCGAAGCTGTTTTTGCTGTGGCCTACAAATATAACTAGAAACGTCAATTTTTGTCCGCTTGCCGGCTGCTATTGATAGACAATTTTTGTTATCTAGTATTGTCGTGTTTTGTGGTCTGCCCCAAACCAAGTGGGTAGAAAATGTTCTCAAGTGCTCAGCCAGTCAATACTTCTGTGGCTTTGACAAACTTTGTGTGCCACACAAAATAGTAGATGTTGCTGACCAAGATTGAAGTGACTATGGAGGATTTACTTGTTCGAAATTGGGCAGTAGTTGATGGCGATAAATGTGAACATTAAGGACTCACATGTCAAAGAATTAAAACGATTAAAGTAACAATGTAGGAATTTTTCATATCTACAAATGGGCAGTTGACAGCAATGTAATTGACTATTTGAGAAGCACATGACAGAGAATTAAAAACAGACAACCAGAGACGCAGACATCAGTTTTATTGAGTAATTAAAATGAACATGGAGGTACCCTGTTGCTCCAAAATTAGTAGTGATTAGGATTTGCATATCGAAATATTAAACAAATGAATACAAGTTAAATAAAAAAAACATGTAGATTCTAATTTATTCAAGACACTATTCAAAAGGCATTACTTCCTAGTTTCGAGTAAGTGACCCGTTTTTCTCAGATTTATTTGAGTCAATTGAAATTTGTTCTTTGCAAAAGCTTAAATCAAATTTGTCAATTAAAATGCAAATAGCTTAAAACATTTTGAGAAATTACCATCAAAATAATTGCATCTATGTATCAGTCGGCTGGCATCAAAGACATCAAGCTGGGCGCAGTCAGCCTTCAAGCAAGAAACATTTTTAGATACACACACACACACAAAAAAAAAAAAAACAAAAAAAAAAACTATTTACGCTTATGACAAAATTAAATGCCATACAATTTTGTACTTGGCAAACATTTTGCACAACTTTTAGCACTAACCCAAGCTAAACACAGAAAAAAAAGAAAGCAAAAATCAAATGGCGTAGGTGACAGATCATAGAAACAAAAAGGCTGCCAAAAATATGAATCCAAAGCGCATTTAAGCAATATCCAACACAAAAATATCATATTAATTATATTATATTAAGTATCAAAATAAACTTAATAGAAAAGTATAAATAGAAGCCAAACTAATTAAATAAATATATAAGTACGTTGTAAAAGAAAAATATAAGATTATCAAAATTACATACATATCTATGTATATAAAAAAGAAAAATATACAATATAAGCAGACAAAGAAAGGGTCCAACTTTTTGGAACACTTTAGAAGTGTTTTGTTGCACTCAACTTTGTTGCTTTGAAAGAATTTTTTATTCAGCACTTTGCGGTTGTAATTGTTTGCTAAGGAAACCGGTCTGAGACTGGTGGAAAATTGAGATATTTAACGCGTAATTATCAGTTCTGATATACATGCGCCGTATAAAGCGGGTTTTATATAAGCTGCAAATGGGGTCAAAGTATTGCATATGCCAGGCGCGACACACAAACACAGATGCTAGACAATGCGAAGGGGATGTTAAGGGGTGAGAAGGAGGGGGAGGGCGTATGGGGAGGGCGTATGGGGAGGGCGCTGCAGCCAACGACTCACAAATGCCAATCAATTGATTTCATTGTCTTCAATTTATAACCTATCGATAATATAAATTCCTGACAGTCGCTCTACTCAATGTCGCTGCTGCTCAAAGCAGTCGAAGAGTTATGATAAAATACTCAATTGTATTTGTAACTGTTGGATACACATTGTGGTGTAGATACAAACAAATATCACAGTTAGGCAGGCATATGTATATACATATGTATATATATACACATCTATTATATACACTGCTTTGCACTTGACATTAATGAAATGAAATTGTTTTGTCACAGTTTCATTCGCCGCCTGCAACTATATAGTTGCTATAGTTGCACTACAAAGTCAAGAGCTGTTATTCTAATGCAATGAGCAAAAAATGGAAAGGGGTGCGGTATGTAAGAAATCCAAAAGATTTCCAAGGCATTCTACAATTTATTTATCATTAGTGAATACAAAAGAAAGATTTCTTTGCAATGTAATTGAGTAAGTAAATCTTTCAAAATCTATACATTTGTAAATTTTCTCGTTTTATTCCATGTATCTAAGACATGCTACAAATTATTATCAAACATGCAAACTTGTTTGCAATGTAAAGTGTTTATTATATCGATCCATTCATATCGATTATTTATTACTTTTTAGTTTTCTTATATCCTAGTACTGCAAGGATACACTAGTGAGTTAAGTCACTAGTCAAAACTATTTAGTTAATAGTTATATTAATATTAATTATATGTTTGTGACAAGAAACATCATTTAAACAACCTTTTAGTTACCGGATTCCCTGAAAATAATTATATTGTAATGGAGATCATTCTCTGCAACTTTTGGATTATTTGTTATTTAATTTTTCGCATTTCAAAGCACTTGAAACTATTTCATTGATATATATGTAAGTCCAATTATTACAAATCTCTATATTTCAACAAAAATCGAAGACATTTTAAAACATATTTCGTTTGCACTTCTCCTATGGATTTACTTCTGTGGAAGTTAGGGGAATAATACAAAAATAATATAGTATTTTTTTCCAGAGTTTCTAACAGGAATATGAGATCAGCTATAAAAAACTTGTTTTTTTTTGTGCTGGCAAATGTTGTAGGTTCTCTACACATATGCAACCGTTAGTTTCTTAACTAATTAGTTAATAATAGGCATACAGCTTTAAAATTATCTTACCAGGCAAAATATTACAAAGTATGTATCAAGCCACAAGTTGGCTTGAAAAAGTATATGTAGCTGCTCTTATAACTAATTTTAAATAATTGCCACACATTACGCTATTATACGAAGTCAGCTGGGGGAATCTCAACTTTATAAAAGAAAGCCCGCCCCCACACACAGGGCACCGATACCGCTGAGAGTTCAGGCATACTACTCCTCCATGAGTAGCTGCTGGTCGCAGTTTAATTGGCATATCAGAGCAGGGCAGCAGCAATTTTGTATTTCTTGTATGCCCTGTACCGATTAGAAATGGGTAAATGGGGTATCATGACGTTGTGCAGGCAGAAGAAATCATCTCTCAAATAAGGAATATGAAGATTATTTTTCAGCATCAATAGCCGAGTCATTTAAGAATATAAGCATAAGTATGGACATATCTTGATACAAATTTAACAAGTATGTAATCCTTAAGCATACACAGGTCATGATTATTTTTTTGGGTACGTCATGAAGATCGGACAATTAACACAAAAATTATTATACAATACATTTTCGTAGGTAATTGGTTTGTGTTTGTGTGTTTCTGTGTATGAACATATTTTAATGAACTGTGCTTACAGGGTATCTCCTAGTTGGACACTTTTAACTAACGGTACTCTCTTTTTTATTAGTTTGCTAGGCCAACTGGCGGCGGGCAGCTTTCTAGCGCCACAATGAAACGAAACGAGGGAGCCAACATCAACAGCAACAATAACAACAACAATAGACAATAACAGCATGAAAATTTACAACAATTGTAGTTGAGAGGTTAATGAACTAAATGCGCAATGGGCCAAACTTATTTACAAGCGAGCACAAACGCCAACAACAGAAAAGTTTAGACCACTAAAAAAAATTTAGAAATATACCAGCTACAATTAATGAGAAGCTCATTACGCGCAAGTTTCTTGAGAGGATTGGGGGAGATGGCGTGGGTAAGCAGTTACAAAGATGCCCCCAATGGCTTCATTTGGCATGGTGGTCGGCTTTTTTTTAATTGCCGTTCCACCATTATGATCAACAATCAATCAATTTAGTTTATAAAGCATGTCCAAAAATGTGGTCTAATTTTAGAGATTAGTTTTTGCACCTAAAAAAGCCAAAATTGAGTTTGATTAATTTAAACATGTTTTTGTGTGTGCTTAATGCATGGGAAAGGGGCGCGAAAAAATAATGTACATAAATAAAAATATTTCATACATGAAAATTCTTGCAAATTTGTTTTGGCACATAAAAGATATTTGTCGCTAGATCTTTGCTAATATTGCTCAAAACATTTAACAAAATTGACAACGACAAGCGTCCCAAAAATATATAGATATGTGTATATATTATGCGACTGTCCCAGTTTAAGTACCTCCAAAGTTTTTGGGCTATACACGGAACATTAAGACAAAGTATACCAAACTAGAGTATATTACGACAAATAGTAAAACAATTGGAATTTTTGTTGAAAATATTTAAATATTTTTAGCCATTTTATTTTACTTTTTATGGATCTGTAAAAATGTACCAGCAAATCATTACTTAAAACATAGTTTCTGTACTTAAAAATTTCATTAGTACAAAAATGCTTTTGTAATGACATTCAGGCTATAAATAGTTACTATGATAGTTTACAATTTAATAAATATAAACTTCAGCGCATTACCTATTCGATCTCAAGTATATAGTTCTCACTATTTATTCTAAATTTAAAGACACCAATTCATGGTGTAAAATAGTGCGCTACATTGAAGTGGACTTGTAATTGCTTTTTAATTTCATTTTCATATTTATTGGCTTGCTATTCGCGACGATAAAAATCTTGAAAATTGTCATGCTCGGCAAATTTGCACATTTCCGTTTGGCATTTTTTGAACATTTTTTTTTGTATTTTGTTTGTGCATGCGTAAATCAAATGGGCGACTGTATAATTTTAATGCACTTGAGAACTGCAGTTTTCAGTTCATATGACAAATAACAGAAGAGTGTTAAATATACATAGAATAGTATGAATACGGAGCATCTTTATGCTTAAGCTGCTTCTCTACGTATTGCAATGAACTGTTGAATTTACATTTGCAATTTTGAGCAGGTTGAAAGGATGACAATATATGTATATGCATAAAGAATAACATATAAATAATGCTGACAAAGGAGGATACGGAGCACCATGGCAATATGCGACAGAAGTAAACAAAATAAACAATGCGTAAAGAACCAAACAAATGATAACTATTGGTAGACGACTGATGAGAAGCCAACAACAAAATCATATGCCATTGAAATTGAATTGCGTAAACAAACAAGAGGAATAATTCGATTCCTAAAGCGAGTTTATATTTTTGCAGTCTTCGTTTATGGTAATCAAATACGTGCAAGTAAACCGAACTTTGATTTACTGAAAAGGGGTAAAAAGGAGTTTTTTGTAAATATTTATGCAACTCAAATTGAATTGAAATGTGTTTTTGTTTTTTCTAGGTAATAAGCTTTCGTGTGCGTAGAGAGAAACTGAATATTGCAATATTAATATCGAATTCTTTTTCGACTTTTATCTTGGAAGATTTTTTTTTTATTCATATATTAATCATGTGATATTTCATAAAAAGGGGTAAGAAATTGATAAAAGAATAAAATCTCCAGAAACTCATTCAAACCATTTGAAAATTATAATTTCTATAAAATAATGTTTCTAGTTTTGTATAAACTTATTTGTCACCCTTTTTTGCCACACAGCGTTACACAAAAAAAAAACATTTTTACATTTATGTACTAAATTCAACGATAAAGTGAAAAACCGATTTGTAAAATCAAATTGAATCACATGCAGCTCATTAGGCTGAATACAAACTGATAATAGGGTCTCAATTGACACAACATTTTATTATCGTCCCATGCCTTGCCCGCATAAAGCTATCAAAATAGTTTCCGAAATGTGTACATACATATTTTGCCCACAAACATTTAATGCACTTTTGGTGTACGACTATAGCCTATCTCGCTCGCTCTCCCACTTTGGATAGCTTGCCTCTCAAGTGTTTGGCTCCACTCCACCCTGTGGCATTTCAATTAAACTGCACAACAACCGCCTCCATTCCCGCCTCCACACTTCACTTTAGAGTTTTGCGACTGTTGCATTTCGTGCAAATAATTGAAATGCGCCCACATGTTGAGGCAAACAGCTCAAAATGCAGCTTTGACAGTAAAAACTTTTACAATCTTATCTAAGCAATGGAATGCATATAGAGAGCAATATATGTTTATATATGTATATATGTATGTGTTACCTTACTCGCAAATAAATTCGAGATGTTGAGATTTTGGAAAATGTAACTTAACTGATAATTACAAGGCCCACACACAAGCCCAAGTATGGAGCGAAGAGAGGGAGAAAGAGTAATAGAGAGATGTGAAAGACAGAGAGGCAGGTAGAGAGAGTAATGTGTTGCATATTTCAATGGGAATAGGTTAAAAACTTTATTATACACTGCTGCCAATTTCAATTCGGCTCAAATGACTCAGTTCTTAGTCAAACAAAATAAACACTTGAAGCACGTAATTGAACGCATGTTCTTTACACATACATATGTACATATGTATGTGGGTATTATATATCAGTACACTGGCATAAAAGTCAAGGAACTTTGAAGCTGCTTTGAGGCAACTTTTACCAGAAATATATTGCATGTCATGCCATATGAAAGATGAGTGTCCATAAAAAATAAAAAAGAAAACGAAAGAAAAATATTTTTGTGGCTGGTCAATTAGTTGCGGCTTTTTAAAGAAAAAAAAAAATATGTCAGCCAAAACAGAGCACAATGTGTGAAGAATTACAGTTAAGGCGACTGGAAAAAAAACCAGTGTGGGCAGTCAAATACAACAAATATTGAATTCTTATAATATATGTCTATGTACGGAAGCTTTAAGCCTAGAATAAGCTTAGCGAAAGTTGGGTTAAGCGAATGTGAAGCATTAAATAACAAAATAAATGAAAAATTTCAAATTGAATTTATTATAGTTTTGTAAACGTTTTTTTAAACGACAATTTCGGAATGTTTAACAGTTCAAATTAATATAATTACTTAAAGAACAGTTAAAATAAATATAGCTACCAGCCAGCGACCATCATGCAACAAAATAAATGAATAAATCATGAGAGGTTAAGGCTAAACATCTTATGTTCAAAAACTAATCATTTAATCTAATATCACAAATTTATACTAACACAACATTAAAATGGCGCCAGCAGGAACCCAAACCAAATAAATAAACATGAGAACTTCAAGCGAACGAAAACAGCAGAAAAAACATATTAAAAAACTTGAACGTAAATCGTAGCTTAAGCCAAAAGCAACTGAAAGAATTCCAAAGCTCAATGACACCTTTAAAATCCAGGTAAATAACTTCTAAGTACCACAAAAAAAAAACAACAAGAAAATAAATCCTAAAAATAACTTATGTTCTCTAAAAGAAAACCCACAAAAGATATTTAAGCATATATATATATGTCGGAACAGCTACCTTTTATAAGCAATTTGCCCCTGTAGTTGCTGTCACTCAAACGCCCTCTAGCGCAATAATCACAAAGCATTTCAATGTAAATCTGACAATCTGGGCAAAAAGTGCGGGACAAACAGAATGAGAAACATAGAAATTCGAAATGGGTAAAACTTACGGTTAGTAGCTTAATTACGACAAATTCGCTCACAAGCAAAAAATATCTCCCGGCACTTGCTGTATTATTATTTCAAATTCATAAAAAAATATTTTTAATATTATTGTGCGGCACTTTTCGATTGTCAACTGCTGGCACCAAGCAAAAATGTGGCTAATTTTACCAGTGTAAAATTTGGCATCAGATTATAATACATATTATATTTGCATAAATATAGCTGATATATCTCACGATACCAATACCCCAATTGGTAAAAAAGCAAAGTTTATAGACTAGGATAGGGCAACAGTATATTTCGGCACGTGCGTTAAATTGTAATCAAACACATGAGTATAAATTATATGTATATGTATAGGGGGGGCACCTTGATTAATATGCGTACTGGCAATATATTATTATTGTCGTCTATGCCTCTCCGCCTTGTAACTTACAGCAGAGACTCTGCCACGCGCATAAATGATTACAGGTTGAAACATTTAAGCGGATGAATTTGTCTAGCTGGATGCTAATTATTGCGGAAGTTTTGTCGATCTGAGCTGTTGCACTCCTTTGAGACACATGATTGAAAGTTTAATTAGTTTTAAATGCACTTGAGTGTAAGTGCTTCGCGATGCATATTAAACAGCTTTCAAGTTCAGTGCTTTTGATAACTATAAGCTAATTTAGTAGTAAACTGATGTTCCAATGAAAATGTCACTTGAGCTTTAGATTAATCTTAGAACAAAGAAAATGCATACAAATCACTATTGAAGCTTTGAGCTTTATGTGAGATTACATTTATTGTGTGTTTAAAATATATATACAAAAATAAGATAGCAACAAACTTTAGATTAATCAAATGCTAAAGTTGTTTGAAGGTTTCATTTTTCTTTTGAGGCATTACAAATATAAAACGAACTAAAAACTTTAGATTATTTCAGCAATTTGTGTATTTACTTAACTGGCTTTCAGCAAAATTAAATAACATACAGCTACAAACTCAATTTTAAATAAAATCGAACCACTGGTTACTGGTAAATTTATACCTAAATAAATTAGCGATGGACATCTAGCATCCTCAGTTTTCCCTCTAACAACGCACCTTGTCAGCTTTCTGTCATAAGGATTTCCAAATTTATTTGTGGGTTGCCTTGAATAAATATCAATTTATTTTTACCATAACGTTTGTTTTTCTTATTTAAATGAAAATTATCTTGGCGCAAAACCGACCAGCGGATATGAAGTATTATGTATTATTGTGTTTTTCTGGGCGGGGAACCGAGAAAAAAATAAAAGGAAAACAACAGGCCGACAGACGACGAAATAAGTATAAATTGGTAAAGAAATGCTCTCAGCAGCCGCCGAACACAGACAAAGCGCTGATTGGATTTAAAGTGACAGTAATAAATGACGAGAAAGGCGTGTTTCATTTATATACACGAAAAAAGCATACGCAATACTACACTTCGAACACTCCACCGATTTTCCGGGCATCCAACTAACTAATGCTGATGCTGAGAACTGGGTGAACTTGCACTAGCGGAAAGCGTACCAGAAATTATCGAAATCCGACGAGACTCGGGGCTAAGTAAACAGACATCGTCGCCACATTTCAGCGCTGACACTGACAGGCCAAACAAATTGCAGGGAACGCAACGGCGGGTAGAAGGGCAGGGGGCAGGGGCAGTGTGCAGGGACGGGGCTGAGAACCATTCATCGTTCGAGTTTAATGTTTTTTTTTTTTTTTTTCTTACGCGGCGAGCAAATATTGTTTTTATTTATTTTTGTTTATGGTTTGGTTCTTTTAATTTTTTCCCATTTTCTTCATTATGTCAGTATTATGCAGCGGTCGCTGTAATAATAAAGCACAATTCAAAAGTGCACAACTTGAAAATACCCTTTAATAATAAATGGTTCAATTGTTTCAAATCAATTTTCAGGATATAAAGTTCATAAGAAAACATATCCAGATAATATTTTTAGCTTTATCTTTAAAAATGCGGCTTTAATTAATAGCTTTCGTTTTGAAAAAGCGGGAAAATATTAATATCTTAATGTAGAAGCTGTGAGTATTATTTGTTAGAACTTACAAAATTTAATTTATGAGTATATGTTTAATGCGGTAATACTAATAGTTACCATATATTATTACTATTAACATTTTTTAGTCAATTGAAATCCATCATTTTAAATTTACGTTTTTTGTAATTTTTATCCTTATTATTTTATGTTTTTTAATTAAATACAAAATTAAAAAAATTACTCATCGTTTAAATAGAGCAATGTGTTCATAGATACACCCTTCTGCTTACCTATTTAATAGGTACAGGGTATAATAATGGAAAATGTACTTGTGTACGTATGTATTTTTCGGTGTGTTTTTGGCATGTACAATTCTTGAGGCTGCAGTCTCTCTTGGGACTGGGGCCCCAACTGCTTAATTGTGCCGCCGTGGCAATAAATGCAACGCGTAATTAGCTTAATTATGAATTTAATTATTTTGTATCTACCACGCACAATTGGGTGAAACTATTGAAAATGTATCTTTTATTATTATTATTATTATCACTGTTTTCATTTATTTTGTTATGACACAGTTCATTCTCAATCACGCAGTGTGAAATTCCACATGCGAAATTATGATGATATAATAAATAAAAATACTAATTGACAAACAAACGCAAAACTTTAAAGTTTAAACTCTTAATTGCCTGGCGCCAGACGGTCGTTATACGATAAATGTACAATATACATATATATATATAAATATTTATAAGTCATTGGAGAGATTAACTTGAATGTCAGCTTCAGGTTGTCCGAGTCCATATATTGTTTACACTCTCACTTTGACCTAAATGGCCATTATAAACGCCACTTGCGGCAAGTGCCAGGCATTAATAATCCAGGCAAATCCGCCTACAAGTATTTACAGAGCTCATTACTAAAATCCCCTACCAGCACAGTGATTCGCATATTTACATAATCATAAACAAAAGCAAAAAGTTATAGAATCCAAATGCGATTATAAAACTCCAAATCACAAGACTCATAAACAAAATTTGAAAACCATAACTGAAATTGTTTCTGAGGTTTTACTTCGAAACATTTTCAAACCACATTTAGGTTGTAAATAATACATTAAAATATAATTCTTTAGAAAGAGGATTATCTGCATCCGAAAGTTTTCTTTTTAAATAATTATGCTTCGCAAATATAACTTCTAGAAAAATGGGTAGTCGCGACAATAAAAATAATTTAGAAGAATTTATTTAATAATAATTGATTAGTTCCCCACAATTTAAGTCTTGTTAAATAAAATATATAAATAAAATATACTATTAAATTATAAATAACAAAAATTGAAATTGTCTAGAAATAAAATTAAAATAAAGTAGCATTTCTCATTTTTATTCCATTATATTTACTTTTTTAATCGCTTTTTACTAGCCAACTCGCCCCACTGTACCATCCTATCAAATGAATATTAATAGGATATATTAAAAAGAAAAAAACCACAAGGTACGACCAAACTGGGATAGCAAATGAATGCAATTTGCGGAAGTAACTTAAAAAAATTATAGGTTAATATTGTAGCCGCTCTACTCTGCTGCTGAGTGCCTTATGAAAAATTTAAAAGCGAGCGGCAAGCAAAACAATTTTCATAAATATGCCACTGAGAGGCAACTCAAGAGAGATCACAAAAAAAATCAAAAAATACAGCCAAAAACGGGCGACGGCAAACCACAAAGCGCATTAACGCTTAAATGGCCTTGAGACCCGGCCACCTTCTGCTTCTTCTTTTCCATGTTGCTTTTGCTCTTTTTGAAAAGTCTCCATACAAAACAGAAGATAGCAAAATTTCGGCGTCACGTGAAAATGTTGATGAAAAACTCGCTTGGCGTTGCCACTTCGATGACATTTAGAGTATCAGGTGGAGCGTAGCACAGCTTAGAGAATTAATTTAAATTGTTTAAACTGTGAAATCGAAAAATAAAAAATAGCTCGAATACACGTGCACTGTGTTAAATTCGTCTCTTATGAAGAGATTTACAGAGCACCAAATTATTTAGTTTATTTATCTCCATTTTCACAAAGACAAAGTAAATTATATTTTAAACAAAATATATAAATAAAATATTCGTGATTTTTTTTCCACACAGTGAAAATATATTCTTTTTTTTGCTCAAAGTTTACGCAGGTCCATACTAGGCTTTAAAATGTATGGGTTTTTTTTTTTGATGGGGTCGAAAGGTGGGGAAATTTACCTTAAATTTGGCACAGCTGCGGCAGCAGCGGCCGCTGCTTGCAGAGGCGGCGGCACATTATACGGAAACGGCAGCTTGGCCGCAACGGCTGGATTCTCGAACAGCATTATATTGTTGTTGGAGTTGATGATGGGGTAGGCGGTGTTGTTGTAACTGATATTATAGTAAATTTTGCTGGCTTTTTTGTATACTTCCGGGCACAAATAAATTTCTTTAGACTTTTGCGTGTTAATTCTTACACCTTTTTTTTTGAATGGTTTTTGTAGTATTTTATGATACTTTTATTTGTATTATTTTCGCACTGATTTTATTTAGGTTAAGCACATTGTTATAAACCCGAAATGGTTTCCTTTACACGATCTCTAAATATTTAAAAAAACATAACTTGTTTAAATCCAAGTAGATTGTATTTAAAGTCACCTAATTTTATATTATAAATTGTGATTTACAATTTAATCTCAATTTAAATAAGACTACCTATTTTTCTATCATCTATATATAATTTTCTAGAAATTATGAATATTTGTTATATATTTAATTTAAATTTAACCTCAGTATAAAATATATTGAATAATTAAAATTATTTGAAAATTACAATTTTTAACCACTGTATTTACTTATTTATTATTGTCCCTTTTCCTATTCAATATTTCCCAAATAAATTATTTCAAGGCGCACATGTTTTTTCCCCCTTCATTTAAATCGCACATTTTTTAGTGTTCCGTCTTTCATTTCATCGTTCCCCTCACCCACAGCTAAGATTTCGCTCGCTGCTCTCTCAATCGGCTCCGGTTGTCAAAACTCTGCCGCTAAAAGCATCATTAACTAGTTTTGTTTTAATTTCTTAGTTTGTTGTTGTTGTTGCTGCTCTACTGCTTTTCTGCTTCTGTTTCTGCTATGCTTTTACTTTCGTTCGCATGTTTGTTGCTAGCTTCTGATTTCTGACGCTGCTCTTTAGCGTAGCATTCGCAGCTTGACATTGCCGGCTTTTTTAACGCATACAGCGGCGAATTGCGTATGTATTATAGTATGTGTGCCTGTGTGTGATGATAAAAAGTTGCTTTTATATGCGGCGTCTTTTGCTGCTTCTGCTTCATTAATTTGTACAAGTATTAATTAAAACCGTATATCGCATGCGTGCAAGCAAAACACACACTTGACATTCGGCAACGCTATTTCTGTATATATGTATGTACATATGTATGTACATTGTATGTTGTTGTTTTATTTTCATAAACGAAATCGATTTGCGTGCATAAAAACACAAGACACACACACACACACACACAAACACAACGCAGGCAGTACAATTTTTGCGACGTCATTGAATTCGCCGCACATATAATCGTATACGTATGTATCTGTGTGCATGCTAAAAACTACCCAAAAAAAAGTCAGAGTCTCCCCACTTTGTCACTCACTCATATACACATACACATACAGGCTCAACTAAGGAAACGACGCGTGACGATATGACGACAGCGATTACGACAAAAACGTCAAGACTTTAGTTAGAGAGGTCCACACAGCGCAAGGAACTTTTGTCAACTGAAACTGAAGGAGCGCTCAAGCGATGGCCAAAGCGAAGAGCGGCGCCCAACAAACTCGCTCCTACTCGCACTCGCAGTCTCTCTCTCTCTCTCTCTCTCTTATACAGGATAAGCGCGTGGAGCACTCAATGAGAGAACAAATTCGCCGCTTAGGCAGTTGCTGTAACTTGAGGGTCTCCGACGACAACTGCTGCTGCTGTATGCAACACATGCGGTCATGTGCAACATGAGTCAATGACGAAGACACAGATGCCACAACCAACTGCCCAACCTCCCCCTTCCACCCCTCTTTGCCCACGTAATCATTTCCGACGTGTTGTGCAGTGGTACAAAAACAATAGGACGCTGCGGATAAGCGGATAAGCGGGACCGCCCGCGTCTTTTATATCGCTTTGTTCTCGTATATTAAAGCTTTCTTTGTTTTTCTCTTTTAAAGCTCAGCTTCAGCTGTCGCTTTTGTTGATTTTAAAGCAGCAGCAAAATAATTGTTTAATTTATTAATGCGTTTCACAGTCTCGCTCACACACACACACACACACAAAATCTTGAGGCAC
The DNA here is from genome assembly GCA_035045305.1 of Drosophila maculinotata. Taxonomy (NCBI): domain Eukaryota; kingdom Metazoa; phylum Arthropoda; class Insecta; order Diptera; family Drosophilidae; genus Drosophila; species Drosophila maculinotata. The sequence goes on along the minus strand of JAWNPD010000335.1, from coordinate 21,508,291 downwards.
GCCGATTTATGTGAATTTTCAAATAAAAGTCATTTACAGCGTGTTCTTGAATTTTGTTTTTGACTTTTGTTTCTCGGTTTCTCTGTTTGTTTATTCTCATGCTTAATTCAATTTGTTGTATTTGTGTAGCTCTTGCAAGCTGAACTTGAAATTGATCCACATTTTGGACAGTCAATCTTCCAAAAACGTTTGAATGCTCAGCATCAGCTTTGTTAAAAGCTTTCAAGACCGTTACTCATACAAACTTTGCCAGTGCAGCAAATTCCGTCGTTTTCTTCCATCATTTATTGCATCATTTTTGTATTGGTTTTTTTTCGAAGAATTTTTATGCCCCGTGTATTCAATTACAACACACACGAAATACACACAAGCTTCTAAGAATTTTACTTGTTTATTTCTGCTTTTTCTTCATCTTCTTCATACACATCGACTTATATTTCTTATCGCAAAGCATTGAAAACACACAAACCAGAAACTGATAAAACGAGAAACCACAAAGAATTTGATACATGTACAAGAAACTTCATATACGAATTCAGGATATTTTATTTTTTTAAGCATTCTAAAAAAATAAAGTTTATAGAAATTGTAATCGTCTTTATTTTCTTGTTGGTAAATACTTTAATTAAAAAGTGAGAAATTATCATAATATTGGGATAATAATAACAATAATAAATTTCGAATACTGAATGAATTTTTGAGAATTGAAATCAATTCTGAAGCCTAACATAATTAGCTTTAAGAGTTTTATGAATATGAAAATAATATTTCATATTCGACAAAATATAATTTAGAAATTGAATAAATAATCTTTAAGATGTTTGATTTGTTTTATCAATTTAGTTTCTATTGTTTATGGAATTGTTTTCATTATAGTTTTAACATCAAAAGAAATATATGTAATAGTATATATTGTTTTCTATATATGAATTTATATACACATGTATACATTTATGTACACATATGAATATGTATTTATTAATAATTAATTTACATGCATCACAAAAATGCAGCTGTTATAATTTTATTTGTTATTTTGTTATTGTTGCCACTCGATGCAATTTAATACGTAGTTTAATTTCGCTGATGCAAAACGTTGAAACGTTATCGCAATTAACTTAAAAGCACAATTTTTAACAATAAACAAATTGGCAACAATTTCCTGCAATTGTTGTTTTGTTATGAGAGTTGTGCACTTTAATCTTAATTTGAACTTAAGACAAAAGCTCGAGGATTTACTTTAATATTTTTCCTAGATATGCAAACAAAATAGAATTTTGTTTGTTTTTAATTTGCCGCCTTTGGAGCCTTTAATGGCGCTTTTGGTGGCTGTTGAAGAACTTTGTGGGACGACCACAAAAGAAACGAAGATAACGACGACGACGCAGAAGAGTAACAACTGAGAATCGACGTAGACGAGATGACAACGACGACGACGACGCACAAAATTATCCGCACGCTAAACTTGACGTTGTAACGGTCGCAACCAAACTGACAGACAACTTGCGAGCGACGCCAAAAAGCATGGAATTCAATTCGCTTGACACTGCTCTCTGAGTAAGGTATGATTTATTGTGGCCAGCATAAAAATCAAAACAAGAGCGCCCCACTCAAAGTCGCTCTCCGTGCGAGCGAGCAAGCGACTGACAGACGTTATGGGATCGCCATGTGGCGTCCATTGCTGCTGCTCTCCCGCTCCAACCAACCACCCACAAGTCGTGCAGCAAATAAACATTCGCTGCGATTCGCTCAGTGCGCCGTAGAGAGAGTGGTTTGTTTTGCTTGTTGTATGCGGCGAATTCGCTCAAAAAACGCCAATTGTATAAAGCAGTGAGAGATGGCGCCACAATTGTGTTGGCGACAATATTGTTGTCTCGCTTGCACTTGCTGTGCAATGCAATAAATGCCCGCAGTTTCAAACTTCCGTTCTAGAAGCGCTTTAAAATCTTTGTTGTTGTTTGTGGTGTGGATAAAAATGAGCATCTCATATGGAGCGACTTATATTGTATAAGATGTTGGCACTCTTGCGCTATACGTATAAGTAGTGGGTAATTTTTGACATTTGAATTAAGGATATTTTTGTTTGCGCCAGTTAAGGTGTTTAGTTGGGAAATTATTAATAAATATAACAAAATATGCAAATATGTGTAATTGAACCCACACCCAAAATTCCAATAATTTTTTGCGCACAAGTCAAAGCACATTTTTCAGACAGGGTTCGGCTTATTACAACGCCTAAACATCAAAGGCCACTAAACATGTTTTTTATACTTTTTAGACTTATTTTTTATTTTTCTTTTTTAAAGTTTACAACAAAACGCGCAACAAGCGCAGCCCCAACAAACAGCCAAGCAGCTGACGGCTGAAGAGCTTTTTCGCTCCATCTCGCTCTCTCTCTCTATCGCTCTTTCAGTTTTATAAGTATTGTAGCCAGCACGCGGAGATAAAACGGAAAACGGAACACAAGAAACTTGTTTGCTGCGCCTGGAGCCACGAATAAGAGCCGAAAAATACAAGAATGTCAGCGGAGCAGCAGCAGCAGCAACAACAACAACAAGAACAACAAATGCACAAGTTACAGCTGAAGCATACACAGTTGTGTGCAAGAGAACGAAGGGGGGGGGGGGGGGGCTGGTGGTTTGAGGCAGACAGGTCAAAGGAGCAGACGAGACACGCCTCTGCCCGCGCCTTGCCTTCTCTCTACCACTTTCCCACTCTCTGCCAGCAATAAATTTGTCCGCCGTCTTCGATTATCTTATTGGAATGGGTGAATGTGAAACGGCAAATTGCAAATGGGAAACGAATTGGGAATGGGGCACGTTTTTGTATCCAAGGTAAAAACACTCGACAAATTTATAACAAAAAGCGCCAAAAATCTCTGCAACAGCAAATTGGGTCATAAAAGTAATTAGTGAAATCTGCTCATTCTACTGCTATATATAATTTAGCTGCTTATTGCTGTTGTTGTTGCATTTGTTTTCGACTGCTTTTAATTGGCTGCACAACAACAATAACAACAACAACAGCTGCTTATGAAACGCCAATTTTGAGCCCCACACAAATTTGTCTGGCAATCGACACGGTGATTTAAGGCACCTTTCGCCTTGAACGGCAACACAGGAAATGGGGACAGGATGAAGGAGCAGCTGTTAGTTGTGGGGGAGGGGACACACTCATGGTCGCAAGCTTTAACCAGCCAAAGTTCCGGCTGTTAGTCTATTAATTAAACAGCCATAAGCTTAAATCACGTTTCATTACAGAAAACCAGGGCTGCAATGTGAGGAAAAGTACAGTAATTGTTGGGGTCATAGCATATAAAGAGCGAGGGAAAGCAAATTATTTGTAAAAAATTAAATGTAGTTTTTTTTTTTTTTTTTTTTTTTTTTGAACAGAAACAGGGTTCATTTAACCTTTCGACTTTTCATTTTTCTAATTAATTTCACCAACACCGACTTAATCAGAGTGTTGTCACTTCGGTTAACAATTTACAAACATATAAGAACAACAAGGAATTATGGCGTCTCTGCTCAGTTTAATTTTTTATATTTTTTTGTAGAGTGGTTTAACGGTTCAACTTGGGGGATAAGCTTAGACTTGCCGGTAACCACATAGGCGGGCACACAAATGTCACAGGAGTCAGGACAAATTATAATCGATTTTTAAGAAAAAGAAAATGATACTAAAAAAATCTTTAAAAAAAAGTTTGTTATCAACTATTATTAATTAATAAAAAATTCCGAATCATTCCTCTCTTTTAATTTTCAATTATATTTATAATTTAATTTCTTTTGATTAATACAAATTTAATACACTTCAACATATTTATGTTTGGTTTAATTAATCCAACAATTAATTTATAATATTATTTTTTTTAAATGTGCATTATTTCTGTGCCGACTGAAATTAGTAAGTTAAATAAATTAAAAAAATAATACAAATAATCAAATAATCCGGGTTATTTGGAGTGTGTATAAATTGTTTATAATATAATAGACATGGATCAACAATATAATAAAAAAAACGCTCAATACACAAGGGTTTTTAGGTTTCAGTATATACACATTAGTTCATAAATAGTTGCATAACTAAACAAATATAACTTAACTATTCATAATTCAGCGCACTTTACCAGCCTTTAGGCCTTGAATAATAAAAAATAAAAAAATAATTTTTATGACACTAAAATGGCTGGCAGCCATTTATTTACATGTCCTTTGCATTTGTTGTTGCTGTCAACGTTGATGTTCAGTGTTTGTGATGGTCGCATAACAATTAGCCAGGGCTTAGAGGCTGCGGCATCAACAGTCTGTCGGTTGGCTGCATGTTGTACGATAGATATATGTATCCCAAATGCCATACAGCCAGATATCAGGCACATGTGTTGCCAACATATCCGACTGACTGAATTTGAGAGCTGTCGTCTGCCCGGCCAGACACGAACGTCGGGCTAATGAGTACCAGAGAGTGTGTGTGTGTATGTGTGTGTGTGTGAGAGAAAAAGCGAGAGAGGAAGAGAATAGTAGGCTCTTAAATTATTTGGGATTGTTTAACTTAATCTTTGGCGCGTGTAGTACTTATGTCTCAAAGTTTATAGTTAAGCTAGTCTAAATTTATGTTTATTGTATTGGGTCAATTCATGTCCAGGTATCTTGGGAAAACGATATTTTTATTGACGACATCATTGAATAATACTATATTAATATATGATATACAATTTAAACCCATAGCCATGAAAATCGCATAAAAAGCGATTATGGAAATAAGAGTAATACTACTATTACTATTTAACGAAAAAAGGCATTTTGTAAAGATCCATAAAGACATCACCAACAACAAGAAAATTAATTCCAAAGAACTTTACAAATATTTTTTTCGATTGTCAAAATTTTATTTTTTTCTGATTTAGATTTTTTAAATAATATTTTTAATGGACTGTGGGTGTCACAAATACTATAACAAATTACTGAAAAAGTGATTTTGGTGTGTTAAATTTTTCTGTCAAAAATCACGCCAAAAAAGACCAAAAAATTGTTTTGCAAAGTTCCCAAACAGTCAAGACTGCCTTATAACTGACCTTCATTTGACCAATCCATGAGTTCAACCTCCCATAACTTCGCCAAAACTAAACCGATCATCAATCGAGGACATTTTGGTCGTAATTTGGCCTCTACTTTAAATCGACATTTCAAGTTGATGGAGTTTTGTAAATATGTTCTTTAAATATATTTTTTGAGAAAAAATTTGATAACATCTGAACCGGTTTTCAATCCAGAGCCCGTTGCCATCATTATTTGGCCTATGCTTTAATTACACATTTAAAGTTTATGCACTTTTGAAAAAGTTTTTTTTCGAACTTTTATGTCTAGCTAAGCACCCAAAATTGAGAGAACCTTTCCACATCTTTGAACTGCCATAACTTTGCCAAAACTGAACCGATTTTCAATCCAGAGCCCGCTGTCGTCATTATTTGGCCTATACTTTCATTCCACATTTAAAGTTTCTGCACTTTTGAAAAAGTTTTTTTTTCGAACTTTTATGGCTTGTAAAGTTCCGAGCCACTGAAAAGTACCATGTTAATGACCTTGAGAGAACCTTTCCACATCTTTGAACTGCCATAACTTTGCCAAAACTGAACCGATTTTCAATCCAGAGCCCGCTGTCGTCATTATTTGGCCTATACTTTCATTCCACATTTAAAGTTTCTGCACTTTTGAAAAAGTTTTTTTTTTGAACTTTTGTCTTTTTAAGTACCCAGCCACTGAAAAGTACCATGTAAATGGCCGTGAGAGAACCTTTCCACATCTTTGAACTGCCATAACTTTGCCAAAACTGAACCGATTTTCAATCCAAAGCCCGCTGTCGTCATTATTTGGCCTATACTTTCATTCCACATTTAAAGTTTCTGCACTTTTGAAAAAGTTTTTTTTTCGAACTTTTATGTCTTTTTAAGTACCCAGCCACTGAAAAGTACCATGTAAATGGCCGTGAGAGAACCTTTCCACATCTTTCAACTGCCATAACTTTGCCAAAACTGAACCGATTTTCAATCCAGAGCCCGCTATCGTCATTATTTGGCCTATACTTTCATTCCACATTTAAAGTTTCTGCACTTTTGAAAAAGGTTTTTTTTCGAACTTTTATGTCTTTTTAAGTACCCAGCCACTGAAAAGTACCATGTAAATGGCCGTGAGAGAACCTTTCCACATCTTTGAACTGCCATAACTTTGCCAAAACTGAACCGATTTTCAATCCAGAGCCCGCTATCGTCATTATTTGGCCTATACTTTCATTCCACATTTAAAGTTTCTGCACTTTTGAAAAAGTTTTTTTTCGAACTTTTATGGCTTGTAAAGTTCCGAGCCACTGAAAAGTACCATGTTAATGACCTTGAGAGAACCTTTCCACATCTTTGAACTGCCATAACTTTGCCAAAACTGAACCGATTTTCAATCCAGAGCCCGCTGTCGTCATTATTTGGCCTATACTTTCATTCCACATTTAAAGTTTCTGCACTTTTGAAAAAGTTTTTTTTCGAACTTTTATGTCTTTTTAAGTACCCAGCCACTGAAAAGTACCATGTAAATGGCCGTGAGAGAACCTTTCCACATCTTTGAACTGCCATAACTTTGCCAAAACTGAACCGATTTTCAATCCAGAGCCCGCTGTCGTCATTATTTGGCCTATACTTTCATTCCACATTTAAAGTTTCTGCACTTTTGAAAACGTTTTTTTTGATAACATCTGAACCGGTTTTCAATCCAGAGCCCGTTGCCATCATTATTTGGCCTATGCTTTAATTACACATTTAAAGTTTATGCACTTTTGAAAAAGTTTTTTTTCGAACTTTTATGTCTAGCTAAGCACCCAAAATTGAGAGAACCTTTCCACATCTTTGAACTGCCATAACTTTGCCAAAACTGAACCGATTTTCAATCCAGAGCCCGCTGTCGTCATTATTTGGACTATACTTTCATTCCACATTTAAAGTTTCTGCACTTTTGAAAACGTTTTTTTTGATAACATCTGAACCGGTTTTCAATCCAGAGCCCGTTGCCATCATTATTTGGCCTATGCTTTAATTACACATTTAAAGTTTATGCACTTTTGAAAAAGTTTTTTTTCGAACTTTTATGGCTTGTAAAGTTCCGAGCCACTGAAAAGTACCATGTTAATGACCTTGAGAGAACCTTTCCACATCTTTGAACTGCCATAACTTTGCCAAAACTGAACCGATTTTCAATCCAGAGCCCGCTGTCGTCATTATTTGGCCTATACTTTAATTACACATTTAAAGTTTATGCACTTTTGAAAAAGTTTTTTTTCGAACTTTTATGTCTAGCTAAGCACCCAAAATTGAGAGAACCTTTCCACATCTTTGAACTGCCATAACTTTGCCAAAACTGAACCGATTTTCAATCCAGAGCCCGCTGTCGTCATTATTTGGACTATACTTTCATTCCACATTTAAAGTTTCTGCACTTTTGAAAAAGTTTTTTTTTCGAACTTTTATGTCTTTTTAAGTACCCAGCCACTGAAAAGTACCATGTTAATGGCCGTGAGAGAACCTTTCCACATCTTTGAACTGCCATAACTTTGCCAAAACTGAACCGATTTTCAATCCAGAGCCCGCTGTCGTCATTATTTGGCCTATACTTTCATTCCACATTTAAAGTTTCTGCACTTTTGAAAAAGTTTTTTTTTCGAACTTTTATGTCTTTTTAAGTACCCAGCCACTGAAAAGTACCATGTAAATGGCCGTGAGAGAACCTTTCCACATCTTTGAACTGCCATAACTTTGCCAAAACTGAACCGATTTTCAATCCAGAGCCCGCTGTCGTCATTATTTGGCCTATACTTTCATTCCACATTTAAAGTTTCTGCACTTTTGAAAAAGTTTTTTTTTCGAACTTTTATGGCTCGTAAAGTTCCGAGCCACTGAAAAGTACCATGTTAATGACCTTGAAGAACCTTTCCACATCTTTGAACTGCCATAACTTTGCCAAAACTGAACCGATTTTCAATCCAGAGCCCGCTGTCGTCATTATTTGGCCTATACTTTCATTCCACATTTAAAGTTTCTGCACTTTTGAAAAAGTTTTTTTTTCGAACTTTTATGGCTTGTAAAGTTCCGAGCCACTGAAAAGTACCATGTTAATGACCTTGAGAGAACCTTTCCACATCTTTGAACTGCCATAACTTTGCCAAAACTGAACCGATTTTCAATCCAGAGCCCGCTGTCGTCATTATTTGGCCTATACTTTCATTCCACATTTAAAGTTTCTGCACTTTTGAAAAAGTTTTTTTTTCGAACTTTTATGTCTTTTTAAGTACCCAGCCACTGAAAAGTACCATGTAAATGGCCGTGAGAGAACCTTTCCACATCTTTGAACTGCCATAACTTTGCCAAAACTGAACCGATTTTCAATCCAGAGCCCGCTGTCGTCATTATTTGGCCTATACTTTCATTCCACATTTAAAGTTTCTGCACTTTTGAAAAAGTTTTTTTTTCGAACTTTTATGTCTTTTTAAGTACCCAGCCACTGAAAAGTACCATGTAAATGGCCGTGAGAGAACCTTTCCACATCTTTGAACTGCCATAACTTTGCCAAAACTGAACCGATTTTCAATCCAGAGCCCGCTATCGTCATTATTTGGCCTATACTTTCATTCCACATTTAAAGTTTCTGCACTTTTGAAAAAGTTTTTTTTTCGAACTTTTATGGCTTGTAAAGTTCCGAGCCACTGAAAAGTACCATGTTAATGACCTTGAGAGAACCTTTCCACATCTTTGAACTGCCATAACTTTGCCAAAACTGAACCGATTTTCAATCCAGAGCCCGCTGTCGTCATTATTTGGCCTATACTTTCATTCCACATTTAAAGTTTCTGCACTTTTGAAAAAGTTTTTTTTTCGAACTTTTATGTCTTTTTAAGTACCCAGCCACTGAAAAGTACCATGTAAATGGCCGTGAGAGAACCTTTCCACATCTTTGAACTGCCATAACTTTGCCAAAACTGAACCGATTTTCAATCCAGAGCCCGCTATCGTCATTATTTGGCCTATACTTTCATTCCACATTTAAAGTTTCTGCACTTTTGAAAAAGTTTTTTTTTCGAACTTTTATGGCTCGTAAAGTTCCGAGCCACTGAAAAGTACCATGTTAATGACCTTGAAGAACCTTTCCACATCTTTGAACTGCCATAACTTTGCCAAAACTGAACCGATTTTCAATCCAAAGCCCGCTGTCGTCATTATTTGGCCTATACTTTCATTCCACATTTAAAGTTTCTGCACTTTTGAAAAAGTTTTTTTTTTCGAACTTTTATGGCTTGTTAAGTATCCGAGCCACTGAAAAGTACCATGTAAATGACCTTGAGAGAACCTTTCCACATCTTTGAACTGCCATAACTTTGCCAAAACTGAACCGATTTTCAATCCAGAGCCCGCTATCGTCATTATTTGGCCTATACTTTCATTCCACATTTAAAGTTTCTGCACTTTTGAAAAAGTTTTTTTTTCGAACTTTTATGGCTCGTAAAGTTCCGAGCCACTGAAAAGTACCATGTTAATGACCTTGAAGAACCTTTCCACATCTTTGAACTGCCATAACTTTGCCAAAACTGAACCGATTTTCAATCCAAAGCCCGCTGTCGTCATTATTTGGCCTATACTTTCATTCCACATTTAAAGTTTCTGCACTTTTGAAAAAGTTTTTTTTTCGAACTTTTATGGCTTGTAAAGTTCCGAGCCACTGAAAAGTACCATGTTAATGACCTTGAGAGAACCTTTCCACATCTTTGAACTGCCATAACTTTGCCAAAACTGAACCGATTTTCAATCCAGAGCCCGCTGTCGTCATTATTTGGCCTATACTTTCATTCCACATTTAAAGTTTCTGCACTTTTGAAAAAGTTTTTTTTTCGAACTTTTATGTCTTTTGAAGTACCCAGCCACTGAAAAGTACCATGTAAATGGCCGTGAGAGAACCTTTCCACATCTTTGAACTGCCATAACTTTGCCAAAACTGAACCGATTTTCAATCCAGAGCCCGCTGTCGTCATTATTTGGCCTATACTTTCATTCCACATTTAAAGTTTCTGCACTTTTGAAAAAGTTTTTTTTTCGAACTTTTATGTCTTTTTAAGTACCCAGCCACTGAAAAGTACCATGTAAATGGCCGTGAGAGAACCTTTCCACATCTTTGAACTGCCATAACTTTGCCAAAACTGAACCGATTTTCAATCCAGAGCCCGCTATCGTCATTATTTGGCCTATACTTTCATTCCACATTTAAAGTTTCTGCACTTTTGAAAAAGTTTTTTTTTCGAACTTTTATGGCTTTTTAAGTACCCAGCCACTGAAAAGTACCATGTAAATGACCTTGAGAGAACCTTTCCACATCTTTGAACTGCCATAACTTTGCCAAAACTGAACCGATTTTCAATCCAGAGCCCGCTGTCGTCATTATTTGGCCTATACTTTCATTCCACATTTAAAGTTTCTGCACTTTTGAAAAAGTTTTTTTTTTCGAACTTTTATGTCTTTTTAAGTACCCAGCCACTGAAAAGTACCATGTAAATGGCCGTGAGAGAACCTTTCCACATCTTTGAACTGCCATAACTTTGCCAAAACTGAACCGATTTTCAATCCAGAGCCCGCTATCGTCATTATTTGGCCTATACTTTCATTCCACATTTAAAGTTTCTGCACTTTTGAAAAAGTTTTTTTTTCGAACTTTTATGGCTCGTAAAGTTCCGAGCCACTGAAAAGTACCATGTTAATGACCTTGAAGAACCTTTCCACATCTTTGAACTGCCATAACTTTGCCAAAACTGAACCGATTTTCAATCCAAAGCCCGCTGTCGTCATTATTTGGCCTATACTTTCATTCCACATTTAAAGTTTCTGCACTTTTGAAAAAGTTTTTTTTTCGAACTTTTATGTCTTTTTAAGTACCCAGCCACTGAAAAGTACCATGTAAATGGCCGTGAGAGAACCTTTCCACATCTTTGAACTGCCATAACTTTGCCAAAACTGAACCGATTTTCAATCCAGAGCCCGCTGTCGTCATTATTTGGCCTATACTTTCATTCCACATTTAAAGTTTCTGCACTTTTGAAAAAGTTTTTTTTTTCGAACTTTTATGTCTTTTTAAGTACCCAGCCACTGAAAAGTACCATGTAAATGGCCGTGAGAGAACCTTTCCACATCTTTGAACTGCCATAACTTTGCCAAAACTGAACCGATTTTCAATCCAGAGCCCGCTATCGTCATTATTTGGCCTATACTTTCATTCCACATTTAAAGTTTCTGCACTTTTGAAAAAGTTTTTTTTTCGAACTTTTATGGCTTGTAAAGTTCCGAGCCACTGAAAAGTACCATGTTAATGACCTTGAGAGAACCTTTCCACATCTTTGAACTGCCATAACTTTGCCAAAACTGAACCGATTTTCAATCCAGAGCCCGCTGTCGTCATTATTTGGCCTATACTTTCATTCCACATTTAAAGTTTCTGCACTTTTGAAAAAGTTTTTTTTTCGAACTTTTATGTCTTTTTAAGTACCCAGCCACTGAAAAGTACCATGTAAATGGCCGTGAGAGAACCTTTCCACATCTTTGAACTGCCATAACTTTGCCAAAACTGAACCGATTTTCAATCCAGAGCCCGCTGTCGTCATTATTTGGCCTATACTTTCATTCCACATTTAAAGTTTCTGCACTTTTGAAAACGTTTTTTTCGAACTTTTATGTCTTTTTAAGTACCCAGCCACTAAAAAGTACCATGTAAATGGCCGTGAGAGAACCTTTCCACATCTTTGAACTGCCATAACTTCGCCAAAACTGAACCGATTTTCAATCCAGAGCCCGCTGTCGTCATTATTTGGCCTATACTTTCATTCCACATTTAAAGTTTCTGCACTTTTGAAAAAGTTTTTTTTTCGAACTTTTATGGCTTGTAAAGTTCCGAGCCACTGAAAAGTACCATGTTAATGACCTTGAGAGAACCTTTCCACATCTTTGAACTGCCATAACTTTGCCAAAACTGAACCGATTTTCAATCCAGAGCCCGCTGTCGTCATTATTTGGCCTATACTTTCATTCCACATTTAAAGTTTCTGCACTTTTGAAAAAGTTTTTTTTTCGAACTTTTATGTCTTTTTAAGTACCCAGCCACTGAAAAGGACCATGTAAATGGCCGTGAGAGAACCTTTCCACATCTTTGAACTGCCATAACTTTGCCAAAACTGAACCGATTTTCAATCCAGAGCCCGCTATCGTCATTATTTGGCCTATACTTTCATTCCACATTTAAAGTTTCTGCACTTTTGAAAAAGTTTTTTTTTCGAACTTTTATGGCTCGTAAAGTTCCGAGCCACTGAAAAGTACCATGTTAATGACCTTGAAGAACCTTTCCACATCTTTGAACTGCCATAACTTTGCCAAAACTGAACCGATTTTCAATCCAAAGCCCGCTGTCGTCATTATTTGGCCTATACTTTCATTCCACATTTAAAGTTTCTGCACTTTTGAAAAAGTTTTTTTTTCGAACTTTTATGGCTTGTAAAGTTCCGAGCCACTGAAAAGTACCATGTTAATGACCTTGAGAGAACCTTTCCACATCTTTGAACTGCCATAACTTTGCCAAAACTGAACCGATTTTCAATCCAGAGCCCGCTGTCGTCATTATTTGGCCTATACTTTCATTCCACATTTAAAGTTTCTGCACTTTTGAAAAAGTTTTTTTTTCGAACTTTTATGTCTTTTTAAGTACCCAGCCACTGAAAAGTACCATGTAAATGGCCGTGAGAGAACCTTTCCACATCTTTGAACTGCCATAACTTTGCCAAAACTGAACCGATTTTCAATCCAGAGCCCGCTGTCGTCATTATTTGGCCTATACTTTCATTCCACATTTAAAGTTTCTGCACTTTTGAAAAAGTTTTTTTTCGAACTTTTATGGCTTGTAAAGTTCCGAGCCACTGAAAAGTACCATGTTAATGACCTTGAGAGAACCTTTCCACATCTTTGAACTGCCATAACTTTGCCAAAACTGAACCGATTTTCAATCCAGAGCCCGCTGTCGTCATTATTTGGCCTATACTTTCATTCCACATTTAAAGTTTCTGCACTTTTGAAAAAGTTTTTTTTTCGAACTTTTATGTCTTTTTAAGTACCCAGCCACTGAAAAGTACCATGTAAATGGCCGTGAGAGAACCTTTCCACATCTTTGAACTGCCATAACTTTGCCAAAACTGAACCGATTTTCAATCCAGAGCCCGCTGTCGTCATTATTTGGCCTATACTTTCATTCCACATTTAAAGTTTCTGCACTTTTGAAAAAGTTTTTTTTTCGAACTTTTATGTCTTTCGAAGTACCCAGCCACTGAAAAGTACCATGTTAATGGCCGTGAGAGAACCTTTCCACATCTTTGAACTGCCATAACTTTGCCAAAACTGAACCGATTTTCAATCCAGAGCCCGCTGTCGTCATTATTTGGCCTATACTTTCATTCCACATTTAAAGTTTCTGCACTTTTGAAAAAGTTTTTTTTTCGAACTTTTATGTCTTTTAAAGTACCCAGCCACTGAAAAGTACCATGTAAATGGCCGTGAGAGAACCTTTCCACATCTTTGAACTGCCATAACTTTGCCAAAACTGAACCGATTTTCAATCCAGAGCCCGCTGTCGTCATTATTTGGCCTATACTTTCATTCCACATTTAAAGTTTCTGCACTTTTGAAAAAGTTTTTTTTCGAACTTTTATGGCTTGTAAAGTTCCGAGCCACTGAAAAGTACCATGTTAATGGCCGTGAGAGAACCTTTCCACATCTTTGAACTGCCATAACTTTGCCAAAACTGAACCGATTTTCAATCCAGAGCCCGCTGTCGTCATTATTTGGCCTATACTTTCATTCCACATTTAAAGTTTCTGCACTTTTGAAAAAGTTTTTTTTTCGATCTTTTATGTCTTTTTAAGTACCCAGCCACTGAAAAGTACCATGTTAATGGCCGTGAGAGAACCTTTCCACATCTTTGAACTGCCATAACTTTGCCAAAACTGAACCGATTTTCAATCCAGAGCCCGCTGTCGTCATTATTTGGCCTATACTTTCATTCCACATTTAAAGTTTCTGCACTTTTGAAAAAGTTTTTTTTTCGAACTTTTATGGCTTGTAAAGTTCCGAGCCACTGAAAAGTACCATGTTAATGGCCGTGAGAGAACCTTTCCACATCTTTGAACTGCCATAACTTTGCCAAAACTGAACCGATTTTCAATCCAGAGCCCGCTGTCGTCATTATTTGGCCTATACTTTCATTCCACATTTAAAGTTTCTGCACTTTTGAAAACGTTTTTTTTTCGAACTTTTATGGCTTGTAAAGTTCCGAGCCACTGAAAAGTACCATGTTAATGACCTTGAGGGAACCTTTCCACATCTTTGAACTGCCATAACTTTGCCAAAACTGAACCGATTTTCAATCCAGAGCCCGCTGTCCTCATTATTTGGCCTATACTTTCATTCCACATTTAAAGATTCTGCACTTTTGAAAAAGTTTTTTTTTCGAACTTTTATGTCTTTTGAAGTTCCGAGCCACTGAAAAGTACCATGTTAATGACCTTGAGAGAACCTTTCCACATCTTTGAACTGCCATAACTTTGCCAAAACTGAACCGATTTTCAATCCAGAGCCCGCTGTCGTCATTATTTGGCCTATACTTTCATTCCACATTTAAAGTTTCTGCACTTTTGAAAAAGTTTTTTTTTCGATCTTTTATGTCTTTTTAAGTACCCAGCCACTGAAAAGTACCATGTTAATGACCGTGAGAGAACCTTTCCACATCTTTGAACTGCCATAACTTTGCCAAAACTGAACCGATTTTCAATCCGGAGTTTCTGCACTTTTGAAAAAGTTTTTTTTCGAACTTTTATGGCTTGTAAAGTTCCGAGCCACTGAAAAGTACCATGTTAATGGCCGTGAGAGAACCTTTCCACATCTTTGAACTGCCATAACTTTGCCAAAACTGAACCGATTTTCAATCCAGAGCCCGCTGTCGTCATTATTTGGCCTATACTTTCATTCCACATTTAAAGTTTCTGCACTTTTGAAAAAGTTTTTTTTTCGAACTTTTATGTCTTTTGAAGTTCCGAGCCACTGAAAAGTACCATGTTAATGACCTTGAGAGAACCTTTCCACATCTTTGAACTGCCATAACTTTGCCAAAACTGAACCGATTTTCAATCCAGAGCCCGCTGTCGTCATTATTTGGCCAATACTTTCATTCCACATTTAAAGTTTCTGCACTTTTGAAAAAGTTTTTTTTTTTCGAACTTTTATGTCTTTTGAAGTTCCGAGCCACTGAAAAGTACCATGTTAATGACCTTGAGAGAACCTTTCCACATCTTTGAACTGCCATAACTTTGCCAAAACTGAACCGATTTTCAATCCGGAGCCCGCTGTCGTCATTATTTGGCCTATACTTTCATTCCACATTTAAAGTTTCTGCACTTTTGAAAAAGTTTTTTTTCGAACTTTTATGGCTTGTAAAGTTCCGAGCACTGAAAAGTACCATGTTAATGGCCGTGAGAGAAGCTTTCCACATCTTCAAACTATAAATGTATATATATTTATCGATAACTTTTGAACGGGAAGAGATATCGATAAAAAAAAACATAATTATTTTGACCCGGCAATACGATAACTTATATTCTAAATATGAAGTCTCTTGCTCTTGTAGTCTCTTAGAAACGCTTTTTCATACAGTCGGACGGACAGACGGACTAGGTCGACTAGGTCGACTCGGCCGTTGATAGTGATCAAGAATATATATACTTTATGGGGTCGGTATGCTTCCTTATACCTGTTACGTACTTTTACACAAAACCGGACTTTAAAAAAATTAAAAATCAAATTGGTAATATTTTGTTATGTAGAGCTCTAAAAACTAATTTGTAGATAATCGGACGTGAATTTAATTTTCATCCATACAACCTTAACCCACAATCTTCCTCTCAGAATAGTGAATTTTAAAAAAAATTGGTACACAGCTCTTGATGAATTTTAGTATGATCTTTGAAAATAAGTTTAAGCCCGATAGGATGAAAAACAAGAAAGTTGCATTCAACAGATTTTCCTCATTTCCCGACCTTTGGTATAGAATTTTCCAAAATTAGTACGCACTTTCGAACTAATAGGAAACGACTATAAAATTTGAGATCTCTATCTCTTAGGGTTTGGGCCCTGCGCTGATCATCAATCGCCAATAGCCAATAGCCAATCGCCAATCAGGAAGAACTGATTAATACATATAGATGTATAAAAGAATATAATTTAAGTTGTGTCGTTCACGAGAATCGCATAGAAATATAAAAAGATAGAAGTTTCAACGAAACAAGAAAGTTTTAAAGACATGAATAATGCGCTGAAAATGTTAAATCTCGTAACCTACTTAGCACATATTTAGCATCTTTGCCAGCGCTGCCCTATTTAATATTCGTATGTTTAAGTTCATAAGCTTAAGAAATCATGGACTTCCAACTAAGTTAAGTGTTTTTACTGCCACTCTACAAGCAAATCAGTTGTTGGTTCGTTCTGAAACCAGCTTAATATCATCAATCAGTGCACAAATTTGCATTTTCTAGCTTGCCTATTTTTAGGGCCCCATACTGTGTCCAGTACTAAATATGTATGGTATGTATATTGGATGTATGTATGTATGTATGTATGTATGTATGTATGTATGTATGTATGTAGGGATAGTATCCTCGAGCATCTGTCGTTGTCAGCGCATCAACGCGCTTCATCAGTGCGCTGATATGTAAATCTCATAAATCATGCACACCTGTCCTCGATGGCAGGCACTGGCGACAGAATGAGGACCAGAAAACAGGACGAACTGACAGCCAAGCCGCATCAGCGACATTGTCAGCACAGACGTTCAGTTTATGTGTATATATGTGTATGGGTGTGTAAGTGTGTGTTTGTGAATGTGTATGTGTGCTTTAGCCGTGGTCAAGCCTTTTGGGCGTGTTGTTGGCTATCTTTGCTTGGGAAAAATGCTGCGGGGTGACGCGTTTCATATTGATTAGCCACGTGTATCAAATGATTTCTGGCTAATGGCTAACAAAGTGTGTACACATGTACAAAATTCTTAATTTTAGGCACATCAGAAGCACAAGAAGAAGCACTTTGTAGACGACTTTAAGTGGGCAATGATACAAATTTACAGGTTGCGATTGATCTTTATTTATTAATTTATTTTCAGCTGCCGACATACATAAAAATTACAGTTTATGACATTTAGCTCAAATATAAACAATATGCAGCTTCCTACCAAAATATTGCTGAAATTTAAACAACTTAAGGGTAAGGATTAAGCTTTTTTAAATATAGCTAAAAAGTACAGTTTAGACGTTTTCTAATCTAATAAACTCAAACCTCTTGTAAGTTTTTAAACAATTACTTATTATCATTGCTGGTAGAACTATGTCATGGTTTCCAAACTTTACTGCTAATTATCGAAAATTTTATCAAATCGAGCTTTAATATAATAAATGGGTTACCATTAGTTCCATTTAAAAATAGTTTTCAATTCAGCCTGTTATATATCAAACATAATAGAAACGACAATTGGACCGATTACATTTAACTTAAAGTATCGATTATTGAACTATCGACTATCAATTACATCGAGAATATAATTAATTGACATCGCTTATCAATCTCAGCTTATCATATTTAGTTATTTTTTGTATTTGTTTATCAATATTGGGTTTCGACTCTGAATTTCATATACAACAATATCGAATTTTCTTCTACATCGATTCTCAAACCGAACAAGACCAAATCATTAATCGAACTTTTAAACACACCTTTTCAAATGTGCAGCAGTTTTATAGCGCATTAAACTATTCAAATCGAATCTGGAGTGTCTATTCAGGTAGTGTCATGAATATATTCGACTTTTCAATGACTATAAATGCCAAGTTCAAAATTTCAAAGCTTTCTTCTTGGCAATACTCTCTATTTTTCGATGCTCGGCAGCTGCATAAAATAATAAACCAGGCTCTCACTAATTGCTTGGCCACAGCACCTGCTGCCTGACTGGGAGCTTAACTGGTCTTGGTTCCTTTTTTTTTGGTAGCTGAGTGGCGGTAAAGAGGACGTTAACAGAAAAAACCACAAATTTACATAAATATGCCACAAATCATAGCTGCACGGCAAAGTGTCGCCCAAAGGCTGTAAAAGCTGCCTGAGTGTCTCTATCTCGCTCCAACGCAGTCGCTATCTCTCTCACTAGTTCGCCGTCTCTTTCACTAGGTGTGTGGTCAGTGGTTTGTGTGACAGACGAGGCGGCCGCTATTAAAAATGCATGAAAAGCACAAGTTAATTTTTTATCCACACTTTCAGTGTAATTAAAAGTTACAAAAAAAAAAAAAAATAAAAATACTATGAAAAATATCATAAAAAATATCATGCAAAATTTATGTGCGCCATATGTCCTAGGCGTATTTATGCGACTGTACCTATAGATTTTGTGCGACCCTCTATTTTTTTATACCCTTGCAGAGGGCGTTCTAATTTTTAATGAAGAGAGTTTTTTATAGATATATATTTCTGACCAGCTATATCCCGAAGGATTCGATTCAACTGCTGCCTAAATCTAAAACAACTGAATTTTTTGGACGTAGTTTATATAGTATGTTTATGTTATCATAAAATTATATTTGATTAATTAGTGGTAAATTAACAAAAATTAGTTGTTTGAGATTTGGGGCAGTATTTCAGTTTAATTATTTTACAGCTTATATGTCAACGACCTACACAAATCTGTTTTTATTAGTTGTATATAACTTATTATGTATCAATATATACTACAAAATTACGCGTTGATTTGTTTAGCTTTAATTGGATTTCATATTTATTTTTTATTATTAAGCTATATAGGAAAATTGAAAAAAATTGTTTTTATTATAGTATTATTATCTATTATACTTTTACAAATACATATACCAAAGGCATTTTGACTAACAATTTTTTTCTATTTGTAAGGACATTGTATATTCGGCACTATAAGCAAACATTTGTTTTTTCGTGTTTTTTAGCATGGCTTTGTAACGCATGCTGCATAATAATAAAACTGTTGCCCCAAAGGACACTTAAATTCACCGCCTCCAACGTCATCATTGTTTGGCTGGACGTGCCACAAACACTGCGCCCCCACCCTCCTTGATGCAATGTTTGTCATTAGCAAATGTTGCCTCTTGTACTTTACTACCGATTGTTGTTGTTGTTGTTGTTGTGGGTGCCTCGAACTTGTTTGCGTTTGCCAGACGCAAAATTTGTGACTGCGACAGTTTTTGGTGTCTCCTCCACCACCCAACTTTCTCCGCCCACACTTTCGTCATTTGAAACGCATCATTTGCGCATTTTATGTAGGTGCAACATAACATAACAACAACATGCTGTTGCATGAATGAATGCTACAACACGACCACAAACTGCAACTGGACACCGTACAGGCTCACTGCTGGCAACCAAAATCACCCCAAAGGACGAGCTGCAATAATGAGAACCAAATTCTCGCAAAACTTTTTTAGGTGAGATTTAGTTCAGAAACCGAACAAAATAACTTTTCCTTTAAAAGTTTAGATAAAGTCAAATAAAAGTTGACTTTTGTGGAATTGAGGTGTAAAATTATTCACTTATAGCATGCTTTTTGGCGCAAGCATTTAAAAACTAAAGATACTTTTGTTTCTAACTTTAACAAGTCGATGTGGGTCAATGATAATCTAATTGAAGATTAAACTTTTAATTTTCTACAGCCGAATGGAATGGAATTGAAAACCAGTACTTTATTCCTTGTCAACTGTTTGCAAAATATAACTTTAATTTATATTTTTCAAAGACACAACTGGACCACACTTAAAAGCAACAGGGAAAAAATGCGGCTTCAGAATGCAACAGCTACGATGGCTCATCAATAGAAGAAGCACCATGTCACTGAGATGCAAGAGAGCTGTGTATGTGCACTGTATTGCCCCGATATGGCTTTATGGAGTGCAAATCTGGGGGATTGCAGCCAAATCGAACTATAAGCGCATACAGGTTTTACAGAATCGTGCACTACGACAGATTACCAACTGTCCCTGGTACGTACGCGGTTCCACTTTACATAAAGACCTCAAACTGCATACAGTGGAAGAGCAGATTGGAAGACACACAAGCAGATACAGCGAAAGACTGCTGAGGCACCGCAGCTTGCTTGCAAGGCGTCTACTGCCTGCCCGACCCTTAAGCCGACTTAAACGACAAGGTTTTGCCAAGACGATTGGACGTCAATGAGACTACCTGACCTGTACATAAAATATTATTGTTCTTAGAAGATGAAATTTTTCCTTTAAATGTTTCTAAACTTTTTGAAACTTAACTTAAATTACATTCAGTCATTTAATCCTCACAATCTGGGGTTTGGTTAATTTTGTATATATCCCATATGTGTTGTTAAGGTACTAACTTTTGCTTGTACAGGTTCTTCACTTAATAAATTAAAGAAAAAAAAAAAAAAAAAAAACAACTGCAATCTGTTTTATTTATATTAAAAACAGCTGGTTTTTGAGAAATTGTCATAAGTTAAGTGTTAAATGCGACAAAGTCATAAATGACTAAAATACATATATGTAAATGCATAACACTTAATACTTTTTTTATTTTATATATTTTAAAGAAAAAAAAGGAAAAATACCCGAAAACATCAAAATAAATCAGAGTTATTCACTTTTTTTTTCCTTTTTTTTTAGTATTATAATAATAATAATTATACTTATATTACATTATAATTACAAACGAAGAAGAGTTTATAAAGATGATATGAATAACATGAAGACCTGCCGGAGCTATTAGGTAAAACCGCCAACCCTCTTAACTTGATAGTCACCCTCTGCAACACTACCCCTTACCAGCACACACCCCATTCGACATGCTACACTTTTATTTTATTTTTTGTGTAATTGCACATTTCAACAACTCTTTTGGCGAACAAATGAAATTGCGCAGCTTTTCCAGCGGAAGATATGTGGTGAAAAGTATTCAAAGTGACAGGCAGCAAATTGTTGACTGTTCCACATATAAAACACTCACGACCGACAAATTTTGTAGTCCTTTAATTAAACTGTATTTTTTGTTTTGGGTGCAATTTTAATTTGACATTTTTATATTTTTTCGTTTTTCTCATTTCAACTGCTAAGCGACTGCCATAATGAGTATGTAAATTGCTGCAAAGTTATGTCCTCAATTTGGACTGGAGCCTGATGCTCTTCGGCTCTTTGGCAACTGTTTTACGAGCGCATAAAGTTCCCAGCCACATGAGTCTCAGGCGCGAGACTCATTAGAAACGGAAAACTTTGGATATAGCCTCATAGATTTATAGAATGTGCGAGCAAGCGAAATGTGTTGCATACCCCGTAGGCGCAGCTGTTTGACATTCCTAAATACTCCAGAAAATAAACTGCACAAGTTTAATACGTATTTTTGAAGTTATTTTTTGGCTTACAATCATTTAAAAAAAAAACACAGTGTTTATCGAAGTGCAGACCGAGGCATAAAATACACTAACACTTAGGTTAGGAAGGATATGAAGTATAAAGCAAAAATCGATAAACAAAATCGATAAGCAAAAGCTGTAGAATATAATTTGATAGTTTTTAGTACGGAGGTAAATGTACAATTTCCATAAGCAGATGAATCTGCCAATAAAGAGCTTATTGGAAATTGATGCAAAATATATACATATGTAATATTTAAAATATGTTAATGATTTAGTAAACAAATATCAAAATTCATTTAATGAATTAAGCATCAATATTACTGCAATATAATTCACTCATAGCTAAAACTAAATACCTTAGCCATTCCCACCGTATACATAACTCTTATTATTGCCAGACATGTTGATACAATCCAGATACCCACAGCCAGGGCATTCATATGCCACAATGCGCAGCAGCATTGGTTGGAATTACGCATTTGTCGTTTGCTTATCAACGCACTTCCGCATCATTAAATAATTTTATCATTTACATTATTTTTACATTCTAAGCCAGCACACACACACAGAGAAAGAACAGTGGCTCACAAAGTTGGTCGCACGCTCTCAGCTGCACCTAAAACAAACTGGCCGAATCGGCTTGGAATGGGTTCACCATTGTGTTAAGGGCGGGTGAGTTGCGGCTTTTTGGGCGGTCGGTGAAAACTGATTTTGACTTGGCTAATTTGTAATTTATGCAACTTTTTGTGGTGCCACACAGAAAAAAGATAAGTATCAAGGAAAATCTTTTTTTAATTAACTGCGGCAAACTTAAGAAAAAAGTTTTCGAATTTTCCTCAGCTAAGTTTCCTGGAGCTTAAATTAAATACTTAGGCATAATATTAAATGAAGATAAGCTTTGAAGAAATATAAGTTATTTTTGAAGAATATAAAGTTTTCAAAAGTGTACATAAAATTTTAGAATATAAATAAAAGAGATGGAAATGTGGTAAGACGATATTCGAATAACTTACACACAATGGAGTTTTAAGGTTTAAAAATGCATTTTCGTATGCAAAAACTGTAAATTATAGTTTCTATGCCTGTTTTTTTAGATAAATACGCGTTTTTTGCATTGGATAAAAATGTATGTATCTATAAGTACATATTTCGCTTTGTATAATAAATTAAAAAATCTTTTTCCTGCTCACTTCCAAGTGCATTTCAAAGCCATTAAAGTTGTTCAGCCTGCCACTTGATAAAAAAAACACAACAACAACCTAAATGAAAATGGAATGTAAATGCCAAAAGACATGAGAAGAGCATGGCAAGCAGCAAACGATAATGAGGACACATTACAACAACAACAACAACAGCAACAAGAAGTAGAAATACGTTTGGAAAAGAGTGCTTGACGAGTAGATGACCTGTAGAAAACTCTGAAGCTCTAACCAACAGTCGAAAAGAAAAAAGATTTTATTGCATCTGATTTGTTTCATTATCCTGCTGATATATTCCCGTTTATCATACAGATGTGTGTTCTTCATGACCTACTGATGTATTTATATACATATTTATCAGTGTATTATACAGAAATGTTTCATATATGAAGTTGAACGTGTATGGATTTTGTGCAGTTATTTCGTAGTTTTTTAATTTTTATAAATAGAAATTATAATTTAGGACACTATTAAATCAAACAGTAAGTATGTGTACTGCAGTTTTTTAAATAAAATATAAATGAATTAAAAAAGCATATACTTTAAAAACTATACATTTTGCAGACAGAAAAATCTCTTGATATATATGCAATATAGCCTCGCGTATGCAATTTTACTGCCTGTATATGCCATTTACATGCATATTTTTGCACAGGGTATACGAACAGCAACAACAGCAGCAGCACTTGCAGCTACAATGATAATGTTGCTTGCTGTTGATGACAACAGCAGCAGCAGCAGCAGTGGCAGCAACAGCAACATCAACTGCACTGCCAGCGACAGCAACAACAAATGACGGAAATCAGCCAGTGAATGCAGGCCCAAACCAACAAGCCTCCTCTGTCTCCCTCTCAACGCCGTTGCTGCAACCCTTTTTCGCGGCAAGTCCTTGCTCACAAGCATCTCTAAGCGCTGCCGCTGCTCATTTTCGTTACTAAATAAGACAGGCATTCCCCGTTACCCACAGCCCGTTTCATATGCCACCCACTGTTGCCAACATTTTGTCATATTTTCCATTTTTTTTTTGTAGTATGCAGCTGCATCAAAAATGTGCCGCTTGCATTTAGACATCAAATATCAGGCGACAGTTGTCAGTTCTTTTTTCTGTAGCTCGTATTTTTTCTGTTTTTCATATAGTTCCACAAATTGAAATGTTTAAAGCGCCAGCAATTGGTCAAAGCGAGAGAAAACACTTAAGTAAATTGTTTTTGCTGGTGCTTTTTCTTTAATTTTTCAACAACGCCGCACGCACGATTTAATCCAATTCGAGAAAAATGGACGAACATTTTGGGGCTAAAGTCGTGGCTCAGTCAAGCGAAATGTCAGCCACTCAAAAAATGTGCGGCTTGGCATGACAAATCTACCTAACAACAAGGCACCCAAACAACAAACAATGCGAGCTTAGTTTACTTGAGATTTAACGATTCGGAAACAACACACAGACGACAAATTATTTGGCCATCAAGCGCAGAAGTTGCACGCCAAAACGAGCTATAGGGGACGCGGGTAGGGGGTTCTATAGCGCTACGAGCAGGGTAGTGGTTGAAAAATTATTAATTTTCACAAAAGTCAACAACACGCATTCTCACTGTGAAAAACTAGCATGTTTATGCACATGAGTAGCCGCAGCAGCAGCGAGCAAAAAAAGCATAGCACACTTTTTGGGATTAATATATGTGTTTGCGGTAAGAGGAAAAACAGCAAAATTTATGAGTAATTGTTAGCAACATGGACAAAACTATTAAAAACATTCAAATAATAGATGGAGGTAGAAGCTAATTCATAAACATGTGACAGAATGTGTTTTTAGACATTATTAAAACACGTTGATTGATATGGACCATAGTATAAAAGTCTCGGTGTGGTACTTTTGTACCCTGTACCCATTACGAATATATCGTATTCTCGTATAACATAGTCAAGCTTTTTTCATTTAATCAAATGAGGTCTTGAAATCGATTTCTAATTTAAATAAGTGACACATTTTTTAAGATATTGCCTGCTGATTCGGTAAAAACATACTTTAGAATCAACTGCATAAATTGCATCATGATCGGTCAAGAATAAAGAAATCGCGGGCAATTTTTATAAGCAAACTTGCTCCTCTATTCTAATTGATAAGTATATAAAATCTTTTTGCTTTCATCTAGTTGCATTAAATCCCCGATATAACAATCACTTTATCTCTCACATGTTTCTATTGGAACTGATTATAATTCATTGTGCGTTTGGACAGAAAAGTTCGATATTAATTATATTATATGTGTAATAGACTCTATTCACATTTAATGTTGCAATAACAGATTGTATTCGTTGAGTATTTGCTCCTCCTGCTCCAGTGGCAAATCCAAATAGTCCAGATCGTTGCCGGGCAAGTCCTCATTAAAGCGCTGATAGGCGCTATACGATTCCATTTCGGTTTGGGCCTTTTTCAGCACAGATTGCACCAAAGCCAAATTGATAGGCGTGACGAAATTTCGGTTGAATCCAGCCTGTTCCGAGGCGGTGGAGGAGGTAGAGGCATCTGGATCATTAGAAGCATGTGCGCTCATTGAGGACATGAACTCGATGACGCTTTTCAAATCTTTCTCGCTGGCAAAGCTCTTGAGTAGAAAATCAATAGACTGCTCCAGATCATTACGCGTCGTTTCTAGAGCGGCACGAGCCGCAGGCACCTTGAAACCCAACTCGCGTAGTGTATAGAGCAGTTGTTCGTCGGCTGCCTGAGTGGCCGGCAGATTGCGACGCAGTTCATCCGAATGGGATTGGAGTAGATCTAAGCTGCGCGTCAAGTCGTTATCAGTGCGACGCAGTGCCTCCACCACAAGTGGGCGGTCGTAGCCCAGTTCCATGAGGCGACAAACGCTGCGTGGATGCACCCAATCCCGCTCCTCGCTGCCCAGCTGCAGCTGCGCAAGACGCCGCTCCGAATCGGCACTAAGCCGTGCTGCTTGAAGACGCTGGCGTCGCTGCTGAATATACTGGATTGCCTGCTCCACATTGCCATTGCAGGAGCGTAAAGCGAGACGCGAATCGGCGACCTCAAAACCCATTTCGATCAGCAGCGCCAACTGCTCCGTATTGACCCGCAACTCCTCTAAAGCGGTGCGCGCTGCCTCAAGACGCATCCAAGCCTCATCCCGGCGATTCTGATGGAAAAGTACAACGCCATAGAGCAGCTGGAGGCGCATGATTAAAGCACGCTCCGGACAGCTCAAACCCTTCAGTGCATAGAGGCGACTAAAGTTCTCTCCGTAGCTGCGATAAAAGATACGCTCGCACAGATCCAGACGACGCTTTGCATCCGGCAATTGTGTTATGTGCTTCAGGCACACATAGCACCAAACAATATCCAAATTGAGCACCGCATAATTGTCCACAGATTCGAGAAACGTTGAGCTGCAGCTGCCAAATCGCTCATCTGCCTCCAGGAAGAGCAACAGCGCCTCATCGTAGTGCTCCCTGCGCATCGCCGCACGTCCTTTCTCGCACAGACCCATGCCCAGCAGCAGCGAGCGATTCTCCTGAGGCGGCAGAAACATGGCATTGCCATTCTGATCCTCCAGTTCGACAAAACGATGCTGCGAATCCACAACAGTTTCCACATCCTGCTTGATTTTGCGTATGCGCTCATACAGTGCCTCACCGCATGACTCAGACGGACCGACAATAACTAACATTTGTTGATTGTTCTTCAGACCCTGCGCTCTCAGCGTTGCCTGTGACGCCAGCATGCGTCCAGCTGAAATGCACTTGACATGACTGGCCTCGGGCAGCTGCAGCTGCTCAGCAATTTGACGCAGCAAATTCAAGCCGAGTTCATCAAGATCACACTTCACCTGCAGCACTTGGGAGGTGCCACCTTGACTGTCCACGCAGCGCACATGAAATGTCGCCAGACCCGTCTCATTGAATTGCACCCTTGCTGCCAGTTTGCGCAACGCATTCCGCTGCAGTTCCACCAGCGAACTCTTGCAGCTGTCTGCGGGAATGTGAAGTTCTGCACTGAGCTCCTGGGCGAGCTCCTCCATAGCTGCATCGCTGCTGCCCACATTCTCCACATAATACGGCAGCTCCCACAACTTGATGCCACGCTCCTGCAGACGACCACGCAATAGCACTAGGACATTTCCACTTTCGGACATTTTAATAAAGTTCTATGTTTTTTTTAATTTAATTTTTAGCAAGCAATAAACGACAAGTCTAAATCAAATGATGCTGTGTAATTTCCTTGTTATTTCTATTTTTTGTATTTCATACTGACATTTCGTTTTGACACAAGGCAAGAAGGTATAGAAAAAGTAAATACTTTCTGATTCAATTCCAATTTGATTTCGTATTCCAGTTGTGCCGCTATCTGAAATTTTGTAGGACAACAAGATGGCATAGAATATGTGAGACTATGTTAAATCCGAAGGTCATACGTCTGAAAATACGTATTTTGCGATTTCTGGAGGAATATTTTTTACAATTTGGTGCCTCTACCTCATACAACTTTTAAACTATACCTAAAAAACACTAATGTAGAATCTTAATTTATCGATAACTTTGAGAACGAACGGGTTGAGATATTGACAAAATTATGAGTTTGTATTAAGCCGCTAAGACGAGAACTTAAATATCAAATATGAACTAGCTCTTATGTATGGAATCGAAATTTATCGATAACTTTTGAATGGGTTCAGGGTATAAGAAGTAAGGCGCCGAAGTTTAACTTTGAATTTACAGCAAACTTGCACTACCAGAAAAACGTTGAAGGACAGACACAGCGTGAATTATAAATTTGAATTACTAATAAAAGAAATTGGTTTACTTTCAGCATAAATGAGCAACTCAGAGAGCAGTTCTCTGCATTCAACATGTTGTAACGAATTTCCCTTTTACAAATCTCTAATTTTGTTGGCCTTGTGCAGAGCCAATTATCGCCAACGAAAATTCACTCAACGGAAAATGGAGAAGAGCATTGGAAAAAGGCAAAAGAAGACTTAACGAGCCCAAGACGCGACGACAAATTAAAAGCGATAAACCACAGACAAAAGTCGCCTTACAAAATACAATCAAGCCAACTAAGCAAGAGGCAGGAGGGAGGTAGAGAAAGATTGGGGTGGTGGTGGTGGGTGGGGGGAGCGAAAAAATGTCATTGTCAGCTTAACGCAGGCGACTTTGTTTGGTCCTTGTGTGTCTGTGAGCAGAGGGACAATGTGGGTAATAAATGTTATGTGTGGTTAAGGGTTAATAACTGCAACAAAGGCGCCACACACACAAAAAAAAAAGTAAGAAGTAAAACCCGACAAGGCCAAGACATTTTATAGATACTACAATACAACGTACTCCGCCTCCCTGCCGCCCGCTACCCATCCAGCTGTCGACCAAGTGTGGCTGCTAATGAAAAGTGCCGCGGCTTATTGTGTGTCGGAAAATGTCTGTTTTGGGTCTGCGTTTGGTTTGTCCTGCTACTAACTGTCCTGTTCCATCTTTGCCTGTTTTCCGCTCTGCTTTGTGGTGTGAATAAATGGATGAATCTTTAACGCAGTTGCTGTCCATGATGAAGTAGCCAGAATGAGGGTTTGCGCCCCTTTGATGGGAGGGAAGTGTGTGTGTGCGTGTGTGTGTGTGTGTGTATGTGTGTGTGGGAAGTTTTGTTGCTTGACTGTTTGGCAAGTGTCATATTGTGTTTTGTGGCTGTTTAATTGTTTGCTGCCGCTGTTCATTTAAACACAGTGAGAAAAAAATCAAGATAATCAGTCTAAAATCAATCAAAAAAGTCTAAAAAGTACATTAATACGTATTTGTCTTGAATCAAGACCAAAATTCTCTGGGCGGAGCCATGTGTTTTCCCATTGAGCTATCCAACCTATTTGATACTCGACAGCTAAGCTCTAACATAAGCCGACATAAAATTTAATTTAATTGCGTAGAAGACCTAGTTGCTAGTACTCGAAAGATTGTACTAATGTTAGTATTATGTAGTAAATTTAATTTAGTAAATAAATATAAAAAATGCATAAAACATAAAAAACTCAGTCTTGACAGCGAATTGAGCCCGCACAACTCTCGTTTGCAAGGCTCACAGCTTACCCACTAACCTACACCAAAACAAATACCCGAGAGCAAAAATAGGGAAACAAATTATGAGAGCGCAAGCCAATTCTATAAATTGTTTTCTCTCCTTTGAATTTCAACCACCATTTAAGACGCAAATCGGCTTAATCTGAGAATTAAATTAATAATAAGAATTCTAAGAGTTAATCCAAAATCAAGCTCGAATTAGTCTCAATTCATGACTGATTATCCGAATCGGTATCAAAAATTTAAGATTTTTTTTTTTCAATTTATGACCGATCAAGTTTGTTTTTAGACCAGCTTTTTCTCTCTGTGCACTTAATATTGTATATTCATGTTAAAGTTAAGATATCCTTCAGTTTGCTAATTAAACAAATGCATTTTTGAGCTTTATCAGATATTTTAATTATATCAAAATATATATATCTCGCCTGATTTTATTTTCTATCTAGCATTCTAGTTAATTTGTTCAATTTCCACACATTCAGCACATGCTATTTAACTGTACGTGATCTAGAAATTCCTAACAGAAACGCATGAGCTTTCATTATCCTCACAGCTCCTTGCTGCCTCTAACCTCCTGATGGCCTCTTTGCACTGCAAATGACACAAGTTAAATGTCGACTAAGTGTTGTTGACAGCCACGTTGCATTCCAGGCAGCTGCCCAACACAGATGAGAAGCCTCCCCTCGCCTTCCTTTCCTGCTCCTCGAGCAACTCGACTGACACGATGCGACTTGACTTGACTTGTCGTGAGAAGTATCCTTGTTAGCCTGTAAATAAAATCAGTGCCTGTAGCACGAAAAGTTGACAAAGTTTGATGCACTAACAGACTTGTCGTCATGCTCCTTGCACTGGCATTAAACTGAAGTGAACAACATCCCCGCCAGCACACATCCTTTAAGAAGCGACACAAAGTTGACAACCGAAAAGTCACATTCTGGTACATTAAATTAATGAAATGATTTGCCGGTGATAACCCACCTCCTTGTGGGTCATTCCTGCTGCTGCTGATGCTTCCGCAGATCTTGTTGGAAACTTAAAATGTGACAACGTTTTCATGACGATAAAAATGCGCCAAATCACCCACAACAACAAAAACAGCAACAACAACAGGAATACGCATAACAATAGCCACAGATACCACGATGATGCGACCAATTGTGGGTCATTAATCTTTCAAAACAAATGCGGTTCAATGTTTTTGACAGCAGGGGTAGAAAATAGCAAAAAAAAAAAATTTCATAACATCGGAACCAGAACAGGAAAGGCAAAAGCTTATGGAATAAATACCCTGTAGGCAAGGTTATATCGATTTTAGTAATTTTTCAATAATATTTAAAAGATAAGGAACTACTTAAAAAACCTTCTTTACTTACATAATATTTAAATGTGATGAATTTTTCAGAATATATTTTTTTATTAATACTTTCATGTTTTTTTCATGTCAATCTTACCAATCAAAATTGTTTAGTTTATTTCAGCCCCTTGATTAAAAAAATATAAAAAAAACATCGCTCCTTAGCAGCAAGTTTAATTTGTAAAATATTGACGAAAGTGAGAATATAAATAAATAGATCGTTGAATTTTACTGTTTCAAAATCTCACAGGAAAGAGCAAATAGGACTCTATTTAGGTTAACGAATATAATATTACCGAAGTTCATCTTTCGGCTCATATCCTAACTTCTTAAATGATGATAATTGAGTGATATTATAAAGTCAGAAAATATTAGTCGGGACAAGACCCTGCTGATTTTATTTTTATTATAAAAACCCTTAAACTTTCTGGCTAAATTCCTCTATAATATACTTGGAATACTAAAAATCTACTAAAGTATTTAAAATCGGTAAAATCGGTTTCAAAAACGTTAATCCAAGGCAGATTGCATAATTCCAAAGAGAAAACCCTTTACACATAAGCCGATATACTCTACCGTTTAGAAGCATAGTCAAACCGTTAACAATGGAACGAGTCATGTGCAAAAAGAGCATTCACTTTACTCACGCTGTCAGAGTCAAGTTTCGCACGGAGCGCAAGAGGTGGGGGGATTGAGTTTGGAGGGGGGAACTGCTGTCATTTACAAAGCCCAGTGAAGTATTCAACGCGTCTGGCTTTGATGGCCATACAGCGGCGACATATTACTTCCTTATTTGTGGGCCGCACATACGACCTTTGCCTCTGACAGTGCTGCACCCAAACCAACCCCCCAACAACCCCCACCCCAAGACATACACACAAACATTCACCGTGCGGCGCGTCACGCACCAAAAACAAAAACATTCAGCGCAGCAATTTCACTAAAAATTATGCATTTAGTGTGTGTTGTTGTTTGTGCCTCTGTCTGGCAAACATACGCGTTAAAACAATGACTGGACGTTAGCATTTCGCGCTGACAGCGAGCCAAACATCCGACAGATAAAAATGCTCCACACTTCGCATTTTGATTGAATCGACGGCGCACGTGGACTCGTTGTGGGTGGTGCTGTCAATTTTAGGTGGTGCCACCCACTGTTTGGCGCTGTGTCATTGGTTGGTAGCCGTGTGGACGAGGATGTTGTCGTCATGGCATTAGCACGACAGGAGTGTGGAGTCGGTTGCTGCTGGGATGATAATGATAAGCGTATAAAACCATTAAGTGATTCCACTTAAATGAGCACGTTAGGATAAATGTGACTCTGTTTCGCTGATTCTCCGCTTTCTTTTTTTTTCTTTTTTGCTGCACATTATCGTTGCTTCCTTTAAGGCGTTGCCGATTTAAAAAACGAGAAAGAATAGCTACCTTCGGCGAAACACTCTTGCTTATACAAAAAGAGAATGACAATGCTACCTTTGAAATTAATTTTCTTATTTGAATCAATATTCTAGAATCTAGACCGATTGTTCCTATGACAGCTATAAGATATAGTAGTCTGGTTTTGACCAAATTAAAATAGTCTATATAAAACATAATAAAATATGCAATTACTGAGTTTGGTTAAGATAGTTTGAGAAACAAAAAAGTTGTTCATGCAACAACTCATTTTTCAACAGATTGTTCCTATTACAGCTATAAGATATAATTGTCCAATTTTGATAAAACTTTGTAAGCGTGACTAAATAATGCTAAAACTTATATTAAGTAAGTTTTGTCAAGTTATCTCAACAAACAAAAATTTTCGAACGATCGTTCCTATAGCAGCTATATGCTATAGTAGTCCGATCCGGCAGATCGATGTACCAAATTTTATCAAGATAACTTTAAAATCTTGTCTAGTCTAGTTTGCGTTAAAACAGACAGACAGACAGACGGACAGACGCACAAATCTATATCGACTCCGATTGTCGTCCTGATCAAGAATATCAGGGGCCGGTAATGTTTCCTCCTATTCGTTGCAAACTTCTGGCAAAATTATAATACCATCTGCAAGGGTATAATGAGTGAGGGAGATTTTTGAAATGACTAAGATAATGAATACTAATATGATTATACCAATGGTAGAAATTGTATAGTACTTGTGTATTTATGTTAATTGTTTTTAAATCATATTAAACTAAAACTGTTTAGCTCAAATTTAAAACTATTTTATAGTTGAATTTGTAGGTGTTAGTTTTTAGCGACCTTTCTTAATTTATATTATTTATTCAACTATTATTTTATTTTTAGTTTCTTAATTTTCTCTTTTAGTATCATTAATTAATGTTAATATATACAGAATGTATTTTTCTTATGCACTTTAATTTATGTATATTTTGTTTAGTTCCTATTGCTAACGGCAGCCCTAAACGACTTACTTAAAAAGTGGCAACCCCACACTTTTAACTTCTAGCAATTACTCATCATTTTTTAAACTGACTGCTAAATGTTAATAGAAATGTGACAAAAAAAAGGGCTTAGCAACATGATAATGTGACATCATCTTGAAAAAAGGATGTTGATCAATACAAAAACTTTCAAGTGCCAAAGTTTATGCATTGTGCTTACCTATTTTACCCACTGTCACTATCACTAATTGAATTACACTGAGCAAGCAGAATAAGGGAAAGTGTACCGAGACCACAACAAAAAAAAAAGGACAAAATACGCAACAATATCTCCTTTACTACCCACAAAAAAAATGAACATCAAGGCAACTGACGACACCAGCTCAGAGGTGAAGCAGCTCTCTGGCAGGACAAGCTTAAATCCATGCTACCAACTCGAGGCGTGCAGGAAAGGACGATGCCAAAGGAGCTGCTGCTGCTCGTTCCGTTAACAGTCCCTGAGCGTTGGGCGTTTCACGTTAAATGACCAACAAGGTGACAATGCAGATATAATGCGATATGCGGGCAGACAAAACGACAAACGTTCTCGGGCTCAGTGACGCGATGGCAATGACGACAGCGACAACGACAACGACATCGATGGCGACGACGACAACGATTGGTGATTCGCAATTGATAATGCTTAATGTGAACTGTCGCAGTCAACTTCAATGACTGATGACTGATGGCTAGGGCCAAAAAACAAAAAGGTGGAACCCCGGCTTATCTCTGAACTTTACGCACAATATAGCACGCAGATGGCTGGCAATGTTAAATGACGTCGACAAGGCGCACATAGTTAATCATGATTTTTTTTTTTTTGATTTTTAAAGATGACTGCTTAAATCGTTTAGCTTGTTGGGTTGCCGAAATCAAAAACAAGCATCAAAACGTAATTGCAAAAAATATTACAGCATTTTGTATAGGATTTATGGAGGTTCTATAAGCTTGTTATTAGCATAACTTTGCTAAAACTGAACCGATATCCAAGTGATATACCATTTTGAGCTAGGTTTGCTTTCTAAATTGATTATATGTTTTTAATTAAATATGTCTTTGCAATATAGTGGGAGTTTATCCCTTAATATTTAATATTACATTTGGGATTTACAAATTTTCAAGTGAAATTAATATTATAATAAATAACATTCTTTGTAGTACATTATAAATATTTTTAAAATTAAAATTAATATGTAGTTTTACAGAACTCCCATAATTTTGTCAAATAGTTATTGAGGAATACCAATTTTATTTGATTGTGATTTGTTGTGATAGTTGTGCATCTAAATCAAATATATGCATTGAAATAAAATAATGTCCGACTTCTTCGACTTTGCAGTAAAAGTCGAAACAAGTTAAGCACAGTTAAAACAACTCCAACATAACAATCATTTCACACATGCAAAAGCCATGTAAAAGTTAATAGAATAGTGGTTGAAAATGGAAGGCAAACATGAATCAGAGTCACGACCGAAAAAAACCAGTGTCATAATAGTGGACTACACTTAAGGCTGGCAGCGGCACCCGCATCCTTGGTTGGAAACTTTGCGCCGTTGACATTTGTTAATTGTCAGCTGGGGGTTTCGGTTTGCAAACAAGCAGTTGGCCAAAAGCCAACACGGCCAAAAACACACACACACACACACAGCCATTAAATCGGCGAAACGAAAGAAAACGCCGAAATTGTAACAATTTAATTAACTTTTTGGTAAGCAATTGGCGCTGGCAGTTAAAGTACTTTCTGTCGCCTCTTGACTTGTTTTTACCTTTACACAATTGTTGCTGCTCTTGCTGCTAATTACGCAATGTTTTAACTTTAAAATGGCGTCGCCATTTCACGCGCGCTGCTTGTGAAATTTACAACGACAACTGCAGCAACTACTTACACCCTACTGGAGACACCCTACGCCCACTAACTTTGCACTTTGTTTTGTCTGTTTAACTTTTATTCATAGCTCGCTGACTTTTGCTGATTGTGCAGCAGTGGAAAGCATTCCACGCCACACTGCAACAAACTCGTAGGTGTTGCATGCACCCTCTAGCTACCCCTACTCACCTCCAACCTTTCAACATTTGTCGCATGCACTAGCAATTTATTTGTATGTAGTTTTTAATTTTTGAAAGTTACAATTTGTACTCTGCGGAAACCTTGCCGCAAAGGCGAGATCATCAGTTATATCGCGTGTGCAACAGTGCGTATGCGTGTTTACTGAAGTTTCTTGTTGTGTCATAAGTTATTATTGTTATTGTCATAGGTCTAATTAATTTGAATTTATATTGCATTAGTGAAAGAATCCAATAGCAAACTATTATATTCGAATTATCGTTATTAGATTGCTCGAATATATAGTGATCTATTTATCTTTTTTAGATGGTTTCTAATGAATTGTCATATGATCTTTGCAAAAACTAATTTTGTTTGGTACAATTTTTGATCTGATCTAGGAGAAGAAAGAAGTTTAAAGACCAGAGTTGAATTTTATCAAAACTTTATCTTAACAATTTGAAATTCATGTTGCATATTCCAGCATCCGCACAGTTTTCCATTATGTTCGATATTTAAACTGTGCACATGCCAAGCTGATTTTTTCTCCCGATTGCATTTTATAGCAAAAAGCACAAAACAGGAAGCTTAGACCGGGCTTTAGACTTATGCACACACAGAACCCAAAGACACACACACACACACACACACACACACACACACACCTGCGACACACTCACGTACACATTTGGCAGCGGCTGTCAGTCAATTTCCATTAAGTCAACACCTTATTGAATTTTATTGTAAATTGAAAAAGTGCAAACTGCAAAATGGCGAAAGACACATCCGAAATTTTAGCAGCACATAAAGTAAGATTTGAAAAAACAAATTGAAATCAAGCAGCTGGAATAGAAACACATAACAAATGTGAGATAGTAAGAAGGTGGTGGTGGGGGTGGGGCGCAATGAGTGCAGTAAATGTTTGCAATTAATTTGCATAACTGTGTGTAATTGTGTAATTTGTATTTGTCACATAAATTATCACGCAATGAAAATAGTTTTCAAATATGCAGACAGCAGCAGCAGCACAGGGTGTTTAGGGGTAAAACGTACGCAACTATCGATAAATTATAAAGCCGTTGACAACGCCCTCACAAAAACACACACACACACACACACACACTAGCAAACAGGAAACGGCAACTGACTAATTTTTCGTCTTCCTCCCCCCAACAATTGTATTTTAGGTGCTTCGCCAGCACCGCAAATTTTATGCACGTTATAAATCACGACTACGACATCGACGACGACGACGACTGCGAAAATGTTCACATTAATTGTTGCAACGTCATTTTCGGGCCTATTGTGTCGGGTAGTTCGGGTTCGGGTTCGGGTCGCTGTGTGCAAGGCTAATAAAAGGCGTTCACTCTGCGAGTGTGTGTGGCTCCAGACGCCTTTGTGTCACGTGGCAATTTCGCAAAAGGAATTTCAACAATGTAGACGTTTTTACAACAGTTGGGGGGCACTGGTAAAAAGAATCACAAAAAAAATCAGCTCAACTATTTTTTTTTTTTTTCTCTGCCTTTGGTGCATAGTCAAATGGGTTTGTGGAGTCGGTGGCAATGAAACATGACTGTTTAGTGGCGGGATTTGGGATTTGTCAAAGGCGCGCATACAATGCCAACAAAGCCCGCCGCGGCTGTGTAATTTTCATAATTTTACATTTGAGACCCGCAACGTGGGCAGATAAAGGAGCGTACTTCCAGTTGATAAAATTGCGATTTGTTATTTGTGCTTTTAGACAAATTCCATTGACAGTGGTCACTCTTGGTTTTCCAACTTTCCGATATTAAAATGGTTTAGAAACTAAAATCCTTACATCAAAAATGTATTTAGAACTCCAAGTGCTGCAAGATGTACTTATAACTATGGCACTAGTCACAATGGCTAACATCAAGTCTTATTCATTATTTAATGAACTAAATTTAATCTTTAATATTATTGCACACACATTTTTTGGAGGGCTGAAAATGGGTAATTAATAATATCTTGGCATGGAGCAACACATCTCCATAGCGACAGGTAATAATCACCTTTCTCATATGGAATAAACAGCTAACACGCATTAAGTTAAGTTAAGCTAAGTATTACTACCTAAATCTAACCATTTAGCTATAAAATAAAATATTGTTAACAATAAATAGCATTATATTTTATAATTTCTAAATTTACATCCTAAAAATATATAAGTCTCAATTTATTTTAAATTAAATAAATAATCTTTCTACGCATTATTTGCACGTTTGCATAAGCTACACACACATGCAAAAGTAAATGCGAAAACATATGCATGTGTGTGTGTGTGTGTGTGGTGTTGTTGGAGGCGCACATAAAATGCAGGCAAAAACACTCGAAAGTTTTGCACAAAGACAGAAACAGCAAAAGGGCGTCGTTAATATTTCAAAAGCAGAAAGACAACAAAACAAAACAGAACAGAAATGCTGAAAATACAAGCACGCATACGTACACACACACACACGCACACACACACACATATACATATAAACAGACGCATAGCAAAATGGCAAATTACAATAAGAGCAACAAGAACAACAACAAAAACACTTTAGACAATTGCACGTGCCCATACTTGACTTGTGAAAATATTAAAAGGCATATTTTGGCGCTTGGTCAGCAGATGGACAATTGGTGAAGCAAGGCACAAGACAAACGGAAGATGCACGTAGCATGTAATTTATGGCCAAAGCCACAGTGAGGTTATGTTACGGATTACGGTTTGAGCATCGCACGCACATTCGCAAACAGCAGTCAATGTGTGTGTGTTCATTTGTGATGGGGAACACCAGCACTGCAAATTAATTGTTGGCAACGCCGGCGACAACATCTGAGTTAAGCAAAGCTGCTGTCTGTGGGGGTTAAATGTCCATTTATCACCTGTGCCTGGTCAAAGGTTAAATGATGTGCACAACGTCTTACATGTGATCAATTAGCTAGTGAAAAGTCCTTGCACTTACCTTTCATATTCATCCTCGGGTTCACACTTTATCTCTATGTTAAACGTATTCATGATGAAAATACAATTAATAAATCAAAAAATCACAATTTTTGGGGGACAAATGAAAGTTTAAAAAAATTCCCGCACACAGATTCAACGCAGCTTGCTCAGCTAAGAATTGAGCGTGTTGCCACGTAGTTGCAATAGGTTGGCAGGGCTGCGAAATTTAAATATATTAACTGCAACACAAGGTTACGCAGCAAGATAAAATTACACCCAAAAATGAAATGAGAGAGGAATTTGATCTCATAAATAAAAATGTCGAATCTATCATAAGAAAAATACATTTGTACTATTTGTGGAATTATTCTCTTTATTTTGCATATAAACTACAACAAACGTTTACCGAAAATTTGATTCTCGGCGTAAAAGAAATTTATTTGCATAGTTTTTCAATTGTGAAATATTCAAGTAATATTTTGATTCATAACTGTTATTTCGATTTCTTGATAAAAATCTGATTTTGAGCTGTAACTGCTACTACAGATAACACACAAATTTGAAATACGTCATAGCGCTGCCAGATTACATACTAAAATCAGCGATATGTGGCAGCACTGCCTAAACAGCTGGCTTGCTGACTTTGCCGCCCAAATGTAATTTTAAATATTTTAACATGCTCTTAAACATTTTATTTAGTCAGTTACAAAATGGGGAAGCAGTCTTAGGGATCACCAACACCTAGATGAGTATAATTTAAAAGAAACCACTAATACACACATACACCTATTGCTTCAATGGAAACGGCGGCACCCAGCCGCCAAAGGAGCGCTCCAACTCCTCGGCCACCGCCAGACAGAGGCGATCCTTGTTGTGATTGGCCACCACCTGAATGCCCAAGGGCATGCCCTTTGCATCCAGACCCATGGGCACCTGGGTTGCCGGCAGGCGCAGCACATTAAATAAGCTAAAGTAGCTAAAATCCATAAATTTGACCAAAGGATAATAGTGGAACGTAGCGGTGCGTGGCGAGCTGTGGAAGAAGAGGACACCATTGTCACCCAGCAGCTGCTGCAAGTATAGTTTGCACTTTTTGGTCGCCTCACGCATCAGCGACTCTGACTCCTTGGGCAGGACATCATCTATTAGCGAGTAAATTGCCGCCATGCTATAATCGCTTTGACCCAGTAGCTTCTTGAAGAGTTCCACAAAGGGATTCAGTTCGACACCGTTGCCCAGCAACTGATTGAAGTTCGACGGCTCCTGCGTCATCCAATAGCGCCACATTTTTCTCGTCAACTTGGTCTCTGGCAGCTCCGCCAGGCGCACCTGCTGTCCTGTGAGTACTTCGAAGTGCTTCCGCACATTGTAGAGCACACGCTCCGTTTCCCCCCGGACGGGATTGCATTGCCGCATCCGATTGTTG
Source organism: Drosophila maculinotata (assembly GCA_035045305.1). Taxonomy (NCBI): domain Eukaryota; kingdom Metazoa; phylum Arthropoda; class Insecta; order Diptera; family Drosophilidae; genus Drosophila; species Drosophila maculinotata. The sequence continues at coordinate 21,469,275 of JAWNPD010000335.1, read as the reverse complement.
GGCATGTAAAAGTAGTTCAACTTCTTCAGATCCACCGGCTGCTGCAGCTGCATCGTCTTCTGAAGCTTCGGCTCGAGCAGCACCTGCATGATGGGACGCAGATCGCTGGCATAGCGGGACATGGGCCCGACGCAGACCATCGTCTCCAGCTCCTTGCCGGTGCGAAAGGTGCACCCAGCCGTGTTAATCGCCCCAGAGCTGGGCTTGTGCCCAAAGATGCCGCAATTGAAGGCGGGTATGCGTATGGAGCCGCCAATATCTGTGCCCAGGCCAAAGCCAGTGCAGCAGGCGGAGATCAGAGCGCCCTCGCCGCCGGATGAACCACCCACGGAGCGGCGCAAATCATAAGGATTATTGGAGCAGCCAATCAGCATGTTGCGGGATTCAATCCACTTGTTGACCTCCGGCACATTGCTGGTGGCAATGATAATGGCGCCGCTCTGCTTCATCAGACGCACGCATTCCGCATCCTCCTTGGAGCGCACATCCTTGCGCGCCACCAGACCCAAGGTGTGCAGCTTTCCAAGGACCGCAGTGCTATCCTTGGTGGTAAAAGGCACGCCCAGAAAGGGCAACGCCTCCAGCTGTTCCACACTGTAGCCATTCGCAGCCAACTTCTCATCGATATCCTTCGCCTGCTGCAGTGCCTCCACAAAGGGACCATCGACAACCGCATTCAATTCCCGATTGACGATTTCAATGCGTTCGCAATAAGCTTTGACGATGTCGTAACTTTTGAGCTTACGCTCGCGTATTTGTGTTGCCAACTCGACGGCACTCTTGCTCAATATGACCTGCTGATCCACACTCAATGGAGTTGCCACACGCTTGTGCGGACCCAGATACCATCCTAGGACGAACTCCAACAGCCAATCGCTTACAATATGCACCAGGACTAACAGTGCCTCCAATAACATGTGCCATACAGACATTTTAAGTTATAGATTTCTATCGTTACTTTTAATTAAAATTGTTTTGCACTTTGATCGTTGTCGCCCACTTACAGATAACTAGATATGAGCATACATGAGCTGATTTCATATTGGCGTTGCCACAGTCGCAAAGTTTGAAAGCTCTGCAGAAACCGGAATGGAAAGCTCTGCTTTTTGAACAGCCGTTGCGGAGGGTCCAAACGGCTACTGCATGATGGCTGTAAAAGATTAAATCTAAACCGTTTCTTTTTTGTTGCTTAAAAGCTGAAATTATTGACTAGCATAAAATTCACCAACAGCTGTTGGGGGAGTCAAGACTGAAGATTTGAATGATGGCTGTAATACTAGATTAAATATACACGGCTTATGGATTATTCAACTTTAAAAACTTTAAATAAACAACTGAAAAATGAAATTTGTATTTCTGAATTTAAAAAGCAATATTTTTATTTATAATCTCATTTTTTCAGTACTTTATATGTATATTTGTATGTCTTTCTTGAAATGTAACTTAATTATCCTTAATCTATCATTTTATTTTTAAAAACTCATTTTTTTATAATTGTACCTATAACTTTTGTAATTTAATTGTCAGTGTCGACTGTTACTAGTAGACATTAAATAAATAAAAAGAACAGTAATAAAAGCACGAGTGCTGTAATATTTAAAATTTACACTATTCCTAACAAAACAACTGTAGATACAATCTTGTAATGTGCTTATGCTGCCTACATTCAGCGTTAATTCATGATAAGCAACTAAATATACTTTTTTTTACTTGATACTTGTGCATAGCAAGTTAATTAATTAGAAGAATTTTTAACAAATATTATCATATGAAAATGTTTGTTTACAATTGACGCGCTGATTGACACGGAAGTGTTGCCACCTAGTTCGTATTTTTTAAGATGCCCGTATTTAAACAGTTTGTTTAGTGCATGTTAAAGATATGCATTGGCTGATAATTTGGCATTGTCAGAATTAAGTTAGCAAAACTGATAAATTAGTTTAATAATAAATGAAAAATACAAATATGCAGTACTGCAAATTCAAATGTAAACACTGTCGGAGCCAAGTCGTAACGTGTATGGCCACCTTGAGCACGCAGAACACGCCACCGCCAACAACAATACAAATAAATATCGACCCGTCGTTTCGCTGCCGTCTCCGCAGCTGTGAGTGGTAGTTGCTTTACCGTCGCGCTGCTATAGCGTCGCAAATCCGCTTTCAGTACCTGCATCGAATATTCGTATGTAAAAAACCAGCGACTTCAAAAATAGAAAGTCAACTCATTTGAATGCAAATTTTTCTGTTTTTTACTTTAAACTTCAAATCTGTGCTAAATTGCACTAAAGCGTTGCCAGTGTTTATTTGTTTTATGCATGCGGGTGTGAGAGTATAAATAAATATATGTGTGTGTGTGTGTGTGGGGGTGGTTAGGTGTCAAGGGTGTGCGTGTGCGCTGAGAAACGCAGCAACTGTTTAAATTGCATATTATATTAATTTAGATATTCAAAGAATTGCACCTATTATGCACTTAAGATTGACGCAAAATGTTTGCCTTAAAGCAATTACTTAGCATTAACTGCAATTTGTTTACTGAGCGTGTTTTGCGTTTGTTTAGTTGCCACATTCAAAATCACCGCTTAAATTTTCCTTATGTGTCGTAAGTTTTGCTTGATAAACAAACAATCTCATACATAGTGTCAACAGAGCTTTTACTGTAAATAGTTACAAGGTAGTGTGTTTTAGAGTCTGGTATGCAGCTCCGCTTGTAAATTGATCATATTTTTATTCGCATACAGTATTGAATTGAATGAAAGCAGAATTTATAAAAATGTTATTCCTTGATTTTTTAAAAATTATATATATACAATTTTTAAATTTAAGAAAAAAATTATTTTAGCAGTCTAAAATTCGATACTTAAAAAAATGTAGCCAATACTTGATTTTCCCGTACTATGCAGTAATTCGAGTTTTGAAAATATGAAATTTGAGCTCTTGAAACAAAACTGTACAGAATTTAGCATTTGGTTCGAGTTACAGAAGTTCATCTTAATTCTAATTTCTGTAAATCAACGAGCAGATACGAGAAATTGCATTATTTATAACGCCAATTTCAAAAGTTTTCGAGAGAATAAATAAACTTTTCTCAATAAATACATTCTAGAATTGAGATCATGCATTGAAATTTACGTTTCCCATTTGTCGACAAATATACAATCTGTATAAATCTAATTTTAACTGTAATTTTGAGTACAGAATTTGTGCAACCTCAATATAATGTGTTTATAAAACCATTAAATCAAAAGTAATAGTTTAATATACAAATATTCATTTTTAATAATCCTTATCATAATTTTTGAGTTTTCCATCAAATACTGTATATATTTAACATACGACCTAAATTTTGTTTTCCATACAATTTTGTCAAGGAACAATTGCGAACTGCATACCTAGTTTCACTGCACACTACACGCGGCATGTTGGGGCATATCGTTTGTCACATTTGATTGATAAGAGCAACTGCAATCTCTTGTTGCTGTTTCTCTCGCACGTGATAGGCAACAATTAAGTTTTTGATGGCGATGAATAGTTGTCGTCGCGGCTGACGCCCGCTGATTAGCCATAAGCCGGTTGAGGTAAAAATGACTACCTAGAAACTCGGCCGATAACAATTAGTAAACGAAATCTTATATGAGTGCGAAGGTGGGTGTGTGCCAGGTGTGTAACAGACTGCGATTTTTAGGCTGGTCAAATCATTCGACAAACACCCATTGTCGCAGACGCACGAGTTGAAATTATTAGTTCCGATATTTCAATATATATATATATATAAATATATATTACAGGTAAAACTGTCTAAAGTTCCATGGAAATGAAGTCAGAAACAGAAACCGAAACGGCCTCGTCCACGGGTGATTCAACAACAACAACGGGTGCGGCTTATATGCGGCAATTTGAGAATATTATAGCGCCGGGCAATGTGGCCTCAATGACCAGAGAGTTCAAGCCACAGGTTGCCTACGAATTTGAACGCTACTTAAATCCCCAAAAGCTAAAACAGCATGTGCTACGCAGCGACAAGCTGCGCTCCCTGCTGGAGCATTATGCACGGGAAACGCAAACGCCTTTGCGGAAGCTGGAGCAGCAGGCGCGTGCCATTATCGATGAGATTGGACTGGACAGGAATATGGCCATTATACGCTGGTGCGGCATTGCCATTACCGCAATTGGGAAGCGCATCTGTGACGGCTTCTATGTGAACTCGGCGAGCATGGCGAATGTCCGCAAGGATATGGGCCATTGTCCTGTGCTCTATTTGCCCAGCCATCGCAGCTACATGGACTTTATACTGATGAGCTACATCTGCTACTATTATGATATCGAAATACCCGGCATTGCAGCCGGCATGGGTGAGTGAGAGATTAACTTTTGCTCTTTTTTTATTACCTTGCAAAGGTTATTTTTCGACGAAATGTGTAACTCATTGCAGAAGACATCTCCGACCTCTTAGTCTATAAATATTCTTGATTAACATCAATATTTGGGCTTAAATATTTCACATCCTATCTGAACTAGGCTTCTAGGAATTTCTTGTTGCTGAAACTTGGTACACTTGCTTCCTTTAGCAGAAGGTTGTAACATTATCGAAATTAGCCAGATCGGAACACTATTTCATATAGCTTCCATAGATATATTAACCAAAACTCATACACTACGAGCTTCAGTCTGTTTCTAATACTTGTTCTTGTTTCTGCAACATTGTTGTGTTGCAAGATATCTTGACCAAACACTAATATTGATAGTTATAGGCTTACTAACATTTTAATCAAATCTTATCAACATCGGTCCACTATGTCATATAGTAGTTAATAATTGCACCCTCGTATAAAAACACTTTGGATTAATTATTCATCTGTGAGAAAACTAACTCCTGTTTTTATTACCTTACAGACTTTCATTCGATGTTTGGAATGGGCACCATGCTCCGCAAAACGGGCGCCTTCTTCATGCGTCGCTCCTTCTCCAACGACGAGCTTTACTGGGACATCTTTCGCGAGTATATGTATGCACTGGTGGCCAATTATCATATAGGTGTCGAGTTCTTCATAGAAGGCACACGATCCCGCAATTTCAAAGCACTGGTGCCCAAGGTGGGACTGTTGTCGATGGCCCTGTTGCCTTACTTTACCGGCGAGGTGCCGGATGTGATGATTGTACCCGTTAGCGTTGCTTACGAGCGTGTGCTGGAGGAGCAGCTCTTTGTCTACGAGCTGCTGGGCGTGCCCAAACCCAAAGAGTCCACCAAGGGTTTCTTCAAGGCACTCAAGATCATTGATGAGCGTTTTGGCAAAATGTTTCTGGACTTTGGTGAGCCAATCTCCGTGCGCGAATTCTTTGGCCACGAAGGCGGACAGCGCATCCAACGTGCCGGACTCGCCGGCTCCATGCAGAAGCTCAATCGGCAGGAGATTGAGCTGGTCAAACAGCTGGCCAACGAGATTATCTATCAGCAGCAGCGACGCATTGTCATCACCACATTTAATCTACTGAGTTTATATTATGCAAGTCGTTTATATGGACAGCGCAGCGTCAATCTGGATGAACTCTCGCTGGGTATACTGCATCTGCAGCGCATCTTTGAGCAGCTGGGCGCCCATGTCAGCACCAGTGCCAACAGCATCAAGCCGGACATCGTTGATGCCGTCGAAATCCATAGCAATATTTTGCAATTTCGTGTGGGAAAATTGCAATTTACGCCATTAGCAGTGGAGCAGCTGGCCTCGCGAATCGATATGAAACGGCTCAAAGCACATGCGCTCCTGCCCGAGACGATGGCGGTGGCGGTGCCCATGTTGGCACTGCAGCTCTACATAAATCCCTGCATGTTTTGGTTGGCACGACCCGCTTACCTGCTGCTGGCTGCACTCAAGGAGCAGCGACGTCAGCAGCACCTGGACAGCATAGGCTCCCATGCGGATACACTGGCGGCGCTGCACAGGCATGTCAACTGCATGGATGGACTGTTCCAGCATGAGTTCATCATTGAATCTAATCGCGAGGCTGCGGAATTTGAGATGCACTTGCAGCTGCTGCTGGATGAACGTGCCTTGGAGCTGAACGATCACACGGGCAGGATTAGCGTGCAGGACAATGAGTGCACGCGTGTTATTCTCGCTGCACTGGCACCCTTTCTCTGCCTCTACTATCAGCTGGCGGTGACGTTGCGAAAGGTTTGTAAAATGCTTGACCCTGAAGAGGGTGTTATAAATGTGTCAGGAAATGTGTTGCCCATTGAAGGTGACATCTCTGATGTAGCCATGTCTGTGCTTTATCATTCTATGTGATTCTTTGGTTATACAACTTGGTACATATGATTACTTTTTTGCAAAGAGGCTTTAGCAATCTCAAATCTAGCTAGATCGGATAACTATAACTAATAGTATATACTGCCATCAGTACAATTTATTTAAAATTGCAGAAAGAAATAGATTTTTAAAGATATCTGATGAAAACTTTTAATTGCGCTTTGAATACATCAACATCAGACTAAGATATCTTTTCTAAAAGTTAATATCAGACTGTTATCATATATATTTTTATAATTATATATAAATTGACCAATACTTGCATCACAATATTATATATAAATTGACCAAGGCAAGAAGTTAAAAATTTAGTTATATAAAAAATACTTGGATGACAATATTATATTGCACTGAAGATAACTATTACGGACATATTGCTTATTAATGTTGGTTCTATCTTCCAGCTCTCGGATGATGTTGAATTCAGTGCCAAGGATCTGCTCGTGCTCGTGCAGCAGCACGTGGAGCAGCTGCTGCAACAAACAGGCACTGCTGCGCCACATGTGCATCCCTATTGCCTGGCATTGGACAATCTCAATATTGCCATCTATGCGCTAGTACAGTCGGGATACCTGCAAAAATCACGCGACACGGGTCTGATGCGCGTTGCGACGGCGACGTCGGACAAGTGCCTCAGGCAGCTGGAGCTGCAGCTGCTGGAGTATTGCCAGCTGATGCCATTTGCCCAATACTCAACGGCTGCCAACGAGCAGGCCCAATCGCATTTGGCTAAATTATAACTGTCAAATGGCAAGCGGTTGGCCAACCAGCCGCTGCCCACAGCCTTAGCAACGACGTCCTCAACACAGGAAAATAGTACAATATCACAAATCATCCATTTCGTTGTCAGCCTGGTCAAGAATTGTCGCATCATCTGCATACTGTTTGTTATTGTAGTTGTGGCGCCCCTTTGGCAGTTACTACTATGGCTAATTGCAGTCGCGTAGTGTGTGTGTTTTTGGTATAGGGTATTAGTATGAGGTGGGGTGTGGTGTGGTTGATTGGTTTGTGTATACGAGGGGGTTTTTCTTAGTCAGTAAGCATCTAACAATAATTATAATTGATATTCGATTTGTTGCCATACACAAACAAAATGCATAAGCCAAAAATGAAATGAAATATTGATGCCAGTCAATTTGGCGGCGACAAATACACTTTTTTATAGGTCAAGGCCAGGTTTTATATAGCTAGAGATCCCAACGACATTTGTTAATATACATGCATAAACATATATTTCAATTTTAAGTTCATATAGCTCAAATATCTTTACATTTTCTACATGGCCATAGATATTTGATGAATATTTGAACTTGTTCCTAAACTTCAACAACTTTATTTAATCCTACCATTTAGACTACTAAGCATTCCTCGTACACTGCACAAATAACCTTTCAAATGAATTTATTGCAGTTTTTGTTAAAAATTTTTAATAGTTTTTAGTTTTTTATTTACATGTATATGTTCAATAGCGGGGTTTTTAAACACGCTGTTTAGATTAATTTATGTTGACTTCGTTTGTCTGTTACTCAAAATGCGCTTTTAACTTTTAAATAAAACTGACAACTTAGTGATGCACTTTTAACATTATATAACTTTGTTAGTAACAGCGCAACATGTTAATTTTTTTTTGTCTGTTGCTCAAAATGCGCCGTTGAATTAAAAAAAAAGACACTTAACTTTTAAACAAAACTGCAAGTATTTTTAACTTAATTTCAAGAGTCGTCTGCGCCACAAGGGATTTAGATTTGATTTTATAAATAGATTTTTGGGAAGGATTTTACAGATATACCAAATCTTGCTTAAGAAAACTTTTGCTGCTCTTCACTTATGCCCTTGCAGACAGTTTGATAAACATATAATACCATAGCTACAATAAATTTGTAGGCTACCGAAGTTTATTTTTGTAGTGCAGTTACTGTAAAACGTAACTGCCATAGATTGACCTATTTTTTATAAAATTTGTTCATCTAAAACGTATTGCAAGGGTATTTTGAGCATGCATACTGTAATGCCCCTTTGTTTTTAGAGTATTCAATTCCTAAGGGTATTTTGTGACATCAATATAAAAGTGCCAATTTAAAAGCACTTGAAAATTTTAAATAAGCAAAATAATTAAAGTTACTGGAGTCCCTCTAGGAGGCTTCTATAAATTCTCAATATTTTTATAATGCATATGTAAACAAAGGAATTTCCTAAGAAAACAAAAAACTACATCAAACACACAACTAGCAACAACAAATAAATAGTGCAATATTTTGTTTTTATTTAATCTGTTTTAAAATCAAATTTGTGGTATATAAGTGTTTTGTAGCTAATTTTATATATATATGTATACTATATAAATAAAACACAAATACAAAAGTTTATACACTATAGCAACAGCAGAATAAAATATATTAAATTGGTGCCAGTTGCGCCCTTGCGAAAGATTAACAAAACAAATCATACTAAACTAAACTATATGTATATAATGAAAGTACAGGCAAGGGGATTGGAGAGAAAGAGTTGGTTACTAGCAAAACTCGCGCTTAAACTGATCCAAGGTGCGCTGGCTGATAACAACACGCATAAGGATTTTTTCGGAATTCTTCTCATCCGCTTTGGTATCCACAACGGCGGCATTCTTATATAACCAGGCCATTTCAGGTCCGCCGCTGGGCACGCGCACCTGTAGCTTGCGGCGTCCGGTGACATCCAGAATCTGTTTCTCAATGTCCTTCAGCAGCGGATCCAGGCCAGTCTGAGAGCGTGCCGAGACTAAATGACCTCCGGCAGCTGTTTGGGCCTGCGGTGCAACCAAATCGCACTTGTTGTACACGTTGACGATGGGCGGCAATTGGCTGGCGCTGGAATCGCCGCCGGCTACGCTGAAGGCCAGAGAGCGCAGTGTGGACTCGACGTGGGCGCGTTGGGCGGCATGACAGGGATGCGATACATCCTGCACATGTATGATAATGTCCTGTAAAATCAAAATATTTCAAATTTATTTGGGTAACTATTTTTAATTATTTTTTTTTCCTTTTTGGAATTTTAATTTGTTCAACTATAAACTTACCGCCAGCATGGCATCCTCCAAGGTGGCAACAAAGCACTCGAATAAACCCGTGGGCAGATCGGACATAAAACCAACCGTGTCCATATAAATGAGCTGGAGATTGCAAGGCAAGTTGCCCGCATGGGCCGTAACATCCAGCGTGGCAAACAGCTGATTGCGCGGCTGCAGCGACTCCTCCACGGTGAGCGCCTTTATCAGCGAGGTCTTCCCAGCATTTGTATATCCGACGACAGCAGCAATTGGATAATTTAGCTGCTTGCGCTTCTGACGCAGAAGCTGCCGCTGGCGACGTACGCCCTCCAGCTCAGCGCGCAGCTTGCGTTCCCTGGTGCGTAGAATTTCCTTTTGCAGATCACTCAAGGAGTAGCCCTGGCGACGTGTTTGCGTCGCATTCGACTCCTTTGCCTGCGCCCAAATGTAAGGCAGCTCCGCCATGGCCACCTGTAGACGCGCCTCGGCGCTGGTCGCATGCAGACGCAAGATTTGTATAACCACCGAGTAGCGATCCAGCACGGGCAACTGGAATTCCGACTCCAGAAACTGTTTCTGTGCAAAGGAGAGCGTGCCCTTGCTCACAAACAGGCAGCTGACCTCTCGCTCCTGTCGCAGTTGTCCTATTAGTTGCTTCAGCTCCGCCAGCTTGCCGCTGCCGAAGAGCGTCTTGCGCTCCAGGCTTTCCAGTGGCACTTTTAGTGCTCTGGCCACCTGCCAGTTGGGCAACGAGTGGATCAGCGCTGTGGCCTCGGCCAGCTGATCATCAGGGCGCACATCCGCGGGCGTTGAGCGCTTCGCCGTCCACTTGACATAGGGCTGCAAGATGAAAACGTGCTGCGCTGTGGCCACGTCCCGGCTGATGCGCATAGCCCCACCAGCGACCTCCTCGTAGGCTCTGTGGAATAAGAGAATATATTGATACGTTTTTTATAAAAAAAATAATAAAATGTTCTTTTAAAAATGAGTAAGGATGATTTTTTGGAACAAAATTCATTTACATATTTTTTCAATAGCGTATAAACTTGATATGTGTATAAAATAATGAGGTATTTTTAAAATTATTTATGCCATTTTTATTGATTTTGACACTTTAAAGCAAAAGTTTTTGTACTTTTTGGCATGATATTGGAAAGAAAAATTAGCCACTTCAAAATCCCTTTTTTTTTTGATTTTTATAGTTATTCTGACACCGCTTAAAAATTAAATACAAAATACCATATCATTAAATGTTTTCAAAAGCAAAAATAAATTATTATAGTTTAGCAATCATTTTTGTCATAATAAAATATAAACGATTAATTAAGTTAATTCTTATCCTTGATAAAATCAGAACTCTATCATGAATAAAATACATATTTATATAAAATTATTTATACGCACCGATCGTCCAGAAAACGCATATCTCCATTGCTCACTGCCACCGACTTCTCCTCGTCCTCCTGTCCAGGTTGCTGTCCTGCTTGAATTTGCGCCTCGAAGAAGCTCTTACGATTGCGAATTCCCTTCACCCCTTGGTGTTGGGTGTATTTAAAGCGTAGTGGGATTTGCGTTGTGGCCGGACGCAGTTGGTCGGACCAAGCCACCCGCAGTACTGTACGCAGGCACTTCATGGCTTCGGCTTAATACTACACTATATACAAATTTAGCTTATTTACTAATATGTTTTGTCCTTGAGCACCGTATGTTTGTTCTCGAAGGCCATCCAAGCAGCTTGACAGGATTTGGTGCGTGTCGATGTTGTTTGATATGCGATCCCAGTGGCAAGTACGGATGACACCAACACGTTATATTTGGCTGGATAGTGTATTTTTGTTTGCACCGCCTTTTGCACAAAATATGTGCCCGCAAATCCTATACAAATAAGAAATATTATGCAATTATTTTGACAACAAATGGAATGCCAACCTAAACAAAATGATGCCAGTCCCGTAAAAAGAGCACGTGTCATGCAGTCCAGGTAGCCGTCAAAGCCCGGGTGTTTATCGCGCTGCTGTTCCTTCAAACGCTTAATATCGTTCATAATAATTTATATATATTTGCACATTAATTAAACAACAAGGAGATACAATTCGCAAGCCGGCAATGTTGTGATGCAAGCTAATTGGCAGCATAGCAGTTTGATCGATCTGGCAACCACACAGTCAGCTGTTAGGAAACGTTTACACGATGCAATTTTTATTAGCTAGTATTATTATAAATACCTTGTCTTGAACAATTTAAGATATCAGATATTATAACTAATTGATCGATTATCAATGCAGTAAAACAAAAATAATGGATTAAGATTCAAAGTAAATAATTCGAGACAATGGAATTTGTATGACATGCACAAACACGATACAATCAATTAGTGTGATGGGTAGCACTTTTTGTACACAGTAGCAGCCAGTCTGGCAACATTGGTTCGTTTAGTTATTGTTTGTGGCATTCCCTCGAGATTTAGCTGCAAAATGGATGTGGAGAAGATTTGTCGCACATGCCTGAGCCTCTCCGGCCCCTTTCTGTCCATCTACGATGATGGCTCCGGCAGCTGCCTGGTCGATATGCTGCGCGAATTCACGAGGACCCAGGTAAGGCTTAAGCTTAAGAGTTCAAATCCCCAAAACTGAAATGCTCTTTTTATTTAAAGCCGCGTCGCGAGGACAATTTGCCAGGCAGGGTTTGCCTGAGCTGCATTAGTGAAATAAATCATTGCTACTCGTTCAAGCTGAAGTGCGAAAGCTCCAATCGCACCCTGAGACAGCTGTTGCCCAATGCTCTGCGGGAGGAGTCGGAATTTGTGGCCAAATCTGTGGTGGCCACTTTGGAGAAATCCCAACAAACCAGTGAAGTAGAAACAGCAACGACGGAGGCGCAAACGGATGAGGTGGCCACTAGCCTGGAGCAACCAGCAGCAACACAGCGGAAGCACAAGGAGGAACCGGATCAGGAGGAGGAGGAGGAGCAGGAGGAAGAGGAGGAGGAAGCGGCGCAAGAGTTTGACTATGAATTTACTGAGGAGCAGGAGCCGGAGCCGGATGAGGCGCCATCCAAAGCAACCGCTGAGAATATTATACTGCATGTGGAAAAGGACAATCTGAAGTATGAAACTGAAATGGTATTCAATAAAAATACTGGCGAGCTGCTCGAGCAGCCGCTAGAAAGCGTTGCTAAGCAGAAGGAATACAAATATCGACTTGTCAGCAATGGCAATGGTGACACATACATCTCACCAGAACCAGTGCCTGCGTCAGCTCGCAAAGCCGCCGAAAAGCAGCAGCAACAGCAGAAGGCGGCTGCAGAGGAGCTTATGACGCCAGATCCGCCAGAGTCACGATCAATGGCCAAGCGACGTCGGGCTGCTGCTGCTGCTGCATCGGAGCTGGCCAAGCAGTCGGAAAAGACGCCTGTCAATCCCACCAAGAAACAAAAAACAAGCACAAACTTAAATGAAACGCCTGCATCTGAATCGGACGAGCTTAAGGCCAATTTTCACTGCGATCGCTGCAATGCAGGCTTTGCCCTAGAGAAATCTCTGATCATTCACAAGCGGCAAAATGGCTGCACCCATCGCAACTTCAAGTGCAATGAATGCGAGCGAGTGTTCGTCTCGCTGGATCATTTAACGGAGCATCAGGCTAGCCACGGCGCGTACACCTGTCAGGAGTGCGGAGTGTGCTGCGAGTCCATGGAGCAGCTGGGCAGGCACATGGTGCAGACGCACAAACGCAATCTGCGCAATCAGTGCAACGTTTGCCAGAAGGGTAAGTACAGCTCCAGGCAGACAAATATTCAGTAAATCGAAAGAGTTATAGAAAAATACTTATCCAATGCAAAACCGTGTTAATTGCTGATATTTCCTTCATCTGACAGTATTCACCATGCTCTCAACGCTGCGGGATCACACGCGTATCCACACGGGTGAGAAGCCATTTGTGTGCAACGTCTGCGGCAAGGGATTCACACAGAATGCGAATCTGCGTCAACACAAGATGCGCCACTCCGATATAAAGCGCTTCAAGTGCGAGCTGTGCAGTCATTCGTTTGTGACCAAAGCGGAGCTGACCTCTCATGCACGCACCCACACGGGCGTCAAGCCGTATCAGTGTGAAGTGTGCTCGTCCCGATTCACCACCAGCTGCTCTTTGGCCAAGCACAAGCGGAAGCACACAGGAGAGCGACCCTACGCCTGTGATCTGTGCCCCATGCGCTTCACGGCGCTCAACGTGCTGAAGAATCATCGCAGGACGCACACCGGCGAGCGGCCCTTCGTTTGTCCCTTCTGCTCCAAGAGCTTCACGCAGCGCGGCGATTGCCAAATGCATCAGCGGACGCATCAGGGCGACAAGGTCTACATTTGTCCCGTTTGCAGTGAGGAGTTCAAGACGATGAACGACATGCGAGCGCATATCCAGATCCACGAGAAGGACGACAAGCGACTGGTGCACTTTACCCTGCTGAGCAACAAGGAGAATGGCAGCGGGGCGGTGGAGGAAGCCGACGAGGAGTCGGATGCAACTGATTTGCTGTAGATATGCTAGAATTTAAGTTGGGTATTTCTTAGACTAGAGCTGGAAAACTATCGTTCGCTTGATCTATTACTATCTAAATTTGTGACTAGTTGTATTCAATGTTTGAGCATTAGAGTGATCGATATTTTGCACTAGGGGTATTCAGTGTATTAGGTAAATATTAGGTATCTCCATACACATTAGCTTGTAAAACAATTAATAGATTTAGCTGTCCCCATTTTATTGTTTTGGTATTATTATTATTATTAGGATATAGTTATAAACTATCAACCTAATTTTATAATATTTTAAATTTAGAAACTAAATCAGCACCGTGCAGGGACTCTATTGCTACTATCAATATTTGACGAAAATTAAAAATTAATTTTTGTATATTTAATGCTAGAGTTTTCATCTAAAATGTAAACTAAGAAGATCCACTTATACCAAGGGTTGGCTCGCGGAGTGTGCTATGACGAAAAGGGACACTGGAAAACATCGCACAAGCAAATTAACGGTATGCTCATAGTGCATTTCAAAATAAAGTCAGAACTGAGAGAAACATGTTTTTGTTGTAGATGTTATGATTTATATAGTTATTATTATATCCCAACTTAAGCCCCTTGGCAATAGCTCGCCTGCTTTCCAGCTCTATTAAATAAGTTACAGCATTTTTCGTAGAATTTCCTTAGTCTTTAATTTTAGCTTACAACTGTAGTTATTAAAATGCTTATGAATCGATATCTGCACTTGGTTGTCTAGTAAAACTGTCCGAATTGCGCTGCCGGCGGCTGAAGCGCCGATGTGGACGCCTCCGGCGCGACAATAACAGCAGCGGCCGTTGTAACGACGGGCAGACTGAGTGATGCGCCGGTCGTCATTGGCGGATCGCCTTGAAACCAATTGACCAGCTCATGGTGCGCACTCTGCACGCATTTGCGCTGATCGGCAATCAGGTTCTCTGAGTATTTTACATGGTTGGCATACGCCTCCTTCTCGTGCTGCACATCCTTGGACATGCGATGCAGATCCTTCAGTATTGCCGAGCCCCACAACTGCACATGTATATCAGGTATTTTACTAGCCAACTGCATCGCCGGCGTCACCATGTTCATGCTCTCCTTCGAGTTGCCTATGCTGAGGAAGACATGCGAGAGCAGCACCAACGAACAGCTCGTCAGTCG
The DNA here is from genome assembly GCA_035045305.1 of Drosophila maculinotata. Taxonomy (NCBI): domain Eukaryota; kingdom Metazoa; phylum Arthropoda; class Insecta; order Diptera; family Drosophilidae; genus Drosophila; species Drosophila maculinotata. The sequence goes on along the minus strand of JAWNPD010000335.1, from coordinate 21,454,248 downwards.
ATTCAAGTCTTCCGCATTGGCCATTTTCAGTGTTTCGCGCAGGAAGCGTCTGTGTGGATGGGAAAATGTATCAGGTGGAGGGTTATTAAATACTAAAATGCAAATACACCGATCGCTCGAAATTAGATCATAATTCGCGAATAATTAGAATTTTGACAATCCTGTTTTCCTACACAAAATATTAATAATTTTTGATTTTAATATGCAATGTTTTAAACTTCATAAAGGGCCCAATGAATTACCTTGAAATGACCCCCCCCACCAAGACTTCAAACCCCCATAGCTTGGGCAAAACGGATCCGATTGTCAACCCCAAATCCATTTGGTCATTATTTACCCTCTACTTTAATTCTGCATTTAAGGTTTATGCACTTGTCAAATACATTTTGGCTATTTGCTACTCACTTGGCCTCGTGGAAGCTGTTCTTGTGGAAAGCGTGCAGACCCTGGACATAGTAGAATCCGCCCATTAGCGCCTGACTACTGTATGTGTGCGTATTTTCCGTGGAGACGGCGTCGAGTATTTGCTTGAGATCTGCATCCCGTTTGGTGCGCAGGTAAATTATGGCCAGATTGAGATTGGCGAACAGCTTGAGATCCCGTTCGCCCGTCTCGTTCACGCACACCAAAAACTGCCGCTCCGCATGCTCAAAGAAACTCGTGGACATGGAATACAGTCCGATAAGGCAATGCAGCTGCGCCGAATGTCGCTTGAGCAGACTGCGATGAGGCGCCGCTAGGCAAACATCTCGGGCTGCTGCTATCTCGCGTATGGCCAGTTCACGATTGCCCATGACCATGCGGCACATGACAATGTGCTCCAGCAGGATGACCTTAAAGACGGATAATATGGATTTGTCCTCCTGCAGCTTGAGCTTCTCAATCTGAGTAAGCGCCTTTTCCGTATACTTTTGCGCCTTGTCCATGTAGCCGGCCATCATGGAGTGGGAGACGGTGACTAGATAGACGAGCACATACAGCTGCTCCTTGGGCAGCCAGACGAACATCTCCAGTTGATTGCCGCCAAAGATGATCTCATCGCTGGGCCAATTGGGCGCCATAATCGTCTGTATGGACATTTGCAGCTGCTTCAAACTGGGCTTGACAGTCTTGACTTGCCCCAATGCCAGATAGTAGCACACTTGCAGCACCAAAAAGAACACCTTCAGATACTCCTTCTGATGCGGATTGGGTATGTTATTGTCAATGATCTGGCCAGCCGAATTGAGCAGCGCCAAAACATCGTTCGTCTTGCGCTCAATCATTAGGATCATGGCGCGGGACAGCAGAAAGAGCACCTTCAAATAGGTGGCACCCGCCTCCTCCGCCGACTCAGCGCCCACCGCCAGCAGATCACTGGCCAGCGAATACTCTCGATCATTGGCATGAATCTGGGACAGCTGCAGGAGCAATTTGCAATGCCAGTAGACATTATTTTGTGATAACTCCACGGCACGCCGTAGCATCGCCTTGGCGTGCGAGCTCTGTTCCGTCTGCAGATGGAGCTGGGCCAGCAGCGAGGCTGTATCAAACTTGACGTCATCAAAGTTCATCAGCGCCTCCGAGATGCTCCACGCCTGCTCCAGATGCCGACGCGCCAAATCAATGTTGCATGTGTAGGCCATCAGCACTTGGCCCATCTGCAGGTGTGTCCTCGCCTCCACCTGTACAAAATATAGACTGTATTTTATTGTTGACATTCAGTTGAGAAACTTTTACCTTGGAAGGCGGCTGAAAAGTGAAAAGCGCCTGTAAACATTGTATGCACTTTTTAATATTTGGCGGCTGTGAGGTACGAAAGTATTCGGCGAGTCCTAGTAGCGATATGTAGCAGGCATCCTGGGATGCTGCTGTTGTTGTGTTTGCAACACTCATTGCGTCTAATTCCTACAAATTCGGCGCCGTTTTGTTTATCGCGTAATTTTTGTTGTTGTTGTTGTTGTTATTTCTGCGTGGGTTATTGTGGTGGTTAATCAGTGTTGGTAAACTAATGCGGCGCATTGTTGCTATCGATATATTATTGTGATACATTAGCGTGAAGGGATCACAGTGATAATAAACTTTAGCTGTAAGTTTAAACTACATATATTTAATGTATAATTTTAACTTAAAAATATGTATTAAAATAATTAATAATGTTTTTAATAGTTAATTAAATTTTGTATGTTGACATCAAATTAAATTATATATATGTATGCGCATTCCAATTAAATTAATAGTTTCAGTTTATGAAGACACAATATATGTATGTAAGATTATAACTATTAAGAAAGTTAATAGATAATTCTGCAGTCTACTAATAATCTTAACAAGCTTGCTTATTATTTATTATATTATCTGAATAAATTGATTATCTGGGAATACCCGTAATTTTATCACCCACGTATCGTATTAGATCAATCGATAAATATCGGCTATCGGTAACTCGTGCGTGTTAAATCAAAATATGACTAGAGCCGCGCTCAGCAATAAGCTCAGTGTGAAACTTAAAGCGGTCGTAACAAGTTGTATTTTTGAGTGTAAATCAAGTGAAAATAGCTTATCAAGTAAAGAAGGTAAAACTCAACGATCCCATTGCGTTTGATTAATGTATATTTCATGCACACCGGTTTGTTTCACTTATGACTCTCATTATTTTTGCAATTTACTTATAATAATTGAACAATTCATGGTGATTTGTTGCCCTCAATCCTCCCTCTGGTCCAATGTTGAAATTATATTGTGCTGCTGTTGTTGTTGTTGTTGCTGTTGTCACACGCAATCACAATTCACCAACGTTATTCCAAATGGGAATTGAAGTTTGATTAATGTATAATTTTAAATTGTTGCTTGCTGCTATTGACGTTCATAGTCTTGCAATTTATATATATGTACATACATATGTATATATTTGTATGGGTTTACCCCAGAGATGAAAGATAAGCGAATAAGTAAGAAATAAATCTTTCGATGCAGATTATGAAATTCCATTGAATTTTAAAATATAGCAACGTAATCAGTGCAATATGTACATATGTATATATATATGTATGCATAAATCATAATCCAACTGACATTTAAATCAAAGAAAAACGCTACATTAAATTGTTTTATTGTTTTCCTGTTGACAATAATTACTCTCGTATGCCTGACAAACTTTATGCATAGGCACGTTCAATAATACCTTGTGTCAACTTTGAGTAGTTGGAAATTCCCTAGAAACAAGTTGCTATTGTTGTCTGCCTTTACTTATTTAGTTTTATTTATTTTTTTTTGCCATTGTGGGCAGCGCATGCGCGCATGTAGACAGACTATGTCTGTATTGGTAAGCAGCAAACAAAAATACGAGTCAAAGAGAGAGAGAGAGATACAAAATAAAAAAACCAATTACAAAATCGCCAATACAGGGTCAAAAAAGCGCGTAAGCGTTGAAATGTGAACAATTTATGAATCACGCATATGTATGTATTTAGAGTGCACACACAATAAACCGGTTACGAAAACTGTTAATTTTGGGTTTTTTATGTTGATGTACAAAACGACGCAATCACGCAACTGTGACGTCGTGCAGTCAGCTGCGAAACACAAAAGTCGCTATTCTTTTTATGCTCAGACGAATGCACAACAGCAACAACAGCAACAACAAGAAGAAGAAGAAGCGGTTATGCATGGCAAACAGCAGCCGGGCATTGTTAATGTTGCTGTTGCGAATTCGAGTGCAGACAGACCGATAAACTTTCACTTTTCGCCGTCAGCTCAAGCGAAATGTTGCAATTGCTATGAAATTGTGATTAAGATAAGTTAGCTGCGAGAGCTTTAAAGCTGGCTTTGGGAGCATCGCAGCGGTGAATCAGCTTTGAGGGATTTTAATGACTTGCTCTCGCTGCATAAATTTGCCGGCTTTGAGCTTTTGCATATATTAAACACACAATAAAATAAACAAACGATCTTTATGCGTGACGAATACAAATAACCCATAAAGAGCGCATTTTCTCATGCCATATTTAACTGACAGAATTAACATGACTTTAACTACATATTTGCATTATACTACATGGAATTTAAATATTGGCAGGATCGTTTTCTTCATTTATGACAATGTATTTTAACTGCATTATAAATATTTACAAACATCCTAATTATATTTATGGTTACACAAATTGAACAAAAATAAATTTCAAATTATATATACCCCCATACAAATAATTAATAAGAATATAATTTCACACTAGCGTTTCCTTCAAATGACGATGAGAGTACAAACAGCGATGTATGATTAGCTGAAAATTATCTCTCGATTCAACGCTTCATATAAAGTGTGAATAATCTATTTAATATGTTTCGATAAGCCTCACTCAGAGCGAGGTCTTGACACTGAATTCCACTCACGTAACATTTGGCAAGGGTGTTGACACCGATCTTGTGTTGTGCCAGTTTGAAGGTTACTTATCAAAAACTCTTGTATCTGCTCACTTTTTTGTTTGCAGAGAATGAAGGTGTGTCTTTCACTGGTGCTACTGCTGCCAGCGCTGCTAAGCGCCGAGCTTTGTGGCATTAACCCGGATCCCGGCATGTCCTCCATACGTCCCAATTTGTATCGCGGCCAGCAGGCGTTCTCCGTGGCCATGTTGGATGCCATACGCAAGGCGACGCCCAGCGAGAATGTCTTCTTCTCCCCGTACAGCACCTACCATGCGCTCTTGTTGGCATATTTTGGAGCCACCGGCGAGACGGAGAAGGAGTTGAGCGCGGCGCTCCGTTTGACTTGGGCTCCCTCGAAGGAGGCGGTACGCAGCGCCTATCGCATGGAGAAACAGACGCGTAGCCTGCGCGCCAAGGATATGCCACTGGAGTTTGCATCCGCGGATCGATTGTATTTCGATGATCAGGTGAAGCTGAACAGCTGCCTGGATGCGCGCCTGCATGATGAGATTGTGCAGCTCAATATCAGGGACAATGTGGAGGAGACACGTCAGCAGATTAATAGCTGGATTGCCAATGTAACCCACAATCAAATCAAGGACATGATTGCCTCCGGCGATATTGATTCACGCACCCAACTGGTGCTGGCCAATGCGGCTTATTTCAAGGGTCAGTGGCTGAGTCGCTTCAAGGAGGACAAAACCGAACCGATGCCCTTCTACACGTCCAGCGATAAGTTCTCGTTTGTGCCCATGATGAAGCAGAAGGGCAACTTTCTGCTGCATCCGGATGAGCGTCTAGGCGCCCATGTTCTACAGCTGCCCTATCGCACATCAATGAAAGAAGACGATGAGGATTCTGAAATATCCATGGTTATTATACTGCCCACATTCAACAATGATGCACTGGAACAGGTGCTGTCCAAGCTGAATGCTGATACGCTGGATGCGGCACTCAAGGAAGCCTCGCCGCGTGAAATTGAAGTATCTTTGCCCAAATTTGAGTTTGAGCAGCGTCTGGAACTTGTGCCGGTAAGTGGGCCCAAACTACAGTCAAGCTACAGCTTCTATATACACCTAAAACCCTTATAGATCCTGCGTCAAATGGGCGTCAATCAGATCTTCGATGACAGCGCCAGCTTCGCTGACTTCAGCACCGTACAGGCCATCAACTTTGGCGATGCCAAGCACATGGCCAAGATTAAGGTCGATGAGGAGGGCAGCACTGCGTCGGCAGCCACCGTTTTGGTCAGCTTCCGTTCGGCCCGACCCGTTGAGCCCACCAAATTCGAGTGCAATCATCCGTTTGTCTTCCTGATTTACGATCACACGTCCAACGCTATTCTGTTTACGGGCATCTATCGTGATCCCAAGACAATGAAGTAAATTCCAACCTGCCCAAAAAAAAGGCTCGTGTCAATGCCAGTGCTGTGTGCGTGTGTGTGTGACTCTTGTAATAATCTAATTAACAATCCTTAACCAAATTCTGTCTCGAATAAGCGCAAGTACCTAAACTTTCTAATTGTATTTGTAAAATAAATTATATGAACAAGTATGAAAGCATTTTTGTAATTTCCCATAATGAATCTTTGTTTTTTTTTTTCATAATTTTTAATATTACTCACTTTAAAGTCTCAGTAATTTCGGGTACGTTCATGGGACCTGTACTTAGTTTTTTATAGTATTTTGCCGGCTAAAGGTTTAAATTAAAATAAATGGCTGTTGGTTTTTAACGATACTCCATTCATTCCAACTCAAGGCTCAAGGCCTGGTTGCAAACTTGAAGTAATCCAGAACATTTAATTTAGTTGCTTTTCATATTAAAGTTGCAGAAATTGTTAAAAAATTCAAAAATGTTTATGTTGCAGTTAATATTTAATGTTTTTCGCAACCCCTCCCGAGTAAATTTCTTAAAATTTCGATATCATATCATGTATACAAATTCTAATTAAATCGGCATTTCAACATTTATTCGACACACATTTTATTAAACATTTAAAAAAAGCACTTTTCATATTTAACATTTAGTTTTGCTCTTTTAATAATTTTTTCGTTTCAAAAATCAATATACAATATAATTATTTTTTTTTAAGTAAACATTGCTACATAAATACAAAAATTAGGAATTTTAATGAGCTACTTAAGAGGAGCTTAGGCAACCTAGTTAACAAGCATGCGTATGTACAAAAAAAACTTTAATACTTAAATTAACAAAATAGACAGATTGGCTGGCGGAAGAAACATTGGTGTTCTTTTTCGTGGCAACTAAATTTGAATGTCATGGCTAAGGCGAAAAGCACTGAAGGCACTTTTGGTTAGCAAGCGGCGCTCTCTTCATAAAATTGCAAAATGATCAGAATACTAGTAGATAATGCCTGTAGCTCCTCGGAAACTACAGCTAAAATTCATAATATTTCATCTTAGGGGTGGTGGTCATCAACAACAGGCTAGTGTGCAATCAATATAGATATATTGATCAATATAGATCATCTGGTGGCATGAACACCGCATAGATGGCAAAGCAAATGAATACAATGCCACCCACAACGGTGACGGTGCGCACGGAGATTTTGGAAGCCACGAGACGACCGCCAATCACAGCCAGGCCAGTGCAAATGCAATGGCCAAGAATGCCGCCAACAATAACGCCATAAACGTCCTGAAAACACAAATGAAAAGTGATTATTAATGGAATGCATATTACAAAACAAATTGATTCTAATTGATTTAATGCCTACCTTGCTAGCAGCTAGAATGATAGTTGTCAACTGAGAGCGATCGCCCCATTCGGCAAGGAAGGTCATAGTAAAGGCCTGGGCTAAGATGCGCATGGTAAAATAGGTGGCGCCGCGACGTTGCACCTTGCTACGGCGTCCGCTCTCCGGATCATGCACCAGCGCAGCATTAACATCACGATCCAGCTGCAAGTTAAAGCAAGGGTAATAATTAAAATCAGCTCAAGGCACAATATCATTTGGTTAGCTGTTTAAAAACGGGATGAGAAATATGTGTGCAAAGAAAAATACAACGAAACGAAACTTGCACAATTGATGGTAAACAATCTGTAAGATACAATATATATATATATATCAAGTAAAATATCACAAACGATCACTTCAGAACAAAACAGAGATTTAGGCAAAAACATGCATATAATTTGTGAGTGGGTGCCTTGATGTTTGTGTGTGTGTGTGAATTGGAACGTTTTGGCAATGGCATAGCCTAATTGCAACTAGGCAAAATGTATGGTAATGAAACAAAGCAGAAATATAATAACAAAATACCGCTAACCGCTTGCTCTGGGCATACATATATTAAAATAATATGTAATTATAAATTAAAATATCGTTGTATAATGACTGTGTGTAGGTGTATTTGTGAAAGTATGTGTGGCATAATTTTGTGTCTTTGTTTTTAGTTTTTGTTGAAAAAGCAGGTGAAACGTAGGTGAAACAACAAGAGTTGAACGTTGTTGCCTGATCTCTAACCCGTGCTTTAAGCGCGCCCTCCTCGCTGCCATTCAAGCTAAGCATGCTATCGTGTCCGGCTAGTGGGGCACGCGGCTCCGTGTTGCCAGTTGCGGCATTGGTTTCGTCGGAAACGATCGGATTGTTATCACAATGGGTTTGTTCGGTCTGGTTCGATGAGGCAATCGATGCCGAGTGCGTCGGACTGCCGTGGAACGTAGTCATTTTCAGTTGCTCCACCACACGGCCATCATCCTTGACCAGCCCCTCGGTATTGTGAAAGTCCACATCGTTGCCAGTTTTATCACAGGTCGTTTGCTTAAGATTAGTTGAGTTATTGGTGGTATTGTTATTATTATTGTTGTTGGTCGGCTTGCGATGACGATGCTCGTTGCCATTGCTGGAACTCGAATTGGCCACAACACTGACATTGCCATGGTTATTGCCATGGATGAGCGCCTGCCCGCTGGCATCCTCCTTGTCCGAGTTGCTGTTCTTGCGCTTCGCATCGGCATCCTCATATTTGCGTGTCGCTCGGCGCAAAAGCTGTCAGTGTTTACATAGTTTTTTTTTGTTTAGTTGAGTTTCACGTTTTACACACGGTAATAAGTTCAATTTTTGTGGATTGTGAAAGAAAGAATAATTAAATTTGACATTAGCTAAGTTTTGTAATACAAATCACAGACAATTTCTGTTTGCTGTTACACATTGTTTCTTGTAAATTGTTTTGCGGTTAAGCAGCTTTTAAAACTTTAAAATATTTGTTTAGTAATTTTTTTTAAATATTTTCTTTACACTTCATGGCTCAGACGTGCAATTAGTCACATAGGCGTATGTGTGCTTGTGTGTGTTCTGTAGAATATTTAATTTAAAATAATGATACAAAATTAAGCGCTTCAAAGTCACTTTTATAGTATAAACTGTATGTGAATGATCGATTAATTACATAAATCGATTTCTCTTTGGGTTTCAATGCCAGCACTGCAAGAGCGCCAACAAATTGGCAAGATTTAAAAAAAAAATCATTGTTAGTTGGATGGGTTTTTAATCATCAATAAATTATTATAATTACGTCGGTCAATTATCATGCATTTTAGCTATAATTAAAATGCGAACACTGAGTATGGGAAGTTTTGCGTTTCGTATTTGATTAGTTTTTATATTTACAGTGTTTGGTTAATTATTTTTTTCTTTGTGAGCGAGCAAATGAGTTAATACTATAAACTACTGCAACGTGCACTAGAAACTAAAGCTTTTTACAGGCAAACGTGTCAACGAGCAAATGAAGTGATCGCCTAGTTGATTTTGTTGTTTGTTTATTGGCTTTGTCACTTGTGACAAGGGGAAAAAAAAACGATTGTCAATAATTATGTACAACCAATTAAGCGTAGCTGTTAATAAAAGCGGCAATTAAGTAAATTTAAAAATATTAAGAAAGCAAAGGTAAGAACAACAAAAGGTTTTTTGTTTGATTTTCAACTACAACTACAGCCAAAACATGTACTACAAAAAACTGTTGTATCTCTTAAATCGTACTCACCTCATCCTCACGCTTACGCAGATCGCTTTGGACCTCTTCGAGTTCCTCTTGGGCATCGGTTGGTTTCATTTTGTAACCATCGTACAACATTTTTAAACCAAATATTAAAAATAAAGCAGTAGATATATAATACGTATAACGCTGTCGAAAGATAGAGATAGATAACCAATTTTAATATATGCAACAAAATGTTTAGCTGAGATATTGGGTCGCACCTTAGGAATAAAGTTTGCTGCCAAGCCAAATACGCATGAGAGAACCGTCATAAGGGCCAAGGCGGCAATGGCACCGCCAAAGACAATCAAACGAGGGTGGCGCATGGCCATTATGGCAGCAATAAAGAAAGTCTTATCGCCTAGCTCTGTTAATAATATAACAGAGATCGATGCGGTAAACGCATCGACAAACGTGCCCTTTGTCTTTGTCACATCCCTTTCCGGTTCAGATTTTTTCTCTTCTATGCCATTCAATTCCGTTGCCGTTTTCACTATCGCCTGTTGTTCCACATTCTAAAAAGTAGTTAAATTATTATCGATATGACCAGCATGAATTATAGTTTACTCACCTTCTGTATATCATTGATCAGTGCAGCGTTCTCATCTCCATCAGGATTCGACTCCGCGGCACATATAGTGGAGAATGTGAGCACCACCATTAATGCCATCGCCATATGCCATTTGGCTGTACGCTTCAGGTATACATTATGTCTGGTCGTTTGCCAGAAATATGATTGATTTTGTGACATCTTTTGTGAGTATCTGCTGCAGCTGCTCGTGCCGCATGCAAATCTGTGATCCGTTTGAGAACTATAGAAAATTGTTAAACGTGTTCAATTCGTCCGGCTATCTGCAATGAAATGAGTCGCTCAACTTGAATTGCTGTGCAAAAACAATCTATGTATGTGTGTATTTACACATAGAGCTAATCAGTTAACAAGTGTTCTCCGCCGCACTACTAGTTGTATATGGCAAACAGAGTGCTATCGTGTCCAAGTCTGCGTTGAACAAGCAAATGTGGCGGGACCAACCACCAAATCAGACCCAACAGCCGCCACCAACTGTGATGTCTAGATAAGCGAGGCACTGCGTCAAGTGCCGCTCTATCGCTTAGAGTCTGATATGGTCAGCCCAACCAAATCTTAACAGCAATAACGGTAATACAACATTTTGTTGGCAAATATACAAAATACATATACTCTGTGTATACATTGTAAGTATATAAACACACATATATAGATTTGGTCAATGGTCGTGTCTACGTCAGCAGCACCCAACGAAACTTATTGATTAGATATAAATAAGTGCGAGAAATTGGCAAATATTATTTGCCAACACGAAACTGCTATACTCTTAGCAAACGTTGCTGATGTATTTAAGCAATGCTAACATTTTATTGTTAACATAAAAGTGAGCCAAATAGTGGCAAATCTTTTGATCATCATATGACGGAAGTAAGTTACCATTAAAATAATAATAATTAAGTGAATACTTGCAAAATAGAACGCTTCGGTTCCAGAGATGATTCTAATATGATGTACTGAATTTTTTATGATGACTTCTAAGACATTTTCAATGGGTTTAAAAAACTACAAATTTAATAAATACTGAATATTATAATGAAATCATTTTAAATTGAGGGCAAAGTCTTAAAAATTTGAATTTCTGACTTTCTGAAATGTTTATTTACTGATCCATTAGTTTTAATTTGACAAATATTATTGACTTTAGAATTTAGTTAATATACAATAACAGTTAAATTATACATTTTCCAAAAGCTTGAAATATTTGTCTATGCCTTTAAATGTCTACGAGCAAGTTGCTTTCAAAATGTTATAGTCCTCTTCTTTTTCAGAGCATTGGAAACCACTTAGAACACATATGTACGTGACCAATTGCTGACAGACCAAATATCTCATAGCTGCGTATAGACATGTTAAAATATATACATATCTGTGCTATATTTAGTTCTCAATGTTATCGTACATGTGCCTAAACAGAATTCCTTTGATCATATTCACTTCCAGACTGACTTAAAATGCCCTTTAAAATGATAGTTAGTTTGTGTAATGCCGGCAAATAAGTTTATCGCATCTGCATAGTTGTATGCACAACTAGATTTATATATGTATTAATTTATGTAAAGCTCGAGGAAACTATTGCGTTTTAATCATATAATTCTGCCACCTTATGCACACAAATCTTGTTTATTTATAAATATTTGTTTCCCCTTCAGATCACTATTCTTAATCTTGAAATATAAATCCTGTTTATTTTTTTGTGACTTAAAAAAATTACCCTAATTATGTGGAATTGTATTTCTGCTGAAAATTGTTTATTTATAATTATATGGGTTTTTGAAAGTTTGCTGTTGTGTGCTTCCCATTTGTTTAATATGCATAAATCATTTTTTTCAAGCTACAGTCATCTGGTTTTTATCTTTTTCATTTATGCAGTAAGTTAATAAATATTTGCTAAATAAATAAAAGATAAATGGGCGCACTCTCGACAAGATTCGCCAAAGACGCAATTAAAAGTTGTTTGCTTAAATACAAATCGAAATGTTTAACGCTAAATGTGCACCTTACTACGTAAAGCGTCTCGTTACTTGGGACACATGGATGACAGCTGACGTCGCGGCGTCGTTGTTGTTGTTGTTGATGACGTTACAGCGAACGTAAAATGCAAAACGTAGCAAATGATTAGAGAAAAGCAAACAAACAACGTCAACGACATCGTTAAGAATATTTAATTAATATTAAATAGACTACTCGAGTTACAATACATATACACAGTAACTCGTATAATATAATTGAGATAGCAACAACAAAAAATGAAAGGCAAGCTGAGCAGCTGACCGACCGACAAATCAATTGACCGTTTCATTGCGTACGTTTCGCAGTCGTTAATTATACCCTGTAATAGTAGCTAAAAGTGGGTATATAGTTTAGATACGTCCCAACGAATATTTATATTTAAATGAGTTTACATATGTACATACAAGAAAAATAAGCACATCAAATTTATATAATTTACTTAATTAAAGGGTATTTCAGAGGCGATCCCACTAAGCTATATATTTATTTATTTATACAATTCCTAAATCGGTATTAATTGCACCGCAAAACAGCATAAACAACTTTCAGAACTATTTTGCTCATGTAATTATAAACATTTCCACTTATTTTTGAATATAGTTACATATGTTATACATATACATTATATTTTTGCAAGTTGTATATTTTTAAGCTCAAAAAAAACAACGGCATTAATAGTGATGTCATGTTGGCTGTTTTTCAGCGATATATAGCGGCCTGTGTCGATTTTGAATATACACAAGCATAATTTATAAATCATATAAACTTTCTAAACTTTAAACAACGTAGTGTTAAAAGCTCGTGTTTTACTTCGTTAGTTAGCTTTTTTAACAGTTCTGACTGTTCTCACACCACTTGTGGCATCACTGACACTGCGGCGCTGACGATGGCAAAATTTGATTGGCTGTTTTACAACATAATTATGCAAACTCCAAGTACACACACTTGTCACCGCACAAGTAAACATTATGCTTTAAGCACACTTAGTTACAAAAAAAATGATAATTTAATTACTATTGTTTCAAGCAATTATGTGTGAAACACGTCCTTACATCGCCAGAACACTTTTTGTTAGTGACGCTAGCAATTCGATAGCTAAGTCTATCGATGTATTGGTACTTTTTAAGTGGTTTGTGAACGCAAAATGCTCACATTGCGCAAAAATGCTTAAGTTACCGCAAGGGAAGTGCAATTGGCGCGCTTTTTTAAAATAACAGCAACGCATTAGTGATTACTTATTAGCAATGTAATATAATAATAATAATGAAGTGGTAGACTGATGTTATATATATGCGATAATACCCAGCTATCAAGCAATGCATTTGAATTCTATGCTATGCGATAATACCTATTAAGCATTTGAAATCTATGCTAGCCCACCGAGTTTAATGAGTTGTTTTTCTTATCTTATCTTAGTTTTCACATATGTATTTTCGTATCTCATGAAATCAAATTGAATGTTTGCTGAAGGGTTTCCTGTAGACCTTTGCCCATGGGTTTCCAAGCATTCAGGCATAGGCGCAAATCGTGAAAAAAATTGAAACAACATTTTACCAGTGAAATGGAAAGCAAACCAAAAAGTAAGGTTTATATCAAAAATATATAAATAAAAATGTATACATACAAATTAACAATTAAATAGAAATGAAATAGTCGTAATACAAGCTAAATGGGTTTGGTTTACAGTATTGGAATATAAGTTAACATTGATAGCAAACAGTTTGTGCTGTTTAGAAGGAATACTTAATGCAAGTCAATAAGTATGCAAAGGCCGTTGCTTAGGGCACTTATATGTGAATGCGCTTAGAGAAGATGTCATCGATATCAGTGCTGCTCCACTTTAATATCCTCAGCATTCTCCGTTTTTGCCTTCAGAGCTCGGTCCTCTTTGGCACATTTGCGTATGATGCTGTTGAAGTACTTGTGCAGTCCATAGCCGAAAAAACGCACAGGTCCAATAACTATGGCATGCAACAGATTAGTAAGGAAGCCATCCCAGGGCATCAGAGCACCGCCCAGCATCGTAATCAGCCAGCTCTCAGCGCCCACAGTGGATATAAAGTTGCCCTTCTGCAATGGAAAAAGTTACACCTGTTTAACAAGCAGCAGTAAATTACAAGTAAAAGTGTAAAGCGAGCAAATACTTTATAATTATTAATAAAAATATATATGCAATTTGTATAATTATTTGTTGCATTAGCTTACCAGCGCATCCTTAAGTATTGCCTTGGCCATAACCTCTGGCTCGATTAAACCTCCACCGCCGGATATGATTTTAGTTTCCCGTGGCTTCGACTTCTCCTCCTGCTCAAAGCCCGGCGTATTCGTATCGCACGGCAAAGCCAATGTGACTGAGACTCCATGCGGACGCGATTCCATTGCAATTGTTTCGGCCATGGCTCTCAGAGCGTACTTGCTGGCGGAATACGGTCCGTAGCCGTAGATGCCAAACATGGCTGCCTGCGAGGAGGTAAGCACAATGATGCCATCGCCGGCCTTCTTCATTCTGGGCAGGACATAGCGCGTGCAATTGTAGCTGCCAAAGAAATTCACATTCATCAGCTTGTGAACATCCTCGACGGCAACTTCCTCAAACAGTCCACAGATTGCCATTCCTGCGCAATTGATCAGCGCATAGATATCGCCCACCGCCTCCTCCAGCTCACCCAGGACACGAGCAACCTGCTCGTAGTCGCCGCCAATGTCCAAGCTGCGGTATTGGAATTTCTGTTCCGGTCGCTGGCGAATGACCTCCATAAGAGCAACCGCGCCACCTGTAGAGTGCAGCAGGCAACAGCAGACACAGATAGAGAGAGTTGCAGTGAAAATCTATAGCTTGTTTTTCTGGTTTTTGAGCACTTACTCAGCATTTTCTCGTCTCGGGCAATAACCGTAACATTGGCGCCTTTCATGGCGCATTCGACGGCAAGGCAGAGTCCGATGCCCTTGGAGCCGCCGGTAACTACCACGTGACGGCCGACAATGCTCTTTGGTCGCTTGCCCATGACGAATATGTATATCAGTATGTGGACTAAAAACGCAACGCTCAGACACAAAACAACCTCCCAGGTGAGCTCCATAGTTTATTGTGCCGCTGATTAGAGTTGTCAATTTTATAGCGATATTTTATCGAACGCACTATCGATTTATTTCGCGTAAATCGTAAGACAAGTTTTAATGTTGCCAGATAGCTAGAACTATTTTTTGGATTCAGTTTGCGCTTATAGCTGACAAATTGTATGTTAAATATTTACATTATGATGAAATTGAATAGCAGTTTGTGAATTAACATTTCAATGCTCAAACACTTTTTAACTTCACAAGGTTAGCTCTATAGTTTATTGTGCCGCTGATTGTTAATTGTATAGCGATAGTTAGTAATAAATATCGATTGCACTATCGATTGATTTGGCGTAAAACGTAAGACATAAGCGCCAAGTGTGCAACACTGCCAGATAGTTAGAAAAATATTTTTTTTTATTAAATCTATTTGTTCTGGCAGTTTGTTAAACAGTTGCATTACAAATTAAAAAATAACGGTTGCTTCTGAAATAGAATTTGAATGTCTATTGAGGCTGGCTGTTAATCATATGGTCCTATGCCAACATTCCAACGAGCAGCCAACAGCTGCCCCGGTGCGCTGCACAACTTCCAAGCGCTGCGTCAACTCCAACGCCGACGCTTTGGCTTCACTTAACGGCGCTTTTCAACCACTTTTACGACGACAGTTGGCAGCGTACTTTCAGCTCAGTCGTCTACGTAACGTCGTCGAGTTGCCAACGTTAGCGGTAAAACGTATTAATTATTTGGGCCCCAGTAGCAGCAGAAGCAGCAGCAGAGCAATATCAGCAGCAGCAGCAGCAGCGGTGCATTCAAAGCAAAAAAATTGAAATGTGTGTTTAGTGTTAAGTACATTTTTGTAGTGCAATCTCTCTCAAGTAAATGGCCAAATGTTGCGCTTCACTGCACACTAATGGCAAATTAGTGCAGCAGCAAACAAAAAGAAACAACAACAAAAGTAAAAGCGTAAAGCGGCAAAAAAAAAGTATTGCATACCGAACGACTGTCATGAAAAATAGATATCGATTTGCTGAGGGGGGGCGAGGATATAAGGGGGGCATATGTAGCTATTTCTGTGTGTGCACAAATGAAAACTGTAATTCTAAATTGGCAGAGTTACCAGACTTTTAAATTATGCATTAATTGGCACAATTGTGTGACTTTCAATGTGTGTATGTGTGTAACTTACTTAGGCGTTGCTGTGTGTGTGTCTGTGCGTGTGTATGAGATCATCATTATAACGGCACTTGCCGTCGCCTGCTGGTATGCAATACTTTTTCTAACTCTCCCACTGCTTCTTCTTCTTCTAACTTCTCACAGCTGTGGCCATATTAAAAAAAAAAGAGTACCAATAAAAATCAAAGCTCGCTTTAGTTAATGACAATACGAACGCACTTTCTTCGCAACGCAATAGCCAGGTGCGTTTGCGTATAGTGAGTGAGCGAGATAGACAGAGAGAGTGAGAGAGAGCGACTCGCGTGTGTTCTTGTGTATGTGTTAGTACAATAACGGTTGTTGCGCCTAAAAAGTTGACAGCGAGAACAAATTTAAGTAAAATATAATATAATATATAAAAATCTGTAAACGCGCGCGTTTTTATTTAATTTGTATTTTGGTCATTTGGTTCGACAACATCAAAAGCATTTCCCTATGATTGGCTCATTCTGGAATTTGTGCAGAGCGTGCCCATCAATGCCGGTTGACAAGGTATGTATCTAATTATACCTATTGCGGTACATGCATCTTAAGTTTATTATCCTTAATACATCTCAAATAGCTGTGGAACAATTGTACCAAAACTGGTCGATTTTTTATTTGTTGAAACAATTTTTTATTTTTTGTTCAATTTTTTAATACGTTTAGCGAGTTTGTTAATTTGAATATTTTTGCTAGTGTAAAATAACAAGTATATTAAATTCTTGGTAAGTAACATTGAGTAAAATGGGCTTTAAGGCAGCTTAAAAAACTGTAATAATAAATCGGATTAAATAAACACAATAAAATTTACCTGGACTTCGAGCCGACTAGCACTTACACTTAAAAGTTAAAAGGGTCACCCAACTCTGAGAACAAATTTAACTAAACTATAGAAAAAACACACTTTTTGTCTTCTATTAATTTAAAGAAATCAAGAAAATAAATACTATAAACACATCCTTGAAGTACACATACATAACATATATACACTCTTTTCTCGAAAATTGTACATATTATTTAAAAATATAGTGTAATATATTTTTTTTTTAAGCGGCAGCCGTACTCGTAACTTGAAGTTTCTTAACCTACTTGCATTATTTATATTATTTTTTTTTGCAGCGTTATCGTTGATTTATGTGCGACATATTTTTATTGCCACACAAGTGAAGGGTGCATTGAAGGGTGCAGACGAATTGGGGTGACTTGAATTTATGACTTTGCTTTGTGAGGGTGTTGCACTTATGGGGGATTATATCATGGAATTATGTGGGAAAAATATAGTATTTGATTTAATGAAACTACAGTCAACAAATTGCAGAGGGAAATAAAGTTAAAGCAATTATATGATAATCTCTTTTAATGAATGAGTATTACTGTCATTAAGAAATATGCAAGGACTATTTTTAATGAACACAAAATCTCAAAATTTATTATTTTTTTATGTAAATGTTTTTTTTTTTAAGGAGAGAATTTTATTTAATATTCAGAAATTCTCTAATATTTGTTTATAAAATACAATATAAATATAATAGGTAATATATTACAATAAAAAGAAACAGAAAACTAATGAATACAAATATAACAAATTACCATTTACATATTTATCTTAACACTGTTAAACAACAAATTAAAACCATAACAATTGACTAATAAATATTTACCAAAACTAGAAAGCACCAGAGTGAAATATATTTATTAGAAAGTGAATATTCTTAAACATTTTTTTTTATGTCACAACACTTCTTTACAGTCAAGACAATTCTACACAAAGTTGAATTTATGCACACAATATATAAGTTTAACAGCTGCCAGCTTCAATCCTTGGAGTGTCATAAAAATAAGTTAGCTGTGAAAACATGCAATGCCTCCAAAGCTCACACCCAAAACAAAAAAATGAATACAAGTAAAATATGAAGTCAGAAAGTAAATAACAAATCTGCTGGCATAGAATAAATTAAAGTACATTACGCTCGACACCCGAGTCGGCGTCAGCAATGGGACAGACACGGCCAAAAATCAATAGCCATATGGTAGTAGAAGAATGTGGCCTAAAGGAGTCTATCCAGGGCTCGCTAGGTGGCTAGGTGCCGGCAGGGCATAGCGAGGCAGCGAATTCAATTCAAGTACGAATCGCCTGCTTGGCTTTCCAGTTTGTCTTAGAGGGGCGGATGGTAGGAGGGGCCCTTTGCAGAACAGCTGATTCATCAAAATCGAGCTGCCGCACTGAAAAGTATGCAATGGTTTTTTTTTTGCTAACGCTTCCTGTCACAGCTGTTGGAAGAGAGTGCGCGCATGTGCAGAAAGACAGCGTCAAGAGAGTGAGAGCGCCCTGCAAAGAGCGTAGAGAGAGAATGAAAGAGAGAAATTGCGGCGTCTGCCGGCTTTTAATAGCTTCAGTTCCTGCTGTTGTTGCGGCCATATGACGTGCAAAGGCAAATTGTCTTGCGGTATTACATCAGCGCAGTGCTGTCAAAACTTTTATTGCGCCACCTCTTTTACCCCGTCACTTTATAACGGTCCTCGCAAAATTAAAATTTTTAAAAGTAGCATAATTATTTTGAATTAAAAAGCCTTCATGAGATATGAATGTTAACCTATCTCAACTAAAAATATTATTTTGTGTAACTTTTTGAATTATTATTTAAATTATTTTCACATTTCTGAATTTTCGAAAACCCTATGAAATTGGTCTTCAGACTTTCAGATTTTATAATTATTGTTTTCAATGCATTTTGGTAACATTTTCATATACAAGTTTTAATCACTTTCGAATGTATGTAGAATATTTGAAATTCCTATGAAATTGGTCTATCGAATGCCTTAATGGTACCACTGTAGCTACAACAACTAGTTTGACTTTGCCTAGGCGCCAGTATGGCGTGCTCCTGGCTAGTCTAGTGCCTGTTTTTTTTTTGTTGTTTGCTTATCGATTCGCCTCTCATGTTAAGAGACGCTTAGTCACTCTTTATTTAAACTGGAATACGAATCAGCCGGCGACACCCAGCACAAAATCCATTGCTATTGTTGCACTTATCTAATGTAAACTTAACCCACTACACGAAGGCACACTTGTTGTTATTGTTGGCTGCATGTGTCCTTTGTCCTGCGGCTGCTGCTGCTACCGTGTGCTGTGTGCTCTATCAGCCCACAGCATCAATATGCACATTGTGACCAAACGAACAGGCATTGTTCTCAGTACTGTATCACTCGTATATAAATACTTTAAGCCGAGCCTAGATTCACTGCCTTATAGTCGAGTTTTTATCGCATGGTCGTTAACTTTGCTGAACTCTTTTGGTGCATGTAACACGCGTGCTGGCATTTAACAAAAACCCACATTTGAATACACAACTCGTATCAGCTGCTGTGCAACCAAGTGGCATGTTGACCTGCCTCGTTGAATAAGTTTCTTGCTTTAGCTGTGTCAAAGTAATAATACTATAAATTATGAAATTTAAGTTTTGTAACTAAATATGTAAAGTATTTGTATTTGGTGTATGCTATAATGAATTTAAAACATCATTGTCCAGTTATTAATATCCATACGCGACCAGCCTTTTTATACTCTGATACCATTAAAAATGGGGAATGATCTCTGAGATCAACGCTAGAAAACCATTATACCCTTTTTCCCATTTTAAATGGGTTCAGAATATAAAAACGATTGAAAAAGTGTTTCTGAGATGTTTAATTTTTCAGTAAAAAATCTTGCTAAAAATACAAAAAAAAAATTTGGCTTGTAAAGTGCCCAAACAACGAAAGGTTCCTTATAAATGACCTTCCCAGACTTCAAACTGTCACAACTTTGTCAAATCTGAACCGATTGTCAATCCCGAGGCCATTTTGATCATTATTTGGCATCGAGTTTAATTCTACATTTCAAGTTTATGAATTTTGTAAAAAATTAGATTTTTGATTTTTTTCACGAAAAAAGCATAAGGGGGGGCCCTTACGAATTTTGATTTTTCAAAATATAGAATCTTGAAATTTTACGTTTAATTGATTGTGGGTGTCTCAATAAGTATAAAAAACTATACGAAAAGTGATTTTGTGGTGTTTCATTTTTCTGTCAAAAATCACGCCAAAAGTGACAAAAAAATTGACTTGTAAAGTGCCCAAACAACGAAAAGTTCCTTATAAATGACCTTCCCAGACTTCAAACTGTCACAACTTTGTCAAATCTGAACCGATTGTCAATCCCGAGGCCATTTTGATCATTATTTGGCATCGAGTTTAATTCTACATTTCAAGTTTATGAATTTTGTAAAAAATTAGATTTTTGATTTTTTTCACGAAAAAAGCATAAGGGGGGGGGGCCTTACGAATTTTGATTTTTCAAAATATAGAATCTTGAAATTTAACTTTTAATTGATTGTGGGTGTCTCAATTAGTATAAAAAACTATAAGAAAGGCGATTTTGTGGTGTTTAATTTTTCTGTCAACAATCACGCCAAAAGTGACAAAAAAATTGACTTGTAAAGTGCCCAAACAACGAATAGTTCCTTATAAATGACCTTCCCAGACTTCAAACTGCCACAACTTTGTTAAATTTGAACCGATTGTCGATCCCGAGGCCATTTTGATTATTATTTGGCATAAAGTTTAATTCTACATCTAAAGTTTATGCATTTTTGAAAAAAATAAATTTCGGATTTTTTTTGATAAAAAAGCATAAGGGGGGACCCTTATCAATTTTGATTTTTCAAAATATAGAATCTTGAAATTTAACTTTTAATTGATTGTGGGTGTCTCAATTAGTATAAAAAACTATAAGAAAGGCGATTTTGTGGTGTTTAATTTTTCTGTCAACAATCACGCCAAAAGTGACAAAAAAATTGACTTGTAAAGTGCCCAAACAACGAATAGTTCCTTATAAATGACCTTCCCAGACTTCAAACTGCCACAACTTTGTTAAATTTGAACCGATTGTCGATCCCGAGGCCATTTTGATTATTATTTGGCATAAAGTTTAATTCTACATCTAAAGTTTATGCATTTTTGAAAAAAATAAATTTCGGATTTTTTTGATAAAAAAGCATAAGGGGGGACCCTTATCAATTTTGATTTTTCAAAATATAGAATCTTGAAATTTTACGTTTAATTGATTGTGGGTGTCTCAATTAGTATAAAAAACTATACGAAAAGTGATTTTGTGGTGTTTCATTTTTCTGTCAAAAATCACGCCAAAAGTGACAAAAAAATTGACTTGTAAAGTGCCCAAACAACGAAAAGTTCCTTATAAATGACCTTCCCAGACTTCAAACTGTCACAACTTTGTCAAATCTGAACCGATTGTGAATCCCGAGGCCATTTTAATCATTATTTGGCATCAAATTTAATTCTACATTTCAAGTTTATGAATTTTTGAAAAATTTTAATTTTAATTTTTTTTGGCGAAAAAAGTAAATATATTATTGTATATAAAGTAGTTTATATTATTGATCAGGACGACAAGACGAGTCAATATACCTTAGTCCGTCTGATTCTACGCAAACCTGTCTCTCAATTTTGAAGTTATCTTGATGAAACTTGGTACAGATGCTTATTTCTGCTGCACGCAGATAATATGTTGGAATCAGCCGAATCAGACTACATACTATAGCATATAGCTGCCATACATACGATCGGTCGAAAATTTTTGTTTTTTGAGATAGCTCGACTAAACTTACCAAATACTAGTTTTAGCATTATATAAGCATGCTTACAAAATTTTACCAGCATCAGACCACTATATTTTATAGCTGCCATAGGAACAATCTGTTGAAAAATTAGTCGTTGAATGAACAACTTTTTCGTTTCTCAAACTATCTTAACCAAACTCAGCAATTGCAAGTTTTATTTAATTTTATATAGACTATTTAAATTTGGTCAAAATCAGACTAATATATCTTAAGCTGTCATAGGAACAATCGGTCTGAAATATTGATTTTAATAAGAAAATTCATTTTAAAGGTAGCATTGTCATTCTCTTTTTGTATAAGCAAGAGTGTTTCATTATATTAAGCAACTTCAAGGGTATACTACCTTCGGAGCGCTGAAGTTAGGCGTTTTTGCTCGTTTTAAATCTGTTTGTATCTGACATGTTCGTCCTATATCCTCAAACTTTAAGTGACTAGCACTAGAATATTGAAGCAATATATAAAAAGAATTTACCGTTGGGCTTAAGAAAGAAACAGCACCGATATTGTGAAAAGCGCGCAGCTTAAAGCGTGGGTTTTTTTATGTTTGTGCGTATATGTATATGCAGATATAAACAGTTGTGAGTGAATACAAATAATAACTTATTCATTCATTCGTATGGATTGAGAACAGGATATCCCCTTTTCGGGCTCTGTCGACTAGAGCACTCTTACTTGTTCAATATTTATTGCCATGAAATTGCATTTATTCACCAAGTTCTTATCCATCCTTCGCTTTAGTTTCACACTTCACTGGACTGTTTCAAAAAACGCTTCCTATTTTCACACACATAATTGCAATTTTGCATTTCAATTGAAATTTCAATTCGCATATTTCTTAGTTGCTTTCCATGACGTAGTGCGATTACATTGTGCATTCAAATCACGTCAACCAAGCAGTTTGCACTCCCATTGACCACAGAAATTTGCACATTTTTCTCCCTACACTCCAACCCCCCGTTGCTTTCTAATCTCCACTGAAAGGGAGGCAAAACCCATAAGGGAACCCCAAGGCAAATGCACAGAGCCACAGCCACAGAAAAAAATGAGATATGGAAACTAGAAGTTTACTCACATTGTTTGGCCAATCTCCATGGAGCAGAGAGCAGAAAAGAGCTCAGCGTCGAGTGCATTTCGAAACTTTTGTAATTATTTGTGGTCAGCTGATTGTACTGGTTTCTTTTCTAATGTCAATGCGTACTTCAGCCAAGCGATACTCTGGCAAAGTTACTAGAGCTATTGAATAGATAGTTGATATCACAGTTAAAGTTATAATGAAAAGGTGTTTCTTAAGTTTAGCGTTGGCATAAATATTGTTTGATATTTTAAAAATGTTCTAAAATATATAGCAATCCTTCGTAATATATACAAATAGGGTTTTCTTTTTGTTGGTTTATTAAAATATATAGTGCTTTCAGTTTGCTCCAGTTGAGAATTGTAAGCTCACATAATCTTAGTATTTTGGGCGACTGTTTAGTATTTTATTAAGGACGGTCTGATTTCAACCCTTTAATATTGAGTACGTGGCAACATTTTCTAGGGGTACTCTATTAAATATTTTTAGTAGAAGATTTCTACATAATTATAATTTACATAGTTTGAGAGCAACTCGAAATTTTAAACAGTCACTTCATGAAATCTTTCACAAATCTGTAAGGAACAATGCAAATTAAGTAGATTCAAAAGATATTTTTTTCTTTATTTTGTTTCTTAGGCATGTATAGAACAAACAAATGTTAGAGGTTTCTGAAATATTCTATGGCAAGTTAAATTTAATAGGCAACTAAATATGTGCAGACACGTACGGAGTTGCATTTGTTGCCAACAAGAATTTTACAATTTCCATTTTTTTTTTGTTTACACAACAAGGTAAAATGTTAGCTGTGTAAATTTGTATTTTTTTGATTGCTTTCACGTGGCCGCATGTCAACTGACATTTGACTGCTGGCCAGCAATGCTTATACACTTGAAGAAGGTATTATAAATTTGTCATAAATAAGATAGTTATTGTACCATAAAGTATTTACATATATTCATGATCATCGTTAAAGGAGGGTCTCAATGTAACTCCTAATATGCTGAATAGAATAAAGCTAATTCTATAAAAGTGAAAATCTGATAAAAGTTGGTTTTAAAGAAAAAGACTGCGCTTCACATTTTTTTTTCTCTTTAAAATATTTTTTATAGGATCCGCTTACAACACATAGGAAATTCAATCTGTCGTAATCCTTCAGAAAACTTTTTCTTTTACAATACAATAGTTTTTCGTTCAGCCATTTTAATATTTGCATATTTGGCACACAAATCAGGCAATCGCATGCGAACCGCATATAACATTTTAACCCTATGGAAGAGTGCTTAGTTTATTTTTTATTTATATTTCTTGCAGTTTAAGTGCATTTTTGCGTTGAATTGCGGTATTTTTTGTTGTTGACTTTACGAGTTCCTTAATATTCGCTTGGCTGTTCTGCTTTTTACGATCATAAACAGTGATAAAATTGTTAGTAAATGTATTGGGGACAAGACTTTTATAATGTAATTAATTGTTGCAATTATTGTATACATATAAAAAAGAGTGTTACAATCACAAAACCTAATAGGAAATTCTCAATAAACTAGATTATTTATACAGATATGCTGATTATTATTATATATTTTCAGAACTAATAGAATATATATAAAGTTATAATTTGTAGATAATCTTTGTATATTTTAAGTAAAGTTGATTTATTAGTGACTACCGATTTCTCCGTCTCTATTCGAAATTGTAAATTTCCAAAAATATACTGTAAATCCTTGACATTGGGTCGTTTAAACAAACATTTTTAGCTGTAAAAGCCAGTGATTAGCTATGCTGAACTTTGTGACTAGCAATTGGCGTGTTAATCAAATCCAATTGTTTTTATTGATTTCTATGCAAGTCATTTAAAACCTACACGAATTCCCAGCGAGTTTTCGCAATAACACGAAATGGCTGTCAAGGCGTTACCAACACACACAAGTGCACAATAAACAGCTATGCGATTAGAAGTAGACGAAACTTTTTCCATTAAAAGGGGTTTCTAGTTGTTTGTTTCTATTTTTTCCAGCTAATGGAAGTTAAAAGCAATTGACTTTTGCTAACAGAAAAATTAAATATAAGGCACAATGTAATTATTTTTAATTAAAATGTAATTTGTAAAAAGCAGCGTAAAAATGCCGTTAACATGCTATCAGGACCTGCATCGCTGGGGTCCTCTCGCCAATTACGTCAAGTAAATCTGACGTTTCGCATCCATCAACATCCTGTCGTCGACTCGTCTAACGTATTTCAATTTCAATTTTCTGCCTCTGAGCTAATGCAATTATAATAATTTCCGCACGTAAGTGAATGGATTAGAGGGCAGGTGTCCTTGCCAGCTGGATGAGACTCGCTGCGAGCTCTGGGACAGCATTTGCCGCAGTTTGCCTCTGAGTTGGCTGACGACCAACTTGCTGCCTTCCTGCCTGCCTGTCAGCGTTGATAGTAATTTTATAAGATATTTTTAGGCAGTGGCAAGTTTGCAGTTTTCTGCAATATGACCTGCAAATGGGTTGTGGGAATATTTTCCGAATGTATATAATATTTCAGTATTAAAAACTGCTTTAGATGGAAAATTATGATATTTATGTCTGCTAAAAGCTGAAAGTAAGCTGTTTAAAATATCAGGCTCAATATAAATACAGTTATATTTAATAGTGCAAAAGTTGTAGAACATTCCTGCCTATATTTAATGGCGTTAGTACTGTGTATCGTTTGGACAGAAAACAAACCTAAAATAAGGAATATATTATTGACTCAAGCACAAAATGTTTTATATGCTAAGATTTTACTTTTTTTCATTAAGATTCGCAATTTGCTTTTCGTTGTCTCTTATTTTTCTGTATATGTCCCCCCCCCCATAGGATCCTAATTTAGCCTTGTCAATAAGCCAACTCTCTCCTCGACTTCTCCTTTAAAAAACTTTATATATTGCATCCCAAACATTCTATAGTTTCGTGGCAAACAACAAATCCATTAAGCCCCAATTGCAATTGTAACATGTTTTATTTGACGCTAGTTGCCAACAGCAGTTCTCGTGCATTTGCCAAGTAAAAAATCTGCGCACATTACGTATACGCAAATAGGGTCATATGCGAGCTACTCGCGCAAAATGCCAAGCAGTTCAGAAAGCCCAAGTCCCTTCCTTCTGCTCCTGCCACTCGCTCCATAAGCCACTTTAATATTTTACGCTTTTATATTGTTAAGCAAAACTTACTTTTTTCCGCTGCATTTCTAACGCATGAAAAATGCAAACGTAGTGGGAAAAGGTTATATAATGTCTCACTGAGCGTATACATATACATATGTGTATACTTAGATATTATGTGTGTATATGTGTCTGAACAAAGTGCAAAATGTTACAATAGCTCTGCATGAGCCGACACTTGAAAACTCAAAAGAGCTGCATATTTAACATTTTACTCCAGCTCGTTTTGTTCTATCAACTAACGGTAAATGCCAGGGTAGACATCTGGGCGAATATTTTTTTTAGATAGAGAGCGGATAAAAACAAAGTTGATGCTTAAACTTACGGTTCAGATTACAGGACATTTTAGAAGATTCGTACTTTTTTATTCACATAATAATATATAGAGTGCTCAAATTTTACAAGTCTACAAAATTGTTTAATTTTTTTAAGATCTAAATTTTTTCTGTCTTAAATGCAGTACTATAATAAACAAACAACATATTTTTTTATTAAAGATCCGAATGTTAAATATCAGATTATAAAGACCAGTCTAGCAATTATTTTTGCTGCATGGTAAACATTTTATTTCACATTGTCCTCACTTTATTCGCTGCTGCAATTTGTCATTGCACTTTTGGGTATAATTTCCTACGTCTTTGGTAATAGACAATGCAGCACTGCGATTGTTTGCAGCAGTTGTGTTTAGCCAGCGGCAACTACATAACGACTTGATTGTACCTACATTCAACTACACTTATGTATATAAATACTTACATATCGTTCTATGCAGTGCAGTTCGTTGCCTGGCATTGGCAATTTGATACAAGCCAACAAAGTGAAAATATATATACAAAGAGAAATACGCGCATACAATAGAAAACTATTTGCACAAGTATGAGTATTATACGATATATATATATTAAGGTATATATTGTACTTATATAACAATTGGTGAGCTCGTATTGTGTATGCTGCATGGCAATTTGATGCTGCATTGTCTTAACGGAATTCAACCATAGTTCTCAATTGCCGTCATTGAAGGATTTTCTCATGGCCCAACGAGTTCAGCTCGGCTTAGGAGAAGCCAAAGCCAAAGTTTGCTGATTATGTGGCTTTCATATGTATATGTTTATACATTGCAGCACATGTGTTAAAAGTTCAGTTGGGTTCAGCTAGAAAAGGTTGGGTTCGGTCATCTGATTGATCCCCTAGTGGTCACACAAATATAACGATTATTTTCTACATTTTTTTCTTTCATCTAAACTAGTGTTTACTGTACATTTTACTCAGATTCCCAGTCGCATTATTTATGGTTTAAATTTTCACTCAATTGCAGCTAAGTAAATGCTTCCTATTGCGCATTTCCTGCATGGACGCAAATTGCAGCCAAGCAGTGCGTTGCACCTGGCTAAAAAGAAAGTTAAAATTCAATTTGAATATTTTAAGAACTGAAGTTTTTGTTGGGCTGGAGTTTTACGGCGTTGCTGCGCTTTTTCCAGCAATTTTGAGCGTATTTCTTTAAAGAAAAAAAAATAAATTTATGCAAAGGCTATGAAAAGTAAATATATACCTAAAGAGCTTAGATAGTATATTTAGTAAAATTAACTAAGGCTAAGGCAAAACAAATAGATTATAGACTCTAAAAAAGCTTCAACAAACATTTGCGCATTTTTTTTGGAATTTCAAACCAGAGTAGCAATTGGCCATTAATCAAATAAGCTAATAGCATTATGGCCAAGCGAATTACAAGTACAATTTTCCACAGCTGCCTCAGGCACATATGTATATCGTTTGTCAAAGCCAAGTTGCAAAGCATGGTCAAAAAGAAAAAAAATACAAACTTTTCTTACACATTTTATTTATGCATTCCTTTATAAAGAAAACTTTTTGCCCAGAACTCTTGTGTTTGTAAATGTAATGAAAATGGCATAATGACCCTAGCTGAAAACAAATGAGATGACTAAACATAAGTCGAGGATGCTGATTGGGGGAGAAAGAGAGAGAGAGAGAGAGAGATGACGTCACTTGAAAACTGTTTGTGATTTTCCTTCAATTTTTCTTCGTCCGATTACGTCACCCGCTGCCAACTTGGTGTTGTATAAGCCAAGCTAATTGGCAGTCAACGGTTCTTATTCTTAATATAGAAATGCGCTTTGATTTCCTTGCAAAATTGCAACTGGGAATACTGACAAGTGGGCAAAAGTTGCACATTAAATTACACCAGGGAAAAAAACATCGCTTGTTTTGCCTGTCAGGTGTGTCTGTTTGGTATACTCTAAAATCGAAGGTAGATGACCCGCAACCACCCCGCCCACACAAATACTTAAAGCGCATACGTCCAAATTTGTAGACCTGGTAATCAATTTTTTGAGACTACTTGTCATCCCCTTTAGAGATCTGTAAAATACTTAATACTACTTCATATTGATGTTTCGATACTCCTTCATTTGCAAATGAGTTGAAACTCATCGGAAGAAAATAAAAAAAATTTAACACAATTTTCTAATTAAATTAAAAATTAGAAGATTAACGTTCTTACAGAATTTTTTAGAGGAACTCATATTTTAGTCGATAATAGTCAAAATTAAATGATAGACTAAACCTAAAAAAACTCAAATTTGGTATACAAAGTAAATCGAATGTGTCGCTCTTCGAATCAATCAAAATCCTCATCTTCATCTGGGTACTGTTCACGAGCTGCCTCCAGTTCGCGCTCAACATTCTGTAGCCAGCTTTCAGTTATGGCCACTTCCGGCGGCTGCACGGCCAACCCCACTACAAACTCAAGATGAGGATCGCCCACGAGGATGCGTGCCAGCCAGCTGAAAGGCTTATCAACATTGTAATTCGTTTTGGCCGATAGAGGAATGAACTGAAAATAAGAAAAAAGAAAGAATATGTATATACGGGATTAAATGTGTTTGCATGTATTCTGACATAATACCCTGGTTTTAAAAAACATTTTAAGCACAAGGTGCAGTCATCAATAGATGAGTTTTCTAGGCGACACTTATTAATTTTGTTTGTTAGTTTATATCCAAGTTCTTTATTGATTTTATACTGTATAGCGACTCAGCTATTGATACTGTTCAAGAATATATATACTTATTTAAAAGGTATTATACTTATCGCAAGAATCCAGTGGCTTTTCGGATAGTTACTCAACGCTTCCCCTCTGCCAAACTACTAACCTGTAAATTCTTATTGCTATGAAAAGTGACGTCCTTGAGTTTAATCTTCTTATCCTTAACATCAACCTTATTGGCACAAAGCACAATTGGTATGCTGCCACAGATGCGCTCCAAGTCGCAGTACCAATTGGTTACGTTCCGATAGGAAGTAATCGAAGTCACATCGAAAAAGATAATGGCACATTGAGCTTGAATATAGTAGCCCTGGCGCAGGCCTCCGAACTCCTCCAGTCCGGCCGTATCCCAAACGTAAAACCGTATAGGTCCGCGACTTGTGTTGAATTTCAATGGATATACCTCCACGCCCATGGTCGCCACATTATTCTTCTTGAACTCTCCGGTCATATGACGCTTGATGAACGTTGTCTTGCCAGTGCCTCCATCGCCAGCCAGCACTAGCTTAAAAGATGGCATGTTGCCATCGTCCGACATGTCTTGAGAAACGTAATAAAATATTCAAAAATTGAAAAAAAAAACTAATAAAATAATATAGACTTTGAGAAGCTATTCCGAGTTCAGAATTTTCTTGATGTAAGCTAAAAGTAAAATGCTTTTTATAAGCATTCGACTTATATTTGAACGAAGGGAAAAGGGTATGTGTGTTCTTTATAACATATAGTTTTTATCGAATGATACAGATTGAAATGCGTTTTATTCGTTGCATAACAATAAACATTTGCTTCTTTAATTCATTGGATGGAATTTCACATCGACTTTAATTTATTATAAATAAATCGCGATAAAAGATATGCATACACAATGTAAAGGAGAAATACGGTTGAATTTTTATACCCTGATCCCATTAAAAATGGGAAAAAAGGGTATAATGGTTTTGTGCAAAAGTATGTAACAGGCATAAGGAAGCATCTCCGACCCCATTAAGTATATATATTATTGATCGCTATCAATAGTCGAGTCGATCTAGCCATGTCCGTCTGGCTGTCCGTCTGTCCGTCTGACCGTCTGTCCGTCTGTATGAACGCGCTGTTCTCGGAGACTACAAAAGCTAG